>OY796681.1:17490713-19890713 GCA_963680715.1 Tetragnatha montana
CTCTCGAACCCAAGGGTGTACGGTGGCAGGTAGAGTCCCGGTGCCTGGGATTCTCGAGGGGGTCGGGGGGCACAAAGTTGGATTTTCGCGCGAAAATCCAACTTTGTGCCCCCCGCCCTCCTCTCTCGAACCCAAGGGTGTACGGTGGCAGGTAGAGTCCCGGTGCCTGGGATTCTCGAGGGGGTCGGGGGGCACAAAGTTGGATTTTCGCGCGAAAATCCAACTTTGTGCCCCCCGCCCTCCTCTCTCGAACCCAAGGGTGTACGGTGGCAGGTAGAGTCCCGGTGCCTGGGATTCTCGAGGGGGTCGGGGGGCACAAAGTTGGATTTTCGCGCGAAAATCCAACTTTGTGCCCCCCGCCCTCCTCTCTCGAACCCAAGGGTGTACGGTGGCAGGTAGAGTCCCGGTGCCTGGGATTCTCGAGGGGGTCGGGGGGCACAAAGTTGGATTTTCGCGCGAAAATCCAACTTTGTGCCCCCCGCCCTCCTCTCTCGAACCCAAGGGTGTACGGTGGCAGGTAGAGTCCCGGTGCCTGGGATTCTCGAGGGGGTCGGGGGGCACAAAGTTGGATTTTCGCGCGAAAATCCAACTTTGTGCCCCCCGCCCTCCTCTCTCGAACCCAAGGGTGTACGGTGGCAGGTAGAGTCCCGGTGCCTGGGATTCTCGAGGGGGTCGGGGGGCACAAAGTTGGATTTTCGCGCGAAAATCCAACTTTGTGCCCCCCGCCCTCCTCTCTCGAACCCAAGGGTGTACGGTGGCAGGTAGAGTCCCGGTGCCTGGGATTCTCGAGGGGGTCGGGGGGCACAAAGTTGGATTTTCGCGCGAAAATCCAACTTTGTGCCCCCCGCCCTCCTCTCTCGAACCCAAGGGTGTACGGTGGCAGGTAGAGTCCCGGTGCCTGGGATTCTCGAGGGGGTCGGGGGGCACAAAGTTGGATTTTCGCGCGAAAATCCAACTTTGTGCCCCCCGCCCTCCTCTCTCGAACCCAAGGGTGTACGGTGGCAGGTAGAGTCCCGGTGCCTGGGATTCTCGAGGGGGTCGGGGGGCACAAAGTTGGATTTTCGCGCGAAAATCCAACTTTGTGCCCCCCGCCCTCCTCTCTCGAACCCAAGGGTGTACGGTGGCAGGTAGAGTCCCGGTGCCTGGGATTCTCGAGGGGGTCGGGGGGCACAAAGTTGGATTTTCGCGCGAAAATCCAACTTTGTGCCCCCCGCCCTCCTCTCTCGAACCCAAGGGTGTACGGTGGCAGGTAGAGTCCCGGTGCCTGGGATTCTCGAGGGGGTCGGGGGGCACAAAGTTGGATTTTCGCGCGAAAATCCAACTTTGTGCCCCCCGCCCTCCTCTCTCGAACCCAAGGGTGTACGGTGGCAGGTAGAGTCCCGGTGCCTGGGATTCTCGAGGGGGTCGGGGGGCACAAAGTTGGATTTTCGCGCGAAAATCCAACTTTGTGCCCCCCGCCCTCCTCTCTCGAACCCAAGGGTGTACGGTGGCAGGTAGAGTCCCGGTGCCTGGGATTCTCGAGGGGGTCGGGGGGCACAAAGTTGGATTTTCGCGCGAAAATCCAACTTTGTGCCCCCCGCCCTCCTCTCTCGAACCCAAGGGTGTACGGTGGCAGGTAGAGTCCCGGTGCCTGGGATTCTCGAGGGGGTCGGGGGGCACAAAGTTGGATTTTCGCGCGAAAATCCAACTTTGTGCCCCCCGCCCTCCTCTCTCGAACCCAAGGGTGTACGGTGGCAGGTAGAGTCCCGGTGCCTGGGATTCTCGAGGGGGTCGGGGGGCACAAAGTTGGATTTTCGCGCGAAAATCCAACTTTGTGCCCCCCGCCCTCCTCTCTCGAACCCAAGGGTGTACGGTGGCAGGTAGAGTCCCGGTGCCTGGGATTCTCGAGGGGGTCGGGGGGCACAAAGTTGGATTTTCGCGCGAAAATCCAACTTTGTGCCCCCCGCCCTCCTCTCTCGAACCCAAGGGTGTACGGTGGCAGGTAGAGTCCCGGTGCCTGGGATTCTCGAGGGGGTCGGGGGGCACAAAGTTGGATTTTCGCGCGAAAATCCAACTTTGTGCCCCCCGCCCTCCTCTCTCGAACCCAAGGGTGTACGGTGGCAGGTAGAGTCCCGGTGCCTGGGATTCTCGAGGGGGTCGGGGGGCACAAAGTTGGATTTTCGCGCGAAAATCCAACTTTGTGCCCCCCGCCCTCCTCTCTCGAACCCAAGGGTGTACGGTGGCAGGTAGAGTCCCGGTGCCTGGGATTCTCGAGGGGGTCGGGGGGCACAAAGTTGGATTTTCGCGCGAAAATCCAACTTTGTGCCCCCCGCCCTCCTCTCTCGAACCCAAGGGTGTACGGTGGCAGGTAGAGTCCCGGTGCCTGGGATTCTCGAGGGGGTCGGGGGGCACAAAGTTGGATTTTCGCGCGAAAATCCAACTTTGTGCCCCCCGCCCTCCTCTCTCGAACCCAAGGGTGTACGGTGGCAGGTAGAGTCCCGGTGCCTGGGATTCTCGAGGGGGTCGGGGGGCACAAAGTTGGATTTTCGCGCGAAAATCCAACTTTGTGCCCCCCGCCCTCCTCTCTCGAACCCAAGGGTGTACGGTGGCAGGTAGAGTCCCGGTGCCTGGGATTCTCGAGGGGGTCGGGGGGCACAAAGTTGGATTTTCGCGCGAAAATCCAACTTTGTGCCCCCCGCCCTCCTCTCTCGAACCCAAGGGTGTACGGTGGCAGGTAGAGTCCCGGTGCCTGGGATTCTCGAGGGGGTCGGGGGGCACAAAGTTGGATTTTCGCGCGAAAATCCAACTTTGTGCCCCCCGCCCTCCTCTCTCGAACCCAAGGGTGTACGGTGGCAGGTAGAGTCCCGGTGCCTGGGATTCTCGAGGGGGTCGGGGGGCACAAAGTTGGATTTTCGCGCGAAAATCCAACTTTGTGCCCCCCGCCCTCCTCTCTCGAACCCAAGGGTGTACGGTGGCAGGTAGAGTCCCGGTGCCTGGGATTCTCGAGGGGGTCGGGGGGCACAAAGTTGGATTTTCGCGCGAAAATCCAACTTTGTGCCCCCCGCCCTCCTCTCTCGAACCCAAGGGTGTACGGTGGCAGGTAGAGTCCCGGTGCCTGGGATTCTCGAGGGGGTCGGGGGGCACAAAGTTGGATTTTCGCGCGAAAATCCAACTTTGTGCCCCCCGCCCTCCTCTCTCGAACCCAAGGGTGTACGGTGGCAGGTAGAGTCCCGGTGCCTGGGATTCTCGAGGGGGTCGGGGGGCACAAAGTTGGATTTTCGCGCGAAAATCCAACTTTGTGCCCCCCGCCCTCCTCTCTCGAACCCAAGGGTGTACGGTGGCAGGTAGAGTCCCGGTGCCTGGGATTCTCGAGGGGGTCGGGGGGCACAAAGTTGGATTTTCGCGCGAAAATCCAACTTTGTGCCCCCCGCCCTCCTCTCTCGAACCCAAGGGTGTACGGTGGCAGGTAGAGTCCCGGTGCCTGGGATTCTCGAGGGGGTCGGGGGGCACAAAGTTGGATTTTCGCGCGAAAATCCAACTTTGTGCCCCCCGCCCTCCTCTCTCGAACCCAAGGGTGTACGGTGGCAGGTAGAGTCCCGGTGCCTGGGATTCTCGAGGGGGTCGGGGGGCACAAAGTTGGATTTTCGCGCGAAAATCCAACTTTGTGCCCCCCGCCCTCCTCTCTCGAACCCAAGGGTGTACGGTGGCAGGTAGAGTCCCGGTGCCTGGGATTCTCGAGGGGGTCGGGGGGCACAAAGTTGGATTTTCGCGCGAAAATCCAACTTTGTGCCCCCCGCCCTCCTCTCTCGAACCCAAGGGTGTACGGTGGCAGGTAGAGTCCCGGTGCCTGGGATTCTCGAGGGGGTCGGGGGGCACAAAGTTGGATTTTCGCGCGAAAATCCAACTTTGTGCCCCCCGCCCTCCTCTCTCGAACCCAAGGGTGTACGGTGGCAGGTAGAGTCCCGGTGCCTGGGATTCTCGAGGGGGTCGGGGGGCACAAAGTTGGATTTTCGCGCGAAAATCCAACTTTGTGCCCCCCGCCCTCCTCTCTCGAACCCAAGGGTGTACGGTGGCAGGTAGAGTCCCGGTGCCTGGGATTCTCGAGGGGGTCGGGGGGCACAAAGTTGGATTTTCGCGCGAAAATCCAACTTTGTGCCCCCCGCCCTCCTCTCTCGAACCCAAGGGTGTACGGTGGCAGGTAGAGTCCCGGTGCCTGGGATTCTCGAGGGGGTCGGGGGGCACAAAGTTGGATTTTCGCGCGAAAATCCAACTTTGTGCCCCCCGCCCTCCTCTCTCGAACCCAAGGGTGTACGGTGGCAGGTAGAGTCCCGGTGCCTGGGATTCTCGAGGGGGTCGGGGGGCACAAAGTTGGATTTTCGCGCGAAAATCCAACTTTGTGCCCCCCGCCCTCCTCTCTCGAACCCAAGGGTGTACGGTGGCAGGTAGAGTCCCGGTGCCTGGGATTCTCGAGGGGGTCGGGGGGCACAAAGTTGGATTTTCGCGCGAAAATCCAACTTTGTGCCCCCCGCCCTCCTCTCTCGAACCCAAGGGTGTACGGTGGCAGGTAGAGTCCCGGTGCCTGGGATTCTCGAGGGGGTCGGGGGGCACAAAGTTGGATTTTCGCGCGAAAATCCAACTTTGTGCCCCCCGCCCTCCTCTCTCGAACCCAAGGGTGTACGGTGGCAGGTAGAGTCCCGGTGCCTGGGATTCTCGAGGGGGTCGGGGGGCACAAAGTTGGATTTTCGCGCGAAAATCCAACTTTGTGCCCCCCGCCCTCCTCTCTCGAACCCAAGGGTGTACGGTGGCAGGTAGAGTCCCGGTGCCTGGGATTCTCGAGGGGGTCGGGGGGCACAAAGTTGGATTTTCGCGCGAAAATCCAACTTTGTGCCCCCCGCCCTCCTCTCTCGAACCCAAGGGTGTACGGTGGCAGGTAGAGTCCCGGTGCCTGGGATTCTCGAGGGGGTCGGGGGGCACAAAGTTGGATTTTCGCGCGAAAATCCAACTTTGTGCCCCCCGCCCTCCTCTCTCGAACCCAAGGGTGTACGGTGGCAGGTAGAGTCCCGGTGCCTGGGATTCTCGAGGGGGTCGGGGGGCACAAAGTTGGATTTTCGCGCGAAAATCCAACTTTGTGCCCCCCGCCCTCCTCTCTCGAACCCAAGGGTGTACGGTGGCAGGTAGAGTCCCGGTGCCTGGGATTCTCGAGGGGGTCGGGGGGCACAAAGTTGGATTTTCGCGCGAAAATCCAACTTTGTGCCCCCCGCCCTCCTCTCTCGAACCCAAGGGTGTACGGTGGCAGGTAGAGTCCCGGTGCCTGGGATTCTCGAGGGGGTCGGGGGGCACAAAGTTGGATTTTCGCGCGAAAATCCAACTTTGTGCCCCCCGCCCTCCTCTCTCGAACCCAAGGGTGTACGGTGGCAGGTAGAGTCCCGGTGCCTGGGATTCTCGAGGGGGTCGGGGGGCACAAAGTTGGATTTTCGCGCGAAAATCCAACTTTGTGCCCCCCGCCCTCCTCTCTCGAACCCAAGGGTGTACGGTGGCAGGTAGAGTCCCGGTGCCTGGGATTCTCGAGGGGGTCGGGGGGCACAAAGTTGGATTTTCGCGCGAAAATCCAACTTTGTGCCCCCCGCCCTCCTCTCTCGAACCCAAGGGTGTACGGTGGCAGGTAGAGTCCCGGTGCCTGGGATTCTCGAGGGGGTCGGGGGGCACAAAGTTGGATTTTCGCGCGAAAATCCAACTTTGTGCCCCCCGCCCTCCTCTCTCGAACCCAAGGGTGTACGGTGGCAGGTAGAGTCCCGGTGCCTGGGATTCTCGAGGGGGTCGGGGGGCACAAAGTTGGATTTTCGCGCGAAAATCCAACTTTGTGCCCCCCGCCCTCCTCTCTCGAACCCAAGGGTGTACGGTGGCAGGTAGAGTCCCGGTGCCTGGGATTCTCGAGGGGGTCGGGGGGCACAAAGTTGGATTTTCGCGCGAAAATCCAACTTTGTGCCCCCCGCCCTCCTCTCTCGAACCCAAGGGTGTACGGTGGCAGGTAGAGTCCCGGTGCCTGGGATTCTCGAGGGGGTCGGGGGGCACAAAGTTGGATTTTCGCGCGAAAATCCAACTTTGTGCCCCCCGCCCTCCTCTCTCGAACCCAAGGGTGTACGGTGGCAGGTAGAGTCCCGGTGCCTGGGATTCTCGAGGGGGTCGGGGGGCACAAAGTTGGATTTTCGCGCGAAAATCCAACTTTGTGCCCCCCGCCCTCCTCTCTCGAACCCAAGGGTGTACGGTGGCAGGTAGAGTCCCGGTGCCTGGGATTCTCGAGGGGGTCGGGGGGCACAAAGTTGGATTTTCGCGCGAAAATCCAACTTTGTGCCCCCCGCCCTCCTCTCTCGAACCCAAGGGTGTACGGTGGCAGGTAGAGTCCCGGTGCCTGGGATTCTCGAGGGGGTCGGGGGGCACAAAGTTGGATTTTCGCGCGAAAATCCAACTTTGTGCCCCCCGCCCTCCTCTCTCGAACCCAAGGGTGTACGGTGGCAGGTAGAGTCCCGGTGCCTGGGATTCTCGAGGGGGTCGGGGGGCACAAAGTTGGATTTTCGCGCGAAAATCCAACTTTGTGCCCCCCGCCCTCCTCTCTCGAACCCAAGGGTGTACGGTGGCAGGTAGAGTCCCGGTGCCTGGGATTCTCGAGGGGGTCGGGGGGCACAAAGTTGGATTTTCGCGCGAAAATCCAACTTTGTGCCCCCCGCCCTCCTCTCTCGAACCCAAGGGTGTACGGTGGCAGGTAGAGTCCCGGTGCCTGGGATTCTCGAGGGGGTCGGGGGGCACAAAGTTGGATTTTCGCGCGAAAATCCAACTTTGTGCCCCCCGCCCTCCTCTCTCGAACCCAAGGGTGTACGGTGGCAGGTAGAGTCCCGGTGCCTGGGATTCTCGAGGGGGTCGGGGGGCACAAAGTTGGATTTTCGCGCGAAAATCCAACTTTGTGCCCCCCGCCCTCCTCTCTCGAACCCAAGGGTGTACGGTGGCAGGTAGAGTCCCGGTGCCTGGGATTCTCGAGGGGGTCGGGGGGCACAAAGTTGGATTTTCGCGCGAAAATCCAACTTTGTGCCCCCCGCCCTCCTCTCTCGAACCCAAGGGTGTACGGTGGCAGGTAGAGTCCCGGTGCCTGGGATTCTCGAGGGGGTCGGGGGGCACAAAGTTGGATTTTCGCGCGAAAATCCAACTTTGTGCCCCCCGCCCTCCTCTCTCGAACCCAAGGGTGTACGGTGGCAGGTAGAGTCCCGGTGCCTGGGATTCTCGAGGGGGTCGGGGGGCACAAAGTTGGATTTTCGCGCGAAAATCCAACTTTGTGCCCCCCGCCCTCCTCTCTCGAACCCAAGGGTGTACGGTGGCAGGTAGAGTCCCGGTGCCTGGGATTCTCGAGGGGGTCGGGGGGCACAAAGTTGGATTTTCGCGCGAAAATCCAACTTTGTGCCCCCCGCCCTCCTCTCTCGAACCCAAGGGTGTACGGTGGCAGGTAGAGTCCCGGTGCCTGGGATTCTCGAGGGGGTCGGGGGGCACAAAGTTGGATTTTCGCGCGAAAATCCAACTTTGTGCCCCCCGCCCTCCTCTCTCGAACCCAAGGGTGTACGGTGGCAGGTAGAGTCCCGGTGCCTGGGATTCTCGAGGGGGTCGGGGGGCACAAAGTTGGATTTTCGCGCGAAAATCCAACTTTGTGCCCCCCGCCCTCCTCTCTCGAACCCAAGGGTGTACGGTGGCAGGTAGAGTCCCGGTGCCTGGGATTCTCGAGGGGGTCGGGGGGCACAAAGTTGGATTTTCGCGCGAAAATCCAACTTTGTGCCCCCCGCCCTCCTCTCTCGAACCCAAGGGTGTACGGTGGCAGGTAGAGTCCCGGTGCCTGGGATTCTCGAGGGGGTCGGGGGGCACAAAGTTGGATTTTCGCGCGAAAATCCAACTTTGTGCCCCCCGCCCTCCTCTCTCGAACCCAAGGGTGTACGGTGGCAGGTAGAGTCCCGGTGCCTGGGATTCTCGAGGGGGTCGGGGGGCACAAAGTTGGATTTTCGCGCGAAAATCCAACTTTGTGCCCCCCGCCCTCCTCTCTCGAACCCAAGGGTGTACGGTGGCAGGTAGAGTCCCGGTGCCTGGGATTCTCGAGGGGGTCGGGGGGCACAAAGTTGGATTTTCGCGCGAAAATCCAACTTTGTGCCCCCCGCCCTCCTCTCTCGAACCCAAGGGTGTACGGTGGCAGGTAGAGTCCCGGTGCCTGGGATTCTCGAGGGGGTCGGGGGGCACAAAGTTGGATTTTCGCGCGAAAATCCAACTTTGTGCCCCCCGCCCTCCTCTCTCGAACCCAAGGGTGTACGGTGGCAGGTAGAGTCCCGGTGCCTGGGATTCTCGAGGGGGTCGGGGGGCACAAAGTTGGATTTTCGCGCGAAAATCCAACTTTGTGCCCCCCGCCCTCCTCTCTCGAACCCAAGGGTGTACGGTGGCAGGTAGAGTCCCGGTGCCTGGGATTCTCGAGGGGGTCGGGGGGCACAAAGTTGGATTTTCGCGCGAAAATCCAACTTTGTGCCCCCCGCCCTCCTCTCTCGAACCCAAGGGTGTACGGTGGCAGGTAGAGTCCCGGTGCCTGGGATTCTCGAGGGGGTCGGGGGGCACAAAGTTGGATTTTCGCGCGAAAATCCAACTTTGTGCCCCCCGCCCTCCTCTCTCGAACCCAAGGGTGTACGGTGGCAGGTAGAGTCCCGGTGCCTGGGATTCTCGAGGGGGTCGGGGGGCACAAAGTTGGATTTTCGCGCGAAAATCCAACTTTGTGCCCCCCGCCCTCCTCTCTCGAACCCAAGGGTGTACGGTGGCAGGTAGAGTCCCGGTGCCTGGGATTCTCGAGGGGGTCGGGGGGCACAAAGTTGGATTTCTAAATTAGTGAGATCTAGTCTTTAAAATTGGCTGAGAGCCGTTTCTGCAAACTGGAAACAGGGTTCGATTTCAAATTGTTTGATTCTAATTCGATTCATGAATCGATTCTTTCCCAAAATTTGATTTCCCTATGGCGAACGAAAATAGGGACTTTGAGGATAGCTTTCCCTAAATATTAAAGAAGTTGTGCTTCCATCTATAAATTGATTTGTGAACTACGAATTTTCCAAAATTTGTGTACGAAAATTCTTTGGTCTTTTAAGTAGGATGCCGGAGACGGCGTATGTTTATCTCTTTTCGTTTTTTTGTTATTAATTTTTAAAATCGGGGGCTCTTTGTGAAACACCCTGTACAACGCCATAACTAAAGATCTGCGTTTAAATCCTCTTAAGTTGTAGAGAAGCGACTTTTCTCCTAATCAATCGGCTAATTAATTATGTAAAACCCAGATTAAACATTAAAGCATAAAACTATACTGCATACATTTTATACAAGATCAAGTATTTTTTTGTTACTAAAAATATTTAATTAGTAGAAATGCCTTCTCATAAACCTAATAGCTTGTTTACCGAAATTCTCATTTTCGCAATCTTTTTTAATCGTCGAAATTTTTGATAGAATTTCTGAATATTCTAGGTTTACTTGAAGCTAAGGACCGTAAGTATATAAAATCCGAATTATTTTTTAATTATGTGCTCTATAAACTTTGCAGTTAGTGTTGGGCGTGAAATTGGCTTTCGGAGAACAAAGACGAGTTATCGAAAACATCCCGATGTTTCCAATCATCGTGAGAACCACGATATATCGAAATTATCGATATTCACGATATATCGATATATGACCACTGGTCAAGACCAAAATGATGCACGTCCCAAGGCGTTTGGTTTGAGCCCCCACTTGACCTACTTCAATGCCAAAGCATAGAAGTAGTAAAAACTTGATCGGATTGACCAATGGTCAACCGGAACAAAAGAGACATGTTATAAGAATAGGGAATTCAAAATATCAATTAGCAACTCCAACATTTATTTAATAATGAATTTTAACCATATAGAGCAATCTTGACCAGTGGTCAAGCAACACGAAACCTAATTAGAAAGCCCATATTTATAATTAGAGACCAAAGTGAGTCGGGCAAACGCTCCGTTATGGAGAACATCACGATATATCGAAGTCGACGATGTATCGAGAAATATCACCATTCACGATAAATCGAAGGCGACGATAAATCGGGAAATACCGATAAAGACGATATATCGGGAACTATCGAAATAGACGATATATCGTGAATAGACGATATATCGTGAATAGACGATATATCGTGAAATGACGATATATCGAAAAAATACCGAAATGACGATATATCGAAAAAATATCGATATGACGATATATCGAAAAAATATCAATTTCAATATCGATATATCGATATTGGATTGATATCGATATTTTTCGATATATCGCCCAGTCCTACTTCAGTGTTCATGCCAGTTCAGATTTCGACGAAAAAACACAAGTCCAAAGAAAGCTTATAAATCCGAAAATATTAATATTAATTTTTTTATTATTTTTTTTCTAGTAACTAATTGTTATGGCGAAGTTTTTCCAGAATTACGGGAATCCACGGTGATTTTTACGTCATCCAGGATTTTTAAAACAAGAATGGGGCTTACTTACATTTAATGCCAAACACTCTATTTTTTGGGGCAAGTCGTGTCAGGAGAGTTTCGGAGAACAATTCGACCCCACCTCAAGTGTCTTACATAGATAAATCGGGAATTTTTCACAGATTACGAATATGTAAATCATTAAGGTGTGTGATAATTATTTTGGGAGTTATTCCTGAAAAACCAATATTCCAAAAACTCCGTTTTTC
Source organism: Tetragnatha montana (assembly GCA_963680715.1). NCBI lineage: Eukaryota > Metazoa > Arthropoda > Arachnida > Araneae > Tetragnathidae > Tetragnatha > Tetragnatha montana. Next base: position 17,501,458 of record OY796681.1, read on the forward strand.
CCGGATGGCACTCGAACCGCTTGCTCCAGGCTTCTGAAATTTCGGTATGTGTGCACCATAAAACTAAGGAATCGAACCATGTATCGCATTAGGGGGTATGTAAAAATTAAAATTTCTACTTTTTCCCGCCCAAACGCTCCCGGACCATTAGCTCCTTTTCCAGGACGCTCCGGATAGTGCAGTAACACTTTTCTGGAATAATTTGGTACCGAAAATTCGAATTTAGTAACCTCGAAGCTCTACCTTGCTTGGTTCCAGAGAAATTTACGAAAAACCATCGGGTTTTTTTTTACAATTTAGCCATTTTTTTCCCTCAGAAGTGACCAGTCGAGAGAATTGGACAAACCGAGACTGCAGGAGTGTTTTTCAAAGTGAGGCGGTCCGAAAAAGTACACACAAGATGTACTTTGGAGTGATTTTGAGGAAGTTTTGGTTTCTTGTGGTCCAGGAAAACAAGGTCCCTCAGAAGTGACCAGTCGATAGAAGATAGAATTGGACAAACCGAGACTGCAGGAGTGCTACTCCATTTCGCCCACAAATATCCCCATAGCGAAGGAAGAAAAAGAAGAAAGGGGGGATGGAAATTTATTTGTGGGCGAAACGTAGAACACACCAGTTAGTTTGTCCAATTTTACTGTTTTCATCTCTCTTTATTTGTTATAAAAAGAAAATAATAAAATTAAATAATGTAAAATAAAAAGAAAGAAAACCCCAAAGCATATAACTATAACACTCATTTTTTACGTTAGGACTTTTCGTATAAAAGCCTTTTGAAATTCAGCCGTTCTTTTTGAAATAAACAGTAAAAGTATCTTAAAAATACATAAAATAAAATTTAATCATTTGACGGTTATAAATATAGCAAAAAAGGATGTTACTTACCTAGAGACTTATATGCAAATGATGAAACAAAAGGAATTCCGCATTCAAGAAACAACACAAAATTTTAAAACTAACTGCAGGCGCCAATCGGGAAAACTAGAAGAAGTGTTCAAGACGTCGCATTGCACTGACCGGAGAAAACGGGTTCATTCGTTTGTCATGCCAGGGCATGCTATTAGGGGATATTTCGTTCCCCAATCAGAGAATCGGGAGAAAAAGAAAAACATAAACACAGCTGTAGTGCAATCGTTAAATTTCAGGGAAAAGGGGGTGGTATGAAAGGATGCGGAGTTCGTCAAGTGACAAGTGATTTACAACTAGACCCCTTTATCTAGTCACTCCCAGCAAATGTTTACTTTGGGGAAGAACTTCCACCTGTCCCCCATACACTTTTATCACTGTGTTATCTCTCTTGTGAAAACTAATTAAAGCTTCTACTTGCGGACCAGAGCCCCCCCCTTCCCTAGCCTAGGCACTGCTCAGTAGGTGATAACATTAACATTCGACGGGATTCGAAGAGAACTGTCCACCTTACTCTTTAATCGTCTCGCATTTGTTACCAATTTTCCTTTGGATTTTTTTTTTTAAATAATGGGTCATATGTCCCTTAGCCACTCGCCGGGCCCCTGGCGTATCGTACCTCCCCGCCCCCCCCCTCTCGTCAGGCCTGCCTCCAACAAAGAGAAGCCCTGGAAAAATCAATCCAAACTCCAAATTTAAACTTCCAAGCTCTAATGACCTGCCTAAAACTGAATAAAGCATCCAACGTAAAAGCCATAGCTGATTTCCTAAACCATATAACAGAACGAAGAGATATAGCCCCCGACCTTTTACTCCATTAGCACAGTGAACTACATCAGTCTGTATCTCGAGGACGAAGCAGCTTTCATCAGCGAGCAAATGTCCGAAAAATCAACAACTCAACTCAACAAAAACAGTAAATGCGGAAATTGCCCATTTGGGGAGTTTCCACCACTTTTTGATAGGTGACTACAGAAACTTTCCAAGTCAATCAGCTGAAGTGAGTGCTGGTGTAGCACGGATGGTTGATTTGGCTGCCTGATAAATCTGTTTTTTAATCCAATTTTTTCCTATGTGTCTTGGATGGGAATTTAGATCTGGGCTCTGAGAAAGCCAGTCCAGTTTTTGAACTTTTCATCAAGCCATGGCTGTGGAAGTTTCAATATGTGAATAGAGCAGTTATGGAATCCTGTTGGACGAGAAATTAGCCATCCCTGAAACTTTGCCTTAGAGTTCATGTTTCCACAACCCAGGGCCATAGCCATGTTTTTTTTTCAAGCATAACATAACAGGATCCCCAATACCTTGAATCATTCAGTTGCATGCTTTCACACGACAACAGGTCATCAGTATCTACAAAACACATCTGAACTGTATAGGAGTCAAAAACTCAGCATGTTGTCCTCTGTGTAGCCGGGAGGAAATGGACCACCTCAAGAGCTGCCCCATTATTTTACAATTTTTAAATGACAACGGTTTGTAGGCTAGTTTTTACCCTGACTATTTTTGACTTTCATTTGGCTGCTCGTTGATTAATGGCAGATGCCAGACACAGGATAAAAAAAAAAAGTGTTTCAGGAGACTTCAACATTAAGTTTTGGATCACGACTTGAATCTTGGGGCACTTAATGTCAAAATTTTATATACAGTTGAGGCCCAAGTAAAATTTTTTAAACTTAGGTGCTTTAAGTATTGTTGCAGCTCATTTTAAGACCCTTTTGGGTTACACCTGAAGAGAACCTCTCCTTGCCACAGAGAACTGTAATAAGTTTACTAGTTTTCCTCAAGTATTTGCTTGCTAATGGCTAACACATTTCATGTGGTGATACATGTATTATAACTCTAAAATGATTAAAGTCAAGAAACACTATAAAATAATTTACACTTTTTATTATAAACTGTACAGATGCTTAATCAGAAATGAAAAACACTATAAAGCATAACAAAAGGTAATGGGCAAAGGTTTAGTAATGACATGAAAAACAATACATAAATGCTTTAGTACTGGGAACAATTAAGTGACATGCCTTGCTTTTAACAAATACAAATATCAGTTGCAAACGTAAATAACTAATGGTCAAAGCATAGGAACATATATTAATAACCTTAAAAAATTCCAGAAAATTAAAAAAATTGTGCAATTTTAAATTAACAGTATTTCAATTTATATTTAGCTAAAGGTCATTAAAACTTTGGTAAATCCTAAAAATTCGCACCATGGTGACTTCTTGAGGTTTTTCGTCAATGCAGGGGTGGAAAACCAAAAATTCATTTTTGGAGCATCTTTAGAGCAGTTTTGGAGCAGGGCTAATCAATTTTTGGAGCAGTTTTGGAGCAAGGCTAATCAATTTTGGAGCACCTATTAGTGTTTTCGTATCAGGGTATGATTTGTATTTCTGCAGCACCTTTTGGTGATTTCGTATCAAGCATTTTTGTAGCATTACAATTTCATTTTAATTCCCAGAGCAAAACGAAACTTTCGCGAAAGTCACGATTTTCCCACAATAACTCGTGATTTTTCTTGGAAATAGTCTGGAAGGTAAAAAATAGTTGGGATTATCTGGAAAAATCACAGGTTGTGCATCCCTATTTTAGATGGAGACTCATATTTTGTAGAGAAAAAGCGGAAAATCGCGATTCCGCGGATGGTAATCATGATGGCTGAAGATTGGCTCTTTCCCTGTTGGTAGGATTTTCAAAATTTGAATCAAATTGAACGGAAAATCATGTTTTTGGAGCAGTTTGGCGCAAAAATGCGAATTTTGCTGGTTTTGGAGCAGATTGGAGCAAGGCATCCATTTTGGAGCAGTTTGGCACAGTTGGAGCAGATTTTCCACCCCTGTCAATGCTTAACACTGGCAAGAAAGCAACCAAAACTCTTGCCTTGGCAATTGGCCTGAATTCTTTGGATTAGTCAAAAATTTTAGCCAACATTAATTTGCCAAATAAATTTCTCAAATGCAATCTTAAAATGCATGGATGGTAAAGAGAGCGATGCAATTCATGTGACTCAGAATGGAAATCTTAATGAACAATATCATAAAAGAAACTAACCACAGATTGAAAGCCACAAAGGAATTTAATCAAAAACGATTCCTTTAGGCATGAAAAAATAAATACATGACTAAAAATTCCAAAACTTAATATTGCTACTTTATATGCATCAGAATACATTTACAGAAAAAAACCCTCCTTATATTTGATGGTCCAGATTGATATAAATATTTAAATGATATATAGTAACATTACTAAAAAAATCATTGAAATTAACGAAGGAAAATGTGTAACTTTTAATATACAGTTATATTTATTGCATGATAAAACATGATTAAAACAGTATTATACAGAAATTTCTTAATTACAATGACTTCATTACAAATGTAATAGATGAAATGCAACTAAAACAATAGGAAATCACACAAATGTAATACATGATTCTTAGATTTAAAAGAGCTATGAATGGTTCAATGTGAAACATCCATCTCTTGTGCTTCCAAAGCTGAAACCACTGAGACACACTCGACCACAGCCATTAGAAACATTTTTGCATGCAAGCAAGCAAATTATGTAATTGAGATTTCTCAATAGATTGGCAGTGGTTTCAGCTATTGAAAAACACAAAACACATCAAGTACATTTAAAATAAACTGAGGTCTGAAAAATCATTCATTTGAAAGAAAGCAAGTGTGGAATTACTAGCAGACAAGAAATGACTGAATTTTCAGACAATGCTTCTTGATGCACAGAAAGAACAATAAAAATATCATAGTTTGGCAAGTACAGGAAAAAATAAGAGAAAAGGGGTTTCTCACTCACATAATCAATATGCTTGCCAATATATTGCACGCAAAATGTTTCAATGACTGCGGTCGAATGTGTGAGGAATCCAACTTTGTGCCCCCCGCCCTCCTCTCTCGAACCCAAGGGTGTACGGTGGCAGGTAGAGTCCCGGTGCCTGGGATTCTCGAGGGGGTCGGGGGGCACAAAGTTGGATTTTCGCGCGAAAATCCAACTTTGTGCCCCCCGCCCTCCTCTCTCGAACCCAAGGGTGTACGGTGGCAGGTAGAGTCCCGGTGCCTGGGATTCTCGAGGGGGTCGGGGGGCACAAAGTTGGATTTTCGCGCGAAAATCCAACTTTGTGCCCCCCGCCCTCCTCTCTCGAACCCAAGGGTGTACGGTGGCAGGTAGAGTCCCGGTGCCTGGGATTCTCGAGGGGGTCGGGGGGCACAAAGTTGGATTTTCGCGCGAAAATCCAACTTTGTGCCCCCCGCCCTCCTCTCTCGAACCCAAGGGTGTACGGTGGCAGGTAGAGTCCCGGTGCCTGGGATTCTCGAGGGGGTCGGGGGGCACAAAGTTGGATTTTCGCGCGAAAATCCAACTTTGTGCCCCCCGCCCTCCTCTCTCGAACCCAAGGGTGTACGGTGGCAGGTAGAGTCCCGGTGCCTGGGATTCTCGAGGGGGTCGGGGGGCACAAAGTTGGATTTTCGCGCGAAAATCCAACTTTGTGCCCCCCGCCCTCCTCTCTCGAACCCAAGGGTGTACGGTGGCAGGTAGAGTCCCGGTGCCTGGGATTCTCGAGGGGGTCGGGGGGCACAAAGTTGGATTTTCGCGCGAAAATCCAACTTTGTGCCCCCCGCCCTCCTCTCTCGAACCCAAGGGTGTACGGTGGCAGGTAGAGTCCCGGTGCCTGGGATTCTCGAGGGGGTCGGGGGGCACAAAGTTGGATTTTCGCGCGAAAATCCAACTTTGTGCCCCCCGCCCTCCTCTCTCGAACCCAAGGGTGTACGGTGGCAGGTAGAGTCCCGGTGCCTGGGATTCTCGAGGGGGTCGGGGGGCACAAAGTTGGATTTTCGCGCGAAAATCCAACTTTGTGCCCCCCGCCCTCCTCTCTCGAACCCAAGGGTGTACGGTGGCAGGTAGAGTCCCGGTGCCTGGGATTCTCGAGGGGGTCGGGGGGCACAAAGTTGGATTTTCGCGCGAAAATCCAACTTTGTGCCCCCCGCCCTCCTCTCTCGAACCCAAGGGTGTACGGTGGCAGGTAGAGTCCCGGTGCCTGGGATTCTCGAGGGGGTCGGGGGGCACAAAGTTGGATTTTCGCGCGAAAATCCAACTTTGTGCCCCCCGCCCTCCTCTCTCGAACCCAAGGGTGTACGGTGGCAGGTAGAGTCCCGGTGCCTGGGATTCTCGAGGGGGTCGGGGGGCACAAAGTTGGATTTTCGCGCGAAAATCCAACTTTGTGCCCCCCGCCCTCCTCTCTCGAACCCAAGGGTGTACGGTGGCAGGTAGAGTCCCGGTGCCTGGGATTCTCGAGGGGGTCGGGGGGCACAAAGTTGGATTTTCGCGCGAAAATCCAACTTTGTGCCCCCCGCCCTCCTCTCTCGAACCCAAGGGTGTACGGTGGCAGGTAGAGTCCCGGTGCCTGGGATTCTCGAGGGGGTCGGGGGGCACAAAGTTGGATTTTCGCGCGAAAATCCAACTTTGTGCCCCCCGCCCTCCTCTCTCGAACCCAAGGGTGTACGGTGGCAGGTAGAGTCCCGGTGCCTGGGATTCTCGAGGGGGTCGGGGGGCACAAAGTTGGATTTTCGCGCGAAAATCCAACTTTGTGCCCCCCGCCCTCCTCTCTCGAACCCAAGGGTGTACGGTGGCAGGTAGAGTCCCGGTGCCTGGGATTCTCGAGGGGGTCGGGGGGCACAAAGTTGGATTTTCGCGCGAAAATCCAACTTTGTGCCCCCCGCCCTCCTCTCTCGAACCCAAGGGTGTACGGTGGCAGGTAGAGTCCCGGTGCCTGGGATTCTCGAGGGGGTCGGGGGGCACAAAGTTGGATTTTCGCGCGAAAATCCAACTTTGTGCCCCCCGCCCTCCTCTCTCGAACCCAAGGGTGTACGGTGGCAGGTAGAGTCCCGGTGCCTGGGATTCTCGAGGGGGTCGGGGGGCACAAAGTTGGATTTTCGCGCGAAAATCCAACTTTGTGCCCCCCGCCCTCCTCTCTCGAACCCAAGGGTGTACGGTGGCAGGTAGAGTCCCGGTGCCTGGGATTCTCGAGGGGGTCGGGGGGCACAAAGTTGGATTTTCGCGCGAAAATCCAACTTTGTGCCCCCCGCCCTCCTCTCTCGAACCCAAGGGTGTACGGTGGCAGGTAGAGTCCCGGTGCCTGGGATTCTCGAGGGGGTCGGGGGGCACAAAGTTGGATTTTCGCGCGAAAATCCAACTTTGTGCCCCCCGCCCTCCTCTCTCGAACCCAAGGGTGTACGGTGGCAGGTAGAGTCCCGGTGCCTGGGATTCTCGAGGGGGTCGGGGGGCACAAAGTTGGATTTTCGCGCGAAAATCCAACTTTGTGCCCCCCGCCCTCCTCTCTCGAACCCAAGGGTGTACGGTGGCAGGTAGAGTCCCGGTGCCTGGGATTCTCGAGGGGGTCGGGGGGCACAAAGTTGGATTTTCGCGCGAAAATCCAACTTTGTGCCCCCCGCCCTCCTCTCTCGAACCCAAGGGTGTACGGTGGCAGGTAGAGTCCCGGTGCCTGGGATTCTCGAGGGGGTCGGGGGGCACAAAGTTGGATTTTCGCGCGAAAATCCAACTTTGTGCCCCCCGCCCTCCTCTCTCGAACCCAAGGGTGTACGGTGGCAGGTAGAGTCCCGGTGCCTGGGATTCTCGAGGGGGTCGGGGGGCACAAAGTTGGATTTTCGCGCGAAAATCCAACTTTGTGCCCCCCGCCCTCCTCTCTCGAACCCAAGGGTGTACGGTGGCAGGTAGAGTCCCGGTGCCTGGGATTCTCGAGGGGGTCGGGGGGCACAAAGTTGGATTTTCGCGCGAAAATCCAACTTTGTGCCCCCCGCCCTCCTCTCTCGAACCCAAGGGTGTACGGTGGCAGGTAGAGTCCCGGTGCCTGGGATTCTCGAGGGGGTCGGGGGGCACAAAGTTGGATTTTCGCGCGAAAATCCAACTTTGTGCCCCCCGCCCTCCTCTCTCGAACCCAAGGGTGTACGGTGGCAGGTAGAGTCCCGGTGCCTGGGATTCTCGAGGGGGTCGGGGGGCACAAAGTTGGATTTTCGCGCGAAAATCCAACTTTGTGCCCCCCGCCCTCCTCTCTCGAACCCAAGGGTGTACGGTGGCAGGTAGAGTCCCGGTGCCTGGGATTCTCGAGGGGGTCGGGGGGCACAAAGTTGGATTTTCGCGCGAAAATCCAACTTTGTGCCCCCCGCCCTCCTCTCTCGAACCCAAGGGTGTACGGTGGCAGGTAGAGTCCCGGTGCCTGGGATTCTCGAGGGGGTCGGGGGGCACAAAGTTGGATTTTCGCGCGAAAATCCAACTTTGTGCCCCCCGCCCTCCTCTCTCGAACCCAAGGGTGTACGGTGGCAGGTAGAGTCCCGGTGCCTGGGATTCTCGAGGGGGTCGGGGGGCACAAAGTTGGATTTTCGCGCGAAAATCCAACTTTGTGCCCCCCGCCCTCCTCTCTCGAACCCAAGGGTGTACGGTGGCAGGTAGAGTCCCGGTGCCTGGGATTCTCGAGGGGGTCGGGGGGCACAAAGTTGGATTTTCGCGCGAAAATCCAACTTTGTGCCCCCCGCCCTCCTCTCTCGAACCCAAGGGTGTACGGTGGCAGGTAGAGTCCCGGTGCCTGGGATTCTCGAGGGGGTCGGGGGGCACAAAGTTGGATTTTCGCGCGAAAATCCAACTTTGTGCCCCCCGCCCTCCTCTCTCGAACCCAAGGGTGTACGGTGGCAGGTAGAGTCCCGGTGCCTGGGATTCTCGAGGGGGTCGGGGGGCACAAAGTTGGATTTTCGCGCGAAAATCCAACTTTGTGCCCCCCGCCCTCCTCTCTCGAACCCAAGGGTGTACGGTGGCAGGTAGAGTCCCGGTGCCTGGGATTCTCGAGGGGGTCGGGGGGCACAAAGTTGGATTTTCGCGCGAAAATCCAACTTTGTGCCCCCCGCCCTCCTCTCTCGAACCCAAGGGTGTACGGTGGCAGGTAGAGTCCCGGTGCCTGGGATTCTCGAGGGGGTCGGGGGGCACAAAGTTGGATTTTCGCGCGAAAATCCAACTTTGTGCCCCCCGCCCTCCTCTCTCGAACCCAAGGGTGTACGGTGGCAGGTAGAGTCCCGGTGCCTGGGATTCTCGAGGGGGTCGGGGGGCACAAAGTTGGATTTTCGCGCGAAAATCCAACTTTGTGCCCCCCGCCCTCCTCTCTCGAACCCAAGGGTGTACGGTGGCAGGTAGAGTCCCGGTGCCTGGGATTCTCGAGGGGGTCGGGGGGCACAAAGTTGGATTTTCGCGCGAAAATCCAACTTTGTGCCCCCCGCCCTCCTCTCTCGAACCCAAGGGTGTACGGTGGCAGGTAGAGTCCCGGTGCCTGGGATTCTCGAGGGGGTCGGGGGGCACAAAGTTGGATTTTCGCGCGAAAATCCAACTTTGTGCCCCCCGCCCTCCTCTCTCGAACCCAAGGGTGTACGGTGGCAGGTAGAGTCCCGGTGCCTGGGATTCTCGAGGGGGTCGGGGGGCACAAAGTTGGATTTTCGCGCGAAAATCCAACTTTGTGCCCCCCGCCCTCCTCTCTCGAACCCAAGGGTGTACGGTGGCAGGTAGAGTCCCGGTGCCTGGGATTCTCGAGGGGGTCGGGGGGCACAAAGTTGGATTTTCGCGCGAAAATCCAACTTTGTGCCCCCCGCCCTCCTCTCTCGAACCCAAGGGTGTACGGTGGCAGGTAGAGTCCCGGTGCCTGGGATTCTCGAGGGGGTCGGGGGGCACAAAGTTGGATTTTCGCGCGAAAATCCAACTTTGTGCCCCCCGCCCTCCTCTCTCGAACCCAAGGGTGTACGGTGGCAGGTAGAGTCCCGGTGCCTGGGATTCTCGAGGGGGTCGGGGGGCACAAAGTTGGATTTTCGCGCGAAAATCCAACTTTGTGCCCCCCGCCCTCCTCTCTCGAACCCAAGGGTGTACGGTGGCAGGTAGAGTCCCGGTGCCTGGGATTCTCGAGGGGGTCGGGGGGCACAAAGTTGGATTTTCGCGCGAAAATCCAACTTTGTGCCCCCCGCCCTCCTCTCTCGAACCCAAGGGTGTACGGTGGCAGGTAGAGTCCCGGTGCCTGGGATTCTCGAGGGGGTCGGGGGGCACAAAGTTGGATTTTCGCGCGAAAATCCAACTTTGTGCCCCCCGCCCTCCTCTCTCGAACCCAAGGGTGTACGGTGGCAGGTAGAGTCCCGGTGCCTGGGATTCTCGAGGGGGTCGGGGGGCACAAAGTTGGATTTTCGCGCGAAAATCCAACTTTGTGCCCCCCGCCCTCCTCTCTCGAACCCAAGGGTGTACGGTGGCAGGTAGAGTCCCGGTGCCTGGGATTCTCGAGGGGGTCGGGGGGCACAAAGTTGGATTTTCGCGCGAAAATCCAACTTTGTGCCCCCCGCCCTCCTCTCTCGAACCCAAGGGTGTACGGTGGCAGGTAGAGTCCCGGTGCCTGGGATTCTCGAGGGGGTCGGGGGGCACAAAGTTGGATTTTCGCGCGAAAATCCAACTTTGTGCCCCCCGCCCTCCTCTCTCGAACCCAAGGGTGTACGGTGGCAGGTAGAGTCCCGGTGCCTGGGATTCTCGAGGGGGTCGGGGGGCACAAAGTTGGATTTCTAAATTAGTGAGATCTAGTCTTTAAAATTGGCTGAGAGCCGTTTCTGCAAACTGGAAACAGGGTTCGATTTCAAATTGTTTGATTCTAATTCGATTCATGAATCGATTCTTTCCCAAAATTTGATTTCCCTATGGCGAACGAAAATAGGGACTTTGAGGATAGCTTTCCCTAAATATTAAAGAAGTTGTGCTTCCATCTATAAATTGATTTGTGAACTACGAATTTTCCAAAATTTGTGTACGAAAATTCTTTGGTCTTTTAAGTAGGATGCCGGAGACGGCGTATGTTTATCTCTTTTCGTTTTTTTGTTATTAATTTTTAAAATCGGGGGCTCTTTGTGAAACACCCTGTACAACGCCATAACTAAAGATCTGCGTTTAAATCCTCTTAAGTTGTAGAGAAGCGACTTTTCTCCTAATCAATCGGCTAATTAATTATGTAAAACCCAGATTAAACATTAAAGCATAAAACTATACTGCATACATTTTATACAAGATCAAGTATTTTTTTGTTACTAAAAATATTTAATTAGTAGAAATGCCTTCTCATAAACCTAATAGCTTGTTTACCGAAATTCTCATTTTCGCAATCTTTTTTAATCGTCGAAATTTTTGATAGAATTTCTGAATATTCTAGGTTTACTTGAAGCTAAGGACCGTAAGTATATAAAATCCGAATTATTTTTTAATTATGTGCTCTATAAACTTTGCAGTTAGTGTTGGGCGTGAAATTGGCTTTCGGAGAACAAAGACGAGTTATCGAAAACATCCCGATGTTTCCAATCATCGTGAGAACCACGATATATCGAAATTATCGATATTCACGATATATCGATATATGACCACTGGTCAAGACCAAAATGATGCACGTCCCAAGGCGTTTGGTTTGAGCCCCCACTTGACCTACTTCAATGCCAAAGCATAGAAGTAGTAAAAACTTGATCGGATTGACCAATGGTCAACCGGAACAAAAGAGACATGTTATAAGAATAGGGAATTCAAAATATCAATTAGCAACTCCAACATTTATTTAATAATGAATTTTAACCATATAGAGCAATCTTGACCAGTGGTCAAGCAACACGAAACCTAATTAGAAAGCCCATATTTATAATTAGAGACCAAAGTGAGTCGGGCAAACGCTCCGTTATGGAGAACATCACGATATATCGAAGTCGACGATGTATCGAGAAATATCACCATTCACGATAAATCGAAGGCGACGATAAATCGGGAAATACCGATAAAGACGATATATCGGGAACTATCGAAATAGACGATATATCGTGAATAGACGATATATCGTGAATAGACGATATATCGTGAAATGACGATATATCGAAAAAATACCGAAATGACGATATATCGAAAAAATATCGATATGACGATATATCGAAAAAATATCAATTTCAATATCGATATATCGATATTGGATTGATATCGATATTTTTCGATATATCGCCCAGTCCTACTTCAGTGTTCATGCCAGTTCAGATTTCGACGAAAAAACACAAGTCCAAAGAAAGCTTATAAATCCGAAAATATTAATATTAATTTTTTTATTATTTTTTTTCTAGTAACTAATTGTTATGGCGAAGTTTTTCCAGAATTACGGGAATCCACGGTGATTTTTACGTCATCCAGGATTTTTAAAACAAGAATGGGGCTTACTTACATTTAATGCCAAACACTCTATTTTTTGGGGCAAGTCGTGTCAGGAGAGTTTCGGAGAACAATTCGACCCCACCTCAAGTGTCTTACATAGATAAATCGGGAATTTTTCACAGATTACGAATATGTAAATCATTAAGGTGTGTGATAATTATTTTGGGAGTTATTCCTGAAAAACCAATATTCCAAAAACTCCGTTTTTCCCGGATGGCACTCGAACCGCTTGCTCCAGGCTTCTGAAATTTCGGTATGTGTGCACCATAAAACTAAGGAATCGAACCATGTATCGCATTAGGGGGTATGTAAAAATTAAAATTTCTACTTTTTCCCGCCCAAACGCTCCCGGACCATTAGCTCCTTTTCCAGGACGCTCCGGATAGTGCAGTAACACTTTTCTGGAATAATTTGGTACCGAAAATTCGAATTTAGTAACCTCGAAGCTCTACCTTGCTTGGTTCCAGAGAAATTTACGAAAAACCATCGGGTTTTTTTTTACAATTTAGCCATTTTTTTCCCTCAGAAGTGACCAGTCGAGAGAATTGGACAAACCGAGACTGCAGGAGTGTTTTTCAAAGTGAGGCGGTCCGAAAAAGTACACACAAGATGTACTTTGGAGTGATTTTGAGGAAGTTTTGGTTTCTTGTGGTCCAGGAAAACAAGGTCCCTCAGAAGTGACCAGTCGATAGAAGATAGAATTGGACAAACCGAGACTGCAGGAGTGCTACTCCATTTCGCCCACAAATATCCCCATAGCGAAGGAAGAAAAAGAAGAAAGGGGGGATGGAAATTTATTTGTGGGCGAAACGTAGAACACACCAGTTAGTTTGTCCAATTTTACTGTTTTCATCTCTCTTTATTTGTTATAAAAAGAAAATAATAAAATTAAATAATGTAAAATAAAAAGAAAGAAAACCCCAAAGCATATAACTATAACACTCATTTTTTACGTTAGGACTTTTCGTATAAAAGCCTTTTGAAATTCAGCCGTTCTTTTTGAAATAAACAGTAAAAGTATCTTAAAAATACATAAAATAAAATTTAATCATTTGACGGTTATAAATATAGCAAAAAAGGATGTTACTTACCTAGAGACTTATATGCAAATGATGAAACAAAAGGAATTCCGCATTCAAGAAACAACACAAAATTTTAAAACTAACTGCAGGCGCCAATCGGGAAAACTAGAAGAAGTGTTCAAGACGTCGCATTGCACTGACCGGAGAAAACGGGTTCATTCGTTTGTCATGCCAGGGCATGCTATTAGGGGATATTTCGTTCCCCAATCAGAGAATCGGGAGAAAAAGAAAAACATAAACACAGCTGTAGTGCAATCGTTAAATTTCAGGGAAAAGGGGGTGGTATGAAAGGATGCGGAGTTCGTCAAGTGACAAGTGATTTACAACTAGACCCCTTTATCTAGTCACTCCCAGCAAATGTTTACTTTGGGGAAGAACTTCCACCTGTCCCCCATACACTTTTATCACTGTGTTATCTCTCTTGTGAAAACTAATTAAAGCTTCTACTTGCGGACCAGAGCCCCCCCCTTCCCTAGCCTAGGCACTGCTCAGTAGGTGATAACATTAACATTCGACGGGATTCGAAGAGAACTGTCCACCTTACTCTTTAATCGTCTCGCATTTGTTACCAATTTTCCTTTGGATTTTTTTTTTTAAATAATGGGTCATATGTCCCTTAGCCACTCGCCGGGCCCCTGGCGTATCGTACCTCCCCGCCCCCCCCCTCTCGTCAGGCCTGCCTCCAACAAAGAGAAGCCCTGGAAAAATCAATCCAAACTCCAAATTTAAACTTCCAAGCTCTAATGACCTGCCTAAAACTGAATAAAGCATCCAACGTAAAAGCCATAGCTGATTTCCTAAACCATATAACAGAACGAAGAGATATAGCCCCCGACCTTTTACTCCATTAGCACAGTGAACTACATCAGTCTGTATCTCGAGGACGAAGCAGCTTTCATCAGCGAGCAAATGTCCGAAAAATCAACAACTCAACTCAACAAAAACAGTAAATGCGGAAATTGCCCATTTGGGGAGTTTCCACCACTTTTTGATAGGTGACTACAGAAACTTTCCAAGTCAATCAGCTGAAGTGAGTGCTGGTGTAGCACGGATGGTTGATTTGGCTGCCTGATAAATCTGTTTTTTAATCCAATTTTTTCCTATGTGTCTTGGATGGGAATTTAGATCTGGGCTCTGAGAAAGCCAGTCCAGTTTTTGAACTTTTCATCAAGCCATGGCTGTGGAAGTTTCAATATGTGAATAGAGCAGTTATGGAATCCTGTTGGACGAGAAATTAGCCATCCCTGAAACTTTGCCTTAGAGTTCATGTTTCCACAACCCAGGGCCATAGCCATGTTTTTTTTTCAAGCATAACATAACAGGATCCCCAATACCTTGAATCATTCAGTTGCATGCTTTCACACGACAACAGGTCATCAGTATCTACAAAACACATCTGAACTGTATAGGAGTCAAAAACTCAGCATGTTGTCCTCTGTGTAGCCGGGAGGAAATGGACCACCTCAAGAGCTGCCCCATTATTTTACAATTTTTAAATGACAACGGTTTGTAGGCTAGTTTTTACCCTGACTATTTTTGACTTTCATTTGGCTGCTCGTTGATTAATGGCAGATGCCAGACACAGGATAAAAAAAAAAAGTGTTTCAGGAGACTTCAACATTAAGTTTTGGATCACGACTTGAATCTTGGGGCACTTAATGTCAAAATTTTATATACAGTTGAGGCCCAAGTAAAATTTTTTAAACTTAGGTGCTTTAAGTATTGTTGCAGCTCATTTTAAGACCCTTTTGGGTTACACCTGAAGAGAACCTCTCCTTGCCACAGAGAACTGTAATAAGTTTACTAGTTTTCCTCAAGTATTTGCTTGCTAATGGCTAACACATTTCATGTGGTGATACATGTATTATAACTCTAAAATGATTAAAGTCAAGAAACACTATAAAATAATTTACACTTTTTATTATAAACTGTACAGATGCTTAATCAGAAATGAAAAACACTATAAAGCATAACAAAAGGTAATGGGCAAAGGTTTAGTAATGACATGAAAAACAATACATAAATGCTTTAGTACTGGGAACAATTAAGTGACATGCCTTGCTTTTAACAAATACAAATATCAGTTGCAAACGTAAATAACTAATGGTCAAAGCATAGGAACATATATTAATAACCTTAAAAAATTCCAGAAAATTAAAAAAATTGTGCAATTTTAAATTAACAGTATTTCAATTTATATTTAGCTAAAGGTCATTAAAACTTTGGTAAATCCTAAAAATTCGCACCATGGTGACTTCTTGAGGTTTTTCGTCAATGCAGGGGTGGAAAACCAAAAATTCATTTTTGGAGCATCTTTAGAGCAGTTTTGGAGCAGGGCTAATCAATTTTTGGAGCAGTTTTGGAGCAAGGCTAATCAATTTTGGAGCACCTATTAGTGTTTTCGTATCAGGGTATGATTTGTATTTCTGCAGCACCTTTTGGTGATTTCGTATCAAGCATTTTTGTAGCATTACAATTTCATTTTAATTCCCAGAGCAAAACGAAACTTTCGCGAAAGTCACGATTTTCCCACAATAACTCGTGATTTTTCTTGGAAATAGTCTGGAAGGTAAAAAATAGTTGGGATTATCTGGAAAAATCACAGGTTGTGCATCCCTATTTTAGATGGAGACTCATATTTTGTAGAGAAAAAGCGGAAAATCGCGATTCCGCGGATGGTAATCATGATGGCTGAAGATTGGCTCTTTCCCTGTTGGTAGGATTTTCAAAATTTGAATCAAATTGAACGGAAAATCATGTTTTTGGAGCAGTTTGGCGCAAAAATGCGAATTTTGCTGGTTTTGGAGCAGATTGGAGCAAGGCATCCATTTTGGAGCAGTTTGGCACAGTTGGAGCAGATTTTCCACCCCTGTCAATGCTTAACACTGGCAAGAAAGCAACCAAAACTCTTGCCTTGGCAATTGGCCTGAATTCTTTGGATTAGTCAAAAATTTTAGCCAACATTAATTTGCCAAATAAATTTCTCAAATGCAATCTTAAAATGCATGGATGGTAAAGAGAGCGATGCAATTCATGTGACTCAGAATGGAAATCTTAATGAACAATATCATAAAAGAAACTAACCACAGATTGAAAGCCACAAAGGAATTTAATCAAAAACGATTCCTTTAGGCATGAAAAAATAAATACATGACTAAAAATTCCAAAACTTAATATTGCTACTTTATATGCATCAGAATACATTTACAGAAAAAAACCCTCCTTATATTTGATGGTCCAGATTGATATAAATATTTAAATGATATATAGTAACATTACTAAAAAAATCATTGAAATTAACGAAGGAAAATGTGTAACTTTTAATATACAGTTATATTTATTGCATGATAAAACATGATTAAAACAGTATTATACAGAAATTTCTTAATTACAATGACTTCATTACAAATGTAATAGATGAAATGCAACTAAAACAATAGGAAATCACACAAATGTAATACATGATTCTTAGATTTAAAAGAGCTATGAATGGTTCAATGTGAAACATCCATCTCTTGTGCTTCCAAAGCTGAAACCACTGAGACACACTCGACCACAGCCATTAGAAACATTTTTGCATGCAAGCAAGCAAATTATGTAATTGAGATTTCTCAATAGATTGGCAGTGGTTTCAGCTATTGAAAAACACAAAACACATCAAGTACATTTAAAATAAACTGAGGTCTGAAAAATCATTCATTTGAAAGAAAGCAAGTGTGGAATTACTAGCAGACAAGAAATGACTGAATTTTCAGACAATGCTTCTTGATGCACAGAAAGAACAATAAAAATATCATAGTTTGGCAAGTACAGGAAAAAATAAGAGAAAAGGGGTTTCTCACTCACATAATCAATATGCTTGCCAATATATTGCACGCAAAATGTTTCAATGACTGCGGTCGAATGTGTGAGGAATATTGGCTTATTTTTTTATATTGAAAGATAAATTTAAATATCTTAGAAGAAGGGGGATATATTTACACTTGCCAAACTATAATATAGGTTACTAACACAACAATTATCATACATTTTTATGATATATACAAATGAGGTCAGAAATTGTGACAAATCCATAATTTCCAACAATGAGACTGAATCAATAACTATTAATCAGAAGTTATCCTGATAGATCATTAGCCTCATACAATGTCTGATCATAAAGTTCAGCTTTTACAATTCGTCCGCCAAAGAAACGCCCATTTAGAGCATCTCTTGCTTTACAAGCCTCTGAAAAAAAAAGAAGCAAATATTACCATGAAGAACTACAATTTAAAACTGAAATGTAAACATTTAACACAACTAACAATATAATCTTAGCATCAAATAAGCAAAGCCTCCAAGTCCAGCAATTTTTCTAGGGTGTTTTTCAGGCTTTATGGAAAATTATATAAGGGTTTCCATGTAAGCACTAGAAATAATTAAATTCTGACATTCTCATTGTCTAGATCAGGGGTCTCCAAACTACGGCCCGCGAAGCCCTCTCATCCGGCCCGCAGATACCTTTAAATTTCTATTTACGAAAAAAATTACGGATGTGTGGTGTACTTAATTAAATAGGAAATCCAAGATCCCCCCGAAATTCGGACTAAGACTAAGGGTACCAAAAAGAGTTAAAACCTAGGTTTTTTAGGGTCAAATTTCAAAAAAAATTCTGGGGGAGAAACCCCAGACCCCCCTTTTTGTACTTTGAACTCAATTAATCCCATTAATTTTCATATAAAGTTCAGCAAAATGAGAATCATACCTAAAGATGACTTAAAAAGGTACATCAAACCTATTACATATGAATAAGAGGGCATAGGGATAAAAGTTAAGGTTTCCTCTCCGGTACAAAAATCTAGCTTTGGGCCTGATAAATACTTAATTATCTTAGTAGGATATTTGGGCCCCTCCCAAAATAAATTTCTTAACACGCCACTGAGATCCAAGATGTTAAAAAAACTCGCTACACGTGTGCATATTTTAAATTTTAATGTTTCTTTTTTTCTCTTTTGTAAATAATAATAATTGTAATTTAATATTTTAAGGTTGTTACTTAATTGTTCTTTCAAAGCATAATTGAAAACCCACATTTGAACTACCCACAAGCCGCCACTGACTTTGATTTTTTTTATTTGGACCTCGAGTATGTAGTTGGCCACCAAATTGTTGTTTAATAGATGGTTAATGCAGCCCTCAGGCTGAAAAGTTTGGAGACCCCTGGTCTAGATCACCAGTAAAAGTGGTAGGAGGAATTCAATCTTGCTATTGGTTTATTGGTGCTATTATACAAGAATATACCAGAAGTTGGCAAAGTTGCTTGCGAACCATTAGTGGCTAGAGCCCTGCTCTTTCTCAAAATTTAAAAGGGGGAATTTGATCCAAAAATGAGTTAAGAAAAACTACTTTATAAGGTCAAGCTTAAAAATATTCTGGGAGGAACCTCACAGAGCCTTCTCCCTTTTTGCTTGAAACTTATTATCATACACATAATTTTAACATCATGTAAGCAAAGATTAAGATTCAACTCCTACCTGTAAATAAGTTCTAATAATCTACATTAATGTATGTGTGATAAAGGAGACCTTAGGAATAAATTTGAGCCAAACCCCAAACAAAAAACTGAGATAAGGGCCTGACTATAACAAAGTGCCTTGTTACACCGTAAGAGAACAGCTCCTTGAAATCCACAGAATTTTCAAGGAAAAAATTATAAATAGGTCTCAAATTTTCGAGGAGGGCTGGGGGTCCTCCCACAAAAAATTAAACCCTTTAAACTGGTTTTTCATCTTATTTTGAAACTCTTTGGGGAACTCTCAAAGGTAACTTTTGTGTTACCCAAGGTAACTTCGTGGACACCCGAGGGTCCATGGAACACAGTTTAAGAACCGCTGGGTTAAAACGTTTGCGTAGAATACGGCCATAAAAGTATCAGGAAATACTGGCAGCCTACTGGGTTATGTTAAGTTAATATATCATAAAACATAGAAAAACTAAATTTGTAAATACATTTAAATAACTGTTGAATTAACTCGAAGCTAAAATTTCAAAGTTAAAAACCAATTTAATATTAATTATTTGTCCAGAATCTTTGCAGCCCATGTGGCTCACAGGTTGAGGACATAGTGCTAAGGTAAGGTGATGAAATTATAAAAATCTTTCTGTATCTGATCATTTTTAACTTACCCTGTGAAACACTGAATTCCACAAATATTTTCACAATGATGTCAGCGTCTTCCTCTTCTGACTGCTTTTCTTGATATATAATTACTCTATTCACATTGCCAAAACGTCCACATTCGTCAGTAACTTCTGATTCCAAATCATCGTCTAAGTCCTCTACACCCACCATGTTTCTTAAAACTACAACTGTGGACTAAAGGGAAAAAATATTCAGTAATATGTATGCAGTAACAGTATGAACATGAAAAGAAAATAATGCACATTCATTACACCTCATTATCTGTCTTAAATATTAAAGCATGTTTTCATTAAACATTAGTCCAACTAAAATGCTAAAGTTTTGTATCACAATAAATAGCATAACTGCAATATTTAAAAATCTTACAATGTTTAAGAGGGATTGAATTAAAAAACAGAATTTGTAACACCTAAACCAGTGGTTCTCAATTGATGGGTTGCAGGACATGTTTGAGGGGGTTGCGAGATACAGTGGAGGCTCTTATAGTGTAATTAATCCGTACCAAGTTTTTTTGTCTCTATAAGAGCAAACTTCGAGTGATACACTCGAGTGTAGAATATCACTCGTTTAAAAGTAATTAAGGGGATACAGGACCCTAAAAATCATCAAAATATCAAAAATATTTTTATTGGCTTAATCCATACCATGGATCCTTCTAAATGTGTCTTCAAAATTTCAAAGCTCTATCTTAATAATTTATAGAGTTATATCCTTTTTCTGATGCGAGTCCAGGGTGTAAACAGAAAGAACGCAAACTTTAAGCTGAATTTTCTTCATGTTGTATTTTTGTGAATTTACAATACTTTGAATCCCTAAGCCTTTTTGTATAAATGAAATATAATTCTGAAAATTTGTATATATGTTCTGAAATATATGTATTATAGAACTGTGCATGGGTTTAGCTCTAACAAGGTTAGAGTTTTTTAAAAATAATATTAAAGTCAAAAATGTTGAATTTTCAGGGTTTTTTTTGGTTTTTAGTACATAAAAATTTCTACAAAATAAAGTAATAATACTAAAAATAAATCCATGCACAGTTTTACGTAGTATGATATAATGAATCTAAAAATGATAAACAATTATAAAAATATACACAATTAAAAAAGCCTTAGGGATTTAAAAAATGGTCAAAAATTAAAAAAAAATGGATTTTTTTAAATTCTGGTTTTCAAAATTCAACTTTTTTTTAAGGAAAATGTTCTACTTTATAAGCCCACCAAATATGCAATTAAAGTCAAAACAATAATATTAAAAATAAAAAAAAAATATTCTCAGGGTACCCTTAACTCCATAAAATAAACTATCAATTTTGATGCTTTTGGGGAAGGTGGACTCAATTCCCTCAAAGATATATTTTTAGTAGACTAGTTTATAAAGTCTGCTGAAATTTCAACCTGAAAACCAACACCAACCCTCAATCGTCAAAGGGATGAATTATAGAAATTGCAGTTACCTGTACTTTTAATCAACTTACTCAAACCCTTGATTGCATTTTACCATTTTATCCTAACGGTAGGAGTACTAGATCGTTGGGATTTAAAACGCAGTTTGAATCTTCCAATCGGTCTTTCCTCATTTTAAACAATAATTTATTCTTTTATGGATTCTTGATAATGTTATATTGCCTTATTGATTTAATGTTATATTGCCTTATTTTTTCCTTTCATTTTAATTTATATAAAATTTAAGATCAATATTTCACTTGAAAAATGTATGCCTTAAAAATAGTCAAAAAATTGAAAATAAAGAAGATAAATCAATACATTTCCAGGTTTTCCAAATTTTTCTATTATTACTATTATTAATAAACTACTAAATTATTATATTCATTACACAGAGACTCCAAGTATAACGGATTCTCTGTAGTTTCTATGCTTAATCTAAAAGTTTTCAGTTAACTTAAATGTTTGATAAGATAAGAGTGATTTTAAAAAACCTTTACATAGTACATGGCATTGTTATTTCTAGATAAAAAAAACCCCCCAGGATTATAGCTTTTGATTGGATGAAAAGTACCAAATCTTCTCTGGAGGTTACAATCTGCATTACCTATTTTACTTTTAAGTGATGTGTAATAATATTTTTTATAATTATAAGACTGTTAGGAATAGAAAATTTACACCGATTGTCAATTTTTAATATTTTTTAAACATTATAATTCAGAGGGGGGTAAGCAAAATATTTAACAAAAATGGTGAGCATACTTGGACATGGTTCCCACTCTTTGAAAACATTGAAAATCAAGGACTTTCAAGGACCTCAACAAAATTTTTCAAGGACCTTTTTTCGTAGACAAATAAAAATTATAATCTTTCTAGATAAATTGGAGTTGTTTTTAAAATGCCTACTAACTCCAACTTAATTTTATACCTTGTTTGTTCACTTGCGGAACTGATGTAGAGGGCGTTACTATCATAATTTTATGGTTTCAAACATTGCCATTAAATGCAGAAAGGAAATTTAGATAAATCAGCAAAAGGCGGCTGGAGTGGATTCAAAATTCAAGGACTTTCAAGGATCTAATTTTAGCAGAAAAAAATTCAAGGACTTTTAAGGACCGTGGGAACCCTGTTGGATAATATAGATGCACACAAGCACAGAAAAATTTTAGGAATTTGAAGAAAATCCTTTTAAATAGTTCTTGATAAAAATATTTTTTCTTACTGTTGTAGCTTAAAAGCATTATCACAGTACCTAGGTAAATAATGTGACTGTAAATGTGCATTAAGTCACAATTAAAAGACTTGGGACACTTATTTAATCTGCAGAAAATGTTTAAAGAACATTTTGTGTGTGACAAGTTTTTTGTTTTATCCAAGTCTGATGGTGAGAATACCTGGCCTGAACAAAAATTCGTGATACACATTTTTCAATGGGCACCTTGGATGAGTGGTTAATAAGGACACATAAAGGACAATAACATAAAATAAAATGAAAAAGTAAAACCATTTGATTGATCTTAATCACAAAATTTAAGACTTCTTTACAGATTTGGGGTGGAAAAAATAACCCTTTTTTAATAGATGAGATGTTGGTGCCTATGCTCTCATTGCTATTTTATTTAGATTTTTTAAATTAAGAGAAAAAAAACACCACATTATACTTACTTCACTTCTCCTCATAAGTTTTTGCATTAAAATATGGCGAGCATTAGTTCCTTTGATCATCATGCTTTCCTGTTGTTGCAGAGTTTGTGGTTCTTGTTCCTCAGCAAGTTTCTTTTCAAGTTCCTCAAGCTTCTGCTTCTGAGTTTCATTGGCTGCAGTTTCAGCGCTTGTCACAGGAATTACAGTGCTTACAGTCACCGGAGGAAGGGATACTGGTGCCTTTATAACTTCAGCCACAATTGGAGGTGGTATTGGTACCTTTAGAATAGGAGAGCTTATTTCTGTTTTTATTGGAGTGACACCAACAGGTGGAGTTATGATTGGAAGTGTCACTATTCCAGGGGGTGGAATTATAATCGGTGGACGTACAGGAGTTACTCCTAGAAATGCAAAATATTAATAAAGAATCATAAAGCTAGTAAAGGTAAAATACATGTGCATTTAGATTTTTACAAACTGGTGTATTAATAAATATATCACCTATTAACCCTTTCAGGACTACTGTCTCACGGGTGAGACGTGAGCGAAGTGCTTTCACCGGCCTACCGTCTCACGGGTGAGACGCCTGCTTTGAAAGGACCAGGGGACGGGCGTCTCCATATATGATACACGATTAAAACTTCATATTAGTATTTTTAATTTTCATTAGATGTCGCCCTATGTCTGTTACAGCGAAATAATTCGAAAGTACAAATCTGAATCTTCATACCCATAAATTAAATTACCCATAATTAGTGTAAAAGGAGAATTTCTGAGTTCCATGGTAAACCCAGAAATAGCACATTGGTTTCTTAAGAGGGTAGATGGATCACAGGTGATACCCAAGGTTTTAAGAAGAAAGATGAATTAAAAAAAATTATGTAAAAGTTCCAATTTCACTTTTTTAGCATGCTGATATTCTAAACTTCTTTGGGAGAGAACCCCAGGGATCCTCTTCACCTAGGTCTTAGGATATTTTATGTGTCTTCTATAGTGTAAAAGGAGAATTTCTGAGTTCCATGGTAAACCCAGAAATAGCACATTGGTTTCTTAAGAGGGTAGGTGGACTGCAGGTGTAACCCCAAGGTTTTTAGAAGAAAGATGAATAAAAAAAAATTATGTAAAGTTTTAAGTTTTTCTGGAAGAGCACCCCCAAACCCTTTTTGGTCATAAAACTTGGTATTAATTAATAAAGTTTACAAGCCAAGGCCCAAATCCTAATTTTGATGTTCTAGAAAATTATATTTAACTTCTGTACATTTAGAATAAATGCAATTTTTTTTAATAAATCTATCAACCCCTATCCTCAAAAATATTACATCCTACCCCCAAATATGTCTGAACTCCATCTTAAAATATGCTCTGGAACACCTCATAAGGAGGCAGCCAGAAAATTATAAGTTGGCAAAATCCCTGAATATAGTTTGCCTTTTCTTGCTTGGCAGCGGAGATAGCATTGCGGAAGACAGAGAAAACTGGTTTTCAATGCCTAGCAATGGAAGACAAGCTATACTATCAGCCTGAATAAAAGCTAATTCAAATTATGATGAGAACACTCATTAAAAACACCTCATAACCAAATTAATATGACCCTGAAGTTAAATAAAGTTTGTTTGAAAGTACACTATCTTTCAGTATGAAAATTCATACATGTGATTATTCAGACAATAAATTGGCTAAAAATATTTAAAGTTTTTTTTTAGGGCATTTCAATTTTTCTTTATTTCAAGGTAGAGAGGGCCAGTTGGATTCTACTTTCTGAGATATGATCATAAAACAAAAGTTAGAATCAGATATTTTTTTTAGTTTAAATATTAACTGCTGTTCCCATAATTACTTGAAGGATTTTTTTCTTTACTTGCTGATTTTTCTTAAAATTCATTACCAGGCAATGCTAATATTGACATCAACGGTCAGTTTTTAGTGAAAATAGATTAGATACCAGAAAGGAATTTTAAAGCAGAGTTTTAATTTTGCCAAGTGAATTAGCAGATTTTCGCCAATTGGCAGAGAAATCACATGTATGTGAAAATTTTTTATCAACAGAGGCCATTAAAAAATTATACCTGTAATGATGCCAGGAGCATTAGCAGCTAAAACTGGTTGAGGCAAAATGGTAGGAGTAACAAGCCCTGGTGCTGCAATCGATGGAATTGCAAGGCCAGGTGGGGGAATAACCGGGCTCAATGTAGCTGTATCAGTAGGAGTTGCAGAGACAACAGGGGCAACTACAGAAGGAGCACCCAAGCCAAGAGCCTAAAATGTGAAAAATAACATACTTATTTTCAGGACGTGTTAAAAAATATATATCACAGCTCTAAATGGGTTTTGGCTCACACTAACACAAAATGAAAACTTTAAAAGTAATTTCCACTTACAATTGCATTGCTGGCAACAGCATCCATAGCTTGAATTTTTGCAGTAGCGGCAGCAGCAGCAACAGCGGCTGCTGTGGGCATTGTACTTGCAGTAGTTGGAGCTTGCAAAGCATTCGGAGGGGTGATAGCCTAAAAATATTTAAATTATAAAAACACAACAATTTCACTAACTATTATCGAGTAAAAAAAAAAATAAATTTACCCTTCCAACGCGCAGATACTGGCCACCCAAATCAAACAAATTCATTGACGATATAGCGTCTTGAGCTGATTGATAATTTTCATATTCGATGAAGCCATATCCTCTGAAAATTAAGATTATTAGTTACCAAGGAAAATAACTATTAAAAAAATAGCAAAAAACCTAAAACACTTACTTATGTTTCCCAGGAATACCACCACTCTGTAGTTTGCACATCTTTATTTTCCCAAAAGCTTCAAAAACACTGAAATAAAATTTGTTTTAAGACTGAAAAATTCAACTTTAAATACATTAAGTGGTTAAGTGTACCTAATTTTTTAACAGCTGTATTCTTTCCAAACAAATTTATCAGGTTTTAACAATACCGTGTGATTTCATGTTACAACGTAAAATGTCATAAGTTTCGATTCTCATTAAATCTACTAATTAAAAACTGCATTCCCTTAGAGCAGTCATGGGCAAAGTACGGCCCGCGGGCCAAGTGCGGCCCTTCGGACAAGTCAATCCGGCCCGCGGCATGGTTTTGAATAACCCCTACAATTACAAAGGACAAAATGTTTTTTATATGACCACCATTTAGCTACACTACTGCAAATCAGCTCATCCCAGTTTCTACCAGATTATGAAAAACTTTTAGAATCTTAGAATCACAGTTTAGAATTCACACGCGCCTACCTACTCTTTTAAAGAACAATCAATTTTTGTAACTTTTTTTTCCAAATTCTTTAAAATTGTAGCATATAATATAAGTTTTGTGTGATGTAAAAATCAAACTCTAAAAATTTTTTTTTGTTTCCGGCCCGCCTGGATATTTTTTTTATTTTTCTGGCCCTTCCCTTAAAAAGTTTGCCCATGTCTGCCTTAGAGAATAAGTTTCATGGAAAATCTCTCTATGCTATTGGTCAAAGAATCTCATGTTACTAGAGACATACGTGCGGGATGCGGCCTTTGAAAAGTTCACTTCCCTTCTCACAACTCTTTTGAAAAGCTTGTTTTGGCCATGATAAGCATGTTGTGTAGATATGGCTGTAACCAATGAGTGCCCTTCTACTCAAAGATAGCATTTAAGAATCAGTTAGTGGCCAAATTTCCCCGCTCAAGATTTACCACAAGATCTGATTTTTGGATGCAAGGGAATATGAAAAGTCCAAAAACCCATGTAAACAACATCATACCTGCCAACATTGAGATTATAAAAAAAGGAAGATTCTAAAACTCAAGATACCCACACCATCTTTTTACACTAATAAGTCAACAAGGGTGCCTACCATGCTCTACCTAACTCAATAGGTAACATAAATCTAAGAAAAACATGCATTTTTAACAAAATATGTATTTTTTAGTCCTTCCACATCTTTAAATCCTAGTAATTTTGGAGTCTGGAAACATTTTTGAAATAATCGTCCAGCATGATCAGCACAGCTGAGTGGCAAATAATGATGAATTATGAAAGCTGTCAATAAACATTCTGCATTGGTAACCGCTTTCTCATGCAATTCATTATTTTTTACTAAGAAATCTAGCTATTCATTATTTCCAACAGCAGAACAACTGCTTTTAAGCTTTAATCAAGTAATAACTGATGAGAAAAAAAATCTTTTAACTGAGCAAAAAACGAATGACGGAAGATTCTCTAAAAAAAAAAACGGAAATCTTCCAGCTAAAATGGAAGAGTTGCCAGCTATGCAATATGATAACATTTTTGGAGAATGCGGGTATAAATTAATATAACACACAAACCACATATTGTTTTTTGTTCCGTACATTTAGGCATTTTCCTAGTAGAAGTTCTTTTCCTCTTAATTAGAATCCCAATTCTACAGAACTAGGATTCTGAATCGAATAAGAGGGATATCAACCCCTTTTAACTTACAGGAAGGGCAGTTAGATTTATTTAAACAATTTTCAAAAATAAAGCACTTAAGAAATATCAATGTTAAGTTGTAATAAATCATTTATCACTTCAAATAAATTACCTTTGAATATCTGTCTCAGTAAGATCCTGATGAACAGATGCAACATAAATCCGATTATATGTTTTAGCTTCTTCCATTATTTGCTCAATAATTGGTGCTGCTTGAGGCATGTTACTAGGACGTCCAACCTATACACAAAAATAATTTATTTTATGCCAACTTAACCAAGCAAAATTACAAAAAAAAATAATTAATAAATGAATTATTCCCAAGATATTACCTTAATATTCCTTCCACCTATCATAACTCCATTCATCTGATCGAGCGCCAATTGCGCAGCTTCGGGAAGTTCATATTCCACAAATGCAAATCCCTTGTGTTTTTGCGTAACTGGATCCCAACTCATATTAATGGACTTAATAGGTCCAAAAGGAACGAAAGCTTGTCGTATCGTATCTTCTTTTAATTCAAAGCTGATACTACCTACATACACACTAAGAGAAATACATTTTTTAATTTTAATTTACCAAAATTTTATTCTATTAAACAATTGAGAGCTTTGGTGCAAGAGCCAGGTATCTCCACTTTCAGTAAAAATTTACTTTAGATGATTTTTGGCAATATCTTAAATGTTGGCAACCTGGGATTTTATTAGGGTTGCTGTATATACTTCGCACAGGTACTAGAGATGGGGGAAAAAGAGTAGCAGTTAAAATTAACTGCTACAGGAGAAAAAAAAGTGTTGAAAAAAAACCTGCTAATTTTCTGCTATTTATGTAGGATCTTGATTGGTCAAAAAATTGTGGTTATACTGCTACGCGCTTACCAATGAGAATTGTCTAAATGTAGCAGTCAGTTTTTGAAACAATGAAGGAAACGAAAGGAAAACGTGATATGTCCCATTGGTCTCTGTTCGTAACAGTTAAACACAGTTGTTAACCTCTCAGACAAGCATCAATCAAAGCTATCTCGAAATAGATACACTTGAATATCAAAGTCCACCGCCTGCGCCTTCAAAATGCAACAATAAGTAAGAAAAGAAGCAGTTACAACAAAAAGTAGCACTGCAGCATGAAAAGTACTAGTTTTGTAGCAGCTACGAAAAGTAATGCCTGTAACCTCAACCTCAAAAAGTGCTAATTTTTAGCAGCTACTTTTCCATAACAAGCATAATGCTTTCAAAAAGTAGCAGATTTGCCCACCTCTAATACAAGATTTGAAAGAACAACCCTAGTATTTGCCAGTCAGCCTCTATGATTGACTTCCCTAGATTTCTTAGAAAAAATACAGACCCAAGTAATATAGATGCACACATGCAGACCAAGTGTAGAAAGTTTGAGAGATTTTGCAAAAAAATTCATAAAGGACTTTTTCCTACAGTTGGTGTTTTTTAAAAAGCCTTTTCACAGTATTTAGGTGAAGAATGTGACTTTCATTATGTTTAAAGTCAAAAATTAAAGGCCTGGGGTCAATTGATTATTTTGCAGAAAGTATTAAAATTATAGAAAGGTTTTAGTTTTATGCAAGTCTAGAAAAATATATGGCAACTGATTATTACCCTTAACAAGAAAGCTAAAATGCAGCCCAGGTTTTTTAGTGACTTGACTTTAAATTTATATTTAGCAACAAAGCTCTGCCTTCTAAGGCAACAGTAATTGGCAGCATTGGTGCCACTTTTCAAAAATTGCAAGACTGGACTTTGAATTGTTTTTAATCATTTCCCATTAGTCTAGTAGATATTTTTAAATGGCATAAAAATCTTTAAAATATCATATGAACAATTAAACAGGTCCTTAAATTTTAAGTTATAGCTGTATCTGTGTAAGACAGGCTCATTTAATGGCAAAATATGATGTAAATACTACAAATCACTACTGATTTTACTTTTTGTATTAAACCTAGGACGGAATTCTGTTCACAGAACTTTATTGAAGACTGAATTCCACCCCAAGACTGAAGAGTGGCACCCATGATTGGCAGCATATCGCTAAATCTCCCTGTAAATAAACATACCTTTGAATGTGGAGATACCTGGTTCTTGCCCAAAAGCCCTCAATTGTTAACTATTTAAGTTAATATGGTAAAAAACACAAAAGTATTAGTTATAATGAGAAAAAATATTAAAAAATACATGTATGATCTTCAATAAATAAGGACTATTTACACTAAGAATCAACTAAGTTAAAATTAAAATATATTAGAACTTCATTAAAGAATAATCAATATTCTATTCTTAAGCTTACCGACACATCAGAACTAACGCTTGATGTCTCTGAAGAGTCTTTTGTTGCTGCAATAAAATAATAAAAATATTAATTAAAATTATTCGTTTAAATAATTCACTTTTAAAACAACCCCTCCTCCCTTCAAAAAAAAAAAAAAAAAAAAAAAAATCAGGGAAACTGTGGAAAGTTTTTGCTGCAGGTGGAAAAACTGCAGTCCTAAACTGGTTAAAACAATCCGGGAAAAAATAGGGTTTTTTGCCACTTTCTACTGGGAAAAATGGAAAAACTATTTTGACACAAATAAATAAAACTTTTAATTTACCTGCTTTAGATTAACAAACAAATACAAAATACATAGCATTAGCATGGCCTCTTAATATCATCCCCATTTAATGGGGAAAAAATTAAGTTGTTAGTCTAAATTCCCTACTGCAATGTACATTAAACTACAGTACAGAATTAGTTGGCTTTAGCCAGAGGCAAAAAAATCTGCCAAAAATTCACTCTAAATGCATCAATTTCTTTTACCTTCTTTTTCTTACTTTAATCAACAGTAAAGACAACAGAACATTACTAAAACTGACTACACAACAACCTTATCATAGGTGTAAACTCCCGACTCTTAAGCGTCCAGCCATGGACTGGTTTTGTCCTTGTTAGGACTCATCAGCACAGCATAGGAAGGTAACACAAGAGAGCGGAGGGGAAGAACTAGTCTAGCCATGCACTATCCCATCAATTTACATTTATGCTAACTAAAAATTAAAGTGAATCTAATATAATTATTGTTTGAATTAATTTTTTATCATAGTATATATAACAAATCAATCATATATTTAACAGTTAGCTACACTTTCATTACCATCCCTATAAAAAACTCCACTGCATTTAGTTAAGAAAATAAGGTTTTGCCAGTTTTTTTCCACTGTCCTGGCAAAAATACCTCTAGCAAATGCCCAACCCTGGTATCAACACTCTGGCTATAGAAAGAGAATGCACTTACTTGTTGCTGATGAGCAATAGTCTGTTTCATAAGAACATTTTTAATACTCTGTTCCATGGCATACTTTTTAGCTTTGGTCACCATTTCTTGCTGCTCTGAAGTAAGTTTGGTCAAGCCTATGCCTAATATACCAGTAGGTGTCCTCAGGGCACCTGGTCCCGCAAGCACCGGCCCCGTTTGCTCCAGTTGAATTCTAGATGGCAAAGCATCTGCAGCAATTGGTAACGCAACAATGGGAGATCCATCTGTGGATTCAAACAGACACAATATAGTGAAGCAATTATAATAGGAAAATGCAATAAACATGAAAACCATAACCATAGCATGTTTGTCAATCAGTTTTTTTTTCCTAATTAAATTTTGTAGACTAAAAACCAAAAATTGATGGCCAAATTAAAAGAAACCAAGATTTTAATATTTTTTCCTAACCCATACAATTTTTAAATAGACCGGATGCCACACAAATCCATATTATGCAATTAACTGCTTTTAAAGGACTCTTCATGAAACGAAAAGACCATGGACTATTACAATAGTTTCGTTTCAAGTGATAATAACATAGTGAAGTATAGTAGTAAACAGCAGCCTGTAAAAAGATAAACTAAAAGAAACAGTCTAAATATGACCTTTACCGCTTTATGCTATGAGTGCTGCAAGTGATTCACAAGAGCAAATGAAATGGTGAGACCAGAGCATGGGTCTTCCCTCAGTTTCAAACTACATGCCATAAAAATACAAGAAAGAGAAAAGAACAAGAAAAATTAAACTTGCACAAACTTTTGAAATTCATATTTGGTTTCGTTAACCTAAAGTTTAAAAACTGGATGAAGAAGAGCAGGTATTAATATTTGATTTCATTAAATTGTTTTTAAATAAATATTATTTTCAAAAAATGTAGTACATACTTAGTAAATAGAGAAGAAAAAATACTTGCTCTTTTCAAACAGTTCCACACAATATTTGAATATAGTACATTAATATAATTCTGAATGCACAATTGACTAAAGACTAGCTGATAAGACTAATCCATTTGAAGTCCTATCATCTAGATTAACACTGTCAGCAGTATCATACGCTAAAAACAAGACATGCACACACCTTTTATAAACTAAAAAGAGCCATATTTGAGTGCAAAGCAACTGCTAATAGTTAAGCCTTTCAGTCCTGACCGCCCTAATTCTCCATAGGATTCAACAGAAATCTTGGGTGGCTTAGGACTGAAAGGGTAAAATTTCCATTTCCTTCAGCAGGATTCTTTTAATTTTTATATATCACTCAAAACAATTAAAATTTAAGTTAATGTGCATTCATAATTATGGTGAAATGAAAATCTGAAATGTTACTTAACAAAGTACAAGACCATTAAAAAATTAGAACTTCAAAAATTTAGCTCATTTTAGTCCGATTCTTTATACTGTTTAGGTAAGAAACTTATAAAACCTAAATAAAACAAGCATTTCTAGTAAGAAATGCTAACTTAAAAAAGACATGTTTACCATCACAGTTAATGTTTTCAACTTTATTAATACAACTTTGAGGAGAAATGTCTACGGTTCACATTGAACCAGTCAAATGTATAAAAATTACCCTTCACAATTACAGCTAAAAATAAAATGTTTAATTTTAAACAATAAACATAAGATTTTTTTTTTAAATTTAAGATTAAATAAGTGATAAAAGAACTTAGCATCACCTTATAATTATTTCAGTCGCTTTGAGAATTTTATCATTTATGTGAGTGTAATTTTTTCAGTTAATTCTTTTAAAAATCAGAGTGTAAAAAAGTGTTTTATTTAATTTATGAGCTAAGATAGTGTTTAAAAACCACTAATATTAACCTGGAAAAAAATTATTAGAAAAACATCATATGCATTCTATCACCATGAAGTAAAGCATTCACCAAAATAAAATATGCAACAAATTCAGAACTGAATTTAGCAGCACACTTCAGGAAAACTCTTTAGAAGCTGAAATAGATTCTAAAAGAAAATTAGAGCTAATACTAAAATTTGTGTAAAAAAAGACACATTCCAAGTAGATGACACAGGGATTTTATATGCAAAATTTTAAGCGAAACATGAATTACATCTGTGCTAGATGATAACAAGAATATTGGATAATTTAAAACAGTAAAGTTTCCAAGATAAGGAACTTCGGTAAAAAGCAATCCACATCCAGCAATAATGGTCTCGTCTTTTAACATACTTTTGCAAATATTTTCAGCTTCTGGAAAATATACAGAAAAACAGAGACTCTGATTATTATTTCTGAAATACTTGGAATGTCCCATAACGAATTAAATACAAATGACAGCCAATAACTGCTGTCTTTATAATTTATTTGTCTAATACATTTAAAAGAACACATATTTGAGTTTTCCTTTGATAAATAAAACTATTAATCTTAAGTTAAACCAAACTCAACTACTACTTAATTCCAATTAACAGCATATATAAGTTTTGTCTATCATTACATATATACACATGCAAATTATAAAAACTAAAATATTTCATTTAACATTATTAGCTATACTACTGCTATCAAACGTTTCCAACTTGCAATATATACCTGAAATCAGTGTAAAATAATACAAAAATCATCCAACTCCTAAGCTAGTATTTGATTATCCATATTTTAAAGTTGAAATACATATATTTTTGTCATCAAGACCAAGTAATATCAAGAAATACCAAGGGCTATAGTCAGTAAGTTGATCCTATAAATGAAGTCTCAAAACCACAACTAATGATAAAAATCATCTGAAGATTCATTCCTCACTCACCTCAGATAGAGCAACCTCTTTAAAAAAAAAAGCAAAAACACAATCGAAATTTAGATAATATTGGAAATTTTTTAGAGGGTATACAATAAATCCACACAGTAAGCCTTAAAACTTTTGAATTCTTACCTTCAGATTTAAGTTTCTTAATGGCTGGTTCTTCCACACCCAAAAGTTTTAATCCATTCTAAAATTTGAAACAAATTTATGAATAGAATAAAAATAGCATTTTAATCAATCATTTTTATTACTACTGAACTTAAAAAAATAACTGCAACAAGTGTTACAACAGGGTTGGCAAATATACCTAATGATATTTATATAAATATCAAAATATTAGATATTTTTGATATAATCAAGTTTTTGATATTTATATGATATTTTCGAATTAAAAAAAAAATTTGTCCACCCCTGTGGCGTAGTTTGAGAAGAGATGTAATTTTGAAGTTTTAATCTCATTTATTACAATAGTGAGACAGGCGGATCGGCACAGCTGGAATAAGAGTCCTCCATTTGGCGACTTAAGTTGTGGTCACGAAGTTGGCAATATATCACGATTAGTTATAGGGTATAGTTGGCAAACGTGAAACGATCGCCAAATGGAGGACTCTTATTTCAGCCAATCTACTCTAGATAGAGAAATAAGAGGTTTTGGCCATAAAATCGTTAAGTAATTACTCTTAAATATTTGATTTTCGAACTTGGAAAAGTTCATGGTCATCTGACCCTCCTCGAGATAAGTCTATATACCGAGTTTTCTGCACGCCTGCAGCGTGGTTTGGGAGGAGATGTAACACCCACCCACAAAAGGTTTTAGTTATAAATAATAGATGTATATTACCCTTTCTGCTCTAAAAAAAAATTACCTATAAAAAGTTAAGCTTCACTGTAATTAATAAACAATTTATTTATTTATGATTTGAAATCTATCAATAGTTTATTTAAATAGCTTAATAGTTTATTTAAATGGTTGCAGCATTATTACAAATTATTGATTAATTGAAATCATTGTGGTAATTTACTTTTAAAATAGAATAAAAACAATAAGATTTGAAAATAAAAACTTGTAAGCATTGTTTAATGCAATGTGCCAAAGAAAAAATCAACGCTGCTTTTAAAATATATTATTTCGTATGCTAACTTGTGTATGATGCTAAGATCTGATCAGGTTTCATAAAATATAAAATTTTAACTTGATGATTTTAGAATTTTATAGGTACTGAATTATAATTTCAAGGTTAACATTTTCTATAACTTTATTAACATGTTTATGAAGTACTTAGACAAATCAACTCTTGGTAATAATAAAACTAACCCAAGAGGATTGTTGTAGTTTCTCTGGGAACATCATGCAAGTAGCAGCAACCCGTTTTTGTTTCACTTTTCAAATTTACATTCAATATTATCATAAAAATAAAAATTAATTTCATTACTGAGGAGAAAATATTTGGACTCCTGCTGAATTGACTGTGCTGGGTAGAGCCAGTGGAAACACTTCTCAAATTTCTCTCAATGGTAATAGCATAAAATTACGATAAATGCAAATCGAACTTCTTATGAGACTTTGGAACACCAGCTGATTCCTCTATCAGCTTATTATAATGCAACTATTATATCAGTCTTTCATGAAAATCTGTTTGGCAAGGAAACGAATCCCACAGCCTTGTACTGTACCTATATTCCCCAAATCAAAGATTACTAGGTTATTGACGCCAGTGTTTTGTTAATTTCTTTTGGAATGGATTCTTTATCTGGCACCACTAAGTCTAAACTTGCAATCTGCTAAATGTTCCAAAGATCCTAAATGTTTTGACCACCGTACAGGAAGCAAAAACACTACGGCAGGGCAGTTTCAGCAGTGTTAAATCTGGCATTCCATGCCGAAAACAAATTAAATTATATACAACATGAATAAATTCAAAATTACGAAAAAGGCTGAAACCTTGATTGGTCGATGTTTCTCCAACTGTGCTGCTGGGGGCAAAATGATGTTCCAGAAATTGAAATCTGCAGTTTGTTTTAAATGTAAGATTATTAATCAATATTAAATTGAGAGCAAATTTTAATCAGAAGAAACAAATTCAACCTCCACGCCATGATTGTAAGAGAGTTATCAAGGGCTCAGGTGGTAATAAATTAAAATCAATTTTCTACTTAAAGAAAACTAATTTCAGATCTGACAACTTATCAAATTATGTTATTTATCATCTCAACAGATCATGTGTGAAGTTTCTTCTCTGCAAAACCACCCTAATCATAGTTGTCAGTGGCAAGACACTTATAAAATCAGTAATCACAATAACCCAATTTAAAATAATCCATCTGATCGTCTCACAGCTGTCATGCACATGATGCCGGTAAATACAGCCGTAGATCAATAATATCATGAGCATATTAATACTTAAAACAATAGCACAGCGTGGAAATATATATATTTTTTCTAATAACTTCTGAATTTCATCTCTTTAACTTAACAGGAGACTAGAAGATTTAAGCCCTTACAAATACTGCATGGTAAACGCCATTTTCCCAGTAATAGTGAAGTTGTGAATCTTACCTCTAATATGATTTGTCCATTACCGATGGTTGCCATTATCAATTGCTAACAAGTCCGTCCAAAAGAACACGATCAAAATTTTACACCGTTCAATCAATATATACAAGCATTTCATAGCCTGAATCGCTAAACAACAGCAGCGAAAGTCTTCAATTTTTCATCCTGAAAATTCTTGATTTCTTGCTGAAAAATTGATTTCTAACAATATACATGAGTTGAGTTGTAAATGTAGCTGTGTAGCTGCATTGAATTTTAAAATCACAGTACAGAAAATAGGTTTAAGGTTGTTTCACTGCATATATTAAAAAAAATCATTAAAAAACATCCGTTATTTCAAAGAGTTTTAAAGATTTTGATATTTTACAGAAAAAAGGTAAGAAAAGGGCAGTTTCGTACGAAAACGAAACAAGGCATATTTTTTAATTTATCTTCTGGCAACAATCATTGTTTATAAACAGAAAACACCTGACACTGTTGACAAAATTGAGTTTTAAAGTTATTACAGTGTTTAAAATTGTTAATGATTATTTATTATTAAAACTGAAAAATAATACGACAATGGCTAAAGGAAAATCGACTTTGGGTGAAGATTGGTTTCAGTCTTTTGCAACATTTCGCATAAATCCTGAAACTTTTATGGATAGAAAGAAATTGACTCGTGATGCTTTTTGTCTGGACGCTTTAAAGGTTAACTTACTTTGTCAATGTTATTCAGTGGTTATTATAATTTTTAGGGATTTTATGTTTAAATACTATTAAATTTAGGTGTAGTATAGTACACTCAGTCTTTTACCTACCTTGGAGCGAATGTAACTATAGAAGGGGGAACAGATGAAGACATAATAACAAGAATAAAGAAAGCGCAGAATGCCTACAGGAAATTGCAGAGAATATGGAAAAGCACAAATATAAAAACAAACCTTAAATTACAAATATTTAAAGCAACCATAATATCAGTTTTACTATATGGCAGCGAATCTTGGAAGTTAACAAAACTACAGGAAAACAAGTTAGACAGTTTTCAAACCAAATGTCTAAGAAAAATTCTAAAAATTTACTGGCCAGATAAAATTACAAATGCAGAACTGTACAAGAGAACTACTTTTGAACCAATAACATCAACAATAAAGAAACGCAGATGGACCTGGATTGGTCACCTCTTAAGAATGTCTTCAACAGACCCTACGAGAGTCGCTTTGACCTGGGCACCTGAAGGAAGGCGAAAAAGAGGAAGACCCAGGCAGACCTGGCGCAGGATGGCCATAACAGAAAGAAACTCCCTGGGTTGGCCCAGCTGGGGGGCTGCCAGGGCTGCGGCACTTAACCGGCGGGAGTGGAGGGCTGAGCTTGCGGCCTCATACACCACATCGGTGTGAAGAGAGTCAAGTCAAGTCAAGTCATAGTACACTCAGTAAAAAATTCTTGGAACAGATTTGAAGCAGGTCTTTTATGTTGATAAGGGTACGGGAGATTCTACTGGGGATTACTATGTTTCAATCGAGTGCCACTCTTCTTTGTGACTTTTTTTGGCGGTTTTCTTGAAGGTTAGGTAGAAAGTAAAGGTACTTTAGGATTAGCAGGAGTCAGGGGTCCGTTTAGAAGATATTTGGATCCGTTTTCGGACCCTTCTCAATATATTTCATTGTGAAAACGGACCCTTCACAAAACATTTTACCTTAAAAACGGACCCTTCACAAAGTATTTTTGCCTTTAAACATACCCTTTTTTTATAATACTTCAAATATTGGACCCTATTTTCACAAAAACAGGCTCCTGGCTGAAAAAACTAATTTAACGCTAACTTCAAATTCACAAAATTGTGAGTAGATTTTCACAATTTTTACAAAACCGGACCCTTCACAAAAAGTCTGGAATGACCCCTGGCAAAGTGTAAACTCCTGACTTTATAATAAATGTCCAAAAATAATCGAATAAAAAAACATAAAAGCTTGGTCCAATTCTTGGTGACCATTGCCATGGAATGGAGTACATCAAATCTGTTTTGATCTGTCACAGCTATAGAGTAGTTGTCAACTTGGTGACTGTATGTCCCCCTCCAATATCAGCACTGATTCTAATCCACTTTAATTTAAAAGCTATTAAAGGTTCAACCTTGCTTATTTTATATAATTTCTGAGTAAAGCTAGATTTACATGTGGAAAAAGGCAAAATGCAAATCCCCTTCACATTGTACACAAACCTAAACACATATAAAATGGTAATTTTAATATTATACTATTTAGTATTCTACTTTCTTTTACTTATTTTCTTATTTAATTAAAGGGTAAAATTTATATTATTATTTGTATTTGTTCTAGTTATGTATTTATATACTTAAATTATTTCAGTCTTCATAGCATACATACAGATATGGATTACTATATACAGGGCTTTGCGGATGGAGCTTGGATATTCCAGGTGGCATAAGAAACAACAACTATATACAGGAGTTGTACTCTTGGGATATTTGGGATTTGCAAAGTTTTTTTAGTAGACTTATTTCTGGGTTTTCTACTTTAGTTATTTTAAAATATATAGCAGTTTCATTAGAACATTTTCTGATTCTACACTTTTTGTAGTGATTGGCTTTACTCCTAAGTTTCCATAGTAGGTGCTTAGGGGCTGAGTTTTAAGGTTTGTGACATCGCACATTGAAATTTAAAAAAAAACCTATATAGCAATTTTTTATGGAAATTGTAGTTTAAATAACATCATTTTATAATTCACACTTACGAAATAAGAGTTCACTTTGAAATTATACAGTGGGCTGCTCTTAAATTTGAATAAAAGCAATGATCCCAGATTCTTAGTAATAAAGTTATGAATCTCTATTTGAACTTGTACCGTATTCAAGATGAGCTTCCAGCCTCCCTTCTATTCAAAATGTCAAAAGGAAAAATTTATTACGAAAATGTTGAGAGCTTTTAGTGGTTTAAGAATTTTTTGCCTTCCACGGCATATACAACTGAGAAATAGGCATTGAAGAAAGCCTTCGGCGAGCTGGCTTGGGGAGAAATTCTTGTCGGCCGCTCTCGACTTCCTGATTGCACAGTTTGAGTATGCTGCAGCTTGCTTTTTTTCATTCTAGCTTTATTTGCGTGTAATTTTTTCATGCTTATCAATACTGTTGGTTATTTCTTCTTAAAATATTTCGTTTTGTGTATATTTAAGTGGTTTCAGAAGTAAGATTATTTTTAAAATTTAATTTTCTTATTAATCATTGGAGAAATATGCTCAAAATACAATTTAAGCAACAAACCAGTGGCTTCAAAAGGGGGTGTGGGTCAAAATCCCGACACTCAGAATCCCGACAGATCAGGTTCCCGACGGTCGAAATCCCGACAGTTCATAATCCCGACAGGGTCAGAATCCCGACAGTTCAAAATCCCGACAGGGTCAAAATCCCGACAGGGTCATAATCCCGACAGGTCGAAATCCCGACAGGTCAAAATCCCGACAGGGTCATAATCCCGACAGGTCGAAATCCCGACAGGGTCAGAATCCCGACAGGTCAGAATCCCGACAGGGTCAAAATCCCTACAGGGTCAGAATCCCGACAGGTCGAAATCCCGACAGGGTCAAAATCCCGACAGGTCAGAATCCCGACAGGTCAAAATCCCGACAGGGTCAGAATCCCGACAGGTCGAAATCCCGACAGGGTCAAAATCCCGACAGGTCAAAATCCCGACAGTGTAATGTCACTCTTGAGCCGTGAGAGCATGAATTATTGAATTTTTTTGAAATTTTAAATTTTTTAAAATTGATTAAAAACTGGTTTAATACTACACTCCTGCGCGTGCAAGACTTTTTTCTAGGCAGCTTTTCAGTGCTGACTACAGATGTTTCTTCAATACTGTGGTTAGAAAGATTTTAAAATTTTAAATTTTTTAAAATTGATTAAAAAATTGTTTAATACTACACTCCTGCGCGTGCAAGACTTTTTTCTAGGCAGCTTTTCAGTGCTGACTACAGATGTTTCTTCAATACTGTGGTTTGAAAGATTTTAAAATTTTAAATTTTTTAAAATTGATTAAAAAATGGTTTAATACTACACTCCTGCGCGTGCAAGACTTTTTTCTAGGCAGCTTTTCAGTGCTGACTACAGATGTTTCTTCAATACTGTGGTTAGAAAGATTTTAAAATTTTAAATTTTTTAAAATTGATTAAAAAATGGTTATACTACACTCCTGCGCGTGCAAGACTTTTTTCTAGGCAGCTTTTCAGTGCTGACTACAGATGTTTCTTCAATACTGTGGTTAGAAAGATTTTAAAATTTTAAATTTTTTAAAATTGATTAAAAAATGGTTATACTACACTCCTGCGCGTGCAAGACTTTTTTCTAGGCAGCTTTTCAGTGCTGACTACAGATGTTTCTTCAATACTGTGGTTTGAAAGATTTTAAAATTTTAAATTTTTTAAAATTGATTAAAAAATGGTTTAATACTACACTCCTGCGCGTGCAAGACTTTTTTCTGGGGTTTTTTTCAGTGCTGATTACAGATATTTCATCAAAACTGACGTTTGAAAGATTTTAAAATTTTAAATTTTTTAAAATTGATTAAAAATTGGTTTAAAATTTTAAAATCCTTCAATCGTCAGTTTTGATGAAATATCTGTAATCAACACTGAAAAAAGGCCCAGAAAAAAGTCTTGCACGCGCAGGAGTGTAGTATTAAACCATTTTTAATCAATTTTAAAAAATTTAAAATTTTAAAATCTTTCAAACCACAGTATTGAAGAAACATCTGTAGTCAGCACTGATGCCTAGAAAAAAGTCTTGCACGCGCAGGAGTGTAGTATTAAACCATTTTTTAATCAATTTTAAAAAAATTAAAATTTTAAAATCTTTCAAACCTCCGTTTTGATGAAATATCTGTAATCAGCACTGAAAAAAAAAACCCCAGAAAAAAAGTCTTGCACGCGCAGGAGTGTAGTATTAAACCAGTTTTTAATCAATTTTAAAAAATTTAAAATTTTAAAATCTTTCAAACCTCCGTTTTGATGAAATATCTGTAATCAGCACTGAAAAAAAACCCCAGAAAAAGTCTTGCACCCGCAGGAGTGTAGTATTAAACCAGTTTTTAATCAATTTTAAAAAATTTAAAATTTTAAAATTTTTCAAACGTCCGTTTTGATGAAATATCTGTAATCAGCACTGAAAAAAAACCCAGAAAAAAGTCTTGCACGCGCAGGAGTGTAGTATTAAACCAGTTTTTAATCAATTTTAAAAAATTTAAAATTTCAAAAAAATTCAATAATTCATGCTCTCACGGCTCAAGAGTGACATTACACTGTCGGGATTTTGACCTGTCGGGATTTTGACCCTGTCGGGAATCTGACCATGTCGGGATTCTGACCCTGTCGGGATTTCGACCTGTCGGGATTTTGACCTGTCGGGATTCTGACCCTGTCGGGATTTTGACCTGTCGGGATTCTGACCCTGTCGGGATTCTGACCCTGTCGGGATTTCGACCTGTCGGGATTTTGACCTGTCGGGATTCTGACCCTGTCGGGATTTTGACTTGTCGGGATTCTGACCCTGTCGGGATTTTGACCTGTCGGGATTTTGACCCTGTCGGGATTCTGACCCAGTCGGGATTCTGACCTGTCGGGATTTTGACCTGTCGGGATTTTGACCCAGTCGGGATTTTGATCTGTCGGGATTCTGACCCTGTCGGGATTTCGTCGTCGGGAACCTGATCTGTCGGGATTCTGACTGTCGGGATTTTGAACGGAACCCTTCAAAAGGATATCTGAACTAGATTTTCATTGTAAATTGACATACTTGTGTATCTGAATAAACTGAGAAGTTTTTTATTTGCCTTTGATTAGGAAAATAAATGTCTGTCTACTTCTCATTGAATGAGTCAATTAAGTTACCTAGTAAATTTATTTTTAAACATTAATATAAATAATCATAATTGTGATTTAATAGTAAGATTGTTACTTAATTACATTTTCAAAACATAATTGAGTTACCCCTTTTGAATAAACTTGAGCCACCACTGCTACATCCACTCTTTGAACCTTTTCTTTATAATGACAAACAACTTGAAATTACCCCTAATTTTTTATTCTTCTTTGAATTTTAGGACCTTTGTATGGACTCTATTGAAACACAGTGTAAAATTCATTTATTGCTGTTAATTCAAGAGCATTCAGCATTTCTTATCAGAGATAAAATTCTGTGAGTAGATAACTTTTGTTTAAATTATGAAATTTAACTTTAGTGAAGCTAAAGTCAAAACTTGCTTCATTACCGTTCAGCTAGTATTTTAAAATAGGAAATTAAGTGGATTTTTTTTTAATATTATGTATTCAAATATTTTACTGTTATAAATTTACATATCACTGCCAACATCTGATAAACTCATATCTGTATATAGGGGTCTGATTCTTTTTTTACGATTTCATGGGTTTACAATTGTATTGAATTTGGTTAAACTATCTTAAGTTGTAGGAGGAGACTTGTACCTTCAGACAAAAAAGAATTGTAATCAACTTAAGCTACTGAATAGAATCTCAAAAGCTCGTAATTGTTTTAAAAGCTTAAACAAAGTTTGGAGATCTAGTAACATAGAATTAAGAGTAAAACTAAACCTTTATAAATCCCTAGTTAAATCTGTTCTCTTATATGGTTCTGAAACTTGGAAGTTAACGATAACCCAAACCAAAAAACTGAATGCATTTCAAAATAAATGTTTAAGGATAATCATGAAGATATTTTGGCCACATACAATAACTAATGAAGAACTTCTACAGAGAATAAGGTTAAAATCTATTGAACAAGACATTAAAGTAAGAAGATGGCGTTTCACCGGACATCTTGCGAATGGATCCAAGTGAAATACCCAGTGTTGCCCAAATTAATTGCCCAAAAACGTGGTGCCCTCGATTAACATGGCGAAGGATGATGGAGAGGGAGAGAGACGAGGCAGGATGGTCTAGCTGGGCGGAGGCAAGGAGAGCTGCGGGGGCTAGGAGGGGTTGGAAGACTAAATTAAAGGCCTTATATGTCTCTGGGCATGAAAAGAATTGATGATGATGATAAGCTACTGAATGCAGTGGCG
Source organism: Tetragnatha montana (assembly GCA_963680715.1). NCBI lineage: Eukaryota > Metazoa > Arthropoda > Arachnida > Araneae > Tetragnathidae > Tetragnatha > Tetragnatha montana. Next base: position 17,544,114 of record OY796681.1, read on the forward strand.
GCTTGCGTATTATGCAACTTTCTTTTCATCTTTTAGGTTAGAGCAAGTTGTTGGATCCTTAATAAACTTGTTTGAAGTTTTAGGAGCTAAATCTGAAAAAAAAATTTTGAAAAGTCAAACTCTTGTTACTATTACAACAGTACTTTTAACCTGGAATTCAGTATGTATTTTCTTTTTTACTATTTTATTTATTCAACAAAATTGATAATTTCTAAATATTGCATTTTTTCTGGCAGAGTAAAGATGTTTATAAAATGATAGTGAAACTACAAACTATGTTATTAGAAATTATATACAGAAGTGTAGAGGATGCTATTGTCATTTCAAGTGCATGCAGATGCCTGGAGGAAATTGAAGATTTTTACAATGTAAGTTAAAGAAAAATATGTCTGTATTGTATTCAAATGCCTGTTATAGTAACTTCTCTGCATTAGAAAGACAGTTTTACAATAGGAAAAATCTTCAGGGAAATTTTAGAAAAAATTTTATAATGAAGGGAAAATTAATACACATATTGCTGTGTTTAGGTTTTGTACTAATGTTGAGTTTTCAAACTTTTATTTAATTACTAATAAATGTATTCTCCTTACTGGGAAATATATAATATATAAGAATGTTCTTAACAATTGAGGCAAAAATATGTTTTTTTTTATCCAATGGTTCCTCATTATGGTTTAGTATTTTGCTGGAAGAACTTTATTATTATTTATTACCTTGTTTTCGAAATTAATTTTCCCTGTGTGTCTATTGAAATAGCATGCTTCCTACCCACAAACACAGTTAAAGTTTGGTGTCATTATTAGTTGTTTCTTAAGACCTTATAGAATATCTTCATGTGTTTTTTATTAACTATTATAAAGAGTTAAAGACTTTAAAAAGCATGGGCATTGATAAATACTCTTTGTAAAAAAATACTGATATTATCTTTTTAATATAGAATAATCTGGAGTCTGATGTAACAAAACTTATTGAAACATGTGAAAAAGAAACTTCTCCTGCATTTCAGAGTTATGTGCTTTTATTAAGCAAATGTGTGAAGCATATGGCTATGAAGATTTATGAAAAGTAAGTAAAAGCATGTGTTTCTACAATCCTTTTCATATAAAATAGTGGTTTGTATTCACTAAAGGTTTGTTGTGCACATAGAATAAAATTTAATCATGTTTCACTACCACTCCCTTCTATAAGATAAAACCCTCCCCAACTCAAAACCAAATTTAAAACAAAAGACCATTTTCCACACTTAAATATGTCTCAGAAATTATCTCAATTTAGATTTTTATGTGTAGTAACCAAACCACCAAAATATTTATTATATAGTATTAACTCTTACTACACAAACACATAATTTTTCAATAAATGTGTGTATGTATAATATTTGTGCCTAATCATGTGCATTAGATACTGTTTCCAAAATATTTATTTGTTGACAACATTTTATTTGTCATAGACCACTTTCAAGACTCCCATAGATCTGTGTTCACCATGATCTCTTCACTAAAACGGCCCTTGAGTATAAATTCGTTTAATAACTAATATTAGTTATTAGCTCTTATATTTCATTGAAATATCTAGGGTTAGAGTTACTTATTAAGGGAAGAATAATGTAAATATTCTTCATGTACAATTATGCAAATTTTCTTTGAGTAAAAATAAAAAGGATAGTATAACATTACTAAAACAGTAAAGCACCATTAATATGTTTCTCGTTTATATGACTTTTCCATTTGTACATAGTAATAGTGAAGTCCCAGTTCATTCCAATTTAATGCAAATATGCTTAGTTTATGCTACGTGCAATGTCAGTTATATATCGTTTTGTTTCCCACCATCCTAAAATTCAAAAATTTTCTTACTACCTTGGAGGGAAATTTCCCCAGATGGAAAGTCAAATTAAGGATATGGGGAGGGTTTTAAGAACTGCATTCCTTTGCTGATGGAAGGAAATGACCAATGGGGGGTCAGCTCAGAGATAGTTTGATAAACTGGTTTGTCTGATAAAGATTTCAGCTTTGACATTGAAACTTTATTGCTGGACTGGAGTTCTTGTCTTTGCATTTCACCAATGTTTTTTTTCCTGTAATGCTTGCTCTATTTGTTCCTTAACCCCTAAAATGTCTCAAAAGTGAAAAGCCTTTTCATTGAAAGAAAATTGAAAGAAGTTTATAACAGCAACAGGGTTAATAAAAGTTAAGTTGGTATAACACTTGGATATCCAACTCTGAAAATAATTATGAATGACAAATTTAATTATTAGTTTCAATATAAAAACTATTTGTCTTTTTACAGTGGTCCCTTGAAAGACGTATAAACAGTGCTTTACTGTAATACTACTTTAAATTTTCTATAAAGACAATGTTTCATGTAAAGTGGCTTATGTTTTATTTTGTGTTTTAGGAATAATACTACTGATGTCAAAGAGCCTCTGGTAAGTATTGTGAAGTTTATGATTTTATTAATATTTTACAATTACTATTAAGTACTTACTGTAAAAACTCTAATTTTTGAAAACTATTTTAACTGGAATTTCATTTGATTTACATCAGTTTTTTTATGTAAGCAAGTGTATCACATGCCAAATAAAAATTTATATTTCATTCTTTGGGCTATCTATTGAAAAATTATGTTATTTACTGTGTTAATTGTAGTAATAATATAATTAAAATATCACATTTATTTATATTGTTCTTGTTAATCCACTGAAAATAGCAAAAAAGGCATAACTTCAAACAAACAAATAACAATTTAAGATTTTCAATAGTTTTCACCTTAAAATGGCTTAGTATTAAAAATTGGTCAAAGTTCAGCACAAATAATGTGTATGTTTTATTTTTAAAATGTTAACACAAGTTTTTCATTTTCTTATAGCCGTCACCAGATATTTTAACTCCTTCTGTAACTCATCTTCTTGAGTTTTTACCATTAATGACTCCTACATCTGTGTACAGAATACTAAAGGATCTAATATATGTTGTGAAAGAAACTCCTACACTGTCACCAATGGTAACTCTAAAAAGTTTTCTATGCTATTGAATCTATAATTTTTCTTATTAACTAATTTTAATCATTGGAAATTTCGTTGAAAAAATGTATTTATTAAAAGCATATGGGTGATTCTCTAGAAATGTGAAAATTTGCTGTCCACGGCTCAGAAAACCATGAAATTCCATAAAATTAATTTTTCTTTCCAATATTCTGATAAATAGCCTTATGATAAGTATTGCTCATAGTTATAACGATTTTTAGAAGCAAAAATTAAGGAATTAAAAAACTTCAAAGTTCAAAATTTCATCATTTTGGCTTGTCCCACTACTGACATAAGCTCAGATAGCGGGCTTTTTAGTACACTAAAAGCATATTTTTTAAAGATTTTTTTACCTAATATTATTAATCTTATCTTATAGTATATGTATTTGTGGATAAATTTTTTTTTTGAAATTTTTAAATAACATTTTAGAAGTGAAACATGGTTGTCCCAGGAAATATCGTTATTCTCCTAACATGAACGTTTTAGTTTATTATGAGGCATATAAAAATGACAGAATAACGCAATTCTTCTTGTTATTAATTAATTACAATCAGAATAAGTGAATATTCACTTTTAGTGAAATTATAAAGTGTTTTACTTAGAAAATTTTGAGTTTGAACTGTTCATTACAGAGCGTATGCTTTTAAAAAGTCATTATCCTGGCATCCATATCTCCTAAACTAAACGGAGTTAAAAATTGAAATTTGGATATGTTAGAGGTATTGGGATTTTATGGCGAACGTGAAGTTTGTAGCCCAAAATATGAACAAATAAAAAAATGGCGAGAGAATTATTATAAAAACGCCATTTTCCTGGCGCGTCATTATCCTGGCATCCATATTTCCTAAACGAAACGGAGTAAAAAATTGAAATTTGGATATATTAGAGATATCGTGATTTTATGGTGAACGTGAAGTTTGTAGCCCAAAATATGAAAAAATAAAAAAATGGCGAAGTACTGAAAAACAGCATTTTACTGGCACGTCATTATCCTGGCATCCATATCTCCTAAACGAAACGGAGTAAAAAATTGAAATTTGGATATGTTAGAGGTATTGGGATTCTATGGTGAACGTGAAGTTTGTAGCCCAAAATATGAAAAAATAAAAAAATGGCGAAGTACTGAAAAACAACATTTTACTGGCACGTCATTATCCTGGCATCCATATCTCTTAAATGAAACGGTGTAAAAAATTGAAATTTGGATATGTTAGAGATATTGTGATTTTATGGTGAATGTGAAATTTTCAGGCTTAAATATGAAAAAATAAAGAAATGGCGAAGTAGTGAAAAACATTAATTCACTGGCGCGTCATTCTCCTGGCATCCATATCTCCTAAACAAAACGGAGGGTATTATTGAAATTTGGATATGTTAGAGGTATCATGATTTCAAAGTAAATGTGAAATTAGAAAATATTTTTTTTAAAGAAAAAAAATTTTTTTTTTTTTTTTAATTTTTTTGAAACTTTTGTAGATATTATAATTTCCATACGGTAGCACAAGTAACAAAATATGTTTGATTTATGTTGAGAATAAAAACAAATGTAAAAGAGAATATGTTAAAAGGGAGGTTTAGCGTTTTTAAGTTAGGATAATTTTGGGTGTATTTTTTTGAAGTTTCTTGTAATTTTTTAAAAAATAAATTTTTGAATTTGCTTTTTATACGAAATATGAATTAGCATGAAGTAAATACATAATTTAAAACCTAAAAAGATAGTAAATTCTGTTATTTGAGAAAAACAAATTTTGGTACTGAGTCCCCTTAAAAAAAATTTTTTTTTCTATCTAAATGTTTTTAAACTTCACTGCTGGTCATTGGATATCAACTAGGAGCTCTTCAACTAACATTTAAAAAAAAATCAGAAGTTTTAAAAGACTTTTAATTTTCCAAACTTTATGCTCTCAATTTTTCACATTTCTAGAGAATCACCCATATATCCTATGATGATACATAGTTTATATTTAGCTGTGGTTACAAGCTTTCTTGATTTATAAATTTTTAAAGGTTTTAATCTCTAAATGTGATCTGTTTTTCAGATGTTTAAATTGTATTTGCAAAACCTAATGCAGTCTTCAAATGTTCTGTTCTTTCATCTGACTTTTGATTTGTATGTAAGTAGTAAGTTATTTCTTTCTGTGAAATTCATGTAGTTGCATAGAAAATAAATGTCATTCAAATTTAGACTAATAGCCCTTTTTAGCATAAAAAATAAACTGGCTTTTATAGCACTTGTAATAAAATAATAACATTAAATAATTGCCAACTCCTGTTCATAGAAATTGCAACACCATTAAGGACTTGTTACATTTTGATGAAAAATGCACTGTGGGTGACCTTTGTAAAAGCAAATAAACAATTAAATTTTCAAAACAAAAGAACAAAATAAAATACACAATTAGGTTTTTTGTGTGTTGTCTATACAATGTGCCATTGAATCAAACAGACGTGAGCAGTAATCTATAATCCACTGTTTTCCACTCACATCACTTTTGTCCTGTTGTAGATCATTTGAGCTGATCGATCACACATCCTTCAGAGAGGCCTATCATTTTTCTCCGTTTAAATTCTGTTAAATGCTCTTATGTCACATGTTGAGGTCTAAGGCATATATGACTACTAATGACAAGATTATCACTGAAAACCTTCTTTTCAACCCTTATTATTCCATTAAAACCCTCTATTATACGGTTAAGAAGATGCTGCTTACCCCACTCATTGGGCTAGGCTCTAAATTTGTTATAATTTGAATACCAAACCATAATTACAATACACTGAAAATTTTGCTTTGATCGGATAATTCCTTCATGGAGTTGCAATTTCTATGAACAGGAGTTTATAATATCAAATGTTTATGTGGTTTTTGAAGTACAGTAAACTCTCGTTAGTACGCCCCCGCTTAGTGCGACGTCCCGCATATTACGACGTTTTCTCCGGTCCCTGGTACCAATAGGCCTTTTATCATTAAAAACTATCCGCTTATAGCGCCCCCGCTTATAACGACTTCCCGCATATTTCGACGCTTTTCTCCGGTCCCCCGAAGAAAAATCCCGGTTATTGCGTCGTCGATTTCCTTTCAAATAATGTATGAGCTACAGAAACCGTTGAAAACGCGAGTAGAACAACGAGAAATTGCTAAAAGTTTGAATGTAACAGACTTTAGTGGAACTGCGGGTTGGCTGGATAGATTCAGGAAAAAAAATGGAGTTTTTTTGGGGGAATAACTTTTTAGTCTCACAAAATGAAATAAGAGAGACACCATTTTATTTGTTTTGTCATGATTTTCAAGTGTTATACTTAAATAGTATACCAATAAAAGTTGTAAAGGTAAGAATGTTTGTTCTGTTTGTAGACATTGTTCTTTCGTTTCTATTTTAGTGATAAATCCCGCTTAAAAAGGTGTCTATGTAATATTAGGTATTAGGTATATTGCCAAAACGGTGTTTTATGGAATTCCGCTTATAGCGTCGTACCGCTTATTACGACGTTTTCACAAATCCCCTTGAACGGCGTACTAACGGGAGTTTACTGTATATGAAATAACAACTGGTTTTCATAAGAGTAAACAATCTTAACTGATTCTTTCACAGCATAAAAATGTTTTTTTTTTGTTGGAGTATTAAAAAATGTTATTGTCTATTTGTTTTAAAAACATTTTTAACTCATTGAATTTTGATAGGAAGCATTTGGTTCAAAGCTGTTCACTCCTCAAGATGAAGGAATGTTTTTCAAACAGCTTACCAAAATGTGTACTCACCCATGCCTGATTTCATCTCAAAGATTACTATACTTGGATTGGTTGAAGAGTTGTATAAAATCAAAAGTATGATTTGTCTGAAAAGCATTGAAAGATGTTTATAACATTGCTTGTCTTAGTTTAGTTTTTTATACTAAAAGTAATTTTATAAAAAAAAAGTTAATTTTTTTTATATATATATTTTATAAGTTCAGTAGAACCTTTTTACAACTACCCCAGCGTTACAATGACTAGTAAGAAAAGTATGGATTGTTTTATCACAGTGCTAATTTTATTCAACTTCAACATAACGTCCTTTCTTTAAAATGACCGTAAATTGTTGTTCCCATGAAGGGTTGCTCTAACAAGGTTCTACTGTATTATATCTAAAAGTATTTCATCCTTATTTTTCAACTTTTTGTATTATTTATTTATTATATGTTCTAAGAACTCAACCCTCATAACTTTGCCACTAGAACCAAGGCAATGCTGCCCCAACACCCTATTATTTTCTATTTTAGACATTTAATGAGGTATCAGATTAAAAAGTAAGTTTGGGTGTTCTCCCCCAAATTTTTTTTGAAATTTGATCCTTAAATGAATGCATGTCCTTTATGGGATATATGCTTATGCTGTTAGCTTACTTACCAGACTTTCAATATACTTGTTTTAAATTTTTTCTCCGAATTTAGTAAATGAGTGACCATAACAGTCAGTACTGTATCTCTGATTCTTTAATGAATTTTATTATACTGTGATCATTGCCAGGAGTGCAGAATATGTCCGAACGCCCGAACGATGTTCGGGGGAAATTCAGAGAGCTCTGGGGAAATTTTTACCCAAGTTTATTAAGAAAAAAAATCTTCAAATCTAGATTGTTATTAGTAGTAACAAATATTTTGGCTGGGGAAAATATCATACCCTCCAAATTATACGGAAATTAAGAGGTAATTACGGATGATAGCGCTAAACTATGGATCTTCGCCGAAAAAAACTAGTGTCCTTAGTGAATATCTGAAAGTTGGCTTTTCCTTACATGGTGAATGATATGCAGGAAAAAACGTATCCATGATGGGATCAGTGAGTTGCACTAAAAATCATATTCTTGTTTGATCACAACAATATTCTTTGACTTTTAAAGTTTAGTTAAAGAGGAGAGTTTTACTGTATTGTCAAATTTGAGAGTTTATAATTGATATGTTTAACTAAATAGAGATATTTTTGAGCTAAGATGACACGTATATAAGAAGGCATAAAATCCATAAAAATTGGAACTTAAGGAATATTTGATAATTATTGAACATTACAGAAGTTCAGCAAATAAGAAACTATGTTTTATAATAAAAAAGCTTTGTACTTTAGTAGTAACATGAACTTGACTGAAAATATGGGGACATTTTTGGGGAAATTTTGATGAAAATATGGAGACTTTTGGGGGAAATTTCAGACAAAATTAGTTGTGTTCTGGGGAAATATTGGGCCTTGAAACATTTTTTGCACCCCTGATCATTGCTTATTCATACTTTTGGAGTAGAGTGTTTATCTTCTGAGGAAATAATATCAGTTTTAAATCATGGAATTATTTTTTAGTAACTATGATTTATCTTAATGTATTACAACCTATTAAAACTTTTCAGGCATATTTAACATCAACTGCTTTTCATACTGACATGATGCATCTCTTTCCTGCCCCATTTGATGGTCCTCTTACCCAAGAAAAGAAAGCTCATATATTATCTTTATGTATTCCACCTGAAACTAAAGATAGTAAGTAGTTTTAAATGTTTAGATTGAAAATTTGTTCCTTAATTACTGTATTTTTAACTTTACAATACCTTTTTATTTTATGCTAAAATATTTATCTTCAAAATATCCATATTTTTTTAAAATCACTCTTAGAAAAGAAATCCGAGGTCACACAAATATTACTTAAACACATATGGGAGGAAAGGTTTGCCAATCTCTTTTTTTTTTCCACAGGAAGATGGGTGATGCTTATGTATGTCATTAAAAATCATCCATTTCTGAAAATCTTTTGGAACTTGCAAAAATAATTTTATGTAAACACAATCCTTAAAATTACTTTCTATCTTCTTAGTTTGATCTATTCCTTACAAAAAAAGGGCACTTAGGGGCCGTCCGTAAATGACGTCACGCTCAGAGGGGGGGAGGGGGTTACTCAATTTGTGACAGTTTGTGACAAGGGGGAGGGGGGGTTTCAAAAGTTGTGACATCACATCCTCCCAAAACTGAAAACCAACCAAAAATAACAAAAACCGAATTTTTTCCTAAGATTTCTATCCAAAAAAATTAATTTTTGATCGATTGAAAGCGTGACATGTGACATAGGGGGGGAGGGGGTATGGGTAAGTGTGACAGTTTGTGACATAGGGGGGGAGGGGGTCAAAAATGGGCAAAAAAAGTGTGACATCATTTATGGACGGCCCCTTATAGTACTGAAATTACTCAATAAAGTGCGTACTTTTCATAAGTATGTAGTTGTAACAACAATTCTGTACCATGAGAAATTTTTCATGACTCCAAGCATCATGAAAAGAAAGAGGCAAGCAGTTTACGTGGTGGTTTTGGAAGTGCAAAATCGTGAGCTAAAACTAGTATAAAGTTAAGATTAGAAATTAATTGTAAAAATAGAAACTATAAGGTATTGGGACTCTTGATCACTCTTAACTATTTTAAAACTTTTTTGTGGTATTTGAAATAATAGTATGTAAGCTCATTAATGTTATTCCTATCAAGGAATAACATTAAATTAAAATATTCTTTGAAAATCATTGAAGACAACTTATTAAAAGTTTGAAATGACATTCAATAGATCCTTAAAATTGTTTTAAAACTCCTGAGTTCATTCTTACTTCTGTCTGAATACTGAAAAAGTTAAATTTAATAACTTTACTAATTTAAAAACAATGCCAAAATTTTTTGTTCCAAGCAAAGTTTGTTTTTAATCAAAATTAAGTTCTAAACTTAAAAATAACAGAAGGGTGGTTGATCAGTTGCTTATGTTGTTATGAGAGGGGGATTATTGTTTTGCTTACTTTTGCTGAGTATAGAGGGTGAAAAATTACAAAAAACTTGAGTTATATTTGAATGCCCCTTAAAAACGTTATCTTATCTCTCTTATGTTAATTACTCCTACTATTTTTTTTAAGATTTGACTGGAGAATTTTTGAATGAATCAGCTAGTGGTCTTATAAAGTGCTCTTTATTGTCTGGTGGTACAAAAGCTGCCCCTTCACTATTTCGGACACTCTTCATTTTCTTTTCATTGCATAAATCAGAAATAATGCGCAACTCAATGTATAGGTAAGTTATGTTTATTTTTTATGGTTAATTAATAGATACTTTAATTTTGTTTCAAAAATTTGTCTTCCTTTGAAAGTAATCTAAAAATTAACACTTTCCAACTTAATTTACTTTTATTTTTAGACTATTAACAGGCATTGTGAAAAACTCTCTTCATTTAACTCCATATGCTTTAAGCTTTCTTGAAGCTGTTAGGAATGAATGTAATTCCAGGTAAGTTAATTGTTTTTAATTATTTTTTTTTTAAGTTTTTAGAAGAATCAAATGTGCTACTAGCTATGAAGCTTTTACATATCATGTTTTCATAGTTGAAAGTTTGTGTGTTCATTTTTCAAATATCATTTGTGATAAAAATTTAAAATCAAATAAGTCCTTAATATTTTTTTTTAATAATTCAAAGTTAACTACTCTTGTCTAGAAGTTATTTTACTGTTGATTTTCTGGAAAAGTAATATTTAATAAGCAGAATCAGAAGCTCTTTACTTTTCTCTCAATGTATTTTATACATTTTTGCATTTGTTTTTAAAATATGGCAGGATTAACTTTTTGTAATATTTATCTAAAAGTAAAAATTTGCTTTTTAATAAACATTTTAAATAAATGCTTTAGTTTTAAAATTGTCATTCTTAATTCATTTTTTAGTTAATTTGAGTCTTCCATTTTCTAGCTTGTTCCATGAAAAAGTCTTAGATCATCTTGTAGAACACATTTTAAGTATTCCTATGAAACTTTTTAATAAGAACCTGGAGTATTACTTGAGCATTTTAGAAAGTGCTGCTCAAGAAAATGCTTCTATTTGCAGACCAAGAGTAAGTTCTTAAAAATAAAGAAAAGTAGTTTTTCCTCATTAAATGTTGTTTATTAATTTTTCTTTACCATAGGCTGTTTTAAGACTTCTTCAAAGGTTTCTGACTAGTAAAATATCAGAAGTTTCTATTCCTTGGTCTATTGGAAATGATATTTTGACAATATGTCGTTTGTTTTTAGAATATCATGATGTACAAATATTTTATTATGGTGAGTTCTAGTGCCCCAATAGTTCCTGTCAACAGTTTTGCTGTATTAGGTGATTTAACTTTTCACCTCAAATTATCATTAACTATTTCTTTCGCAGATTTAGCTGAAGTTTTGTGTTTAATCATACAAAATGCAGATGACATTGATGTTAGAGATAGAGCAAAAATATATTACAGTATGTTGACATCTTTATCTAAATTAAAGGTAATATCAAGTCCAAATCAAGTTTTACTTTAATAACCATTTTAAATTGTTATTAATTTCATGTGTTTCATTTTAGATTCAAACAATATTTAGTTTTAAATCTTCTGAAAAGGAATCAAAGAATGCTTTTAGAGCCTTTGTCACAGGTAATAAATAAAGCTGGTTTAACTTTAGTCTTTCATTCAAAATGTGACTTTTTGAAATGATTGTTAGCAGTTCTAATAAAAAAAATTTATAGGAGATGAATCTTACCAAAAGTTTGCATTTTCAATTCAAAGGATAAACAACCCAATTCTGCAATTGGAAAGGTAAGGAATAATTTTTAGGAAAAGGTTAGTAAGCTGAAAGGAAAAATTTCTATTGTTCAAAACTTTTTTACCCAACTTAATCTTACATACAATCTTTTTGTGTTCTGAAAATAATTGTATATTTAAGTATCAATATTTTTGCTGAAATTATTTTTTTAATCTATTTATTTACTTATGTTTCTAGAATTGAAAACTGTTTAGATGATTGTGATGAAGTAAACGAAATCAATGAATCTTTTCCTGGTAAGTTACCATTTTTATAAAAAGGGATTAGTTTAAACATTTAACTTAACATTAACTTAACTTAATTAACATGTTTACATTTTTAGATGTTTTAGAAATATATACTCAACATATGGAAGAAAATGATCATTCTCTCAAACTTACTTTTAAAATAAAACGTGTAAGTTATTTTTTCAACTTTTTTACCATTAAATGTTTATTCAAAAAGTTACATGCATCACATGCTTTGATTTCAAAGTGGAAACTCAATATTTCATCAGCTTACAGGAGAAAGGTTGAAAATAAGTCCCTTTTGGCTCAACTACTCTGCAAGAGTTAACACCAAATTTGGCAATACCTCAGGGGTATATTCAGACTTTTTGTAAAAATTGTGATAATCTACTCAAAATTTTGTGAATTTGAAGTTAGCATTAAATTAGTTTTTTTTCTTTTTTAGCCAGGAGCCTGTTTTTGTGAAAATAGGGTCCCATATTTGTAGTTTTTAAGCCAAAATATTTTGTGAAGGGTCCATTTTCACGATGAAAAATTTCGTGAATAGTCTAAAAACGAACCTAAATTTTTTCTACACAGACCCCTGTACCTGATCACATTGTAGGTCATGCTATCTCGCCAACATACTGATTGAATTTCAGCTTGGCGAGATTTTGGTATCTGCTTGTTGTTGGAGGCATTCTACTGCTCCAAAAGTGACTCGATGCCTTTTTCTTGCAAGCTAACCATATATTTTTTTTACTTTTTCTTAAAAATTAAATTGATATTATTTTCTTTTCAGATTAATGTTGAAGATAAACTTATAAAAGATCTCTATAGCCTTGTTATAATTACTCAGGCAGATCCAGCTGCAAAACACATTTCAGGTGAGTTGGTTTCCCTTACTGTTTAAATTGTTGAACTTAATTTCTTTTCATTTCTTCTTCAAATAAGGAATTAAACAACTTTTTATTTCATTCCTAGTTATAGAAGTACCAGTATTTAAAGATACTAAATTAGATTGTTCCAAAGGTATGACTTAAAATATTTTCATACAATTCTTATTATAATAAACTTGGATATTGTGCAATTATATTAATAAAACTTATTGAATTAATTATCATTTTGTTACTAATTTTTTCAGAGCCAGTTGCTGATGTAACATTAGTTCTTAGAGAACCCTATGCTACAACTCTTCATTTTAGGTAAAAAATAACGCACACTCAATATTTAATAAAAAAACAATTAATTGAAATTATTAGCATTTTATGATGAGCAGCTTCGGTTCTTAACTTAAGTTTTTGTTTGAGTTGCATACTTTAAAACTAGTAATTTAAAATGAGAAATCTACTTTTAAGTTTTAGAATTAGTATTTGAAGTTAAATGCAACAAATTTTTATTTTAGAGCTGAATTTACTTGTGAAAATGGATACAGTTATTCATGTGTTCCATCCCCACTTGTATTGAAATTTCAAGATTTATTCATGCCGCTATCCGTGCCTAAAACTGCTCAGCAGTCAATACTTTCTTGGAGAAAACAGCTATTCAATACACTGTGGAATAAATTTATGGATGAGATAACAAAGTAATGATCCTGTTCCTATTTAAAATTTGTTTTCCATTAAAATTAGTTAATCATATTAAATATAATTCTGATTAATAATTGTCTTATCCACATATTAAAAATACTAGTAACAATCATTCTTTTTAAACTGAATGTATAAAAATAATGTTTGATTACATTTTTTTTTTTTGCTAAGACTCCTAGGAAAATTTTAAAAATGTATTAAATAATTTTCTGTTACAGAAAATTTTTACATTTAAAACTACACACTAAAAATGAGAGTGTATAATGCCTATTTAAGATGTAAAAGTTAAAATTTATTTTTTACAAAATAAACAAGAAAATTATATTTAAGGTGATAAATGGAGACTTAGATTTCTTGTGACATGGCAATCCCAGAGATATTACTGAAGAAATATTTTGTTTATCATTAATATTTTTCTCCTTAAATCATAAGTTTTTTTTATGTACATTGATATGTGATTGATCGTAATAACCTGGCTAATTAAGTCCCAAAGATAATTTATTATTTTTTTATTTTTTATATCATTTTTGATTTTTTATTTTAAATATCATTCAATGTTCGCACTTTTTTTGGTTACCTGAACGGGACTGTTTCCCCTTGGTAACTCATATTATTTTATATATTTATTTGTAATTTCCATAGTGTTAAATAAAGATTATTATTATTATTATTATAATAAGTTTTAACTTTTTAGTGACATAGTGTTAAAAGTTCCATAAGTTAGACAAAAGTTTCACTTTCTATTAAAACCAAAGGGGATGGGAAAGCCCTAGGCCCTAGCAAGTTGGGTTTTAGTATTTTGGGAGTGAAATTCCAGAGAAAAATACATAAGTAATATCAGGATTTCCTTTAAATTTTTATTTTTTCTTATAGAAAAATCAGGATTTGTTCTGAAAAATACTACATACACAGGCATGTGCTTTGAAACATTTTACATACACCAATTGGCAGTGTTTTATTTAGTTCTAGTTTTTCTGTAAGCCAATGACAAGCCTAAAATTTGCTCAAATTAATAAATTTTTATCAAGTATTGAATATATATTCTATTTCCTTGATTATAGATTTCTTACTTGTTTTTGTTATATATATCTTAATTATATATATATTTTATTCCAGAACAAGTAAGACATCCTGTTGTCGATCATCATTTGTTCTGAAGATGAATAAAGAAGACCTTCATGCTGCATTACAAAATTGGAGAAAATTTATAGTGTCAAAATCTGATTTAGAATACAATGCTGCAATGCTATTACCATCTAAGAGTCATATTCTTTTAAAATTCAAAACTGTAAATGACAAACCATTTGTAAGTATCTTGGTTGACAAGAAAGAAGTTCTTCCTTGTGTTACTGAATTTTTGCAAAACATCAACAATACTTTATGAATTATAAATTGGTGTACAGAAAATTATTGTGATAGTTTGTGTTATACATTTATAAATAAAATTTTGGTGTATAAATTTTTTGTATAAAAATTAATGAATAAATATACTATGTATCTTTCTTGCTGGTTTAGTGCAATAACATTACTATCTGAAAATCTATCTTTAGTATGACGGTTCATATAGTTTTACTTGAGTTACTTCTTTTATTGAATTTAATGTTTCTGAAGGAGAAAGAGAGGAGGTATACACAAAATAATAGGGAAATGCAAAGGAGGAGAAATAGAGGGGTGAAAGAATTGAGGAGATGCAGAGAAATAAATAAAAAAATAATTAAAGGAAAGAGGAGCACTAAAAGAAAACAATCACTCAATAGGTTAATCAAAACTGAATATCAGTTCCCTTAAAAGTTACATCTCATCTGAGAAATTAACAAATCCTCTCCTCTTAAAAAAATACTAAAAACTTTTACTAAAGTTTTATTTTAACTTTATATATCATATAACCTTATATACATTCACTAGAAAGAACATTTAATAAAAAAAAATATACAGGGTGTTTCAAAAGTCTGTTTACAGCTGGGTCATTCCATTTCAAGTGGTCCAGCACTGGTTGCTCGACCCTTTTTAAAAAATCTGAAATTTTTTGTACATCAACCCTAACCTAAAAGAAGATCAAAACAACCATTATTTTTAATTTAACCTATTTTGCTTGTCCGTAGCAGCCATGCAAATTTCGACGTTTTAGCGGTTTTTGCTAATTTAAGCGTTTACGGGATTGGAAATATCTCCCCTTTAAAATCTCCAAATCAAATGGGGTTTGAAGCAAAATTGTTTAGAATAAAACGGTCTAAAAGACTAGAGCAAGTATGTTTTTCTAAAATAAACCCTTAGGGGTGAAATTTTAGTTTAAAGTTGAAATTTTTTTAAAAATATCTGCCCACTTTAAGAAGATTTTTTTATAAGAAGGAAACCTGTCAAGGCACCAATATTTTTTTTATTAATAGTCCAAATACATTTTAGGTCATATGCAAAATTTTGGATCTGAGCCTCAATTTGTCTTTATTTAAAAAAATCTCAAAGTCGAAGATTTGTCAAAATTTGCAATTTTGAGGGTTAAATATCTCTGGTGGGGGACCAGTTAAAAATTTTAAAATGGTTCATTCTAGAGTACTATATATTAGTGTTAAGCTCAAGAAGTTCATAGGAGGAGATTTGACTACAAGCCGAGGTATGATTTTTACAAGGTGCCCCCAAATGTCGCAAAATTTGGAAGTTAAGGATTTCTACAAAATTTGTCTGTTTTCAAGAGAACTTTTTTATAGAAAGGAAACCATTCAACACAACACATATTTTTATACAAATAGTCCAAATGTAATTCAAGTTACACGCAAAATTTGAAACCTGAAACTTGGTTTTTCTTTGCTTAAAAAAATCCCAAAATCAACGATTTGTCAAGAATTTCACTTTTTTAGAGTGATATCTCTCTGAAGGAGCAGGAGATAAAAATTTGAAACTTTGTCATCTTAGAGTATATTATGGTAGTGTTATGCCCTTAAAGTTTCAAGATGGAGGATATCTTTATCCGGGTATCTTTTCTCTTTTTAAATGCTCTATTTTAATTTCATTAAGTCCTTTGGTTATAACTTTTTTTATGAATTTTTAGTGGATCCGAACAAGTATTGCCAAAGAGATTATGATATTTTAACAAATACTTTTTCTCATGATATTTGCATGTATTTTTGACAGATTTATTGATCCTTAGAACGAACAAATTTTGATGATCTTCCCTTAGTTCACTTAACCGATTAAACTCAAGAGTTACTGGGCCATAAGGCGACATCCATAAATTACGTGAGGTGTTTTTTCCAAAATCTGAATCCCCCCCTCCCCCCTTGGTGAGATTTTGCTGGACCCCCCCCCCTCCCCCCCGCGTGAGATTTACCTACAACTTTTTAAAAATTATTTTCCTTTCTCATACTTAAAAAACAAAGAAAATCGAATAATTTCTAACTTAAAAAGTTAACGTGAGATGCCCCCCTCCCCCCTTGGTGAGATTTTTCCAAACCCCTCCCCCCCTTTTTGACCTCATGTAATTTATGGATGTCCCCTAAACAGACTTGTGACAATTTTCTCTGATAAGTTGACCCACATCACAATCCATTTTTTAACATGAACTTGCGACTAATAAAAAATACAACAACAAAACACCTTGGTGAATCAAAATGTTCTTCCGATCTTGGTGCAGGTTTGCAGTCAGTGGCGTATATAGGAATTTATTTCGGGAGGGGCCCAAAATTACTCTCCAGCCCCTTCCCCACATATTTAATAGGTCCAATGTAGCTTTTTAAGGTTATAACTTAGGTTCTAAAAACTTAATATAGGAAAAGGTGTTAGTAATAAAAATACAAGTACCAAAGGGGGGGTCTGGGGGCCTTCCCCCAGAAAATTTTTGGAAGTTTGACTAAAAAAACCAGGTTTTTAACTAGTTTTGGTACACTAAGTCCGAATTTTGGATGTACATTTTTATGAACTTAATATTTAAAAAGTAATAAAATAGAGTTCCAAGTACAAAAAGGGATCTGTAGTCCTTCCCCAGAAAATTTTTGGAACTTTACCCCTAAAAAAAGGGGTTTATCTTGTTTTTGGAACACTAAGTCCGAATTTTGGACATATATTTTTTGGTAGGATTTGGATTTTGATGAACTTTTTATATATGTAATATAGTTGTTAATAATAAAATTCCAAGTACAAAAGGGGGGTTTGGGGGTCGTCCCCCAGAAAATTTTTTAAAATTGGACCCTAAAATACAATGTTTTAATTTGTTTTGGTACACCTAGTCCGAATTTCGGGGGGGGGGGGCAGGGCCCCCTCGGCCCCCCCTTATATACGCCACTGTTTGCAGTATGCAATAAAACAATTCTCATCGCGGTTTTCTTCTTCCCTCTCCGTCTCTCAGGTTGTAAAGATTGTCAATGGCTGAATGCTAAGGTTAAGCAGTTAATATAATTACTTATATCAAGCCCAACTTTAACATATGTTTGGTAAAAAATAGAGATAAATATTTTAATTCATAAATTTCATTGCTAAGCTTTTCTATATTGCTGTATTTTGTATAATTAAAATTAAAAAGTAATGAAACATTAATAAAATTTACAAAATAATTGTAAAGTAAAAAAAATCACTTCAACAAAAAAAAAGTTTAATATCATCCTTGCCATTTCTATGTTTGTAGCCAAATAATCCTCCATCTTGAAACTTTTAGGGCATAACACTACCATAATATACTCTAAGATGACAAAGTTTCAAATTTTTATCTCCTGCTCCTTCAGAGAGATATCACTCATAAAAAAGTGAAATTCTTGACAAATCGTTGATTTTGGGATTTTTTTAAGCAAAGAAAAACCAAGTTTCAGGTTTCAAATTTTGCGTGTAACTTGAATTACATTTGGACTATTTGTATAAAAATATGTGTTGCGTTGAATGGTTTCCTTCCTATAAAAAAGTTCTCTTGAAAACAGACAAATTTTGTAGAAATCCTTAACTTCCAAATTTTGCGACATTTGGGGGCACCTTGTAAAAATCATACCTCGGCTTGTAGTCAAATCTCCTCCTATGAACTTCTTGAGCTTAACACTAATATATAGTACTCTAGAATGAACCATTTTAAAATTTTTAACTGGTCCCCCACCAGAGATATTTAACCCTCAAAATTGCAAATTTTGACAAATCTTCGACTTTGAGATTTTTTTAAATAAAGACAAATTGAGGCTCAGATCCAAAACTTTGCATATGACCTAAAATGTATTTGGACTATTAATAAAAAAAATATTGGTGCATTGACAGGTTTCCTTCTTATAAAAAAATCTTCTTAAAGTGGGCAGATATTTTTAAAAAAATTTCAACTTTAAACTAAAATTTCACCCCTAAGGGTTTATTTTAGAAAAACATACTTGCTCTAGTCTTTTAGACCGTTTTATTCTAAACAATTTTGCTTCAAACCCCATTTGATTTGGAGATTTTAAAGGGGAGATATTTCCAATCCCGTAAACGCTTAAATTAGCAAAAACCGCTAAAACGTCGAAATTTGCATGGCTGCTGCGGACAAGCAAAATAGGTTAAATTAAAAATAATGGTTGTTTTGATCTTCTTTTAGGTTAGGGTTGATGTACAAAAAATTTCAGATTTTTTAAAAATGGTCGAGCAACCAATTTTACTTTTTTTGGACCACTTGAAATGGAATGACCCAGCTTTGGTTTGAAAACAATAAGGTCATGGAAGTAAAGTTTACCCCTCCCTAGGTAAGTGAACACAGAATCCATTGAGATGATGTACAGCACCCCTAGTGGTGAAATATTAAAGTTTAAAAAATTAAAGGATATGAGCAAAAACTTCAATACGAATAAGAATATTGTTGCCAATATTATGAAAAACTCATTGGAAAAAATATTACTAAATAGTACAGGTGTTTTAGGATTTCTTACTTGTATATATTCCATTAAAGAATTGTATAATAATTTGATCGAAACCAAAAAACTTGAATGTATCAGTATGTATAAGTTTTCTCAAGATAATTTGAAAATGTTCTTTGGCACTATTCGTAGCAGAACAGGATTAAATGATGATGATCCTACAACCAAAATGTTTTCAGCGGCATACAAGTATTTAGTTTGCCATGAGGATATATGTTCAATGTCAAATATATATTGCACTCAATCAGACCGTACAAGAATATCCAAGATTTCATCCTCAGTTAACTATTATAATCATTGTCTTTTTAGAGGCCTGAAAAAGTGCTATTTTCACTTTTTCAGGCCTCTAAAAAGACATGATAATAAGTTTTTACGTGTTAATAAGTAGTTTGTGGGTTTTTTTTAGTTAGATGAAGAGAAAGTTTAATTCAAGGTAAAAAAAACCCTTGCAAATTTGAGAACTTTTTCTTTATTAGGCCTGAAAAAAAGTGCTATTTTCACATGTTTACAATATTTTAATTGAAATTTTTTCCATTGAGTTTCTTAATATTGGCAACAATATTCAAACGGAAGTTATTGCTCTATCTCTTTTAGTTTTTTAATTAATTTGTTTAACCCTTTTCTTCAATGCTAGGGGCACAGTAAGTCATCTCAATGCATTCTCCATGGTCACTTACCTAGGGGTACACCTTATTTCAATGACCCTAAAAGACGTTTACAAATAAAAGCTGTGCAACATACTTTGGAAACACCCCATATATAATTTTTAACTGTATGATACAATATTATATACAATTGAAAAGAACACTTAAAAATATCTATCCTCATCAAAGTAATTTTTAGGAACTCTTCATCTTACATTGACCTATTATACCTTGAAACATAGACATTACTTTAAGGTCATGTTCTCTATCTTCAGCTTGCCGTTTTTCTTCGAACTCTAACCACATCTTTTGAATTCTTTCATCCATAGCTGTCCTCTCATTTTCCAGTTCTTCAATTTTACTTAATACTTTGGCATCAGAGTCAGTCTGATATTTAATGAATTTTAAAGTCAAAGAATCCATCATACACTTAAAAAAGGATAGGCGAGAATGCAGCTTTCTCTTTTTCCTCTTTTCTGTATGATCTAAAGCAGAGAACATAGAACTATTTTATTAATTGTAGTAACATTGTAACTAAGCTAAACAATGGCAAATCCAAAAGGGGTGTAATGGGCCTGCAATCCCATGAAAGAAAAACCTGAATTTTTAAATCTAGGGGGCTACTGCCACCTGATTGCTATTGCTTCACCAACCCCCATAACTGGTTACAAAGGCACTTTTGGATTGCTTCGCAATCATAGGCGCTGACTTTTATTAAATATTGCAGGGGGGGGGGCAGTACTAGACAATAAAGAACATAAAACTAAAAAGAAATACAACTATTAAGTTTATGTGCCACAGTTTAAAATAACCTAATTTTGTCAGATGTATATATTCAATTTCATTACATATCCCTTTACATATCACCAATTTGTTTTGGACAATAAAAGTCTATATCCAAGTCTATTGACAAATCCTGCAACCCCCCCCCCCCCAAAGATGCCTGGTATTTTCCTGGCAAATGTAATATTTTGAGGTGCACTTAATGTTTAGTTTTGTGTAACAATGTGAACCTGAAACTAGAAGGGGGTCTATTAAGTTTGAAAAGTAGAATTTCAGCTCATTTTGAAATATAAACTTACAGTAGTTAAAAAGTTTTCTCTGGAAACTGTTCACCAAATACTTTTTTTTAGAATAGAGATACTGTAGTTTCTAGTAGATAATTCATTGCTTTTATGTGTTTATATAAGTTAGAAAATAAATTTCTATGGCCTATTGAATCAAAGATGAAATTTTGTGCTTCTGTAGTATTAAACCATGCAAAAAGTTGGACAGGTTTTGTTAAGATTACTCCCGCTATTTTATTTTATCAGAAAATTATCCTACGCAGCTGATCTTTGTAAGGAGCAAGGAACATTGGTTTGCAAAATCTTAAAAAAGTTCAGGGGTTTTCTAATATTTTTAAACAGCAGAGAGTAACCTAGTTTTTATGCAAGTTAATTTTGAGGAGTTTAATTTCCAATCAGCACTGGATACCCCTAAAAAGTTTTTACTTTTATAATTTTGCTTAACAGTGCCCAGTCCCATTCAATAATGAAACTACTAATGTATAATTTTGTTTTTTTTTATCAATTTTAATGATGTTTATAGCTTTGTTGTAAATGTTAAGATATTAATATATCACTATGAAAATGGATTACAATTGGATTGATTGCTCAAGTTTTCATACTTAAGCAATTTTTGCTGCAGCCTATATAATAGTGTGGCTTATCTACACAAAGTTACAGAACATTTGCTCACTTATGTAAAATTTGGTGGGGACAGAAAATTTTTTTAATGACCTAATAAAATTTGTTATTATTCAGGTCATAAACTTATAAGATTTATGACCTAAATTAAAATCCTGGAATTGCTATTGATTACAGCATTTCTAGAGTGAATTATTTCCAGTTTAAGATTCTGCCGTGATATTATATACACAGCACACATGCAAATAACATATTCACTTGAAAAATAAACACAGGAGAGTGCTTTTAAAAAATGGTGAATAAAAAATAATCCAGCTAAGAAATTTTGATAGAATGTTGAAAAAGGTTTACTGATCTGAAATCTTGTAATAGAAAACAACTTCATGTATCCAATGAGAAAGTAGAACATAAAATTATTATAAAAACCCAAATGATTTGGAAAGTTGTATTTACAAAAAGTTAAAAAACACCTAAACAAACCAGTCAAATTGAATCTTCCATAATAGCTTAAATATTTTTATCTTTATTCTTTTATGGTGTAAATTTAATCTTTTGTTTTAAAACATACGTATTAAGAATAGATATAAAAAAAATAATGCTGATACCCCTTTTCTGAGCAACCACCTCTCTTTAATGAACAATATTTCTTGGAACATAGGTGATAGCTCCCAAGGTTTTACTGTATATTGTATTCTATGATGTACTATTACAAATTATTAAAAGGTAAACCTAATGATTTTCTATGTAATTTAATGAAATACTTGAAAATAGACAGAGGCTTTAAAAATCCCTAAAGAACCTATAATTAGTATATTTCCTTATTAACAAATGCAAAATTAAATACAAAGCAACTAATTATATTTCCCCCAAAATCCGGAGAGTTATCAAAGTTATGGAAATCAAATTTTAAAGGTTCAGGTTTTGGTATCAGTCCTGTTTTTCAACAATAAGATACATTATTCAAACCAAACTCTGTTTAGGAAAAGTAAATTTTAAAATACATCTTCTTTAATTCAAGCTTTTTAGTGGTTCCTTCAGTTTTGAATTAATAATTCAATTTACACTGCATTTAAAAATACAAAAAAAAAGGTTTGTTCAAATATATCCAGTTTCAATAATGAAATATAATTTCAAATTCATTCTAGCTGTAAAAAACTTATTTACTTGTAAATAAATCAACAAGTTTGAAGTCAAAATATTTTTTTTATTAAGCTACTTTAAAACAATGACAGTGATTTAGTTAAATCCTCTTAAAAATAAAAATGTAGCACATAATTAAGTTGGAAACAATTTTGATATACCAGTTAAGACACTTGCTTGAGCAATTTTTCACATAAAAAATAACGAAGATTTCTCATTTTTCAGGACACTTGCCCAGTATTTTTTTATATTATGTTTGATGGTTTCAAATGATTCAAACTCTTCAAATGATTTGAACTCATAACAAGAAAAGATTTGATTTAATCTTATTTTAAGGAATTCAAAAATTACAGATTTAATAAGTAATATTTTATGGTTTTCAATTGTATCTTGACTCATTATGTGATTGTTTAGGAATGAAAAAGTTGTAGAAAACATGTCTCTCATGGAAAGTGTGATTATTTTCTCTATTATGATAGGCACTGCTAAACTTCTTTCAAACTTAAAAACCCTTATTATTCTCTCTGCAACTCGACAAAGATGAATAACATCTCTTGCAGGTTTAATAAGACCGCCTCCATTTTCACTGTTAGTAAGGCTGCAAGTTTCTTCATTATGAAGAAGTGCTTTAATACAGGTTGGACAGTAGATTGATTTTATAACTTTCTTTACAACAAAACCAGCTACATAAATAATTATATCACCTACAATTGGCTTGAGTTCATGAAAATTTGTCAAGTCTATTGCATTATCTTCATCTTCTACAACTTCAAAGCTGAATGGGTTAGATTTATTTATTGAATGATTATAATAGTTAACTGAGGATGAAATCTTGGATATTCTTGTACGGTCTGATTGAGTGCAATATATATTTGACATTGAACATATATCCTCATGGCAAACTAAATACTTGTATGCCGCTGAAAACATTTTGGTTGTAGGATCATCATCATTTAATCCTGTTCTGCTACGAATAGCGCCAAAGAACATTTTCAAATTATCTTGAGAAAACTTATACATACTGATACATTCAAGTTTTTTGGTTTCGATCAAATTATTATACAATTCTTTAATGGAATATATACAAGTAAGAAATCCTAAAACACCTGTACTATTTAGTAATAAAGGACCATTTGATGTTGTTAGAAGACTTCTTATATATTTTTCTGCAAAATCAAAGTACTGCCAAACATAGTTTTTATTGGATTCACTAAGAGGTGCCTTCAAACCTTTGGAAAAGCAATTTTTACTATCAAATATATCGATAAGTGTATCAAAACATTTGAAAAATTCTATTGTTGCTGTACAATTTTGGAACTCGGGGATGTTTGCATCATACACCAAATAAGAAAGAGCATCAGCAATACTTGCACTCAACACTTGAGTGGCAAGTTTCATTTTCTCCCTGTTCCATTCAATGTGCCTTTTTCTTATTTTAGTGGCTAATAGTAGACCCTTATGCTTTTGTAACTCTCGAAGAGCAACAAAGTATTCCCATTTTATCACTCGACCTTGGCCGTCAACCAGGGAACCATGACGTGCTAGAGTGAACATCACAGATTTCATCAGATGGGAAGGATCGATAATTATTTGAACTAAATTCCCCGTTATAGGATGTTGGAAATGAGGCCTCATGTCAAAAACCTCAATATTCCCACCTAGACATTCAACAGTTGACAGTATTTTCGTCCAACTGCCATCTAATGTTACAGATACTACTTCTATACCAGTTTCATAAACTTTTTTGAGGCACTGAGTTACGAGATTGGCTCTTGTCATTGAGCTTAGGTTATCTATGAAAAAGTAAGCAATTGGAACTTTCCAGTTATCATTGATGCAGTTCAACATAAAAGTGTAGGCTTCCGTTGCAGCTGGAAGCTGGTCATCATCAAGGCCAGTACCGTAGTCAATCCAACCTATATATTGATATCCGTCAAATTGAACATCCTTCCTAATACGCATTTCGTCAACTATGAGAGCACACTGGACTGTTTTTCCAGTTATTAAAGCTTCTGAAACTTTTTGCTTGCAGGCATTCAAGGCTGTAGTTGAAAACCCAGGTGACCCGTCAATACTATGGTACCACTTTCGTAAAGTCACAGGATGAGGAAGATAGTAGCCAAAGCTTTTTCTAACATAATCATATGCTTCTGCTGAGTAGAAATATAAGGTTAGCACAAATGTTTTCAGCTGAACAGGAAAGGCTTCTCTGCTTCTTTGTTTCTGCAGTTGCTCCATCATGCTTTCTGTAACTCCCGTTAATGAAAGCTAAATTAAAAAAAAAGATCTAATAAGTATTTTTTTTCACTCACTTACAGTGAAATTAATTAGAATCATGATAAGAGTGAGTCGAATGCAGGATAAATTTCAATTAAAATATTTTAGGAACTTAGACCCAAATTCAATTTCAGAGAACATTTTTTAAAAATATACTAACCTCTAAAATACTTTTGGATTCTTCATCAATGAAATGCTTTTCTTGCAAATCACAAAGGATAGTCTCAATAGAAAATGTTTTCTTTTTAAGTCTTATATTTTTTTCTCTTAATTTTCTTATGTCTTTTTGCTTATTATGTAATCTAAGTTTAGCCATCTTCAAAACTTTACTTGCTGAACGATGGGTCATCTTTCTACATTTATAAGCAGTTATGCAACGCTTCCTGGTTTTACTTCCTACAGAATAAAAGTTTGAATTGTGATGTGATTAATATTACATGCTGCACCTAAAAATATCAAGAATGTGGCTTAGTTAACTTAGTGAGTTCTAAATATTTTATTCATGGATAGAAGAGAAATCACGACTTTTGTTCAAGTAAGAAAATACATACAGCAAAAGAACACAAAAACAAAAACCCAGGAAAGTATGGAAGAAAGAACACAAGTTATTAAACTTTTAGAACTAAACAAAGTTGTTTAGTGTAATGTTTTTTTTTCTATTTCAAACCCTTTTGTCAAATATTTCTGTAATAAAAGGTAGGGTTTATAAAAATGCTCAAATAAAAATGCTCCCTTTTTGGGAGTAGTCGGAATGCTAAAGAAAAAAGTTCACATAATCAGAGGATAATGAAATAAGTCATTAATTTACAGAGTACAAAACAAAAACAATTTAAAAAGTTGCTTATTGCTTTAATAATTTCCTGGGGGAAAAAAGCAGTCACATTGTTTAGCACGAGGAGTCAATTGATCGAAGATCAGAAAATCGAGGTTCCACTGTACAGTAGAAATCATTTTGTTCCTGTAGATCTAGAATATTTTCGAAGGATGGCTGAAAGTTTTTATCACATTATGGAGGTAAGGGGCCGTTCAAATATTATGTTACATAAGCACCTAAGGGGGAAGCCTTCCTGACAAGGGGATATGAGTGATGCTTACATATGATGTTACAAACACTGCATTTTCAAAATCTCTAGTTTCTTGCATAAATAATTTCAAAATTCAACAAAAAATAAATTTTATAAAAAAATTCAAACTAAGAAAAAAATTGAGCATTTTGACTTCACAAGGAGAATTTTAATGTTCATGGAGCACAATGAATTTCTGGAATCTAGGCACTGCAAAACATTATGTAGAAAAAAGCAAAGATGTGGGTCGGGCAGTTTTCTTACATAATTATGTGGGGGTTGCGGTTTGCTTACCTATGCTGACAGGGGGGAAGGGGATCAAAATGACAAAAAATATACCTTGTAATATTTGAACAGCCCTTAATTGCTTGACACCATGCATTAATTCTTTGGATTAGGGGACATCCATAAATTACATGAGGTAAAAAGGGGGGAGGGGGGGTCCAGGAAAATCTCACCAGGGGGGAGGGGGGAGTCAATTAAAATCTCACGTCAACATTTAGTTAAGAAAATATACGTTTTTTTCCCAGAGAGAACTACCAGAACCCTAAAGTTGAACCTATAGTCTATGAACATTAAGGAGGTGCTCTCCTAGATGATCTAAGGGTAAGACTTGGGCTGAACCCATGTTAATAGTATACCAAAATCCCAAAATGAATGTGACAATGTGAGGGTGAGTTTTGTTATAAAGGCATTTTAAGAAAAATTAAACCAACAGTGTAAAGATTCGGTTTTCAATAAGAAAAAAGTGCAAGAAGGTTTTAGGTAAAGAGCAAAAGATATGAAAACCAAAATCATAAGTACATGGAGTGAAATAAAATCCTTTAAATAATCAGAATTTACCATTCACAGAACTAGTTGAGGCAATGCTGTGATTATCCATCAATATAGGGTTTGGTGTATCTTCAACTAATAGAACATCAGGAGTCCATGGAGTATCAAGTTCTGTAAAGTAAATAAATGAGTTAGAACATGTAGTTTTGAGAAATTCCAGATATTTCATAAAAAACCAACTAATATACTCTTTATTAACTCCTTTTTTTTTAAGTTCAATACGAAATTAGGGCCAACTAGATTCTAATCTCCAATTAACCTCTCTCTCTTGATTTCAACTTCACACTTGTATTCTTTGAGACTTGTCTTTCAGCACACAACACATTTTAATTTATCACTATCACTATTAAACAAAATCAAAAATTTCTATCGATGGTATCAAACTCAAATATTTTAATCGATGCAACCTTTTTATAATTTTATCATAAAATAAATTTACTGATAGAATAATTAATCAAATCACCGAATGTGCAGTATCAAATGCCTACCTTTCTCTGAAGGTTCGCGCAATTCTTCAACTATTCTTTCATTAGATTTCGCAGGCATCTTTCTTTGTTTACGATCATACCTTGCCGCGGTACTTTTCTTGTCCGACTCGTCTGTTTCAGATTCCATTTCTTTACTAGAGCATGGCTTAAGCGTTGTGTTTTTTATGTTCCTTTTTTGTTTTTCTAGCAATATTTTCTCAAATTGCTCATAAAACCTCATATTCTTTTTGTTCCCGACCCCGCTTTCGTTGTGCTGTTTGGTCAAAGTATATTCCCGTTTCATTCTCTTTATCTTTTCTCGGCACTGGGAAGCAGTTCGAAAATACCCCATTTCATTCATGGTTTCTGAAATTTTTCCATACACCACGAAATTTCTTTTATTCCCAGTTAGCTCTGATTGAGCATCGTTTCCTCCCCACAGCTGCAAAAGAAGGGAGGTCTCTTCATCGGACCATGTAAACCCCCGATCTGCCGTAATGGCTGCACACATGATTTTCTAATCAATAATAAACTGCCAAATAAACCGAAATCAAATTGAAAACTCCATCAAAACGGAGTTAATTAGTAGCTCCCAGGAAAAAAAAACACCAAAGCAGATTTCACATGAACAAAAAAATCTGGTGTAGCTGTAGAGGTTCGACCTGACCGACCAAAGTAAGCCCGGCCCGGACTAGAACTCGATCCGGTTTGAACTGCATCCGAAGGGTCTGATCCGGGCGCGGACGGTATCGATCGGCATCCGGCCGCGGATCCGTGGGCGAATCCGATTTCTAGCGAGTAGGGACGAAACGCAGTAGTAGATCCGCTCCTATCATGCGTCCTCCCACGCCTTCCCATCAGCTGAAATGAACTTGCTGGCATATTTGATAGGAAGGATTTTCAAGATTTAAAACCAAAATTATGTTTAAGGAAACACCATTTCTGTGAAAATATTCTTATTCGACTTATGAGACCAAAGAGTAAAATATATTGTTTTCTGCAATGTTTAAAAGAAATCAAATTGTAGATGAAATCACAAACCCATAGAATATCCAGAAAAAGTAGTGAGGCATTGCTCCTCCATAAATCAAATCCACCCATGGTTTAAGAGAGTGGAACTATTGTCAATTTGCTTTCATATAATATTACATTTTAGAGGTTGGACTCAGTTACATAGAAAAAAACAAAGGGGTAGTATATGAATCGATCTTTTTTGTGGGTATATATTTTTTACTGAAGTCTTTTATTAAGGTAGAAAAGTAATTTCTTGATTTTTTTGGAGGGGATTTAGTGCCAAGATTGGAGGGGGGCACCATTCCTAAAAATATTAGGACCATGCCCTCAGAAAAATGAGATGAAAGTGGGAAAATCCCAATGCCCCAGAAGTCAAACATGCACCTACCTTAATTAGATATTTTGCTTGAGCAACAGTATAAAAGCTACAAAATGAAAATAGATTGAACTAAAAATTCCTTTTATGTGAAAAGATAAGTTACAAGAAAACCTGAGTCCACTTTTAAAAAACTAAATATTTATACAGTACAACTTAGATAATCTAAATGTCTGTAATTTGAAAATGATAATTCAAGATTTTTCATGATTTCTTGAACTTTCCATTAAATTCATTAATCTCTTTTAATTTAAAGTTTTGTATAATTCAAACTTTTTTTGGCAGTCTCTTCATTTTGCAGTGTATAAAAATAACTTGCAAATTTTTACCAGTGGTACCCAATGGGTAGTTAAAATGTTAATTTACAAAAGACCCAAGGAAGTTTTCATAAAATTTATTTCTTTAATGTAAAACAATTCAAATAATGACTAGGTAACATAATACATGAAATAAAAAATAAATATTTTTCTTACATATTGACTATTTTCTGTAATCAAAACAAAAGCTCTATGCATCCAAATAATAGTGACAATGAAGCTAAGTCTACATTTTCAAAGCAAAAATTTCTAACAGAGTGGACAATAGGGTGTCCCAAAAAAATCATTTTTTTTTAAATCCCAGGTCTTACCTTCCAAAAATGTTCTTTATGTGAATGTAAGACACCATGAATTTTTTTCAGAATTTTTAAAAAATATTTAGAGGTCCCTCAAGGTCATCAAAGATTCATAAAAAGGGTCAAAATAGTGTAAAATGCGGATTTTTTTATTTGATTTTTACAAAATTATAATGTTAAGAGTACATTATTTTAATTTATAAAAGCTACTTAAATATTGTTTCAAACCAATTCAGTATTAATTCTCTGGGTAGGGAGAATCGTAGAATATTATAGAAATAAAGAAAAATATGATTTTTTAGACATCTTAACCTTTTGGTACAAAAAGTGAACAAAGGTAAAATATAACTTAAAATTGGTTTTTAAACCAGTGAGGAAGAATTTATCAATGATTTACAATGTTTATTTACACCTTTTTTTACACATTCGCACATTATTTCATTAACTTATTCATATTAATCACTAATTGTAGATAATCGTAGTATTTTTTTAGACTATTATATCAGAAAATGCCCACAGGTGAAAAATAACTTAAATTGTGGTAAATAAACATATGGGGAAGAATTTTTACAAACAATCACATTTCTTACACATTCAGACTTATATATTAACAATATTTAATGATGATTTTGGTGATTTCACTTTTTTTGTGTATCTGTTAGTTTAAAACTGTTTTTGCTTTTAGTTCTTTGCTGCACACTTCAAATTCTATATCAAATATTAATGCAACAGTTAGTTCAGCAACATCTTTTACATAGAATCAAGTTTTCAGCAAATATCGCAGCTTTTGCTAATTGCTTTTTTGATTCTTTGTCCATTAAGCGAAAAAGAGATCATTACCCATAACAACAGTGTCAGACGATTTAAAAACTTTTATTTCACCTAAAAATTACTATAAAACTAACTAAATATCATTAGAGAGCAATCCAGTCTTATATCAATAGTATGTGGATAAGAAAGTCGATTTCACATTAAGAATCAAGTGCTTTTGCCTAAGTGTAAGCGCTGGATAAAAATCCCATTTATTCGTTGAAAAATTGAGATATTTTTAAAAATGTAAATGGAAAAACCCTCAATGGTTTTAATTACAAAAATGTTTCAACGATTCGATTTCAACGATGACTCAACGATTTAATTGCTTGGTTGTGTGTATTTCTAGCCAAAATTTAACTGACAATCTAATCTGATGTTTCTCCTAATGATGTTTTTTGTTTGTGTAAAAAAGTTGATGATTTTTTCCCCATTGGTTTTATTTAACACAATTTTAAGTTGTAATTCACCTGTGGGCATTTTCTGGTATATAACAGTCTACAAAAATACTACAATTAGAAATTAATATGAATAAGTTAGAATGTGTGAATGTGTAAAAAAGGTGTAAATAAACACTGTAAATCAATGAAAAATTATTCCTCACAGGTTTTACAACCAATTTTAAGATAGATTTTACTTTTGTTCACTTTTTGTTCCAAAAGGTAAATATGTCTAAAAAATCATATTTTTCTTAATTTCTATAATATTCTATGATTCTCCCTACCCAGATAATTAATACAGAATTGGTTTGAAACAATATTTAAGTAGCTTTTATAAATGAAAATAATGTACTCTTAACATTATAATATGTAAAAATCAAATTAAAAAAATCTGCATTTTACACTATTTTGACCCTTTTTATGAAACTTTGATGACCTTGAGGGACCTCTAAAAATTCTGAAAAAATTCATGGTGTCTTACACATAAAGAACATTTTTGGAGGGTAAGACCTGGGATTTAAAAAAAAATGATTTTTTTGGGACACCCTAGTGGACAACCAATAATTATCGTAGTAAACTTAAAGGTATAACCAGTAATGCTCACAAAGTAAGATTCTTTAAACATTCTTAAATTAGAACAAATAAGCATGGAAATTATGTTTTTATCAACTATAACTTGTCACTACTATAGTAAATAGAATCCCCCTTTGAGAAAATATGTTTTTTCTTCTGTTCAAGACCAAATAATTTGAAATTAATAGGAAGGAAGTATAAAACCTTAATACAAAGAGTACCTACTTAAGTTTAGCCACCTCTGCATTATACATGCTTTAATTTAATTTGCAAGTTATGGGGAGTAGGCTTTATAACAATCAGCTTATAAAAAAAATTAGCAGATTTTTCCAATAACAGAAAAAAAAATTACTATACAGCACACTTAAGGAGCCCAGACGAGCAACTTGGTTGTCAACCAGGTTGATGCTTTTCCCACTGACGCCCAACCTGGTCGTCAACCAGAATGTAAACAATGAAGAAAAAATTAATCAGATTGTAACAAATTAATTTATTTTGGTACTTTAAATGCAAAATTATATTTTTTTAATTATTCTCTCGTGCTAGAATTATATTTTTTTAAAATTTTTAATGCTTAGTTTCTTTTATTTTCCTAATAACATGTTCCGATTAAGCTCCGCCCATCAAGTTGACGATCAGATCATCAACCTGAAATTCAATCATCAACTTCCCCACAGACGGCCAACTTGGTTGTAAACTTCGCAAATTGACAACCCGGTTGACGACCAAGTTGCTCGTCTGTGGGCCCCTTTAAGAAGGAAAAACTTCAAAAGGGATTTTCATAGAACAATGGAACTATGTGATGGCAACACAAATATATGACACAGATTAAGAATTTAAAACAAAATGTCATGAAAAAACTCTGGAAATTTTACAATAAGGTGAGACAGGACTATCACTTTTCACCTTATAATTCCATACCTAATATTTCTTTACCTTTGGGAAAGGGCTTGATAATGAAATCACAATCACTTTTCAGTTTCATAGGTATCCTGAAATAATATGAAGTTTCTTTGGTATGCGTCCTCCATATTTTCAACACTTACTTCACTACTACAAATCATGAAAATGCCTAACACATCCCTTAATAAAACAATTGTTCTTCACAATCATAGATTTATGAGGGAAAGCCTCCCGCAACCATTCCAGGAATAATTTTCTTTACTGGTAAGAAAAGGTTTGCCCCTTCAGAGGTTCCTGAAAAAATCCACTTTTGATTCAGAGGTGTTGTTTGATTTAAATTTTTTTTTACCCCTATTAATAACCAGT
Source organism: Tetragnatha montana (assembly GCA_963680715.1). Lineage (NCBI taxonomy): Eukaryota > Metazoa > Arthropoda > Arachnida > Araneae > Tetragnathidae > Tetragnatha > Tetragnatha montana. The sequence continues at coordinate 17,576,594 of OY796681.1, forward strand.
TTGTGTAAATACAATAGGGAATATGTGCATTTACTGATGATGTCAAAATATCCACAGAATACCTTTCATTGATATTTATAAAAAATTTATACATTTTCAAAATGTAGATTAAAGACATTATAAAACACATCGAGTTAAATGTAGTTTTAAGATAATGGTGGTTTATGATAACGAGTTTAAAACTTGGACAACATGATATAAAAAGAAATTATTGAGAGTTCTTATAAACAATTATTGATAAAAAAGCCTAATTATTGAAATTGTTTACTAAAGTTTTAGTTTTAAGATTGCAATAATCTCATTACTTTAAAAACTTGTTTCAAAAAGTTTCAACTTAATAAACACTTTTAAAATTTTAAGACTTAGTACTTGGAAATATTCCTATCATGAATTAGCATTTTGATTTCCATTCACTTGTTGTAAAAACTGTCCCAAAAGGGATAGCATTTTTAGTTCGTGTTCTTGTTCTTCTTTACGACGACGATCTTCAAATTCCAACCAAAGTCTTTGCATATTTTCATCCCGTTTCATTCTTTCTTGTTCTAATTGAGTTATTCTTTCTAAAAATCTTGCATCTGAACTTTCTTGGTGATTTAAAAATGTCTCAGTAACGCTATCTAGCATTTTTTTAAACCATTTCTTAGAAGATTCTGATTTTCTTTTTTTAGATGGAGGCTCATCAAAATCTGAAAAGAAAACTTTTGAAAAAATTTCCAAAAAGGTGTATAAATATAAAGGTAGATAAATTTCCATAACTGCTTGTGCAGAAGTTCCAAACATGTGCTGAAGATTTTAAAATGGCAGTATAAGTTTAAAAAATTAGTAGGGCATTAAGCAGTTTTCAGTCAAAGAACTGACTTTTTTTAATCACTGATAGTTTTAGTGCTCGATTTGCAGAACCAAAGGTGTAGGAACAGCAACATCCCTTGGGAGTTAGGAAGGTTTTCCAAAGTAAGATAATTTGGGAGTATTTTCTGTTTTTAAGAAAAAGCTGGAATGCTGTTCCGCTAAATTCTGCCTCAAATCGAGTTCTGGTTTTAATGAATTTTAAATTAACACAGTACAATATCAAAACTACCATGTAAGGGGTTATTTTTTAGTTAATTTTTACTTTTCAAAATTATATTTTTCTGGGACGGGACAAATATTTTAGATATAGACACATAGCTTGTGCTCTATTTCAGTTAAAATGGGAGATTTAGTCTCTGGCCATTAATTTCTATCTATCAAAATTTAAAATTGACATAACCTTTAAAAAAACTATACTCTTTTTTTTTTTTTTTGTCTTTCTTGTAATATATCAGAACTTCATTAGGTTTACTTATTCTGCCATCAACCAATTTGCCAATTACAAAAATATCTTCAGCACTGTACTTATCTATAATCTTTCTGATCTTTTGGCTAAGTTTTAACATTGTTGAAGGCTTAATTTGAAGTAATCTTTATTATCTAATTTGAAGAATAGCTAAGTATTTTGATCAAATAATACTTCTGATTGATACTTCACATTCGCATCATTCTCTGCATCATTACAGTTTATTCTCTGATTAAAAATGTGATGCATTAAACCTGTTTTCTAAATTTTAAGACAAGAGAAAGTTAAGAAATAATTTTCTTAAATGTTTACAATAATAATCTATATTAGTAAGAATATTGGTTTAGTTAGTATATATAGTTAAGTATTAAATAATATTTTACTCAATTCATAGAATAGAATCATTGGGATTTTCTGCATTAAATCTGCTGCATCTTCTCTGAATTGTGCTAGTAAATAGTGAATGAGTAGTACATACCATATCATGATTTTTTGAAACTGAATAAAAGAAGACAAATAAAGCTTTGTATTAATAAAAAAGCAAAATTATGGAACAACTTTTTTAATGTAAAAATATTACCTTTGAAAAATTGTTCATTAAGCGATGCTTGAATGTTAGGTAACTTCACACTGCTGTTTAAAGTATTTTCAAAATCTTGGGTTTCTGATGTATCAATATCACGACTTTCAACATCATTTTCAACAAGCACCACATTGGGTACCCATGGAGATTCATTAGGAGAATCTGTAACATAGTATTATAGAACTTTTTACTAAATATAATTCTTTAATTACTATATTAAATAACACCATCAAATATTAAGGGTAAACTGACTATCTGCAACACATAATTATAGGTCCATCTATTTTACTTAAAAATTGAGCATAAATGACATTAACACATTTTTATTAGGTTGTTTTCAATCTTGTCTGTCTGTTTGGGTAGAATTTAGAAATCAATATTACACTTTCCTGATAAGCTAGAGACTTGAAATTTTGAACATAGTTTAGATCTGGATCAAATCAAATTCTGCCCAGGGCCTAGTTGCCCATCAGGCGGTGCCCATCTCTGTTTCCTTAGCCTTTGGGCCTGGGGTGCTAATTACTTAGCTTGTGTCCAGGCCGAGTGGCTAGCCCGACGCTGGACCCCCAGTTGATTCCCCAAGCGAGCTTGGTGCTCATTTTATCCACCCCGGGAGGATGAAGGGCTGAGTTGACCCATGACCAGCTACCCAAGCAGGAGCTGCAAGGCATCGAACCTGGGTCGGTAATGCTCGTAGCCAGGCACGCTGACCACTACACCACCGTGGCCACTTAGATCTGGATGACAATGCAATATTATCTCATTGTTTCATTAAATTTACTTCCCTGAACCCCTAAGGGGTATAAAGCTTACAAGTTCAACTATAAGACCAACAATGCTGTATACTTTGTTGCTCCTTTTGTTAATTAAGATGGCCTTTAGAAGTGTTACTTAAAACATTAAAAAATTAGGTTCTTGCATATTATCCTGTCGACTTTGCCACCTGAATGTGAAAACATTAAATTATCAAAGCAAAGACTGTTCTATAGCTGTGCCGCTGAATTTGAAGGTCACAGAACAGTCGACGGGATAATATCTAAGTACCAAAAATGAAAATATATGTAGTAAGAAAACAAATTAATACTTTATGCAAGTTTTGTCTGTTTTACACTGGTGTGCAATATTAAAAGAAATTGAAAATTTGTTCGATTTTCTCCAGATTTGGATGAAATTTGGTATGAACACAGGTTGATATAATACCAGGGTTGGAAAAAAACCATGTTTTTTTTTCTAAAAAAACCAAAAAACGTGTTTTTTTGTTTTAAACGTTTTATTTGTCCATGATTTAAAAATAATTAAATCAAGTTTTTAAAATTGAAAATGGATTAACAATGCTCCCCCTGATAACAGATGGCATCTTGAGCAATTTTTAGCACCTGTTTTTTGAAGCTTGGATGAAGCAAAATGATTGTTTTGGAACTGTGTTACTATGTCAACAACTTCAGATTTAACATTAGAAATTTTGATATCTTTTGCTAAAAGGTTTAAGATACGAGCTGAACATTCACAAGTTATTATATTCATATTCCTTTCAGTCCTTTTCAGTTCATTGCGTATTTTGACGACATTAGCAGCATTGATCGTTTAAAATATTAAAATCAAACATAAGAACAGGTCAATTATAAAAAAATATGATGTTTTAACAAGTTTATTTGTATTTTTTATTAAATAACTTTCTAGAAAAAATAAAATAAAACAGTTGGAAGTAAATACTAAGTTTTATATACTAATGCAATCTGTTCATAGAAAAAAGAATCGCTAAAAAAGTTTGATGAAGTTGAAAATGTTTAAAACAAGTGTTTTAAACAAAGTGTTTTAAATGTAACAACCCTGTATAATACCCCCCCCCCCAAAAAAAAAAAAATTGAAAAATCATTATACACACATGCGCATGAGTAACAATTGTCATCGTTGAAAGTATGAATTAGCAGTTCCAGAATCAAGCAAAAAAGTGTGTATTTAGGGGGTATGATACCTAAATACTGTGAACTAAGCTGATAATAAATTTTCCTGTTTATAAGTCAATGTTTCTCAGAAACAATGTTTTGAGGCCCTTAACACATGGGCGGATTTAGGAGTTTAACTCCTAACAGGGGTTGATCCAGGTTTTGTTTTTAGGGGCCCATTTTTGTGAAAAAGAAATTGTTTTTGTGAGTCAAATTATATTTTAATTTTTCAAATTATCGTAAAAAACATATTTTTGATTTGAAACAAACAAGATTTTGTGAATGTTTTCTTGCAAATAATCATTAAAGCTTATTTGAATTATGTGAAGGTGAGCTGTTTTTACAGGGGTAGGAGCAACTATTTCACTAAATATAGGACATTCTATACAAAAAATATAGGACCCTCCGAAAAGGTTTTAACTAAATTTATTTACATTTTTCCAGATTATAACTTTAAAAACTGATACCTCTCAGTGAATTTAGACTCGATAAACAATAAAGAAATGATATTTTTAGATAAAACTTAAAACATGCATTAAATGTTCTGAAATGCAGATTGAAACATAACATAGGGTGATTCAAAACTCAAATGATAGGGGGATCATCAGATCAGATTGAAACTACTCGAATATAATTCAAAATTATCCTGGAAAGGAGGACCCTGAAGCAATTCTAAGGTGCTAGGGTACTGATGAAAATTGCCAGAACCAATGTAAAATGAGTAATTGTGGGGGCAAACAATTGGAGGCTGAAATAAAATTATGATGTTTTAACTTATTTATAAAAACTGTGTAAAGTTTTTAATCGTAAGAGATTGTCTTCAAGAAGAGACAATAACTTTCTTGCTTTTTTTGTTGTTAAACTTTGAAGATAACCTCTTTAGGACAAGAACTTTACATGGTTTTTATAAATAAGATAAAACATGGTAATTATCACTGAAATTTTATTTTTCTACTATCAACCATTTGCCCACTTTTTCATTCCACTTATTTTTCATTACTTTTGTACACACTTTAGTTTAATGCATCAGGATTGCTTCAACTTCGGGTTTGAGATGAGAAATATAGGACATATAGGGCATTTGCAAAAATATAGGACAATACAGGGTTGGAAAAAAAACATGTTTTTTTCTAAAAAATACAAAAAACGTGTTTTATTTGTTTTAAACGTGTTTTTTTTTGTTTAAAACGTTTTATTTGTTTTTTTTACCCACAACACAGAAATTCTAAAAAAACTTCCAGGATTTTAAAAAATTAAATTAAGTTTTTAAAATTGAAAATGGATTAACAAAGATATCCCTGGCATCAAATGGCATCTTGAGCTTTTTAGCACCTGTTTCTTTGAGCTTGGCTGAAGTAAAATGATTGTTTTGGAAATATGATACTATGTCAACAACTTCAGCTTTAACATTAGAAATGTAAATATATTTTGCTAAAAAGTTTAAGATATGAGCTAAACATTTATAAGTTATTATATTCATATTCATTTCAGTGCTTTTCAGTTCATTGGGTATTTTGACGACATTAGCAGCATTGATCGTTTAAAATATTAAAATAAAACTTAAAGAACAGGTCAATTATAAAAAAATATGATTTTTAAACAATTTTATTTGTATTTTTTATTAAATAACTTTCTAGATAAAAATAAAATAAAACAGTTGAAAGTAAATACTAAGTTTTATATACTAATGCCATCTGTTCATAGAAAAAAGAATTATTAAAAAAGTACATGTGTTTTAAACAATGTTTTTTTTGCTTTGTTTTAAACGTGTTTAAAACAAGTGTTTTAAACAAAGTGTTTTAAACGTAACAACCCTGGGACAATATAGGACGTTTTTTAAGGTTTTTGGAAAAATATAGGATATATAGGACAACTCTGACCCCTGTTTTTATGAATTTGAATTTTGTGTAGGGGCAGCAAAAGGGCCCCAATTTTTGGCTGGATCGACCCCTGAGTTAGATCCTGGGGGTGGGGACGTAACCCTTTACCTCGGTAGTAGAAGTTCAAGGGGATTTTTACCATATTTTTTTTAAATTATGGTATTTTCTACAAATATGATTCGTTGTAAAAAAATCCCCTTTAATTACATAAATCATATTGGTTATTAAGTATCTATGTTTATAGTTTATATTCTTTAAGGTATATTTTTAAAATAGAAATTCTTAAAACATAAAATCAAGTTGAAAAACATGTCTAATAAAAAGTATTCTTTATCCTGAATACATTTAGTTTTTAAAATATCGCTAATCATCAAGGGAAATAGGTATGGATACAGGATACATTAGAACCTAACTATGTTTTGAACTAATAAATTATAGAAGAAAAGTGAGAGAGCCTTAGACCTTACTCTTATCTGAATGCTCTAGGGTCCTCTTTTATTAAAGTGTACCAAATTTCTTAATTGCTTCATTTTGAACATCTTTTATAATCAAACAGCTTAATACCAGCTACTATATTATTCTTTTTAAGATTATAAATTAATTGTAATTAAGATCAAAATTTTACATTTTAAATAGAAAAATTGTATAAAAAAATATTCATATAATTTACAAAATTAACCTTTAAAATACAATAAGTAGGCATTTTGGAATAGTATATGTATAAGAAAGTATGATAAGCATTATTAATAATGCCCGCATATCTTAGGCAAAGTGAAAAATACTCATTGATAAATGTCACCAGAGGGGGGATTTGGGGATATATCCCCCCCGAAACTTGGAATTTTTTTTAGACCATAGAAAACCACTAAAAACACCCCATATCCCCCCCTCCGAAATAACAATATCCGTCTCCGAAATTTTTTTTTCTGGCTACGCCACTTATAAATGTCATTCAATTAATCACATTTCCCGCCTCACTTTTGATCAGCACAAGCACTTAATGAACGAAAATCTGGAGAAGTGACCCCCTAGACTTTAAAAAAGGGGCCGAAGAGGGAAAAGGAAGAGAAAAAAGAAGAAAAAGTACATCTTTTAATTACAGAAACCAAACTACTTTCTTCTTTTAATGCCTTTTCTCTCTTTTTTACCTTATTTTTCAGCCCAAGGAGGGGGCACTTTCCGGAATGCCCCCCTTGAGTCCGTGTCTTACCTTCATATAAAAAGTTTAATTGGCCCTCGGGTAGCTAAAGGTTGGACCACAATGAATAACACCTTAAATCTTACCTTTGTCAGACAGATCATAAAGCTTTTCACCATTTAGTAAAGTATCATCACTATCATTTTGATTATTAGAAGAGTCCTGAGTCATTCCAAACACTTGTTTCATGTCACATTCACCATTCTGTAATGGAGAACTAGAAGGTCCAGTGAGAATACTCAGAGGTACAAAGGATTCACTAGTAGCACAACTATTTGAAGCATCAGAATCGTCTCCATCAGGATTAAATGTCAAATGAATTTCGTCTTCATGATCAGAGCTAAATGAGCTTAAGTCAATGTTGCTTGACTGCGTAGACGTGTCTTGATTAAACAATTTATCAGCCAATTCAAAATATTTCATTGGCTTTTTGTGCGTCAAGTTATTTTCAATACAATATTTTGCAAGATGGTATTCTTTACGAAGTCTTTTTATTTTTTCTCGACACTGATAAGCCGTTCTTCTGAAACCAACATCGGATAGTTCCTTCGCAATACGCTCATATACTCCTATGTTTCTCTTCGATCCATGCAATTCCTGTTGTATTTCATCCTTCCCGAAAATATCAATAAGTGCTATTGTTTCATCGTCCATCCACGTAAATCCTCTATCAACAGACATTTGTAAAACACAAATTAAAGTTAATCACTAATAAATTAAAGTCATCCTTTTAATTTTATTTGATACGAGCAAAGCCTCAAATGTGACAGTTCCAGTATCTAAACTATTTGTAAACAAAAACAAAATACTTCATTGGTTGGTTGGGTTTAGTTGTTTGCAATTCCGTATAGAATAGTGACATTTGCTTGCTACAGTCGTGCCACAGTGCTAGTTGATCTTTCCAGTCTGAGTATGCCAGTGACTGGCATCTTGTAAACATAAACTGGACTGACACAGCTAACTGTCGACGGACAGCTCCACAGAAACTTTCAACACGCACCAATGAGACTTGAACTAACCATTCCGTTAATTAGGGGACGTCTATAAGTTGTGAGGTCAAAAAGGGGGAGTCTATTAAAATCTCACATCAACTTTTAGTTTACTGAATATATTATACTCATCTTCTACAGCACGGGTTTAAGAAAATCATGCACATTAGTCAAAACAGCAAGTCATGAAATCAGGGGACGTCCATAAATTATGAGGAGTTTTTTTCTCAAAATTCTGCCCCCCCCCCCCCCCCAAATTCTCATGTGAGATTTTCTTTTTAGTTAATAAATTTCATTGATACGAGTCGTCTAGTTTTAAAACCAGATAGATAATTTTTTTTTTCAGTTTATATTATGATCCGATTGTTAGAATACAGATCTAGCAAAAAGCCAAGTTTAAGCTTCAAAAAATAAAATAAAGATCTAATGTTTCATGACTAACACTAATTTTGAGGGAAATCTATAATTTTGTGACAAAAAACAGTGTTTTAAAACTTTTATGCTGCTTAGAAGTACTCCAACTAAATCTATAAGCTTTTACATGTTGATAAAGTAAACATCTCCTACAATCGTAAATAATAAATTAGTTTTTTTTTGTAAGTGCATAATTAATCAATGTATGAATACTTAGTTTTCTGTTGTTCCTGAAAAATTAGGAAAAAAGTGACATGGTTTTGAAACTAGACAACTCATGTTACAGCCACTTTTGTTTCATCTTATCATCACCACACTTAACATAAACATTGAAAAACTTTACAAAAATCCATGTTAAAATCCAAAACATGGTCTCAAGTTGTATTGTGACTAAACTGGCTAATGTTGAACTGTTTTGACTAATCTAATCTGCACATTTGTCCTCCTAAACTTGCTAAAAAAAATAAGGTGGGTTGGGGTCCAGCAAATTCTCACCAAAGGGGAGAGAGGGGTCAAAAATTTGGATGTCCCCTTACCTTCTTAAGGATACCCCAAAAATTTTTTATTCTATACTGATTTTCAGAGGCATACTGATAAAAAATTCTGAAGTGATCAGAAATTCTCAATAAAAAAATTGTTTTTTACAATGCACTGAGCTTCTATGAAAGGCTACAAACTTTTATAAGAGAGCTGTAAAAAGTTGGTCTAAATTGCAAGAATCACATTTTTCTTGGCACTTGTTGACAAACCAATCCCCATAGTGAAGCATAACAATGTGCAACATATAGGAAAGGTTGCTGGGTGGAAAATAGTAGTGCCTTCTAGATAGATCTTGTAAAAAATTGCTTGATTACATATTAATAGATTAGCATGACTAATTCAGGGGGTGAAAAAGCCTTTTAAGTTTAAAAAAAAACATTTTATTTCTGTAAAAATTGCATGACAACTTTCATTTAAGCACAATCATAGTTGATTTTTTGTTGATTCAATATAAAAACCATAATTTTGATTCTTTTAGGAATGGAATTGACTCTCCAGCTCTTGTAAAAACTGTACAACAGTTCGAGTAGGTCTCCCTGGAAAAAAAAAAGAAAATAAATACCTTACAAAAACTTTTTTACTTTGAGATATGGGTCTCATTGACCACCTCTGTTCCTGCAATCAAATAAAAAATAGCTTTTGAATTACAGTTGTAGAGAGGTGTAAAAAACACCACAGTAGAACTCCAATTATTCTAATTTTGCCTGTTCATTTAATTGATTAAAAGCTCTCTTTCTTAAAAAATAGGTTTTTTTTCTCCCATTTTAAACATACATGTAGTAATTAATTAAAAAATGGACCTTTTTCGGAAAAAATCTTATCATTCGAATTTTTGATCATATGGAGTCCAGTCCCAATTGATTCGGATAATTGGAGTTCTACTGTTCTCTGTTCCTACTTACTATCACTGGCCAATCACCCAATTCGTTTTAGATTGCTTCAAGATCTGAACTCCTCAGACTGCTCATCCACATAAATATTTAATTTCCCTAGCTACTATACAGGCTAGCCGAGATACAGAAATCCTTAAAAATCCAGATGGCAATACTTGACAAACTGGCAAAGCAAATCCAGAGTTGAAGGCGGGGCTTAATGACTCAAATATTCAACTCAGCCACTAATGGCCAACAATCAGAAGTTTACGTCATGAAAACATGCCTTTATTTTTCCTTATTTGTCAGTGTGTTATCCTATTGGTTGGGTGATATTGATTGGTTGGTTAGGACTTGTGGCGATCCAAGCGGGAAAAGTTGTCAAATGGTTTTCTTTTCTAGCCTGTATAGTATCTAGTAAGCCATGCCCTAGCTCATCAAAATTTAATCTACCACACATTACTCAACTCTAGTGTAAAAAAGAATGCTTTTTCATGCTAAATATTGATTTTTTCCATTTTTCAAGATTGTAGTGCTTCAGACTTTAGATTCATAGTAAAAAAATTATTACATTATTTTCTGGAGCCATAGAGCCAACAAACTTTTTCAGTTTAGTACAAGATATATTAAAAAACAATATATAAATAAGGTCTGGTACGAGTTTTCAACACTTCCAATTTTCCGAAGTTAAATATTTCTCTGTGAGAAACCAAAGTTAGTGAGTATGTCCTTTATTCTTTCTCCTCACAGAATGAATCAATTTTAATAATCATAAAGAAATACGAAAATACTGTTATTAAAATATTAATTTTTTGTTTGTAAGAAAAGAAGAAGAAATTAATAACCCCTTAAGAAATTTCATAAACCCAAAATTTGGTTTGTAAATGAGAAGTTATGCATTTAAGCATTTTCGATTATGAGAATTACTTCAGCATTTTTAAACATCAATATAATTTTATTAACTCTTCATAAATTAAAATAATTTGTGAAAAGTAATAAATTCACCATTGCAAATATTTAAATGCTGCCCTTTCATTACTCCTACGTTCCTAGGCTCATGAAAATGCTCTTACACAAAAATTTGAAAACTTCAGTTCAAATCCCTAAGCAAATATCATCAAAAAGGAGCTATTTTTCACCATCTCCCAGTCTTTTGTGCTTCAAAATCCTACAGTATAGTGCTCAGCGCCACTGTCACAGCCGGTTTACCCGTAGAAATACAAAGTGAAAACAGGGAGTAATTAAAACATCTATAAATCATTAGCTTAAGTGAGATTGATGGGGACTTTTGGGATATCACTTGTAATGATGTCTTCTAGGTCTGTTACCAAATTTCAGTTGTGCGAGTTTTTCCCGACGTGGAATGTCTATTTTGACTTGCATAGTATTTTCAAATCCATGACTTTTCCTGACTATGGCCAATATTTTTCCATGACTTTAAAAACATTATGATTTTGGTACAACCAAATTACAGTTTTAAAAAACAAGAAATAAATGTATGTTTAAGAAATTACAGGATAGAAAAGGTTTTTGATCAATGCTTTTGCATCTCATCTTAGTGTTGCACACTTTGGGCAAGACCCTTGGTTTTCATCCTTCAGAACAAATTGTCTCAAAAGCTTTAAACAGAAAAGTAAAAACAAAGGTATTTTATCCAAAGTGTGTTAGATAGTTCAACAAATAAAAAAGGCCACCAAGTTGGCCCGAAATAAACTATTCTTTGGCAATTTTCATTGACAGCTTAGTAAATCCACAACTTTCCTTCAATTTCTTCCTCAAATCCATATGCGTAGCCAGGGGGGTGCAGGGAGGGACAGGTGCCCCCCCTTAATCTTTTTTAAAAACTTTTATTAAATCTACAAATCTAAATTACTTTTCTTGCACTTTTTGTTGCTTTCAAAGTTAATTGAGCAATGCTTGAATCTTGAGCTAAAAGACTACTTTGAGTGGCGAATTTTAAAAATTTTCTGGGGGAGGACCCCCAGACCTCCCCCATTTTTAAGCTCACATTCATTACACATATTTTTATTAATAATGAGAAATTTTCATAGCCGGTTAAATACATAGTTTATTAATTAAACTTTCGAGCTTTTAAGCTATGGTCAAAAAAAGATTAAAAATTAAAAAGTTAAAAATCAATTAAAATCTAGACGTTTCATCCGAGCTTCGCCGGACATCATCAGTAGAAGGCGTCGATGAAATGGAAGATCGTGAGGAAAACGTCCTGCATCTACGCAGTATACCAAACCAAGTCTTATCGATTTTCGTTGTTTCTTCTTTACGGTTGAAATTATTTTCATGTTTGTAAATCTCAATGGCTTCGTGGCAGAGGCGGGTGTAATAATGCCTAGTGGTGTTTAGCGCCGTTGTGTCTTCAAACCTAATGTTGTGGCCAGTCAAGAACGCGTGTTCGGCTACGGCTGACTTTTCAACGTGCCCTAATCGGCAACTACTCTTGTGTTCTTTTAAGCGGGTGTTTATGCTTCTAAGAGTAGTCCCTATATAGACCGAACCACAGGAGCACGGAATCCCGTGCTCCTGTGGTTCGGTCTATATAGGGACTACTCTTAGAAGCATAAACACCCGCTTAAAAGAACACAAGAGTAGTTGCCGATTAGGGCACGTTGAAAAGTCAGCCGTAGCCGAACACGCGTTCTTGACTGGCCACAACATTAGGTTTGAAGACACAACGGCGCTAAACACCACTAGGCATTATTACACCCGCCTCTGCCACGAAGCCATTGAGATTTACAAACATGAAAATAATTTCAACCGTAAAGAAGAAACAACGAAAATCGATAAGACTTGGTTTGGTATACTGCGTAGATGCAGGACGTTTTCCTCACGATCTTCCATTTCATCGACGCCTTCTACTGATGATGTCCGGCGAAGCTCGGATGAAACGTCTAGATTTTAATTGATTTTTAACTTTTTAATTTTTAATCTTTTTTTGACCATAGCTTAAAAGCTCGAAAGTTTAATTAATAAACTACATATTTTTATGTTGAGCAAAAGTTCAAATCCTTTGTATTCGTACTATAAACTTCAACGTGTAAAAATACTTGTCACGGGGTGTGGGGGACATGGGAAATAATGTTGAATCAAACCCTAGTCACTAGTCGCAGCGTCAAGAGCTAAGTTAAGTAGCCTTGCCCCCTCCACCCTAACATGAAACCTGGCTACGCCCATGCTCAAATCCATGACAAAATTAAACTACTCCAATTCATGAATTTCCAGGAGCCCTGGAAACCCTGAATTTAGAAGTGAGCAGGGCAAATATTTTCTGAAACTGGGCTCACAGAAGTTATTTTTTACAATTAAATAAATAAAGAAATGACACAGGAAGGAGATAATTCATTAATACAGACCAGACATTCCTTTGGTGTAGTAGGGAGATTTGTCTTTACATTCAGCAACACCAGCTATATCCAAATGAAGCCACTTCATATCTTTTTCAATAAACTCCTGAAAAGTGTGCACATAATTTTTTTAATAATTTATTTAAATTTAAAAAAAATTGTAAAGGTAATATAATATTTTTTTAGATGCAGTAATGGTAACACACTGAGTTCTAACAAAAAATAAAAAATGAGTTGGCATTTCAACAAGATTATAGCATAATATTTAGGATGAAAATCAAAAACCGCCGACTTATTACTGCCCCAGTTTTAAGACTTCTACATTAGGATACAAATTAAATATAACCCGGAGTAATTTCCATTGTAATTTTAATGGTGAGTAATAATGATTTAAGTAAGTGCAAACTTTTTTAGAAGGAAGTTAATGAAGGTTTCTTTTCTCAAATTCTGTAAACGCAAATCAAACTTGAAAATTAAATTGTAAAAAAATGGGGTTCACAGATGGGAGTTTTGTAAATTCAAACCATCTCCGAATGATGTATACCAAATGTAACTCAGATCGTTCCAGTTGTGAAGGGAAAAATGTTGCATTGGTTTTGTACCCTTAGAAACCATTAACTTCGACTTTTTAAATTAGATATTATATGTACTTAAATTCCTCCTATGGCAATTCTTTGGATTATACAGAACTTCAAATTTTTAAACTAAATCATAGCTGAAAGAGTTTATTCAATGCTTATGAAAAAATAAAGTTGGTAACCTAAATACAAAAGCATCAAGATTCATATACTCACATATTTAAATTCACATAATCACCACTAAAACGTTATTAAATGAAAACCTTATTAAAGAATTGAAATTTTATATTATTTAATTATTTTTGGCTTAACCAAATATGATGTTCAGGTGAATAATTAAAAAGGTATAATTGTATCCGCTATACTTGTAACTGTATTATTACTATTAATTAGTTGATATTAATTAAACATTGTAGTTAAGACCATTAAAACGTAATGTATTTACAAAACATAACTAAATATTGGTAACTTTTAAACCAACCTCAACCGGGATGAGAATGCTGTATCCAATTTTAAAATAATCAACGCTAAACGGGGTCATTCTTCCAATAATTTTGCACTTAATGGTTAACCATAGCCATCCGGGGCAGCTTGCTCCTCTCAAATTTCTAACACAAAGTAGAAGTACGTGATACCTTATATTAAATTCCAAAAGTACTGTAACCGGAAAAATATTTGTAGAAAGTTTTGATACCAAAAGTATTTATATCGAAAAAAGTATGAGTAGAAAGTTTGATAACAAAATACTCATCTTGAAAGAGTATGATTAAAAATTTGATGGCAAAATTACTGTGCTCGAAAAAAGTTCGAACCAAAAGTACTTATGGGACAAAAAGCGAGTCAAGTGGGAAAAGAGTCGAGAGGTAGATCGCAAAGCGCAAGGATCTTCGGAGCAATATGGGGGTGGAGAAAAAACCTAAGGCCGCGTCAAATTTCGCTCGCGGACGATTAAATACTCAGGTTTGAGCATTGCAAAATGAAAACAGACTGCATTTAATCTACAGTAGGTATTTTTAAGATTATTTCATAGAAAAATTTAAAACGAACTATGTCAATAAAGTATTGATACTTTTTTGGGTATTGAATACTTTATTTGGTATCGATACCTGCCCATCACTAATTTATACATTTTCTACAAGTACAAAGAACAAAAAAAAGGGGGAAAGACTATTTTTTAGAAAAAAAATTGGCAAAATTCAGCTTTTTGGTGCAGATGGGCATAATTTTCTTCAAAATCGTACATTTGGCTCTAAAATGCGCACATGTATCATTTTGGTGCAGCTGTTCCAACCCTGTAGAATGGTTACCATCTGATGGATGTGGGGGTATTCTAAAGTAAGGCTATTAATTCTTTGGGGTATTCCAATTCATAAAATAAGGTAGTGGAATGCCATCCCTGCATGTTCCACCTTAAATCAAGACCTGCCCTGGGTATAATAGACACAAATTTCTTTTAGCTTACTTGAAGGAATGCAGCAGCTTGACATGATCCTCCATATGGTCCACTCTTTGAAATGTTATTAAGATCAGCTAGATCACAGTCAGTCATCATTTTTTTGTACAGACTAAAAAGAGGCATTCGCCAAACTCTATCACCTGTAATTTTCCCAGCCTAAAAAATAAGTTCATCATAAAACTTCACTTTTACAACTAAAAAATAGTTTATGTTCATGCAATGAATGGGAAAAGTATTCTAACTTTATTTATAAGCTCCCACATTCCATCATCATTAGCAAAAACTCCTGTTGCTGCAGCTCCTAAAGCTACCACAATAGCACCTGCATCAAATAAAATGTATACATTATTCAGTGAGGAAAATATAGTTCCTATACAATTTTTTAAAAACAGTTTAAGTATCAATTTTGGAAATAAAATTAAAGGACTGGAAAAACTACCAATATACATTATTAAGAAGTTTAGGAAAAAAGGGACAAAATTAATACCTTTAAAGTTAGGGCAAATGATATTTGAACCATCCTCATAAAAATATGCATCCTTTATACAATTTATATTCATTGAGTTTTTTATTAAAGGGCACTGACAAATGATGTAACATGTTTAAGGGGATAAGAGGGTTTCGATATGTGGGACACGAAGTGAAAAAGGTGGATTTTAAACAATTGAGATAACACACTCTCAAAAACTTTTATCACACTGCTACTGTAATAGTGCTGATGAAGGAATTTCTTCAACTGTCCCCCTACTCTTGATTAGATTTAGCATATTGGTAGTAGTAAAATATTACAATTTCTCAAGGAAAAAAAGTTAAGTTAAAAATATTTTAAATTTGGGTTTAATACTAGTTTCCAAACTGTGATATTGCAGTGGTCGGAGGGGTAACTGAAATGTGATAACTTGTGACCAGGGGAAGGAAGGGTTATAAGCCCATGAAAATTACATGACTTAATTTGTGAATTGCCCTTTAAGAACACAAGTTTTAGATCTGGCAATAGTGGAGTAAAAACATTTTATAATAACCTGTCAAAGTAGCCATATCAAGAACAGCAATCGGCTTAAACTGTTGAGCATAACACAATGCATCACAAAGGACCAACCTTCCTTCTGCATCGGTATTATCAACCTAAAATACAGCAAAAATAAGTTATACCCATAAGGGACCTAATGTCTTTAAAGATCCTAGTAACAAGAGAAGACATTAGGTGATTTGATACTACCAGTAATGCATTATTGAGAAATTAAAGCAGGGAGAAGATTTTCATTGTAGCTGAACTGTGTTCATAGAAATACAGTTCTAAAACTCTTTTTGGATTATAAATGCAAGATGTGTGTTGAACATACACTAACTTTAAAATAAACTAATTAAAATAATATAAAATTAACCATTCAGATAAAGTTGTAAAAGCAATAAATGATAAAACTGATGTTAACAATCAAATGTACAAAAACATCCGAGAAACTACTATGTTAAGATTTTCAAATTTAAGGTTTAAGCACACACTTGTAAAATTATCTTAGGATGATCCTCTAGGCCCCTTTCCCTCTTCCTTTTCAATAGGGTATCATTTTAAGTCAGTTTTAAGAAGAATTATTTTTCATTATTCTAATTTAATATTAGAATGGAACATGTAGTGGAAAAACGATATGTTATGTACAAAAATTCTGTACAGTTTTACAATCAGCAGGTCTCAATTCAATTTAGATACAGTTGTTAATAAGTCCAAAATGTCTCCCTTAGGATAATTTTATGTAATTATGGGAGAAATATTCATTCTTTAAATAAATAAAACACAGTTCCACAGAAAAGTAAATTAATAACTGTGGGCAAAAATGAACAGACAAGGAGTAAACATGGTGATCATTAATTTAATTACTTTTATAATTAAGAAATACTTAAATTTATAACCGTAATATAAATCAAGACTTTTTCCAAGTATTTTTTTTGAATTTGTAAGTATGTAACATTAGCAATTTATTACCTGAATTGATTTGCCATTCATAGCATATACAACATCTCCAGGTTTGGTAGCTTTTCCACTGGGTAGATTTTCACAAAGAGGAGTAAAAGCTACAAAGACATAAATGCCAATTAAAATGAAACACTAAACACTTTTCCCTACAATATATTTCACCAAACTAAAATAAATTACTACTAAGATTAAGTCCTTTAGAAGCAGAAGTATTCAACCACTCTCTTTGTGAGGCCTTAATAAGGAAATATTGGTTTGAAGAGGTATTGACTTTACTTAATAGAAAATAAAGCACATACACCATACCATAACCATATAAAAATACCTTAGAGGAATGAAAAACTAACCTTTAATGTTAACTTTAAGTTTCAGTAAGCTTGCAGCTAACACAGATGAAACAACACAAGCAGCACCTCCCATGTCATACCTCATTTTATCCATGTCTTTGGAAGGTTTGAGAGAGATACCACCACTAAAGATAAAAAAGGGGATTGTTTTAACATTAAATGCTATGCCTTAACAGTCTGTACTAATTCATTTCTTATTTGAACAAGTGAACTATTCAATTAAACTATACAGAAATTACCTGTCAAAAGTAATGCCCTTTCCAACCAAAGCAATGCAGTTTTTACTTTCAGGAGCTCCATCATAGTGTAATTCCAAAAATACTGGCTTTTCTTCAGAACCTCTAGTAACACTTAAGAATGATCCCATTTTCATAGATTTTATCCAGTCTTCATCCCTAAATAAATTTAAACATGAATTTAGTACTTATGGAAATACAAACATAACTTTCCTTCAAAAGTAGAGTTTAAGGTATGATTACAATCTTATACAGCAACTATGATATCATGCCAACTTTAAATATAGCTTTAAGTAAACTTGTGTTGAAACTGAAGCTACCAAATTCTTGCACCTAATCTTTGAATTCATGTTTTGAAAAACACAATAAAAATATTTAATTTTCAATAAACAACCATTCATGGAGAGTACTTGTCTAATTCTAGTTCCTTAGAAATTTCAACTATTTTTTTTATTTTAAAATTTAATGAAAAAATTTTAATAAGGTTTTTTAACATTTAATTTGCCCAATTTCTAAAATTACTCTTGTTTATAAAAACACCTTTTCTACTTTCTTGTAAACCGAATAGGTATTAAGGCTCCAAATCTTGTGACTATTTTTTAAGCATTTAATACAGATCCCCTTAACAACAATGCCTGCTTATAACAACCAGTAATAAAAGCACAGATTGCTTTAACATAGTAATAATTTGATTTGTTATAACGGCTGTATTTTTGGTACCAGAAAGAGTCGCTTTATCGAGATTCTACTATAATTAAATGTCTTTGAAAAAATGGAATAGCTAATCACTAGTCAATGTTTTACAGTAAACATCTGAATTTCGCTTTGTTAATATTCACATAAATTCTTTAAACTTGTTTTAACAAAAATTCATGCTTAGAAAAATTCCAGCCCTGGTTATTCAGAAGGTATTGGATTAAAAACTCTTTATGATATTCAAGGCTCCACAGACTATTTATATTTTTTGAAAAATTCATGAATTTTTTTTTGCTATGAAAACACCCCACAAAATATTACCTCGCAATAACTTTAACATTTGTACTCTTAAACTTCTCCGATACCATTGAAGCAAATATAGTAGGAGTTAAGTGGTTGGCTGGTGTATTCATCAATATACGGCTGAAGTTTTGGCTTTCAGTCATCAACTTTCCTTTTTCGAATTCTTGATTTACTGCTTCTGAAATTCTACAGAAAGAGTAATACATTTTATATTTAAATATGTAACCAAGTTAATAAAATAATCCAAATTAAATATATATTAAAACTCTTACTGATCGTATTGGTACAAATGGACTCGAGGAGCTGGTTTACATGAATCTTTTTGTTTACACTGATCATCAGTGAAAGTAGTCAAGTAAGCACTTTCAGCTACATCTAAAGGGGACAAAAGTAGAATGAGCATTTAAATTTTAGATGCAAGAGTTATGACAGCTAGTTAAAGAGCAAAATGATAATACAATACAGGGTGACCACTCTTTAAGTTAAAACATTAATTTTGTACTGTATAAAATGCTATGATGCCACAAGTATGTTTGAAATACCTACACATTATGTTTGAATAATGTAAGGGAAATATTAGAAACTCCCCAATCCTCAAGAACTACAAGCGCAGTTTCCATCAAATTTCTTTGCAATTCATGCTCGCTTCACTCACTCACTATTTGCTAAAATACTTAAACCTAGCTAAAATTGCAAATAAATTATCATAAAATTTTGTTCTTGCATTATAAGATCTCCAGGAACAACTTTAGAAAGAGTCCTCCAATGTCCAGTCGCCATGTGTAACCAATGGTGCAGAATATGTCCGAACACCCGAACGATGTTCGGGGGAAATTCAGAGAGCTGTGGGGAAATTTTTGCATAAGTTTATTAAGAAAAAAAAATCTACAAATTCAAGTTGTTATTAGTAGTAGCAAATATTTTGGCTGGTGAAAATATCACACCTCCAAATTCTATGGAAATTAAGAGATAATTACGGATGGATGATAGCGCAAAGCTACGGATCTTCGCCGCAAAAAAGGACTCTTCCTAGCAAATACCTGAAAGTCGGCTTTTCCTTGCGTTTCGATTGATATGCAGGAAAAACAACGTAACGGTGATGGAATCAGTGAGTTGCACTAAAAATCTCATCCTTGTTTGATCACAACAATATTCTATAGACTTTTAAAGTTTAGTTAAAAAGGAGAGTTTTACTATATTGTCAAATTTGAGTTTATAATTCAGATATTTAACTATATATTATGAGCTATAAGGTGGCATGTATATAAGGTATAAAGTCCATAAAAATTGAAACTAAAAGAAAATTATTATTTCATTAATTATTGAACATTACAGAAGTTTAGCGAATAAGAAACTATATTTTTTAATAAAAACTCTTTGTACTTTAGTAGTAACATGAGCTGGACTGAAAATATGGGGACATTTTGATGAAAATATGGAGAATTTTTGGGGGAAATTTCAGACAAAGTTAGTTGTGTTCTGGGGAAATATTAGGCCTTAAAACATTTTCTGCACCCCTGTGTGCAACCACAGCAACATGGTTAAGTGTTGTCACCTTTTGAGCTGTGAGTATACAAGGCAGCTGGAGGACTCTTTCTAAAGCTGTACTGATATCTATTATTTTTTATTATAAAAAGTAATAAAACAAACAGTGTAAGAAAGAACACATTAGGAAATACACCAACAATAATTATTTATCTTTTCAAGCATGACAACCTAAGATTTGAACAGCAAGATGGTAAACAAACCCAATCGTTGCCGTTGGTGGAAAAGAAATACAGCCAAATTTCAGTATTATTCAAGATAAAATATATAGATTACTTTCCAGGCTAAGATAACTTTTCATTAACCAATAGTTTCTAATTTTCTCACCTACTCACATCGTAAATTTTATTTAATAGCAAATTTATTAAATCCGCACAAGGTTTAAACAGATTTTTATTGGAGAGTCTGTCCTCAGAAGTTTAATCTCATTTTAAGATTCTTGTTTTGAAAATATTTTATTTATTCTTTGAAATGAATGCTTTTTGAAATTGTTATGAAAGGAAATTTGTTGTGAAATTCTTGTTTATTACTTTTGTTTGCTTATTGAAAGCATTTGTATTTTCCACCTTTGTTAGCAGGCTTCGGCCTGAGAAACAATAAAAATTTCTTCTTCTTCATTAACCAATAGAATAATAAGTTAATAACTATGTCACTTGTTACATCAGTCAGAACTCAGAACATTATCAATGTGATAAAACCACAGCTATGAGTTTGTTATTATGATTTAATTTAACTCTATCCTATCTACCAAGGTATTATTTCCTATATAATTCAGACTCTAAATACTTTAGAACACAAAACAAATTTTACTTCAAACAATTTTGTGCTAGCCAGAAACTCTTTAAGTTAATCAATTTGACTTCATTTATAAAATTCTACAAATTATAACATACACTAACATTTGGAATCTAATAATTCATGAGGAAATTAAAATAACAAACAACCAAAAAAGAAATTTATTATAAAATAAAAATTACTTTTAGGATGGTCACAGGGATCTAAGAAAATGTCTTGAAAGTCAGCTGCAGCCTTAAGAGCACTTATTCCTTCTATAATTTTAGGAATAAAAATATTAAGATTTAAAGTAAAGCCTTTGAAATTTAAATTCAAAAGTTGGAACAGATTTGATGTAGGTTTTCCACGGCAAAAAAGGCGATAGTCACCAAGAACTGGCCACCGCTGTGTTGACAACTACTCTAGTCGGCAGTCACCATTATAGTTTGATAAAAATTTCTGCACACAAAAATTTCTTCTAATATTTTCTGCAAACTAATTAAATGCCCCCAGTCGTTTGAATTTTGACGTAAAACATAATGACAGTCCATTGTTCACCTAAAACAATGCTTCAAAAGGAACAGTAAGAAAAAAAATCAATTTATTTATCAAAATTTAAATTATTTAAAAAGATTTTTTCAAAATTGTAAAACTTTCTGCACTTGGCATACGCTAACTACATTATCCAAGTCTAGTCGCCATAAACCTACATCAAATCTGTTCCTTAAAGTTCACTGAAATAGGATAGCTTAAATTCAAAACCAGAAAAAAAAGTTCTCCCCACCTGCCACTGCACAACGAACATTTTCAGCTGCTTGATCTAATCCTTCATTAGGATTATACTTTACATCTTTGTTTCCAAGATCAACAACAGATATGCAATCATAATTAAGCTTTGATTCATTCAGCTGTAAAAAATTATGCTTCTTAAAACCATACCATAAAAAAATATCACACATGATATAACAAATTCATACTTACAACTGGTCCCCAAAAAAGTCTCTGCTTCACAGATTTACAGAATGGCCCTGTCCTTAAATAAGATCAAAATTGTGAATACTGGTTAACAACTCACTACTATAAAGACAGGCACTTATGTAAGGTTTGTGCCTCCCTTGGTCATGGTACACTTCAAATATCTGTTCTGATATAAATCTACAAAATAATTTGAATGCCAATACAATTCCCACATTTATATTGCTATCATAAGTTTATTTATGGCATATCGTCGGCTTACAATCGAAAGGCACTAAGTCACGTTTTGAAGATATTTTGAAAGCGGTGAAACGTCGCCAACCAACGAGCGGTGTCTTGGCACATCTCTAAAATCTCATCAAACTGGAAAGCTATAGTAACCTAGCATAGATGATTGGTTTGGTGATGTTGCCAGAGTTGTTTGTCGTAAATAAAATAGATTGCGATTTTGTTTTAAACCAGAAAGAATTCATACAGTAAAAAGCTTAAATGTTGGTTCACGATTAATGATTTATTAAATTGAAATTTGATCATGTAATAGAATTATTTTAGGGATTATAAAAGATTTTAATAATAATTTGATTTTTCAAAGGTTTTATAATAATATTTTCTTTTTCATCCACTATAACTAGAATGGCAACAGTAAGATGCTCGCCAAATTTGGCATAACCTCGTACGGAGTAGTTGAGCAAAAAGTGACTTAGTGCTTTTCGACTGTAAGCCGACGATATATGTTTATTTGGCACAGCTGGAATAAGTCCTCCATTTAGCAACTCGCATTGCGGTCGCCAACTGTACACTATATCTAATCGTGATATACCGCCAACTTGGAATAGAGGACTCTTATTCTGCCTTCTTATGTTATTTGGCACCTATAACTGCTTGGCAACTTTTAAAGGGATATATAGATAATGGAAAGTGTAATTCTGTTCTAAATAAGTGCCTAAAAAACTTCCGAATTGATAAGCTGTTTGCAGTAATAATAATAGAGAATTAAACCTCTTTGATTTTTTCTAAAGGTAAGCTAGTAAAAACATCTTTAAAGTCAAAAGTCAAAACAGAATTTATATTATTTCTTTAGTTAAGTACATCATTATTGTTATAAATAATCCAAGTAAAACCTTCATTAAAAATATCAAGATGATTGATAAGTAGTCTACTGGGTTTAGTAAGATAAGTATCTGTACCACAGGCAACAAACCTAAAGCCTTAAAGTAGCAGAACAAAATTGAAGGAGGCACTGAAGCACAGATAAGTAGGTTTCTCTAACTTGGGCATCTTAGTTCTTTACAGATCCAATCCTACACTCATGCGCTATAGCAGACACCATTAAATAAGTTATTGAAGTAGGAGAATCAACTATTTTTACTTTGAAAATTTTAATATTTTATACAGTAAACTCTCGTTAGTACGCCCCCGTGACCGACATCCCGCATATTTTGACGTTTTTCTCCAGTCCCTGGAACCTATAGGCCTTTTATCAATAAAACCTATTCGCTTAGAGCGCCCCCGCTTATTACGACTTCTCGCATAATATTTTGACTCTTTTCTCCGGTCCCCCAAAGAAAGATCCCAGTCGTCAAGCTCTTTTCAAATAATGTATGAGCCACAGTACCGAAGAAAGGTGAGTAGAACAGGTTTTTTCCACTCCACTCCCCTTTTTCCCCTGAACGGACCTACATTACGCCCTCAAGAACAAGGAAGACCAGTGTCATGAGGGTCACGTGACTCATAAGGCTGTAGACACACTACGAACATCTACGCCGAAAACGAAAAAGATGGTTATCTAAGTGAGGGGCGAGATTGATGGGGACTCGAGGGGTGATCCACTAGACTACTCTTGTAGCAGAAGAAAACGGGTGTCATCGGTAATCTAGTGGATCACCCCTCGAGTCCCCATCAATCTCTCCCCTAACTTAGATAACCATCTTTATTGTTTTTTTACAGCTTTCGGCTGAGTTTGGCTTGAGCCTTATGCTTGTCCTGCGACAAATCAGAACCCTCCCTGAATTTCTTGGAAATTCTCACCCCCTCTCCTCCAATTCAAATTCCTTCACTCACTAGCGCCTGCCATTCGATAGCCGTATTGAGGCAGTCCTTCTCTCTCAGCTATTGATGATGCAAAAGATTATGCTAAAAAAACTCGGTAGGATAGAAATCTTCCTAATTCAGAATTTTAGAAAAGAAAACCAGAAGCAACTCTTTATGGAGAATTTTTAAATCAGAAATGTAAATTAAAAATAACAAATGGTGTGTATAAAGTGTAAAGATTGTAGACGTACCAATAAAAGATGTAAAGGTAAGAATGTTTGTTCTGTTTTTAGACATTGTTTTCTATTTTAGTGATAAAATCCCGCTTCAAAAGGTTTCTAGGCAAGATATATATATATTATGTATATCGCTGAAACGTGTTTTAAGAAATTCCGCATATAGCGTCGTACCGCTTATTATGACGTTTTCAAACATCCCCTTGAACGGCGTACGAACGGGAGTTTACTGTACTTCATAGCAATTCAAGATTTTAAGTAACAGATATAAAAGCTCCATTTAAGCACTTACCCTTTAAGAATGGCAGATAACTTTCCACCACATTTGTTATCAACATCTTTGAAAGAATCAGTATATTCAGTTATTTCAGACCCATTTTTAACCGATTGGGTATAGGTTCCAAGCACAAGACCTTTCATCTGCAATGTAAAAGAGAGAAGGTAATTATTTGCTTTAATCTAACAATATAACCCTACTTTGCATGATCAGCTAGTAAAAGTGTCATTTTGTGTATCTGAAACCAAATAAACAAACAGTTTATCTAAAATAGCTTATACTACTCAACAGAACTTGGAAAGGTTAAAATAAATTCAAGTCGGTAAAAACAGGCTTACCCCCTAGGTTCTACATCTACAAAGAAAACGGTCTATTGTAAATGAAAGTTTATCTTGGTTATCTTTATACCAATCTACGGCATCACTTTTCAATCAGTTAATCAATGCCTAGTTTTTTAAATGAAGCTAAAGCTTAATTAAGATAAAAATTAACATCAACAATTTCACAAGACCGGTTTCTTAAAATCTGATAATAAAAACTTAAAAGAAATTAAGCTGCTACTTTAGATACTTTTTAAAATTCGAATGAGCAAATTTCATTAAATTATCGAATTAATAAGGAAGATTTATACCTTAGAGTAATGTCGATAGCATAAGTTAACACGTTTAATAGAGTAGCTCAAACGGAAAGAATTCTTTGATGTGTGAAAACAAGTTATCAGAGAATTTGATAAGTATAAAGCCATTGTTTGTTTAAGATTAAATATAAATTGAAATATAATCACAAAAAACTCTTGACAAACCTTTGACTTTACAACTGCCCCTTCCTTGCCTTGATTTCGCTTCGGTTTCGGTTATTGACTTTCTGCTGTTGCTAGGCCAGTGGTAGCAGTTGGTAGCCAGCCGAGCCGTCACCAGCCACAATGCCAGTGACTGGCATTGCTTTGCTGTGCTGAATCTGGATGAAATCTTTCTTTGCACAAAATATTCCATTTTTTTTTTAAATTCATGGCAACAATGTAATATAAGTAACCATAGTAACGGTGGAGTAGCATGTAAATAAATAACAATTTAAATTTTATAGTAGTAATCGAATTAAATATTTTTTTTGCATTCATTCCAATTTTTATTTAAAAAAAATAACAAGTACCCAGAGAAATTGAGATTTTGATTATAATTTTGGGCATTAATAGACCCTTTTAAACAATAAAGAATTGAATTTTTTTTTTAGAAAAATTGGTAATAATTATCTCTGTCACTTTGTCACGCTTTTTAAAAAATTCTTTGTGCATCACTGTGCTGTGCATAACTTTTTATTTTCTTTTTGAGAAAATCGTTCAAGAAATTAAATTGGATGCCTACAAAAGCGATTAGTGTGCTCAGATCTTAGATGTAATAAGGTTTATTTAATTCATATAAAATGTACTCTTTTTAAATTAATTTCTGTTACTTAAAATTTTTAAATAAGCCATTTGTTATATTAATACACCTTCTTAAAGTAATCATACCAACCATTTTAATTACTATCCTAATAAGAATTCAAGCCTTTTTAGCCGGCCCTTAAATACTTAAAGTAATTAGTAATTAACTCTTTTTATGTGCATATTACATTATGGATTTTTAAATTTCATAAATTGGACTATAATTACTAGCAGTAGCGCTCTTGGAATTTACAGCTTCATCCTTTTTCCTTCCTCAAAAATTCGGTACTTTAGGATTAGCCGGGTGCAAGCTCTAGGTTTTATGTGATGAATGGCAGAAAAAATAATAATCGAATATCAAAATAAAAGAGCTTTATAATATACTATTAGCAGTGTTGTCTTGCTTTTAATTTAAGCTATATTTTGGTTTTGGTTTGGTTTTTGGTACAAATATTTTCCGGTCTGTGTGCTTGATCTCTAGGATCCGCTTATAAACCTTCGTCAAGTAAGACAGACACAACAGAATATTTTTACTGACACAAGAGAGAGAAAATATACCCAGGGCAAAGGCCGGAATCGAACCGACGGCCAATAAGCTATATTTTTATGTATAATTTGTAAAATGTCGCTAATAAAGTCCTATCGCAAGATTTGTGCCAGGCTAATCCTTAAGTAGTACCAAAAATTCTATTCAGTCTATTGAAACTGATTGAAACTAAACTTTCTAATTCTTGCGAAAAATTAGCTCCAATAACTTCCACATGAGCCCAGAATCATTTTAAAAAATATCTTTTTTTTTTTCTCAATCGAATTACATTATTGGCACATTAAAATGTAACAAAAATTAAAAGGAACTGTGCTGATTTTAATGGTGTATTATAATGATATTTGAATGATTACTTTTGACAATATAACATAAATTGAAACTTGCGCCGGAACTAAAATATCTCCTACCTTCCCAATTTTTGAGGTGAATGGTGTACATTATTCATCAGGAAAATAGTTTTTTTTTTTAAATCCTAATCCATTAAAATTTATGTCAGGACTAAAGTAGCTTGAAATCATTTACTGACAATAAAGCTGCAGTCACTTTACAAACTTAAAGGAAAATCGCCTCTGCCTGGGATTTGATTTGACATTTGGACTAGGGAGATAATTAGTGTTCATTTATCTGTTAACTCTCTCAGTACCTTGTAGTATATAGAGTGTTGTGTTTCAAAAGTCCGTTTCACGGCTTTTATTTGAAACTAATATCTTCCAGTGTATGGAAGTAAGGTGTAGCCCTAGATAAATTACCATGGAAAATCTATTGAGATGACTGGAGTTATATTAACCTGACTGATTTAAAATATTTCATCTGTATTAATATTAATAATAATTAAGGAAATGCAAGGGTTTTTTTTAAATAACGGATATTAGATTCCGATTTGATTTCATTTGGTAGTTTATTGAATAAGATTGCAGAGAGGTATTTGAAATGTTTCTTTAAATGAAGGTTTTGTTTTATCTCCTTTAGTTTTTTAAATAATATTTTAATTTTCTTATTTCTCCGCTCAATGGATTACCCATGATCACTTAAAAGCCGTATATTGGAAAATGAAATTACTCTAGAAGCGTTTTTAAAAGGTTGTAATTTAATTATGCTTACGTGTCCTATAGCAATTATATTTAAATTTGTTTATTTTAGAAAATAATGTGAGCAAGATTTAGAATGGTACTTAGAGACAGAAAAGCAGAATTTCAAGCTGTAAGTTATTTAAATGTTGGTCCTACTTCCTTCAAATTGATTGTAAAAAATAAATTAGCTTATTTCTATCATTTGATATACAAACTTAATGTCATTTAATCAATATTTATTTGATTGAAAAATTCAATTCCCGTTTTCTGTCCCGTTAAAAGTCGCCATAATATTTAGGGACGCCAAATAATCAAATATTGCCCAAGTTTATAGTTTTAATTTGCTATAACTGTATATTTTGATTGGTTGGATTGTATAACATTTTGCAATAGTATTTATAATCTTTGGCGTTCAAAACAACATGGCGATATTTGAGCCGCTCAGGATAAAAGTGGTATAGTATAAGTCTAAAAATACAAAATATGAGAAAAACTTGGATTCGGATCCCTTGAGCTGCCTAAAAAGTGATGCCGTCCCCATAGAAACAACACAGGCGACATTAGAGAAAACCTTCGGTTATTCAAAAGGACTTGCCACTTTCATTCTACCAGCTCATTTAACGGGACTGATAACGGAGTCGAACTGATAGAAAACTAATTCCTCAAATTATTTTATAGAATTGTATTAGATCAAGTAGTAGCAGTATTATCTTGGAGTCTGATACTTGTAAAATTATTAAAACTGATTCCGCTGATACTTATGAGTTTAAAAATGAAGGATTAATGTGTTCATTTCTCAGAAAGGTAACAGATGAATTTATTTTTCATATACGAACTCTCTCTTTAACTGACTTATTATTAATTCCACACATATAAATTTAGTCGGAATAAAGTGTTGCCCCGGTAAATTTGGAGTGAAATTCTTTTGGGACATCCCCGATTATCAGCACTTGTTAACAACACGAATCTCCGGATGTTTCCGATGCTTTAATGTACTATCTTAAACTTCCAGAAGTATTTCACTTTAAGAATTTTATTCTGCCTCAGTATATAATTTACTGGTACTAGGAACCTTTTTTTACAGCTTTATATTGGCGCCGATTTCATGGAATTTTGGGTGGGCTTAAGCCCCCCTCACTATTTACAGAGAGGGAGCTGAGCCCACCCAACATTTTCAGAATTTGATGAGAATTATTTTTTAAAAATAAGCAAATGATAAAAATTAAAAATGTATCAGTGTAAGAAAGTTACGGGTCTTAAAAATTTTCTATTCTCCAAGGCCGAAATTTAGTCCATCCTACCCAGTAATTACCACAAGTCCGCGCCTATGCATATTACTTTATCGAATCCGCATAGAGGTTAGTTTATTTCAGTATTCTGTGATTTTTCTCTCTCGGTTTTATTACGAGTAGATTAGTACGTGAAGGTGAAAGATTACCGAGTTGAGGACAGATTTATATCTAGTGAATTTAAATCAATAACTTAATTTACAGTATACTTACAGATTAAAAAAATTAGGAAAAAATTAATTAGTAGCAACTTTGTAAATTTATTATGTCCCAAGCTGCCTATTTATGCTAAACGTCCATACAGCATCTAATATAAATTGTAAACATGAGGTACATAAGTTGAATGTTAAATATTTTCAATTATTGATTATTTTTAAGTAAGATAAATTATAAAATTTCAGGTAGAAGTTATCAACACTGAATTTGATGATATTAATCGATTTATAGAGGATGCTATAAATATACAGTCTGCAATATTAGAATTTAGTGAAACTGATGAAAGTAAGAACAATAAGTTTTTCTTCCGGTCTCCTAAGAAATCCTTTTTCGGAGGTTCCTATTAGGAGGTCTTCCTATGGGCACCCATACATAAAGGCAAAATGGGGGGGGGGCTTGCACCGAATAAATTTAAGTAAAATCTTCATTTGACCATAATAAATTGGTTTTATGAAACGTTTTTTTTCCTAATTTAACATTTTTAATCCTTTTATTATGATTGTAAGATAATTCAAAAGCAAAATGTAAATTGTTTCTAATAATTAATAATACTAGTTTCTTACTTGAAATTTTGCGGCTCGGCGTAGGAGTGATCCTAATCGGATGTCCTCCAAAAGGCGGGTCCAGGGGGGGGGGCTGGGGGCCATGACCCCCCCGAGAAACCCTTATAAATAGCTTAAAAAACACTTTTTTAATGCTAAAATTCAAAAAACCTTTTTGGGGGAGAACCCCTAAACCCCCCTTTAATATTTTGACATCTGTTTTATAGTGTTTCCCTTGACAATTCTGCCGTTTCAAAGAAGCTGTTCTCTTTTGGGAAATTTTAAAATAGATGGAATACTATAGTTTAAAAGGGCGTATTTGCAAACATTTTCTGGGAGAGGACCCCCCCAGCCCTTTCCAAAATTTGTCATCTATTTATAATTCCTTCCTTGAAAATTCTGTGGTTTACAAGCTTTCAAAATGAGCTGAACCTTTATTTTTAGAGGCAAATTTTTCTAGGAGGTTACCCCCCAGACCTCCCTATTAATTTCTCATGCTTAATTATATACTGTTTTCAACTTGAAAATTTTTAGGAGTACAAGACGTTATCCTCTTTAGGTGTTATCCAATGGATAACAAATAAGAGTAAACAAAAGTAGAGAGTACAAAAATGAGTAAAAAAACTTCTATTTGAAGTTAAATTTCACAACATTTACTGGGGGAGGACACCCCTTTTGCTTTCCAGCAAGCATTATCTGATAAAACCTTTTTAACTTTAACGAAGTTTCGCATTTCATTTGTGTTATACTAGGAAAAGACCTTGGATATAATTGGGAGCCCGGCACCCCTCGCGAAACAAAAGTCTTGTTATGGCCCTACAAAAATGTTTAGCTCCCCACTTTCTAAAACAATGGCGCGGGCCCTGGATATCTTCTAAGTTACTATAATCCCCTAAAAAGCTGCTTAAAGCAAGCACTCTTCAAAAAATTTTCTGAGGCACTGAAAATTTGGAATCTAATACCCTCCAACTCAGACTACATGCCCTCCCGAAAATCTGGTCTGGACCCGCCCTTCGAAACACTATTTTTAAGAGTAAAATTTCGAAACTTTTTCTGGGGGCCCTCCCCTCTTTTTGCTTGAAATTAAGTATTTTAAGCAAAGTTTTTGCATTAAGTAACACGTCACGCGACGGGCCTCTTAGAAATAATTACGATGAACTAACCCCCCTTAAAAATAAAACTTAAGTCCAGTTACGAGCTTGACTGGATAACTTGCAAAGAATTTTCTTAACCCCTCCTAAATTCAAACATATGGGCGCCAATGATAATATGGATATAAATCCCGATGGTGGATATAAAATCCAGTGTTATTAATTACCCTGCTTTTACTTTGTTTAAACTTGGAAAACATTCGAAGAAGTCGTCTTCAAAATGCGACAGTAAAAACTTTGGTATTGTAGCTTTTAAGAAGAAAAAGCCCCTCAAGAATATTTAAAATCTGTTAATATCTTCTTATCTTATGCATCAAGCTTAAAACTTAAAAAAAATCATAAAATTAGGATTTTTGAAAAATTTAAAAGAATGTAACCTACTTATTTTAAATGTAAACATTTATTAAATTGCTAACAGTTATTAACATTAAAAGTAAGGGAAAATAAAGCCGTTCCCAATTACCTTCCACTTATGGGACAATTGGGAATATAAAAAAACTTGTCCATTTAAAAATCTGATTTTCATCTTTAACAAGTATGAATGTTTAATGAGATATGGATTAACAAGTGTATGCAAAAAGAAGGAGATTCAAATGATTTACTTGATTCCAGTGGTAATACGAAATTTAAAAACGAATTTTGTTTCTAATTTACCCCACCTGACTCTACAGATTTATTAAGGAAGTAAAATATATTATTTTAACTTACAGGATTATATTCTATGTACACGAGCATTAAAAGACAACTTTTCCACTTGGGGAAGAGCATTACTAGTATGTATTTATTGAGATAATTTTTATAATCTCCTACTATTTTAAAACAAGAAACTATAAATTTAAATTTTGTACGTACATATATGGAATAATATTTAAACTTTTAGATTTAGAGAAACTATTCAAGAGTAGAAAATTTCATGGAACAGATACTGAAACACGTATCTATAATACTCAGGTGATATTTATTCCCAATTTAAATTTATCCTCAGTTCCTCAAAATACTCTATTTCTTTCATCACTTTTAATCAGTAATGCTATTTAATGAGAAATAAAAAAAAGTAAATTTGAATTTAAGAGAGAAAAAATTACCAATTTATATGTGGTTTTAAAGAGCTCAAAGAACTAAAATGGAACTAAATTGTTTTAGATTAATTTTAATAGTTTTAAATTAAGATACTCCTTTTTAGTACGATTTATTACCTTTTATTTACAATATTCAGATGGTTAATGTCAAAAAAAGATTGTCCTCCTGCGTAACTTATTACTACCACATACAAGAAGAATATAGAAATAAATGCAAGTCACAAGTTAAACGCCAAGCAATAATTGGTAAGTTTTAATTTCTTACCTGTAAAAATTCCAAATGCAATGTTATTTTGAAAAAACTAAACCCCTAAAGCTTTGATCAATTGTTATTTTTAATCCAATGTTACTTTTATTAGCTGGTGCAGATGTATCAAAGTTGAACTTTGATGATGTGATTGGAGCAAAAACTGATATATTTTTGAGAACTGTAAGTAATTTTGTAATTTAGTTAGTTCCTCAAAGCTGTAGATTTTGTCTTATCCTTTTTGCTAGATGTAATTTTTTATACCTTAAAATTAAGCTACATAAATAAGATAACTTAAGATCACTTATAAGAAAAGTAAGATTTGTTTTTAGATAGATGCTAAAAGATAAGATTCCGATAGTTTATTTTATTGCTTGGAAAGCCGGCTAGAGCGAACACTGGCAGGTTCAAACATTTCTGGACTTTTTAGCATTTATTTCATTGTAGAAGTATCCAAGAATTTTTTTAATTAAGATTTTTCATTGTTCTTTTGATTTCGTAATTTTATTTTTCTTCCATTTTAGTTTGTTAAAAATAGAATTTTTCAAAAGTTATTTGGCAAAAAACATAGAGAATTATTTTTGTTTTGCGTTAAAAAGCTTTTAAAAAGTATCCTTTTTGACATTCATTTGGGCCAATGGGAACCATGGGCCACCATCAAATGGAAACTGTAATCCATATGATCCAGCTAACTTCTTGCTTGAATAGCAGTTGCTATATTATGTAAAATCAATATTAAAAAGAGTTATGCACATAGGCAACTTTTTGTTCATAATAGATTAGTAGTTTTCTTACTTATACGTATAAGTGTTCCTTACTCAAGTAAACATTGTAAACTAAAAATAGTTTATAAAATTTAGACTCTACATTTATTTGGAAAATAATTATCATAAAAATATAAAAAAAAGCTATTTTCTCTTTTTTTTTAACAATTGTAGGAACTGGTAATTGTTACAATGAGAAAAACGAGCATTCAATTAGTTGTTTCTCTAAAAAAAACTTTAAGCTTGCAGAACATATTGTAATCGTTTAATATACTTAAATTAAACACTATATTTCACTACTTTGCTGTAAAAATCATTCATTAAGGTTACAATATGAATTTCCTTCATTATAAAAGTTATGCTAGTTGTCTAAGTTTATTACAATATTTAAAGCTTTACAGATACTTCCGGATGTTGATCTTGCTGAACATTATTATAATGAAATTAAAAAACGGCATGATAGTTTTCTAAAATTAGAAAAGAGCATTGAAGAACTGCGTGATTTATTTTTTGACTTTGCTTTAACAATTCAAATAGATGTAAGTATTGGGTTCTATTGTTTGTTAGTTAAGTTAATTTTTTGACACGAGTTCTGTACATTAAAATTAGTAACTCTATTAGTAAGAAAAATTTCCTTGGAATTAAAAAAAATATATATCATTCATTACACAGTCGCTTAAAGAAAGGGAATTGGTTACTTTTTTACATGACTTCATAAGGAAAACTTGGATATAGGGCCTATTCTAATTGATCATGGTAAATCATAAAAAAAATTATAGCTAGTAAACATTAAACGACAGTTTCTTTTCCAAGCAATTTAATTTTGTAACTATTTAATAATCTATTCATTATTATAACTTTTTTAGCAGTGGATAAAAGTTCACATAAACCATAAATAAACTCACTATTCATATTAGAAAGATTCTTTTTTCCTTTTCTTTCTATAATGGGAATAGAAAATTTGCGCTCGTGATCTGCGTTATCTAAGTGAAAAAGTAATAGTTTAATTGTTTTTATAGAAGTGCCTCTCATTGTATAAAAAGCACAAAACTAAACACTGCTCATATTGATGCTTGAGACATTATAGCATACTATACCTCAAATTTTGGCCATTTTAATTTTTGCATTTAATATTTATTCAAAATTTGGTGCCAAACAGTCTGAATAAGGATATTTTCTACCTCCGAATAGATTGACATTTATGAAGAAATGCTCTCAAGTCGATGCAATTGAGGACGTTTAATATAAAAATTCTAGATATGTCATATCCTTTAAAACGTAAAATGAAAGTAGACCTTTACTTTTAGTATGCTTTGATTGATCGAATTGATAAACACACTAACGAAGTAAACAGACTTCTTAAAGACACCAAGGCAGCTGCGATTAGTTATAGACTATCCAGAAAAACTCACAGATTTGTAAGTATAAGAACACAGCTGTTTTCTTTAAAGTTGTGTAATATTTTATTGATGAATAGGTTCAAATGCTAAAACGTTCATTACAAATGTTAAAATGAATACTAGATGAAACTGATAGTGACAGCATTTGTTATGAATTACATTTTACCATCAAATAAGAAGAATTAAAGGTGATAATTAATTTGTACAAATGATTTTAAGAAAGGAGCTCACACACATGTTGATGGTTCCTTTTAAATATAATTTAGTAACTTATACTTTCTAGAAATAGGTTCGACAAAAATGCATTTTATATGGTTTTAAGTTTTAATGTTTTAAATGGAACTATGCAATTATGTATTAGGATGAAGGAAAAAAATAATTTAAAGGAAAAGTGTTTTTTTTTGGGGGGGGAGGGGAAGGATACGAATTTAAATAGTTTTTTATAAATATTTGCTGTACTATTTAGTTGTAAGTTTTGTAAAACTGAAAAAGGAATGTTAGGAAGTCACTTTTTCACACATAATATAATCATTATCATTAAAATGTCGCCCATTAAAACTAACAAAAAAAAAAACTAAAAATGCCGTCTTAAAATTCTTTGAAAAACTAAATTCTGAGGGTTTTGAATACATCGTAACTTAAAATTAATTCTATTTAAAAAGAAAGAAAGAAAGACTAATTTGCCTAAGTTAATATCTGTCTTACATAATAACGACCATGGGCAACTGAAATTCAAGGTATGACCTCAAGAAGTTGAAAATTTTGGCTGTGGATTTAAGAAAATTGTTTTAGGTACTAATAACTATAAGCCAACCATTGCAAAGACATTGTTCATAAATTATGTACTTAAACATTTTTTCTTCAATATATTGTATAAAATTTTTTACCGATTTATTTGTAATTATTTCATAAATATTAGTTTTGGATTTCTTTAAATGTATTTAATTTTCTTATATGTAACTTTTTTTTCTCCAGAAAACT
This sequence comes from Tetragnatha montana, assembly GCA_963680715.1. NCBI lineage: Eukaryota > Metazoa > Arthropoda > Arachnida > Araneae > Tetragnathidae > Tetragnatha > Tetragnatha montana. Next base: position 17,611,822 of record OY796681.1, read on the forward strand.
TACTTGACATTGGGCTGTTTGGCATTTGGAATTAGTCTTATAATTATGTTAATAGTGGCTTTAGTAAAATGATCCTAATTAAAAAGTGCTATTGTTCTGACCTGTGAATTATTTAAGTTTTATAATAAACACACAAGTCAACTGTTTCGACTCCATTGTAACGATTTTTTTTAATTTGCTTTTCTTATATATTTGGGAAGTTCTTTTAAAAGGAATGTAATTCTTTGGCTTAAAATTTCGATAACTATATACTATATAAAATTTTCAGTGATTATATTAATACCTTGGTGTGACTTCTACTTTTGTATACTTTTTAACATAAGATTTTAAAATGGTTTTGGAAAATTGTCCATGTACTCCTTTAAATATTTCTTGATGAATTATTTCATAAAAAATAAATTATGTTGTTATTTTGAAGACTTATTTAATTTTTATGAAAGATAGCACCTAACACTTATAATTTTTTTAATTCTATGTCTCAAAAAACAAGATCTGCTATGTGTGTCTTCGTTTTGTAAAACATTTTTAAAGTTAAGAACTTTAAGAATTTTTTATTGTTTTATTTCGAAGCCTTTTGTCTTTTACCAGTCTCTAAAAGATTGTTTGTTTAGTGTTAAGATTTCTGCGAAAATGTAAAAGCAAATTTTAGTGTTTCTTACAGGTCTAAAATCACTTTTTAATTTGATTAAATATTTCTGTGTTTTTTTTTCGGTTACGTTATTACAAAAATTATTAATAATTAAAAAGAGAATAATACTTGAAAATTGAAAATAAAACTTTTAATGAGGAAAGAAGTTAAGATCTTTATAATTTTGTGAGGTATTGATTACGAATCAATATTATTTAATGAATCGAGTCTCAAAGAGAAATAAATTTATTCTAGTATTAAATATTTAAACTCGAAAAAAGAACAGTGATGGCTAAAAATTTGGCAAAAATGTTCCCATGTGACACTACAAACAATGAAAGATATACACTATACAAATACATCCCTCTAAAAGACAATGAACTTTTCCATCCCTATGAAACACTTCTATTCGGGGACAATGTAGGTTTCTATTTCACACAGTGTCGTCTTTCATGAGCATATTCTTGATCTGGGGAGCACAGTTTTCTTGCTTGTTTATGACAGGTATCGAAGGTGATCGGCTGGTAGATGTTGGAAAGTTGATAACTGATGTTGAAGTCGTAAAACTGATGCATGAATCTCGAACCCCTCGGTTGTGGTAACATTTTTCATCATGGGATGAGGAACGATAGCCGAAGGACTGATGATGACCTTTTTGAACTGCCCGGCGTATTTTCCACCTTTCTAGTCTGTGACCAATGGAGTTTTGTACCTTTAAATATTTTAATTCACATGAAAATTAATAATACTTACTCATTTATAATTTAAACTGATTGACTATTTTGTTCAGATATGATTTCAAGGGGGAAAATAGCACTCCTTCAACTATAAAAATGAAAAAAAACTTTCTTAAATTTAACTTTGTTAAATTATGGTTTCACTAAGAAATTACATGCGTATTGGGTAAGAATTACCAACACTGTGTTGTAGGTATGATTTATCTCGGAACTGACTGAGTATAGAGAAGCTTATAGTATGTGCTGTTAAAAACATTTTTGGAGATAAATATCTGTTGTAAATTTTTATTTAAATACGCTTTAGCTTACCTCTCCATTCAGGAAACAGTACAGCACCGCAACGGTAAATCCCTGTTCAAAAGAAAAATATTAAAAATGAGCAATCCAATGTTTTCTCGTTTTCCTTAAAATCAAAATGAACTTTTTACTTACTTGAATGGATAAAAGTGTAGCTTGAATGAAAGTGAAAACAACTTCTCCAGTCCTGTGATTCGGAGTTGCTATGACTAGAATATATGTCACTCCTAATAGTGGAATCAGGACTAGCAATGCCTTTGCCGCTTTTCTGTTGTAAACAAATATCGATTAACTTTGAGGATGTATATGTTATCATAACTATTTAAGTTTATATTGAATCTAAAATGATTTTTCTATTCTATATTAATTCTGTTTTCCTCATTCTCCCTATGACATTTAATTATTAGGCTGTAGAGGGTAATAAAAAAGTGTAATGCTTACACATATTTTACATTACATCTGCTCACTATTTAATAAGACATAATTTTTTTAGACGAATCATTAAATTAGTAGTCTTATTTATCAAAAAGTATTTTCTCTTATTTTTTTATCATAAAGTAACTAGGTTATATGCTTTATAAAAGAATACAACCTTTAACATACCTGTATTGCTCAGATTCAACTGTGTTTGTAGCTCTTAACTTAGTGATGAGAACCCACATGATTTTGATGAGAAAAATTATATTAGTCTGTATAAAAGAAAACAAATATACATAAAATTATACAATATACATACTGCATTTTGTTTGAAAAAAAAATTATTTAAATTAAAATTCTCAAATTTTAGGGAGGCTAAAGAAAGATAATTCTAACTAATTATAAAAGAAGTTAAACACAATGTTAGAGGTCAACAGGCAAAATTGTTAATAAAAAATTAATTAATCCCAGGTTTTTAATGTTTACAGAATTTATTCTTTTTAAAACCATAAACAAACATCATTGAGAGTGTTTCTAATTTTTTCCTTCTACTTTAAACTTTGATGTTATTGAGTCGTCTTTTAAACTTCTGATCTAAATAGTCTTTTTTCTGACAGTTACCACAGTTTACACTATTTTCCAGACATTTAATTCATTAAATTAGCCCAATCATAAAGTTAAAGCGTATTTAAAAAATTGGGAAAGCAACATTTTTTTCTCTCATTCCAAGTTTTTCTTCTTGAAAATCAATATTCTTAGCAAATAATATTCCCTCCAAGAAGAAGTAGGTAATATATTATTTTTTGTGGCACACTCATCTCCTTTCTCTTCCTGTCCCTTTCCTTTCCTGTCATTCAGAGCTGAAGAAGATAAGTGCTGCATTAAAAGACTTTAGGCCACTTCTTTTCGGGGGATTGCGCTTCTTGATCTATGGTAGACAAAACCCATTGATACGCGTCTACCTTTTATGAAGTGTTTTTTGTTGCTTAAGTTAAGAATATGATAGAACAGTGATTAAGTAGAATGTAGAATGGAGTTATTTATCAAGGATCTCCCTTAAGCTTTGATAATAATAATTTCATAATTTCCATCATAGTTACGATTACCTACAACTTTCAAGTGTAACATTCATTTTGCAACCTTTCACTTTTTACCCAACTCCTCCAAAGTATAACTATGTATAGAGTTTGACTACGTAGTTAGTCTATGCATGGAAGATTTTATGTGATATAATTTCGATTTAAGGCATTTATTTAAATATAATTCTTTCGCATACTGAATTGATATCAACGTAATTATTACAAATGGCTTACCACTAAAACTATAATTACTGGACAGATGAATATGTAATCATAATAATCTCTTCTTTGCCATGGGCACCTGCAATAAAAGAAGAAAATTTTTCTTTTCATGATTGATTTTAATTTACACTAACAGTTAAAATAAACCCTGCAAAGTTTTTTTTAACTCACATTAAATATTCTCAAAAACTTGAACATAACTATTCAAACGAGTGATAGGTCTTGAAAGTCTAAAAGAACCCATCGATTGGATTCAAGTTTTTCTTCAGTGGGCAGGGAAATAGCAGAGATTTTGGGATGTATTCACTCCCAAAACTCAGACATTTTCATCTTTGGACCATATAGAAAACTATCCCGTATCGACCTGAGGCTGCTTCTTATCTATCTCACCATGAAATAGGTATCCATATCCCCTACGAAATTGTCTCGTGGCTATGCCACTGTAGGTGGAAATCTTTTTATAGATTTGCTTATTTCACTCAAATAAACATTTAAAGCTTCATGAATATAAAAACAATTAAACCCCTACATAGTGAACAATGAACAATATAGTTATTACAACGAAAAATATAATTTTTCATTATTATGTTTCATTACTAAAATTAAATACGATGTAAAATAACAGTTACTTAGAAATTTTAATGATAGAGTTTAAATATTAATTTCATTTTTCTGATTTTTCCTTTTCTTTATTAAAGTTTACTTATTTAATTACTGTTATAATAGAACTTTGTACCAGTTACAAATTAACAACCTACTATGTTTTAATATCGGATAGAGTAAACCACCAGTAATATCTATTTGGTATAGACGTTTCCCTATAAGAGTGTTTTGACTGCGTTTTTAAAACATTCCCTCAGATGTCCCTCATCTATGAATCCTATATCTTTTGGGGACTCGCATGTACACTCATACCATTTCCTAGATTCTGGATAACATTTATTTTAAACTTATATAATCTATCTTGATTCCCATTTTTAACATCAAAAGTCCCTAAAAAAGATGAAGGTATTGAGTTATACGATACATTTTAAAGCAGAGCTTTTCTCAACGAAAAAAAAAACACTCTTAACTTCTAAACTAACAAAAACAATAATAGTTTCTTTCCTTCAATACCTCACCACCCTATAACTAAGCCACTCCGTACGGGGTCCCTTACTACCGACATTCCTTTTGTCCAAGAACTTTTCTCGTTAAGGTATTTTTTGTGACTACGTCTGTAGCTTTCATTGAAGTGCTCCATGGGTTTACCTTTTGTGTGCCCTTGGCAACCATTTTTATACGAGCTGCCGAGAACAGTTGACGCAATAGCATTGTCGATATACCAGGAATGAAGATCAACATGTGTCTTTAGCAGATGTGATTCTCATTAAAAATTTCCACCTTTGTTTTCCTGTCGTTTGAGCTGTGGTTTAACTTACGAAACTTTTTCAAGAAATCGAAATGTCAACTGCAAAGGGTTCCTCACAATAGATGGCCTTTATTTATCTCCGATAAAACCCTTTTTAATAGAAAGGAAGAATAGAAACACACTTTTCTACAAAAAAAAATTATTTCAAGTATTTTTTCTTGAGAAAGTATGTCCAACACTCAAAGATTAATACATTCAAATAGAGAAACTGATAAATATAATTGTGACAAGAGGTAGAAAGTGCTTAGTGACTTTAGTAATACTTTTAAGTATTATTTTCGCTCTGAATAAATAAGACTAAAAAACTTAATAAAAGCAAATAAAATTATAAAATTATTTCTAAAAGTAAGAAATCGAATCGAAAGTATTCGATTTCTTATTTTTTAATTACCTTCAATAAGTTCACGTATTCACTCAAGTTTTGTAAAAACAAAATGGATTAGAAATCTTAAAAAGAGACTATAAAAATCAAATTTTAAAAGTAAAAAAAAGTAAGGTTTTATTTTAATATAATTGAAGAAACTATTTTTAAGGGTTGGTGTTACTTATAAAAGCACTTGTTTAGTTTATATTTGTTCGAAAATATGAAATATTTAAGTGCGGAAATTGATCTCCCTTTATTTTAATCATTGATATCTAAACTAAATTTATTGAATTAAAGTTCTAAAACAGTAAAAAATTGAAAAATATCCTTTTAACTACTCTTGTTAAGCTTTATATTAAATAAATGTTTTCTATGATAAAAGTTTTAAAAGCAATTTGCCGTTTTGAGGTATTTGAACTTTCTAATACATTAATAGTACAAAACATTCTTAGAAATAATATGCAATCCTATTTTGTATACAGTAATAGCTTTTTCACCTGAAATTATAATACACTAAATATTAAATTTAAATTTGTTTTTGCCGCATAGTTCCTGTAAATGTTGTTTTACTGTGGGTATAAGCTTAACGCAGGAAAGCCGTAAATAAAAACTTCTTCACTTTTTTTGTTGTTCAATAAAGAAAAGATACAAAAATTAAAACAAACATCCATTAATAATTATAAAATAATGTTAATTTACATAATTAATAGTTAAGGGTAAGGTAAACTAACATTATACTGATTTTACCTCCTATCCTTTTTTGAAAGTTAAATAGCTTGATAAAGAATAGTTTTATTTTTCTGACTTTAGAAAAACTGTATTTCAAAGATAGTATAAGATCAAAAAGTCTGATTTTTATTGCAATAAATTACATTAAAATAAAATTACAAGGTGATTATAATCTAAGTTTTAATTTAAAAGATAATTCTAGGGATCCCATTTGCTTGTTTTTAACTCAGTCCCAAGGAGTTGTGACGAGTACAGCGCCCCCTATAGGTCAGTCTTGGTACTATTTTTCTTACATAGAATAAATTCCCCCTGTTTCAGAAATACTCGGTAGAAATATCAAGTCATTCCGAATAGTGGTTCTCTTTTCCCAGCTTTTTAAGATCGAAACTTCAATTATGTATAATCACCCTGTATCATATAAATCTTGTACGAAAGGTACTATAAACAGTGCAAGCACTGTCTGCAGTTTTATTTTGAGTTTCCGTAAATAGTAGATTTTGGCCTCCTTGGGCATCATGCCTCTCTAAAGCACTCTCAACAGTTGAAGACACAGTATGGCCCTAATATATTGTAGTTAAAATAGGATTACCCTTGAGGTGCCAGTGTGTCGTCAATTGAGTTTCCGATAAAGCCCTTCACAACAGCCCAGGTAGCGACCATCAAAGCAGGAAAAGCTAGAAAAAAGTATACTATAATAGCATTTTTCATTTGTCAATCGTTGAATATTAATCGACAAAAATCATAAAGGGTAATAAATTCCTTCCGATTCACACTATATGTTTTACAATGTAATACTTTTTGTATTAGTAAGTTATATTTTTAGCGTTATCATTGAAGGATAGCATCCTTCTATGTAAGATCTGTAATTTAATAAATGTGATTAATAATAGAAAATACCAAATTAAATAAAAATTAAGCGAGAAATGTGTATTACATCAAGAAATAGACGAGTCGAGAAATGGATGAAAGAATAAGATCTTCATAACACTAAGATGTTACATTAGATTTTATTACAATTTGCGAGAAACACAATTTGTAATTGCGGGTAATTTATTTCAAATAATAATTTTTCTATTCTCTTAGATTAGATACTGTAGGTTTATACTTCACTGAAGATTTTTTTTCTTGTAGTACTTTTAGTTACGTATGATGCTTCTCTGAAAATCAACCAAATGCAGAAATATTCCGTATGTTAATGAATCAAATTCCTTTTAAGATTTTTATATCTGATCCCTTTTTTATCTCAGTCAACCTGAAACAATTCGCACCATTTCCTTTTCTATGCAAATGAAGGGACGGAACGGCGAGAATGTTGACAAAACCTTCATTTCCATTGACGCGATAGTGACTGAAATAAAGGAATCGAATAACATCGCGAGCGAAATAAGGCCCCACCGAGAATACCGACTCTCGCGAGATAGACCGTGTTCGGGAGTAGCCGTGAAAAACGACTTTCGAAATCAATTTCGACGGTGTGACATTTGTATTCGACGGAAAATGAAAAGGGAACGTCGTTCTGGGTTTGGTATTGCCCATTGCTCAAACCTCACGTGAAATAAAAGTCCTGTTTTGAGAAACGCGTTTCGTTGTTTGAGAGGATGTTATCTTTTCTGATCTTTACCACTGGAGGAGTTTGTGCCCCAATTCAGAGCGGGATTATTTGAACTTGTCATTATTCTGGATATTTCTTATGAAAAGAAAAAAAGAACCCACGTTTTTTGTTATTTTAATAATTAATATTTAATGTTCATTTAAAACATTTATTTGGGACGTAGTTTAACATAATTTTTCAAAAAGAAAATGCCATAGGTATCAATTTATAACCGTTTGTTTCTGTTAGAGTAAAAGCAATATAAATTGGAATCTTCATCATAAAATTGTACTCAACATTAATTTTTGGAAAAAGAGTCTACATTTCTGATGCAATGCGTTCTTCAGCTTTAAGTTGCCTAATTTGAATAAAATAAAAAAATAGTGACGTAGCATCATTATAACTAGTGAAGCTCATTCAAGTATTCAAGATATATTGCCCGGTACGATGCTATTAGATTTTATCATTCGAGGAGACTTTGTGCTATTTGTGCATATTTTAACTGTTAAATTTAATGTTTTTAAGAACATTTTCTAAATTTTTAACAGCTGATGTTATATTTATAGCTTTGTGTTTTGTCAACCTTTCGGCAGTGATTTGCATTTTAACGTGTTTTTAATTGTTACGTATTGGCTTGAGTGTAATAAACGAATTTGCAATTAGCATTCAAATAATGAAGGAAGTTTATAAATATATGCTGTAAATAAATTTCGAATCAAACACTTCAAAACATCCCTTATTTGTTGACAGTTGTTTAAATAAATTATATTTTGTCTTAATATTTTAAATTTTATTGATGCAACATTTGTTTCCTTTTTGAACTTTTTTTAGATCAATAATAATTTTTCGACATTTTTAAGTTACTGAAATTCCCCTAATGAACTTTTATTCACAGACGCTTTAAATAGGATACAATATAAAGACTGACCCTTTTCTGATAATACTGAATCATTTGCTGAATAATACTGAATCATCCTATAAATGTGTGTACCCTATGAAAATAACCAAAAGGAAGTTAAACTATTCACAATATCTATGATTATTTCCAACTAGAAAAGGATCATATCGATATTTTTAGAATGATAACTCCGGAAATCTTGATAAAATCTCAAATAAACCGTCAGAACTTTAAGGACTTCCTTTAAATCACAAAACTAAATTTATGAGGAAATGACATGTCTATGGAATATATAGAAGAAAAAATAATCGAAGGAATGCACTACGTACTTTATGCTAGGACTTTTTGGGGAAAATTTTCAGATAGTACCTTTTCAGACTTGTGAGATTTATTTTACGATGTTCTCATCAGTAGGGCAAAAGCAAGAAAATAGAGAAAACATAAATTCCTTGGTGTACTTTTATTAATATTTTGGGGCAGAGTTGGAATGAAATGGATTTTTTGAGTATTTATTACTTTATTATTACTAAGTGAACACTACTAAGGAGAATATTTATAACCTCATTTAAAATGTATTTTTATTGCATTAAAACAATTTTATGAATTATTATGTGAATAAAGAAATGCAAATGTTCGTATTGAAAAAGAGTTATAATAAACTAAGGCATCTTTCATAAACTTTAAATTAAAATCACGTTAAAATGCTTTTTAAATGGTAAAAATCTTTAAAATGAAAAAATCCCTCCGCATAAAAACACCATTCTGATTGTTTAAGAAAATATGTTAAAGCAAACTTTGAAATGAAGCTGGAAAACAAGAGCTTAATTTCTATCAAATATATGTTTTCCCACGTTTTTCATGTGTCTTTATTTCAATCACTTTAAAATATGCTTCAGAGTTTGATTTAGTTTATGGAATAGGAGTTAATATCAAAATAAATAAACATATCAATAAAAACAAGCCCTGTATGGCTATGTAAATTAAGTTTACTATATGCATGGTATATAAAATAATAAATACTACTGAAAATTTAATTTCACAAACTTCTTGGGTTCAATATTCTGTACTCTTATTTATCATTGCTTTTAAATTACTTTTGGAATATACGAGGGGAAGCTAAAACTTCTTATAAATAACACTAAAAAAACTCGGTAAGTTTGCCCCAACCCACCTCATCCTCAAAAAGCTATTCCGCACTTTCCCTTGTACCCCTAGGCTTTTAACGCCCTCACATCTAGTTTAATTCAAGAGAACCAATACCAAAGAGAACTGTCATGTTAAAAAATTAATTTTAGAACTATCTTTTGTGTTTGGTTGTTTATATTTTAAAAATCTTGAAACGATTTCAGGGTTTAGTAAAATTACAGACACATTATACAATCCCTTCAAATGATTTGTCATCCCGAAAGTCTTTTCATATTCAAATCTAATATTTCTATTTATGATTCAGGAGTTCCTTTTATAAATATTATTTAAAAAGTGAATGCAACATTAAAAACAGGCCTTTTGCGTAAGAGTTTTCAACTTCGAAATATGTGAGTGTTTTTTTTTAATCTCTTTTTGTTTTTCCCTAGACCTTTTGAAAGATTTAGAAGATTTATTCTAAGTAAAAATTAATGCGCGTATATTTTACTCTATTATGCAGACAGGTTTCATAAAAACTGAGTGGGATGAGACTTTTATCTTATTTTCTTTGAAGAGATGTATGATGCTTAAAGGAATATGCCAAGTTAAAAATGTGCCATTTAGTTTAGGATTTTAAAGAACAGAAATGTTTCGATTTCCGACATTTTTTCAATACAGAAGAAACTCATAAAAATGGTTATTTAAAATTCCTTGAAAATAAATTAATTTCCTAAATTTTTAATGGACTGATAATGGAAAAATTTTCTAGGAAATAAAATTTGTTTATACTAACTAAATTCTTTTGATTTGCGTATGATTTGATGAAAATCAACTTTGAAATACAATTATTTTTCTTACCCCATCCAATGAGAGCGTAGAACTGTATTTTGATGTTGTCCACTGTAAACGTCTTCACGACGAGAATGAACAGGTAGAGGCCTTCCACGAACATCCAAAAGAAGTTGGTGCCCATCAAGTACGTCAAGAAAACGGTTAGGAAGCAGGCAATCTGTCAAGATATGCAATGTCATGTTCGCAATGCATGTAAAAAAGTTTGTTTTGATGCATTAGATTTTTGTCACTGAATTTTTTTGCCTAGTCGTCTATCTCAAAATATTTTATTCAAATGTATGGATTTACACAGTCACAGTGTATGGATTTACACAGGGTGATGGAGGGATTTGTCATGCCAAACATTTCAGAATATCCCGTGGTTGTTGGTAATGATGTTTTTGGGTTATTCGTTGAAACTTATATAAAATTCAAAAACTTGTCTCATTACGAAGGAATTGCTGGGTTTAAGCTAAGGAGATAGTTGCCTTTTCGGTGACAGCAGTCTGAATTTTTTTAAAAAATATATAATTTTTTTTTTTTAATTTTTAATTTTTTAAGGATTTTACAGTTGAACATATATAACCTGGAGGAAATAATCCTGTGCAGGTATAATTGAAATACAATGAGATATAATAAACAAACATAAAATTACTGGCAAAATTGATACTTAGAATTGAAATACGAAATAATGAAAAATGTGAAAGGAAAACAAAAAAAACAAAACGAATAAATATGTATTAAAAAAAAGGTGTACTAAGCGTTGGCAAGACGGTACGGTGTCGGGGAGTTATCAATTAATTTCAGTCAGTTTAAAAAAGTTGTTCAATATCAGTAATTGTTAGTAAATATAATTTTAGATGCTTTTTGAAGGTTTTACTGGTTACACTATTTTGTATATTTAGTGGTAGGCTATTGAAAAACTTTGGGCCAAGATAAGAAAATATTTTGCGCATGATTTCTTTAGTGGGATATGGAATTTTGATTCCGTTATAGGAAGTTATTATGTTGCAGCCTTATAAAGTATTCATTGGAAATCGGATATTCTGGTTGATAAAACTTTTTTTCCATACATGTATTTTCAGAATTTTGCTAAGAAACTATTTGACATTTATTATGTGTTTCTATTTAAATGCCATAAACATTTTCTAAAATTGACTCCAGCTTAGTGGAAATTAATCAGTTGCAATCCCTATGAATAAAAGTAATGCAACTAAAAATGGTTATGCCGTTATAAAAACCTTTATTACTCAACCACACCAAACATTACTACTTTTTCCTAACCTCAAACCATTCAAAACAGCCTAAATGAGACTAAAGGAAGGAGTGCAGCCATCGCAGATATCAAATATCGAATGCACTTCTGGTAGCACGTGCTTGAAATCAATTCCGGCATAAAGAGCAGCGGCATCCGCCGAAACAATGGCCATAAAAACGGACTTTGTCCCATACGGAATGGGGAACAGTTAGAAGAAAACCACATAACCGGGGAAAGATATCCAAAACGGACGATCCATAAAGTTTATTACCCTGCTGGCGATGTAATTCTGGCTTGATTGCAGCTTGGCTGTGCAGATCCAGGTTATGTCGAGGAGCAGATAGGTGAACATGAGATTGGCGTGGATCGTATTCCGCAGACATCGCAGCTCCCTATCAGATAAAGAAGAAACGGCGGGCCTTACGACTTGGATACGGTTATTTTTACGTCAAAGACCCTATCTGTTGATCACTACCATATCGATACAATTTCCATAAGAAAATACATTGGGGTACAATATCTGGAGTTAAGGTACAGACGGGCCAATATCGCAAATATTTCTGTATGAGATATTGAATAACCCAGCGATAGCGTTGAAATAGTTTCTGTTTCTCAAGCCCATTAGAAATTGTATCCTTTAAGACTACAATCAATTAGGATGGTTTGACTGTAATGCTTTGCTCATAAATCATAAAAATAATTTAAGCTCTGATGCATATATACTAAAATGATGCATATATGCATCATTTTTGATGAAACTCTTTAGAGTGAGGATCCCGAACTCTCTATTGTATACTTATCTTTCTACACTGATCCGTCTAGTGATTTATTAAACGGGCGTTTGAATTCATGGCTTTAGAATGATTACTTCATTGAGAGTACTTAAAGAACTTAAAACTGTATATTTTGTTTCTCCCACAACTATTTACGTCCTTGTTGGGTATAGTAAAATGCCTTTCAGTCTCCGTTTATCTGAATATCAATAATAAAACGAGACGCAAAAAAAGTTGTACCTACTAACCACGCCCTGTAATTATGTAAAGATCTATTCTTGGGATCGATTTCAATCAGTTACTGTGAATACATGCCATGCCTTAACCTTATTAAAATTAAGATTCCAAAAACTATAGTGAGCCCAAAACTGTCTAAAACTTTTTATGATTTATTAAATAAACACATCTTTAAAAGTTAAGAAAATGTTTAAAAAACCTATTTATAAAAATTACATCATTTTTACTAAATCTTTCCTTGGGCAGAATTTGACAATTAAGACGTTTTGCTCCAAATTTGTATTGTCAAAAAATGATTAAAAGGCTTTTGAAAATAAAATACAAGAACATACTTAAAACGGACGAAAATCCACAGAGCAAGGGTTAAAGCTATAAGAGATATTCCATATCCAACATAATATACAGTGACAGCATCTCTCATGTCCCATAGCACCTGTGATATAATATTTGATAATGTATTATTATGGACTTCAGTAAACTCATAAACAGTAAGATCACATGTATTTCTATCCCTTATTAAAGGGGTATAAAAATAATCTTTATTTCACACCAGTTATGGAATAAAATATATTAAACACTATAAAATTAATTATTAAAATTCTCTGAATACAAAAAAATTTTAGAAGGTTTTTCTTAGAAATTTAGTCTAACATTTGGAGTGTTATTTTATTTATTCTAAACTTATTTCATTTTAAAACTACGGTCATTTATACGTCATTAAAATATTTCATCATTAACATTATAAATAAAGTAATAATTAAATTATAAATTTAAGTAAAGTATAAAAAGTTCATATATTGAATAGGGTACAGTAAAGGGTTACCATGAATACATCTTCTGTCTTTCTTTAATGAATGACTCTGAAATATCCAAACAACTCTTACCATATGATCAGCTTTCACGAATAATCTTCTTAATCTTCACTCAAATCGAGTTTTTTTTATGGTTTTTATTGCAAAATAAACACAATAAATATGATTTTTAACTTTCAAAATAGTGCCTCTTTGTAAAATGCTTTGAAGAGAGCGATTATATAAAATAACTACTGCAGCTGTTCGGCACATTAGTGGAGACTGGTACGCTAATCATAAGAAAATAGTGTAACTGCAGAACATATCTAGGACAAAATTTACGTTCCTAAACCATACATCCATCAAGAAAACTAATTTCTACCCACGGTACTCAGGACAGATAATTATTACCAGCATTATTTTTCACATATCATTACTTTTTAAAACTGAATACGTAAATCTATGCATTATTTGTCCCATAAATATTTCAAAGTAGGGTTAAGTTCTTCTTTTAAGAAATATATTTGATAATTTAATTTCCAAGGCAGTTTTGTGTGAAAGTTTTAAATACTTAGAGAATAACTTTCTTTAAGAGAGATTGCATTGAGGCTTTTATACATTTAAAAGGTTTAATGCTGTTTTTCCTTTAAGAAATTTTGAAAAGTTAATCTATAAAATAATCCTTCTTCATTTCTCTGAATGAAAAACATTGTTTTAACATAAAGCTGGTTTATTGAAGTGTAGTTTTTGTTTTCGATTACCTACAACATTTCTCAAGAAGATTTCTAAGTACTAAATTAAGAAGGTAATAAAATTATATTACCCTTTGATTATGGTTTTGTATAATTTTAGTACTTTCAGTAAATAATTTGAGCGGTGTTTTTAAAATTACTTAAATATTCAAGAAAATTAGTCTTTCAAATGGTGATGAATGAATAATTTGTGGTGTAGCATATAATTAGTTTTAAATTAATAAGTTGGAATAAAAATATTGAAAAACACACGTAAAAGTATGGATAAACCCATTAAAATGCAACATCAAACTACGTGAATCCTATTCCAGCAATTCATTACAACTATGGGTAATTATCATAATTTTAGCACCGAAGGAAATGAAATCGTAAATTAAGCCCCCTACTGATTTCCGACATCAAGGTTTGATGGATACCTATAATAATTAATAACCAATTTCACCTCCACGTTATTAGATGGGAGGCAGTCTCCAGGTGGGTTTTCGAGTCTAGTGGACTTGTTTGGATCAATATCAATGGGACTTGGAAGAAAATTATGTTTGGAAAGCTACTAGCTGGAATACCAGCTGTAAGTTAAGTTACAAGATCCTTTTAAAAAGGTGCCAAAAATTTTAACTAAAATTTATTGAAACTTAATACAACCTAAGAGTGTGATGTTTAAATTTTTATAATGAATTAATTGAATAATATTATGAATTATACTTCTAACTAAAAATTGATGCTGTATGAAAATTAAAAATAAACCATTAAAATGGAGCACAGCCTAAGGGATATACTATTATATTTTGAACGAAAAATATTCGTACACCATCCTTCTCAATAGATGTAAAAACTAAACTTGAAAAATTATAATAACAGTTTTATAGGATAAATAATACTATAAATTCTTAGGTTTATAAGTAAATTTAAGCTCGAAATATGTTGTATAAAACACAATATTTTTATTAACTACATTTTTGTAAAAAATATCAGAAAGTCAGAACACCACTCACGACCATTATTATCATCAACTGTGATCCCAAAATAAATATAACTTTTTAATTACAACTAAATTTTCTCTTTTTAATTCCATAGTGGGGTTTTATATTTTTGCACTCTATATTTTATCTTAATCTGGCTAATGCTTTAATAAAATAAGCGTAAAATCATGGGATGACCTTCCATTTTTCATGACAGGAAAACTAAAATGTGGATTAATATACTTGCGGTT
This sequence comes from Tetragnatha montana, assembly GCA_963680715.1. Taxonomy (NCBI): domain Eukaryota; kingdom Metazoa; phylum Arthropoda; class Arachnida; order Araneae; family Tetragnathidae; genus Tetragnatha; species Tetragnatha montana. Next base: position 17,627,172 of record OY796681.1, read on the forward strand.
TCGTTCAACCAAAAATTTAATTTACAAATCATTCTAACTAAAACAAACTGTTATTCTGGACATCAAAGTTTAGGAACACTGATGATAAAAAGCATGCCTAATATGCATTATCCTCAGACCTGGAGGTATTCATCTTCTGGCAGAGTGAGGGGAGCGCAGTCTCTGTAATTGGACCAGTTGGACCAGCTGGCGTTCTGCAGGCATTCTCTACTGGCATTTCCTGTCACAAAAAGAACCCTTTATTATGACGAGAACGCTACATTGCATAAAGTAGTTACTTCTTGAAAGGGGGGCGATAGAGCAATGATAAAAACTGTGCTTATTCTGTTAGTTATTCTAAAAAAGATGAATTAAAAAATGGTAATTTATTTATCGAACTAATTAGTTCTAGAGCTTAGGTATTTCAAAATATTTTAAAGTAGCGAAAAAATTCAGAGATGGTTTTTGTTGGATATCCTTTGCGGACTTCAGTGTTTTTTTTTGTTTGTTTTAAATAATTTTTAAATGAATGTTTCCTAAATTTAATGATTCTATCTTAGTTACAACATTATTTATAAGTTTATTACTAACTAACGCAAAACGGCCATACTTAAATTATTTTTTAAAAATACGTGAAACTCATATTCTAAATCAAAGTACGTACTTAATGACAAATTATATACTACCTTTTTCTGTCAATGCTAGGTTTGTTTTTTTACTATTAAGATAAACTTTATCAGAGCAGAAAAAAGAGAAACAAAAGCATAGAGAAAATATGTGTGCGTGTATCCTGAAGAAGTTGCTATTGATTTTTGCCAACAGATAATAATTGAAGGGATATATTTGGTAGTACTTGTGATATTTTGGAAGAGCCCATATCAAGTGATTTTTATCGATTAATAATTTCTAAGTTGAATAATAAGAAAAATTCTTTCCTGATTGTTAAATAACCTAACATTTTGATACAAAATTAAAATTTTACACACTATCAAAATGTGACAAATACTGTGAAATGCCCTTAGAATTTTTTATTTCACAGACAAATTTTCTTTTAGAATATAGTAAGTAAAAAGTTAAAAATATTAACTACAAGTTTTCTATGGTCTTTTAAAAGAATTGGTGGAAAATTTCACATGTTCGTTCATTTAATAAATTTAAAACATGAGTGAAACTTTTCTATGAATATATTAATAATAAAATAGAAAAACCAATAAACAATCCATATGCATATTCATAGATGAATTCCCAGTTCTTTCAACATACAACTACGTATATCTTCATTGAAATAACTTTCCTAAGTATCGAAAATATTGGCAGAGACATTGAAATTCAAATTAGATGGAAACTAATCTCTCTATAGCGGGCTAGAAAAAAGAAGTGAAGAAAGTAGCTTTTTAAAATATTCTCTGCCAATCACTTGATGAGTTTTCATCGGTCGGGATGAGACCTTTTTACTTCAGCTAGCAAAGAAATTGGAATCTTTTCTTCTGGAAGAAAATATTCGAATGGGTGCTTTTGATGCAAACAGATATTTTTTTAGCTGCTTATTCTTCCATTAGAGTTTAATATATGCATGGAATTTCGTTACTGGGAATGAATGAAAGCTACCCTCAATTATAAAGTTTCCTTTTTCTATCAGTGGGATTGTTTTCGAAATTAATTTTTTTGCGAGTTTTGATAAACAAATATCCCTCTTTGTTTGGCTATGAAATGAGGATTTAAAGTTATGAAACATGTCCTATTCAGACGATGGATTTATAATTAGTGTATTTTAATGAAAATTTCTTTGTCAAATTTTCCTCATGAGTTCAATACAGATAATTTAAGGTATAGGTAATTTATATATCTCTCAGAAGCCTCCTGAAGCTAATTCCAATTTTCAAATTTAGATTGAGTTTTTAATTTTTTAGTTATTTTGTTTGCATTAATTGTTTTTCTAAAGTCTAAACCAAAAAAAAATGAATTATAGAACGTTCTGGATTTGGACCCCTTTAAAAATTATTTTTAATTATTTATTTTAGTAAATAAATAAAAAATTTATTGTTATATTACATAATTTTTTATAGGAAGTTTACAATTGAATAAGTTAAAACCTCGAAAAATGGAATACTATTTGCAATTATCGTCCTTTTACTGCAATACTGAGTGCTTTAATTAATTAATTATATTAATGCAATTAGTTAAAAGGGTTTTTAAATTTTTGGGATGATTTTTCTAACCTTTATTCTAATATTCCAATACATAATACTATTCCGATTTTTAGAGTAAACGTACTAAATATGTTTCATATAGGTAGTCTCTCTTTTTTTTAAATGTGTTCTTTATAGTTTGTGAAGAAAAAAAACTCCCCTCATAATTAGGTTGAGATCACAAAATATTATTTATTTTTTCCCAGCAAATATGACCATATCTTCAAATCAGGTATTTCTAGAGAAAAGAAACTATAGTTGACTATAACATAAATTTCCCTTATTTGTCCAAAATCTATACATAAACTAACAACACAGAAACTACTTTGGGGGAATATGGAGAAGTCATCCTTAGAAGAGAATAGATCTAAAGTTTTAAAAACTTCTTTTGTTGATATCTGGAATATTTATTTTTAAGTAGTACCTCCAAGGTAAGAAAAAACTTTTATATTGGATTTTTTCAATCAGCAGGTTTACTTTCTGAACACAAATACTGAAGAATTCTCTTTATACAAAAAAAAAATCTAACAACTTCTCTGTTTGTTGGTTTATAATGGACAAAAAACTATGTTTTCTTTCTTTACTCCTGAAAATCGTTTTCAAAAGAAGATAATATTGCTTGGATTGTTTGGCCAGATAGTAGATCAACAGACACGAATAGTCGTTTTAAAATACATTACGTTCAAATAAAATTTATAGCACCTATTATGTTTATATAAAACCTTTTTTCTTTATGTACTAGGAAGCTATCGCCCCCAGCTCACTATCTCTCACCAACCACCGAAAACTGCTTACGCAGGACCTTTTGGATCGCTTTGCAATCCTCACAAAACCCAGCTCACTGAACTAAACTCACTTTATAAAACATATTAATAAAAATATTAGCAGATGAAACGTCAATCAACTTTTTTAAAAATACGTTACAAGTTAAATTAAAGCAAAATACTCAAAAGTAGCAGCGTGGATTCGAATTGGGGACCATTAAGTTACTAGCCGCACATTCTACACTAGGCCATCGATGCTGATGCCATGAATGATCGATAACTTAATTTTAATGTTATAAAACATGCAATAACAAACTTCTATTACTGCGCATGCTTCAACTTTCGTGTAAATAACTATTTCGTTTATTTAATCTAACTTAATTAACTAATTAATAACTTAACGTTAGTTAATTAACTTAATTAACTAACTTAATCTAACTTAATAACTAATCTAACTTAATTAAAGTGTTTTTTTACAACCAACATGTAGAAAATTAATTTCCATAGTGATATAAATAAATCTCTCGAAATTTATCACATATATTTTATTTTTATAAATCAACCTTTACAATTATTTCCACAATTTTAAGTGTGAAAATTTTTTAAACTTAAGAACTTATTTCCTTAGAAATCTTAAATATTTCGCTGATTCTTGTAATATGAATATGGTTCTATTTTCATTTTTTAAACTTAAACACGGTAGTTGAAAGAATAAATCAAATATCAAATACGTATTATTAACACTAGAACCGCGGCATTTTCGGTATAACTAAAACCGCGGGCCTGGGTCAAATTGACCCCGGCTTATAAAACCGAGCTTGTAATGGAAAACATAATATTATTTGAGGGAAATTACTTTAAATTACTTCTTTGCTCTATATTAAGGTCAATAAAGGTAGATATTATTATAATTTAAGTATTAAAATGCCAAAAATGTGTAAAAGTCTTAGAACTTTTCAGGTGATGATTATATTTCTGAGGCTAAAAATTTCAGCTAACCCAGATATCAATAATTTAATATCTATTTACTATAAATATCACCGGAAATCCATATTTTAATGCCAAATTTATCTTTAAATTAATAATTTCAATTCAATTTTCAGGCTTTTCTGCCAAATATCGTGTAAAACTACTGCTGGTCAATTTTCAAAAAAAATTCGTTTCTTTTTAAAAACTAATAAAATTCCCTATACTTTTATTTTAAGTTTCAGAAATTATTAAAATAGTATCGGTTTGAGGAAATTTTTATCGTATTTATTTTTATAATTGCAAATTCTCATTTTTCCACAAAAATAGGCTTTTGAGCAAAGAAGCGCAATAGATCGGTGGTTCCAAAAATGATTACCCTGAAATTACTAAGTTCTAAATTTCTTCTGCTGTAGGGACCTCTAGATTATGAAATTGTGTGTTCAGAGCTTCAAAAAAGATATATTTATGATTTTTTGCATTATTTTCTTCAAATAAAAAAATTAGACTGCTTTCAGGGGAAATTTGGAGGAAAACTAACAGGATATGTATCTAAATTGCATTTAAAACATATTTTACCTTTGAAAAATGAATTACCCTCAAAAAATAGGGAATGGACAGAGCTCTTCCATGATTTTTTACCGATCCACCCATGTGTATTCAGAGGAATGCAATTTGCAACTTATCTGCTCGAAAAACCTGTTTCAAGCATTCTTTATCACCCCAAACTGGTCTAGTGACCTTGACCTTTGTGAAAAAAGAGGGTAAAACTGATAAAACAAGATTATTCAAATTTTTGACAGCACTTTACTGTGATTTCATAAGGGTAGAACGCTTTGGGTCAGGATGACCCGCCCCGCAGTATTAGGTATACAAGTTTTTTACAAAAAAATGGTAAAAGCTAGAATCCTCATTTTTTCACAGTTTACTATTAACAATGATTCAGGAAAAGTCACAAAATTATTTAAGTCTGCGTTTGTAACTTTTTGAGAAAAACGAAATCAAAACTCGTTTTGGGTCAAATTGACCCACTCCGCGGTTCTAGTGTTAATTTAAAATTACTTATAGAACTCAGTTTTTACGTATACAGTTTCTTTCTTAACCCTTCCTAACCATTTAACTAACTCTTTTGTAGGTACCAAATAAAGGTTGCCAAGAGGAAAGTTCAGTAGTTTGTGGCATCCAAAAATAACAAACAAAGAACTTGGGGAAGTTCAATTATCTTTTCTTCCTATTAGGTCTAAAGTGATCTTTTGTGAGCTTGGTAAAAAAGTCAAGAAACTGTGTACTTTTCGAGTAAGATTAAGACGGAAAAAGTTCTGATTATAATATAGAATAAACTCAACGCCATTTACCATACTATTGTTTAAGAAATAAAGAGAAATATACTCTGAAGATGGTTGAAAATAATGTGAAGTTAATTAAAATTTCTGATTTCTGGAAATATGCAAAATAATAACCTTAAAGTGACTATAACAGTGATTTACTGATATTTTTTGATTATTTTAAGTTTTAAATACGGGAACGCGACTGATTTTAATTGTTTGGAGATGAGTAAAATTGTACTACAAGTGATATAATAAATTCACGGGTTAAAAAAAAACATTTTTCGTGTTAAAGAGTCAGATTTTTAAGTGATTGAAAAACGTTTTTAAAAATAAAATAAAAGATAAACTTACTGTTGATATCGTATTTAACGCCATTGAGTTCAGAAAAACATGAAATTACTGCAGAGCTTCCAGCTAATGTTTCAGGCCAACACAGCACTCCATCCCAATCAATGTTACAGAATGATTGATTGTCATCTGAAAAAAGAATATACTACATTTCAAATAATAAGGTTGGGTTTAAAAACCACCTATTACCTCTTTTAAATAGACGATTAAGAACCACACAACTGAATATTAAATATAAAATGAACCTAAATTAAAGTTTTATCACATTTTCAAAAATTCATTTGGTTTAGTTAAAATTTTGGAGGCCTATTATAATTATTTTGAAACTCAAAATTTATATTAATTTATATAATATTAATTTACAAAATATATTTTACGCTTAAAATACTAACATTTTAAAACATTTTTTTGCTTTAAATTTTATCGGAATAAAAAATTTGAAGAACTGAGCATTTAGTTCACCATCGATCAGCAATATCATGCTTCAGCGTAATCTACAAAACATACCTATACTTTGCAAGACTTCTTTGAAAATATTTTCCTTGTCCAATTTAGTGTATTAATGCGTTCAATTTAAACTACTTAAAATTACAAAAATATTCAAATTAGAAATATTGAGGATATTTTTACCGTATACCCCCCTCCATTAGAAGGTTTCTGCATTGAGTTATTATTCTAATATTTTTTCCCTTCAATTTTGAAACTTTTTAAGTAATTCTGTCCTTCACTAATCATCCCAAATTTCCAAAGTTATTATAGGTTCTAATTAGAAAAGGAGTAGTGATTGTATATAAAAGTAATGAAACCGCTATCTGTTTTACACGTGTAACAAGGTATACCTATGTAATTATCGAAGGAGTTCATAGGATAGTCTCTTGAAATAAGTAAGTGTACTTACTAAAAGTTCTAGAAAATCTTTTACCATTTAATAAAAAGAAGGTTGAGTCTTATTCTTGGTTTTAAAAATTGATACTTTAATGGCTACCCAGAGGAAAAGTTTCGATGGGTTTTATTTGGATCTTTCGTTTAAAACGTTTGGAGAGTGTTTGATCTTTAGTATTTCAACTTTTACAGTTTTGAGTGAAACCACCTTAAAAAAACATCAAAAATTATTTACAATAAGGAACACCGGGAAAATTTATTAATTAGCCATCAAGTTTTGAATTTAATTTTTTAAAAAATAAATTATAGTTTACAAAATTGATTTCAATACTACTTCTGAAATTTACAGCATTAGAAAATTATGATTTTTTTTTCACTCTTATATAAAGTGATTAAATGTTACCTTTATTGTCTTGTCCATTTGTGTCAATAGAATAGTTGCAATAAAATTGAGAGAAAGTTTGTACTTCTGACATTGAATAAGATTCCATCTGAAAACTTGTATTTGATGTCATTTCGAGAGCTAGTCATCGAATCTCTTAGCTCATCTTTACGTACTGCTGACTCGGCCATTGATTAAAAAAAATCTGAAAACAAACGAAAAATTGATGTATAAAAAGTGTAGAGGAGAGGTTGGAATATTTAAACATGGGTATAACTTTTACTTCCCTAAGTTAATTTAAACTTAAAAATATGTATATTCTGTATACAGGGTGTTTCAAAAGTCCGTTTCACGGCTTTTATTTGGAACAAACGTCTTCTAGGGTCCTGGTTCGCAAATTTTTCAGAGTTATTATGTAGTTTTGTATCTTTTTAGTTAAATGAAGAAAAATTTTAATCAAAAAATAAAAAAAAACTTGCAAAGTTTTGAACTTTTTCTTTTTTGATGCCTGAAAAAGTGTTATTTTCACATGCTAATAACTCCGCGAATATTCACGATACTTTTTTGAAATTTTTTCCAGTGAGTTACTTATAACAGAGACAACAATACTCTCACAGAAATTTGCTCTATCTCCTTTAGGTTTTTAATTATTTTTTAACTTTTTTTATTTCGCCGCTAGGGGCGCTGTAAGTCCTTTTAATGGATTCTCGAGGGTCACTTACCTAGAGGTAGACCTTACTTCCAGGACCCTAGGAGAAGTTGGTTCCAATAAAAGCCGCGAAACGGACTTTTGAAACACCCTGTATATAAAATCTCCCTGTATCAAAATATATACCTGTATTTTCTTTAAAAAAACAATTATACAAACAATTACGCAACTTATGGTAATTTGTGTTTTTCAAAATCATTCATCATAAAATAATATACTTTAATAAGATAAGACACTTTGAAGACAATCTCTAAAAGGTATCTATGAATCAGAAAGAATGCATGCAGGGAATATTTTCCTCCTTTTTTTGGGAATTTGAGTGGCGTATAAGGGGCCATTCATTAATAAGGATGATTTTGGCAATTTTTGACCCCCCCCTACCCCCATGTAAGGGTACGTAAGATTTTTCAAACCACTCCCCCTATTCTTACGTAAGATTCCATTTCGTTTTTCAAAATAATAAATTGTTAAAAAAGGATCAGTTACACTAAAACTATCAGTTTGACGTAAATCAAAGATTTTTATTCTTCATCAACCATCAGAGCACGAAATGATTAACAAAAAAAAGGTTGAAACCAAAACTAATAAAGATTTCTCTCTCTTTTTGCTTTTGTTGTGTTTCGACTTTTGACAACTGGAATGGCTGGAAGATGGATTCAAAAGTTTTATTTTTTATCTTAAGTTAATGCTACTCCAATAAAAAATACACCTAATTTACCTTCATTTTTTTTTTAAAAAATGAAAGCTTCGATAATATACCGAGATGGTCAGCATTTTTAAGTTTTCCTGGGGTTATTCAATAGTAATTTGATTAGAATAATTGGAATTTGTTTACATTAACTTGGAAAATCTTACGTATGAATGGGTTTGACCCACCCACCCCCCAAGTAAGGGTATGTAGAGATTTTTCCAACCCCCCCTCCCCCTCGGGACCCTTACGTAATTAATGAATGGCCCCTAAGTCCTTGATAGAGAGAGGAATAATTATAGCTCCTATTTTGTAATTTTCTTGTTTACTCTGTATGTGGTACTTGTATTTATGTTCTATACCCATGTATTTCTGTATTTATTGGGGTTATCTCCTAGTTTTAGCTGTGCTCATAGAACAGTTCGAAGCTGCTTTTAGAGACTGTAAAATATCTCACAAAATTTTGCATTACACTTTAGAACAACTTTAGTACCCCTGTTCCAACACCGAAAGAGAGTTCAGCAACGAACGCTTTTACATCAGCTTTACGATTACTTTAGCTTCTCATGCAATTTGCACGTTTACGCTTAACGGCAGCATACCCTCTTTCGGAATTATAATAAATGACTGTGTAATGCGAGAATAAAAGGGAACAACTCTCTTTAGAACAACTATAAAAATTCCGTGGCTCTGCTTTTCGTTTATTCCTCTAAAACAACGGAGTTATTTAACGACCATTAACGCTAACCATTACAGAGGCTGAAATCCGGCTCAAATCAGATAATAGGATGAAAATTACAAAATACAAGCGTAAAAGCCAAAAAGGGTGCCGTCCGGGAGTTTCCATGATAATGTTTTCATCACTCTCGAACATTAGTAAATTAATTATCATTACAGTAGGTACCTTAAGCGTTAATGAGGGTTGGTTTATTTTTTATCTTTTTGTTTACGATTTATTTTTGGTTTAATGAACCTTTTTTATGGTAACATGCCTTGAATTAAAAGCTTGTAAGCCGTATAATCTTAAGTTCTTGAAAAGTGACAGTATTTTCAGTTTTTGTACTTCGGAATAATGTAATACTGTTTATGAATTTTTTCAACAGAACTTAGCGCACAAAACCTCACATCTTTGTATAAAATAAGTCAAAAATGTATGTTTTACAAAATTTATTTCTTAATCAAACTACTCAAACTCTCAACAAATTATTCAATAATCTCGTATGTTAGTGGTGCTTTTAGGAAAATTATAAATATATGCTTCTATAAAAAAAAACACTTATTTCACATTTTTAATTCATAGTTACTATGTATACAACATTGATGTATGTATCTACTATTTATGTGATTGATACAACACTCAACTTTCTCGTGCTCTTTAAAAGGATGTAAAGTAAAAGCAAACATACTCAAATTTAAATTACTTCACGGTACCTAAGCAGAGTAAACCTCGAGAATTGTAATAAAAATTCTTCTATTCTTGTAGAGGATACAATTCTTAATTACTTATTTATGTAAAATATTTGCATTTGAAATAGAGTTTAGTGTATTGATTTCCCTTGAATAGCTATATGATACCCTAGAGAATCTAATTAATGTAACTTAACGATGCGATCTCAATTAATTTGAATACTCACTTACGTATGGTAATTAACAAAAAGAACAAAATCAAGGGGTCTTTTATTTTACCCAGTTTTTTAAATTGTCACAGGATTTTGAGTAGGTTTTTTTTGTTCATAAAGTTTTTTTGTTTAAACTTAGCATTCTATCTTATTTCAACATACCTAATTTAAATTCTTCTCAGGGTAGAAAAGGCGTGATTTACTGAATAAAGGTATCTATGTCACCATAAGAAAAAAAACCCTACTGCTGTTACCATATTAAGAACAAAGGTAAAAAGAATCAAATTTAAACCAAATGTTGCATCTTGAATTTCTGTATTTCATACTCTAGAATTTGAAAAGAAGAAAAAAAATTCATTTTGAAACCTAATAAATCCGTTGTACTTTTATGGATTTTGAATACAAAATGCATAAATGTCTTACCAATAGTTTAGCAAAACATGATTATAAGACTTCCCTTAGACATAGATCAAATAATGCATTCATGGTAAAAATTCTATTAAATAAGGCATTATTTTGAAAATTTAGAAATAATAAAGATTTGCTTAGTAAGTTTAAAAACGCTCATACTTATTTTTACTATATATTCAACAAGATAAAAATTAAAGTTTCTACATTAATATAAGTTGTTATGCTCAATACATAAGTACAAATAAAAAAAAAAGATTAGTTTACATATTGTCTGTAAATCAGCGATTCTCAACCTGCTGTATGTGGTCGGTAAAATCGTTGAAAGGGGTCCGCGAAGAGGATGCTACACACACTTCTAAAAAAATTAATTAGGGGGTCAGCTATAGAAGTTAACAAATTTGTGTAAAAAGCCATGCATGGATGGGTATAAATAAAAGTTAATCGAAAGGCATCTAGGTAAAAATTCCAAAGAATAAAGATGCTGAAGAGCAAAGGGATGGCAACAGCAAATTGACAGTATCCACAGTATTTTTCACATCCGTGGCTTCGATCCACAGGTTCGTACTATGAGTAACGCGAAGTTCTGATACTAATACCGTCTTGTAATGGATAATAGCCAAGAGGGATATCAAAGAGCCATTACCATGAGCAAAAAAACGTAGGATAGTTTATTTGGAAAAACCTGACTGATATATTAATTGAAATTTAGTTTTATAAGTATGAATAGAGTGGAGTCTAAAATACTACATTTTAAAAACAAACTTTCCATTTTCTTCAGACCCCCCCCCCGGTAAAGTTACGGGAGCAGAAAAACATAAAACTCGCTCACAAGTCTTAAGAGTATACTAAAGTAATGATCCTTTTGCATGTTTGTGGAGAAAGAAAAATGCTCTCAACAGGCAGCTTTTATAAGGGACTTATGCTAACGAGTGGTGTGTTTTCTGGCAAGAACATTTTATTCTATTTAATTTAATACAGCACACTGACTAGAAAAGGAACTGCAGTTTTTACAAAAGTATGTAAATCGATCAACAACTATAAAGTTTTTGGAAGCCAGTTTTAGTTTTGGGTAAATTTTGAAACTCGAGAGAATTTAATATCTTTTAAGTAGAAATGTTTGAATGTAGTAAATCCGTCTGTACAAGTTTTGTTGACTAAGGTTTTGTGTGAGTTGATGAGACTCTAAGAATATTTAAATATACAATTTCAATTTTAAAGTGAGTTAATAATTGAAACGTACGAATTCGAGAAATAGGGCTTACGTACATGAAGTTTTACAAAACTAAAATTAATAATAATGAAGATATATACCTTATTCTATACATACAAAACATTACTCTGCTTTATTTTTTAGCACAAACTTGTTTTTCTTCATGTTAAATATAGTTATATCTTCTCCCCTCTCTATCAAAGTAATTATTTTACAAAATTTCCTAATTGCAGAATAACGAAGAAAAACATTTTACACACGTAACGAAAAATATTAGGTATAGTTTTAATAATGTTGTCACGCGGACTCCAGTTATGGTTGTGTGAATTGAAGTATAGTTTCTACATTCAATGGGGGACTAATTGAAAAAGGAAAAAAATTGTAAACTGTTTAGTTTATAAAAATTGAACGAGGTTAATTGCTGTCCCGAGCCCGCCATATCCCGAAGAAAACTAGAAATTCCACAATTTTGTGACTAAGTTTAATAATACGAGGGTAACCCTAGTCTTCAGAGTATCCTCATTTACATACAAGGTTCAAGATGTTGAATATTCATTGAGAAAGATTTCTGCTTAAAGAATTTTCACACTTAAGACCGCAAATATCTCTCTCCGTAATCTAACTATCGTTTAGCTTAATGAGTTAAATGCGAATGATTCTCGGCTTTAACTGAAAAGAAATTATAGTTTAAACTTAGATATTCTAGAGAAAATAATTTTAATTTGGAATTCAGAAATAAAATTTCTACTATTTGTATAGGTTTTGCTTCGAATTTGCCTCGTTAAATTGAGATTGAACAGTTTCGTGATTCAATTTTATTTTAGTTTTAAGATATCAAGTTTTTCTATTACTCTTAGTACGCGGTTTTCATTCAATTTTATAGTTTTGCATCATTATTTTTAAACATTCAAAAATAGAAAAAAAAATCCCTATGTAAAAATTATTTATAGGGGAATCAATTTTAATTTTATAAGAATTTGAAAAAGACAATAGCTATGCCTTGGATATTTGATTTTGTGAAAATAGACAGATAAAAAGTATGAGTTTTGTCAGTGAACCCTGCTTCAATTTAGAGCTCAAAATCAAATTAATATTGTGCATTTTTTATACACAAAGATTTCTTTAAAAATTCCCTTTTAAATATTTTCCAAGAACAGGTTTGACATAAAGTTATTTATCAAAGTCAAGAAATTTTTAAATCATAAATAGGATTTTGAAGATTTTTATGATAATAATGTCATTATTTTTGGATGTAAGTATGACATTTTTAAAATTGTTCAAAATGTGTCATGTTCTCCCTAGGAGACACTTCGTGTAGAACTGCTAGAACAGTTCAAAATTTATTTTCTGAAATGTAGAGGAAGAGAGATGATTTTTTCCCCGAAGATCCACCATAAAAATCTATTGCTCTGTCTGTGATTTTCTCTTAGATATCTATACATTTCTCCTTTAAAAAGTTCCAAATCTTTGTTTTTCCAAGAAAATTGCGGCATCTTTTTGAGATCCTCATTCAGGGACTATGTTTTGTTTACTTGGTATATTTAGGGTTGGTAAAAATATTACAGTGAAAAATACGATGATTTAGGGATAACACTTTTTTCAAGAAAAATTTTCTTTCTGCCGGTTTGAACAATTCTAACTGGATCCCTCCTCGAATGCTGATACGGCAAGACAAAAGATGCTCAGTGGAAAATAAGAAAATATGAAGCATAAATAAATTTTAAGCATAGTTTTTATTTATAAATGACTAAATCATGTTTTTTTACAAAATAAATCAAGTTTATGGAACTATTAAAAGCACCTTAGAAGAATGATAATGGAAATTAAAAAATACTAAATACTAGATTTTGTATCAATGTACTGCCATCTACTTCATTTTCCACGAGAGGGAAGAAATATCAGCGCATACTAGACGTCATAGTATATCAGATTCGCTATATTCCATACAAAAAACCCAAATATATTTATTGTTTCTTATATTAAAATATGAAATGAGTTAATAAATATGAGTTAAAGAAGTTTTTCAACCAAGAAGTATGACATAAATCAATGCTGACATTTTTATATATTTTATTTAAAATAAATACTGGAACAAACTTTTTATTATCAAAATTACAACAAATACTACTATTATTTTAAGTTTGGTTTTATTATACTGATTGATTTAGTACCCTTTCCCTTCTTTTAATCAAACCTTTTTATCGAGGAGCTTTTGAAAAACGAAGCACAATTCGTTTAATAACAGAGTTAAAGAGAAAAGAATAGAATAACAATTTCTTATCTGAATTTCAATAGTATGGTAATTGTGTTTGAGCATTTTCCCATGTAAGAAGAAAGTAAGAACAAGATTGATTAAAAAGAGCATTATCATTCACTTAGAAAAATTAGCCTCCAAAGGGAACGTTTCGCTTTTGAAATTTACCAGGGAAAGTTTCCCCGAAGGTAAGGTTTATCTTTTAAGGAGTCATACAATTTGCTAAGCATCGGAGTTTTCTCAGATTAGGCTACTTAAAATACAGAACTTCTGTGTGAGTTTAAAAGTTTTCTTTATTTTAGTTCGATTAAAAATCGTTACTCAAAATGAGACCGGATTCTCTTCACCCTTAATTTGGTCCTTTTCCAAAGTGGAATTCATTTGTTAAATGCTTTCAAAACGAGAGAGCAATTTTTAAGGAATGTGTAATTATAATTAAATAACGCACCTGAAGGTATGAAATCAGATAATAAAAAAAATAGGTAATTTTATTAACAGGACTTAAAAAAATTATTGTTTGCTCTTACGTTAAATAGCGACACTGAAATCCTTCCTCCTCTTTAAAAAGATCAGCAATTAGTTGTAGGGGAAGGTTGTGTACCTTGGACCTAAGTGTACCTCGGTCCTACACTGTTTTTAGCTTAAATTTTTGTATTATGATAACACTACACATGTAGTTAGCATCCTTTCAACCAGAGCTCTGAACTGATTTCATCCATCAAAAGTAAATTTTAAAGTTTGGTTTCTGAGTTATAGTTAAAAAATACAAACCAACAATATCAAATATGAAGGCTGAATCAATTGGGAGAGAATTCCAATTACCCTCCACACAATTAAGTCTCATCAGGTAATTCGAAGTTTCTTAATACAAGGGTTATATCCATTAAATAAGAAATAAACTAAGATTTTTTTTTGACATAAGTCCAAGGTACACTTCCAGGGGTGCACCTTGGACCTATATATATGTTACGGGCAATGTGATAAATTCAATGGAATTTATGAATGAAATTTATCACTTTGCCCGCTCCACGACGGGCATTATCAATAATGCCCGATTAATCAATTTAAACTTTCACTAATTATGTACTGAAATACTTCTCTCAATTAAAATTCCAAAAAAATATATGCTGTGTATAAAAGGCTAAAGTATCGAGGGAAAATTGTTTCATCAGTTTATTTTCAAAAAATAAAAATTGATGGGTAAAAAGTAAAAATATGTCCGAGATACATGACCTTCTCTAATAATAAAGATTACCATGGAATTAGTATGTTTAAAACTTCGAAAAAGTTAATTCACATCACACCATTATAATTAGAACCAATATACCTACCCTTTGTCTCATAAGAGACTAATCTTAAAATCTATTGACAGGTGTGCAACTAAAAAAGAAACCTTTGTGAGACATTTTTTACACTGCTATTTTAATCCCACCTTCACTGCTTTAAAAAGAATGATGGAGATTTGCGACGTCCCAATTTTTGAGGTTTTTTAGTTGGTGGAAAGAGTTGGAACCTTAATGCTAACCTATTTTTACCTGTGTAGGGGATATCCGTTTACTTTATTAAGCATTAAAAAACACAACTTACTTTTCATAACCGATGCTGTTTCCTCTCTTGCAAGGATTCCAGCTAAAAAAAAGTTGGACCCCTTTTTAGGTTCTTAAAGTTTTAATTGAAAATTGTATGACTGTTTTAAGAGTTTTGAAAAGTGCTTGAATAAAGTGTATAAGAATGCGCATTATAAAGGGTCGCTAGCGTGGACATAATTTAGATTTGTAAAAGAAGATTGAATGTTGCAGGAAAAAGATGAACTAAAAAAGTAATAATATGATGAGACCGTTAGCTGACAACTTGACTGCGGAACTGGAACTAGTAAACTAGACATCTATAAAATTATAAAAATTACAATATGTATGTGTAATTAGACCATATAATCTATCATGGTTTAAAGTTTCTTTGAAATAATTACACACATCTTTTAACAACTTTATCAAAATCCTTATTTTAACGTGATTCCATTTAAAAGTTCCTTAATGCACAAAAGCATACTAACGATAAATCAGCTTCCAAATAAATAGTTTCTTTTTAGATGTTTAAAGCATTTAAAACATTATGTGCAAATAGTAAATCATATTAACAAGGAATAATCTATTTTCTCCCAATACAACTAAAGTACTAACTTGAACGCATAATTTAGCTACAAGTTTCTTATTCACTTCTGTTTCTGATAAGATTCAAGTAACAAGGATTGACAAATGGAATAACAGCACGAGAAGTCTATAAGCTAACTAGATTACAATGTATCTATAGCAAGAAGATTTGAAGTTTCTCCAAAAACTCTAACTTGTGACAAATGTTGAAATAATGTATCAAACCAAGGTCGTCTAATGATGACAAGATTACGCAATAAAAAAAACCTCCCGAAGCATAAAATTTGGCACCTTTCTCCCTAAGCTTCATCTAAAGGAGAATATGTATCTATATCACTAACGACACAAAACACTTGCTTTGAAACAGTTAATCGTTTGTTTGTTTTTATCTTTGAAGAGTTTTAGGAGCCAAAATTTTTTTTGAGGATCTCAAGCATGAACTTTGAAAGTATACATTTTAATGCACCTAATATTCACTCTGTCAAACCGTCTGGCAGTTACTACTTATCGCAGACTCAAACACTCATCGTATTGTATGAAGACAACACCGCATTTAAAGACGGAGACTAGACAATGCGTTTAAACATTACCATAGTTTTGATACCAAAGATATTTAGATTTAAATGAAAATATGTACTTATGCAATGAATGTAATATTTTTGGAACAATGTTACCGTGTTTAGAGTTAAAGATAATTTTCGATAAACACACCCTTTTATTATCACTATTTGTTTATTTTCCGTTAAAGGTTTTAATTGACTTTCACTGTATACTTTCGATTTCATGCTTTTATAACTGTAATACTTTTCGTCTATTACTTTTTCTAAGGTCATTTTAAATATAATGAGTTCAATAAATGCAACTTTCTTTTAATTTATATTTTATTAAATTCTTTTAGTAATTTATATAACTTAGTTTAATCTTATTCTTACATGATTTTTTGCTTGAATAAATCTTAAATAAAAAAAAGATTCTATGTCTTTAAAATCTTTCACTAATCATAATTTGTATTGCTGTCTTGAAATTTTGACTGAATATTACTATTATACGGAAACTTTTATGACAAATCAAAAATTTTAGAATTGATACTATAAAAACAACATTGATACTATAAAACATCAAAAAAATACTTTTTGTAAAGTTAGGTATTTTAAAATTTTGAAACATCTTTCTGTAAGCGTAGGTAAAAGAAATAATGAATGTAACTAATCCTGAGTTCACAATTACCTAAATTACTGTATTAAAATTAAGTCGCAATTTCCACAATAGTTACTGAATCTGAATGGCAAAATTTAGCTATGGGAGTAGTTCCGTTTTATATTTTAACAATTTGTAAAGCATACTAAATACCGAATGTAATTTTATCATCATTATTAAGAAAACATATTATGTACACATTCCAAACTATAGAAAAAAACTTAAGACTCTTTCCTTTAGAAATCATTTTGCCTCAGTAATTGAACTTTTCTGCAACGAAATTTCCTCGACCTCATTTTTGAGTGCATTAAGTTTCACAAATTTCCCCTCTAGCAAATTATCCGCCAATACTTGAGAGCTTATTCTACCAGAAACATAATTTTCGGTACTAGGTTCTAAACGATGATTACTTCATTTTTCCAATTGAAAAGTCCTCAAATGGAGCACTTACATATATTTAATGAGGTAAAAAGCACCATGCAATCAAATCTCTTGATATATCTACCGGGAAAATAAATTATACATAAAGATCCGCATTTAGTTTCGCCTGAAGCTATTGTTTGCTTTTCCGATAACTTTATGGGTTAAAACCAGTTAAAACCTTCTTCCTTTCATTTTGCTCATTATTGATTTTCCTTTCTCATGACTCCCTTTTTCTATACAGATTACGAAAAATATAAATCATGCCTTTTCTTGAAGTTACTTAGATCTTTCAAAATTACTGTTTTTTTTTTTTAAATAACAAAAATATTCACAATAAATATATGTTTAATCTATACCTTTAGGTTATACTCAATGAATTTCAATTTATATTTTAAGAAAGTTCTTGGGAAATAAAGAGACGAACGTGTGTTTCACTTACAACCCTCCCTTAAGAAAGAGGGGGTAAAACTTAATTTAATTAAAATCTTAAGTTTAAAAACCAGTTCACAGTAAAGAAGACTTCATTTCAAAGGGAGGAAATAACAAAGAAACAAAAAAGAGGATGGGGTGAAGCTCAGCAACTCCTAAACAACTTACAAGGAGAGGATCCCAACGTGTCATCACCGATTTGGTTCATTTTTGGTGTGTAAGTAGTGCATGACTAGGACATCAATTTGTGAAAATATTAAGAAGCAACTTTCAGAAATTTTAGAGAAAATCGCGATTAAAAATTTTAACATGTACTTATAAATTTAATAAGATTCGTATCTTGCAAGCGGATCGTGGTGTAGCGGTAAGTGCTACGCTTCCCAACCCAAAGGTCCCGGGATCGAGTCTCGCTGCATACCATATTTTTAATTTTAATTTTCCACGCAATTAAGAACACTGATTTGAAATAAAGTAGTACATTTATAATTATCAATTTTAAAATATTTTTTAAATATTTTTTTTGTGGGAAAAATCAATATAACCGGATAATATGGAATCATATTTATAAATATATTATTATTATATTGTTTTGAAAAAATTTTTTCATTCCTTGTTTCCCCAAAAAATAATTAAGAAATCCAATTTTTTATGATCCTATTGTAAATGTTATACATTTACCCCAATTTTTTTTTTATTTTAACTATCAAATCAGACACATACCAAACCCTTTTAGCATAACAAAATTGCGTACTTTCTTTTGGATATTTAGGGATAAATTAAGGTGAAACTTCATCTATAAAAATATTTTTTTTTGTTTATAAAAAAATCTTTTCATTCTTTGTTTCCCAAAAAAACAATTATTAAATCCAATTTTCTATGATCCTATTGTAAATATTATATATTTACCAAAAAAAAATTTTACACAAGAAAAAATGTTTTAAAATTGATAATTATAAATATGCTACTTTATTTCATATCTGTGTTCTTAATTGCGAGGAAAATTAAAATTATGGTATGCAGCGAGACTCGATCCCGGGACCTTTGGGTTTGGAATCGTAGCTCTTACCGCTACACCACGATCCGCTTGCAAGGTGAGAATCTTATAAAATGTTAAGTACATGTTAAAATTTTTAATCGCGATTTTCTCCAAAATTTCTGAAAGTTGCTTCTTAATATTTTCACAAATTGATGTCCTAGTCATGCACTACTTACACACCAAAAATGAACCAAATCGGTGATGACACGTTGGGATCCTCTCCTTGTTAGTATGAAAAATGTGCAATATTTCTTCCATATAAACTAAACTTAATAATGAAATACTTGCAGAAATGGCACACAATAGAGTTGTAAAGAAATTTTAATGAAAAAAAAAACAGCCCTTTTAACTCCCCTTGTTTCAATAACGTCTTAAGTCATCCATTCATGAAATACAATTTACGAAATAATTATTTTCCTCATAAGAAGTCACTAAACAATTTAACACTGGCATTTAATATAAAAAT
Source organism: Tetragnatha montana (assembly GCA_963680715.1). NCBI lineage: Eukaryota > Metazoa > Arthropoda > Arachnida > Araneae > Tetragnathidae > Tetragnatha > Tetragnatha montana. The sequence continues at coordinate 17,646,602 of OY796681.1, forward strand.
ACTATTGATGACTAATTTTGTTTCCTCCCTTTTAAAAGAATTTTAGTAATCTAGAAACACTGACTCTTTCGCTTGAACAAGATGCAATAAGTTAGTAGATATACGTATATAAGGGGGCGATAACAAAAGTAGAGGGCAAAGCGCCTCTGGGGTAATATTTTAAACAATAACGATCAGGCTGATCAGTAACAGAATCCGTGAAGTATTAAAAATCAACGTAAATATTAATGAAACCGCATCGATATCTACGATCAATCCAACATTACGAAATTACTTTCCTTCACGCTCCAGTTTTAACGCTTTACTGGATTCCACTTCCCAAATTCCATGGAATGCGATAAGTTCTCCGTTCCAAATGGCATGTAAGGGAACCCGGGAAGCTTTTCGATTCCGCATCGGGATTTGTTAATTAAGAGTCGGTTTAATTAACGCTGGGGAGCGTTTTTGAGGCGAGCTGACGGATATTTTGCCGTTGTTCTTTCTCGAGTGATTTTCGAATTCCAGAGGCGAATTCTTCTGGGGATGGACGCTATGAAAATGTCATGGAAATCTGGAATGTTTTAAACGTTCGTAATTAAAGTGGTGGAGACATGTGTGAAGGTTTGGCAAATGCGAGGAAAAGAGGGAATTGTGTTTAGTGTTAGGGGAGTTTTATTGTTTTTAGAGTTTTAAGTTTCATTCGTAAGTGTGATTTATCAGTTTGGAGAATTTATTTTAGTAGAAGTTTTGCTCTACATTCACAAAAATAAATGAAAAATTGGTATTTGTGCGAAATGTAAGTGAGTATTATGGTACTACTGAAATAACTTTGTTAAATACAAGGTAGAATTTTATTAGAACTCATAATTGCCATTGGTTTCGTTAAATCAGGCAAAATTCTTAACTGTGAAACTATATAAATTGTTTCGATACTCTGAATTGACAAGGAATTACGGAAATGGTTTAGCGGGTGTAGATTTTTAAATAGAATTTTTATAATGTTGTTTATAAAGATATTTTTGATTTTTTTGTACTTCGTGTTTGCTGAAGTTTTTATGCCTTAAATTAAGATCACACACACACACTCTTGTTGAAGAATTTGACAGTGATTTTACTAACTCAAAACTTAAAAAAAAAAAAATAATTCTTAGCTTAAAAGTTTTAATGGCCAGTTAAATTAACCATTAATTTCTTTTAGCTTATTGTAATTTTTTAATATTTCATATCAAGTACTAACAAGAATTAGTTTATTCATGATTGCTTCACTTTTTCGACACAACAAAAGCATTTGTTTTGAATCATCAAGCTCCTTGTTTAACAAAAGTCATATTCGAAATAAATATTTAAAGGTAATAAGTATTTCGATTTTACATGTGTACTATTCATCTGACAGTTGCGGTTCGTTGAAGTCCCAAACAAAACGAATTCTTTCACGTGAAGCTTTTAGACAATATGTCATAGCAACAATTAGCCGGAATGTGAAGGCATAGTGGTCTCTTTAAAAGAACCACTTGATTCTCTAGTGTTTTCACAGAAACAACAAGGTGACACTATGGCATATGATGGATGGTCAGAGCTGTGAAACTACAACAGAATCCTAAAATTCTGTGGAGTTTTGTTCAATAGATTTAATAAAAATAGATCTTTGAATGGTGGTAGGATGAACTAAGAGGGAACTAATAAGTGTTACAGTTTTCAATCCGTTTTTTTTTTTTTTTTAAATATTTTTGCGTAATTTGTCTTACGCTTCATTTTTTATTGTTACACTTAATTTTTTTCCTGCAAATGAAAAATCTAATTAAAGAAACGAAATGAGAGAGAGGGAGAATCTGTCTATTTTAAAAATTTCTTTTTCTTCATTAACATGAGTTATGCTTGAAAAACACGCACGCATGGAAAAACATTGGCAAGTTTTTTTTCCCCTTGTGTTTCAAATTATAAATTGTACAAAATATCTTCGCAATTTATTTTACTTTGTAGTTTTTTTGCACCATAAAATGATTGGTTCAATAAACTATGCACTATTAAAACAGAGTAGTTTCAGTATAAATAAATGAAAGTATAAATAAAAAAAAAGCCTTTTAGTAAAATTTAAAGACACGAACTTAATAAGGAAATACTTCATTTAAAATAATTAATTATTTATTCCTGATCAACTTGTTCAACTAGCAAATTAAGTTGCTAATATATCCTGGATAAAATATTTGGTTGAACAAATTAGGCGCCCACATGTGGTTGTTTCCCGCTTTTATACTGAGAGAATGAGTAAAATAATTACGATAATTTTGGACATAACGTTATTATTAAACATTCTTAATCGATGGAATTAAATTTTTAAAAAATATAGGATCGTAAAAATTCGCGGTTGTTTTAGATAGCAGATATTTTGAAGAATTACATAAGAGTTGTGTATTTTTTCCCCCCACATTTTTATTTTTTAATGGATTTTTACAACAATAATATTTTTTTTAAATATCTAAAACAAACTTTGCTGAAAATTGAAGTATCAGGAATAGGAAAAGAACTTTATATCCACTCATGAAATTTTGAAAACTAAAATCCTGAAGTATACTAAAAATATATTAAAAAAAACATAACTATAGGTATGTACTATTAAGTTATTTTTTATTTTCGTATAGTGCTGGATAAATGCGAAACTATACGTATAAATAATATTATCATAAAACACGCGCTTTCTAAAACTGAAACATGATACTAATGGCATGAAGTCAAATAGAATGGTTGATTGAAAAAGAGTAGACTAGAATAACTGTAATCGGAGACTTTCCAGATGAAAACTGCATTTCTTCCTTTCAAGTTTGCTTTGAAAGGTCTAATTCGTTTTTTATCACGTGATAAAAAACTCTCTTCATACTCAATGGTCGCTTGAAGCAATGATTGGAGAAATAAATGGCAAAAGGAAAACAAATTCTAGATCTAATTACCGATGCAAACATACAGAGAAGCAGTATTTGAAAGAAGATTCTAAAAGCATTTTCCAGAATATGTTCATAAATCTGATACAAAAATGTCGTTTTGCACTGATTAATTTGGGAGTATGATTGAATGGATCGAATTGCTACTTTAATGGTTTGAATGAAATTGACTTTAAAATATGATTTCAAGATATTGCTATATGATTTTTTAATTGACTACATTTTTATGTATAAAATTACAAAATTTAGTAATAAGAGCAAGAGTTTGCTTATTTATTTATAGCATACTAGCTGATATGCCCGGCCTTGCACGGGTGGAGTGTATCAATTTATTAAAATTTTCTCAAGTTACATGCCTAATTTTCTGTAACCATAATTACCAATCATCCTGGTAGTTTTTCATATCCCGGTGTTCCCAGTATTTTTTCATATCCCGGTGCCTTTTTCATCTTGGTGTCCCCGATGCCTTTTCATCTCGGTGTTCCCGGTGCATTTTCATCACCGTGCTCCCTGTGCCTTTTCCCTCCCGGTTCCAACTGTGTAAATCTAACCTAACCATCCAGTTCCGGTGTTGCACATTTAATTACGACAGTTACCCAATTATCCATTCTAAGTGAAAAAAATCCATTAAAATTATTACAGACTTTTGAAATCCCAAAATTTGTAAATACCCCCTGTTTAAATTGAAAAAAAAAATCCCGTTAAACTACACCAAAGAAACAAATTATAAGGTTAAATAACAAATTGATCTAGTGTTTCTATCTTCAACTTTCTAAAAAAACTGCATGATGTAATCTTTACTTTAACCAGTCTAATTCTTAAAACTTTCTATTTCAACTTAAAGTTTCATGGAAAATGAAGTTTTTAATAAGAAAATACTGTTATAAAGTTTTTTATAAGGGCCGTTTTTAATTTTTTAAATTATTAATAACCTTTTTAAAACATTTAAAACAATTTTAGCCAAGTTTTATCTTTAAATACTTTGTTTTATGTTTAAAATTGTTTTTGTTGTATTATTTGCAACAATGCGAGTTAAACAGATCTTCTTTAGTGGAGAAGTAAGGCGATTTTTACAAAAAGGCCTAAAAGGGGGTGAAGGGGTGGTTTTAGAAATTTGGAAATGATGTCATTGTCTTTCCCCCGTCCCCATACGTATGTGTACCAAGTTTGGTTCGATTCGGACGGGTAGTTTTGGAGAAATTGAGGCAAATCTGTTCCGGACAAACCCAGGCAGGAACCCAGGGACACCTTCATTATATATAGAGAGATAATGCATGTTTGCATTTTTGTTGCATGTTGCATCAGATTTATCGTTTTTGAAAATTCCTCCAGTGGATAGTTTTGAAAACATATGATGAAGGTTGAAAAGGGTATGGAACTTCAACTAGCATACATAAATTTCCTATCTAAAGTGAAAATAGTAAAAAAAAAAACGAAAAAAAAAAAAAAAACCAAAAAACCACCCAGAATATTTTATGTTAGTTTGGTAAGAGTACCTATTATTTTATTTAAGACATATCAAATTTAATAAAAATATATACGGACAAATAACATTTTTTAATCTAGCAAAAGTAATATTGCAGTGTAAAGGCTTAAAAAGATTCATGTCGTGTCGTAAATTATTTCTTTGCAGCAAATGTATCGATACATTTAAACAGTAAATTCGCCTTAAATTTATAAAGTTTTCTTTTGTTGTAATTAGTTACTTCAAGCTAATTTACTGGTTAAACTTTCTTAAAATTGTAGCTAATACGCAGTATCTTCTAATATCTAATACAACTATATCTTCTATCCAATATAGCTTCTTCTAACGACATAATTATAGGTATACTAATTAAGAAATTAAAATCTTTCAGAGTTAATAGAATTGTTGTATATTTTTCTTTGGTACGTGGGCAAGGGAATACAGGTGTTATGGGCATCAAGAGGGCAGATCATCTTGCGGAAGATCGGCATAAAGCTTTAGTTTAGTACTAGTAAACATTCCAAAATCCTTTCACAAGAAGATCATGAGGGAAGGTATTCTGGACACTTGATCCAATAAGATCAATACTTCGGGACAAAAAGTGAATCAACTAAGGATATGTTTCCCAAGCATTAAGCATCGATTGTCTTACCTTTTTCCTACACCAATTTTAAAATTACGCAGTTAATAACTGGACATGGTTTTGGTGGAAAGGAGGATGTTCTTCATACTGTGTATAATTGCTTAAACTTCTCGCCAAAAAGGAACCATTTAAAATCAGCATTAAGAAAAATAAACATAATATAGCCAGCATCTTTTAGAGTACTGATTTAAAACAAAAGCGCATTTGTTATTTGTTCATTTCTTAGGAAATATATATAATAATCCCTTTTAATTATCAACTATTTATTTTATGCATTATATTGTGTAATTTACTTACTTTTGTAAGCCCCGCGTAATACCTAGTGGAACACGGGGAGATTTTTTATGTTGGTCGATACAAAAAAAGAAAGTATGTTAAAATAAAGTATCAATATTAAGTATCATGTTACGCAAAACATTTTTCTAAGGATCTTTAGAAATCTCCATAATATATTAAAGAAAGTTTTGTCAAGAGTTAATGGTTTAATACCTTTTCTGAATTCATTACTAAAGCAATTTTTGTGTGAGAGAAGAAAATAATAGTATCTATTCCATAACACTCTGAAAGACTCCTAATTATATCCCCATCCATTCATTATTGATAATCATCTCGATGAGTTTGACAAATGATAGGAAACTATATAGAAGGTATGATGTCCTTGTCAATAAGTATATCGCTCGATCTGGCAGAATTTGGCCCTATGATACATGCTGTGAAATATAGTATTTATATGATCATTAATCTCAATAAATCTAACAAAAAGGAAATTAAAATGTATTTAGTTTAGGTAAAGCCATGAATGTATGGTTTTTACTCAGAATACACAAAAATGCAAAAAATTCGTTTTTTTTTTTTAAAAAGTAAATTATTGATAAAAATTTTCAAAATAATCCTACTTCAATTAATTGGAGAAAGGTTAAACACAAAAAAAAAACATCCTAAAGGAATCAAAGAAGAAGGAAAGAATTTTAGGATAAATTACTAAAAGTTGAAAGTGTTAATTAAAGAAGGTATTAAGAAGAAGAAGTTAATTAAGAATTAATATGCAAAAAATGTAATGTGTACGTAGATTTAAAGAATACTAATGCGTATTATTTTGAATGTTTTAATTAAATCAATTAGGATTAAATATTTCTTTTAATATTTCACTATTCTCTATTCTATTGTAACAAATTATAAAATTTAGATAATAATTATTTATCATAATATACTATTATATTGTAAAGAAATTCATAAAATTAATAGTTGGTACCATTTTTGAAAAAGCACTATTATATTTTGAAGGTGTTTTGAAAAGAAGACAAGTGGTCATTAAATTTCGTATGGGTATTTTGCCACCAAAATAGTTTATGTTTATATTGTTTCAAAAACACTTGAGCACCACTTGGAAGCGTATTATTTTTGCTAAGACATTGGAACTATACCATGAAACCATGATATACTAACCATGAAAAAACTATTAATTCGATGACACTTGAAATGAATGCAGCGCCTGTTTCATACTTCATTTCGACTTCAAGAGGCAAATGAAAAGGTTTGTATAGTAAGGCAATTTTTCGCAAGTATACATAATATCATGTAAAATTTTAGGATGAGAAAAGGCAGAAATTTACGCTTTAAAAGAATATTTATTGTGTTAATATATATTACTAAAAATTCAGATTTCAAATGTAACTTATTAATAAACTCAAAAATAATTTAAGCTCTGTGTAGTATAATTTTAATTCTACTAAAATGTTTACCATAAGTTAAGAAAAGTTTCATCAAGACATATTGTAGTTAATTCTATTGTTTACTCATCTTAAACAAATCAAAAATAGATAAATATCCCTTTAAACTGTGAATTACTGATCATTTAAATTCATGAGTTGTTTTCACTGCAAGACTTACATTTATTAAGGCAATAGTTATCAAAAGTTACTATTTAAAAAGTTATAGCATGTCAAATGCATTTAAAACATTCCAATAACTTGTACAAAATAGATTTAAAGTGTGTTATTCAGTCATTATATTAAAAAAATTATATTAACTATTTTTTTTTTCGTAAAAAGGATTTTAGAAACATTTGACTTACCTGTAACAATATTCGAATTTTTTCCGCCACGAATTTTCAAATGAAAATAAAGACTATTGACTCACAGTAATTTTTAAAAAATGCTTGTTTTTCTTATAATTGGATGCGTCCGGAGAACCTCCGTCAGCTGTTCGGAACTCCAGAAGTGAATTTCCCAACCTCTCCATCTTTAACAATCGTTTGAGAACATGACATCTGGTGGTCTGTGTTTGAACTAATGCGGGAAACTGAAAAAGATGTCTCGAATTCTTTGAGTTTTATTTAGTTTCAATTATAACTGGTTACAGTAAATTAATGTCATAGGTTTTCTCTGCCATGCTGATCTTCAACAATAAATAAATTTTGGCAATGTAGATATTACATAAGTTTTTCATAACGAGAGGAATTTAGCGAATACTGATCAGATGAAATTAATGACATATCAATACCTTATAAGTCATATGGGAACCGGGAACCTTTAAAGTTCTTAAAAACAATGTGATAGATGCGTATCAATAGAAATTAAAAGATTTTTATGAATGTGATTCATTGGCTTTGACTTTGCATAGATTTATTATACGAAACAGGTAAACTTTAGCTAGCTTTTAGCTGATAGAAGGGATATCAAAAAGTACTTTTATGGGTTTAAGGTTTCTTCGAAAAGTCAAAATTAAATTTAATCCCTAATCATCTTTAAAATTTTTCAAAATTAAATTTTTGAATCTCGTAGTGTTGAAAAGAAAACAACAAAAACAATTTAACGCCTTAACAAAATATTTTAAAGATAAAGCTGGATATAAATTGTTTAAACAAAGCTATTAATAATTTTAAAAAATCCTAATAATAGGAATTTCTACATTTTTTTCAGTCCCTTATACATAAAAACTTTATGTTAAGGCTGGAGTAGAGCATTATTTAATCATTAAACATTATTCTAAGTATAAATGTTACGGGCAGTGTGATTAATCCGGGCATTATTAATAACGCCCGATGTAAGGCGGGCGATGTGATAAATTCAATGACATTTATCAATGAAATTTATCACTTTGCCTGCCTCCACTTCAGGCATTATTAATAATGCCCGATTACTCCCTTTGCCTGTAACATATATACTGTTATGGTAATTTTGAGAGAGGTAGATCACCGTTTTCTGGCCTCCCTTTCTGAGATAGATCACGTTTCTTAGAAACAGTATCATCTTAAAAATTGCAAATTATGCGCCACCAAGTTATTATCAAACTCTTATAATACTATTTTAGAATTCATAACAATATTCCTAGAAAATTGCATAGTACTTAACAGCTAAAGTTACTTTCCAGTTACTTTAAGGCAAAGGTAGCGAAATTAATGTAAATAAAATAGTATTAAACTCAAATTTATTGAAGTATTATGATATGAATATTATGAAAACAAATTATTATGTTCATTGTAAGTTTTTTATTGAACATTTCGATTTGAAGTTATTTCATGATTCCCATGGGAAGAAATATATTTTTTTTTTCAATCTTGATTTTATTTCTTTAAATTTCTGGATAATTCAATTTTTTTTTAGAATTTGTATGAAAATTTCATGCAGTAAAGACCGTAAATGACAAAATTAACCCCAATTCAATTGAACTTTAGTTTTATTCAATTGTTTTCGTAGTCATTTCTGATAAAACTAACCGTATATCATATTTCTGTATTCATCTTTTTAATACTGACGAATGGGAATCCAAGCAACCCCGAAACAGTTTTTTGTTTTAACTATATCATGTGCTATAAATTTACATTATTTTCTACAAAAATCTCATTTGCACATCTGTCATTCTCGTTTTAGATACTATAAGCAACATGTAACGCACGTTTTACAGAATTTAATGTCTAATTTTTCAATTATGTCGCCATCCATTATTATATATAAATGTTAATTTAAATTTATGCATACTAATATTAGCAGTATACTTTTCTATCAGCGTCAACGTTAATTACACTATAGATTAATATTCAGTATTCAAATTAGGTGGCTTTAACGGGTTTCAAAAAATTTGTCGAGTATTTTTTAACAGAATTAAATAGCACAATTTATTCTTTTATAGTTTTAAACAGTTATTATAAATAATAATTTTTAGAGTAAATTTGAAAATTATGAGTATTGTAGTCCATAGTTCCCGATTTTATGTGTTTGTGGGGAAAGGTTGTCATAGTACCCCTGTAAGCAGTAGATCAAACTGCATGAGTAATAAATATCAAATAGATGTTTAACAAATACTGAAGGTGTGTTGACTTAAGAAATTGGCATCTGGTAAAAAAAATCTCAGTTTTGCCATGCACCTACTTAAAAACATTTACTCAAGATTCCAAGAAATAATCAAAACTTTTTAAGCACTATTTTTATTTTACAAGACATCAAAAACTTTTCATCAATACCTCTTCATGTATTGATGGAAATAATGTTGAATACCTGATAGTTACCATGAACAGCAAGTAGGATATTTAGTAAGACTTGGAACTTGTGTTCAAGTTAAGAAAATCCAAACTAACTACATATTTTTTACCGCAGCAATTACTTTTACTAGATTGCAGGAAATGAGACATTAATTGCATGCTTAATGAAATGCCTAGTTTATTCAGCACCAACAGATGGGGAATTTGTTTTTGAGAATAGCATTGAATAATTTCCTGCCCTCAACAGATTACATACTTAGTTACCATATGCCAAAAGCAGAAAAAATGAAACCTTATCAATTCTAATTAATTTCATGAAACATAACACCCCTAGAAGAATTCATGTAAGAAATGCTTCTAGAAATATTTAATAAACATAGTTTATATTCAACTCCACATTCACGTATTTGTTATCAAGCTTCATACTAATTGAGATTGTAAGATTTTGAAAATTTATGACCTTCAATAATATATTATAATTGTTTAATGAAATATATTATGTAAAATTAAAATTGTTCTCAACGGAAAGTCTGATTTATTACGTTTAACTTAGAAATGAATCACTATGTTTTAAAAAAGCTTTTGGTTGACAATTTCCAGTAAAAACTTTTTAATTACTGGTCCAAATGACTCACTTTTGGTATAAAAAGTCCGGACTCATTGGATGATTCCAAGTGGATTACATGAATCACTATTCATATAATCCACTAGTTAACATGATTCCACTAGTAAACATGATTCCAAGTGGGCTTTTAGAATTTTTTTAAAATCTATTATTTAAGTTTCATCTGAAATCAAACGTAAGAAAAAAATTGTTTCACAAAGGAAAGTTAAGAAGGCTAAGAATAAATTTATTTATAACCTTTAAACCATTTGCTCTTAATAATGCATCCTTTTAAGGTTTGTTGTAAAAGTACTGATCAAAAGTGCGTCCTTCAAAATATTTTCTAGAAAGGTGCTATAAATCGTAAGGACTAATGCAAAATCGATTGTATCTCCCTAACTTAAATCTTCCATTGGTGCATTATAACCTGAGTAACATAAATTTTATGTAGATTTTCCTGTGTAATATGAAAATCTGCCCATTATCATAGGGACTGCATTTCTGTAAGATATTTTATTTGTGAATATATTTCAATGTTTATTGAAAATATGAGGACATTTTTTCGAGTTGCAAATAAAATATACCTTTTTTTTAAAAAATCAGTAAAAGAAAAATAAACCACGGCATAACTTTTAAAAGGTAACTTTTTTCTCTATCACAAAAAGAGAAAAAAATGTATTTTTTTCCATCTCGGCTATGATAAAGTTTAATTTTTACATTCAATTGTATATCTAAACAAGATATAATATTAAAATCTATAGCGGTTGAAAGTTCCGAAGAAATAGTTAAATTGGAATAATTATATCAGCAGAGACAATGTTTTAATAATTTAAAATTGAAAATAAAAATGAATTTAAATATTTCGTTTAGAGATACTTAGATGAGCTTACTTCAATACATACATAATCGAATAAATATTGTACATAGAACCGATGTTATGAATTCTAGTAGGTACTGTAAAATATATAATTAAAGTAGATACTTTTTTTTTTCATTTTCTATGTATCTATGTATCACTAAGATGTATCGATTTATCTGGCTGGATATAGTTTTGAGAAGTTTTTAAAGATGTGTTGAAGGGGGGCTTAAAATTTTTTCGTCTGGAAAGTGAACAAATGAAGATTGAAAGTTGGCCCTTATCCAAACTCCTCAGTGTTTGTATTTTCACCACCAAAAATATATATTGCTTTCTTGACAGCATTCTCTTATCTAATGAATAATGAGAAGTTGGGAGAGTTTTTACTTATTTAAAAAAAAGTGTAAGAAATCGTCTTGTTTTTAAAGCCTACATGGAGGGCTATAAATGATTACCTTTTTCAACAGGAATATAAAATTTCCAAAAACTCCTGCAAAACAGCTGTAATACCTTGATTAAAATAAACCGTGGGAATTTGTGTTTATCCCTTGTGATTTACAAGTTGAAAAGGAGTTCTTGTACGTATATAGATATTTTTAAATTTTATTTATTAGATATGATAATGTAGTACCGTTTTTGTTTCATAATTTCAATAAAAAATTTTTATTTTAAGTGTTACAAACATTTGCATTTATAATTTTGTGAAATTAAAATGTATGAAACGAAAAGTAATAGAAGTCCTAGGGATAACAAAAATACTAATTAAATTAGATAAAGAACAGGGAGAGAAACATTTAAAATTTAACTTTTTCCTATATAAATATTTTCCTGTTACTTTCAAAATATTTAGACCATTAGAATAAAACCATTTTTTATTGCTCTTTGTTCTTTTGAATTGACTCTGTTTGCACAAACTTTGTTTTGAACTCGGGTAGTATGTATTCCTATATTGTTTAAATTTTAATGATAGAAATATCGGTATGTTAAAGTATTAAATGTTAGAAGTCATAATAAGAAACTTAAGGGGTATTAAAATTAATTAGGATGAGAAATTTTAAGTACTCTACCTTAACTTGTTAGTTAACTTTTTTACTTACTTTCTAATTCGGTCGGGTAGAACCTAGCTGAACTCAGGACCGGATTACTTCAGTAAATCAAATTAATTAATTGCGTTAAAAAAATATATGAGAATCATAAAATTGATATTTAAGATTATAAGTATTTAAAATTCTTGTTAAACTAAAATTATAAGTACTCAAATCATACCAAGATATCAAAATTTGAGAGAATGCAGAGAAGCAAACATTAAGGTATTGAAGTATAAAATTTTAAGGATTGTGATGGTTTTCAGTATTTTGATTCAAATAGTGCAAAGCGCTGAATCGTGTGGAAAAGCTAGAAAATCTGTAAACTAAAAAATACATGAGAATGGGAACAGAAGTACTCTTTTTGAAAATGTGCGTATTACATGAAATACGCTGAAGTTCGAATCATTATTAGTAATAAAAGTTATAGTCCTTTGTCTTTAACTAAAATCTAAATCCTTGTCTTTAATAAAAGTTTATCCCTTAAGGAGGGATAAACTTTTATTTTAGGGGAAGGTCGTGTACCTCGAAACTATTTTGACTTTTTACCCTGCAATTTTATTAAAAAAATAAATAGTAATTTATAATAAATAATACCTAATGAAATTTTGATATCAAATGAAACGTTTTCTGTACGTAGAACATTAATTAACTGAGAAAAGTTATTTGGATATGAATCATATAAATTAAAGTAGTATTAGCTAAAAGTAAGTGCTACTACATAGTATTACTTAAGTTCATTTTTATCACCAGATCGCGGACAGAAAAAATCAAAATTATCGTAGAACTTAGAAAAGGTCGAAAGGAGAGCCAACATTCACCAAATTGGCTTTAAAAAGAAGTTGAAGTATCTAACTGATTTACCGTAATGGAAAAGTACAAAAAAAACACATTCAGACGCTCTCTGAAGCGACAGAACTTTCCCGTTTACCTAACATTAATTTTGGATCCTTGTTATTTTGATATAGCCACTTGTTATTATCGCATACATTTAAAAAAATTTTATTAATAACTAAATTTTATATTGATTTTACTTATAGCATCAATCTCTAAATTTTGCTTAAAAATAATAGAGCATTTTCAATCACATGACTCGGACCTAACAACGGCCTTAGCAACAGAAGATGTTACAGTTTTTTACCCTACAGTGGTTTACAGTTACAGAAAATGACACTAGCCGTGGAATTCTTCTATTGGAGCATTTGCAATCACGTGATCCCATACCTAAAAATCGCCTTAGCAACAAATAAACAATGGCCTTAGCAAAAGTAAAAAGCCCTACAGAAGGTACACAGTTAAAAGAAAATAACCGGTTGTGACGTCACCTGAAAACACTCTATAGTAGGGGAGCCCATCATGATGCTAAATGTGGATTTACTCGAGCGCGTCAGATAATCATAGGGGGGATACCTTGCATACTTTTGAGTAACTTCACCAAATATAAGCTCTCTATGTAGGGGGGTTTCTCTAGAACAGCCCGTCAAATTTGTAAAAAAAACTAGTTACTTGGGTATAATCGAGCGCGTCAGATTGGCTACCAAGACAGTTAACAACTAGTTGAGCCTAGTTTCCTGGCTACTTGTCTATAAACATTTTGTTTCGTACATTTTTCTCGAAAAGAGCGATAGCGTCTTACCGGTGGTCTTTACTTTGCAACTTTGTAACCCTCCCACTCCCTTACCCACCGCTCAAATCGGCAGATTTTAGAAAATGTACACTTTTTAGCTGGTAACAAACCTACCTTATCTTTATCTGTTGCGCTCGAGTATGTCCATGTAAGTAATTTTTTTTTACAAATCTGACGGGCTGTTATAGACAAACCCCCCTACATAGAGAGCTTATATTTGGTGGAGTTACTCAAAAGCATGCAAGGTATCACCCCTATGATTATCAGACGTGCTCGAGTTACTACCCAAAAACACTCTGGGCTCCCCTTCTATAATGTGGAAGAATAAATATTTTTCCATAAATTCTCTTGTCCTGTCTTTGTTTTGCTTAGTTATTAAAAGAGAGAAGAAAAACTAAAATTTTATATTTTAATTCGAATTTTCGAAGGAATCGTTTACTTAACTTTAAGTAAATTAATTTAATTTAAGTAATTTAAAACATTTATTATTTTAAAACATCGAATTGACATTGAGTGTTAAAATTTAACTGCTGCTGAAAATTGCCAAATCTACGCAAGGCAATACGTTGCCATCTTTTAGAAGTTTACATGTCTCCGTAATTCATTTTGGTGAAATCGTTTTAATTACGATTTTAAAATATGCCTTGTGTATTAATTAGCTGGAGATAACCACAGATAACTGAAATAACGCAGGGAATTCAAAATAACATGAGAACTATAAAGAATCCAACAACTTCTGATCCCGAGTTCAACATCGTAACTAATTTGAGGAGGAGTAATCACAGTTTTTGGATCATGCCGCAGCCCAACGCCATTATGTAGCTGGTTTGAGATTTTTGTTTTGTAATACTTTCCCCGTTTCTAATTTGCCTCAATCATTTCTGCTTGCAATCAATTGCTTGGATTACAATATAATGACTTTTTAAAATTTTGAAAGGCTATGAGGTAACCGAGGTAACTGAAATGAGGCTGGCATCTGGATCACGAGGTGTGATTACTCTGTGAGTTTTTTTTTCTAATATCTAATTATGCAGCTGCTCTTTTAATTATGCGAATTACCGTTTGCCGCACCTCGGACGCATCTGGCATTGATCAAAACTTCTAGAACTAGCGAATTCGGGCCGATGCGTTTGCTGTGCGTCTCTTCTATTCCATCTTTCGTTCGATATTTTATGATTTAACTTAAAAAAAAGTGATTTAAAAAGGACTCGTAGCGCCTTACAATTTGTGGACTATTGGAAGCCAAGGATGCCAAAGATGTGACTGAATATTCCGAATGGATTTAATTTTAAAACACGGTTTAATGGATTAGACGCATCAAAACTGTTTTCGTGTATGTTCCTGGGACTCTGTCCCAGTCTAGACTGTCTAAACTTTGGCCCAACTGTGGTGTTTTCCATCTCTTGTGTCGACCCCAGAGGATTCTAAAATTATGTGAGTACCTATTTCTGTCATAAATCCTGCACAATAGTTTCTTTTAATGTACATCACAATGGTATACGCTTAATGGATACCATTAACCAGTCGCGCCATTTTGTTCACCACTGAGTTTGGAATCGCATTGTTCTATTTCTTCTTGGCCCTTTAAACTAATTCTTTCATACAAATTACAAGTGACTCGTGCTGAATGATATGTAATGTTTTTTCTTTAATTATTCCTTTGAAATTCAAGGGAAATTTTTAATTTTTCAAACTTCTCTGGTAAATGGAATGAGCAACGCGGAAGATGAAATTGCATAAGTACTTGAATATTTTGCGTTTTAGAATGGTTTAAGTAGTTAAATACAAATTTTATGTGCTATGTCACTTATATTAATCCATGTATATTGCATTTAACTTAAAACTAATCTTGTTTAACATTTTTATCCATATGTGTAGTTGAACAGAATTTACCTCACGACTAGTTACGAGTTTAAGTACTCTTGGTATGCTATAATTTCTATAGTATACACAGGGGTGAAAGTTTTATTAATCTGTTTAACTGTACAATTATTGAAAGATAAACTGTTATTTCTGAAATTATGAGATTTTAAAATTTTGTTACCTAACTGTTTTCTGTCAAAATTTAGTCCATTTTAAACATTTTTTTTAAGAATTCTGTCTTACATAATTGATACTATAATTTGTAGTTGTGTATCAGTAAAATATTAACGATAACCGAATAACTTTAAACTTTGCTTCTTAGTTTAGAGCAAATTTATACAGAACTTGGTATTTATTTTTAAATTATATCTTTAATTTATTTTAAAACTCAAGGTATCTCCTTTTTCATATAAAATTTTCTATCTTGATAATTTTTGAAATTTTCACCTTGTTTGGAAGAAACTATTGTGCTTGAAAATTATTAGGTATATTGTTGTTTGATTTAAAATTTAAATTTGATTTATTTTGCTATGAGGTTTTAGAAATGCATGTTAACCAGTAGAAAATGTAATATAGTATTAAGAGAGGAGGTCTATATTTTTTGTCCTTTTTTAAGATGGGGACATGATTCATGATTAATTAAATTACCGTAATTTCGGGTGGAAAAGCCGTGTCTTATTCGTGTTAAAAAGTTGAAATTTAGTGTCTTCAGGTTATTTTCTAAGGAAGACAAACCTGTTTAATTTTACTTTCATGCCTTATGAACTGGAGAAATTTGTAAGTTAACTAAGCCACATGGCTAATAAACACAGGTCTGCAATGAAAAAGCTGTTCAAAAGTTTTTATCAAATTCCCATGTATTTTGGTGTTGCTTATCACAAAATAGTATTGGAAAAATAGAAAAAGTTAGAAATATTTCTAAATTTGCTTTCATTTTCTTAAAAATTGCCTTATTTCTTAAATGGTCAAGAAAGGTGATGTCCTATGATAAAAAGAGGCCAGTTTTAGATTCAGCACACTAAGAAACATTACAAATGTTTTTTTAAAATAGTTTTTGTATAGTAGTTAGTATTTAGTTTTTGTGTAATGAATGAGTCCTTTTCCCAAAATTTTGAGGAATTTTCCACTAAAACATAAAGACTGACTAAAATTGTCAGAAAATGTGACGTCCCAGGGAAAACGGAGGTCATTTTGGGATTCAGCACACAAAAAAACCCATAAAGCCATAAAGATAAAGTGGAATAACCCAGACAGTTTTCAGATAGGGTTTTTTTTTTGTTAAAATAAGCAAGTCTCATTTAAAAACAATAATTAAATAACCTGTAGCAATTACGAAATAACCAAGTAACCAGTTCATCCTACATAAGGGAGCTGTGTGGCAATCTCTCCTAGTTTAATATCATATTAAGTATACTCTTGATAAGCCAAAAACTTGTACTTATCGAAAAAAATATTCCCCCCCCCATGGACATTAGGTATTCCTATTATGTTAACTTCCATTATTATGATGCAGACTTTTCCCTAAAACCTATGCCAAAAACCCTACTTGTCTTCACCAAATTTCTTCAGGACCAAAAATGAATTATTCTATTTAGTAATTACAATAGGGCCAGGTGATAATTTTTTGTTTAGAAGAATGGTTCCACGACTTTTATGAAGGTCAAGGGTGCATAAATGTATAGTGTGCTATCAAAAATTTACTCGACATCTGTCTTATTAGCAGATGTTTTCTTCCCCACTTATGGTCGTTGTTCATGTTCAGTAACATTCTAAACTGAACTGCAGATCTGAAAATGAAGAGAAAATTATGACTTTTCTGTTATTTTTCGAATAAAAAAATAGTCTTAGAACAGACTATTTTTTGAAGAAATTAAAAACGCGTATTTAAATTTAAGCTTTAAATTTTGAAAATTTAATTTCTTAAAAAAATTATTTCAATTAAATATTTTCGGCTATTTTTCTGAAAAAATATGTTACCGTAGTAAAAAATAATATTTAAGTGGAATACAATAGTATGTCTTATATGACACATCCATGTACCATATTTGGTAATTTAAAATTTATGGAGAATCTCTAGTTATCACGAAAACTGTTTCAATGTTTTTAAACGGTTCCTTCAGTTTCGTTTTTATCAAGAGTAGGTAGTTATACTGCGTATTTTCTAAACTAATATTTAAAAATACATAATCATTTAATGGCAATCAATGTCTGAGGATCAATATTTATAATTGAGAAACATTTTTTTTTTTTTTGCACAATTCTAGATATTTGAATATGTTGAGGATTAAGATATTGAGGATTGCGTCTTTTTGGAAGGGCGGCTTATATCCTATAAAATTTCCTTTTAGAAAGTAATACGAATGCGCGGCTTATCTACCAGAAATTACTACTAAGAAATTCGGATATAGAGGGACATTCTCAGTTTCGATCATCTATAGAAAAGTACTAGTTCGATTCTTTGTATGATTTTTTCCTAGAATGCAAGATTTTCACGCATTCCTGCATTAATATCTAAGGAACTAGAAATTTTCAACATTCAGTTTTAATCGTGATAAAGTGTAAAAACTTCCTTTCCCCTATTCAAGAATCATGGGTGCAAGCAGTCACACCTCCCATTCTTTTCACTGATGAGAAATGAACAGGGTTCTCCCCCCCCTTGACACAAATCACTAGATTAACTTTCACAAATTGCGTTGTTCTGCTTATTTTGCGCTTCTACCTTTTGGATCCACATCGGTGAACCCATCTTTGGAAAGTGTAATGCTCGGAGGATGGGTTGGCACTAGTGCTCCAGGTATCCATGGAGACGGATGCTGGTTTTGAGCGATCCAAAGGGAATCGGGAGGGCTTCTCTGATATGAAATTCCCCAAAATCTCCTTTTCCCGAAATCGGGAGATCGAGACAGGTTTGCTGACTGGAAGTTAATTTCAGTTCACTGATTGAGAACTAACTACCTTCCCAGCATTGGTGTTCAGACGCATGAAACAAGTTGTGGATTTACTATTGACACTAATTTCAATGCTTAATTAAGTTATGTTTATGAAAGATCAATTAACCTTAGCACACTCATGTACTAGTCAACACTTAGCACTATGTGTATTCCAGGCCTGCACAACTTTGACTGAAATACGGGGGAAATAATTTGATTTTCCCCGGCAATATATCTAGCAATAGTACCTATTATATCTGGGACGATCTAGTGGGTCAAAAATCAATCAATATTTTTTCCCTCATGAAATTGAAAGAAATTAACTGAATGATAGTGAAAAATGTATCGTTTTATGCCCGGTAGCAGAACAGTCCAGCACTGTAGCACTTGCAAATTAATTTTATAACTTATGAAAAAAAATCATATATCCCAAATGGATTATTATGGAGAACTGTGCAAGAATTAATGCTAACAATGTCTATTAAATGATATAATAACTTGGAATGAATGACTTAATTGTTTTTAAGTTACACTTACTGCAAAATTACTTATTTATGCATTAATTGGTGTCTATCATATTTTAAAATGCAAATTCAGCTTTTAAAATAACAGTTATTATGATAGTAAGCTTGGACCTGCATCGTTCAGAGTTGCAGAAAAATTCTAAAAAATTCTGCTACCGGAGCAATATGTATGTTATTTAAGGCACTGTCTATTTGTCAGGAAGATATACTCTCTAACTCTAGTCCTGTTTACCCGGCACTTGTCCGACAACGGTTCTGATTGGAACGCCGGGACCGCGAGACCTATGCCGGTTTTACCGTCCAAATAGACACTTCAGTTATTTGTTATTATATTTATTTAAATCATACTGAAGTGTTTAGCATTAAAATTTTAATGTAATTTCTACATTAGTGGCGATATGTCCGATTTTCACTAAACTTAGCAAAGACCCATGTAATATAGACTAGTATTCACTTTCGTTTGTCTTGAAAATGTCATCCAAAGTATGAATCGTCTTTACTCTTCACTCTTATTTCCTTCCTGAATGAATGATTCTTCGGTGAGGATCACTTTTACGATCATCGGAAGAAAAACTGAGTTTAATAGAATAGACCTATTACTATTTGCATTTATTATCGACAAAATTGATCAGTTAAATTTTTTACCCATAGGGGAGTACAGTGGAAGCTCTTATAACGACCTGCTCTTATAAAAATTCTCTCTTATAAAGACCCAAAAATTAGTCTCTATAAGAGCACAAAAGTGCTCTTATAAAGACTAATCTTCGAATCGATGCAGCTTATCGAATACTTTTCTGGATCGGATTGTTTGCGTCACACATGAATTAGCCAATAAACGAATATCAGAGTATGACAAACAGCACCAAAAAACCATCGCATCTTCTTCTCGCTTGCTTTCGCCCGGGATAACCGGCTACAATCCCAAAACGAAATCTTGCGCTACCCAATGCCTTTGTTGATTTGAGACTTATTTATTATTATTATTAGCGTTTTAGTTTTATGTAAGCATCCGAACATTCTAAGGAAGCTAAGCTACGCAATAAATTAATATCAAAATAAAAATTTAATAGCAAACACAAATATTTATACTTTGTAAAATATTGATCTTAAATTTCATAGCAAAAAATAAGGTAATATAACATTAAATTGAAAGTATCAAGAATTCATAAAATAATAAATAATTGCTTAAAATGAGGAAAAATCAATTGGGTGATTCGAACTGTGTTCTAAATCCCAACGATTGTATCCTACTGTTTGGATATAATGGTAAAATATACAACCAAGGGTTTCAGTTAGTTGATTAAAAAAACGTAGTACGGGTAACTGCAATTTCCATAATCCATCCCTTTGCCTTTGACGATTGAGGGTTGGTGATCGTTTTCAGGTTTATCCAAATTATTATTTTCCTCCAAACTTTATAAACTAATCTACTAAAAATATATCTTTGAGGGAATCGAGTCCACCTTCCATAAAATCATCAAAATTGATAGTTTAGTTTAACGAGTTTATTACTTTTAAACGAGTGATATTCTACACTCGAGTGTATCACTCGAAGTTAGCTCTTATAACGACAAAAAACTCGGTACGGATTAATTACGTTATAAGAGCTTCCACTGTACTTCTAGAAATTCTTATAGATTAAACAAATTGCATTTTTTAAATTAAGTTTCTTAAATGCCTTAACTTTTAGAAAGACTTATGGGTCATTAAAAGGCGAGTGATGCTTCGTATGTTGTGCAGGCCTGGTGTATAGAAATAAATCTTGGGCCACAAGTTCGGTTGATTTTAGAGAAACTATACGGTCAAATAGAAAACGGGCGGATCCAGGTTTGACTACTTGTTAGAATTAAAAAAAAAAAAACTTTCATGATAAAATCTGAGAAAATGTTTGAACGGTACCTAACATTTTAGCCTTAAAACTCCACATTATAGCTGCTCATAGCATCATATTTCTTTTTCATTCTTAAAAATCAATTCGTGGTACGTGCCTCCTGGATTTGCCCTTGATGAAAAAACCATGAGTAAATCTACTGAATCACGAAGTTAATTTATTAAAAGTTTATCTACACTTATCTTTGACATGTATTTTTTTTAATTATGAATTTTAATTCTCATTAGCGCTTTAAAATATTTATGGAATTTCGAAAGTATCGATATTGTATAAATTAAGAAAAAATGTTTATGATGTTATAGAGAAAATATTACATCCATATTTCAAAAACCTATTGAAAACTTAATTCATAATTGTATACCTATGGAAGTTTGGCATTTTTTAAAAATTATGAGCAGCAGTTAATTTGATTTTAATTAATAAAATTGGTTGTTAAGAATAGTAATGCTTTTGAGTTTTTGACGCTTTAGTATGGTGGCAAAAGTTTGACAACACGTGTTTGTAATGATTTACAGGATTTAAACTTTTAAAACTATTTTGAAAATGAATTTGTTTGAGTAATTTAAAAATTTCAGATTTGTTTATCGATATAAAAACTTAACTATCTGCTGCTGGTTCTATGTTCCAGAGCAAGAAATATTTATTTCGGTCGTAGGATGTTTTTACTCCATTTCTAGCACGTAATTTAAACACGTAATTTTCCTTTTAACTGCCAAAACCGATCACCGCCATTTCAAAAAATATCCCTTTAAAAAATTTTCCCACAGTGTCTTATTATAAACGGAAAAAGTTCAGAAATCTTAGTACAGCACGTGTTTGTGTGTTTTTTTTTATCTTGTAAAACTACTAATTTGAAATAGTCGTTAAATTTATATAAATGTAATAGAAAACTTGGATGGTCTACTGCTATTTGATTTGTTCTGCAGCATAGAATATTTTTAGGAAAAATATTTTTTACTCCTTCGTAGCACCTATTAAAATATTTAATTATTAATAATTATAATAACTAATTATAAATAAATTATGTCCTTTAAATTGTTGAATCATTCAACAAAAATTCAAAAGGTATCGTTCCATATTAGTTTAAATTTATAATTTACCAGTTGAGTTATGACCCATTTTAAAAATTTTAAAGATGTAATGCTAATCCTGATAAATTTCCCCCGATTACATCATATTTTAAAAATTATTAATTTACTAGGATTACTTTTATATTAATACGTGTAGTTGGTTCAAATTTCTCTTATCTTAAAAGTTTTAAAAACAAGTCAAAGTAATAGAATTAATGGGGATAAATGTAAAAAGATTGATTTCATAGTTTAATAAAAAGTTGCTGTGAAAAACTAGTTTTCATTTTTGAAAATTAGAAATCAAAGTAAGTTACAAGCAATGAGTACAAAAAAAAATAAAATGATCTTTAATTCTTTTTCGATATTTGTTGGTATGGTGGTTTTCCAAACCAAATAGTCAAAACTTAGTACTTGCGAAACCCTGACAACCCATTCCTTTCAGTAATATAAGATCAGTTTTAGAGTAGATCTAAATTCAATTTACCTGAAATACATAGCAAATATGAATCTGATGGATAATCGAAGTTCATTACTTGGCTCACTAACTAAATATAATAAGTCTGACTCGAGATTTTACGAGAAACAGTGAAAAATACTAAATGTTAGTACTTATGAATATTATTAAAATGATGTATATTCACTATTGTAAAAATGTACAATGATATTGTATTGCATATTATAAAAATTGAAACTACGCTCTATTTACTTATTTATTTTGCATAAATTTTATTAGGAATAGTTTTCTCTGTAAAACTAAATTAAACATAAAATACTTTGATTTAAATTTAAAAAATCGATTTAAAAAAAATATTTTTTATTCTTGGATGTTTTGCAAACTTTCTTAAATTTCTTGTTCATAAACTTCAATTTCTTATATGAATTGTCCACGTATCAAACTGGCTTTGAAGAAGTTAAAAACAACAGTATAAAAGATCTAACTTTTTATTAAAGTAAAACATTTATTAGCTTGATTCAGTTCAAGTTAATATAAATATCTTAAATTAAATTCTAAATTAAGTTTTATCAAAAATTTGAAAAACAAAAACCATCTTTATTTCGCTATGTCTTGTAAACTTTCTCATGTTCCATGTTCTTAAGTCATTCCCAAAATGGATTGTCATTATTCAACAAGCTGACTTTGAAAATATTAAGCAATGAAACAATCTTAAAAAAAACACTGCGTATTATAGTGAAGCACTTACCTATAGTCTGCTTTATTTAAAACAATCATAAATAACTGAATTTCGAATAGAGTTTTTACAAATATTTGTTTCATGATATTTTATATACTTATATTTAAATGTTTTGAAAACTTTCATTTTAAAATTTTGTGCCTAAAGTATTATTTTTGATATATGATTTTTGTCCACATTGCATTCTCTATGATGAATTCGTAGAACCAAAAAGTCACTGCTTTTATTAAAGGTTTTGCTAAGATTTATAAGGGCTCATGGGTATTTTTATTCCATCTAACCCAATCAAATTTTTATCTTGATTTTTTTAAAGTTGGTACTTTTTTTTGTCTAGTGTATGGTATCCCATGAATTTGGAATTTAGCAAAATAATATAGTTTACCCTCTCTTCTCATAAAGAAAAAAACTTGGAACAATTTTTGAATTGGAAAAGTGTATTGATATTGGCTTAGAACTTTTATACGAAACAATTTAAAAATTGTATAAAACAATACCAAATGATTAAAAGGCACTTTTTCCGGGCTTGTTGGCCGTAGTCTAGATGTAAAAGAAGAACTATACGTTTCGATCCCAACTGCGGGAGTCATCATCAGTAGCAATATATGTCTTACTGAATAAGACGTCTATTTAAAAGTAATAGTAACAACAAATAAAGATGGTAAAAATGACCATCTACCTAAATGCTTCATGTTTACAGTTTCCTTTTAGTAAAAATTGTGACAAAAGTAAAAAACAACTTTGTTTAAACTTTTAAAAGTTTATCTTAGGTTTTTAAATGAATAATTCCTTACCGTCCCCTCAGCTTCATTAAATTAAAAAAAAAATAAGCACTCAGTGTGAAAGTATTATTAAAATTGTGCAGTCGTAAAGGGGATGTGCATTGGTCACTGTTCCCCAGGGCCTTTGTACAAACCACTACACCCTGGGACGCCTCCGGTTTAACGACAGGTCTCATTGCCTCGAAATGCCGGATGGTTAGTGTCCGGCTCCTACTTCCAGGGGAGTTGGCACGTAGTACCCTGGTACGATTCTTTTGATTGAAAATCTACAGATTGAAAATCTGTAAAGGAGGATGGGTGAGGTGAGGTGTGGCTAAATCTTCAGCAACATCTTCGTAGAAATCTGGAAGCCCTCACTGACTCGATTTCGGGGCCCCATCCTCAATTCTCGTTGCCATGGTAACTAGAGTTAATCAGGAAATTTTTTGTTCTGGAAACTTTAATTTAAAAATATGTTAAGGATATGAAAAAGTTTCTAAGTTATTGTATAAATATTCAGTAAAAGAATTTGACACCAATTGTAGATTTTTAACTGTAAATTATATAATAGAGAATAGACCACTACACGCTGGGACGCCTCCGGGTTAACGACAGGTCTCATTGCCTCGAAATGCCGGATGGTTAGTGTCCGGCTCCTACTTCCAGGGGAGTTGGCACGTAGTACCCTGGTACGATTCTTTTGATTGAAAATCTACAGATTGAAAATCTGTAAAGGAGGATGGGTGAGGTGAGGTGTGGCTAAATCTTCAGCAACATCTTCGTAGAAATCTGGAAGCCCTCACTGACTCGATTTCGGGGCCCCATCCTCAATTCTCGTTGCCATGGTAACTAGAGTTAATCAGGAAATTTTTTGTTCCGGAAACTTTAATTTAAAAATATGTTAAGGATATGAAAAAGTTTCTAAGTTATTGTATAAATATTCAGTAAAAGAATTTGACACCAATTGTAGATTTTTAACTGTAAATTATATAATAGAGAATAGACCACTACACGCTGGGACGCCTCCGGGTTAACGACAGGTCTCATTGCCTCGAAATGCCGGATGGTTAGTGTCCGGCTCCTACTTCCAGGGGAGTTGGCACGTAGTACCCTGGTACGATTCTTTTGATTGAAAATCTACAGATTGAAAATCTGTAAAGGAGGATGGGTGAGGTGAGGTGTGGCTAAATCTTCAGCAACATCTTCGTAGAAATCTGGAAGCCCTCACTGACTCGATTTCGGGGCCCCATCCTCAATTCTCGTTGCCATGGTAACTAGAGTTAATCAGGAAATTTTTTGTTCTGGAAACTTTAATTTAAAAATATGTTAAGGATATGAAAAAGTTTCTAAGTTATTGTATAAATATTCAGTAAAAGAATTTGACACCAATTGTAGATTTTTAACTGTAAATTATATAATAGAGAATAGACCACTACACGCTGGGACGCCTCCGGGTTAACGACAGGTCTCATTGCCTCGAAATGCCGGATGGTTAGTGTCCGGCTCCTACTTCCAGGGGAGTTGGCACGTAGTACCCTGGTACGATTCTTTTGATTGAAAATCTACAGATTGAAAATCTGTAAAGGAGGATGGGTGAGGTGAGGTGTGGCTAAATCTTCAGCAACATCTTCGTAGAAATCTGGAAGCCCTCACTGACTCGATTTCGGGGCCCCATCCTCAATTCTCGTTGCCATGGTAACTAGAGTTAATCAGGAAATTTTTTGTTCCGGAAACTTTAATTTAAAAATATGTTAAGGATATGAAAAAGTTTCTAAGTTATTGTATAAATATTCAGTAAAAGAATTTGACACCAATTGTAGATTTTTAACTGTAAATTATGTAATAGAGAATAGACCACTACACGCTGGGACGCCTCCGGGTTAACGACAGGTCTCATTGCCTCGAAATGCCGGATGGTTAGTGTCCGGCTCCTACTTCCAGGGGAGTTGGCACGTAGTACCCTGGTACGATTCTTTTGATTGAAAATCTACAGATTGAAAATCTGTAAAGGAGGATGGGTGAGGTGAGGTGTGGCTAAATCTTCAGCAACATCTTCGTAGAAATCTGGAAGCCCTCACTGACTCGATTTCGGGGCCCCATCCTCAATTCTCGTTGCCATGGTAACTAGAATTAATCAGGAAAGTTTGCATCACGGGGGATAGTAAGGACAAAGTGACTTTACAACAAGGGAGACTTTAATTTAAAAATATGTTAAGGATAAGAAAACGTTACTAAGTTAGTCTGCTTGATAACTTAAGGTTGTTCGACAACTTTCTTGTCATGATCATAATAAAGGGAAATACAAAAATAAAAGTTATGTTTAAAAAAAATTATGAATTGAAATGGATATTTATTTGACGGTTTCAAACTGTCTTAGAACTTCAAATGTTGTTCCATATTTTTAAAGTTTATGTTAAGAGCCGATATTCTATATTATTTTCTATACGAAATGTATCCAAGTATAATAGTCTTTCATTCAGGACCAGCTTGTTAACAACATATTGCCTTTAATTTAGGCTTGGGTTACACTATAAAAATACGCATGTGCCATATATTTCTTAGTTTCAATGATATTACACTTTAAAACAATCAAAGTTTACAATTTTTATTCAAGATAATAATTGTAATAAAATATATATTCTATCTTAACTTCTAAACTTAGAGAAAAATTTTGTTTAAATTTCTGTACTGAATATTATTTACTGTGATTTTGCTATTTGAAAATTGTCAGAAAATTTTATTTGGGCTTAAAAGTACAATAAACGAATATGTTTGACAAAAATTTATATTAATTTTAAGAATTTCTTATGTACGCCGTGCCTGATCTCTGACTTCTAAAAGTAAAAGAAACAGTTAGTAAAGAAAATATAACTTTTATTATCTTAAAACTTATGTTTTTGATTTAAAATTTTGGGTCACATTTAATTTTAATTTTATAATTATTTGATTTTCATTAAATTAATTAGTATGAGTTGAAAACTTAAGAGGGTCTGTTAAGTTTACAATGCCATTTGAATTAAAAAATTAAAGAAGGAAAATATAGAATTGAAGGTTTCAGGTTGTTTTTATTGACTAAATTGAGAACCTTTGTGTTCATTCTGATAAATTGCATTCTAAAATCGAAACTTAATTGCCATATTTGAGTAATTTTGATTTGTGGACATTCTTAAATATAATTTAGTTATAAAAATGTTCTTGCCGAAAAAAAAACGTTTACTACATATTTTTGATATATTTGTTTGAAATGTTTTATTGATTTGATTTATGATTATTTTCTTAAAGCTTGATTGTGGAGGGAGAGAGTTTCAAGTATGATTTACTTATGAAACCGTGCTCACTAAAAAATCATTATTTTTGAAATTAAGAATTTACTTTTGGATAGTGTTTTGCTGGAATCGAATTTAGGAATATTTACGATTAAATTTAATGTAGCCACAGTAATGAACTTTTTGATTCCATCTGACGGGATTTTTAAAACAGAATAAAGGAAAATATTCAAAACTTTTCCTTAGTTAAGATATTTTAACTTGAGTTTGCAAAATTGATTTTACCCTAAATGATAAACAATAATAACATTGATTATTACAGAAAATAGAGCATTCGCACATGACGTCACTTGGAGGAAAAAATCAACGTTGCTAAGGCTGTTGTTAGGGGCGGGACATAGAAGTATCCTATAGCAGCATTCGCACATGATGTCACTGGAGGTATAAAACAACGTTGCTAAGGCCGTTGTTAGGCAGAGTCATGTGATTGAAAATGCTCTATGCTTTCAGCGTTTTAATATTATAAGTTGGTTTGAGCTAGAATGGGAGAAAAAAAACCCCATAAAATTTATGTTTAACATGAAACATACCTTAATTTTTTATACTTTAGTTCTAAGTCTATAATTAGTATAAAGACCTCTAGCTGAAGAGAGATTTATTATATTGTGCTATAGAAAATATGTATTACATTTTCATAATATAGGTGCTATAAAAGGAGCAAAAAAACTCTAGCTTAGTTATGCTGATTAACAGTCATAGCTGGCGATATGACGAGAATCTTTTTCAGCAATGAAATTCTACAAGTTTTAAAAATGTACATAAAATTTTTCTAAAATTAAAAATATCAGCCTTTTTTGATATTACTATTAATTTTACTTAATTTCTAAACTTCTTGACTAATAAAAATGTATAAATTATAATATCTTTAATTCTAGAAATGTGCCTTCATTTCAAAGAAGCTTTAAAGTAAAAAAATAATTGAAATGGTTGGAAATAAAAATTTTTACTTCATACATATATTAGTCCACTGATATTCTGGAATACTTGGAATAATTTTAAGATTTAGATGGTAAAAGCCATGTTATTAAAGCTTCAGATTCTGTCCATTAAAATTTCTTAAACTGATTAAAAGAAAAAAATGTTTTAGATGTAAAATCGATTTATAACCATTTTCCATTTGTCATCTATTTTTGTAAATGTTTTAAGAAATATGTTACAGTTGTGGGCTTGTGCTAGAAAAGGAGTAAAAGCACCTAATGCATTTATGCTTATTAATAAGAAAACAACACAACTCTGAGAATATATAAACTGATGGAGAGTGCCTTTTTGAGGATCCAAAGCAGTATTTTAAATACATGAAAGCGTTTTTATATGAATAAAAGCTTGAATAAAAATAGTTCAGATTTTTAAAAAAATTTTGTGAAATTAAGAAATAATTAAAAAATACAAAAAATACTACACATTTTTACGTAATTTTTGTGGTTGAAATACAATTTATCTTCTATGGACTAATTGCCATATTTAAAGGAATAGTTCTCATCATTACAAATTGTAGTTAAGTGCTAAGTAGTACTAGTTGACTAGTAGTTAAGTGCTAACGTTCACTAATCTTTCATACCCTCAGTGTAATTAAGCATTGAAATTAGTGTCAATAGTAAATCCGCAACTCTTTTCATGAATTTGAACACCAATGCTGGGAAGTTAGTTCTCAATCACTACACTGGAACCACCTTCCAGTCCGAAACCTGTCCCAATCTCCCGATTTCGGGAAAAGGTGATTTTGCGGAATTTCATCTCGGAGGCCCTCCCGATTCCCTCTGGTTCTCTCGGAACTCTGTATCTGTCTCCATGGAAACGTGGAGCACTGATGGCAATTCTTCCTTCTAGCATTATATTTCCCAAAGATGGGTCCACCGATGTGTCCAAAGGGTACAAGCGCAAAATAGGTAGAACAATGCATTTGTGATAGTCAATCTAGGGTTGTGTCATTGGGGAGAAACCTGTTCATTTTTCATCATTGAAAAGAGAGGGGAGCTGTGACAATGCGAGCAGCTATTATTCTCGTATACGGGAGATGGAATGTATCGCAGACTTATCCTGATTAAAACTTAATGTTGGTCATTTCAAGTTTCGAAAATATTAATGTGAGAAAGCGTGAAAAATCTTCTATTCTATGAAAGAATTGTAAAAATAATTCATTTAGTACTTTTTTTATTTTGTACTGCATAAAGGGATTAGACATTTGCTTATAGTAGAAACTATGCTAATGGGTGAAGATTTTTTAAGTCAAACATTTTATCATTTTCTTGGGAAACACATAAAAATAATAAATGAATAAATTCTAAAAAAAAGTTTATTATTCCCTTTAATTTTAGGGATTATTTGTTTGAAACTAAAATAATCATTATTTTGGGTTGTATATAGATTTTCTTAAACTTTCATAATTGTGATAAATACAATACCTTTAAAGGCATTTTATTGCATGTTAGTAATACTTAGTCAAATTTTGATGCTTATTCATTTTAAAATAAATTTAAAAAGGAAAAAAATTAAACTTTATGCTGAATTTTTCTTATTTTAAATGCCCGAGGATTATTTGTAATTAAAAGTTTTTCTCATAAATAGGCATTTTAATGTGGACTTTATGTGTATCATAAAAAATGATAAAATGTTTCCCCCCTCAAAACTAAGAATAAAATTTTCAAAGTCCCTCCTCTCTTTAAGAAATAATCGTAACAAGAATTTCTTGAAAAAGTTGGTGATATTAGGATCTAAATACAGTATAATCTCGATTATCCGTCACCTTCGGGATTATCATGGGAGTGTTGGTGATTGCTGTTTTCTTCATAAAAGTGATTCAATATTAGAGAATAACGTTAGAGGAAAGGGGGGGGTCGGATATGCTCCCTAATGACCTAGGGGTGGAAATCGACTCTTAACCTTTTAAAATTGAATTAAAACAATCAAAACCGTTCAATTCCGTCATTTATTGCATAAAATTAATTTAAGACCTGAAATTTCAGTAAATGTTTAACAAGATATTTACTTGTGAAACATTACTTCACGTAATACATTCATATATTCGTGAGGTGTTGGGTTTTTTTTTTTTTTTTTTTTTTTTTTTTTTCAAAATTTTGTACCCCTCCCTATCCCTTGGTGAGATTTAGTGAGATTTTACTGGACTCCCTCCCCCCTCAAACTCTCATGTGAGATTTTCTCTATAACTTTTCAGCAAATAAATTATTTTGATTTGTTTACTATTAATGCTTTGATACAAATCCATGTTGAAATCCAAAATATGGTCTCAACTTAAAATTATCATGGCTAAATGGTTAATTATTCGCTGTTTAGACTAATCTAATAATCTATACTTTTTTCCTAAACTTGTACTTAAAAACATAAAAGAAAAACGTGTATTTTCTAAACTAAAAGTTGACGTGAGATTTTAATTGACTCCCTCCTCCTCTCTGATGAGATATGGTGAGATTTTGCTGAACCTCCATTTTCAACCTCACTTAATTTATGGATGTCCCCTCAATCTTCTCAAATAAGTCATGACTTATTTTAAGCCTAAGAACTAATAAAGTACGATTGAAATTTCAGATTTTAAATTAGTTTTATGTAATAAATGCTTGAATCCAACGATTTTGCTTTAATTTTAATACATATACAACCTCTCATTCCCGCATAAAAACACTTAGGTCATTAGGGGTGCATTTACCACCACCTTTCCTATGTGATTCTGAGTCCCCTAGGTGTGCTCGCCCCTTTAATCAGGGTTGATAAGGTTTTCCCAACCCCTGGTAAAAACCGGTATTCAACGACATGGAAAAAACTAGATTTCCCCACTTGGAAAAAACTGATTATTAAAAACGTAATTATAAATTCAAAACAAGTTTAAAAATGTCAAAATTGAGTTCTAAGTAAATAGCTTAAAAGGTTAAAAAAAATCTCATTTACTTAAATATTTACCCACCATAACAAAAAAATTTCCTAAACATTTACCAATTGTAATCGTATTCATATAATTAATCTTCCACTGTATTAAATTTAAACACAAATTTTCTCTTTATGACAGTGATGTTTTTAAGTTTAATAATTTTATTTTATTGTGTTCTATCTAAGATATTTATTTAGGAAATTCATTATAATTAAAAACATTTTTAAGCAAATTTAAGCAAATGTTTCCCCCCCTACAGAATAATTTTAAACCTAAGAGAAATTTGTAATTGTATTTCTAAATAATTACATATCAGATTAAGAAAACCAGAATATTTCTTGCTCTTGCATATTGTGATTCGGAAGTTTTTCATGGTATATACACTTTCCCCCCTTTGGGATGGGGAAAAACTTGTTTTGGTGGGGAAAAAAGAAACCCTGATTATTATCCTCTAATAATGAATCACCCTGTATGTGTATAGTGCTGTCCTTTAAAAACAACCCAATCCAAATTGTACCCTAAAAACAACCCATTGAGATTTTTTAATTAAATAATTTTACAATCTCATATACCCTGTCTGCCAATTAGAGTCCTTACTGTTGTCTTTGAAATCAGGGGTAAAAAAACCCCAATGGGAGCTAAAAAAATACATTGTTTCCTTTCCTATAAATCGCAAAATAAATACAAATTTATGAAAAACATGTAATATTACCCATGATATACTACTAATTATGAAAATATAACGCTTGTTTCAGTGATTCTCAGATTTTTTTTACTATTTTTAATGATACCAAAAAAACACCCATTTCCCATGCAAAGATAGCACTTTACTAGAATTTCACTTGAAAATGGGTTATGGAGAGTTAATAGTTGGAATTAAAATAAAATAGCAGTGCCATTTATCATGTTTTATCTCTTTTTTATAAAAACTGTAACGTTTTTGCATTTAAAAAGTCATTTTCAAAATCCGAATATAAAAATACAACAATAAAATAGCTATTAACGTTGTGTTTTGAAGATGAACTCTTGAGAAGAAAATCATATCATAATTTTAATTTTAGAAATAATTATTGATAAATTTGGTTTTAAAACTTAATTATTCTTTATTATTTCTTATCTTAATTATTCCCTTTTCTATCAAAAAAACCTTTTAAGCATATTTTTGTCTTAATTTTTGGTTATTTTCAAGCATAGGTTTTTTTTAGGGTACATGGTTTTTTTTTTTTAGGAAATAGTGGGTGTTTTCAAATTCTTACTTAATTGGCTGCCAATTTGTAATGGAGAGTTGGAATTAAAAATGCTTAGCACTAAAATGTTTGGGAGGATGAGCCGTTACAACAATTTTTTCTTCGATTTAATTATCCTTTTTATTAAGCTTTTAATGGAGAAAATATAAAACAGTGGGTTGTTTTTAAAGGACAGCACTATATATTATTGTGCCAGGTGTAAAATCTATGGATAAAGATAATATCCATGGTCGAATAATTTGATAAGTTGGTGGAATGGAAGGTCGGATTATAGAGGATCTATTGCTGGGGTGGCCAAACTTTTGCATATCACCCGCTAATATTTTGACAGACAAGTTTACAGCTTTTTACGTTCATGTTTACAGTTGGTAAGGTGTATTGAATGATTCTCCGCTTTAATTTTCGGATTAAATTTCTGTACACTTTACTTACTCGTCCCTCGTTTACTCTTTTTAAGTAACATGGAAATGGGTTCAAGTCATCCATATCTAAATAAGAGATAATCAGTTTTCAAATGAAATTACGGATTGATTCAAATTATGAATAGTTGAATTTTATTTTCAAATATAAAATTATGCTAATTATAAAATTAACAGGACACGGAAATTTTAAAAATTATTTAAATCGATTCAACTTAAGTTCAATAGCTCACTGTGACTGTAAAATAGGTGGAATTGAAGACGTAGATCATATTTTAAAATGCACAAAATATGAAACCGATAGAAATACTCTCAGACAAGAACTTCAGAAGATAAATATTAAATGGCCTCCAAACTTTAACTTCTTTATTTCCCATAAAATAGCATTTTACTTATTCCTTAAGTTCAGCAATAATTTATCACTTAAAGAAATCTATCTAAGCTTGTTACCTAATCAAATTTTAACTTTTAAACTAAGCCTGTCACTTCTCAAAAGTTAAACTTTATATTTCTTTTATATTGTCATTCTATTGTTTTGTTGCAATAGTATCTTATTACTTACTTCTGTAAGCCCCGTGCAATACATTGTGGTGCACGGGGAGCTTTTTGTTTGTTTAAAAAAAATACATAAAATCACTCGACAGCAACGGGTCCTGACCATATGGTGTCACTACGCGGAAGCAGAAACTGCGTTAACAGAAAGCCTGTTGGGTTGCTAGGTACGTAAATCGTGATAGAAAGACGCTATATATACATGGGTTTAACAAAATAATCATATTTTTAAATTGAAGTTCTACATTTCCCTCAAAATTTAGACCCCGCGCTGGAAATGTTTGTTAGTGACGTCATAGGGTCAGGAAATTTTGCTGTCGAGTTTAGTAATCATCCAATGCGCTACGGTTTGGCCACCCCTGTTCTATTTTGCTTTTATGTTACTTCGGATTCTTTACTAGTTTATCCAATGAAATTTTGTATGTTCTCTAATGCTCTTTTTATTTAAATTGTTTATCAACTTGTTGATGTGAGCTGCTGATGCTTATTTTCGGAATCACGAGCATTGATAAGAAGTAGACGAGGGATCTCGAATTTAATAGGTAAGTAAATATCCTATTTCAATTTGTATCTAGAATAACAAGTACCTTGCTGCTAGCATAGGAATATCAATTAGTACTGTAACAATATGGGCAGTGGCGGCTCGTGAGTTGATTAACAGTGGGTTCACTCTCATAAAAATTAAAATTTACACAAGATCTAGAAAGAGGAGGGGACCAATACATAAATTAAACTTCTTTTAGTAGTATTTTTTCTTTTTAGGGGAATAAGTTTAAATTCCTAAATTCTTCACGACATGCACTTTCATTTTTAAAAAATATGCATTTAATGAAAATAAGCAAACACTTTTGAATAAAAAGTAAACCTTTCATTTTTCATAAAACTTATCCATAACATAATACCTCACAAACAGCTTTTAAAATTATTAATTACTAAAAATTATTTTATGAAAATATTATAATTTTCTTTTCAAAATGTATCTCAGTTTCCAATTAGCCGAAAAAAATCCTGACTGCTTTTTCGCTGATGCGTCAGCTGTCACTTCATTTTTTTTAAATTTTCCTTCCTTTTCTTTTATGCCCTCGTTATGGTTTTTCAGTCAGAGAGACACGTGCATCTTTGTTTTAGAAAGATATTGATTCAGTTTTCGGCAGATGTGCGAACAGACCAGAACAGACAACAGTCACGTTTTTTCATTGCTAAATAGCACAGGGATGGTGAACCAATCATCGATTGTTTTATCCGCCAAGCCAAGAATATTATACTTTAAATTTATCTTCTTGTAATATTTTTTACTGTTAGTCAAACTGCTTCATAAGCAATGTATTTAACCTCGTTTTAAAGATTAACAAATAATTAATTTCAATTAGTACAATGGTTTAAGGTTGTTTCAATAAACCTTTTTAACTTATTTTAGGAAGTAAATGTCATTTTTTGTCGTGTCTAAAATGAAATACAAAACCATTGATTCTGAGACTAAAGTGGAAGTAAATGTTAGCAACAAAGATTAAATAATTTAAATTTTGCTGGAACTGTTTTAACTGTTTACTGAAAGAATACAACTTACTAATGAATAATTAAGTGTAATATCATTGGTTGGTTTAAAGAACCTTAACTCATGGTAGAAAATTATGATCACCTCACAAAGCTTCCTAGATGAGAGCTATTCAATGTTTTATTTTTATTCATTCTTTACAATGCTAAAATATTTCAAACATAATTCATATTTTTAACCATTCGAGCAAATGTTGTTTTCTGTCATAAATCATAAAGGCAAGATATTTGTAAAAAATGAAGTTATAATAACACTGCTAAGTTTGAATCTAATAATTAAATCGTGGTAAATTTAAATTCAATGATAAAATATTAATACATAATTATAGTATATTATAATTATATAATAATATATTAATATTATATTATAATTAAAATAATTAAAATCGAAAAAAAGATTGTTAGCTTGTTTTTAAACATTGAAAGTTTAGAAGTGTTCCAATTCTCCCCGTTTTACGGCACTCAGGAACAGAGTAAATTATGGCTGGAGGTACTGATTTTGCAAATGTCTTGATCGTATTCGTCATTTTATTTGTAATTTTTATATTTATTAATGCAATTTTAAGCATCAATGATTTTTAGAGCAAAGAATTATATAATTGTTTGGAGTTTTTTTTAAATAATAATGTTTTATTTAATAATTGATTTTATTGCTAATTACGTTTTTAGATATGTATAGTTTATTAAGTTTTTATTAAGGAGAGTTTTTAAATATAGGTGGATTTTAAATACTTACTATTCTTATTTAGCAATGGAATTTTAAATTTCAATTTATTTTACTCACTAAACTTTTTGAAGTATTTTGAAAACTTTAAATACTATGCATATATTAAAAGATTTATATATACTAAACATTAGTTAAGATTTTAATTTTAAACGTGATCTATTCTATATGTAACTTAAATATTTTAATTTTATGTGATGTTTATTTTCTTTCACAATTGTAAATTTAAACCATAAACTTAGGTCTTGTTGATCCATTAAGCATTGTTATTACTTTTATCTGTATATCCTTTAAAGTACTAAAGCCCTGCTTAGGCATGCGGGGCAAGTGTATTAATAAAGATTAATTAATAATTACATTCTCATGATATAGGTTGGAAAAGTAGTAGTGTCTTCGTAGTGTGAAAGAAAGGCGAAGTATGTTGACATTGATCGAAGAATTTTCTGAAAGGAACTTAGTGGGTGAGAAAAATTATTACTCTTTACACTTTGTAAAGCACCGCTTAGTATAGTAGGGTATTGTCATACTACGTTCACACATAAAAAGATAAGAGCTTTGAGAGAAGTTAAGAAATTTTAAGCTAAGATACCTAATTTTTATCCGTTCACAATACGACTTTTCCAAACCCTGATGACACACCTAGTAAAATCAATGGTCGGCGTCATAAGAGCTCAGGTCTAAGCCTAAACACTTGTATTTTTCTTTAAGCTTTTTTTACTGTTCACTTATTCTTACAGAAGACTTAATTTTCCTTTTGGGTTGTCCAATTCCTTTTTCTCTTTCCCAGTTCAAAATTATATTTGAATTTACAAACGGCTTTGCCCATGTAATATCAAATAAACAAAAGTTTTGTTTTATTTCCCATACTCTTTTTTTTCTGTATGTAGATAACCTAAACTTTCTAAGATTTACGCGAGTTTGGGAAACTAGCTTAAGATTGACAATGCACTGATCGTTTCTGATTGGCCAAGAGGAAAGTTTTTACCGCCTCAGGCTTTCTCCGTAACCACCATTTCTTTGACGTAGAGAGCCACTCCCAGACTAGCGTTGCAAACTCATTTTTTCAAAAATATCTTCTAAGTGGCGCCAAAAAAAAGCGAGGTAGGCTAAATTGAGGCGGAATGGCTTTTTTTTTTGGGGGGGGGGTTTGTTTTTTACTTGGTAAAATAATAGCAGCCGCGCATACGCACAATCCCCTCCCTCCCCATTGGTGAGATTTTCCTGGACCCCCTCCCCCCTTTATAACTCACGTAATTTATGGATGTCCCCTAAGCTAGTTTAGCTTTTCATGTGTGATCGTAGTATAATTTAGGCTGTTAAGGTGAGAGGATGAAATGGAAAGGAATTGGAAATTGAAGAGTTGAGATGGGTGTGAGGAAAAATTATATAAAAAGGATGAGGGGAGTATGCTAAAAATGGAGGAGGAGGTGCTAAAAGAGGTTGAAATTTCGTTATGTGTATAAAGTATGTTTTTCCTAACGAAAGTCCATGGGTATAAATCTCAGTACATTGATAAATAATCTCATTCCTATCAGAGGGACTACGGGAATTTCGGTTTTCTTTAGACTCTCATCAGTTCTTGCCTTTGACAATGAGTATAAGAGATTGTCGGATTGGTGCGCGACGATTTGATTTCGACATCGAGGGGTTCCGTCTCTCGAGGGCCGCGTACGAAATGTTGCGCGAGGATCGTCAGTTTCCTCCCGTCGTCTGCGGGAACAGTTGCTAGGGCTGCAGGGATTGATTGGGAGGGAACGGCGAGGGCAGCTGACAATGAGATGGAACGTTTGCATCTCGGGTTCTCAAAACCGCGAAGTTAGGGAAACAATGTTGAAAAAAAAATATATTTTTTTTTGCTCAGTTGTTTGAGGGGAAGGTTTTATGCATTGTTGACCTATCGGTATGCTTACGGTCACAGGGTGGCCCTGAAGTCACTAGACCATGTTCAAATGTAACAACTTTGTTTTGTATAATAACGGAAAGTTATGAAATAAGACTAAAATGAACTTTTACCTTTTTAAATTCTTTTTACTCTACAGGAGTTAAATAAAATATTGTTGTCGAAACTTAATTCTATAAAAAAAAGTGATCTGTTGAAATATTGTCATTGGAGTAGGTAGTATAGAATGGATCGTGTATTTAATAAAAAAGAGCTACTCAATTAGAGGAAAAAGTCATTTTAAACTCTTAATTCCATACATCTAGTATTGAATTGCATATTCCTTTCTATATGAACATAATCACACCACTCAATTTCATATTCACTTCAGGAATGACATACAGATTTAATTCTATTACTTTAACTCATAGCTCAGTTTTAAATTTCGAAATGTTTTATTTCATAGATATTTCTTTAGAATTATGAGCTAAACAGTTGAAATATGACATGATTTAAAAGTTAATAGAAATTTTAATGGTCTAGTGTCTTTTGGCGGCCATCCAATATTTGTAATTTCCATCACTTGTATGCTTAGGTACGCACGTCTTTAAATTTTGTCACCATATCAATATGTTAATTATTTTGGTGTCAAGTAACATAATAAAAATTTAAAAGTTAGGAAGTTAGTAACAATTTGATAGTTACTACTGAATATAAAAGTGATATTCATCAGGGTACTGAGTTAATCAAAATTCAGCAACTTGATTAAAAATTAAAGGTATTCAATCTATGCGTTTTGTGGAATTTTGAGGATGTGATAAAAGAATGATATCCTTTTAAATTAAGTGAAGTTATATTCTTAAATTTTTACAAATCTTTTATTGGTGACTACTTTTGTCATTTTCTGAAAGAAACTAAATTTTTCAATGGTTTTATTCTGTTTCCAAATGAGTGTCAGGATTTAAGTGGTCAACGTAAGAGTTAAAAGCATGAAACTTAAATATGCATATTTTCCATTGAAATGTTTTTCTCGTTATTTAATTTGAGTGTTTTAAAAAAACATTAGGAGTTATTTCCATAGAGGTTAGTTCAGCTATTACCATCATGTTACGATGAGGATGAGTCAATAAGCAAAGATACTTTTTTCCCGGGAACAATGTCCAGGTGCAAATCAAATCGTTTAATTTTATTTTGGTTGGATGGTCTTTTTGAGGATACGTGATAGCTTTTCACCTGCTCTAAAACAACGATTGTGTAAATACGATAGTGCGCTTTCACTGTATCACCTATTTTTAGTCTATACTGCACGAAACTTTTGCATGATGATTTCTAGAATCCCAGAATCCCAATATTTTGATTAAAAAGGATTAAAATTAAGGATTTTTCTTAAAAATTTCATCTATAATTCCCTATAGCCCAGTTTTTGATAGAAACAATGACTAAAACATGGGGGTTGGCAAATATTATTAAAGCCCTGGAATTGTGTTTAATTTGGTTAAATTTGCACTACTCACTCCCCAGGATTTGTTTCAACTTCAAATATATGTGTATTACCTACCCTTAATTTATTTAATCAGGAAGCTGAGGTAAATTTTTCCCAATTATCTTTAGTTTTAAATGTTTCATGTTGAACCATTAGATTCAGATCAACAAACCATTTACCAAATCCTTTAACGAATTTTCTCTGGTGAATTGAATTTAAACTGATTGAAGTTAGTTAAACATCTTATTTCATTAACAGTCCCTACCCCTTGCTTGTAATAAAATAATCGTCAATCTTTCAAAAAGGGATCATAATGAAATATAATAAAGAATGTTATTAAAATATTTGGAAGAAAAACGTGATGAATCAAAACAGTAATCTGCCAGATGATAAATTGCAAACTAATGCGAATAAATTTCAATCCACAATAGGAAATTTAAATTTCAGAATATGATTGTCAAGCTTTAAATAGTGTGCATAGAAATTACATTCATACAATCAACTGAAGCAAAAAAAAACAACTTTGAATAAGGAACGTTTAAGAGTCATTCATTTAAAGATAATGCAAGTAGTAATAAGGTGATTGCATAATATAATTTGTATGATGTAGAACTAACTTTTAAAATTAGTAAAAAGTTCAAAAACAACTATTTTTTTACTTAATTTAATTCATAAAATTTACACCACAAAATAACCATAAATATACTGAAATTTGCACCATAAATTTTATGTAACCATCTGATATTGAAAGTAAATTGAGTACCGCACGATTTATTTATATAACTTTATGAATACAGATCTGAAATGAAACTAAGAGTTCAGTCAAATTTGAATAATGTTTAGATGCAAAATTTTTGAACATTAATTTTGCTTCGGCTGAAATATGTCACATGTTTTACGTCCGAGTTCAAATATAAGAAACCAATTGGATATCATAATGATGTAAAAAATTCTTCCATCCTACTGTTTATTTCATCATATTCTTAGGAATTATTCTTAACATTATAAATGTTACAAAATTGTGCACTAACTATATCAATATATTATTAAAATTTAAAAACTTCACTTTTTTGGTTAAACATGTTGGGAGAGAACAAACCTTAAAAATTCCATTTAGATATGAAAAGTGCAGCTAAATTTGAATTTTTAGTCTCAAATCTTCAAGATTATCTCATTGCATTTAATTTTCAATTAGATTTTTCGCGCCGTTATGCAACAAATACCTCTTAAAACTAAGCATATTGGATTTTTTAAGAATAATTTTAATTTGTGTGGGAGAATATTTCTAAAATCGAGACCTTTTAATTATTGCCAGTTGATTTTTGTAAATTACGTAAGATAGTTATACTATGAAGTGAGTTATATGAAGTTATAGTTTTGTGAGTAAAAAGTACAAAACTTCAATTTTGTGTACATTATCAAGGTCAGAAAATAAATCGAACAATGTGTTAATGTAATTTTATTATGATCAAAAAGAAAGTTCTCTCATACCCTAGCCTTAATCAAGTTTTCCCGTCCCCATAATATTAATTTTTAATTTAGGTTTATCGGGATCTTGAAACACTCGTTAAAAATGTTCTAATTTCCGTCTTTAGAGTGCAATACTTGTTATTTAATTAAATTGTGTTCCGTATAGTTTTATTTTATTCTCTAAAGAAAGCATCAATTGTAATTGTAACAATTTCAAACAAACTATAATAAATTCATTTCAGTTGTTAAAATTAAAATGAAACCTATATTAGTTTTTAGCACTTTATCTCGTTTACGGATTGTAAAAAAAAGGGACATCACGCGGCACCTTAATTTTATTTATGTTCTTTTCATGACAAATTTTGGAACAATGTTACTTGTAAAATTAATCATTTAGAGTTATCTAAACTAATTGGCTGTATAATAGTTCTTTATTAATTCTGCATGTTTATCTCGTGAAAATTCTCTATCAAGTTGGTTTAAAAATAAGAAAAATATTACACAAACAGTAAAATATATTCCAAAACTTAAAATTAAATATCATTAACCACTAACTAGTGGTGTCCAATACCACTAGTATCTCCTGGTGTAGTGGGTGAATGCACGAATATTAGCGACTGTAAAGAAGAGGAGACTAGAAGAGGCCTGTGTCCTGTCACTCCTTACACCACTCAACTATTCCCCCTCTCACCCTCCCTATGTGTAGTGGGGGCATCTCGCGAAAACGATGCTTTGGAGACTGCGAAAGGGTGAAGACTCTTTTTCAGAATCCTTCAAGCACGAAGATTAGGGAGATTGGCGACTGCGAAGGGGTGGAGACTCCTTAACAGAAGCCTGTGTCCAGTACCACTACACTACCCAATACCCCCCTTCTCACCCTCCCTATGTTTAGTGGGGGCATCTCGCGAAAACGATGCTTTGGAGACTGCGAAAGGGTGGAGACTCTTTTTCAGAATCCTTCAAGCACGAAGATTAGGGAGATTGGCGACTGCGAAGGGGTGGAGACTCCTTAACAGAAGCCTGTGTCCAGTACCACTACACTACCCAATACCCTCCTTCTCACCCTCCCTATGTGTAGTGGGGGCATCTCGCGAAAACGATGCTTTGGAGACTGCGAAAGGGTGGAGACTCTTTTTCAGAATCCTTCAAGCACGAAGATTAGGGAGATTGGCGACTGCGAAGGGGTGGAGACTCCTTAACAGAAGCCTGTGTCCAGTACCACTACACTACCCAATACCCCCCTTCTCACCCTCCCTATGTTTAGTGGGGGCATCTCGCGAAAACGATGCTTTGGAGACTGCGAAAGGGTGGAGACTCTTTTTCAGAATCCTTCAAGCACGAAGATTAGGGAGATTGGCGACTGCGAAGGGGTGGAGACTCCTTAACAGAAGCCTGTGTCCAGTACCACTACACTACCCAATACCCCCCTTCTCACCCTCCCTATGTTTAGTGGGGGCATCTCGCGAAAACGATGCTTTGGAGACTGCGAAAGGGTGGAGACTCTTTTTCAGAATCCTTCAAGCACGAAGATTAGGGAGATTGGCGACTGCGAAGGGGTGGAGACTCCTTAACAGAAGCCTGTGTCCAGTACCACTACACTACCCAATACCCTCCTTCTCACCCTCCCTATGTGTAGTGGGGGCATCTCGCGAAAACGATGCTTTGGAGACTGCGAAAGGGTGGAGACTCTTTTTCAGAATCCTTCAAGCACGAAGATTAGGGAGATTGGCGACTGCGAAGGGGTGGAGACTCCTTAACAGAAGCCTGTGTCCAGTACCACTACACTACCCAATACCCTCCTTCTCACCCTCCCTATGTGTAGTGGGGGCATCTCGCGAAAACGATGCCTTGGAGACTGCGAAAGGGTGAAGACTCTTTTTCAGAATCCTTCAAGCACGAAGATTAGGGAGATTGGCGACTGCGAAGGGGTGGAGACTCCTTAACAGAAGCCTGTGTCCAGTACCACTACACTACCCAATACCCCCCTTCTCACCCTCCCTATGTTTAGTGGGGGCATCTCGCGAAAACGATGCTTTGGAGACTGCGAAAGGGTGGAGACTCTTTTTCAGAATCCTTCAAGCACGAAGATTAGGGAGATTGGCGACTGCGAAGGGGTGGAGACTCCTTAACAGAAGCCTGTGTCCAGTACCACTACACTACCCAATACCCTCCTTCTCACCCTCCCTATGTGTAGTGGGGGCATCTCGCGAAAACGAT
Organism: Tetragnatha montana; assembly: GCA_963680715.1. NCBI lineage: Eukaryota > Metazoa > Arthropoda > Arachnida > Araneae > Tetragnathidae > Tetragnatha > Tetragnatha montana. Next base: position 17,689,257 of record OY796681.1, read on the forward strand.
GCTTTGGAAACTGCGAAAGGGTGGAGACTCTTTTTCAGAATCCTTCAAGCACGAAGATTAGGGAGATTGGCGACTGCGAAGGGGTGGAGACTCCTTAACAGAAGCCTGTGTCCAGTACCACTACACTACCCAATACCCTCCTTCTCACCCTCCCTATGTGTAGTGGGGGCATCTCGCGAAAACGATGCTTTGGAGACTGCGAAAGGGTGGAGACTCTTTTTCAGAATCCTTCAAGCACGAAGATTAGGGAGATTGGCGACTGCGAAGGGGTGGAGACTCCTTAACAGAAGCCTGTGTCCAGTACCACTACACTACCCAATACCCTCCTTCTCACCCTCCCTATGTGTAGTGGGGGCATCTCGCGAAAACGATGCTTTGGAGACTGCGAAAGGGTGGAGACTCTTTTTCAGAATCCTTCAAGCACGAAGATTAGGGAGATTGGCGACTGCGAAGGGGTGGAGACTCCTTAACAGAAGCCTGTGTCCAGTACCACTACACTACCCAATACCCCCCTTCTCACCCTCCCTATGTGTATTGAGAGCTCTCGTCAAAACAAAGGAGTTCAAAGGAGTGGAGACTATTCAGAAGCCTGTACACAGTAACCACTACACCAGCTTCAGAATCTGGAATCTGTTCAAAGAAGAATCTTACTTTGCTTGAACGTTAAGAATGAAATAACATGGATACCATGTGTACAGTTTATATATTCATGCAGTCATAGTAAAGATTTTATCATTGTCTTATTTTAGAGAAAGATCTGATGGAAACTAAAATTTTTAAATTGATTATGATTAGAGTGACCAAAATTAAATAAATGTCAGACATTGTTCCAATTTTTATGTTTGAGAAGAATATATTTGTTGTGCCTAATGCCATTTGGAATATCCAAGCTCCAAACGTAGAAGGAACGTAGAAGGAAGCTGCTGATTTTCTTCTAGTTTTTTTAACAAGATAAAATGATAAAATTATTTTAAAACTTTTACTTGAAAAAAATTGAAAACAAATTCATAACTAATTTAGGACATAAACTTGTAAATTAAGTTCGCTTAGAGGATCATTAAAATATTTCCCAATAAAGGCGAGGAAAACTTGATTGGGGTTAAAAAAAACAAAGTGAGAGTGAAAGTCTAATTTTATACTTAATTTATATTATAGATATCTATGCATAAATTCCTAAAATAAGATAGAAAAAATATCTTTAAAGTCTGACTATAATTAGAAATCATACAAAGTGATAACATTGCTTTCCCCTTTTTTTATATTTTTTTTTCTTTGTAATTTACATTAGAGTGGAGTCTGCACTTTTCAGGTTAAAATTGATGTCAAAAATTAAGTTTATTCATGTTCGTATGATCATATTTTCTTCAATTTAAACTTTTGAGTGATGCAAAATTTAAAAGTTAATCGAATACATGTTACAAAAGTTAATCGAAAAGTTAATCGTGGTGCACATGTAGAGCACCTTGGAGAAAAAAATATTGATGCATATTTCCTTTTTTACAATTACATATTACTTTTTTCCTTACGCAAATGTATGCCATAACAATTTAATTAATCAGTTAATATAAAGTGATTAAAATTACTTACATGAATCGTCTTAGTTTTCACAAAAATTACAAGGACTACTATGTTAAAATATTGATTTTTTTTTTGTTCTAAAAAATTTCTTCAGTTAAAAATTTCCTACTCATTGGAGAGTCTAACTGTCTTCATATTGTAAAACTAAACTTTAGGTAATAAAAAAAATAATTTCCAAGCCACTATTTGTAGCTATTTGCAATCATATTCGTATACCCAGTTTAAGGAAAGTTTTTAAAGTATCAAATCTGCTTAAAACTTAGAAGCTGAAGCAAATTGAGTTGTTTCTAGAGTGCAAGTACACTCAAACCTGTTTTAGAATACATTTATTTCAGCTTTGCCCAATTTAGCCCCTTGTGTTACAAAATACTTCAAATTCAGGGGAGAAATTAAATACTCTTTAAATTTAAGCATCATTTGAGGTTCCAAATGCATAATCTAGTGTTCTAATGTTCCGAACCAAATTTTAGGACCTTTTCAATGTTATTATTAGTTAAAAATTTGAACACTGAACTTTTTTTCTACATATTATTCTGTTTGAAGTTAAAAGTTTTGTAAACCCCTACCAAACTCCATTTGATATTTTCAAAATAATCTTCCACTGCTGAGATTTAAATTAAAAAAAATAATTTGTTGTTTGTAATCCACTGAAGTTGAAATAAACCCTCGAAGTTAAATGTGTTCGTGAATTCATTCTGGGAACATTTGTTGCAAAATTAGTGTCCGTTTTGCAAATTATCATAACAAATTATGGGTAATTCTTGGAAATCATAAGCCTTTTAGATTCAAATTATCAAGAAAAGTTTCTAATTGTTTGAAATTTTTTCCAAACATGATTCAATTTTTATGTGAGGAAGTAGTATTTTCAATCTTAACTATCGTCATAGTTAAAAATGCTATTTTTAGGTCTACAGTTGGTTGCGGAAAATTTTTTTATCCTTTTGAGATGAAAGCAAAATATTTTATTACAATGTATTTAAAAAAAAATCAGCTACCCGTATAAAGTAATAGTGATAGTAAAGTATACGTAAAAGAAACATTTCCCAACTGTTTATAAACCTAATTGTCAATCTAAAATATCGTTTAAAAAAATTATTTTCGGATCAACCCCACTTTTCATGTCACTTTCCAAAGTCATGACAAAATAATTTTAAACGTTGTGCTTTTTAAGAAGTTAAAGTTTTTAATTGTTTTAAAAAGTGATGGTAATATTGAACGAAGACGCAAATTTGCATCGAGAAATTTCTTAATCTAGATTTTGTTTCTTTGTTTTGAAATTTCTTTGTGATTTTCAAGAGTCTGAACTTTGTGAGAAGTATAATTTTATACTTAGGTCATGCGTAAATTTATGTTAAATTACGGGGTAAGTGATGGGCATTATTGGAAAAATCTAGACATCACCTGTTTTGAACAAAATTGGAATAAATAAATTGAGACCTGGCTAACAAAAAATTTTACCTCGTAAGTTTTATGTATCGTCTAGACTAGACAGGGTGGCCACAGACCTGGAAAACCTTAAAAACCTGGAATTATCAGGGAAAATTAAAAAACCCGGAATTATCAGGGAGTTTTAGAAAATCTGATGATAATCAGGGAAATTTTGAAAATTGCATTAGTTGTTTTAAAAATATATTCAACATTTTTTTTGGATTTTCAAATCTTTAAATGTGCATTTCAGTTCTCGGATGCATATAAATTAGTCTGGTTGCAAGCAAATGTTCAAAAAAGGGTTCTTTTGTATGATAAAGGTCTAGAAATAATTTCATTTATATTTCTTTTTTTTTCCGATTACACAGTACTTTTACTGTTAAGATTAGAATGTACTATATTTATAAAATATCAGGGAAAATCATACTAGATTATCAAGGAAAACCTGGAATTACTATCAGGGAATTTTGAAATAAGTTTTCCGTGGCCACCCTGCTAGAGCATCTGCCTACGTTCCCCACTTGTTTCATGCTTTTAAATCTGGTCTTTCCTCTCAAGCAATGGGCTTTAGAGGCCATCTTTTTTTTTTCAACATTGTCTAATCAACTTCTCGGTTCGTGAAACCGCGACGCAACCTTTCCATCTCGGTTGCCCTCGTCGTTCTCTCTCCACCCCCGCGGCCCTACTGCAACCGTTTCCGCGGATGTCTCGGGCTCGGGAACTGCCGACCCTCGCGTCCATTTCGCTCACCGCTCTCTAAAGGCGGAATCCGTCGATGTCGCAATTAAATTGTCCGTGCACTACACCGATAGACTCTTTGCTTGTTGTCAAAGACAATCACTGATGTGTCTGGGGAAAACAGAACTTCTCGTTTTTCTTGTGGTAAGAATGAGGTGGTTGATGTACTGTTATGCCCATGGACATTTTTTCATGAAGGAAAAATATGGCTGATACACATAATGAATGTGTCACTTTTTACCTGACAATGATGACCTGACAACCATCTCAGTTGTATTAGTTACATGAATAGTTGAGGTGGTTAAAAACTGGTTGCATTGTCGGATAATGGTGTACCCCTTTTACGTATATTCTTATTATAAGGTATTCTCTGCTCCTTGACCAGCGGTTAAACATTAATAAAAGAAGGATTCTGCCATTCAGAGTCACTTATTCCTTCTTTGGTTGCTGGTTAACCACTTGTCAGGTAACGGATAATACGGCCGTTAGTGTCGAGCATTTATTCAATTGAATTCTCAATCAGTTGGTCCAGAAAAAGCTTGTAAATGAGTCAATAGCATTTGATTTTATTTTAGTTGTTATTGATTCACTAGCTGTTACGACCCGGCAAAGCCGGGTCTTACAGCTAGGCTAGCCTTTTATGCGAGCTTCGCTCGTTACTACTTCAAGTTCCTATTAATTATACATTAAATAAGAAGTTTAACTTTAATAATTTATTATTGTTGAATTAGAAACCAACTTCCCTAAAAGTAACTTTTTAACCTTTATTAAGTAAACCAACTTTCTTGAAAGATATTTATTTAAAAGCTATTATATTATTTTAAAATTTTAATTACTTTTATTTATTTATTTTTCTGATTATTGCGAGATGGCATCGAGTCAGTGAGTGACGTGGGCTTTTATATTTTTCTGATGATTATGATTATTATTGCGAGATGGCATCATAGTGTGCGAGCGTTCCAGAATCAGTGAGTCAGTGAGTGACGTGGGCTTTTATATGAGAGACTAGCTGTTACGACCCGGCAAAGCCGGGTCTTACAGCTAGGCTAGCCTTTTATGCGAGCTTCGCTCGTTACTACTTCAAGTTCCTATTAATTATACATTAAATAAGAAGTTTAACTTTAATAATTTATTATTGTTGAATTAGAAACCAACTTCCCTAAAAGTAACTTTTTAACCTTTATTAAGTAAACCAACTTTCTTGAAAGATATTTATTTAAAAGCTATTATATTATTTTAAAATTTTAATTACTTTTATTTATTTATTTTTCTGATTATTGCGAGATGGCATCGAGTCAGTGAGTGACGTGGGCTTTTATATTTTTCTGATGATTATGATTATTATTGCGAGATGGCATCATAGTGTGCGAGCGTTCCATTCCAGAATCAGTGAGTCAGTGAGTCAGTGAGTCAGTGAGTGACGTGGGCTTTTATATGAGAGATTTTCAATTTATTTCTTAGTTATTAATAGACCGACCATTTGAAAAAATTGATAGAATTTAAATGCTCTGTAGTACTTTTTCATGTGTGTACTGCTTAGTTTCAAGTACCTAAAAATCCTAAGTTATTGATGCCAGATTCAAAAATTGTCAAATCTATGGCATTGAATTTAGTGTTAGCTTCTGTATATTTAGGTGTAATTATAAAGTTTGACCAGTTTACACATTGCATTGGCATAAATATCAGTTTGGGGTAGTTTATGGTACTTGAAACGATGCAAAACCAAAGTGTCAAAGTTTTCTCAAAATCATGTTGTAGGTCTTTTTTTTTATGGGCTTTTAAATCGATTTGGGAACAAGAAGCCTCTTACCGTTATTACACAATTTTTTATGTTTTTCAATAGACCATATGCATCTAAAATACATATAATTTCTACTACACACATGCATTATATAAATTGCCATGGCATGTTTAGTTTGAAGTTTTAGTTAGGTTTTAGTTAGTTTACAGTGAAAGGAAAATAATAAAAAATGGAAAATCATGGTTTTGGGAAAATTTCAACATAGGTGGTTTCTGCGATTCACTAATCATTACTTATTTAAAAGCCATTTACAAATTACGTCACACGTTTTAGGAGAGGGATAGCTTGTAACGACACTAAATGATAGGCTTGAAGGGGGGAGTTCAAACTTGTGGCATCACCCTTTAATAACCCCTTGTCATTGCTTTTAAATTCTAAAAGATACATTTCTTCACTGTTTAATTTGATTTAGCAGTAATAAGAGTACCAAGTAATTAAAATAGTGAAATAAATTTTAAATTCATCAATTTGGTTTAATTTTACAGTTTCAAAAGTGGCATCACAATGGAAGGTGGGATTTTAAATCCTTGAAACTGTGTGACGTAATTTACGAATGACTCTTTAATATGGTTTTAGTAATTTTTTTCTATTCAAGTAATTCAACTCCATGGTAAAAAAAAAATTAAATATTTTTTTAATTAACTGTTTTCTCTAATTGAGGTGCTTGCAGCAACAACTAGCTAACTCTAATATAAAGCTGCTGGAGTTAACTCGTTGTTATACTGCAAACACCTCAATTTTTCCATGAAGGTATTTCCATCCTTAAATTGTTGAAAATTTATATTGAGCTTCACGACAAAATTCTCTATTGGTAGCGTTCTGTTTAATGTTTTGAAACAGCTTCTATACAGCATTTTTGTGCTGTACTGTATTCTTTTTAATCTGTTTTTGTTATTGAGTTCTCTTTGTACAAGATTTTCAACAGGGACATGGAACATCAGATGGGGGATCTACAAAGAGATGTCCAGCTCTTGCAGTGTGCCAGAAAGAGAAATGAAACAAGACTAGGAAGAATCCCCATCAGAATCAAGTGAGTAATTTATTTTTACTTGGTTACTCATCATATTGCCCCAGCAATTGAATCGTCAGGGGAATAAGTCCAAAAACCAAGTTTTGACAAAATAAAAAACACTGCATAAATATGGGAATTTTTGTTGTATAAACACCAAATTTTTACTGGAAATTCAGGAACTTATTTAGAAATAAGGGCAATCTTCGGAAAAAAACATCAGTACATTCAAAATTATTTTGCAGTTGAAAAAAGTTGATGGACTTTTTCAACCTTGTGAAGGAAAACCTTAAAAACCTCTAAATTCATCGTTTAAATTATATGTGTGCTTAGTTCACAGCACAAAAGTGAGAAATAGACAGACCAAGACAAATAAAATTGAAAATTATTATGAAACTGGGTCATTATGGCAGTATCAATGGTGAAAGTGAATATGAATGGAGTCAAACATTCCTTTGATAAAAAAAAATTAAAAGCACTTTCTAAATTTTTTTATTTTTTTTGCTTAGTTTGCAGCTCAAAGAATAAGAACAGAAAGACAAATTAACTTTAATTCCAAATTAACTGAAAAAATAAAATTAATGGACATCGATTTCGCAACTTCTAGGGGCTATATCTCCCTATAGGGGGTAGTTATTTTCCACTAATGAGTAGAGCAAAGCTTGGAGATTGTTTTGAGCACAAAATGTTAATTTGTCATTTTTTGGACTTATTCCTCTTCAAACTGACTATGCCGTCTCGGCTCGACCTCACTTCGACGAGACTCCGTGTATTTCTATGGGGGAAAATGCAGTAGTACAAGAGTGTGGGATTCTTTTCTTCGCTAGATTTTCATGAACCAATGATGGATTATATTTTAATGAGCTGCTAAAGAAAACTACAGGAGTTGTTTTTATCATGAAAAATATGTAATAAAAGTAAATTTCAGTGATCAATTTTCATTTATATTGAGATTGAATTCTTTACATATTTAGCTAAATTGTAAAAAAACGCGACGACTTAAAAATAAGCGGTGGGCATTTTCGGATTTAGCACACCAAAGACCATAAGAAAAATAAAAAATTTATTTTTAAAATTTAATTTAATTTTTATTGAGATATTGCCTTTTTTACCTGAATTTTAAGCAAACGTGATATTTTAGGGCAAAACAAAGGTCATTTTTAGATTCAGCGCACCAAAATACATAAAAACATTTTTTAAGGAATAATCTGAATTAAGTAATTGGTTTTATTAGTCTATATTCAATGATTTTGAGGTATTTCCCTCATTAACATAAAACGTGAATTGTCAGAAAACCTGACGTGTAGGAGAAAAATGGAGGTCATAAACAGTTAGTAATAATACATATTGGTTTTGCTGTGGGAGGACAGAAAAATAATTATAATGAAATTTCAAAGTTTTAAATTTTCAAACTAAAAATGTGAATCGAAGAGCTTCTACGATCATTTTTAAAAATTAATTTTATATAAAAATAAACTCTAAATCTAAGCAAAAAGTAATTTAAAAAAAATGAAATATATTCTTAAACCATAACAATCCAAAAAAGGCAAAATGTGGAATTTTTCCAAATAAAATGTGAATCAAAGAACATCATTTTTCAAAATTAATTATATTATTATAACAATTAAACTCCAAACATAAATAAAAAGTAATTTTTAAAAATTCATGAACTATATTTTTAAACCATAAAAATCACAAAAGGGCAAAATATGGAATGCTCTCAAAAATAATTATGCTGACAAAATTAACATTTACAGATAATTAATCCCACGCATCGTAAACAAAGTAAATAAAAAAAGTGACTACTGGCGCTTTCCGCGAAATTCGGCAGAGGAAAAAGAAAATGATTAACCACTGGCTGTCTCAGCGAGAACGCTCTGAAGCAGTGTTTCCTAACGTAGGGCGCATGCCCAACCGGGGGGCAATTTGAAAATTTTCAACCAAATTGCCCCTTAAGTGGGGGCATGGACCACCAGGTTTTGTTTACTTATCAAGAAGGATTTTCAAAAAAAAAGGACTTGGGTTTGGTGCTCACCAGCTCCTATGGAGGAGCCGCCAATGAATATAGGGGTAAAAAACGGGGTTTCGGGTTTAAAATACTTGTATGTTAGTTATCTGGGTTAATTTGCAGATCCTTATAAAAATTACCAAAATTTATAGTTGGAACCCCCGGTTGGGTATGCGTCTTGTCAAAACTTGTAGGGACTCAACAAAAGATAACTTGCGACCCACAGTTTGAGAACCTGCCTCTGGTCTAGATTTCTTAAATATAATGATTCGAAAGATAATTGTGAAACTAATAATGTGTAATTATTGATGATATTAGTATTAGTTCATCAATTCGTTAATAGTCTGGCCGAAACTCAAGGGAGTTAAGGGAAAACTTTCTTTTCTCTTTTCAAAATTTACGGGTCGGTAATTTGTTTAGTTTTCGATTTCCCAGACTGCCAACATCATAAAGAGTCGGAGGAAAAGTTTTGTCATAATTTAATGTGTTATTTTTATATTTTTTAAAATAACATAAGTTTTTGTTATTATTGGAAGTGTCCCAAGGTGGGCCACTAGTGGGGCACCTTGGGACATTAAAAGAGGTTTTTAAAATTTGTTATGAATTCCCTAAAAGGGATAATTGGTTGGAAACGTTTTAATTAGATGCACAAAGGACTATATTTAACATATTAGCTGCTTTTGAATAAATATAACGGTATAAATGAATTATAAAAATAATTTAGTAAAAAGTGTCCCAAGGTGCCCCACTCTCCCCTATCCTTTAAAGTTTAAAGTACTAAAGCCCTGTATAGGCATGCGGGGCAAGTGTATCAATAAAGATTAATTATATTTACATACTCATGATATAGGTTGGAAAAGTGTCGAATTCTTCGAAGTGTGAGAGAAAGGTGAAGTATGTTGACACGGATGTAGAAATTCTTGAAAGGATCTAAGTGGGTAAGAAAATTATTATTCTACACCATAAAATAATATTGTAGAGCAGCGTTTCTCAACCGGGGTTCCGTGGAACCCTGGGGTTCCGCGAGGCCTCCTCAAGGGTTCCGCGAGAAATTTTAAACAATTTTTTTTTGTTTTTCTAGAATCTAGAACAAAAATTTTTTTCCTTCGAATTTCTCGCGGAACCTTGAAAACCTCTGTTTCCGATTCCCGAAAACGAACTTTTCTCACAAAATTCCAAGCCCATACCGAAATTCGGACTAGGTGTACCAAAACAAGTTAAAACCCTGTATTTTAGGGTCAAATTTCAAAAAATTTTCTGGGGGCGTACCCTCAAACCCCCTCTTGTACTTGGAATTTTATTATTAACAACTTTATTGTAATAAGTTCATCAAAATCCAAATCCTACCAAAAAATATATGCCCAAAATTCGGACTAAGTGTACCAAAAACAAGATAAAACCCTGTTTTTAGGGGTAAAGTTCCAAAAATTTTCTGAGGAAGGATACCCAGATCCCCTTTTGTACTTTGAACTCTATTTTAATAACTTTTTAAATATTAAGTTCATATAAATGTACATCCAAAATTTGGACTTAGTGTACCAAAACTAGTTAAAAACCTGTTTTTTTTTAGTCAAACTTCCAAAAATTTTCTGGGGGAGGACCCCTATACCCCCTTTTGGTACTTGTATTTTATTACTAACAACTTTTCCTATATTAAGTTTTTAGGACCTAAATTATCACCTAAAAAGCTACATCGGACCTATTAAACATGTGGGGGGAGAGGCTGGGAAGTAATTTTGGGCCCCTCCCGAAATAAATTCCTATATACGCCACTGATTTCTTTGTTACTTATTTTCCGTTTTATTTAATAATTTATAAAATAGTAAGAAAAATATTGTTACATGGACGCTAGGGTTCCGCGGAACTTGGGCATTGTCAAAGGGTTCCGTGGGAGTAAAAAGGTTGGGAAACGCTGTTGTAGAGCACCGCTGAGTATAGTAGGTTACTGTCATACTACGTTCACACATAAAAAGACTAGAGCTTTGAGAGACGTTGAGAAAGTTTAAGGTAAGATACCTAATTTTTATCCGTTCACAATATGACTTTTCCCAAACCCTGATGACGTACGAATAAAACCAATGGTCGGCGTTTAAGATCTCGGCTCTAAGGAAGCCTGAACTTTTGTATTTTTCTTTAATCTTTCTTTTTTACTGTTCACTTATACAGAACTTACAGAACACTTATTTTCCCTTCTGGGTTGTCTAATTCCTTTTTCTCTTCCCCATTTTAAAAGTATATTTGAATTTACAAACGGCTTTGTCCATGTAATATCAAATAAACAAAAGTTTTGTTTTATTTCCCCTACTTTTCTTTCCTATAAGTAGATGATAACTTAAACTTTCTAAGATTTACGCGAGTTTGGGAAACTAGCTTAAGATAGAGCCTAGAACAGAAGAGAGTTGACAACGCACTAATCGTTTCTGATTGGCCAAGAGGAAAGTTTTTACCGCCTCAGGCTATTTCCGTAAAACCGCCATTGTTTCATGTAGAGAGCCAATCCTAGACTAGCGTTGCAAATATTTTTTCAAAAATATCTTCTAAGTGGTGCCAAAAAAAAGCTAGGTAGGCTAAATTGAGGCGGAATTGCGTGCAACGGTGCCACTTGGGCAATATACTTGGTAAAATAATGGCGGCCGAGCATACACACAATCCAGTTCAAACCTGTAGTCATTTCTCTTCTCAATCCAGGCTTACTAGCTTAAGATAATTAGAATTTGCTAGGCTAGCTTAAATCTATGACAGGTTCGTTTACAAATTCTCTTCTCAAGATGAGTTAGCTCTTAAAGCTTGTTTAGCTTTTCATGTGTGATCGTAGTACTGTCTGTCTATCACAGGTTGAGCTCTTGTTTACATTTATGTTACCAAGGCAACATGACTCCTCATTTTCAACGGGGGCATTGAATCACTAGTCCACTTTGTTTATTATTTTAAAAGTTCACTAATCCCAGCCTCTAACATATGCGTGCAACTGCATCAATTCCAAGAAGAAGATCGTGCTCGTGATCGCAAAAACTTGTGCCAATAATCCTCTGTCGGTTTTAATCCCCGCCAAATCATAATACGGTTTATAGAGTGTTTTCAGGTGACGCCACAACCGGTTATTTTCTTTTAACTGTGTACCTTCTGTAGGGCTTTTAACTGTTGCTAAGGCCGTTGTTTATCTGTTGCTAAGGCGGTTTTTAGGTATGGGAACACGTGATTGCAAATGCATCAATAGAAGAATTCCACGGCTAGTCATTTTCTGTAACTGTTAACCTCTGTAGGGCAAAAAACTGTAACATCTTCTGTTGCTAAGGCCGTTGCTAGGTCCGAGTCATGAGATTGAAAATGCTCTATCCCTATTTAAAATGAGCCGGTCTTGTTTCTATAGCAACCGCCACAACCAGGCAACTAGGCGAGAGCTCAACTTGTGGTAGACAGACATTATAATGTAGGCTGTGAAGGAAAGAGGATGAAATGGAAAGGAATTGGGGATTGTGAAGAGGTGAGATGCGTGTGAGGAAAAATTATATAAAAAGGATGAGGGGAGTATGCTAAAAATGGAGGAGGACGTGCTAAAAGATGTTAAAATTTAAAAGAGGAGGGAGGAGCGGGATAAGAGGAAATGGAAATGAGTGGGTTGAAATATAATCGGGATGGGACGATTCGGCGCGGCCGTTTCGGCGCTGGCCGTTTGGGCGCCGGCCGATTCGGCGCGGGCCGTTTCGGCGCGAAACTTATTACAGTGCATGGATTTCGGAAAGGAGAAAATCTGTTTAATAAATAATTTTTTTAAATTTTTTAACCATGACCAAAATATTAATTCAAATTATTTAACAAAGATATTAATTCTTAAATTTGATTCTATGTCCAATATAGAGTACCTCTAAGGAGCATCGCTCACAATTATCAAATGGCTTGTTAAAGTCTAAAAAATCCTACAACCTCTTTAGAATTTTTAGAGTTAAAAAAGTTATACATCAAAATTCAATAAAATTGTTTTTTCCCCCATAATTGGGTTTAAGAGTGTTATTTTAATTATTAAGTAAGTAAATGCAAACTTGCATATAGAATTTCATGTCAACTTTAAGTATAAATTTTGTAGAAACATGCATAATGACAAAATTTTCCACTTTGAATAAAATAAGATTCCAAAAAATGATCTGAAAACTTTTTCCAATATTTGGAAAAATGACCAAGAAATTTTAGTAAAAATTTGTCTAGTAACTCATAAAAATTTCAGAGGGAAAATATCTGGCGCCGAATCGGCCGGCGCCCAAACGGCCCGCGCCCAATCGGCCGGCGCCGAATCGGCCGCGCCGAATCGGCCGCGCCCAAACGGCCGCGCCGAATAGTAGTAGACCGAAATATAATGGAGGATCTAAAGAGGGTTAATGTTTAGAATATAGGATTGATAAGAGGACTGATGTTAAGAAGAAATCTTGTAGCGAGGAAGAGATACGAAAAAATAGGCGTAAAATTTAGTAGGGATCCTAATCAGGAATAAAAGGGGAGTGGATAAGGTGAGTGATGAAAGCAGAGGGGGTATAGAGAAGAGTTTGAGATTTAATGGAGAATTATAGGGGGTGCAAATGAAAGATTTTGGATGCTGCTGAAGGCGTTGGAATTTTGAAGAGGAAGTCGGAATTCAGATTGGAAGAGATAAGTTAGGTTGCTGAAGAGGTAGTTTATACTTAGGGGTGATTTGGAGTGCTATGTAGTGAGATGGGATTAAATTGGGATGATGAGAAGGATTTGGGATTTTAGGAGAGATATTGGTGGAAGTAGGTATGAAGGGGAGTGTGGTGCTAGGAGATAGTTTGGATGTTGGAGAGAGAACGGATACTGATGACACAATAGAAATTCTTAGGAAGAAGATGGAATGCCGAGGGTTGAGTTGGATGCTAAGAAGAGGTTGTATATTATACAGAAGAGACCGATAGGATTCTGAAATGTGGGATGTCTGGAAGAAAGAGGTGCGGAGAAGTGAGTTTTTATACTTAGGAAATATTGTTGTGATGCTGAGGGTGTAGATGGCAGAGGGTCGGAATGTAGAGAGGCGAGATGGGACATAGTTGTGATATTGAGGTGGGAGTTGAGGTTGAGACGCAGACGAGAGAGGTTAGAGAATGAATGGATTCATGAGGAAAGAGTAGATAATTTTAAGGAAGAAGTAAGATTTTGGTGTAGAGAGATGGGACAGTGTTGTGGTGCTGAGGAAGGTAAAGGGACGATAGAGAGAGATGAGACAGTTAAAGGGGGTGGAGGAAAAGAGGAGGGTGAAAGAAGGATATTTAGGAAAAGAGGAAGGAGATATCTACTAGGGGGATAAAAAGAGTGGATGGTGATGAGGGGGCGAAAGGGTAAATTTTGTTGTGAAGAGGGATAAGATATAAGAGTATACTCAGGAGAGGTAAAGGGTACTGAGGATTGGGAGGAGACAGGAGAAGATGCTAAAAAGAGATTGTGGAAAAGGATACGAGTGTAGTACACTGGGAGAGGAAAAAAACGAGACTATAAAGGATTCCAAAGAGAGATGGTTGGGAGAGATATGAGATGGTTGGTAGTGTGATGGATGAGGGTTGGGAATCTGAAAGGGAGTTAGAATGTTTTGGAAGAGTTAGCTGGGATACAGAAGCAGTGAGTTGGGAGTGGATGGGTATTGAGAAAATTGAGAGTGGAAAGGAAGTCGAGAAGGGCACGGGGATGATGTTGATGGAGGGGAGAGGGGGATTAGGAATAAAAGTACTCTGAGAAGTGTAGGAAAAAGAGAATGCTTAACAGAGAATGGGGAAAAGGATACTGTGCGTTGTATATTAAAGAGAAGAGGTGGTTTAGAGGGAGATGGAAGAAGATTGGGAATTTTAGGGGGAGTGTGGATGGGTTGGAGGAGTAGGAATACAAAAGAGTTAGTTGGAAGTTAATAGGAATTAAGGAGAAGGATGAGTGATGAAAGAATGTCAAGCAGTCAGACAAGAGAGGGGAAGATGCTGAGAAAGGGGGATAAGAAATAAAAGGAAGCTGAGGAGGCAAGAGGATGGGGAAAAATACTAAGTATATTAAGGAGGATAATAAAAGAGGGATATTTAGGAGGGAGAGAGATATGATGGTTACAGGGGAGTAGGAAGAGGGTTGGAGATTTAAGGGAGTTTTAATGGGTTGGAGTTGGGATTCAAAAGAGGGACTTGAAAGTTTTCGGATATTAGAAGGAGAGATGAAAGAATATAGAGCAGTCAGACGAGAGAGGGAAGGACGGTAAAAAGGAGGGTCAGAAATAATAGTGATGAGGAGGATAAGAACACAGAGTACTAGAACAGAGAGTCCACGGCCATAGGCCATAATGGAAATCGAAAATCATGACATCTTGTTATAGGTTGGGAGAATTGTGGCGCTGGGATCGCACTAAACTCACTAGCGTCTGGATTTAGTCTGAATCGTTCGTCGGCTGCCTATGGGAGATCAAAAACACCTTTTTGCGCATGCGCTGAGTTCTAATTTGGCGAGAGATTTAAGCGGCCGGCATACGTTCCAGACTCTAGTGTGGCGCCCTCACATCAGTAACGCATTTGAAAACAGCCTCGTGGACCCTCTGTTAGGATATTTCTCTGTGGATAAGAATAGGTGATCAGAATGGGAATAGGATATATAGAACAGAGGGTAGGGAATTTGAGGGCCTGGATGATTAGGTACAGTTGATTGAGAAGAGTGAGTTAGGAGTTGTGGGGCATAAAAAAGAGGATGAGAGGGGATAGAATGTCAAGCAGTCAGACAAGAGAGGGGAAGATGCTGAGGGGGATAAGAAATAAAAGGAAGCTGAGAAGACAAGAGGATGGGGAAAAATACCGAGTATATTGAGGAGGATAAGAAAAAAGGGATGTTTAGGAGGGAGAGAGATATGATGGTTACAGGGGAGTAGGAAGAGGGTTGGAGATTTAAGGGAGAGTTTTAATGGGTTGGAGGAGTTGGGATTCAAAAGAGGGACTTGAAAGTTTTCGGATATTAGAAGGAGAGAGGGAAGGACGGTGAAAAGGAGGGTCAGAAATAATAGTGATGAGGAGGATAAGAGTAGGTGATCAGAATGGGAATAGGATATATAGAACAGAGGGTAGGGAATTTGAGGGTCTGGATGATTTGGTACAGTTGATTGAGAAGAGTGAGTTAGGAGTTGTGGGGCATAAAAAAGAGGATGAGAGGGGATAGAATGTCAAGCAGTCAGACAAGAGAGGGGAAGATGCTGAGGGGGATAAGAAATAAAAGGAAGCTGAGAAGACAAGAGGATGGGGAAAAATACCGAGTATATTGAGGAGGATAAGAAAAAAGGGATGTTTTAGGAGGGAGAGAGATATGATGGTTACAGGGGAGTAGGAAGAGGGTTGGAGATTTAAGGGAGAGTTTTAATGGGTTGGAGGAGTTGGGATTCAAAAGAGGGACTTGAAAGTTTTCGGATATTAGAAGGAGAGAGGGAAGGACGGTGAAAAGGAGGGTCAGAAATAATAGTGATGAGGAGGATAAGAGTAGGTGATCAGAATGGGAATAGGATATATAGAACAGAGGGTAGGGAATTTGAGGGTCTGGATGATTTGGTACAGTTGATTGAGAAGAGTGAGTTAGGAGTTGTGGGGCATAAAAAAGAGGATGAGAGGGGATAGAATGTCAAGCAGTCAGACAAGAGAGGGGAAGATGCTGAGGGGGATAAGAAATAAAAGGAAGCTGAGAAGACAAGAGGATGGGGAAAAATACCGAGTATATTGAGGAGGATAAGAAAAA
The DNA here is from genome assembly GCA_963680715.1 of Tetragnatha montana. Lineage (NCBI taxonomy): Eukaryota > Metazoa > Arthropoda > Arachnida > Araneae > Tetragnathidae > Tetragnatha > Tetragnatha montana. Next base: position 17,705,565 of record OY796681.1, read on the forward strand.
AGGGATGTTTTAGGAGGGAGAGAGATATGATGGTTACAGGGGAGTAGGAAGAGGGTTGGAGATTTAAGGGAGAGTTTTAATGGGTTGGAGGAGTTGGGATTCAAAAGAGGGACTTGAAAGTTTTCGGATATTAGAAGGAGAGAGGGAAGGACGGTGAAAAGGAGGGTCAGAAATAATAGTGATGAGGAGGATAAGAGTAGGTGATCAGAATGGGAATAGGATATATAGAACAGAGGGTAGGGAATTTGAGGGTCTGGATGATTTGGTACAGTTGATTTAGAAGAGTGAGTTAGGAGTTGTGGGGCATAAAAAAGAGGATGAGAGGGGATATAATGGGGAGAGACAGAGACATCAACAGAGGATGATGAAAAATATGCTTAGGAGTGGAGATAAAAAGAATGAATGCAGATGAAGGGAAGGGGTCAGGAAAGGATGTGTAAAAAAGATTGGAGAAATGGATACTGTTGACTCCCGGGTTTCGGCACCAGATGTTGAATGGACTCTAACCGTCTGACGTCATACGGAACCAACACGTGACCTACTGAGCTTGCAATTGGTTACCACAGATACTACACTAGTAGATCTACTAGTGTAGTATCTGTGGTAACCAATTGCAAGCTCAGTTGTAGGTCACGTGTTGGTTCCGTGAAGTCTCGAACCAGATAGGCGGTTAGAGTCCATTGCGTAAAAGTAACTAAGAGATAACAACTCGTCTATTTTAGAAAAACGCCATAATTTTAATTCCAGAGATATTTACAACAATGCCAAAATATAAAAAGTAAAAGTTAATAATTAATTAAAGTTAATCTTAAACACTAGGTCGGTCTACTAGTTTCAGTGTTTCACTAGTATTCAAATGTAAATCATGTCTGGCGTGCAACATCCTCCCCACCCTGGTCGACCTCCAGGGGGATGACCAGCTGCACGGGCCGGGAGATCGTCAATCCAATTATGTAATCGGCGAGCAATAGTCTAGTTTCGGCGTGCAACATCCTGGTGCCGAAACCCGGGAGTCAACAGATACTAAGAGGAGGATACAGAAGTGTGAGTTGAGAGTTTTAGGGTATTAAAGAGGAGGGAGAAAGTATAGAATGTCAAGCAGGGGGACGAGAGAAGATGATGAGAAATAAGAGTATGCCTAAGGGTAGAGGTGAAAAGAAAGAATGCAGAGGAGGGGGAGGAGAAAGGAGAGGATGTTAAATAGAGATAGAGGAAAGGGATACTGAGAGGAAGATACAGAAGAGTGGATTGCGAGTTTAAAGGTTAAGAGGATGAAAAATTATAGAATGTCGAGCAGGGGGACAAAAAAGAAGGCATTCCGAGGTGGTGATGAGAAATTAGAGTATTCCTGGGAGAGATGGAGAAAGTAATAAATGCTGAGGGGGGGAGGACATAGGAGAGGATTTTAAATAGAGATCGGGGAAAGGGATACTTAGAGAATGATACAGAAGAGTGAGCTGCAAGTTTTTTAAGAGGATGAGAAAGGGTAGAATCTCAAGCAGGGGGACGAAAGAAGGGATGATTCTTAGGGGGTGATGTTAAATTAGAGTATGCCTAGGAGAGGAGGTCAAAGTAAAAAAATGCTGAGGAGGAGGAGACAGGAGAGTGTAAAAAGAGATGGAGGAAAGGGGTACTGAGAGAATACAAAAAGTGAGTTGGGAATTTTAGGGTTTTAAGAGGATGAGAAAGTATAGAATGTGGACTAGGGGGACGAAAGAAAAGTTGATTCTGAGAAGGGTGATGAGAAATAAGATTATGCCTAGGAGAAGAGTTAAAAAGAATGAATGCCGAGGAGGGGGAGGAGACAGGAGAGGATGTTAAGTAGAGGTAGAGGAAAGGGTTACAGAGAGGAGGATACAGAAGGGCGAGTTTGGAGTTTTGGGGTAGTAAGAGGATGAGAAAGTATAGAATGTCAAGCAGGGGTACAAAAGAAGGGGTGATGAGAAATGAGATATGTCTAGGAGAGGAGGTAAAAGAATAATATGCTAAGGAGAGGGAGGTGATTGGAGAGGATTTTAAATAGAGATTGAAAAAGGGAAAATGAGAGAAGGATACAGGAGAGTGAGTTGCGAGTTTTAGGGTCTCCAGAAGATGAGAAAGGATGGTGTCCAGCAGGGGGACGAAAGAAAGGATGATTCTTAGGGGGTGGTGATGAGAAATAAGAGTATGCTTACAAAGTGGAGAAAATAATGAACGTAGAGGAGATAGGAGGGATAGGTAAATAGAGATTGAGAAAAAGATACTGAGAGGAGGATACAGAACAGTGAATGCCGATTTTTAGGGCATTAAATAGATGAGGAAGTATAGAATTTCGAGCAGGGGACGAAAGAAAGGATGATTCTGAGGAATCGTGATGAGGAATAAGAGTATGCATAGAAGAGGAGATGAAAGTAATAAATGCTGAGTAGGGGAAGGAGATAGGAGATTATTTGAAATACAGATTGGAGAAATGGATACTGTTGACTCCCGGGTTTCGGCACCAGATGTTGAATGGACTCTAACCGTCTGACGTCATACGGAACCAACACGTGACCTACTGAGCTTGCAATGGACTCTAACCGTCTGACGTCACACGGAACCAACACGTGACCTACTGAGCTTGCGATTGGTTACCACAGATACTACACTAGTAGATCTACTAGTGTAGTATCTGTGGTAACCAATTGCAAGCTCAGTTGTAGGTCACGTGTTGGTTCCGTGAAGTCTCGAACCAGATAGGCGGTTAGAGTCCATTGGTTACCACAGATACTACACTAGTAGATCTACTAGTGTAGTATCTGTGGTAACCAATGGACTCTAACCGCCTATCTGGTTCGAGACTTCACGGAACCAACACGTGACCTACAACTGAGCTTGCAATTGGTTACCACAGATACTACACTAGTAGATCTACTAGTGTAGTATCTGTGGTAACCAATCGCAAGCTCAGTAGGTCACGTGTTGGTTCCGTGTGACGTCAGACGGTTAGAGTCCATTGCAAGCTCAGTTGTAGGTCACGTGTTGGTTCCGTGAAGTCTCGAACCAGATAGGCGGTTAGAGTCCATTGCGTAAAAGTAACTAAGAGATAACAACTCGTCTATTTTAGAAAAACGCCATAATTTTAATTCCAGAGATATTTACAACAATGCCAAAATATAAAAAGTAAAAGTTAATTAATTAAAGTTAATCTTAAACACTAGGTCGGTCTACTAGTTTCAGTGTTTCACTAGTATTCAAATGTAAATCATGTCTGGCGTGCAACATCCTCCCCACCCTGGTCGACCTCCAGGGGGATGACCAGCTGCACGGGCCGGGAGATCGTCAATCCAATTATGTAATCGGCGAGCAATAGTCTAGTTTCGGCGTGCAACATCCTGGTGCCGAAACCCGGGAGTCAACAGATACTAAGAGGAGGATACAGAAGTGTGAGTTGAGAGTTTTAGGGTATTAAAGAGGAGGGAGAAAGTATAGAATGTCAAGCAGGGGGACGAGAGAAGATGATGAGAAATAAGAGTATGCCTAAGGGTAGAGGTGAAAAGAAAGAATGCAGAGGAGGGGGAGGAGAAAGGAGAGGATGTTAAATAGAGATAGAGGAAAGGGATACTGAGAGGAAGATACAGAAGAGTGGATTGCGAGTTTAAAGGTTAAGAGGATGAAAAATTATAGAATGTCGAGCAGGGGGACAAAAAAGAAGGCATTCCGAGGTGGTGATGAGAAATTAGAGTATTCCTGGGAGAGATGGAGAAAGTAATAAATGCTGAGGGGGGGAGGACATAGGAGAGGATTTTAAATAGAGATCGGGGAAAGGGATACTTAGAGAATGATACAGAAGAGTGAGCTGCAAGTTTTTTAAGAGGATGAGAAAGGGTAGAATCTCAAGCAGGGGGACGAAAGAAGGGATGATTCTTAGGGGGTGATGTTAAATTAGAGTATGCCTAGGAGAGGAGGTCAAAGTAAAAAAATGCTGAGGAGGAGGAGACAGGAGAGTGTAAAAAGAGATGGAGGAAAGGGGTACTGAGAGAATACAAAAAGTGAGTTGGGAATTTTAGGGTTTTAAGAGGATGAGAAAGTATAGAATGTGGACTAGGGGGACGAAAGAAAGGTTGATTCTGAGAAGGGTGATGAGAAATAAGATTATGCCTAGGAGAAGAGTTAAAAAGAATGAATGCCGAGGAGGGGGAGGAGACAGGAGAGGATGTTAAGTAGAGGTAGAGGAAAGGGTTACAGAGAGGAGGATACAGAAGGGCGAGTTTGGAGTTTTGGGGTAGTAAGAGGATGAGAAAGTATAGAATGTCAAGCAGGGGTACAAAAGAAGGGGTGATGAGAAATGAGATATGTCTAGGAGAGGAGGTAAAAGAATAATATGCTAAGGAGAGGGAGGTGATTGGAGAGGATTTTAAATAGAGATTGAAAAAGGGAAAATGAGAGAAGGATACAGGAGAGTGAGTTGCGAGTTTTAGGGTCTCCAGAAGATGAGAAAGGATGGTGTCCAGCAGGGGGACGAAAGAAAGGATGATTCTTAGGGGGTGGTGATGAGAAATAAGAGTATGCTTACAAAGTGGAGAAAATAATGAACGTAGAGGAGATAGGAGGGATAGGTAAATAGAGATTGAGAAAAAGATACTGAGAGGAGGATACAGAACAGTGAATGCCGATTTTTAGGGCATTAAATAGATGAGGAAGTATAGAATTTCGAGCAGGGGACGAAAGAAAGGATGATTCTGAGGAATCGTGATGAGGAATAAGAGTATGCATAGAAGAGGAGATGAAAGTAATAAATGCTGAGTAGGGGAAGGAGATAGGAGATTATTTGAAATACAGATTGGAGAAATGGATACTGTTGACTCCCGGGTTTCGGCACCAGATGTTGAATGGACTCTAACCGTCTGACGTCATACGGAACCAACACGTGACCTACTGAGCTTGCAATGGACTCTAACCGTCTGACGTCACACGGAACCAACACGTGACCTACTGAGCTTGCGATTGGTTACCACAGATACTACACTAGTAGATCTACTAGTGTAGTATCTGTGGTAACCAATTGCAAGCTCAGTTGTAGGTCACGTGTTGGTTCCGTGAAGTCTCGAACCAGATAGGCGGTTAGAGTCCATTGGTTACCACAGATACTACACTAGTAGATCTACTAGTGTAGTATCTGTGGTAACCAATTGCAAGCTCAGTTGTAGGTCACGTGTTGGTTCCGTGAAGTCTCGAACCAGATAGGCGGTTAGAGTCCATTGCGTAAAAGTAACTAAGAGATAACAACTCGTCTATTTTAGAAAAACGCCATAATTTTAATTCCAGAGATATTTACAACAATGCCAAAATATAAAAAGTAAAAGTTAATTAATTAAAGTTAATCTTAAACACTAGGTCGGTCTACTAGTTTCAGTGTTTCACTAGTATTCAAATGTAAATCATGTCTGGCGTGCAACATCCTCCCCACCCTGGTCGACCTCCAGGGGGATGACCAGCTGCACGGGCCGGGAGATCGTCAATCCAATTATGTAATCGGCGAGCAATAGTCTAGTTTCGGCGTGCAACATCCTGGTGCCGAAACCCGGGAGTCAACAGATACTAAGAGGAGGATACAGAAGTGTGAGTTGAGAGTTTTAGGGTATTAAAGAGGAGGGAGAAAGTATAGAATGTCAAGCAGGGGGACGAGAGAAGATGATGAGAAATAAGAGTATGCCTAAGGGTAGAGGTGAAAAGAAAGAATGCAGAGGAGGGGGAGGAGAAAGGAGAGGATGTTAAATAGAGATAGAGGAAAGGGATACTGAGAGGAAGATACAGAAGAGTGGATTGCGAGTTTAAAGGTTAAGAGGATGAAAAATTATAGAATGTCGAGCAGGGGGACAAAAAAGAAGGCATTCCGAGGTGGTGATGAGAAATTAGAGTATTCCTGGGAGAGATGGAGAAAGTAATAAATGCTGAGGGGGGGAGGACATAGGAGAGGATTTTAAATAGAGATCGGGGAAAGGGATACTTAGAGAATGATACAGAAGAGTGAGCTGCAAGTTTTTTAAGAGGATGAGAAAGGGTAGAATCTCAAGCAGGGGGACGAAAGAAGGGATGATTCTTAGGGGGTGATGTTAAATTAGAGTATGCCTAGGAGAGGAGGTCAAAGTAAAAAAATGCTGAGGAGGAGGAGACAGGAGAGTGTAAAAAGAGATGGAGGAAAGGGGTACTGAGAGAATACAAAAAGTGAGTTGGGAATTTTAGGGTTTTAAGAGGATGAGAAAGTATAGAATGTGGACTAGGGGGACGAAAGAAAGGTTGATTCTGAGAAGGGTGATGAGAAATAAGATTATGCCTAGGAGAAGAGTTAAAAAGAATGAATGCCGAGGAGGGGGAGGAGACAGGAGAGGATGTTAAGTAGAGGTAGAGGAAAGGGTTACAGAGAGGAGGATACAGAAGGGCGAGTTTGGAGTTTTGGGGTAGTAAGAGGATGAGAAAGTATAGAATGTCAAGCAGGGGTACAAAAGAAGGGGTGATGAGAAATGAGATATGTCTAGGAGAGGAGGTAAAAGAATAATATGCTAAGGAGAGGGAGGTGATTGGAGAGGATTTTAAATAGAGATTGAAAAAGGGAAAATGAGAGAAGGATACAGGAGAGTGAGTTGCGAGTTTTAGGGTCTCCAGAAGATGAGAAAGGATGGTGTCCAGCAGGGGGACGAAAGAAAGGATGATTCTTAGGGGGTGGTGATGAGAAATAAGAGTATGCTTACAAAGTGGAGAAAATAATGAACGTAGAGGAGATAGGAGGGATAGGTAAATAGAGATTGAGAAAAAGATACTGAGAGGAGGATACAGAACAGTGAATGCCGATTTTTAGGGCATTAAATAGATGAGGAAGTATAGAATTTCGAGCAGGGGACGAAAGAAAGGATGATTCTGAGGAATCGTGATGAGGAATAAGAGTATGCATAGAAGAGGAGATGAAAGTAATAAATGCTGAGTAGGGGAAGGAGATAGGAGATTATTTGAAATACAGATTGGGGAAATGGATACTGAGAGGAAGATACAGGACAAGTTGGGAGTTTTGGGGTAATAAAAAGATAAGAAAGGAGGTGGACAAAAGAAGGGATGATTCTTAGGGGGTGATGAGAAATAATAGTATGCCTAGGAGAGAAGGTGAAAGTATAATACAATGAAGAGAGGGATGAGATGGGAGATAATTTTAAATAGATTCAAAAAGGGAAAATGAGAGAAGGATACAGAAGATAAGTTTTAGGGTCGCCAGAGGATGAGATTTTTGATCCATTAAGCATTGTTATATTCTTTGAAGTACTAAAGCCGTAAGTGCCTCTATACGCATTCTGTGCAAGTGTATCAAGAAAGATCAATTATAATTACACACATTCTCATGATATAGGTTGGAAAAATGTCAAGTTCTTCGTAGTGTGAAAGAAAGGCAAATTATGTTGACACTATTAGAAGAATTTTCTGGAAGGATCAAAGAGGGTAAGAAAAATGATAACTCTATACACTTTGTAATGCAGCGCTGAATATAGTAGGGTACTGTCATACTACGTTCACACATAAAAAGATAATAGCTTTGAGAAAAGTTAAGAAATTTTTTAAGCTAACAAGGAGAGGATCCCAACGTGTCATCACCGATTTGGTTCATTTTTGGTGTGGAAGTAGTGCATGACTAGGACATCAATTTGTGAAAGTATTAAGAAGCAACTTTCAGAAATTTTGGAGAAAATCGCAATTAAAAATCTTAACATGTACTTATATATCTGATAAGATTCTCGTCTTGCAAGCGGATCGTGGTGTAGCGGTAAGAGCTGTGATTCCCAACCCAAAGGTCCCGGGATCGAGTCTCGCTGCATATCATAATTTTTATTTTTGTTTTATACGCAATTAAGAGCACAGATATAAAGTAGTACATACATATTTATATTTATAATTATCAATTTTGAAACATTTTTTAAATATTTTTTTTTGTTTTTGAAGTCGTTTCATTCCTTGTTTCCCAAAAAAAATAGTTAAAATTGCGTACTTTCTTTCGGATAGTTAGGGATAAATTAAGGTAAAACTTCATATATAAAAATATAAATTATTTTTTTTTTTGAAAAAATCTTTTCATTCCTTGTTTCCCAAAAATATAAATTATTAAATCCAATTTTTTATGATCCTATTGTAAATATTATATATTTACCAAAAAACTTTTTACCCACAAGAAAAATTATTTTAAAATTTATAATTAAATATTATTATAGGTTTATTTCACATCTGTGCTCTTAATTGTGTGGAAAATTAAAATACAAAATATGGTATGCAGCGAGACTCGATCCCGGGACCTTTGGGTTGGGAATTACAGCTCTTACCGCTACACCTCGATCCGCTTGCAAAACAAGAATCTTATCAGATATATAAGTACATGTTAAGATTTTTAATCGCGATTTTCTCCAAAATTTCTGAAAGTTGCTTCTTAATATTTTCACAAATTGATGTCCTAGTCATGCACTACTTCCACATCAAAAATGAACCAAATCGGTGATGACACGTTGGGATCCTCTCCTTGTAAGATGCCTAATTTTTATCCGTTCACAATATGACTTTTCCAAACCCTGATCACGCACGTAGTAAAATCAATGGTCGGCGTCTAAGAGCTCAGGACTTAGCTTAAACACTTGTTATTTTCTTTAAGCTTTTATTTTTGCTGTTCACTAATACTTACAGAACACTTATTTTTCTACTTCAAGGTTGTCCAATTCACTAAACTAGCTTAAATCTATGACAGTTCGTTCACACATACTCTTATTCGAGATGGATTAGCTCTTAAACTAGTACTATAGCTTTTCATATATGAACATTTGAACATAGTATGACGCAGACTGAAGAAGTAAAGTGGATGAAATGGCAAGCAATTGGGGAACGAAGAGGTGGAATATGTGAGAGAAAAAATGAGATATAAAAACAATGAGGAGAGAAAATGGAGGGGGTGCTAAAAGATGTTAAAATTTCAAAAGGAGTGGATAGTGGAAGAGAAAAGCATGTATGCTGGGGAGGGGGAGAGGATGCTAAAAACATATTGGGGAAAAGATAATTGTGCGTTGTATATTAAAGGGGGAGGATAAGAGGAGTAGATGTTTAGGGGAAGAATGGGAAAGGGTTGGGATTCTGAGGGGGAGCTTTGAGGAGATGGGATACGAAGGAATGAGTTAGGAGGTGCGGGGTATCTAGGAGGAGGTTGAGAGAGAAACGGAAAACCAGCAGGGGAACGAGAGAAGGGACACGATTCTGAGGAGTGTGATGAGAAATAAAAGTATGTCTAGGAGGGCAGGTGAAAAGAATGAAGTCTGATGAGGGGGAGGATATAGAAGAGGATGTTGAGTAGAGATTGGGGAAATGGATAGTGAGAGAAGGGTACAGAAGAGAGAGTTGAAAGTTTTGGGATATAAAGAAAGAGTATGAGACGGGATTATTCTGAGGATTGTGATGAGAAATAAGAGTTTGTCTAGGACTGGAGGTAAAAGGGATGAAGACTAAAGAGGGGGAGGAGACAGGAGAGTGTTGGGAGTTTTGGGGAGTTAAGGAAGAGGATGAGAGAGGGGATGATTCCAAAGAGTGTGATGGAGAAATTAGAGTATTCCCAGGAGAGAAGGTGAAAGTAATAAATGCTGAAAAATGAGAGGAGATAACAGAGGATTTTAAATAAAGATTGGGGAAAGGGATATTTATAGATGTGTACAGAAGAGTGAGTTGCAAGTTTTATAGTCATATTCATAGCCATCAGCGTCGGTGTTAAATCCTTAGTCAAAGAAGGATTCCACCAATCAGAGGCAGCGAAAAGCTAATTTTTATTTCTTTAGCTGCTGGTTAACATCGACGCTGATGGCTGTGAATATGGCTGTTAGAGTATTAAGAGGATGAGAAAGGATAGAATGTAAAGCAGGGGGACGAAAGAAGGGATGACTCGGGGGGTGATGTCGAATAAGAGCATGCCTAGGAGAGGAGGTCAAAATAAAAAATGCTGAGGGGGAGAAGACAGGATAGGATGTAAATAGAGATAGAGGAATGGGGTAGTTAGAGGAGGATACAGAGAGGGTGGTGGGAGTTTTAGGAGATTAAGAGGATGAGAAAGTATAGAATGTCAAGTAAGGGGGAAGAAAGAAGGAATGAATCTAGGGGGTGATGAGAAATAAGGGAACGCCTAGGAAGAAGAGTTAAAAAGAATGAATACAGTGGACATAGGAGAGGAAGGTAAGTTCAGATTGGGAAAAGGGATTCTGAGAGGATACAGAAGGGTGAGTTTGGAGTTTTCAGATAGTAAAAGGATGAGAAAGTATAGAAAGTCAAGCAGGAGTACAAAAGAAGGGATAATTCATAGGGCTTTATGAGAAATAAGAATATGCCTAAGAGAGGAGGTGGAATAAATGCTCAGGAGGGGGAGGAGACAGGAGAGGATGTTATATAGAAATAGGGGAAAGGGGTAGTGAGGAGGATACTAAAGGCGGGCAGGTCAGTATAGTAACCATTTTTTATTTTGCTGAAATTTTGGTTCTTCTAATGATTTTCGAATATCCCAATTTCTTCTTTTCCCCAAAAAATCATTAGAAGAAACTACCATAAAAATTTCAGCAAAATCAAAAATGGTAACCATAATGGCCCACATATCTGCCCGCATCTGCCTCTTAAGCATTGTTATTACTTTTATCTTTATCATTATATCCTTTGAAATATACTATAGCCCTAAGCGCCTGTTTAGGCATGCGGGGCAAGTGTATCAAGAAAGATTAATTATAATTGCATTCTCATGTTATAGGTTGGAAAAGTGTCAAGTTCTTCGTAGTTGACACTGATCGAAGAATTTCCTGAAAGGATCTAAGTGGGTAAGAAAAATGATTACTCTACACCTTGAAATAAGAATGTAGATCACCGCTGAGTATACTGTCATACTACATTCACACATAAAAAGATAAGAGCTTTGAGAGAAGTTGAGAAAGTTTAAGCTAAGATGCCTAATTTTTATCCATTTACAACTTTTCCAAACCCTGATGATGCACGTAGTAAAATAAATGGTCGGCCTCTAAGAGCTCAGGACAAAGCCTTAACACTTGTATTTTTCTTAAAGCTTATTTTTTTTTTACTGTTCACTTAAACTTACAAAACACTTATTTTTCCACATCAAGGTTGTCCAATTGGCTAAACTAGCTTAAATCCATGACAGTTCGTTCACACATATTCTTACTCGAGATGGATTAGCTCTTAAACTAGTACTATAGCTTTTCATATGTGAACGTAGTATGATGTGTGAAGTGACGTAAGAAGAAAAGTGGATGAAATGGAAATCCTTTGGGGAATGAATAGGTGGGATATGTGAGAGAAAAAATGATATAAAAACAATAAAGAGGGAAAATGGAGGGGGTGCTTAAAGATGTTTAAATGTCAAAGAGGAGTGGATAGTGGAAGAGAAAAGGATGTATGCTGGGTCGGGGAGATGATATTATGCGTTGCATATTAAAGGGGGAGGATAAAAGTTGGTAGTTATGAGGTATTAAAGAAGAGAATGAGAAAGGGGATGATATTGAGGAGTGTGATGAGAAATAAGAATATGTCTAGCAGTGGAAGTGGAAAAGAATGAAGGCTGAGGATGGGGAGGAGATAGGAGAGGATGATCAGAAGAAATTGGGGAAATGGATACTGAGAGAAGGACATAGAAGAGTGAGTTGGAAGTTTTGGGGAATAAAGAAAGAAGATGAGAAGGGGTGAATCCGAGGATTGGGATGAGAAATGATACAGAGGAGATAATTGGAAGTTTCGGGGTATTAAGGAAGAGAATCAGAGAGGGGATGTTTCTGACGAGTGTGAAGAGCAATAAGAGTGAATCTAGGAGTGGAAGGGAAAAGAATGAAGGCTGAAGAGGGGGAGGAGATGGGTTAAAAGTTAATTAGAGGAGGGGGAGGAGACAGGAGAGTATGTTAAGTAGAGATTGGGAAAATGAATACAGAAGAGAGAGTTGGGAGTTTTGGGGGTATTAAGGAAGTAGAAAAGAGTGAAGGCTGAGGATGGGAGAGGATGTTGAGTAGAGAATGTGGAAATGGATAGTGAGAGAGATAGATACAAAAGAGAGAGTTGGGAGTTTTGGGGTATTAAGGAAGTGGAAAAGAGTGAAGGCTGAGGATGGGAGAGGATGTTGAGTAGAGAATGTGGAAATGGATAGTGAGAGAGATAGATACAAAAGAGAGAGTTGGGAGTTTTGGGGTATTAAGGAAGAAGAAAAGAGTGAAGGCTGAGGATGGGAGAGGATGTTGAGTAGAGAATGTGGAAATGGATAGTGAGAGAGATAGATACAAAAGAGAGAGTTGGGAGTTTTGGGGTATTAAGGAAGTGGAAAAGAGTGAAGGCTGAGGATGGAGAGGATGTTGAGTAGAGAATGTGGAAATGGATAGTGAGAGAGATAGATACAAAAGAGAGAGTTGGGAGTTTTGGGGTATTAAGGAAGTGGAAAAGAGTGCAGGCTGAGGATGGGAGAGGATGTTGAGTAGAGAATGTGGAAATGGATAGTGAGAGAGATAGATACAAAAGAGAGAGTTGGGAGTTTTGGGGTATTAAGGAAGTGGAAAAGAGTGCAGGCTGAGGATGGGAGAGGATGTTGAGTAGAGAATGTGGAAATGGATAGTGAGAGAGATAGATACAAAAGAGAGAGTTGTGAGTTTTGGGGTATTAAGGAAGTGGAAAAGAGTGAAGGCTGAGGATGGAGAGGATGTTGAGTAGAGAATGGGGAAATGGATAGTGAGAGATAGATACAAAAGAGAGAGTTGGGAGTTTTGGGGTATTAAGGAAGTGGAAAAGAGTGAAGGCTGAGGATGAGATAGGAGAGGATGTTGAGTAGAGAATGGGAAAATGGATAGTGAGAGATAGATACAAAAGAGAGAGTTGGGAGTTTTGGGGTATTAAGGAAGTGGAAAAGAGTGAAGGCTGAGGATGGAGAGGATGTTGAGTAGAGAATGTGGAAATGGATAGTGAGAGAGATAGATACAAAAGAGAGAGTTGGGAGTTTTGGGGTATTAAGGAAGTGGAAAAGAGTGAAGGCTGAGGATGAGATAGGAGAGGATGTTGAGTAGAGAATGGGGAAATGGATAGTGAGAGATAGATACAAAAGAGAGAGTTGGGAGTTTTGGGGTATTAAGGAAGTGGAAAAGAATGAAGGCTGAGGATGAGACAGGAGAGGATGTTGAGTAGAGAATGGGGAAATGGATAGTGAGAGATAGATACAAAAGAGAGTCGGGAGTTTTGGAGTATTAAGGAAGAGGATAGGAGAGGGGTGGGTGATGAGAAATAAAAGTAAGCTGAGGAGTGAAGTTGAAAAGTATATACAGGGTGTTTCAAAAGTCCTTTTTTTGGGGTTTTTTTGGAACCAACGTCTCTCCTAGGGTCCTGGAAGGTCTACCTCTAGGTAAGTGACCCTGGAGCATCCATTAAAAGGACTTACAGCACCCCTAGCGGCGAAATAAAAAAATTAAAAAAATTAATTAAAAAACTAAAGGAGATAGAACAAACTCCTCAGTGAGAGTATGGTTGCCACTGTTATAAGTAATTCACTGAAAAAAATTTCATGAAAATAACATGAATATTCGCAGAGATTCATGTTATTTCATTCATGAGAGAGCATGTGAAAATAGCAATTTTTTAGTCATCAAGAAAGAAAAAGTCCAAAATTTGCAAGTTTTTTGTTGTGATCTGTGGCAGCGGAACATTCGATCCAAAGCGCATGCGCACCCATCTACGTCATGACTTGTAAATACGTTGTTATATTATTGTTCTTTCTCGTTCAGTGCACTTCCAACTACTAACATGTTTAAATAAACGTCTACTTTAACTTGGAGTTGTTATTGTGTTTCCAGCATATACAGTTAGATCTTTACAATGGCGACGGGGATGGGATGTATCTACAAGCGGGCAGAATTCGGCCCAGGTTTATTTTCGACCAAACGCTGGATTTGAGACGTGCTTTTAAGTTCGCGTTTTGGGTGTGGAAGTTCGTAAGTACGGTGCAAATATCCCCTCCGGGTTTTCTTCCTGATTGGTATAATTACTTCAAGTATGGCTAGTGTAGGCTCGATGTCTGAATTTGATGTGAGTGATCCTGCTAGTTTTGATTTGTACAGTGAGCAGCTTAAATTCTTCTTAGAAGCTAACAGTATTACTGAGGTAAACAAAAAGCGTGCAACCTTAATCGCGGTTTGTGGCACGAAAACTTTAAGCATAATTCGTTCTTTGATCTCTCCTAGTGGTATTTCGGATAGGACTTATACTGAGATTATTGAATTGCTTAAAGCTCACTTTAATCCTAAAGCATCTGTGATCTATTCAAGATTTCTGTTTCACAAACGCATGCAACGATCTGGTGAAAGCATAAGTGCTTATGTTACTGAGTTAAGGCGTTTAGCTGAAAGTTGTAATTTCACTACAACTCTGTCAGAGAGGTTGCGTGATCAGCTAGTTTGTGGAATAGCAGATGAGGGATTGCAAAGGCGATTGTTAGCTGAATCAGAATTAACATTAGATAACGCTGTTAAAAAAGCTCTTGCTGATGAAACCGCTACGTCTCAGGCACGTTCAATGCATCGCGTTCTGGGTGGTGTTTCTGTTGATTCAATTAAACAGAACAAAAAAGGTAATTCAAAACCTGAAGTAAATAGGCAAGGTAAAAGTTATATGTGTTACGGATGTGGTGAAGATCATGATAGGTCTTTTTGCAAATTCAAAAATGCATACTGTAATTTGTGCGGAGTGAAGGGTCACATCTCTCGTGTATGCCGTTCAAAACAAGGGTTTCGGAAAAAGAAGTCTAGTCACAAACTACATGAGGTTCAAGAAACTGCTAAGGTAAGGGATGAATATTCCCTAAATCGGGTACAGGTTTGCAATTCTCTTAAGCAAAATGTAACTGTTTGTATAGAGGGTCGTGATCTTGAAATGGAAGTGGACTCTGGTTCCCATTTTTCGATTGTGTCTTTAGATACTATTAAAAATATTTTGGGATCCGTGAGACCTGAACTCGCGACTACATCAGTTTCAGTATCTGATTTTCAAGGGAATAAAATCGATCTAGCAGGTAGATGTAACGTAAATGTTGGGTTCAAAACATTTAATCAAGATCTGGAACTCTTAGTGACTAAATCAAAATGCACGAGTATCTTGGGGTACTCCTGGTTCAAACCTTTGGGAATATCCATAAGTGGAATTAACTCAGTTTCTGATCCGGTACAAAGTGTGCTAGATGAGTTTTCTGAGGTTTTTTGTGAAGGTTTGGGAACCTATACAGGACCTACTGTAAGTCTGCCTGTTGATCCTGCAGTTCCTCCGATTCGCATGAAAGCGCGTAATGTTCCTTTGGCTTTGAAGCCTAAAATTGAGGATGCACTGGAAGAACTGCTGTCTGAAGGTGTTATAGAGCCCATTAGTAATCCTAAATGGGGTACACCCGTGGTTCCAGTCTTAAAGCCAAATGGAAAAGTAAGATTATGCGGGGATTACAAAATTACTTTGAACAAAGCTATGCAAGCTCATCCCCATCCAATACCGGCAGTTAATAACCTGTTGTCTAGCTTAAAAGGGGGAGGTTATTACTCCAAAATTGACCTTGCCCAAGCTTACTTACAGCTTCCAGTAGACGAGCAGTCTGCCGAAGCACAAACTATTGTTACGCACAAAGGTGCATTTAAAGTTAAAAGACTTCAATTTGGGATAAACGTGGCTCCTGGTATTTTTCAAAACACTATTGAAGAATTGTTTTCAGGGATAAAAGGCGTCGTACCGTACTTTGACGACGTACTAATCCGAGCAGAGACTAAGGAGGCTTTAGCAGTCAGGCTGAGAGAAGTTTTGGTAAGATTGAAGAAAGCGGGACTGCGAGCCAGAAAAGAGAAGTGTCTCTTTGGGGTTAAAGAAGTCGAGTTTTTGGGGTTTCGTGTGGACAAAGAAGGAATCCACCCTTCAAGGTCTAAGGTAGAAGCGATACAGGCAGCGCCTATCCCGGCTGATAAACAACAGCTCCAGGCTTTCCTAGGGCTAATTAACTTCTACCACAGTTTTCTCAAAGGCAAGGCTTCAGTTGCTGAACCACTGCATAGACTGCTTGACGGTGATTCGAATTGGGAATGGTTGCAATCTCATACTGAGGCTTTCAATCAGCTTAAAGGTCTGATTTCGTCAGATAGCGTGCTGGTGCCTTTTGATGAAACGTTACCTATTTTTCTGACGTGCGACGCTTCTCCTTATGGAGTTGGAGCGGTGTTGAGCCATCAACTTCCAGATGGGCGTGAGGCACCCATTGCGTTCTCTTCTCGCACGTTAACTTCGACAGAGCGTAACTATGCACAAATAGACAAGGAAGCTCTTGCCATAATTTCAGCAGTTAAGAAATTTCACCATTTTTTGTATGGGCATACATTTACTATTGTTACGGACCATCAGCCTTTGTTAGGTTTATTTAGTCGGTCCAAGGCTACTCCAGAAATAATTTCTCCCCGAATGCTGCGTTGGATTTTAATGTTGAATGCTTATCACTTTACCCTTATTCATCGTCCGGGTAAGAAAATAAGTAACGCCGATGCTTTGAGTAGGCTCCCAAGACAAATTCCAGACTCTAATGTACCTGCCCCGTTAGAGGTTTTGTTTGTTGAAGATTTAGCTGATCCTCCGGTTAGTGCTAGGGAAATCTCAAAATTTACGCAGCGTGATCCTGTACTGTCTCGCGTGCTTGGTTTTGTCCAGAAAGGCTGGCCGGAGGGAAAGGGAAACCTAGAATCAGAAATTCATACATTCTTCCTTAAAAGAAAAGAACTGTCAGTACATAAGGGATGTCTGTTATGGGGAAATAGGGTAGTAGTTCCTGATCCAAGACAACTTAGAGTTCTCAATGAACTACATCTGGCTCATCCTGGAGTGGAACGGATGAAGAGCCTCGCACGATGCTACGTGTGGTGGCCTGGCATGGATGATGCTATTCAAAACCATGTAGCAGGGTGCTCTACATGCCAGACGACGAGGCATTCTCCTCCTCGTGCTCCAGTTCATCCCTGGGAGGAGACGAGAACTCCATGGTCCAGGATCCATGTGGATTTCGCAGGGCCTTTCCAGGGTCAGAAGTTCTTGATCTTAGTTGATTCCCATTCCAAATGGCTCGAGGTGAAGGAGATGTCAGTTACCACTGCAAGTGCAACCATCGACGTCCTTCGAGACCTCTTCGCAACACATGGTATTCCCGATGTCGTGGTGTCGGACAATGGTCCTCCATTCAAGTCTTCAGACTACCAGTCCTTCTTGAGCTCAAATGGAGTCCGACCTGTGCTTGTCGCGCCACATCGAGCAGCAGGTAACGGTCAAGCTGAAAGACTGGTACAGTTTGCAAAAGATTCTCTGAAGAGAATAGTCAAGGGCTCCTGGAGGAAGAGACTATCTCAGATGCTCCTGTTTCAGCATATCACGCCTTCCTCAGTGACTGGGGTGAGTCCAGCGGAACTTCTCATGGGAAGAAGGTTGAGATCATGCCTTGATAGAGTTCATCCAGATTTTTCTCCTAGCTCCTCTGATCAGTCTTCAGAACGATGTGTAAGGACTTTCTATCCTGATGATCAGGTCTACGTCCGAAACTACTCCAAGGGTCCAGCTTGGATTCCTGCCACCGTAGAAAGAGAAACGGGTCCAGTTTCTTACAAGGCTACGACCGAATCAGGAGAAGTCCTACGGAGGCATGTTGACCAGATGATGAAGAGAACACCTGTGGAGACAACGAAAGATCCTGTCCACGAGTCCGAGGTACCTAGCGTAGGAAGTCCACCTACCGAGGTTACCCCTTCCCTCCTTCCTGAAGTGGTCCGGGCACCTGCTCCTTCTCATTCCCCTTCCCTCCTTCCTGAGGGGGTCCGGGCACCTGCTCCTTCTCATTCGCGTATGCTGCGCCCAAGGGAAACTCTCCGGCGTCCGGATTTCTTCAGGCCGTCCTAACTGGGGGGAAGGGGTGTTGTGATCTGTGGCAGCGGAACATTCGATCCAAAGCGCATGCGCACCCATCTACGTCATGACTTGTAAATACGTTGTTATATTATTGTTCTTTCTCGTTCAGTGCACTTCCAACTACTAACATGTTTAAATAAACGTCTACTTTAACTTGGAGTTGTTATTGTGTTTCCAGCATATACAGTTAGATCTTTACATTTTTTTTATTAAAATGTTACTTTATTTAACTAAAAAGATACAAAACTACATAATAATAACTCTGAAAAACTTGCAAATTTACGAACTTTTCCGTTTTTGGTGCCTGAAAAAGTGCTATTTTCACATGCTAACATCTCTGCGAATATTCACGTTATTTTCATGAAATTTTTTCAGTGAGTTACTTATAACAGTGGCAACAATACTCTCACTGAGGTGTTTGCTCTATCTCCTTTAGTTCCTTAAATAAATATTTTAACTTTTTTATTTCGCCGCTAGAGGCGCTGTAAGTCCTCTCAATGGATTCTCTAGGGTTACTTACCTAGGGGTAGACCTTACTGCCAGGACCCTAGGAGACGTTGGTTCCAAATGAAACCCGAAAAAATGACTTTTGAAATACCCTGTTTGTGGATGAGGTGATGTTGAATTCGGAAAATGGATGGAGAGAGTAGTATATTGGGAGGAGGATGAGATTAGTGGATACTTTGGAGAGTAGGTTGGGAGCCGGAGGTGAATTTTGGGTGATGTGGAGGAGTTGAGATACAGAGAAGTGAGTTGCGATATTTTTGGGTATTGAGGAGGGTAATAGAGGAAATGAAGTGTTGGAGGATGGATGAGAGGGGGTGAGAAATAAGTGTTTGCTGAGGATTTGATTTGAAAAGAATGGATGCTAAGGATGGGGAGGAGATGATGCTATAAAAAGATAAGAGCAAAGGATGCTGAGAGAAGCATATTGGGGAGGTAGGAGGAAATTGATGTTGAGGGGAATGAGACTAGATGAAGTTTTGGAGGGGAAGAAGAGATGCGAAAGATGTTTAGGTTGGGGATGGAGAGGAAAAAGTTGCTGAGGGTGATGAGAGGAAATTCTGAAGAAGGGAACAGAAAAGGATGGTGAAGGAACATTGGCGTGCGTTGGGAACCTGTGGGGGTTTGGATGATGAGGCTGAAGTTAAGATACTAACAAGGAAACGTTCTCAGGGTGAACTCACAGAATTGGATGAAAATTTTACAGGCATAAGAAGATGGCTAAAAAAACTTACTGTGAAAAAATTAGCTGCTAAATTTCATTAGGGAAGGAGTAAATTAACTTTGAAAATTGGGTTCTGAGATGCCAACCACATTCAGTTATCACCACTTGGCGAATTTTCTATAAGATGGAATGATTAAATTTGTATTTAACGTGAAATCGAGATATTTTGTTAAAAGTACTTCAGAATATCCATAAAAACAAGTTTTTTAATTAATTTCCTTTCCTTTGATTTAATTTTCCTCCTTTAATTCATTTTTAATCCTTTTTTGTATTTTATGAACCTTTTTTTTTATTCGCTCATTTAAACTCAAACGCGGCCAGTTTATTCTAAGCATTTGGCACAGAGCCAAAGGAAGCATCCTCGCCTAGTAGGGTTACATTTGGCGTTAAATATGATAATTTTAATAATTTTTTACAGCTTTTCTACTGTAATTTAGCAGCTAATTTTTTTACAGAAGGTGTTTTGAGTCATATACTAACCCCTGTAAAATTTTCGTCCAATTCTGTGAGTTCACCCTAGAGAACGTTTCCTTGTAAGGAGTGAGTTGGGAGATATGGGGTAATGAGGAGGTGATGGTAAGCGTTAGAGAGTATGTTGAGGAGAGGGATGAGAGAAAGATTGGTGGAGGGAGACGAGGAGAGAAATATATTTAGGAGGAAGGTAAGAGACTAAAATATATTGATGAAGGGGAAGATAGGGGTGATGATGTTGAAAAGGGGTGTAACGACGTAAAAACAACCCGCACAATTAAAATTCAAAAGCAGCTTTATTTAAACCGATGACCAACATTTATCCAACAACAACCAAACAAAAACAGAACAGCCTTTTTAAAAAGAAAAATACAGTTAAAATTAAAGTTGAAATTTAAAGCTTAAAATCCACATAAAAGTTAAAGTTGTTTCTAAAATGAAATAAAATTAAAGTTAGATATTGCAGGTAAGGTGCTCGGTTACAGACTCCTCCCCTCCCAGAGAGGAACTTTTCATGAAGAACGAGGGAAAAGTTTCTGCCTCACCTAAAACACTAAAAAAAAATATTTACATTCCACACAAGTACACTGGCGATCCGTTTCCATCTGAAATTTCACCTTCTTCCCCATGATCGAATTCCCGAATTGATGGACAAACCAGTATCTATGACGTCTTCGTTTTGTACGTCGCCCAGGAATCAAAATAGCTCTCTTCCAAAGTGACTGGATAGACGATAGAGCAAAAGACAGAACGATTCCTTTCTTTCTGCTGATGAGAAGCTGTTCTCATCATTACATTTTTAAAACAAAAACCATGGTTCTCTCAAGTTGGGATCGGTTAGTAACTGGAATTATAGGCCAGGTGTCCTCTCGGACTAACACTCTTATTCCGACAAAGGGACTCAAAGAACCATGCCGCCATCCCGAGGGCATTACTGCAGGATAATTTTAGAAGCTGGCCATTGTCCACTCAAGGTAAAATGGCTATAAAACGGTCCCCGTACAGAACGGAGGCGCCTGAGGCAAAATCGCCAGGCGCCTCTCAGGAGTTGTTTTCGGCAGAAAGATATTTCGGTCAGCCAGGTGGTAGGAATTAATGGGATAAAATTACGGAATAAAGGGTTTTGCCTGATTCGAAGGTAGGGGGAAGTTTTCTCCACTAGTAGACTAGAAAGGTGGAGTTTTGGGATTTTTAGCCTGGAGATGTGGGAGTGGACCAGCCCTGATTTGTTCAGAGAGCTAAGGGATAGAAAGGGGGCGTAAAACATGCAGAGATTGGACAACTGGAAAAGAATAGAGAGAAGGCTTTAAATACCGCTGCAAGAGAGATTTTCATCAGTTTTTACTTCTTAGATCAGTTCTTCTTAGATGAGTTTTAGATCAGTTATCAGTTAAGTTCTTGAGTTATTCTTTAAGCAG
Organism: Tetragnatha montana; assembly: GCA_963680715.1. NCBI lineage: Eukaryota > Metazoa > Arthropoda > Arachnida > Araneae > Tetragnathidae > Tetragnatha > Tetragnatha montana. The sequence continues at coordinate 17,726,640 of OY796681.1, forward strand.
TGTTTAAGTTGGAGTTCTTCTGAAGTTTTTTAAGATGAGGAGTTTTTAGATCGTCAGCAAAGAGGATGATCCTTTACTCAGCGGGAATCAGGTTAGTCGATAGTGACTCACTCCATTTTAATTCTCTCTCCCTTCCTCGAAATATTCTTATGTATTAAAGTAACAGTAATATTAGAAATATTAAAGTAACAGTTAATATTAGAAATCTATACAAGAAATTTTGTTTTAAATATTGGTACGGAAAATTTAACAATGCTATTTTGTACACCTTTAAGAATATAATAAATATTAATGTTTAAAACTAATTTGTTTGTCGATTCATTACTGATCAGTTTGAGTTTAGTAAAACTGGGTTATTGGCGGATAGAGATTAAATTAACAACGCAATGTACAAAAATTAACTGGAGTTGCTCTAATTACCAATTAAAGTAATTAAATAAGATAAACAAAAACTAAAAGTTAAAAGCAAAGGCTTAAGCGTAAAAGGGGAGAAGGAGCAGTGCCAGCAATGGTGCCTTTTAACATTTATGGATAATCCTAGACTCAAGTGATTACTGATTAATCGACAAATTTATTATTTATGTGATTCCATGATTTGAGATATCCATGTTATAATTTTGATTTGATAGGGGTATTTTGTATTACTTTATTGTGTTTGTTGAGAAATTATTTGTTGGGAATTAATTATGACTAGTCCCCATTCTTCTGAAACTACTCAAAATTTAGTTATTTCTAGTCCACCTCTTTCTGAAACTCCCCAAAATTTAATTATGCCGGTATTTTCAAAATTATCTAGTTTTCAGGCATTTTTGCCCCAATTTGATGGAGAATCAGTTGTTTCCCCATCTTATTTCATCTCCACATTAGAATCTGTGTGCAATGAGGCCGGTTGTACAGATTCCGAAAAATTAGTCTTATTAAAAGCGAAACTTAGAGGGAATGCTTTATCTCATGTAATAACAAGCCCCCAACTAGCGGAAGAAACAGACTATCAAACCTTCAGGGACAAATTTCTCTCATATTTTGAGAAAAAGGAAACCAAATTAAATAATCAAAATGATTTTATAAATTTAAAAATGAGGCCATCTGAGACAGTCAGACAATTTGCTAGTAGAGTGGAAACTGCCACTCTAAAATTTTTTGGTAAGGTCCCTGCTGATAATGTACCCTTGAAAAACCTGGTAGAGTCCACTCAACTGACTCGCTTTATTGAGGGAATGGATCCCGAAAATAAACAATTTTTAATCGTTAAGGATCCGAAAACCCTAGTAGATGCAATGAATTTCATGGAGGATTTCCTTCCAAATAAACCTGAATCAACCCTTAATTCTGTAAACAGAATCAATGACAGTCAAATGGAGTTGAAAACTTTAATTGATAGGCAAAACAAAACATTGCATGAATCTATATCCCAACTAAACAAACAAATGGAAAATTTATCTATACCTCACCAAAATTCGAGTAGGACCCCACCTGTATGTCAATTTTGTAATCGTGCCGGCCATACAGCTTTAAATTGCCGAGAAATGGTCTCACAACAAGCAACAAATTCTCCCCCTTATTCTTTTCAACAGAGAGGTCGGGGGTACCCCAATTACAATGACTACGGTCGTTTCGGGGAGTGGACAACAAACCCATCCAGGGGGCAATTCCACAATGGCGGCTACTCACCTCCAATAAATTATGACCATCAAAGGCAACCAAGACAAGCCCATAGGGGAGGTTTTAGGGGGTATTACGCAAATCCAGGCGCTAGATATCAAAATACGGGATCGCGCGTTAACTTTAGAGGAAACAGCCGAGGAAGATTCCCTACGAATTCGGGAAACGGAAGTGGGGTTTAATTAAAACAAAAACTGATGCTTCGGTAATTAGACCCTGCACTAATGCAAAATCCGAGCAAAAATTAATAGTGAATACCCAAACACCCCAAACGAATGGTTTCTTCTATTTACCTGTGATAGACGCCAAAATTGGAGGTAAATTAAATAGCATATTGATAGACACCGGGGCAGCATGCAGTTTAATTGAAAAGAATGTATTTGAGCATATAAAAAATGACCCCCTTATACGAAAAATTAATTCCAGTCCTATAGTTAATTCCTTAACGGGTCAAAAACTAAATATAGTAGCTACATTTAATATCCCAATTACAATAGGAAATAAGAATATAAATCATGACCTAATGGTAATAGATCAATCTTTAAGCCCATTTTATTCAGGTATTTTCGGCATTGATCTATTACAAAAATTTAAATTTAAAATTGACTTGGAACAACACTTATTAGTCTCAAATGGAACAAGGATTCCAATTAAGGATGCAATAACTCAAAAAATTAATAGTGTAACTCATGAATTTGCCAAGTTAAATTGTAAATGTAAATTAAATCCTAGACAAACTAAGACTTTTGAATTAGCCATTGATGCTCCATTAAAAGTAGGAGAGGTCATCAAAATTTCAAAATTACCTCATCTAGTTGACATAAATATAGGAGAAAATATGGCCCCGGTCACGTCTAGAAAGACGATAGAAGTAACAATTGCTAATGTCAGTAGAGAAAAAATCTGCATAAATAAACTAACCAAATTAGCAACTATTGAAATAGTTTCAAATAATAGGGACATAGACTATATTAAAGAGTTAAGGAAGCAAGAATTCAACATCAAAGATTTTAAATTAGACCATCTTCAGCCATTGCATAGGGAAAAGATATCTCAGCTTTTAAAAGAATTTTCAGATATTTTTAGTTCAAATTTAAGAACAATAGGAGAGACTGATAAAATTACTCCCAATATTGAAGTTGATAGAAATAAATTGGAAACATCTCGACATTATCCAGTTCCTTATGCCTTGCGGCAAGAACTGAGGGATCAATTGGATGAATTACTGGCAGCAAATATCATACAGCCCACCAATACTCATATAAGTCACCCTGTTATATTAGTCAAAAAGAAACAAGTAGATGGTAACAAACCATCATATAGGATTGTTTCCGATTATAGGAAAACAAACAATTTAATTAAATTTAATAGACATCCCCTCCCACTAATAAATGATTTATTGGACAACCTAAGAGATGCCAATTGGTATTCTTCCATTGATTTGCAGAGTTCTTTTTTCCAAATTAAGCTGAAACCAGAAGATAGGGAAGTAACCGCTTTTAACACTATTTATGGGTCCTTTGAATATCTCTCGATGCCACAGGGTATGGCTTTTAGTCCCCAAGTATTGCAGTCCCTAACGGACAAATTACTTGACCCTATTAAAGAGTTGGGAATTTCTGGATACATAGATGATTTTGCACTTGGTGCTAATGGTTTGGACTCTATGCTATTTAAATTGAGAAAATTATTTGAACGTATCAGAGAATTTGGTTTAACTATAAATCCAAAGAAATGTGAATTTTTTGTTCCAACAATAACATTTTTAGGCCATACAGTTGATAAAAACGGAATCCAACCAACATCTATGAATATTAGAAAAATTTCAGAGTTTCCTGTTCCTAAGACAGTACGTCAAGTACGACGTTTTGTTGGGTTAAGCTCCTATTATCGACGTTTTATTCCAAATTATTCTGAAATAAGCATACCCCTCACTAATTTAACGAAAAAACGTCAGAGATTTGTATGGACACCTGAAGCACAAGTTGCTTTTGATACCTTAAAACAAAAATTGGGAGAGTATCCAATTTTAATTCATCCAGATCATAATAAGCAGTATATTTTAACAACTGACGCGTCTGATCATTCTATATCAGGTTATTTAGGCCAAAAAGATAAGTTTGGGATAATTCACCCAATTTCATATTTTTCTCGAAAATTATTACAAGCAGAGAAAAATTACCCAATATATCAGAAGGAACTTTTGGCTATTATTGACAGTATCAAGTGTTACAAAAACTACCTTTACGGTAAACACTTCATTATCAGGTGTGATAACTCTGCTATTCAATCCATAACACGGTTAGAAAATCCAGCTAATAGAGTAACACGTTGGATTTTGTTTTTACAACAATATGAATTTACTTTTGAAAAAATTAAGGGAGCTGAAAATTATGTAGCTGACACACTTAGTAGGGATTTTCACGGAATAAACAATATTATTCGTGAATTACCAACAGTCCCAGAAATAGCAATTGAACAACAAAATGACCCACATTTATTGGAAATAATACAAAAAATAGAATCTAACACATCAGACTTAAAGCCCTCAGAGCAAAACTATTTTTTTAGATATGGGATTCTTATGCATGCGGGAAAGATAAAAAGATCTGTAGGACCACAAAATACTGAACAAATTGTTGTCCCAAACAAATATAAACCCATAATTTTAAAGTTAGGTCATGCAGCTCATTTTTCCTTAAATAAAACTCTTGATAATATAAGATCAAATTACTTTTGGGAAGGTATGTATAGTGACACCAAAAATTTCATTCAATCTTGCACAGAATGTATTGGGTATAAAACTCCCAATCGGTTACCTCCAGTCCCCTTACAGAGAAATCATATTCCAACCAGGCCCGGGGAACTAGTTTCTTTAGATTATGTAGGAAAACTCCCTACAACGGCTAAAAATAATTCTTACATTTTGGTATTCATCGACCATTTTACAAAATTCATGCGTTTATACGCTACTCCTAATATGACTGCTGAGACGACTGCTGACAAATTATATGACTACATATGTCTAATGGGGGTACCTTCAATTTTGTTAAGTGATTTAGGCCGAAATTTTACTTCTGAATTGTTTCGTTTGGTTGCTAAAAGATTGGGAACTGACAAAATTTTCACCACTGCTTATCATCCCGCCACTAATGGCGTAAATGAAGTTTCCCACCGTAGTTTAAAACCTTCACTTTCAATTTTAGCAAGGGAAACTAAACAATGGGATGAAGCTTTGCCCTTTTATGAACTTTCTTATAACACTTCGTATCATTCGGCTATTGGAGATAGACCCAGCTACCTTGTCCATGGATATGATATTGCACTTCCTTTAACCCCAATTTCCCTTAATACCCATCAAAAAGTAAATCATGCAAACCCATACCCCACGTATATTGAGAGACGGACACAGCAATATCAAAAAGCAGCAGAAATTGTAAGGGATAATTTGTTGAAGGCAACGGAAAAAATGGAAAATTATCAGCACAAGTCAGCTAAGGATAGAAATTTTCACGAGGGTCAACTGGTATTCTTATTAGCTCCTGAAATGGACAGAAACCAACAACTTCCTAAACGTAGAAATTATCAGGGCCCATATAGAGTAATCCAAAAACATAATGCAGTTAATTTTACAATACAACATACAAAAGGTAGACAAAATTCCATGAAAGTACACGCATCGAGATTAATTCCCTACACTGAGCGGAAAAAGCATTTAGAATTGCAGGAGAAAAATCAGCCTACAGAGTCAGATACAATACCAAAGTCCCTTCCCCCAGCAAATTTTGATGATGACCCAGAAGAGGACATTCCATTAGCATATTTGGTCCCACCACAGTTAATACCAGAGGTTAACCGACAAGTCGAAAATTCTTGTCATGCGGTAAATAACCATAATGGAGAGGACTCACAATCCTCTAGTGATGAGACTCTAATTTATGATGTAGAGGGAGGATACTATGACCTATCACAATTAGACGAAGAGACGGAGGAAAACATCCCTTTAGCTTTATGGGCATCACTAAAAAATAAATCAGATAGCGAAAACGTCCAAAATTCTGTAAATACTGAGACTAACGCAGATAACTCAAAATCATCAGGTGAGGAAGCTATAAATATCGAAGTTGAGGAACCTAGCGAGGAATCTAATCTACCTGAGCAGCACAAAAAACAATCAATTAAACCCCGTGATTTTAACTTAAGACCTAGGGATAAGGATAAGAAACCTGTAGGTGTGCTATCCACAGGAAATTTAGAAGTAGTCGGAACGGGTGAAAATCTGGGAGAGAGTAGTTTAGTTAATAGTGAGGAATTATCCGTAGAAAATCAAGTGGAATCAAGTGTTGCTACGCAAGTAGACACACAGCAGGACGAAGGCAATTATGCTGATAGATTTATGGCTTGGGCCTTAAGAGTGACGGCTCCTTCGCCGCCTGAACAAGAAGCAACACAGGAACCCTCATCGGTTATTCAATTTTTAGATAGAATAACAAACGCCTTGCAATAAATAAATAAATAAAGCCAAACTAGCCTAACTGTACTAAATAAAAAAAAAAACTAATAATAATAAAATAATCCTCAATTAAATAAGTATATAGCAATGAAAGGAAAATTTACAATAAAACTAATAAATAATAAAAATCAGCAAAATAGTTATAATAATAATTAAACTGCTTAAAGTAATAATTGAATTTTGTGCGTCGCTGTTTAAAGAAGTGATCACGTTTGGGCAACTACCTACAAAATTCGGTTGAAATAATTTTTTTTCCTGGTTAGTGATTGGATAATTGCTGGCGATAATTCAGTTTTGATTGGGATTGAATTTTATTTCAGTAATAATAAATGTAAAACATAATTGTAAACAAAAACTTTAAACTTAACACCAAAATTAAGTATTAACTGTAAAATTATCTGAAAAAATATAAATAACTCTTTCAAATTGATCTAATATATAGCAAACCCAGAGATAAAGTTTTAAAGAGAAAAAAAAAAACATCCAAAATAATAACGGAAACTTTCACGACTAAACATGAACCCCATATAAATGAATAGCACAAACAAAAATATATAGTACAGTTGTGTGTAGTTGTTGTTGTAAGTGTAAATGTTGTAGTAGTAAACAATAAGTATAAATGTAAATAATATATGAGATTAAGGTTGTAATCAAGGCTAGCATGCAAATATATAAATTTTAATTTATCAAGGCACAGCGCTTAGCAGACTCACAGATGCGAAAACCAAATTGTGCGAATGACTTACGATAGAATATACCACTATGCTTAAGTAAGCCCAAAAATGATCTTGCTTCAAAGATATTAGGACCGCCGCGCCGCATAGAGTTGAAAGTGCGAAATAGATATATAGTATAATAGAGTTGCAAGCATCAATGCAAGTGAATTCGCCGACACAAAGGTAAATAGTGTGTCGCGACAAGAATACTACCTCGGTGGATACGCAGGAATAGCGAATAATGGTACGACGATCGTAAAACGAGGGGTGATAGTCGGTGACTTGAGAACACGGTAGATAGGAGAAAAAAAAAAAAAAGAAAATGTTTGCTGATATCGTGAGTGTAGGCCAGTTTAACTATTGGATAGAAGATAAGGAATGGTTGATATAGAAATAATAAGAAAATTATTTGGGATTAGTATAAGAGTACGTATGATAAATTTGGAGTTAATGCGGAGACAAAATCCGACGGTGTATATAGAAAGTATGGAAAAGTTGGGAATTTATTAATTTTATAGAAAATGTTGCATAAGGATGATACGACAGTGGAATTTTGAGACTTCCCTCCCTTTTTTTTATGATCTGTTTGATAATAAAAGTTGGATATAATGGAAAATGTTCAAAAACACATTTTATTATATGCATTATAGACCATTCATCAAATATAGTCAGGTCAGGAACTAAAGGTAGAGAATTTGGTTGCTTGGTTGAGAATAATTTTTTTTTGTGTTTGGTTATATGAAATGATTTTGAATAAATGTAATACAATCCCTAACGGAAAGTGAAGAAATGTAGTATTGAATCAGTTGAGTTTTCCCCCTTTTTATTTTTATATATATTCATACGAATTATGGACATAACATCTGAAAGTTAGTGATGGCTATTGTTATTTTGAAAAACTAGTAAATTTGTTGATTGTGTCATGTAGTCTCATTATGCGGAAATTTTTTTTTTGACATTATTGTAGTAGAAAACAAAGGAAATGATAAAGACAAGTTTTGTAGTAGTCAATTTGTTATTGAAGGTCTTGATATATTCTGATTTGAGATAAGAGGCGTTCGTGACGTGGACATTATTGATCATTAGAAGGATTTTATGAGCGAATTATTTTTTATGTATATTTTTTCTTATCTCTTTGAAATTATGATGGTTAATAGAATATTTAATGAATTCAGAACATGAGAAAATTGTACTCTTAATTATGTGTCCAAATGACATTATAAGAGATTATAATATATTGAATGGATATTTCTCGAGATGGAATCATAGAAAATAATTTTCCCATTTGTGTACATATATAAATTAAGTAATTGATTAACCAATTGAATAACAATTCAGTTAAGTTAAATTTCAGACTTAGAACTGTTACTTGTTAATGATTTAGAAATGAGTAACCTTTTCTTAAGTTAAATTTCATTACTTATAATATAAAACTAACTTAATTTGGATTATGGATGGAGAGAGAGTTGGAGAGTTAACTTGTCGACTGATGCCTAACCCCCTTCCTTACAGTCAAGTGTGAATTTATTCCCTCATAAACTTTTTTGAACGAACTTTAAGGAAACTTTGTTCTGGATGCATGGAACCAATTAACCTCAGACATTATTCACGTTAGTTGAATCCCGAGAAAGCTGTGAACTTTTATACCTCCACAAATCACAATTCATGCCAACCCTCCGGCAGACGCTCCTAAATGGCGGACCACTGCTCTGATCTGCCTATGGGTCTTCCATCGTCGGGAAGTGACGTTCCAGAGCAACGGTCATCTATTCCACCACCAACACCCCATCGGCTTCAGCAACGCCGGGACGCTGCGACTCCCCAGTTTCCTCTACGGGATGGAGCTGCTATACTTGGGGCCTCCTACCTTCACTGCCTTGGGGAGCCTCCGCCTCTACAATACCCGGCGTCCCTTCCAGAACCGCTGGGCTACACATACTTCCACATAGTGATTTCTGGAAACCTCTACATTGAGCCCCGATGATGTGCTTCAGATCCGTCGTCGTCCAAGCCACGGCAGAGCTTACACTGGTCATGGATCCTGATCAGTTGCAAATGCCCGGTGGTTGGGTCAGCACCAGCAGCCTTCAAGTCTAACGACACCCGCAACTTGGACTTCGCTACTCAGATGACCGTGCTGATGTTCTGTGCTTTTTCAGGATGATTGCTTGTGCTTTTTCAGGATGACTCAGTGCTTTCGTTATATAAGTGAAAAGATATGGAGCACAAACTTTCACACTTTCCATATCGGGAGAAGGGGGTGAAATTCAGGCCAAAATGCAGGCCTTCATTCTCAATTTTTTCTACTGAGACTTTTTAGTAAAAACTGAGTTACAGCTGTGAAATACTGATTATCAACTAACACTATAATTTTCATTATTTTATTTTCATTTATAATCTAGATTGTGTCATCATGTATACTTTATGTCTTTTTTTTCTTTTCCTTACCACTTTTAAATTTTTTAAACTTAATATAAAGCTGAATTACAATGTTTTATTTGTTTTAGATCATAATAGAGTTGTTGTGAGCTTGGAGATGGAGAGTGAGGGAGAGAGAGAGGAGCTATTACGACTTAGGTTCTCTGGAGGCGGGCGAAGATGATGAGAAGCTGTTCTCATCATTACATTTTTAAAACAAAAACCATGGTTCTCTCAAGTTGGGATCGGTTAGTAACTGGAATTATAGGCCAGGTGTCCTCTCGGACTAACACTCTTATTCCGACAAAGGGACTCAAAGAACCATGCCGCCATCCCGAGGGCATTACTGCAGGATAATTTTAGAAGCTGGCCATTGTCCACTCAAGGTAAAATGGCTATAAAACGGTCCCCGTACAGAACGGAGGCGCCTGAGGCAAAATCGCCAGGCGCCTCTCAGGAGTTGTTTTCGGCAGAAAGATATTTCGGTCAGCCAGGTGGTAGGAATTAATGGGATAAAATTACGGAATAAAGGGTTTTGCCTGATTCGAAGGTAGGGGGAAGTTTTCTCCACTAGTAGACTAGAAAGGTGGAGTTTTGGGATTTTTAGCCTGGAGATGTGGGAGTGGACCAGCCCTGATTTGTTCAGAGAGCTAAGGGATAGAAAGGGGGCGTAAAACATGCAGAGATTGGACAACTGGAAAAGAATAGAGAGAAGGCTTTAAATACCGCTGCAAGAGAGATTTTCATCAGTTTTTACTTCTTAGATCAGTTCTTCTTAGATGAGTTTTAGATCAGTTATCAGTTAAGTTCTTGAGTTATTCTTTAAGCAGTGTTTAAGTTGGAGTTCTTCTGAAGTTTTTTAAGATGAGGAGTTTTTAGATCGTCAGCAAAGAGGATGATCCTTTACTCAGCGGGAATCAGGTTAGTCGATAGTGACTCACTCCATTTTAATTCTCTCTCCCTTCCTCGAAATATTCTTATGTATTAAAGTAACAGTAATATTAGAAATATTAAAGTAACAGTTAATATTAGAAATCTATACAAGAAATTTTGTTTTAAATATTGGTACGGAAAATTTAACAATGCTATTTTGTACACCTTTAAGAATATAATAAATATTAATGTTTAAAACTAATTTGTTTGTCGATTCATTACTGATCAGTTTGAGTTTAGTAAAACTGGGTTATTGGCGGATAGAGATTAAATTAACAACGCAATGTACAAAAATTAACTGGAGTTGCTCTAATTACCAATTAAAGTAATTAAATAAGATAAACAAAAACTAAAAGTTAAAAGCAAAGGCTTAAGCGTAAAAGGGGAGAAGGAGCAGTGCCAGCACTGCCACAAATTTGATACAGGTGCCGTCGTTTTCTCCGTTCACGAGTCGATTCAAACCAGGTTTTCACACATCTGTATTTGTGTTTCCCCCTCCCTTTCGACCTTCTCTGTCTTACGTCGCATCTATTCCTAAGACACAGATGACTATTCCGAGACTGACATCCACCAAACTTCGTTTCTTCATCAGACCCTACAGTCTCAATCATCCTCTTCAAAGCCTTGCACAAGGTATTCAAGGGGTCACCAGCCCGTTCCCCCTCCTCGAGACAACATGCCATCCCAGGTCTACCCGAAGGTGGAGACAGGTTATTCAGATCAACTGGCTCATCCATTTTATCTAAAAGTCCAATTCTTCCAACGGCCTCTCTGTACTGATTTTGAAAAACATCTATGGTTGTCCGGTTCTTTCCAGTCATCTCTTCCCTCTGATAAAGTGATAATTGATCCACATCAGCATTCTCATTCTCCGTCAAAGCTTCCTCCGTAGCCACTTCAATTAATTCCATAGATTTGGCTGATCTTCCTTCAAATTCTCTGCGAGACATCCTCGCAAGATCGACTTCAACAGCTCTGGGTTTCAACGAAGACAAAATGTTATCCCTGAATGAAGCTCCTCTCTTTCGTTCAACTTCTAGATTTGATTCAGGAGGGAATTTTTTTGGGTCATTCTTCTCCGATCCAGATATTTGAATCTGAGGCCACACTCTGATGACGTCATCATTTCCTAATCTGTGTAGCAAAACAGCTGTCCTATTTCCCAAAATGTACTTTCCTGGATTCAATGAGTCTCTCAAAACTGCCGCCTTCGCTTTAACATGGCCATAAACACAGTCTATTTCAACTTCTGCTAAAGGTAAACCAACTGGATTTTCTACCAGCGGTGTTCGGATCCAAACCGTTTCATTAGTATACATCGAAGGATGAACATACTTTTTGCAGATCAAATCCAGACTTGCTCCAGTGTCTCTCAATATAGGCATTTCAATTCCATTCACTTTACCAATACTGGTAAAAGGCGCAAGAGCATCCCCGAATCCGAGTTGATCAGATGAATTAGAAGCAACATCCTCATAATTCTTTTTGAGCTTATCGCACTGTGGTCGCAGATGCGAATAGGATCCGCACTCAAAACAGCGAGGCTGTCTTCTCCTCTCGTATCCCTTCTCAAGGGCCTCATCGCTCTTGTGAAATCCAGTCCTTAAGTCCCTTAAGTTATCACTGCGATCAACTCCCTGCCTTATGAAATTGGATTTCCTGGGGTACTCCCCAAAACTGTTCCGGATACTCTCGTATTCATCTAGTCTCTCAGCCAGATTGAGAGGGGTTCTTATCCCAATCCATTCTCCAAGAAAATGATCCCTGACATCCACCGGGACATGATACTTCAATTGTTCAGTGACCATTAAATCTTTTAGTCCTTGAAAAGTTTGGATCTGCAGATCACTTATCCACTCCGAAAAGTAGGCATTTAGTTCGTGGGCGTACTGTCTCCAAGACTTTTCAGGGGATTTCCAATGCCTATAAAAGCATTGCTTCAACTCCTCAGAATTCAGCTTGTACCTCTTAAGTATAAGGCTCTTTACTATATCGTAATTTTCAGCATCCTCGGGCGATTCTCTAGCCAGCATATTACATATGTCGCCAGGTAAAACGCTCAGCAAGTAAGCCACCCAGTCCTTCTTAGGAACACGAGCCATATTTGCTTTTCTCTCAAAATTTATCAAATACAAGTTCATATCACCTTGTTTTTCATCAAACTTGGGGATGATCTGGGCAAGCTGAATTCTGTTAACCTGATCAGTCTCCTTCCTCACCCCCTGCTTGGCTTCACTCTCGATACGTTTCAGTTCTAGCTCGTGTAACCTCTTTTCCTGTCCATCCTTCCTATTTCGTTCGTGTCTTTCATGCTCATCCCTCCTTTCCCGTTCCTGTCTCTCCTGCTCCTCCCTCTCCGCAATTATTCGCTCCAACATCAACTTGACCTCCTCCTCCTGATAATCGCTACTCTCTTTTACTATTTTCTTAATCTCTGCCACTGTTTTCGAAGGTTCCACAATCTCGCCCATCTCCTCTGCGAGGTTGATTAAGTCCTGCTTCCTTCCTTTAGCAAGAAACGCCATGACTACAAATATCACCACTTAACCCAAAAAACAGACAACTGGAAACTCGATTCCGCCAACACAAATACCACCCTAAATCAGCCCAAATCCAAATTGCAATATCAAACCACACAACATAATCCGTAAAACTGACAACCTCTAAAAATTTACAAGCATCAGAAATCTAACTCAATTCCAAAACTACACATTCAGCTTCACTTCTCGGCCAGAATCCAAACCTTCACGAAAATCCAAAACAGAATCTCAACTATTCCGACCTCAATCAAAAATTCAAAAACCACATACCACAATCAATTTCCACCAAATCGAAATCCACAACTGGAAAATCCAAAATTATCTTCTGGAGCTCTAATACAAAGGCTCAGATCCCCCTTCACGAAATATCAAAATCCAATCAACACCACACTGGCCGTAGGTTCTCATCCGCTGGCTGCCACCAATTTAACTAGTCTGTAACGACGTAAAAACAACCCGCACAATTAAAATTCAAAAGCAGCTTTATTTAAACCGATGACCAACATTTATCCAACAACAACCAAACAAAAACAGAACAGCCTTTTTAAAAAGAAAAATACAGTTAAAATTAAAGTTGAAATTTAAAGCTTAAAATCCACATAAAAGTTAAAGTTGTTTCTAAAATGAAATAAAATTAAAGTTAGATATTGCAGGTAAGGTGCTCGGTTACAGGGGGATGACAAAGATGGTGATATTCAGGAGGGGGTGGAAAAACTAGAGCAGGGATGCACAGAGAATTTCAGGATGCTGAGGAGGGAATTGGAGAGGTTAAGAGGGAGTTAGGATGCTAAAAAGGGAGAGCTGGTGAATGGCTGAGGGTTAACGTTTTTATGGGGAATTGTATTAGAAGGGAAGAGATAGAGTATAAAGACGTACAACAGAGCGAATGGGGCGAGGTAACTTTAAGGAAGACAAAGATTTGTATGATGAGAAATAAAATTTGTATAGAGGATAGGGTAATATAGTGAAAGAATAGAAGTTTGTGATAAAATTATATAGAGAAGAATAGAGGAAGAGCTGTATAGATGTAGTTATAGAAAAGAAGATGGGAGATAAAATAATATAATAGTTTAACAAGTCGGATAGTGAATGGTAGTAAAAGAGGATGTGAGAGATAAAATAGGTTTATGGGAGGCGAGGATTTTCGATTTCAAATGTAAGGGGAGGAAGAGAGGGAAGCATGAAGAACTTTCAAACTATACGCGTATAAGAGAAGGGATATAAAAGATGTAGGAATATGATTTATTGTGGAGAGATGAGTGGGATATAAGAAAAAAGAGGGACGAAGTGTGGAAAAAGTTGCTGTGGTCCTCGTCAAAAGCTATTTCTCATATGGACTGTAATTGGTTGAAGATAAGGAGAAAGGATGGGAAAGAGAGGAAGCGTTGGGACGATAAAAAATGATTATAAATGAGAGGGAGTTTATAAAATGAGTTTGAGAGTGGGGAGTGATAGAAGAAAATTGTACGAGAGAGAGGGAGAAAGATTTATTTATACAAAAAATTTATTGTAATAATAAAACATCTTTTCATTCCAGATCATCAGTTTAAAGAGGTGGGTAATGAATAAGTAGGACTGAAGTTCAAGACTGCTCAAACTTCTGCTGAAGACTATTTACGTACGATTATTCAATTTATTAATTTAATTTTGTTTAAAAATATTAACAAAGAAAATGCTAATAAATTTTGAGGAAGTGAGGGTGGAAAACCCTCAGAGTTTTGGTTTCATTCTCTATTGGCGGGTAGGATTGATTCTTTAAATCAGTGGTTCCGAACTGAATGTGTGAGATACACTTCGGAGGGGCCATGAAAGGCGTGGATCTTCTATTAAAAGAAGTTGATAGATATGAGATGAGAAAACAGTTACTCTAGTTTGAAAATAATGTAAACTAACTGTAATTATCATTTTCTAATGAGAAATGCTCATAATACTCCAGCAATCGCTGGAGAAGCTCACTTTATTGGATTCTAAGCGCTGACATCATCGAGCTGGAAAGATCAAAACCAATCAAAAGAGCTTCTCCAAGGATCGGGATTTCCGAAGTTTGCCGAACAGATTACAAAGCAGTGATTTTAAGGTGAAGTAGTAATGCACCAGTTGGGAAACCACTTCTTTAACCGAAGTCAATCTTTCCCTTCATGGAAATATCGTCGGCTTACAGGCACTAAGTCAACCATTTTCTTTTGCATTAATCAATTTCGCCAAACTAATTCTTTTTCAGCTTGGTAAAATGTGGGAATTCCCTCCATAAATGCCTAACAAAGGGTCCAAAACTCTTATCAAAATTATCCTCTTCTTTCCAAGGTGGAGGACATCACTGTGATTGGATGTGACAAGTTTATTCAATGACGTGTTCTTTCGGAGGGCTATGGAGGATCAAGCCATTTTCTCCGCCTCTCGTGACATGACGAAAGAGGCGTGAGTTGTTATTCGCTCGTTCGTTTGCATCATTCTACCCCTTTCAAAAGGTTCTTCAAAAATAACTTATTGCCTTTCTCTTGTAAGCCAACGATAGTTATAACAGAACTAGACATGGAAGAAGCAAATCAAGTCGTAACTTGTGCACGAAGAGTATTATACAGGGTGTTTCAAAAGTCCGTTTCACAGCTTTTATTTGGAACCAACGTCTCCTAGGGTCCTGGAAGTAATGTCTACCCTTAGGTAAGTGACCTTGGAGAATCCATTGAGATGACTTACAGCGCCCCTAGCGGCGGAATAAAAAAGTTAAAAAATTTAATTAAACTAAAGGAGATAGAGCAAACACCTGAGTGAGAGTATTGTTGCAACTGTTATAAGTAACTCACTGAAAAAGATTTCATGAAAATATCGTGAATATTCGCGGAGATATTAGCCTGTGGTGAATAGCCTTTTTTTAACTTTTTTATTTTGCAGCTAGGGGCGCTGAAAGTCCTTTCAATGGATTCTCCAGGGTCACTTACCTAGGGGTAGACCTTACTTCCAGCACCCTAAGAGACGTTGGTTCACAATAAAAGCAGGGGTAGGAGCAACTATTTCACTAAATATAGGACATTCTATACAAAAAATATAGGACCCTCCGGAAAAGGGTTAACTATATTTATTTACATTTTTTCAGATTATAACTTTAAAAACTGATACCTCTCAGTGAATTTAGACTTGATAAACAATAAAGATATGATTTTTTTAGATAAAACTAAAAACATTCATTAAATGTTCTGAAATGCAGATTGAAACATAACACAGGGTGATTCAAAACTCATGGGCAAAAATGATAGAGGGATAAAGACAGATCAGAATCGGACAGAACAGATCGAAATCAAAAAATCATTTTCTGCCCAGGCCTAGTGGCCCAACAGGCGCTTTCTATCTCCGTTTAATTAGCCTTTGGGCCTGGGGTGCTAATTACTTAGCTTGTGTCCAGGCTGAGTGGCTAGCCTGACGCTGGACCCCCAGTTGGGCTAAGTTGACCCATGACCAGCTACCCAAGCAGAAGGTATCGAACCTGGGTCGGTAATGCTCGTAGCCAGGCACGCTGACCACTACACCACTGCGGCCATGATCAGATCGAAACTACTCGAATATAATTCAGAATTATCCTTGAAAATGGACCCTGAAGCAATTCTAAGGTACTAGAGTACTGATGAAAATTGCCAGAACCAATGTAAAATGAGTTATTGTGGGGGGAAACAATTGGAGGCAGAAATAAAATTATGATGTTTTAACTTATTTATAAAAACTGTGTGAAGTTTTTGATCTTAAGAGATTGTCTTCAAGAAGAGACAATAACTTTCTTGCTTTTTTGTTGTTAAACTTTGAAGATGACCTCTTTACAAGAACTTTACACAGTTTTTATAAATAAGTTAAATCATGATAATTGTCACTGGAATTTTATTTTTCTACTACTATCAACCATTTGCCCACTTTTCCATTTCACCCATTTTTCATTACTTTTGTCCACAATTTATTTTAATGCCTCAGGATTGCTTCAACTTTGGGTCTGAGATGAGAAATATAGGACATATAGGGCATTTGCAAAAATATAGGACAATATAGGACGTTTTTTAAGGTTTTTGGAAAAATATAGGATATATAGGACAACTCTGACCCCTGTAAAAGCCGTGAAACGGACTTTTGAAACACCCTGTATAATACATGATAAATATACACATAAAAACTATTCAAAAGGATCTGGTTAATAACATTTATTATAATATACATCTCTCTATATCTCTCTATATATAATGAAGGTGTCCCTGCCTGGGTTCCTGGGTTTGTCCGGAACAGATTTGGCTCAATTTCTCCAAAACTACCCGTCCGAATCGAACCAAACTTGGTACACATACGTATGGGGACGGGGGAAAGACAATGACATCATTTCCAAATTTCTAAAACCACCCCTTCACCCCCTTTTAGGCCTTTTTGTAAAAATCGCCTTACTTCTCCACTAAAGAAGATCTGTTTAACTCGCATTGTTGCAAATAATACAACAAAAACAATCTCTCTATATATAATGAAGGTGTCCCTGCCTGGGTTCCTGCCTGGGTTCCTGGGTTTGTCCGGAACAGATTTGGCTCAATTTCTCCAAAACTACCCGTCCGAATCGAACCAAACTTGGTACACATACGTATGGGGACGGGGGAAAGACAATGACATCATTTCCAAATTTCTAAAACCACCCCTTCACCCCCTTTTAGGCCTTTTTGTAAAAATCGCCTTACTTCTCCACTAAAGAAGATCTGTTTAACTCGCATTGTTGCAAATAATACAACAAAAACAATTTTATACATAAAACAAAGTATTTAAAGATAAAACTTGGCTAAAATTGTTTTAAATGTTTTAAAAAGGTTATTAATAATTTAAAAAATTAAAAACGTCCCTTATAAAAAACTTTATAACAGTATTTTCTTATTGAAAACTTCATTTTCCATGAAACTTTAAGTTGAAATAGAAAGTTTTAAGAATTAGACTGGTTAAAGTAAAGATTACATCATGCAGTTTTTTTAGAAAGTTGATGATAGAAACACTAGATCAATTTGTTATTTAACCTTATAATTTGTTTCTTTGGTGTAGTTTAACGGGATTTTTTTTTCAATTTAAACAGGGGGTATTTACAAATTTTGGGATTTCAAAAGTCTGTAATAATTTTAATGGATTTTTTTTTCACTTAGAATGGATAATTGGGTAACTGTCGTAATTAAATGTGCAACACCGGAACTGGATGGTTAGGTTAGATTTACACAGTTGGAACCGGGAGGGAAAAGGCACAGGGAGCACGGTGATGAAAATGCACCGGGATATGAAAAAATACTGGGAACACCGGGATATGGAAAACTACCAGGATGATTGGTAATTATGGTTACAGAAAATTAGGCATGTAACTTGAGAAAATTTTAATAAATTGATACACTCCACCCGTGCAAGGCCGGGCATATCAGCTAGTATTTAATAAATTAGAGATATAGAAGCTTTAAATAGTGTGGTTACCGAATTTAATATTCTTTGATAAGTCTTGCACCTAGCAACCGCCCTATTAAAAATTTGCGTCTCTTTTAACAGTTGAAAGAAATACCTGGTCGTGACGTCAAGTGCGAATTCCCCTAAAAGGCAAGTTTACTTGACGGGGGCTGGTTGGTTTACGTGCTGTACCTGTTGTGTCAGTCTTCCTTGACGAAGGTTTATAGTACGGGAGCCAGTGACAATGGACTCTAACCGCCTATCTGGTTCGAGACTTCACGGAACCAACACGTGACCTACAACGGAGCTTGCAATTGGTTACCACAGATACTACACTAGTAGATCTACTAGTGTAGTATCTGTGGTAACCAATTGCAAGCTCAGTAGGTCACGTGTTGGTTCCGTGTGACGTCAGACGGTTAGAGTCCATTACGGTGACCTAAATGTAACAGAGTTGTATCATGCTTGAATGTCGCTTTCATCGCGCAATGGGTGTGATTGGGTGTACCCATTTCATTCCGCTACTTGCCCATTTGATATCATTCTTCGAGGAGGAAGCTTCAATGTTCAAGCGTTTGGGGGGCTGCAACTGACGTTCACGACGCTTTATGATACAACTCTCTGAAGCATTCCACAAATCATCGCTTGTAAGGAAATTGGAGTTTTTTTCCGATTCTCAGTTGCTTTTTGGATTATCTGGGAGCGTATGGTCTCGTAGATCTGGTTTAATTTTGTTTTAAAGCTGGTCGGGGGACCAGATAGAACAGAGAGAGAGGAAATTGACACTGGCTCCCGTACTATTATATAAGCAGATCCTTGAGATCAACCCACCTGAAATATATACGGGTGTTTCAAAGTCCGTTTCACGGCTTTTTTTTTGGAACCAACGTCTCCTAGGGTCCTGGAAGTAAGATCTACCCCTAGGTAAGTGACCCTGGAGAATCCATAGAGAAGACATACAGCGCCCCTAGCGGCGCAATAATAAAGTTAAAAAAAATTAATTAAGAAAAGGAGATAAAGCAAACATCCCAGTCCGAGTATTGTTGCCACTGTTATAAGTAACTCACTGAAAAAATTCATGAAAATATTGTGAAAATTCGCGGATATTAGCATGATTTTCGATGGGTCAAAACAAAGGACACTTCGAAGTATTAAGCAATAAATTAATAAACTATGAAATCCTTTCTTGACCACACCACTGATAAAATTTGTGTATTCAGTTATTTTGTTGTAAGGGTGGAGTGCCTTTAAAATATTACTTAAGCACCTAAGGGAGGGAAGGAGTTAACCATATTTTACTTTGCTGACAAAGAGGGATAGGAGAGATTTTTTTAAGAGAGATTTAAGGGTGTTTTGAAAATAAACTTAAGTTAGGCAAAATAAGATCAAACTTGAAAGAATTTTCAATCATGCTTTCAAGTCTAGCATTTTGATCACACGCGAAAAACATACATATAAGGTGAATGTTTAAACTTTAAATGAAGATTTTGTTATTATAAGGTTATTAATAGTGCGGTTATTATCAGAAGAGGGTTGCGATTTTCCTATTTATTTTGTTGCCGGGGGGGGGGGACAAACATTACCATAAACATATTTATGTTATATTTCTACGGTCCTTAATTTTCTTTTCCTAAATGCTCTTGAAAAATGAAAACTAACGCGGCTAGCGTATGTTTCAAATTACCAAATCCCCAAGAATGAGTGAATTATAGTTTCAAAAATGGAGACTCCCCTTTTTAGATAATTGGAGTATTTAACGCTTTATGTAGGAACCATTACTGAGAGATTTTATTACTGATGAGAAGAACAGTATAATGCAAAGAACAAAATAACTTAAATTCCCAAAACGGAAGTTAACTTCATTAGCTTTAGACAACGGAGCGTCTTCCATACCGAATTATCTTTCCTAGCTCAATAAAACTGCAGAATGGTGTCGGGTAAGCGTAAAAGCCGCGTTCACAAACACCATTCTAACCGGGGAAAGGCAGAGAAAACCGGTTCTTTTTCCACCGCTCTCCCTACTCAGGGAAAACCTCACCGGACCATCCGTTGAAAATTCTCCCCTGGGCCATAGCAGTAGGAAATGTTTTAATTGCACTAACCGCCTGTAGAGGGCGCTCTTGCTCGCTTCCTGTAATGTATTTCTATGAGCTCGCTCGCTTGTCACGTGATTCTTTCTACCGGTAGGACGAGTTAGACGATTGCACTTCTGAACGGGCTATTCTATTTCCTCACGGTTAGTTTTCGGAGATCCTTTTCCCCCTACATTTTTAGCTCTTTCTCCGGTTGAACAGGTTGTCTGTTGTCATTCTTAAATGATGTTTTTAAAAGAATAATATTATGTTTCTACTCTCTTATCTCGAGCTTTTTCCTATCAGTTAGTTAGTTGTAGAAAAAAGAAGACGAGGTAAAAATGAAATATTTTAATTATCTGGTCCAGTTCAAAACCATTTTGTCAAGAAACGTCAAAAGAAAAATAACCGGCGTCGTATTAAGAGGGTCTTATCCATGTCCTAGTTATCTTTCTTCATGGAATTTTTAGTGTTAATCCTTTTTTTAAAAATAGCTTAGACAAGCCTCATATCCTCTTATACTTCCTTATATCATTTTAATTATTTTACTTTCGCGTAGTTTTTTAAACATTTTCTATGTTACATAAAGATGGGAAGTTTGTATAATCGATATCGGTTATCTTAATTAAAAAGATACAAGGATAGCATACACTTGGCGAGTATAACAGTATAGGTTGGCGTAGGCTTGCTTTTAGTGGAACGGTTGCTTTAATGAGTGGTTTCATTTTGGCGTTCAGTTGATTTCTCAGGTTTTTTGTAGTATTTCGTTGCTAGCTGTGTGTGTGCTTATTTTCTTACTAAAAGCCAGGTTGTTCGAACTTGAGTTTTTATAGAGCATTTGCAATCACGAGACTCGCCCCTAGCAATAGGTGTGTATCCTCGCACCTGTTTCTAGGTGCATTTTGCTTGGTAAAATTTAAAACCTTAAAACATTTTTATGGTAATAGATTCTGGTAGTAACTTTATGCCACCGAAATTTCAGTCGAGTCGATTTTACTGAATAGTTTTTTTTTTTTTAAAAAAAAAGGAGTTAATCTAAATTTCCACTCTTTAAGGGGCCGTATACCGTTGCCGAATACCGGCGAATGCTCTTTCTGGAAACATTCGCCAATCTCCGATCGGATTTTCCGATTTTTTTAATAACATATTGGAAAAAGGTTTCATTAGTTACACACGAGCTGTTTTTTTTTTTTTTTTTTTTGTCCTTTCTGCAATTTTCTTTTTATATGACTGTTTTACTTTCATCAACTCCCTACCGACCCCTAAAGCTTCGTCGGACCCCTCATCAACCCCTAGACCTTCATCGACCCCCAGGGGGTCGGTACTGACCACGTTGGGAAACCCTGCTCTATACATTAAGTGTTCACGGAGAGCAGTGAATTTCAGAAATGTAAGCATACTAAAGATTTTTTCAAAAAAAGAACTAAGGGGGTGGTCGGGCAGTTTTCTTACTTAATTATGATAGGGGGCTGCGGTTTGCTTATTTTTGCTGACAAGAGGAGGGGGAGGGTTCAAAAATGACCAAAAACTTGCTTACGTAATATTTGAACGGCCCCTAAATTAGAACAATTTGAAAATCAGAATGTTGAAATTGATGGGTTGAAATATTTTTCGTCCTCCTTTTCATTGTAAAAAAATTGGTCACCTTATATAAGTATTTAATTTATCAGCTTCTCTAAGTCTATGCTCTCGGTACTCATTAAAGGCTTCAATTTTATATCGAGTGCCAAGAGTTGGGCCTTTTAGCTGAAGAATATTACCTATAGCAGCGGTTCCCAAACTGTGGAACTACCGGAAGAAATTTTAAAAATAATAATTTTTTTTTTAATTTCCAATTTTTGTAGCTTTTAAATGAGAATAAATAACCTTTTGCAAGTTTTTCCTTTTAAAAACCTATATTTTGCCGCTCCCTACCCTCTCTACCTTTAAATCGAAATGGATTTGGTTTGGAAAATTTCATTCATGGAGGACTCATGAATTGTTGCTCAGTACTTTTTAAAAATGTTTATACCAGTCCCATTATTCTTTTTGTTTTGTGCGATCAAAACGAAATATTTGAATTATTCTCATTTTTTTGTGGTACGATGTGATAAAAGCAATAAGCAATTCTTTCTTTAAAAAAAGTTTAAGTGTTTTATTATGAAATGTGAAATATCTCGACAGTGTCGCGAAATTTCCTGTCTATGTAAAAACCCGCCGGTAAATTCCGGTAAAAGAAATTATAGCATTACCCATATAATAAGTTTGTTTTTTAATAACTGGAATTTACTGACCGGTTTTTGGATTGCCCAGTCGTATAACCCTCTCGGCTGGGTTTAGTCCTCTTTCGTCTCTTCCTGATTCGTCCCCTTGTCAAAAATTATCCTGTTTGATCCCTTTAGGGTTAAATGAAATTTTGGTTATTCCTGTTTGATCCCCTGGGTGTTGAGTTTACCATAATTGGCATAAAACCGCTAAAAAGGTGAACAATTCTTAGTTACGCTTCAGTTTTTTCTTGGATATCCTTATAAATTATTACTAAAATAAATAACTTTTAAAACGTTTCGTTTTTAAAATATTATAATGTATGTCAAAGTATTACCTGTCAGTTACTTTTTACACTGTTAATTAATAAAAAAACTTTAATTCACATTCAATTTGTTGATATTCTTAAGTTTATTTTGTCTTGATTCAATACAAAAATTATTTTAATTTACACACTTTTCAATAAAAATTGAAAGGAAAAAACTTAAGCATAACATCTTCATTTCCCATGATATCTTACTAAAATTCTATACTATATTTCTTTATATACTATAAAATACTATCTTTACCATCAGTTTTTCCTTTTAAAGTTTTTACTGATTAATGAATGCCTTGAAATGCAAAACTAAGTACCTAAATACACAGTGAATGGATTAATTTACTATATATTCCTACCGGAAAGGTTTGAACATTTTACTTTCAGTCAACTTCCAGTAGAACTCGTCTATGAAAGAATTTTTACTACTCCTTGTAAAACGAAAAACGTGGGGATCATGCATTATGTATCTGTACACAATAAAAATAGCAGCACGGGGAGTGCTGAAAGAATCAAATACCTAATGCTTGATATCCACGTTTTTCGTCTTACAAGGAGTTATAAAAATTATTTGATACTTTTTAGTACATTTTAAAAATGTGTTTTTTTTTTTAATTTATTTCATAAATTAGTATATAGATAGACTTGGTATATTATCATTATCTGATATAATGGAATTGTTGCAATTATCCTTGTATTATGCTGTCCGCGACCACTGGTCACTTGGAAAGTACACATTCGGACAAATGAGTGCAGGGAGAACAAACGAGCTGTTTAGATTGATATTTAAAAAAAAAGGACGGATATCGGCCTAATAATGCGACTTTCTGGGAACAGAACAATTTTTTGAAGCCAAACTGCATTGATTGCGCCATATTTGAAGGAAGGGACGAAAGCGGCAAATAAATAGTAATAAATTATCGAGGGGATGAAAGAGGACAAAATTTGACAAGGGGATGAAACAGGACATCACCCTCGGCTGCACGGTGTCGCGAAAAAACCGTTCAATGCAAAAATCGTTCAGACGAAAACCGTTCAACAAAACAAAAAACTCATAGCTTTACACATACTATAATAAATTTGTTTTTTATTGAACGGTTTTTTCGTATATCCGGCTGCACTCCCAATTCATTATTTTTATGTTTTTCTATTTTTAGATAGCTAAGAATTTATTAGTATAAAAATATAAAACTTTTTCTCCTTTCTTATTATAGGGGTGTGTATCTAAGATTCTATCATGAAATGTTTTGTTTTATTTAATGGCGAGCTAACGCCTGAGTGGAAATATTGAATTATCTTTTCTGTAAATTTTTAATGATAACAATTAAAAATAAAACTTGCTTAATGTCAAATTGTCAAGTATTTTAAAAAGTTAAAGAAATAAATATCAATTTATAAAATATTAATTTGCTTAATAACATTGTATTCTTGCTGTCATCTCTTGTAGTTAAAGAATTTAAGAATTAGAATCGTGTTTTTTAAACTTTGGGCTAAAATTTGGCTTGGTGGCTTGGTTAGGAAAAAAAGGGCTATGCGACGAATTTGTCTCTTGAAAAGGGCTCCGCGGCTGAAACAGTTTGGGAACCGCTGACCTATATAGCATGAGCCGCACGTTTTTCATTTTACAAGGAGTTACAAAATTATTTTTATACGTCCATTTTAAACTTTTTTTTTTCATCAACTATTTGTCCTAGTTTGCGGGGGAGGTGTAGTGTTAGTGATGCAAATGGCCACTTGATGGCGCTGCGCCGCCACATTCTTTCCCCGAGCGTCTACAAGCGCCCACTGTAAAAGCACGACGCATGCGCAGTTGTGCGTAAAATGGACTTAGGATTTTCGTTGAAGCAAACCAGGTGTATGAAGCAAACGAACAAACCAAGATTGATTTTTTTTTCAGTTTAAAATTTCATTTTGAAATAATTGATTAGATTATTTATAAAAGATCCGAGGAAGTCTATTTTAAAAATATTTATTTCATAATAAATAATTAATATTTTTATGAATAATAACTAAATATTTGATTGTGCATTATAATCATGAGTGTTTCAAAGAAAAAAAACTTTCAAAAATTGTTTTTCCTTTTTAATTATCAAACTATTTTCCCACGAAATTTATTCTTTAACGTAACAATTATTAATTTTTTTAGTTTAAAATAAAATCGCAGCTGGCGAGACGCGGAATGACGGCCCCGTTCTCTGCACTACGACCCAAGTTGATTAGATTATTTATAAAAGATCCGGGCAAATCTATTTTAAAAATATTTATTTAAAAAAACTTAATGACTGTTACGACAGCATTTTGGTGGCTCCATCTATGAGAAATTAAAGACATAAGAGATTGGTAGATTTGTGTTTTATTAACGAAAATCCCACTGCGCATGCGTCGTGCTTTTATAGTGGGCACTTGTAGACGCTCGTAGCATTACGGCAGTTTCGGTTGTAATTCATTCCAGAGGCGGACTCCAGTCGAGTAGGACGGAGCTCCAGCAGATGTTCTTTCTCTATTTTCGTTTTAATTTTAAATAAAATTGTTATCGTTATCAAATTTGAGTAATTATTCTCAACGAACCACTACAACCATTTTAGTCCAAATTTCTAAGAGGGGGGCCGAAACCCTAGATCCCCTTATAGGATCCTTATCTGAAACTACTGAAAAAGAGATCACTTGTGACTGGCCTGGCCGTTTAGGGAACTGAAAATGCTGAATAACATGAATTCAGTGTGTTCAATATTTTTATTTGGGATATAAAAAAACATCTAGTACAGAATTTGTCTAAAAAAAGGTGGAACTCTCATGGGCCCGGGCCCCCCTACATTTGCCAGTTTTATCCCCTCTATGGGCGGCCCTGCCTGTATATCATACTTAATCAAAAGATATAGTTATACACACTTCTACCTTCATAAGTTGTCTTTACCATAACTGATAAAAATTTACTTAATTAGTTATATTATTCACTAAAGAGAAAATATATTTCTATAGTATTTAGAGAATGTTGCATCAGAAATTGAAGCACTTGCTGCAACAAGCTAAATCATGGGCGTCATTTAGGGGGGGGGCAATTGCCCCCCCCCAAGGTTTCCACTCTTAAGTGAAAAATTGCTGCAAGTTCCATGAAAATTTTGTAATTTCCACAAGGAGCATCGGATTTAACTCAAAAAGTCCCAAAAGGAGTTAAAACACTACTTTTGAGGGTCAAATTTCAAAATTTTCTGGGGGAGAACCCCCACCCCCCTCCTGACCTTTGATGTCTGTTATACAATGTTTCTCCCTTGAAAATTCTGCCCCTCTTACAAGAAGCGGTTCCCTTTGGGAACCAAAGAGTTTGAAACCCCAAGGAGTTTGAAAAGGAGGTAAAGCACTGGTTTAAAGGGGAATATTTAAAAAATTTACTGTGGGAGTATCTCTGCCCCCTCTTGAAAATTTGACGTTTATATATAACTTTTTCCCTAGAAAATTCTATGCTTTACAAGGAACTGTTCTTTCTGGATGTAACCCAAAGGGCCTCAAAATGAGCTAAAACACTACTTTAAGAAGCAAATTTGAAAAAATTTTCTGGGGGAGAACCCACAGACCCCCCTTTACAATTTTTACGTATATATGTTACACAGTGTATTTACCTTGAAAATTCTGCCGCTTACAAGAAAACGGTTCCCACTGGGTTGATGATAATGAGACGGTCCCAATGAGGTTGATAGGGAGATAAGACTAGTTTAAAGGGAAATTTTCAAAACAAATTCTGAGGGAGGACCTCTGGCTCCCCTTGAAACTTTGACGTAAATGAATAACTTTTTTCTCTAGAAAATTATGTGGTTTACAAGGGACTGTTCTCTTGGGATGTAACTTAAATGTTGTAAAAATTAGGCAAAATTTTTCTGGGGGTCACCCCCAGACCCCCCCCCCCCATTTTTAATTTTTACTAAGAGCTCGTGATGTTGAGTCAATCCCCCCCAAAAAAAACAAGTCTGATTACAGCGTGTCTCAGCCCCATTAAAAAAATCCTTGCCCCCCCCCCCAACCAAAAACTGAAATGACGCCCATGAGCTAAATCCAACAGCTTTACAGCTTTTAGGTTGCTGCAAGCACCTCCATTGAAATATGTCCATACTAAAGATAATTAATGTATAATATATAATTCACACAATATTAGAATTCAGTCATTTGCCTGAAAATCATTATCTGCAACACAATGTGTTTATTATCAAACACATTTTCAAATCAAGAAGCAATATCAGGATTTATAAGCACATGCACACAATTTATTCATCTTTTAAAAAATGTTGATTAAATTAGTGAATGCATATCATAGAAAATCAGAAAACATAACAGGGGAAATAAATAAAACAGTCTAGTTGAGAACGTGTACTGAAGAAATTACTCCTTTTCTCTTGTATTGCAAAAGCAACTACAGTAGAACTCCAATTATCTGAATCAATTGGGATAGGACCCCATTCAGATAACCAGAAATTTGGATAATTGGATGTTTTCCGAAAAAAGGGTCTATTTCAATATTATATTAATTACTGTATAATTGTTGAAAATGGGAGAAAAAACTTTGTCCAATGGTATTTTTTGGTGCTTTTTCACATCAGAGAGAAAACTCCTCGTACCACTCAGTAAACAATGCTGCAGTCATCCAAGCCTTCAGTGGTCTGTCTAGGATTTTTTAAGAGGTACCTATTTTGTGGAAATTTAGTGCTAATTTGTGAAAATTTAAGTGCAAAATCAACTTAAAAACATGTACATATAATTTTTAGCATTAAAAACAAGTGATTTTGTGAAGGTACCTTTTTCCTAAAACTGAATTTGTGAAAGTACCTAATTATCAAATGTTGAATTTGTGAAGGTACCGCAAAACGGTAGTAAAATTATCCTGGATAGGCCACTGGCCTTGGAGTGGTTTTTATAAAAGAGGGGAAGCTTTTTCACATTTTTAAATGCTCTTGGGCTTTTGAACTTCCCATGACAGTACGTTTACATCTTATTTTTGTTCTGAAATTTTGAAAGCGATTCGGATAGTTGGAGTCTGGATAACACTTTTCAACAATTTGAATTTCCCTCCCCCTTTTTACATTTATTGATGACTTAATGACTTTGAATTCGATTTTCAGGGTCAAAAAGCATTACTTAAGTCTTTAAATTACTCCAAAAGGGACAAGGAAGGCTGAAATTTCTAAAATATGAAATTTTGTAGCAAGTGGATAGGTTTAAGGGGTTATTACCCCCCTAAAAATGCAAAAGATAGCTAAAAAATATAGAGGTTCTTATGCGATATTTTTTCCTATTAATTTTTACGCAATTCACCTTTGAAGGGTCCTAACCCTTCCACAAGGACCAAAATTTGATGACAATATGCAGCAATGATTTTTACTAAAAGCGGTTGAGGTGTTAGAGCCCTAGGCCCCTGCGGAATGGTTCGGAAGACTCTCTGACGCAAGCAAGCTAAAGAAATTATTTTCATGTTTTAAAAATGACATTTTTCTTACATCATAAGTCTTTTCTAAGTGGAAATTTTTCGGTTCGTTAGTAACTGGCCGGTTTTATGGGGGTATTCGATGCCCCCTGCATGGGCGTACCAGGGGGAGGCAGGGAGGGGCAGCTGCCCCCCAAGTTCTCAGTTTGTTAAAATTTTTTAAAACTTTATTAAAGCAATAGTGTATTTAAAATTTAAAGCAATAGTACATAATTTTCCTTGAAAATTGTGTGGCTTACAAGCGGTTCTGTTCGGCCCAAAGAGTCTCAAAATGAGCTAAAACACTACTTTAGGGGCGAATTTTAAAAAAATTTCTGGGGGAGGACCCCCAGACACTCCATTTTTAAGCTCACATTCATTACCCGTATTTTTACTTTAGGTGTGCAAAAGTTCAAATCCTTTGTTTAAGTACCCTAAAATTTAGCATGTAAAAGTACTCGCCATGGCGTTTGGGGGTACCTGGGAAATAATGTTGAGTCAACCTTATTTGTTGAGTAGTTCTAGTCACTAGTATTCGCAAGATCAAGAACAAAGGTAAGTATCCTTGCCCCCCCTAACATGAAACCTGGGTACGCCCATGGCCCCCAGCGTGTTTGAAGATTTAATTTGTAATTTAAAGGATCCAATGAGCTTTGCCCCTAAAAGCATTAGCCCCCTTGAGTTTTTATGTTTGGTACACAAATTAATGAGCTTTATTCCTATGAAACACCCTATTAGCCCCCTCCAAGATCTTTAGCTTTCTGCACTTTTATATAAATTCGATTCAGAACTTATAGGATCCAATGAGCTTTATAACCCTTACAAAGCATACACACCTCCAAAATATTTAGCCACTTACATTTTTATAGTTTTGTTTCACAATTTAAAGGTTACAATGAGGTTTAGCCCCTTTGCAAGATCTTTAACACCCTCGTTTTTATCAGATTCACTTTTTAAAAGGGTCTAATGCTCTTTAGTCTCTTACATAACATTTACTCTGTGAAAATAGAGACGTGGTTAGGGGGTTCAAACCGCCTCCATGAAATTCCTATTTCCTACAGTTTTTTCCTTTGAGAAGAGTACAAGAAATCATCTTTTTCGTGTGTCACTCAAAGGGTCCCAAATGACCAAAAATGAGTCAAAACAACTTTTTGGAGTCAAAATTTCAAACAATTTCTTGGGGGAGGTTCCCCCAAATCCCCTTATGCTTCAGGATGGATATTATTCACTAAACATTGAAATTAAGTGCACGAAAATTCACATTTGCTTTATTCTTGGAAAAAAAATATTTGACCCAAATCATCATAAAAAAAACTCCCGGTTGACACACCCTTGTAAATATTAATTTTGATACATATTTAATTATTTATATTTAATTACTAATTAATTAGTTATATTTAACAATACTAGTAATTTACAATTCAACACTACCCTCAATATTTTAGACATTAATGAATATTGCAAAAAGCACGCCTTGTTACTTCATTATCATCCTCAATCAGATTAAGTTAGCCCCCCCCCCTTGTTCATGTTCTAGATCCGCCACTGGGGGTAATAATCCCTAAAACCAAAATAAATAAATTAAATAAATAATAATAAAATAATCAATTTGCTACAAAATTTCCTACTTTAGAAATTTCAACCTTCTTGTCCCTTTGGGAGTAATTTAAAGACTTAAGTAATGCTTTTTGACACTGAAAATCGAATTCACAGTCATTAAGTCATCAAAAGTCATCATTCACAGTCATTAAGGGGGGAGAGGCCGTTCGCCGAAAAATCCTGAGCCAATTGAGAATTTTGACGGGGATTTTCGTGTTCAGCGACCCAAAATTTATGAGAACTGACTATTTTCATTAAAGAAATGTTTTCAATGCTGAACAGTGTAATTGGAGTTCTACTGTTTAAACACATTTATAATTGAGGAGTAGTAAAGCATAATGTTTAGTTTTCAATGGGTAAGGTACTGTGTCTATCACAAGTTGAGCTCCCGCCAAGTTGTCTGGTTGTGGCGATTGCTATGGAAACAAGACCAGTTTATTTTAAATAGGGGATTAACCGTGCCATGAATTGGCAGGATTAAAGCTGACGGCGTTTTTTTGGCTGAAGTTTTGCCGATGGATAGTTGACCGACTCTGTTTGTTAATGTATTTACATTTACATCAAAATCAAATTAAAAGCAGGGTTTGAATTAATTTATTATGTTTTATCGTATTTCTGATATAGTTTTTAGAATAATCGAGATTGTTGGAAAATTTGCGATCCTTCACGAAACTAAAATTACTTATAGTATTTCTTGACTCAAAAATATTACTTGTGAATAATCATCGCAGATGATCATTAAAAATTACAATCAATGATTAAGAGGGGATATTTTTTCACTTGTGATTGGAAACTGATGACCTGTTCTTGATGAAAATTATCCCCATATTTTTAAGAGTTGCAAATAAAAATTTTGATCCGATTGCAGAAATCGTAACCTTATTAAAAAAAATGTGTCAGATAGTATCAGCTTTGTTACAGAATTTGTTTTATTTTCCAAATAAGTAATATCTTTTAACTAGTTTTTCAAGCCAAGTTTGCTTTGTTAGCAACTAGAATAACATTGGTTGCTAATATAATTACACAAAAACGATAAATAGTTTTTCACAAAAATCCCCAACAAGACGCTCAGTAAGCCAAAGTTGTTGCGCCTTTCTTCTGGTTTCATCCGTCGAAAATGGGGAGAGTCCTGTTTCCATGGCAACAAGAACATAAACGAGAGCTCAACTTTTGGTAGACAGACAGTACAAGAGAGGTTTATTCAATATTGAAACAAAATTAATATATTAAACTGGGTTTTTAATCTAGAGGAAATGTAAAACAGTTAAAATACTTTGGTTGTAAAAAGGATGTTAGACTAAACACACCTCTAAAAATGTTAAAAATGATTGCATGTAAATTATTTATAAAAAATGTATTTTTAATCAATCAATAAAATTAACACTCATAATAGCAACAGATGTAAATGATTCATAAATCAAAAAATATAAAAACAATCAGTTTGAGCTAAAAGAAACTAGGTGTTAATTGCTTTCACAGCTAGAATTTTATGAGAAAGATTATGCAAAATGAAATTTCATAGCAACTTTCTTTTAGAAAGAGTGCAGATTTCACAGCTTAATATTTTCTTTAATATCTATGATAGAATTTACACACGATTGAATCCGAAGTTATTTAAAGGACAAACTCGCACTTTCAAATTGAGTTATTCGACATGGACATCACAAAATAAAATGTTTAAATGTATGAAATTCCAATAGTTAGCTTTAGAACCAATCAATGTAATTGTGTAATGGAACAAAGCTATTAGTACTAAGTTTCACACTCTCAAATAATTAAAGAAAATCAACTAATAATGATTGAATACATAAATTTAGTCTTTCATTCATTTGCTTCATCTTTTTGTTTTAAATCAGGGGTTCTCAAACTGTGGGTCGGTCGCGAGTCAATTTTTGGTGGGTCGCAACAGTATTGTGAGTAAACGTAATTTTATATTCCTTACAAACTTGATGTTAGCTTTACCAGAAAGTAAAAAAGTATAAAAAATAACTTGGTGTCGAAAGCAAAAGATAAATTAAGAAAATCTTGAGTCACTTTAATGTGCTGATACTGCAAAATATCCATTTAAATAATATAAAGATTCAAGAAATTCATTCAAATCAGTTTCTAAACGTGGCAACGCACGTCCTATTGGGGGCCAATTAGAAATTTTAGGAATTTTCTGGAAATTACCCTCAGATTACTAAAAAGCGAGTTGAAAAGCTGTTTTTAAGTGTCAAATTTCAAAAATCTTTCTGGGGGAGGACCCTCAGATCCCGTTTTTTATCACGAGAGCCAGTGTTCAAGTTGCAGACAAAACTGAAATAATGGTGCACACTTAATTTTCAACAAATAATACATTAATCCTCTACTGATTGTATGTAATTATTGCTAGTAAAATAGTTGAGGACCAAACTTAACTATGGCCTGTTGCTGGCCTGAAAAAAATTATACCTTTATTGAAGCTGAGGTGGGTCGGGTTAGATTCTGTTCATAAAAAGTGGGTCGCAATGTTCAAAAGTTTAAGAACCTCTGTTTTACATTGAATTAGAAAGTAAGTACACAAAAAAATCACTGATTAACTCAGGTACTAATTATAAGTTTGTGTAGATCTAAAGGGAAAAAATTAATAGAGGAATGGCATTTTTAATATAAATCAATAATTTAAAATATATAGGCAATTCAAAAATGTATGCCACATTTTAAAGAGTTAATGCAACTACATATTAAAACTATCTTTGGTTAGACAATAAAATGAGCTCACACTTAAGCAAGCCATTCAACATATATGTGATGATTAGCGGCCGTATCAACTGTTAACTTGAACAGCAGTCAAATTTCTGATTGGCAGTTAAAGTAACTAGGTTTCTGCAAATCAGAGGTTTGACTACCGGTTAACCGCCAGTCAAGTTAACTGTGAATACTGCTGTTAGTTGAAAAATATTTACATTTACTTTTAAAAGCAAACTTAAAACAGCAATAAAGATACTGCTTTAACATTTAAAAAGACTACTTCATTGACAAATTTAAAGATTTTTTAGATTTATAGGAAAATAATTATTACCACTCTTTCAAATTACTTCCAGTTGAACTTTCTTTAACATCAGAAAAGTTAGAAACTATATACATCTTGAGAATGAGTGATGCATTGCAAGAAAATGGGGGGAAATTACGGAGTAAGGAATATTGGTTTTTGTGCATCAACTAAACCATTGCATCAATATGCTATATTTTCAAGTAAAAGCTTGTTTCAAGTAAAAGTTTCAAGCATATAAAGCTTCAGATAAATTAAGCATAAATAAATTATAGGAAAAGTTAAAAATACTAGGATATATCATTGATGAATTGGTGAAATTTTTAAAGGTAAATTATCACCTAGAAGAAAAACTTGAGTTACTCTTCCAAGAGCTTTAGTTTGACCAACTCGGAGTAGCAGTTTGGAACCAGGATGGACACATTCTGGACGCTGAATGAATTTAAATATGACAGAGGCAGTGTCATTTACAGAAAGACTAGACTTTCCCATGATTCCAAGAACTGTCACAGTTTGTCGGATGTTTCCTATGTGAACAGATGCTTGGAATCCTGAGCAAATGTTGGTGGCATGGAAGAGTATTTGAATTTTAGCTTGGAAGAAATTACACACAGGTGGTCGGACTTGCTGACTTATGAGGACCATGCCTTTCCGAAAAATAATATTTTGACTAGAAAGAGCCAAGGTTGCACTTTCACACGCTCTGACAATTCGACTGGGGACTTTGTGTCTGTGTAATGAGAGTACTTTAATAGGATAAAACTTTCCCAAATCAGATGGCCCAGCTAATAAGCAATCACCTTCATGAATTATCCCACTGGTCAACAAACCTGAAACCACCACTCCGACGTCTGGAACATGAAAGGTTTCGTCCACCTAAAAAAGAGCAGAGATTACTCACAATCAATGAGGGGGCAACTATTTCTAACACTGGAATACCCTAAATCAGCGGTTCTTAAACTGCCACCTAAAACTGGACCCCCAGTGCCTTCCTAGAGGGTCCAAGAGTTACCTTGGGGAACACTTAAGTTACCTTTGAGTGTTCCCCAAAGAGTTACACAGTTAGAGTTACAGTTACTTTGCTCCATCCCCAATCCCTGACATCGCGGTGGTAATGATCGACCACTTGACGCCAGACTGGATGAACAGAGGACACTCCGGACCTAGGAGGAGTTCCTTGATCGGTGGCTCAGCGGAAAGAGATTCGAACATATTTTGAATTTTTTTACGAATTTTGGAAATTCTTTATAATATCAGGTGACTGTCTCTGGGGGGTGTCTGGTTCCCTTGGTCCACCCGTCGCTGCGTCCCTGGATCCCGGCACACATTGATATCGAAGGAAATCAACTGGCCGACTCTCTTGCCAAAGAAGCAAGAACAGTAGAACCTACACCTCTCTCTACTACAGCTTTTGATGTCAACGCAGTCGCAAGACAGAAGTTATGCACAAACCCTCAGAAAAAATTCTCTCTGCCAAAATTAAACCACAGCCGTGAGATAACCACAACACGCACACAACTTTTAAGCCCCATTTGGAATTGATATTAAAAATTAATTTTTCCTGCCATAGCCCATTTCAGTAACTTGCGCTCTTACAATGAAATTAAATGAACTCTTAAATTGAAAATTTCCCCCATTCTAGAACTATGAAAGGTTTCAGTAATTATGGATTCAGGCAGTTATGGTTTTAAAATAAAGTAAAATGGAGTAGAATTATTTTAGTCATTTTTATGAAAAAGTTGATGAAATTTAAAAGTTAAACCGGCACATGAAGATTAATTGATTTAGCTCATATTTTGGATTAATTAATAAGCATGGTAATCCACAACTATTCCCAACTATTAGGCATTTTCAAATTCCAAAATTCGTGATTTTTGCCCCACCACATTGTGCACAGGCCTGACGAGAGGGGGGGGGCAGAGGGGCAAATCCCCGGAGCCTGGGTCCGAAGGGGGCCCAGGACCCAAATATTTTCATATTGGGTACTTAGAGGGATATCATTTTAAATGTTTTGGAAATTAATTTGTTCACCCAAAAGGCCGAAAATTAGTAGATTCCTAGTCTTTAAGGGGCATATTTTCAAAAATTTTCTGGTGGGTACCCCCAGACCCCTAAAAGAATTGAGAAGGAGATAATAACTCACTAAAATTTCATACACAAATAAATCATTATTTCAAAGGATCCTAGGCTTAACTTCATTTCAGAAAAAGCCCATCCCTGGGGAGCACTAAATTGTGAACAATATCCAAAAATGAGTTAGAAACTTCTTTCTTAAGGGTCGAATTTCCAAAAATTTTCTGGGGATTACCCCAGACCCCCTGTAGTGCTTCTTACTCATGATCATATTATCAAGAAAATGAAATTTTTAAGTTCATCAAGATATAAATTGTGCATAGAAATGTTCTAAAAACTACAATTAGCATATGCATGTGTGAAGTTACTTAAGAAAAGTTTTGCCCCCCTTGAAATAAGAACTTCCCGCCCAGGGGCCCGTCTTGACTCTCGGCAGCCCTGATAGTGCATCCCTAATGTTATAAAGAAAAATATAAAAAACCTGAAAATTTAGAAAGTTTTATTAGAAGAGGAAAATACCTGAAATTCTGCAGGTCTTTGCATCAAAAGTTCTCTATCCTTTTGGTTTATAGTTGGAGGTAAAACATTTAAAAATGTGTACAATAAATCAATCCCTTTACCAGTTACGCACGAAACTAAAAATATTGGCGTGATTTTATCAGAGGCAAATGAACTTGCAGCAGTCAAAGCATCATCTTCATTCTGTACTTGAAAAGATACCTAGAAGTTTTTAAGCTTAAATCAGAAGACGAAAAATGGAACATGATACTATCTAGATCAGGGGTTCTCAAATTTTCCAACATCACGACCCACTTTTTATAAATTAACTCTAAAGCGACCCACCTCATCTTTAGTCAATTTTCCTCTATACCAATACCCCATGCAAGACTGGTTTGGTCATCAACTATTTTGTTACAATTATAAATTACTACATTAGAGATTATATTACCTTTTTAGATATTTTAAAAGAAATATTTGAACCTTAGCGAATCAAATTGTTTGATTGTGTGAGCAACAATGAGCACCAAAGTCAGAAGGGGAGTCTGGTGGCCCTCCCCCAGAGAAATTTTTGAAATTTGACTCTTAAAAAAATTTTTATCTCGTTTTTTGGTAATCTGAGATAAATTGCATTTACAACATCATTTTTAAATTAAAAAACTTGTCGCGACCCACCAAAAACTGACTGGCGACCCACAGTTTGAGAACCTCTGATCTAGATGAATGCCTAATATTCAATTAGATGAAGAACTATGAGCAAATTAAATTACACATTGCAAAATTTTAGTACAAATTACTTTCCCTTTACAATACTTTATTTTTGACCGAAACAAAATAACTGTCTTAAGAAAGCAATGTTCTACTA
The DNA here is from genome assembly GCA_963680715.1 of Tetragnatha montana. Classification (NCBI taxonomy): domain Eukaryota; kingdom Metazoa; phylum Arthropoda; class Arachnida; order Araneae; family Tetragnathidae; genus Tetragnatha; species Tetragnatha montana. The sequence goes on from OY796681.1 coordinate 17,762,984, forward strand.
ATTACTTCTAAAACTTTATTTGTAATTTTGAACCTCTGTAAAAGTAGACTACTAGATCTAAAATTGCATGATTGCTTCAATGTGGGCAAATACAGTGGACGCTCTTATGGAGACCCTACTTTTACTACAATCCGAAAAAATAAAAACAAATTTTCTTTGAAATTTAAACAAATGGAGCATTAAACAACTAATTTTCAGATTTATTTTGGATAAACAATGTTACTGGACATTATCCCATCTGACGGAACCCAATGGGAGTTGAAAAATAACTTTGTGCGCATGCCCAAAGTAGCAATATTTGGCGAAGGAATCGCTACTTTGGCGAAGCTCTTGTCCCAGATTCAAATTATGCTGTATATTTTTGGTTTGGGTCGTCCATTTCTAGATAATTGGTGTTTTACATAGGGGATTTAAATGAAAAATAAAACGAAACTATAACATAACGATCCCTAATTTTAAAATTATGAACATCCAGACATCAAAATTTATTTACTCACATCATAAGCATTACTACACAAAACTCTCAAAATTGTTATTGTTAAATATAATAAAAAAAATCTCACATAAATTAAATAACTAATATTAATTAAATAATAACTAAATTCTTAAATTATATTGAATAATGTTATAAAATTTAATAATTAAAAATATTCACATCATAACCACAAAACTTTTCTCAAAATCTATAAATCTAATGAAAATAATTAAAACATTATATTAAATAAAAACTACGTCCTTTTATTATTTAAAACTAAAAATAATAAATAAAATGTCAATAAAACAGCATCGCCAAAACTCCGGACCCAAGGATTCGAACCCGTGATCTTTCAGTTGGCAAGCCCACACTCTACCACCTGTGCTATCGTTCCACAACTCGAATCACACATTTACGTAATAAATACTCATTATCTTCAAAGCCAAAATCTTTCGCCAAATCTCTGTCGCCAATTCGAGCATGCGCACAAACCGATTTTTCAGCTCTCATTGGGAGACGTCAGACGATCCAAAAGGCTACTAACAATGCTCAGAGAGAGAGCAGAAATTACTGATGTTATAAATTAATGTATACTACTGTAATGTACTAGAGAACATTAAACATAAAAAAGTGCAGGAATGGAGAATTTTTATAATTTTCAATGTCCTCCTTACTTTGATGAATATTTCAACACAGGAATCAATTTTAAAACTCACCTTTTTGTATCCAGGCATTTCCAGTAGATCTTGTACTTGGAGTAATGTTTTTTTAAGGCATGATGCTGAGGCAAGATCAATTTTGTTTATTACTATAACAATGGGTACATCCACTACAGTTGCGAGGCCCAAGTGTTCTTTTGCAATCCCTGAAAGACCGCTGACAGCACTAACTACAAGGACTGCAAAATGTGGAGAGTGACCTAAAAATATAAGCAGCTTCACTCACATTTGGAAGAGTAGACACAAGGGTGTTAAAACACACTTATCTTTCAAAGAAAGCTTTAAGAAATTTTAAAAATGTTCAGTTGGGTGTACAAGTTCAAAGTTGCTGATGCACCAGTTGGGGGCTATTCATAAAGGCACTGTTATTGCTACGAAAGTAACAACTCAACTCTACTCTAATCTCAGTATTTTGTAAAAAATTACAAGTTAAATTAAAGCATAATAACAAAAGTAGCTGCCAGGAATCGAACTGGGGACCATTGGGTAGCGTTAGAAATTGAGAGAAAAAAAACACTGGTCCGCAACAAAAATCACTGGTCCGACAAATTAAAAAGGATCAGTTTAAATAATATTATAAAGTAACTATTGAACTGAATGTGAGAACCAAATAGTAATGTTAAAAATCAATGTTTAATAATAGTTTTTCTTTTTTGCCGGGGGCTTCCCTATCCCTTATCGCCACATTTCGGGTTTTGTCAAAAATATGTACTTGCTTCATCAAACGCACTTAAAATACCGCTATCACTGAACAATTTGTCTAAATATTTTTAAATGTGCTCGGGAACTGGTCCAGCGGACCAGTGAATTTCTGATTCCCCTGGCCCGAGCCATTTTTTTAGTTGTCCCGGACCAGCAATCCACCCCAATTTCGAATGCTGCCATTGGTTTACTAGCCGCGCACTATACCACTGGGCTATCGGTGCTGATGCAATGATTGATCAATAACAATTTTAATGTTTTAAAACATGTAATAACAAAATCCTATTACTGTGCATTTCAACTGTCAACCACTCCAATTCATAAATGATATTGCTTGGAGGGGAGGGAGGGGGTTATCAATATGTGACAGTGTGTGACAAGGGGGAGAGGGGTTACAAGACATGACATCACACATGGCTTGTCTACAAAAAACCAAAGAACATTTATTTTTGGAAAATGCAATTAACATAGATTTAATCGACATTATTATAAAAAATTTATCATGAAAATAAGAGTTCACTTTAAACTCAAAAGGTGGGGCACACTTCAGCAGAAATAAAAAATGTGTGGTGACAGGTTCTTGCCAACTTTATACTCAAAATATTGTTGATAGTTAGGGTGACATGTGAGAAATAGGGGAGGGGGTACGGTGAAGTGCGATACTTTGTGACATAGAAGTTTTGGTTGGGGGTTTTATGTTGTGACATAGAGGGAGGGGGGCAAAAACGTGGGAAAAAAGCATATCACTTTTGGGTGGTCCCATATTTTATTCAATAAATAGCCAATTACAACCCTAATTAAAATGGACAGGGATACCAGAAAGGGACACCAAAAAATTCAATATTACTAAGTATCAACATGTCTGAACTTACCAAATTTGGATCCTTATATACAGTTAAATAAAAGTACAGCAACAGACCTCTTATCCGCATGGGCGTCATTTAGGGGGGGGCAATTGCCCCCCCCCTTTCAAGGTTTCCACTTTTATGTGAAAAATAGCTGCAAATCCCATGAAAATTCAGTAAGTTCCACAATGAGCATCGGGTGTAACCCAAAAAGTCCCAAAAGGAGTTAAAACACTACTTTTGAGAGTCAAATTTCAAAAATTTTTTGGGGGGAGGACCCCCAGCCACCTTCAAAACTTTGACTTTTATTAATAACTTTTTCCCCTTTAAAATCCTAAAGTTTACAATTAACTGTTCTCTTCGGATGTAACTCAAAGAGCCTCGAAATGAGCTGAAACACTACTTTTAAGGGTCAAATTACAAAAAAATTTCTGGGGGAGGACCCCCAGCCCCCTCAAAACTTTGACTTTAATTAATATCTTTTTCCTTTGAAAATCCTGAGGTTTACAAGGAACTGTTCTCTTCGGATGTCACCCAAAGGCCCTGAAATGAACTGAAACACTATTTTAAGAGGCAAATTTTCAAACATTTTCTGGGGGTGACCCCAGACCCCCTACTTTTACTTCGAGCTCAAGTTGTAAAAATTGTAATATCATTCAAATACTTCTTTTACGTAGTCTCCTCAAACTTAATGTTTCAATGTACTCGTTAGGGGGTACCTTCAGGGGCGTAGCCAGGATTTTCCTTTGGGGGGGTCCAGAGGGAAAAATTTATTATTGAATATCAATAATTCTTCGTAATTAGTGAAATGACTTACTTTACTTTTTATTACTTATCCCCCTTAATTTATGGTTAATAATTTATTAGTAATTAGTACAATAATTAAAATACTACTTTTTAATCTCTAGTTCCATTATAAGTTCTCATCCAATATCAAAAATATTTTTTTCTTAAGTACAAAGGCCATCAAAAAACAATATACTAAGAGTTTTTCTTTGAGTTATCAATAGCTCCATATTGTAAAGGGGGGTCTGAGGGGTTCTCCCCCAGAAATTTTTTGGAAATTTGATCTATTTTGAGACCCTTTGGGTTACAACCAGAGATTTCCGAGAGAGAAGCCGGAGATTTTTCTTCACTCTTTTAGGTCCTCATCTTCAAATGAAGGAAGTTTTACACTACTCCATTTTAAAAATCTGAAGTAATATTGCGATGAGACCGATGCAACTATTGACACAAATTCCTTCAGCATAGCTTTAAAACATGAAGGCTGGATTCGCATAGATTCGAGAAATTCAGAACAAACAAAAGTACTCTCGCGTTCATAGTAAATCCTCTTAGCACAAATACAAATGAGTTCAACATTGAGTCATTTGGAATGGATGCTGGATCGCTTCAAATGCAATTGCTGGATTTGAAAACCAAAGACTTTGTAAAGTGCAGGAGCGGATCCAATGGGGGCACTCTGGACAGTGCCCCCCTTGGACCCAAAAAAAGTACTTCAAATGAGTTAAATCCCTACTTTTATAGGTCAAATTTCAAAAATTTTTCTGGGGGAGGACCCCCATACCCCCCAGCGGTACCAAAAGGGGATCTTCAGTGATACTTTTTAGGAAATCCCCAACATATTGACATTTTTCTCAAAAGGTAAAGGTGATGGTCTGGAAAAGTGCCCCCCTTTTGAGCCGTGTTGGATCGCGCCTGGTAGAGTGGCAAGTTCATAGAACTCAAAAGCATGTTGGGTTGGGGAGTTGGGGGGGGGCAACGGATGGTCAATTTTTAAAGAAAAAACTACGAGTTAAAACCATACTTTTGTGTTTATAACAATATTATTTACTACTTTTTATGTATTTTACATTATTCCATATTTAAAGTCGTTTATTTTAAATCAAAAATCAAATATATATAAATAAGCAAATACTATATATTGAGGGTGTATCGAAAAAAACTTCTTTTCGATTTTCATCACGCCTTAGCAAAAAAAAGTTGTCTAAGGTGACACATAATACCTGCAAATTTTTTCAGAATTTTTGGGGGTGTCTTAACGCCGCGCCAAGCCCCCGAAGGTTCCCATGTTAATCCTATGGAGCGCGCAGGCCAAAAAGGCCGAAAATTGGTTTTTCGCCCCTCATTTCTACCCTAGTCACACGACGAATGTCTTCACTCGAGTTATCGACCCTATAAGATCTAGGCTATCCAACAAAACTTGAATAATAGCCTAAATATCTATATTTAATTGATTATTTGAACAAGGAAATGCGCGATTTTCAACGAAATTTGAGCACACAAAAAAACGTAATATAGATATTTAGGCTGTTATTAAAGTTTTGTCGGGTAACATACTTCATATAGGGTCGATAACTCGAGTGAAGACATTCGTCGTGTGATTAGGGTAGAAATGAGGGGCGAAAAACCAATTTTCAGCCTTTTTGGCTTGCGTGCTCCTTAGGATTAACATGGGAACTTTCGGGGGCTTGGCGCCGCCTAAAGACACCCCCCAAAAATTTGCAGGTATTATGTGTCACCTTAGACAACTTTTTTTGCTAAGGCGTGATGAAAATCGAAAAAAAGTTTTTTTCGATACACCCTACTAGTATATAATATTGAATCGAAAATTTTTAGTGGCTCTTTAAAAACTGGGAAATTTTGTAAATTGTAACTTTTGGCTCTTCCGCTTCAAAAGGTTATCAATGGTTTCTCCTGTACACTTTAGATCCCCCCGGATAACCACAGTAGATTGACATCTTGATACTCGTCCCGGTTTATATCGGGACCCACGCCTTCATATCAGATAAAAAAGAAACCTTCGAAGTACGATCTATGTTTATTTTTTCGAACGTGTGGAGCTCCGGTGTCATCCCCCAAGATAGCTAGACGGGTGACACTCGGGGCGAACCGCCTCCTCGCTACGCCACTAAAAATCCGTAAAATTCGGAAATCCGAGATGATGCCGGTCCCAAGCTTTACGGATAAGAGATCCGTTACTGTACATAAAATTAAGATGTTCTTGTGTATTATAGCAGCCATTGCAGGAAATCAAAATTAGAGGAATATCAGAGAGTGATAAAATGTGCCAAATTGTTACTCTTTAATAGCCAGTTTAACTCTTTAATAGTTTTATAGGCCAGTGCAACTTTAACTGGGATGTGAGCCAAAACATCTTTGTTCTAAAATTCCTTTTATTTTTCATAAAATGGTCAAAAATTACAAATAATTGAATTACAGAAAAAAATTTAAAAGCTGTCGTTTAGTTAATAATTAGATAAAATAAACAGCTTAACATATTCCTTTTGCAAACCTTGCAAAACATTAATAAATTTTCAAGCTCTAAAATTCGAATCCTTGTTCAGGCTGCTATATAATGCAAGCATCTAACAGAATATGGTAGAATTCACACCTGTAAGTCCAAAAACAGTGGTTTTTATATATTTCTTATGGCCGGCCAAATCAATAAAAGTGATTAACTTTTTGGAGTTATCACAAATTTCTTCAGCAGTTCTACATGAGCTATATGTCACAGCAGTGCCTTGGGAATCAAAACCAAGTATTTCATGACTTATGCTGCTAGTCCTCCCACTTTGAATCTCATGCAAATGTCTGAACAAATTAAGCCTAGCACTTCCATGTCCATTATCTTGCTCTCCTTGAGTCAAAACTCCCAGCAAGGTACTTTTTCCAACATCTGAGCTTCCTAGAACTGCAACTCTAAGTTCTATAGACTGCTGATCATCCGGAATCTTCCTTACTAAAAACTAAGAGCAATAGTTTAAAATGATATATTAAAAGAATACAACAGAGTAGGGTGGTCCTTATTTATATGGTAATTTTTTTAAATTCAATTAGTGATGCCCCCTAGTTTTGTGTGTGTCACTATAAAAAATGAACAGCCATATTCACCTTAAACTCTAACCTAAAGTTAAGTTGGGAAACCGAAGAAAAACCCGTTTTTCTCGGTTAAAAGTTAAAAATCCATTTCACCATCGAAAAGTAACCACAGATTCATCCTCTGAGCTCGGGTTCAAGTTAAAAAACCTAACCGAGCTCAAAGCTAGGTTATACTTCAGTTAAAGCCGTCCGCACATGCCCAGAACCTGATTTTTACTGGTTTGCAAACACTTGTTAACACAGGTCTGCAAAAAAAAACTTTTTAAAAGCTGTCTTAACAGAATATAATTAGCACGTCGATAATTATTAATAAAAATTTATTTTTATTAAAAATATTTAATGGAAAATGAAAATAAGTTACATCAGTAAAAAACATAACAATGACCAAATTCATAAAAGTAATAATAGCACGAGCACGAGGTTTTTGAGACAATAAAACAGTAGAGTTTTAGTTGTAGCGGTTCTTAATTTTAACATTCCCCCTAGAACCTACAACTAAACATATCAAAACTCAAAAATTACCAATATTACTTTTAACAGTTTAACTTAAAAATACCAAAAGAACTTCTTAATAGTTCAAAGCGTGGCTTAGGCAGTGGCCAGTCAGAATGTCGGCTAGTTGATGTTCTCCCTCAACATGCTGAACTTTAATTTCTCCAGCCAAGCATTTCTCTCTTACAAAGTGGAATCTGACATCAATGTCCTTCGTTCGTTGATGAAGCTCAGGATTCTTAGCAAGTCGAACCGCACTTGCATTATCAACCTGTAGAACTGGAACTTCTGACAAGGGGGATAAATCTGTAGAGACGATCTAGCCAGATCAGCTCTTTGGTAGCCCCGCTTGCAGCCACATACTCTGCCTCAGTGGTGCTTACTGATACACATTGCTGACAACGGCTTGCCCATCCAATAGCTCCTCCACTATATTTGAAGAGGATACCAGAGACAGATTTCCTGGTAGTTGTAGTTGAGTCACTGGCATAGTCAGCATCACTGTAAGACTCCAAAACACTTTGCTGAGAACCACACTTGTACACTAGGGTGGGTCGAAAAAACGCTTTTTTCGAAATCCGCTTACGGGTAGTGCGGATTTTTGGCCAAATGGCTTCAACAACACGTGTAAAAAATTTCAGCTCGATAGGACAATTCCTTCTATTGCCTCAAAGCGCCCCAAATTTGAAAAAACGCAAAATTTCGATACGTTTTTAAAATTTTATCAAAAATCAGTTTTTTTAAATTTTGCTTTGCGAAAGTGCATATGTTTAGCCAAATGACTTCAATAAAACGTGTAAAAAATTTCACATCGATACAACAATTCCTTCCGGTATAAACTTGCGCCCCAAAATTGGGAACTGAAAATGAGAAAGTCATTTTCCCAATTTTTTTTTTTAAGTTCTAAAAAATCAGTTTTTAGAGTTTCCGCTTTCGGGTAACATGGACATAAAGCTAAAAATCTTCGATAAAACGTGTAAAAAATTTCATCTCGATTGAACAATTCCTTCCAATGTAAACCAGCGCCCCAAAAGTAGAATTTTTAACTTCACAAACTGTCGTTTCTTCTACTGAGACTCGCCAGGTGCGAACTCCCCAGGCAGGAAGTTCTCTTCCACAGCGCAGCGCCTCAAAATTGTTCGCTTGGAATATCTTTTAGCCAGTTATTGTAAGGCATTCTGCATCCACAATCAATTAGCTCAATGATTTGTATGACATGGGAGAGGTCATATTTCTGCTGTCTATGTCTTTGGGCTAGTCGAAGTGAAGCGCTTCGAGGAGGTAAACACCACAGCAGGGAAATGACAGTAATGTTGTGAAGATAAAAATTCTACTTTTGAGGCGCTGGTTTACATTGGAAGGATTTGTTCAATCGAGATGAAATTTTTTACACGTTTTATCGAAGATTTTTAGCTTTATGTCCATGTTACCCGAAAGCGGAAACTCTAAAAACTGATTTTTTAGAACTTTAAAAAAAAAATTGGGAAAATGACTTTCTCATTTTCAGTTCCCAATTTTGGACGTTCAGGTACCTTTAGTTTCATCCTGCTTCTCAGTTGATGACCTTCTTTCTCCCCATCTTCTGGTGTACTTTCCAGATCAGGTTCATTACCAGATTCAGCACTATCGGGAAGTGAGGTCACTACAGTCGAGTCAGGGTTTGGATCTCTTTCTGGCTCTTGCAGTCCAAGTCCAACAACAGCTAATGTTGACACTGTTTCAGGAGAAAATACTACATCTCTCGTACGTTCTATTTTCCTTGCTCCTTTGAACCCAGGGTTGGAAAAAAACATGTTTTTTTTGTTTTAAACGTGTTTCTTTTGTTTAAAACGTTTTATTTGTTTTTTTTTACCCTGAACACAGAAATTCTAAAAAAAAAACATGATTTAAAAAAATTAAATTAAGTTTTTAAAATTGAAAATGGATTAACAAAGCTACCCCTGACATCAGATGGCATCTTGAGCTTTTTAGCACCTGTTTCTTGGAGCTTGGCCGAAGTAAAATGATTGTTTTGGAAATATGTTACTATGTCAACAACTTCAGCTTTAACATTAGAAATGTCAATATATTTTGCTAAAAGGTTTAAGATACGAGCTGAACATTTATAAGTTATTATATGCATATTCATTTCAGTCCTTTTTAGTTCATTGCATATTTTGACGACATTAGCAGCATTGATCGTTTAAAATATTAAAATAAAACATAAAGAACAGGTCAATTATAAAAAAATATGATTTTCAAACAAGTTTATTTGTATTTTTTATTAAATAACTTACTAGAAAAAAATCAAATAAAGTCAATCAAATACAAATCAAAATCAGTTTTATATACTAATGCCATCTGTTCATAGAAAAAGAATTACTAAAAAAGTACATGTGTTTTAAACAATGTTTTTTTTGCTTTGTTTTAAACGTGTTTAAAACAAAGTGTTTTAAACGTAACAACACTGTTGGAACCAGATGCGGTATCCATCAACATCATCCAAATACCCAACCAGGATACCCTTTTGGCTTTTGGGATCCAACTTCTTTGTCTTCTGCTTAGGCGTGTGAACGAAGCATTCTGTACCAATGACTCAAAGATGGTTAAGTGTAGGAACTCTGCCACAATAAACTTCATAAGGAGATTTCCCATCAACACCTGATGTCCCAGCTCGATTCAATATGTACACCGCTTTATTTACCATCTCTGCCCACAATGCAAATCTTTGGGCAAATCTTTAGCAATCAGCATGGATCGAGCTAGATCCAAATCCTTGCTACAAAAGTGCCACAACTCAAAAATTGTAATTTTTGAGTTATGACCGCCATTAGGCGTAGTTTTCACGTCTCTACCAATCTTCAAAAGAGCCAGAAGTTGCATTGAAAAATCAGCCGCCAGATGGCAGTTATGGCGTTTTGTTGTTATCAAGATGGCTATGATTCCTTCCACTGAAATGCCACATCTCGAGTTGTCGTCCAACTGTCGTTGAGTAACGTGCGTGTCGTTTGTCTTCTAAATCTAAACTGTGATATTTCGAGTCATAGTTTGAGATGTATCGTTCTTCGTATTGACAATTCATAAATACTAAAATGTGCCTAGTCAGCCCGGGAACAGTTTTTTGCAATTCCTCAGGCAGTGCAAAGATCACAAGATTTGAAAAAAAAGCGCATATCTAACGCACAACATGACAGCTTATTGGTTTTCCGAGTCAATTGCGTCATCACTCTTCAATTGGCTATTTCGGAATGTTACAATACAACGCAGAACACAAGAGCGCATACTTACGTCATTTTAGATGAATTGCGCATTGCGTTCGTCATTCAACTCGCGATCGCCAGACTTGGCAATCTATCTGACTACGTCATCTATCGCCAACGTGTACCCATCAAATAGGATTCATCCGTTTTTTGAGTTGCTGCACTTTAGTAGAAAGGGTGCGATATATTTGTATGATGGAACAATTTGGGGGAGGCGTCGCATAAAGATTTCCAAACTTTAAAAATAAGGACCACCCTAACGGGGTCATATTCACGGTGAATTCGCCTGCGCGAATCAGCCAAATTTGTATACCTATCAATACAAATTGATTGGGTAATTGGGTATTGATATCAATACCCTGATTGGGGGCGTTGCATAAAATTACTCAAACTTTGAAAATAAGGACCATCCTAATACAGAGAACAAATATTACTAATTTATATACAAACTGCTTCTCAACAAACAACTCCAAATAAAAGTCTAAACATTAACTGACAATTCAATTTAATTTTAGTCCTTTCCACCCCAAATTTTCCATATGATTCAATGGCAATCTCAGACGGACTTGGACTGAAAGGGTTAACTTTAATTCTCAAAAAGCAAATAGTATTGAATAAACTTTTAATACCTCAGCAACAGTTTTCCTATCTTTGCTTAATTCATCTTCTACTAATCTTTCACCTAAACTGGTGATATCAGCTCCTAGTTTTTCAGCCATGCGATATAAAGTTTGGAGGGATTCCTGCATCTCTTCATTATCCAAACCTATTAGTTTTCCACAATCAGAAACCCCAATTGTATAAATAGCTTCTCCCTGACCTGTAACATTTAAAAACATTTACAATACAAAAGAAAATTTTCACTTCTTTTTAAACATATTTTATCAAAAACTATAAAAGCAAGCTTTCGATAAAAATCATTCTCATGCTTGTATTTTAAAAAGGGGATGTATACCTGAAAAAAATTTAAAGATTTTTAATTCTAGTTTAATTTATAACAATTATTGATTTCAAATGCTGTTATTTACCTCTTTTGATTGTAAATATTTTTGTAATTGGTAGTACAATTTGTTCTTGAAATTACAGGCAATTTTATGTAGATAGAGGAACCTAAACCTATCTCCCAGTTATTTTAAGCAACTGCAAGTAGCAGAATCAGGGTTGGAAAAAAAAACCAGGTTTTTTTCAAAAAAACCTAAAAAACCCGTTTTTTTTGGTTTAAACCAGGTTTTTTTTGGTTTAAACCGGGTTTTTTTACTGAAATTCTTCCCTAACACAAATACAAATATTTCTGATTGTTTTCATTTATGAATGCATTGAATAAATAGTTCATCAATTCAGCTATTAACTAAGTGACTTAATTAATTAAAATTAATTTTATTTAATTAAAAAAGTTAAAATTATACATAACCATAAAAAACCAAGGGAGTCTGTTTAGAGCATTAAAAAACCATCTGGTTTTTATAATGCATATTATATTTAAAAATCCAGTGCTTATTTGATTAAAAAAACCAATTGGTTTTTATTATGCATTCAAATATCCAGTTCTTAATGAATTAAAAAAAAAAAACAAATAGTTTTTTTTATAAATAAAACCAAGGGAGTCTTTTTAGAGCATTTAAAACCAACTGGTTTTTATAATGCACATTTAAAAATCCAATGGATTAAAAAAAAACAATTGTTTTTTGTGATACATTCAAATATCTAGTCTAGTTCTAAATGAATTTAAAAAAAATTGGTTTTTTATAAAAAAAAACCAAGGGAGTCTTTTTAGAGCATTAAAAAACCAAGTGGTTCTTTATAATGCAAATTTAAAAATCCGGTGAATAGTTGATTTAAAAAACCAAATGATTTTTATTATGCATTCAAATATCTAGTTCTTAATGAATTAAAAAAAAACAAGTATCAAAACCAAATCACTCCAGGGTTTTTATAAAAAAACCAGGAGTCTTTCTAAGAAAATTTCAATTGGCTAATTGTTTTCAAAAAATTGCTTAGCTTTACAGCATTAATGTCAGAAGCATTCAACATATTTTGTTCTAAAGACAATATTTGAATCAAAAAATGACTTTAAACCCAAAAGTTTAGCTAAGTTTTTTTTTGGGGGAAAAAAAAACACATTTGTTTTTTTTTTATGAAAAAAAACTCATTTGGTTTAAACCATGGTTTAAACCGTGCCAACCCTGAGCAGAATTTAAAAAAAATTGAAATGCAAATAACCTCGCAAAGCATTTTAAAGCATACTATTCTTTATTTAAATTATGGCAGTTTAAAATTTTTGATTTAAATCAATGATTTTTTAAAAAAAATCAAGTGATTTAAATCAACTTGATTTAAATCAAGCAACCCTGGTACCTACTGTATGGATGCCAGCAATATAATCCACTGTTATCATCGAAAAATGGCCGTGCTGACTATAACCCCATGCGGACAATTGCCCCCACCTACCCTACAGGGTGATTCAGAATTCATAATCAATATTTGGTGGGGAGGTAGAGGGAACCTAAACAAGCATATTTCGAATAGGAATGGGAGGGGCACAGATGCACCGTTAAAGAGCTAGGACCTAATGTAGTGCGAGAGTGTTACAAAAGGATGTTTTTCCAAGGCCCGTTTAACGAAACAAAACATAAAAGAATGAAAAAATTATTGCATGAGGTACAACAGTACCCATACTACTTACACCATAAATTTGATAGAAATTGGACCACTTGCTAAACTGTGGGGTAAGTTTTAAAACATGCAATATTAATCTTTTAGCCAAAGAATGGAGTTCTCTTAGTGTAATGGTATAGAAAAATGATGATCGGGGAAGGAATTTTCAATGATCATACAGGTGCATATTTAAGCAGAATTCATTAGGGGGGCGTGCGTATATGACGAATTTGCTGACTAACTTTAAAAAAATTACAGTAGCGTATATAGAAATTTATTTCGGGAGGGGCCCAAAATAATTCCTCAGCCCCTCCCACGCATGTTTAATAGGTTAAATGCAGCTTTTTAATACATCAAAATTTAACAGAAGGGAGAGAATTAGCATGGATATAGTATCACTTTGATATATGATAAGCTGCACACTAAAGGGTTAACCAAATCACTGGTATTCTAATCTATCAGTTCCGCAACTTTACACTTATGTTTGGAAACTCTTCTGTTTTACACTTATGACTAACATGACAGGTATTTAGAAGAAATGATGAATAATATCAAAACTCTCACCTTCTCTAAGACGCCATTTCATTTGAGTGACTAAATGCTCAAAACGGCTTTTAGATGGATTGACAAGCTTGAGCTTGTATTCCACATTTCCTTCAGCTGCTTCTGGAGGTAAAAACTCAGGGATTATAGATATACCATTAGATTCCTTTTCATCTTGAATATCTGGACCAAAGAGACCAACAAATGAATCCATATGGTGCAGGGTATAGGAATCTAAAATAAAATACAGTTTTACATATTTGAAATTAAACGTCTGATGAAGTACTTCTAAAGGAAATGAAGACTATGCAAGGTTAGAATCCAAGAACTGTTTATTGAAGATGAGACAATCTTATATACAGTAGAGCCCCGCGAGCGGATGATCCGCGAGTGCCAAGAAATTTTTTTAAAAATTACGAACCGAAAAGAAAAGGTGTTTCCAAAGCAAGAAGCAAAAGAGAGTGACTGATTTTTTTAAAAAGGCATAACTGAACATTATTTGTTAACAGTACAGTATAGGGGAAACTAGGGAGGTTTGACCCGCTTTTTTGTTGGAGCGAGGAATTAACTTCAATTAAATAGTGCGAAAAGCAGTTGGAAATCAGCCACGCAACAGTTGTAGACTGGAATAACTTGAGGTTTGTGGGAATTCTTTGCTTAAACGTGAACAACGTAAAATAGGAGGTCATGGCATGATTGTTAAAGTGGACGAAAGTTTGTTTACGAAGCGAAAAAACAATGCGGGACGCATTCTACCACAGAAATGGATCTTTGGTGGAGTTTGCCGGGAAACGAACGAGTGTTTCCTTGTGGAGGTGCCAGACCGATCCACGAACACTTTATTGATGACAATTAAGGAAAATATCGAAAAAGAAACTATAATATATTCCGATTCATGGAAATCAAACTGCACTAGTAAGCTGGAAGAGGAAAGTTTCGAACATTTCAAAGTGAATCATAAGTACAACTTCGTTGATCCGGAAACTGGAACGCACACGCAAAAAATAGAGAGGCTGTGGAGCAGCGTTAAATGGCGAAATAAGAAACACAGAGGAACGGCACGCCATCTTTTCAAAAGTTATCTTGCGGAATTTATGTGGAGAAGGAAAACGGAGGACCCATTTGAAAACATTTTAAGCGATATTAAAATGCTTATGCCTACGAATAAGTAAAAATGTTTTATGTTATTTTCTTTGAGTATGATGTGTTTGTTTCTGTTTCGTAATCGAAAAGTAATGGAAAAAGTTTTGTTATTTTCTTTGAGTATAATGTGTTTGTTTCTGTTTTGGAATTGAAAAAAATTTAAGCGATATTAAAATGTTTATGCCTCCAAATAAGTAAAAAAGTTTTTAAACCATTTATTATCTGTTTTTTATGAGTATGATGTGTTTGTTTCTGTTTCGGAGGGTCATGTGTGAGCTATCCCCAAAAAATCTGCTTGGCGAGATTTACGCCCCTTTTCTAGAATAGTACCTAATTAAGCTTGAGTTGCAACAATTAGAAAGCGAGGAGAAACTTTTCCGCATTAACAAGCCTCAATGCTAATTGAATCATTTATTTAAAAAACCAGTCAAGTGACAAATTGTTGATTTTGAGTAAATCAAAGAAAACTTCCTACCAACTTCCAAAAATTTATATTTTTTTCTATGAAAGTTATCCACTTGTGTAACTGTTTGATAAACATGAAACTTTTTTTTATCTATATTGGCAAATGTAAAAAAATAATAAAAAGTCTGCACTTGACTGGTTTCTGAAACAAATGACCATGACTATCGTAAATGCCGTATGAAATATTCAAATTTCATTTGGGACTTGAAAAATTAACATTTTAAAGAGTTTAATATCCCTGTTATGGATACATATTTGTTCTGGGAATGACTATTCCTCATCATACACTCAATCTATTGTGCATTCTGCTTCTGTTGTAGGCCACTGAAAAATTGTCTCATAAAACTCTTGGTATCCAACCAAGTAGGGTTTTACTTTGGAAGAGAAACCAGTCAAGCGCTGTCACTTGTCTTCTTTCTAAAATAAACAAGGATTTCTAGGCTTTGCTACACCGTCACATGGGGGCAGAACTTGAATTTTTTTGCATCAAACGATGTATTTACCTTTACAAAACAGTAATTGACCAATAACTCAATTTTAAATTTTTTGTCACTTGACTGGTTTCTGAAATAAACGATTCAATTGAGGGAGACACGATGAACCACAGGTCCGATCTCTGTAAAAATGTTTTTTTCCGCATTGCGATCGGAACACGGGGGAAGCAAACTTGGCGGGTGAGCGCGCGCCAAAAAATCGTAATAGCAGGGATTAGGAGATGGTTTTGAAGAAAAAAGATATTAATTAGAGAAAATCGTTTAGGTTGCGAATGTTTTGCATATTTTCATGGATAGTGAAGTGGAAAGAAATGCAAAAATTTTCTAATCCATCCATACTACCGTAAAACTAGACAGAAATCCGTAAATTTTACGGACAATCCATAAAAGTTGGCAGGTACTTATGTACATGCTATTTTTAATACAGTAGATTCTCCTATAACGCGAGAGAAATTTGGCTACCTTTTTTTCCTATGGCGCGAAAAAACTTGCGTTATACGAGAACCACGCCATCCAGTTATCTGATGTTAAGCTTAAAAATTGTGCGTGGTAATCGAACCAGGGGTTCATCTAGGTTTTTCTGTCAGGGTCCTGTTTTAGGAATTTTGTGAAAATGAAGAGCCCACAATACAACCACAGCATACATGCCTTATGGAATGAGTCCAAAACTGGCAAATCCCATTCCAAAATGATAAAAACCCTCCTGAAAATAATTTTCAAACCATTTCTGATCTTTGGACTTATGTGAAGCAGGCCCGCCGACAGGGGGGGGCAAAGGGGGCACTTTCCCCCGGGCCCGGGGATTTTCCCAGCCCTATAGGGGCCCGTAAAGAATCTCCATCTTGAGATACACTACTAAACGTTCTGAAACAAGAATACCCATTCATATATTTTTTCCCCAACTACCCTTCTTCCTGAGAACGGGCCCCGGGCCCCCCTCCTTCCTGGAATGCAATCTCCAACGTTTCGAAACTCAGCAAACTAAGATAATTACCATACCACCTGCAAGCTGCAATACATTCCAAGAATTGTCACAAGATAAGGCACGGAAGGGCCCGAACCGGACCTGACACCCCCCAACCCTGCATGGAAAGGTCTTTCGTTAGCCAAAACAAACAGGAAATGAGCCTTCCTCTTGACCGACCCCAGACACAGAGGACAGTGGAGAAGTTTCAAGCCCCATGCAGACATGTGGATGTAGAAAGCGTAGGTTCCGTTAAACGTGTATCATCTGTTTTTAAAAATCGTCTATATTTTTTTTTAAATTAATAAAATTTTTTCCCGATTGTTTCAAAGTTATCGTTTGAAAAAGTTTTTAACGATAGTCTTCTGAGATAGACTAGACCGTACGTCTAGGTGAGTTGTATTCATTTTTTAAGCATAATACACATTTCAGCTATCAAATACAGTTGAAAATATTATACGTATTTGTATTTTTCTAGTTGTTTCTGTCTCTTGTTTTACATATGCTAGAGGGTTTTAAAGGCATTGCTGTTTGTTTAATTTTCTTTTAAAAAATGGAAATTTTCGATAATGAAAAGTTTTATAAACCATAAAAAAATTTACTTAGAGAACAAGAAAATTTATTCCATTATTAAATGAAAATAAAATTGAAGAATCGGTTGAAAATAGTATACGTATTTTGCATTTTACTAGGTTGTTTTTGTCTCATGTTTTGTATATATTGGTTTTGGGGGGAGAGGTTTAAAGGCATTGCTGTTTGCTTAATTTTTTTTTAAAAAAGGAAAATTTTTGACAGTGAAAAGTTTTATAAATCATTAAAAGAGAATTTATTACACTATTAAATAAAAATAAAATTTAAGAATCAATGATTTTTAAATTGTATTAAAAATTATAGTATATGATGTCTGTTATTAAGGCTGTCCCAAAATTAATTAATACCTTTACAAAATTAATAAAAAATAAACTAAAGGAGATAAAAACATACGGTTTGTTGCTAACTACTCTTTTAGCCTGGGAGTTTTTTATACGAAATTTCATACTCCACAGAGACTTAAAAAATTAAGGGTTTAGGAATGTTTTTTATACGAAATTTCATACTCCACAGAGACTTAAAAAATTAAGGGTTTAGGAATGTTTCTTATTCAAAAATCCATATTATGCTTAATAAATTGCTTAAAAACAATTTTTTAACACAATTTTAACTAGAAAGAAGGGTTCATATAATTTTTATTCGATTCTTGAATTATTAATTATTTCAGATTTTAATAAACTTGTAATTTTACTCTATTACTAAATGTCACAATACAAATTGTATTGTACAAGTTTACAATACAAATTGTATTGTAAACTTGTATTTAATAAACTTGTATTAGAAATAGTAATTTGGGCTATTGTTTTTCCATTGAGTTCATATTTTTCTAAAAACGGCTGATTAAAACAATTTTTTTTATGAATTTGATTAAATTTGGATTCTTCCATTAGAACTGTTATTTAATGCGTTCTAATCTGAATAGAACAATAAATGTTCTTGGTCTAAAAATACCTTTTATATTAATCATGAATGAACTGTTTTTTTAATGAATAAAAATTAAGATGTTTTACAAAAAGTTTGATACAGAAAGTTTAAGTGTGCATTTTTAAATTGGATTAAAGGTGTAATAATTAATTTGTTTGTTTCATGTATACAGTGCGAAAAAAGTGATTTTTCTAAGCTTTAAAGTTATTTTAATTTTCTAGAAAAAGGAGGTGTGAATTAAAATAAACTATAGTGAACTATAGCTGTTATGGTGTAAGTTTAAAGGTCAAGGATAGAAGGAAGCTGAATAGTACTTATTCTAGACTATATCCTGTTAATATAAAGCTAAGGTAATTATTTAATAATTGTTTCTGTAAAACTATTTTGGAAAACTATATTGGAAAATTTGGAATTAGTTAAAAAATTGTTTATAAAATTACAACAGAGCTAGGTATGATTATCTCCATTCAATATATCTAGAGGAAAGCTTCCCAAGTGAGAGATGGCACTTTAATTATATCAATTTATTGTTATGTGATAAATGATTCAGTAAAACTTAAAAGTGGGATTTTGTATATTATTTACCTCCTTGAGAGAGAGATTCGAAATTCATAATACTTTTATATGAAAAAAACCCCTAAAAATTTGTATTTTAATTAAAATTCAAAATGTCCCTCATTTGCGATACGCGTCTCCTAATATGAGAGTATTTAATGTCATGAAATGGTCTTAAAAGTGTTGTTAACATCCTAAAATACATCCATTACATACTTAAAATACATTTTAAATGTCACATCTTAAAAGTGAATTCATAGGGAAGAACGGGACACATTCCCACAAAAATAACATTTTTGACTACTTCTCCATATATTTATAAAATATTGAAACAAAAACTGATTTATTCATAAGTTTACAGCATTCCTGAAATTTAATATAGTATTTCTTAAATCAGATAAAAACTTAGCGTAAAAGTTTTCTAAAAGCATTAAACAAAATATTCTACAGCTGGTTTTAAAAGAACTTTCATAAATAAATGCATAAAAACAAGACTAATATTAAAGAATATTAAATAAAACGGACACTAAAAACGGAACTAAAATTTAAAAAAAATTTTAGACGAAAAACAATAATTTTTAAAACTTATCAAATTTCTATCATATCAGTTAAAACTGGAAAAATTCTAAAAGCTTTGAATTTTAAGTTTAATACTAAAATTATTTTAACTAATTAAGCTTAAAGTACCTTAAAATACTATATGTAAAGTCTGAAAATGCGTTCGAAATAAAAAAAAAAGAATTAGAATGGATTTTTAAACTGTTCGAATGTTCCTCTAGTTTGAATATAGGTTGGTGCTGGCGTTCCTGACTTCCAAAGGTTTCAGGTAAGATATTGAAATTTTTTAGAGAAAACCATTGAGGCGCTTACAATGAGCTAAGTCCAACATTGGAGTTAGCTCGATGTTCCTCCAAGTGCCTCAATTACTTAATATGTGTGTGCAATAACTCTATGGTGCAAAGTGATTCTTTCAAAACAAATGTAGTTTGAAATAGTTAGTTATTGTATTGTTCAAGAAACTACTACCTATTGTACTAGTTCCATGAAGAAAACCTACCTAGGAAGAAAAGAAATACTCGAACAATTATTTAGATTTCCACAAAGATTGAATACTTTGATCAACTCTTAGTATAATAAATTAATGTGTAGTGGTCAGATATGTGTACAGTTTCGTTTTAATTATGTCAAAAGTGATAGATATATGTAAAAATATTATGTCTAATTAATTTTAAGGTAGTACGTAAAAGTAAAGAGGGCCCGGGACTGTCGTTGCCCCGGGGCCCGCTGTGGCTCTCGGCGGCCCTGATGTGAAGAGTCCATTTTTGGGAATTGGAATTTTGTAAAGGGTCCTTTTTAAGATTAGAATGTTGTGAAGGGTCATTTACTGAAAATTAGAATTTTGTGAAGGGTCCTAAAACGGATCCATTTTTCTTCTAGATGAACCCCTGTGAACCGTTATCCCTACCCCACAGTGTTTGTTTTATAATATATTTAAGTTATTTGGTTGGTTGGTTATTTGGAATTTTACGGCGTAAGGAAGTATATCTTTAAGCAACGTGTCTTTAGGTGAGATTGTTGTGGTATTAGGCCTTGTGATAATAGTTATAAGAAGTTGGAGAAAAAAATCAAGATTTTTTTCTGTGGATTATAATTTGGATTGGAAAATAATTCGAAGATTCAAGGTAAATAAGGTAAAAAATAATTAAATACATATTTTTCCAATAGCATAACTTACTTTAGCAGACGATAAATTTTAACATCTTTACAATTATACTAGCCCTTAACACCAAGAAACTGCGACTGAAATAATTAAATGGAACATCCGGTTATGTAGGTGTGAAAACTTTGGAATCGAACAATTGTGTCGCTTAAGGTAGCATACTTGAGGTTATTATTCTTACCTAGAATTCGCATTGTAGGAGAGGTTTCTTCATACAACGCGAATACCTATAACGCGTGACACATTAATCGCGTTATAGGAGAACCTACTGTATTCTTGTGATTTCGCATTTTTGTTTGGGGTGGTCAATACTGTTGAGGGTGAGGTATGTGTGTTCTGTGAAGGCAGGGGAGAAAATTCGGGATTTCTCTCCCCAATATGCCAAAAATTTCTGAATTAATTGTACATGATTAATTAATTAAAATTAAAATCGGGGGATATAGGTGGATGAAATGCTCCATCTTATATGTAGAGAAAATATGTAGTCAAAATAATGTGTGGAGCTTAATCCTTATTGTTTAGGAGAAAAATTACTTCCGAAGATGGGTAAGTACCATGTTCTCCATCTTTTCGTACTGCGAAGTGCTTTCTTGCCAATGCATGGCGTTGGCGAGAAAGCACTTCCCCAAGTCCCGGATTGTTAAAATTTACCAAATTATTTTTCAAAGATGTTAATTTGGCACAGCTGGAATAAGAGTCCTCCATTTGGCGACTCGTGTTGCGGTCGCCAAGTTAGCGGCACGATTAGTTATAGTGTACAGTTGGCGATTGCGACGCGATCGCCAAATGGAGGACTCTTATTCCAGCTGATCCATTAATTTCTTTCAAGCAAAATGGGTCCAGTATTTGTAAAAAGTTGGTAAAAACAGGGTGGCTACAGAATCTGTGGAAAAAATTTCCGCGACTTTTCCCTGACTATAATTTTAAAATTTCCCTGATATACCTACATCAAAATTTTTCTGATTTTTCCAGATGAATGAAATTCCCTGACTTTTCCCTGATCTGTTGCCACCCTGAAAAATCTCAGGGGTTTTTGAGAACAGATGTATACAAACGGTAGCAAAAAAAGTGTTGAGCATAAAACACAACAAATTCTTTCTATTAATAATTAACTAAAGAACAACAATTATTAAAAATGGAAGTCTCTTAGCTGCAAAATCTGTAGTAACCAGAAGCTCTTGAATTAAGAGCACAAACTTTGATTACCAGAAAAATTGGACATATAATTTGTTATCGTTATCATAAAACTTTCTGCTATCGAGATCAGAAAATGTGGTAATACTTTCAACCACTTCCTAAGGATAGAAACTTTTAAGTTTCAGCCACTTCGGTCCACCAAGCCCCTGCACTAATGATACTAGGACTTGTTCCCATTTACCCGATTCCCCCACTTACCCCTAAATTATTGAAACCAAATAATTATGGAGGAACTGATAATTGTAATCAAAACACATGCAGGTGAGCATTATTATCAGAAATAGTAACCAATTTTATCATCACATACAATAAATAGTTTAGACAATAAATGATGCAACCTACAGTAAATATGACAAAACTTTAAATTCAAAGTTTTGAGTGAGCACTTACCTCGTTTAGGACTTGCTATTATGGGGAATGTTTCTAAATGAAAGCCATGATGGAAGTGAAACTATTCACGATTTTATGTAAACAAACACTGGTTTATCGAAAATTGTTGCTTTAAACTAAAGCCCTTGAGTTACACAACCAAAATCTAAACAAACAGAGGGCTTCTTTCAAGAGGTAAAACACAAATAGAACGAATTTGAAATTGGGCCAAAGTTGGATATAAAGCGAAACTCACCTGACAGCTGTCAACAGTGCACTATCTGATTATCCCACGTTTTTAATTCATACACTAAAAAGGAGATTAGAAAATGTATCTACAATTATTTTACATAGAGAGAGATTACTTTGCTAATTTAAAAAAAAATTGAAAACAGTCATTAACTGCTTTTTAAAATCCAATAGTTTCATGACATGAGCGATTTTGCCAAAGACAAAGACTTTCTTCTGTAGGAAAGAGAGGCCCTATCACGTGTTATCTATCTTTGAGCCAATCATGTAGGTTTCTAGGTTGGGCTGTGGCTACGCGACCGTCGGATCTGTTTACTTTTGAACAGCCTCTGGGACTGCGCTGCCGGCCTGCGACGCTAAAGGTTACTGCGCATTGTGTTTTGTTTATGCAGCTCGCCACGGTGCCACCTTGCAGTTTGCATTGCAGTGTGACTCCGACAGTAGCATCAGCCCAAGTCCATGAAAAACTGTGCCTGGGCTGGAGCAAAAACTACTTCTTCTATCCTAGCCAATCCATTTCACTCGGGTGGGACTGTAACAAAACTGTCATCCTTTTTCTGGACTACGACCGTAGAAAATTTCTGGGGGAGAACCCCCAGACCCCCCCTTTTAGTGGTTGGAGCAGGACAATTCACTACCTTTTCCATATTAAGATAATCAAGAAGATACAATTGGATTATAAAAATTTTTAGCCCCCCCAACCAAATCCTGGATCCGCCACTGCATTTATCCACTACTCTATTAAAAAAATAATGCTTCCTACAATCCCGTTTAAAACTTGCCTTATTCAATTTTAAACTGTGACCCCTCATTCTATTACCCGTACAGAAATCTAGTCCCTCTGTGTCCCAAGGTTTATACAGGGTGTCCCGTAAATGATGTGTCACACTTCTAGGGGGGATAGTAGACACCTAGACGAGTCAGAATCACATATGATTTAGCAGGCCTGACGAGAGGGGGGGCGGGGGGGTACGATACCCCCGGGCCCAGGCCCCGAAGGGGCCCGGCGAGTGGCTAAGGGACATATGACGCATTATTTAAAAAAAAATCCAAAGGAAAATTGGTAACAAATGCGAGACGATTAAAGAGCAAGGTGGACAGTTCTCTTCGAATCCCGTCGTATGTTAATGTTATCCTTGATGAGTACTATCACCCCTCAAAGTTTGTCGCATCATTTCAGATACACCCTGTATAACTACAATATCCATGGAAAAATGACCTTGGCAAATGCCTCAAACGTTTTTAACGAGAGTTTTAAAAAAGGTCGATTTTTGAGGTTGAAAAAAATTTAACTTTTTACTGTCCAATTTTAGTATGTCATTATTTAACTCATTTCTAAGGGAAAACCGTTTGAATTACTTCTTTTTCAGTTATTTTATGGTTTTGAGCGATGTTTTATTTTCCAGATATCCAATTTTTCAAAATTGAAATTTTATATGGAATATTAATATTCAGCACTAAAAAGTAGCGTATAAACTTGTATCATAAGATTCGATTACTATTAATTGATTTTTTGAAAACACATTTTTGACATTTTTTAAAAATTTAAAAAAATTAAACTTCTTGCAGACCAATTTTTAGTATGTTATTATTGAGGTCATTTCTAAGTGAAATCCATTGAAAAACCAAAATTATCAATATTTTTTACGGGTTAAGTCATAGATGCCTGGACTATATAAAAAATAATAAATTAAGTAACTAATGATTTATTCCTCAATTGTGTTTTTTTTACATTTTATAACTACAATATCCATGGGAAAATAACTTTGGCAAATGCCTCTAACATTTTTAACTGAAACTTGTTTTGAGGAAAAAAAAATTAAAAACTTTTTACTGTCTAATTTTACATGTCATTATTTGTTTTTTTTTATTTGCTTGCCATTTGAAATGCTTCTTTTGCAGTTATTTTGAGCAATGTTTTAATTTCTTTCAATTATCTAAATTTTGAAAATATTTTTTGAAATTCAGTTCAGATCTGAAAATAAGCTTGAAAACATGCATTATAAATCTTGATTACTAATATTTAATTTAAAAAAAAATTTCATCCATTTTTTTAAATAAACAAATTAAATTTCTCACTGACGAATTTTGTCCGATTTTTAGTATATTATTGAGGTAATATCCAAGGGAATAATACTGTTGACAAACAACCAAATGCTATAATTTTTTTTTCAGGTTTAGTCACAGGTTGCCTAGTTTTTAAATGGATTCTTTTCTTTACCCTTTAATATCAGTCTTAAACCAGCAAAATAGTTCGATTTTGGCATTTATCATATAGAACCAATAAAAGTGCTGAAACTTCATTCAGTAAATTTCTATCCTGCTCAATCGTAATTTCAGTCTCAAGGCTTAAAATAAGTCAAAGGTTTTTATAAGCCATTCAGATTGAGAAATTGACTAGAGACGATTTCATGAAGTATTTACTAAATTTTCAGCCTTTAAATGGTTTTGTGTAATAAATGCCAGAATTGAATGATTTTGCTGGTTTTAATCAAACTTTAAGGGGTCAAAAATAAAATTCCACTTAGGATTGTGCAGCCTCTAATGCCCCATTAAAAAATCCCCCTCGTCATTAAGAGTGTATGCCTGACCCCCCTTCCTTAGTGATCAGTATTTGTGTTAAAAAAGTAAAGTTTGGTATTGGGTTATACTAAAATATTATTTTCATGTTTTTATATCTCCTCTCTCCTGATAACAATTATATTTTAAATTTTGGATATAGTAAAGGAGATTTAAGAAAATGAGAAATAATTTACCTGGTCAGTTAATTTTAAATTTAAATAAAAATATTTCCCCCATAATGCTGGAGAGTTTTTCTTTAAATTATGAGAAATAAACATTCTATTTTTAAAGGGGTGTTGTGGGAAAAATCATTTTTCTAAAAGTTTGGTAAGGTAAAGTAAAAAACACAGGATTCTTTCCACAACAATCAATGATTAATCTAAGAAATGATAGTCTGAGTGAACAATACATTTGATTAAAATAATATTTATTAGTTACAAAAGATCTCAATTTATTCAAATCACACAACTGAAAGGTATGTACAAAAATGAAGTAAAAAAAGTTATTTACAACTTTCTAAAAACTGTTCTAATGTTATATTGTCAACAGGAATAAACCAGACATCAGCTCCTTCAACAGACTGAAAAAAAAATTAAAATGAAAATAATATTTGATTATGGTTTCTTGAAAAAACACAATAAAATTAATGCATACATCATACATGAAGAATATTTTTTGAAACTAGGTAATATTTTAGCTGGCAAATAAAACTAACCATGAATGTGATTGAATAGTTTTTATATAGAAAAGAAAACCCTTTAAACATAAATATAATGTAATGCATCATAATGCAATAATAAAGTGATTCATTTAGTAGAAAGTTTAGAAAATTGTTAAGTAATTACAAGGATATTCTTAAAGGGTTACAACTAGAAATTTAATCTTTGAAGTTTTACCTTTCTGGAGGTTAGGAGTTTGTGATTTTTAAACTCTGACAATTGTGCCTGCATTGTAATCTCGCTGTTCACTAAAAATGCTTCCCGGCATTCTTGATACCATTCATGGAAAGGAAGACCTATGAAATAAATCTTGATATTATATTCAATAACAGGAACTCATGTTATCAATTAAATAACTCCACAATAATGAGAAATATTTAAAGCATAAAAATATAATCTAATTTAGATATTTTAAGGTTTTTATTTCTAAAGATGTGATCAAACAAAAGACAATAAAGTGGCTATTTTAGAGAGGGTATATCTTTACCAAGAACCCTAGAAATATTTAATTCTTTTTTGCTTGCTAAAACTAAAAAAAAAATTCAGGGGGAGGAATTCCTCTGTTCAAAAAGGGCAGTGTTGAGAAATGGAATAGATTAGTTAATGCAGTAAGCTCCCACGAGTGAGTGATTTTACCATAGAAAATGTTCACAAGAGTTTTATATAAAAAAGCTATATTTCATGAAAAGTTTTTTTTTATTTCCAATAGCAAGCTATAAAGAAAGCAAAAGAACAGATCAAACAATGAATCCACTTAACTACACTCTAAATAACAAATATTAATGATTGAGGTCATGATCATGAAAGCTAAATTGAAAAAAAATTTTAGTTCACAGTAATAAAAAGAGGTCTGCTTTCAAAGACTTGGGAAAAAGGATAGGATGATTTTCAACAACTTGAAAAATCTGGCTTAGCATTAAAAAGTTTTATGGATAGCTAACCATTGTACACTTAAGCAAACTATCATTTTTAAACTTGAACTTTATTTAAATTTTGGTTCCAAAATATTTTGTTAGAATAAGGGTTTCAGAGAAAAGTCTATGACATAAGAATGAGAATTAACATTAGAGGAATACCTAATGTCTAAGGGGGAAAATTGTTTTTTTTTTCCTTCAAGAAACAGAGGTTTTAAACTACAGATCTGTGAACATCCCAAAATTTCAAATATACACCTAAAACTAAAAATTCGTTATAAAATCTCTGAATAAATTCAAGTTGATAAGTGGGTAAAAACTAAATGTGGGTTTCAATACGAGATAAAACATACCAGTGAAACCTTGTTTTTTTTCTTCAGATTGGTGTTTGGCAAGTATCATGAAAACCCCTTGTCCATTGGGAGTCAAGCTGCGATATACATGAAGGAGGGAACTCAAAAGAAGATGGGAGGATTGGTCTTTGAAAATAGAATTTTCATAGGACGTTTCTATGACATAGGGCTCAAAGCTTGTCATATCAAACCACACCCATTTAAAATGACTTAACATGATTTGGTCCCAAACTAAAAGAAAATGAAGAAAATTAGGGTTGAATGATGTAATATACATTTAATTTTTTATCCAATCAAATTTCACATTTTTTATGATTTTAACCTTTATAAATTTATTTATAGAGTACTTTACCCTTTCAATCCTAAACCACCAGATATTACCATTGAATCCTATGGAAAATTTAAGGCGGCTGGAACTGAAAGGGTTAATTGACACATATATTAAAGTGGGATAAAAAATGAATTTTGTAATAGTTTAATTAATCAAACAAAATTAAAACAAAAATATTTTTTATGATGAACTACTATGGTTGTAGATTAATGTATTAATTACTTCAATATCAAAGACATTATGAAAAGCTGCTTTTCTTGCATTTTTTAAACAGCTAACACTATAGAACTATTCAACTAAAAACATAAAAGTAGGCTCATTTTGTTTGTAATTTTTTTCTCCTTGATATTATAGGCATCATGACCACCTTTTTTTTCACTTTTCTTAAAATTTAAAAGAAACAAAAACAAAATTGAAAACAAAATTAAGAGCTTCTTTACTTCTAAAATAAAGAATTTCTAGCAAATTTCAAGTTGGAAATCAAGTTAAATCATAGAGAAATTAATCAAATTTAGGTAGGTCCCTCAAAATGCCTCATATTATAAGAGAGAGATAAACTCATGGAAAATTCGTAAAATCCTTTAAAAGTGTTCATATAATTAAAAACACGTAAAAAAAACCCATGCAAATAGTACAAAATTATTTACTTAGAGGAGAATTGATATGATCAATGCTACACAGGAAATGAATCTTTGGTATAGAAGCTAAAGATGAGAGCAGCATTTGTGCTTTGACACTTCTCAATGCTATTCCATCAATGTTATGAATTATGATATACAAATCTTCTTTTCCTAAAAAACACATATCTGATCTAAAAAAACTTTTTACACTTTTGTTATATCTATTAAAACTTTTATAAGAGAATGTTTTCCAAATGTAAAAGAAGTGGAGATTTTTAATACAAACCTTCAGGACTTAATTTTAAAGGCCAATTATAACAAAAATTAGATATTAATTTCTTAGAGTCTAATTAAAAATTATGTTTAAAAATCATATCAATTCATACACAATATTTCACTACAGTAAAATATCACATAAAATAGTTTATTAACTTCTCTTAGCCTTTTAAAAAATTAAATATGAGGATAATGATTCTTCTTAAGAAGTAAATGGAAATACATCATATTAAAAATAAAGTAGAAGATATGTAAAGGAAAGACATCACAAGATTACAAGACAATTAAGAAAACATTTACCCCTGAACCCCAACCCATTTTCCTCTTTCTCATGTTTTTATAGTGAAAAAAAGAAGTTTTTGGGGAAGAGATATTTCAAGAAAATACATATTTAATACACTTTACAACCACTTTTTTTTTACAAACTGTAAGCTGGTTGACTCATTTACATAATAATTTCAATTCCCACTTGCAAGCATAAATTTTTAGAAAACACTTAGTTTCAAACTAATTTTTTTAATTGATCCAGCTTAATTGACATCAGTTAATTCATTACATAGAGGCCAACATTTGAAAACATAAATTAGGGAGATTTTTAGGACATCTAATTTTGTTAGAAATACAGCACTTCTCAAAGACTTAAGAGTAAAAACAAATAAAAAATAAGATTATATAAGGATTCTCACAACAGAAATACTGCTTAAACTTTTTTTATTATCTTTTACTACTAATTTTTATAAGAAAAACATTGCACACTTTTAAACAAAAACTACTTCTTCTATCCAAAACTTCAAACAGCGCTCGCTCCTACTAGCCTATTATCAACTGGTTTCTTACACACTCCCAATCAGAAAACCGAAAATTGCCGGTAAAATCCTTGAACTTGATTTATAAAGAAATTCGGGAGATTTAATACTTTTTCGGGATATCAGGAGATAACAGTGAAATTCGGGAGTCTCCCGAAAAAATCGGGAGAGTTGGCCGCTATGTCATTAGTTCCCAAAGGTATGTTTTAGATTGCTAGACCAAGTGTTAGAAATGCTCTTTTAAATTACCTAGAAATCACCAAATTTATCTATATTATAATTCAATTTCTGTGGAAAAAAAAATTTACATTAAAGGGCTAATGCTAAAATGCTTTCTTTTTTAAAATATTGTGAGGGCAACTTTAAGTATGTATGACAAGTTTTTATATAAACAGTGTCAACTGGATTAGAAAAAAAAACTTTTTTATTGCTAAACAAGATCTTACCTTCAGAAAAATATTCTTTAATAAATTCTGTATGATCTTGAATATTAGAAAATTTTTTTTCACTTTCAAGAGCATCTTCTGTTATTGAAGTCAAAATCTGTAAATTGAGAAAGCCTTGTTGTTCTTATGAAAGACAAATTCACTTCATTTCAGAGAACAATGATTTAAAGAAGAAACAGTATCAATCAACAAGGTATCAAAAATGCATTCAAAAGGGGCAATGCATGTTTATGAATTAGAAATAAAAATTTAAAAAGCCCATTTGAATGGATTAGTGTTCGGCAACTAGTGGTCAAAAAGTAGTTAACTACCAACTACTAACTAGTCTGGGAAAATCTAGTTGCAACTAGTAGTTAACTATTTTTTCCTGGGACTAGTTGCAACTAGTAGTTAACTATTTCCCAAAGTAGTTAACTAGCTTATTTAATTTCATAACCTATTTTTTGCCCAAATTCTAATACATCTTTCTTATCTATATCACAAAAAACTTTATGCTTCGCTCAAAACGAGCCTTTATTTCTGATTATGGTATTTGAGTACTCTACCATGACATTGTAGTTATAAATAGCAGTGTAATTTTTTGTATATTTTGATAAAAATGTTAAATATTTTTGAAATTTTAAACAAAAAATTTTTTTTTAAAGTAGTTGAAAATTTGAAAGTAGTTTCAACTAGTAGTTATTAAAAAAAGTAGTTAAACTAGTTTAAACCAAAAGTAGTTAAACTACTAGTTGATCAGTAGTTAACTACTAGTTGCAACTAGTTCTAGTTAACTAGTGCCGAACACTAGAATGGATCAATTAATGTATAAATTTAAATGTTTTAACTACAAAACTATTTGTACATTCGATTATCTGTGGTTTAATAAACAAAATATTACCAAAGAATTTAAAAAAATAAGTCAAGGAAATAATTTAACTCTCCAGATTGAGTCAATCTATTTTTCTGTATTTTTCAGTTGTTTTATTGGAGTCTCAGGCTAAAATACATAAACTAAACTCTACATCCAAATGACAGTCAAAAAAGATGAGCAACTCACTTGTTTAAAATTAAGAGATGGAAAAAATCCATGCACAACCACATACAATTCATCTGTCAAATATTCTTCACAAAATGAATTTAAAAGCTTCTGCTTGGAGCCAACACCATAGAGCAAAATGTTAAAGTTTTGACTGAAAGAATAAGAACAGCATGAAAAATGCAAAACTTTAAAGGCTAGTTTAATTCAGGGTTGTTATGTCATCACAGCATTAAGAACATTGCTCAAACATACTTATTGTTTAGTTGGTAAAAATCCATTATCTATCATAAAAAAAAAATCATCAAATTATTTTGGACACTAAAAATTTGAATACCTCCAAATTTTTATCATTGCATATTAATTGATTGATAGTTATTTTTGGGGATATTTCTATTCTTTGCCATTTGAAACAGTTGGATGATTTTAAACAGGATGGATACAAGAATATCACTATTTAATAATTCTTACTTACTGTGGGTTGCGACCTACTAGTGGGTCACAACAATAATATTTTGAATTTATGTCCTTATATACATGGTGTTTCAAAGTGAAAGGGGTTTTTGAAACACCCTGTATATGGTGTCAGATGACAAGTAACAAACATGTGTCACTAGAATATGCTGATGATGTGAAATTTGTCGGTTATTCAAATAAGTGTTTCTAAGCCTTGGGGTGCATGCAAACCGGGGGACAAGTACAAATTTTGTGAATTTTCTTAAGAAATATTGTAATTGCAAATTACCTCCGATTAATAACATTAAAACGAGTTGAAATCTCTATTTAAAGAAAACAATTTTCAAAAATCAACTATTGGAAAATTTTTGCCAAAGAATGATTAATTTTGAAGATTACAAAAATTTGCTTACTGTAAGAGAAAATTAAACTTTACAAACAGAGATTTATAACGTTTGAACATAGATTCTTTTTCCTTTTTATGGTTGTCAGGAGCATTCTTTAAGATGGAAAACAATTGCTCAATGTCCGTTCTTTCCAATTTCAAACTGGATAGAGTACGATTTGAGGTTGCAGTTTTCTTCTGCTTTTGAGCAGTAAAATAAGTTTCTGGGAATGTTTTCTAGAAAATAAAAGAAGCATTTAAAACAAAGATTTATAAATATTTTTTTTTAATTTTAAAATGACATAATGATTGAATAATATCAGTTTAAAAAACATATTAGGAGTGAACTGTACTCAAATTATGTATTCTATTGGTTAAAAAGTTATTCTGAATGGTATTACTTTAAAATTGGGTTATGCTCCTAGAGCTGTTATGATTTAGTCTGATTTTCTAAAATATTCTTATACTATCATGGGCATAACCAGGGGGGTGCAGCTGCCTGCCCCCCCTCCTTAATCCTCAGTTTGTTAAATTTTTTTTTGGAAAACTTTATTAAAGCAATCGTTCATAATTTTCCTTGAAAACTGGGTGGCTTACAAGAAGCGGTTCTGTTCGGTCTAAAGAGTCTCAAAATGAGCTAAAACACTACTTTGAGGGGCAAAGTTTTAAAAATTTTCTGGGAGAGGACCACAGACTCTCCATTCTTAAGCTCACATTCATTATCCATATTACATTAGGTGTGCTAAAGTTCAAATATTTTGTATAAGGACCCTAAAATTTAGCGTGTAAAAGTACTCGCCATGGGGGCATGGGGGGACCTGGGAAATAATGTTGAGTCAACCCCTAGTCACTAGTATTGGCAACATCAAGAGCAACGGTAACTATCCTTGCTCCCCAACATGAAACCTGGCTACGCCCATGTATACTTCATCTATAATTTAACCTATTAATGCCCAAATTAATTATGTATCAATTAATTTTATATTTGCACGACAACTTTCAGTCTTTATTTTAACAAAATCTTTTTTCTCAATTACATTTGTCTTTAGATAGAAAAGACTCCGTCCTCTGCTCCACCCAAAAAAGAATCAGAGCAGAACCAACGAGATCAGAACATCAGAATGCAAAAAGGAAAGGAAACAAAATCTTCATTCCTGCCTTTAAATGCTCAAACTCTGTTTTATTTAAAGGATAAGGATGAGTTTTTCTTTCGGTCCCTTTTTGATGTTGTATGATGTAGTTGAAGGGAGGAGCTACAACCACAATTGTATTGTTCGATTGGTATATTTTAGTACAACTCGGAAACATGCCTGCATGACAGCGGCTTCCACACACTGTGATTTGATTCTAGCCCAGCTGAATTCTGGGACGGGGCGGGGAGTACTGCAGTGATCCATGCTCACCAGTAAAATATTCAACAATAAGAACAGCTGAATATAAGCCAACTGAGAAGGAACTCCTTCTAAAGATATCATGATATTTATTGGATAAATATCAGTTTATAACAAAATCAACAATTTTCAAGCTAAAGTCTCCCAAAATTCATTTTTGAGTACTTTGTTAACAGGTTAATTAAGTTGTGAAGAAATTTTAACATTGTAATTATAATAAAATACCTAAAAAATTTTAAAACCATTAAGTTAAACTATCTTATTTCATGAAACCTGATCAGATCTTAGCAACATATACTATACAAGTTAGCGTAGGAAGTAATGTATTTTAAAAGCAGTTCTGATTTTTTTTCTTAGGCACATTGTATTTAACAATGTCAATGCTTACAAGTTTGTATTTTCAAACCTTATTAATTCTATCCTTTTATTTTAAAAGAAAATTATCATTATGTTTTATCTGTTTTGTAATGATTGCTAGAATCATCATTTAAAAAATGAAAGATAATTTAAATAAACTTATAGTATCCTTCAAATCATGAATGAATTATTCCAATTTATATTAATTATTTATTATTATTAAAAATTTCATAAGTAAAAATATTTTCTTAGAAGCATAAATGGAATTATAATATACATGCATATAATTCTTGTTACATTGATATTTTCTTGTAATTATCAGCAATTATACTCTGGGTAATTAAGATTTAATTTAAAATATTCCTCAGTAGTAATATTTTGGTTCAGACTAGTATTTACTTCTAAAGTACAGTATTTTTCTACTTTAAATCTGAAAATATCGTATATATATCAAAATCTTGATATATATCAGATATATATAAAAAATATCCGATATTTTGATATTTATATAAATATCATGATATTTGCCAACCTTGTTATTTATCAAAGCAGTAAACATAAAAACTATGAAAACCTTTTATAATACTTACAGCATTTCTGCTTCTTCTTTTCAGATCTTCTGAATCTAATACTTTACTGGTATCATCTTCTGAATCAATTTCTTCATAATCAGAGTTATTTTCATCACTATCTTCAGGATCAGAATCTAATTGCAAGTCACTTAAACATGAAAGCTCTAAAATAAAAGGAGAAAAGTAAAATAATTCAATAATTGGTTAATATTTAGAGTAGAATGAAATTAATTTATTTTTAAAAGTTTTTATTTCATTCATACATTACCAGCTATTTACAAATAGAATAATTCCTATTACACTAGAAAAACATTTTTTAACCATAGGTGGTAAAAAAGATCTTAGCAAAATAGATTTTTGAACCGTAAATGAGTTTTTACTTCTTTTATTTATCATAAACTAAGAATCACAGAATAGCACTTTTGATGAGCTTTGTAATGCACATATTATAACTTAATTTTAATTACTAGAAATCATTAAATTGAGAAAAAAATAAAATAGTTAGGTCTGAATTTTATGCCACAATAAATTTAAAATTTGTAGGTATCATAATAAACATAATTAAAATTAAAAACCTGTCCATCTGCAGAGTGTTAGCAACTCAAATATAAGATTCTTATAGTTTCATTCTTTTTTTTATCTATAAAAAATTATTAGGTTTTTGCTAGCTTTTACCAGTTTTTGTCATTGCTCTGAACATCAAACTCTAATTATTTTATTCTTTCATTAAACTGAACTGCAAAATGATATCTTAATTAAAAATTTTCTTGAATAAGTTTATTTATAGTACCAACCAATCATTTTTTTTTAATTTTTACTCTCATTACAATCAAAAACTTATGTGAAATTTGTAAAATTATGATTAATATTACAAATTCAATTCATACCTTGCTTCATTCTTTGTCTTAAAGAATAGCCTTTGTTTTCATTAGAAGGACCAACCTTTAGAGCACCATTTGTTTTAGGTGGTGTTGACTTCATTGAAGGAGAAGACACATCTAAAAAAAAGTATGCTCAAATATGTGTAGTAATAAATAGCAAATTGTGTTGTTAACTGATAATTTACACCTGGGAAATTTTGGATAATTTTGGTAATAATCATATTGTACTTCAAAAACAACTTTAAATAAAGTTATTAAAATTATGGATGGTTGATCTCATTACCTTCAAATGAGCAACCTTCAAGGTTCAAAAACGAATTTTCCAATCTATTCATTAAAAATGTTTCCTAATCTTCCAATTACTTATATGTAGTTTTTTCCATCTTATTCTATCCAGAAGAAAATCGCTAGGATGAATTTCTATCCCTAAACTTTCACCCATGGTTGAGAAGTCAACAGTTCATTCACAAAAGTAAATGTTTGTTTAGCTTGCAAGAAAACTCTTGATTATATTTATGTGTGCAGAAAATTTCTGGTTTTATCCAACTATGGTCCTCACCTGGGATGGAATAATCAAGTATCAAACAGTCTAATATATAATGCATTATGAAAACAGCATCCATTTTAATTTTTTGAATAAGTCAACAAATAATAAAATTACATATGTTTTTGTTAATATATAATAAAAACATCTTAAATTTCAAACTTTATACATTATAAATACATTATTATTGCTCATATATAAATAGAAAAACAAGAATTAAAAAAAAAAGAGTATTTTTTATTATTTGGGCACAAAACTAGTGAATACGACCTTTTTTTGCTTAACACAAATTATATCATTATGTTACACAAAACAAATTGCCATTCATCTTAAAAATCGCAAATATAACACAATAATAAGACAAAAAAAGCAACTCTGTTGGTTGAGACATGTTAAATTTCTGGTATAAACCCTTTCCAGTCCTTTTTGGTTAAAGGGGGCTGTTTGTGATGGTTTATTGAGTTTATGTGGCGATGAATACCTAAAGAACTGACATATTTTCTATTAAAAGTTTTGTATCTCCAATAAATTAATAAGTCAAAATTTCTATCACGACTTTAGAGTTTTGCCTATTTTGCTTTGATGATTAAATTACCGCTTAAATGGAAAAGTACCCACTTTCCTATTATAGTTCAGAAATTTTAATGGATCATTTTATATTTCAAGGAACTAGTATAGAAAAATTGCTACACTATCAAATTCAGCTCCAAATAAATTTTATCTAATGATTTTTTTTTACTTATTAGTAGCATACAAAAGCCCATGCCCTTGAAAACCTCTAATATATTTTATATTAAAAGCAAGAAGGTATAAATCCCATTTTTTTATTGCCTGAGAATTATAATTTGGCAAAGGAAATGCCACTGAAAAAATTGGTCATGTATTTTAATTTTTGAAAAACTTCTATGCATGATGGGTAAATGTTACTGTTGGCAAAATTTTGTAAATGGGTAGTAAGTATACAGGGTGATTGGTAAGTACGTGGACAAACTTTGCAGTAGGGTAGAGGGGACCTAGACAAGCATATTTCGAATAGGAATGGGGGAGCGCACATGCACCGTTAGAGCAAGGACCTAATGTAGTGCAAGGGTGTTACAAAAGGCAGTTTTCCCAAAGGCTGTTTCACGAAACAAAACATAATAGAATGAAACAATTTATTGCATGAGGTACAGTAGTATCCGTAATACTTCCACAATAATTTTGACAAAAATTGGACCATTTGTTAAACCGTGAAGTGAGTTATAAAGCATGCAATATTAATCTTTCAGCCACAGAATGGAGTTTCTGTAGTGTAATGGTATTTAGAAAAAATGATGATGCATAGGAGGTTTGATCATTCACCCTTTGGTCCCACTTTTACTCCTAGAGACCCTTATATGGTCAAAAACCTTTTATGATCTTTGAAAATTCTTTCCCTGATCATCATTATTCTAAATACCATTCCATTCTATTCTTTGGCTAAAAGATTAAACTGCACGTTTTAAAACTCACCCCACGGTTTAGGAAGTGGTTCAATTTTTATCAAATTTTTGGTGTAAAGAGTGCGGATACTGCTGTACCTCATGCAATAATTTTTTTTCATTCTATTATGTTTTGTTTTGTTAAACGGCCCTCGGAAAAACCACCTTTTGTAACGCTCTCATACTACATTAGGTCCTAGCTCTTTAACGGTGCATCTGCGGCGCCCCCCATACTTATTCGAAATATGCTTGTCTAGGTCCCCTCTACTCTCCTGCCAAGTTTGCCCAAGTACTTACCAATCACCCT
Source organism: Tetragnatha montana (assembly GCA_963680715.1). Lineage (NCBI taxonomy): Eukaryota > Metazoa > Arthropoda > Arachnida > Araneae > Tetragnathidae > Tetragnatha > Tetragnatha montana. The sequence continues at coordinate 17,799,605 of OY796681.1, forward strand.
GTATAAACACTTTGCACGAAAATAACATATAATTCAACATTTATTTAACTCTACCTTTTAAACTTTTCTTTGATTTTAAAGGAGTAACTTGAAAAACTTCACCACCATCTACATCATGTTTGTCTTCAAATAAACCTAAAAGAAAATTACTAATAGAATTAAAAATTTTATTTTCAGATTTATACAGATTAAAAAAAGTTTATTTTACTCTATTAACACAATTTAAAAATAACCAGAACAAAAATAAGTGAGATCACATTTAAAATGCCTAATGCAGTATAACTTTGATATCTTGAATGTTTTTAATGCGAAGTTTTCTCTTGGTTCCATTCACTTTCTATCATAAGAAAGTTAATTTTTTTTGAATAATTCAAAGTTTCTATTATTAAACAATCAAATTATGATGACTTTTTGTCCTCAATCGAAAAATGAAAACCATAATCACAAAAGGAACATTGTAACTTTTCTACTAGAATTTAGTTTTTGATTTGATATGGTCAGTCCTGTTTTCTTGACAATGAGAAAATATTCCTTAGAACTGTATTTAAGTAAGTAAAAATCACTTGTATTGAACAAGTATTTTAAAATTACTTTTGAATATAAAAGGTTGCTTACAGGTTGAGAAATATAAAAATTCTGAAAAATTAATAACTACACACTGAGGTTAAAGTAACTAAGGTCTAAATTGAATATTGACAACAGAAAATGAAACCAAGGAGTAAAAAAGTGTAATTTCCTATTGAATAAGAACTTTAATAAAAATAGTAATTTTTAAACTTCTCTAACCTTTCCAAAAATAGTCATTTGATAAATTTTAGAAAAAAAAATATAATAAAAGAACAAACTTTGAGTAAAACCTCTAATTAGCATGCAGAATGCACTATCTAATGATAAAGTAACTCTGACCAAAACATCCACAAAAAATACCTACCAGCAGAAGGTTGATAATCTTCAAGAGGATCAGTAGTGGAAAGTACTGGTTTTGACTGCCGCTGTATGATGTCCTTTTTTGTCAATACTAATTAACAGAAAGTTACATTTATAAAACTAGAATCTTATGATAAAAAAGAATTTAGACCCTAACTATAGCATGGTACTTCTGTTATCTTTCCCACTACAATTTACCAAGCTGTTTTAAATGCCAGATCCAAATACAATAAATATCACCAAAACTTGCAAAAAGATTTAAATTATTTGTGTTTAAAACATCTTGGCAATTTTTAATTGAATAGAGAAAGATACATATATATGTCAGTAATACAGAGAAATTGATTATACCCTACAGCAGCGGTTCTTAAACTGTGGTCCGCGGACCCCCGGGGGTCCCCAGAGCCTTTCTAGGGGGTTCGCGAAGATCTCTCATTTAACCTCTTGACTGCGTAAATTTTGTTTCGGGAATCCAAAGTGTTTCCTTTGAGTGTTCCCTAAACAGTTTCAAAATAAGATAAAACACTATATTAAGTGGGCAAATTTCAAAAAAATTACTGGGGGAGAACCCCCAGTCCCCTCAAAATTTTGACGTTTATATATAATTTTTCCTTGCCCATTCTGTGGTTTACAAAGAGCTGTTCTCTTCGGGTACAACCAAAAATGTCTCAAAATGAGCTAAAACATTACTTTTAGAGGTAAATTTTCAAAAATTTCCTGAGGGTGACCCCCAGACCTTCTTTTTTATTTATAGTAATTGTAAAATTTTAACATAGTGTGCAACAAAATTTAAATACTACTTTTAAGTGATCTAAAACTTAATGTACTCATTAAGGGGTCACCTTAGAAATAACGTTGAGTCAACTCCCCCCTGTAACAAAAGTCTGGTTACATTCTTGGGTGTTCAAAATCTTGGAAGCTGCGATGTCAGGCTGATACATAAAGGGGGCCGCGGCGATCGAAAGCTTAAGAACCGCTGCCCTACAGCGTTTTATGATAATTTAAACTTTATAAATTGTTTCTGCAATAAAGAGATATACCGCAAAACGGGGTGAATTGGACAGGGTTGGCCGATATATATCACTTGATATATATCATGATATTTATTGGATAAATATCAGTTTATAACAAAATCAACAATTTTCAAGCTAAAGTCTCCCAAAATTCATTTTTGAGTACTTTGTTAACCGGTTAATTAAGTTGTGAAAAAATTTTAACATTGTAATTATAATAAAACACCTAAAAATTTTTAAAACCATTAAGTTAAACTATCTTATTTCATGAAACCTGATCAGATCTTAGCAACATATACTACTATACAAGTTAGCATAGGAAGTAATGTATTTTAACAGCAGTTCTGATTTTTTTTCCTTAGGCACATTGTATTTAACAATGTCAATGCTTACAAGTTTGTATTTTCAAATCTTATTAATTCTATCCTTTTATTTTAAAAGAACATTGCCATAATGTTTTATCTGTTTTGTAATGATTACTAGAATCATCATTTAAAAAATGAAAGATAATTTAAATAAACTAATAGTATCCTTCAAATAATGAATGAATTGTTCCAATTTATATTAATTAGTTATTATTAAAAATTTTATAAGTAAAAATATTTTCTTAGAAACAGAAATGGAATTATAATATACATGCATATAATTTTTGTTACATTGATATTTTCTTGTAATTATCAGCAACTATACTCTAGGTCAGTGGTTCCCAAAGTGGGTTGCAGGAAAAAATTTAGGGGTTCCGTGTGACAAATTTATTTCCTTAAAGAAAAGAAGAATGGTATTTTTTATATTAAGTTCATCAAAATGCAAATCCTACCAAAAATATGTATTAAATTCTTAAAAACATCCCTTATGGCTCTAAAAAATCACTTGCCATTAAAAAGTTTCACAAAATCGACTTTTTCTTAAAAACGAGGGGATTTTCTTCCCTTATGACCCCTATTATATCAGCCCATGACTGTAGGTGTTGATAAATAACTAATAATAATAAAAAAAGGAAGAAAAAAATAGCATTTTATTTATCATCCAATTCACCCCGCATCAGTAGTCGGAATGGAATTCATTAAAAATCGTTATAAGCACTTATTAAAAATTTGATTGAAAATAAGTCTTTGCAAAGATTGGGAGCACACAGGAGATACCAAAAATTTAGGTGAAGAAGTTATTATCAGGTGAAATTAGCAAAGTTTTTCTGAATTTTTTGTATTTAACTTCAAAGCAGGCCCGTAGCCAGGAATTTCCCTTAGGTGGGGCACCCACTTTTTCAGGGAGAAAGGCAAGTTAAATAATTGTTATTACTCCTGGATTTATGTAAATTATATTTTTACCTGTATTTGGTTAATTTATATACATGCATTTAGTCTTATCAAACATTATGATAATTTATTATTAATTATTACAATAGTAAATATTTAGGAGGATAATAATAATTGCTTTTAAACCCTTTTTCCTTAAATTTAAGGAATATTTTTAATTTACACAATCTACAAGCTTCTTATAATTTGGTATACTTCTTTAATTCTAACAGAAATTTCGATTAAGTCTACTCATTCAAGTAATCTTGTCTACTCTCTTTTAAATTATTTTATTACCTAAAGTAGACAAGTTAATTTTTAATAAATTCCAAACAGAAACTTATAAAGAAACTTATTTCGGGAGGAGCCCAGCTTTATTCCACAGCCCCTCCCACACATATTTAATAGGTCCAATGTAGCTTTTTAGATGATAATAATTTAGGCCTTAAAAACTTAATATAGGAAAAGTTGTTAGTAATAAAAATATAAGTACCAAAGGGGGGTCAGGGGGTCCTCCCCCAGAAAATTTTTGGAAGTTTGACTAAAAAAACCAGGTTTCAATTAGTTTTGGTACACTTAAGAAGTTATTAAAAATAGAGTTCCAAGTACAAAAGGGGATTTGGGGGTCCTTCCCCAGATAAAGTTTTGAACCTTACCCCTAAAAACAGGGTTTTAACTTGTTTTTGGTACACTTAGTTCGAATTTTGGACTTATATTTTTTGAAGAGTAGAAGATGAGAAGATAGCCTGTCTCCAACTCCAACCCCTCTTGTGACGTGCTTGTAAAACCTTCAACCAGTGTCCAACAATCTACAGATTTATTGCCTGGCATTCTTTTCCCATGTGTCTTTCTACAGCTGGTGCAGCCAGTTTTATGGCTCCGCTTTCTTGTGGGGTCAATTAGTAAAGAAAAGAATTTCCTTCCTCTGAAAGGGGTGCTAGGGGAAACCACGCAAAGAGATCGGGGCCGAAAAACTGAGGGTAAAAAAAGTTTAACACAGACCTTAAAGGTATTTACGAGTAGTGTTTTCCAAGCCTTGCTTTTGCAAAGATATTGTGAAAATTTTCTAGGGGGCAAACAAAGATGCCAGGGGGGACTCAGCCCCCCCTGGCCCCTTTGTAGCTATGGGTCTGCTTCAAAGACGAAGTGAACACAAGATATTATCATAAAATACTTTTCAATGACTGAAATAACTTCTAAAGAATGTGTAGAATCAGTCAGTTTTTATCCTGATTCTATAACTCTAATACAACCGGAGTTATGGTTTAAAAAACTTTTCCCAACAGTGATCCGATTCACCCGTTTTACTGTACACAATCTATGGCTTTTAAACATATTAACCAAAAAATTTTAATTGGAGATCTCCCAACTCCATATCCATCACTTTATCCCGAAAATCGCAGTTGGCGAGACACGGAGAGACGGCCGCATTTTTTGGATTACAACCCAAATCTTTTTCAACAAGATACAACAAATGTGGGAGTCTTATCTCACCCCTTTAAATTTTGATAAAAAAATCCCTAATTATGCAAAAATAGATAGTTTTTTTTAAACCTTTGAGGTTAATCATACATATTCTAAATACTGTCTCAGTGAATCTTAAATTATTTGACAACGTTAATGGATAAAATTCTCATTTCTCTTACATGAATTCCTAGAATTCGGTTTTTTTTCTAAATTCTTTCGAGGGAACTTGAAACTTGACGTTCTTTTATGCATTTTTAAAAATAAAATAAAATATTTCACAGAATGAGTTGGGGCGAAATTCCGTTCGCAGGGCGGCTGCAGGTCCAGGCAATTTCAATTTCAAAATAAACAATAAAACCGGAGATTTCCCTCTTTTTCTCACAGTAATATTTCTTAAAGCAAGTCACATTCTTTATATACTATCACCCAATGAGAAACTAGAATTTCAGAACACAGCCAGTATAAGAAAAGAATAATTCTTCTTTTTTATTTTGAAAACCTTGTTTACCTGCACTGTGATTGGTGAAATCAGTCGGTCGGTCGCGGTCGCAATGCTATTGGCGGATCACTATAACTTTGTTGTTGTTTGGGTTTGGTTTATTTGCCACAGCCACAGCGAGACCTTTGGCGAGCATAACTTTGTAATTCTAATGCAATTGTTGTAAAAACACTGAAACATTTTCTTCAACCCCCTTTTATAGTTAAGGCGCGTCGCTTCCCCAAATCCCAAAAAGAAAAGAATCTACATCAAGAATGGCATATGTTGAAATCGCGTTTGAAACGTTGATTTGATTGTTCCTCAATTTTTTCTGTTTTTTATTGCATATATTTTCTTGCTGGATACGATCTGACTTGAAGCATGAAGAATTTCATGTTTACCTTCATCGTTTATTGTTTATTACTGATTTTCTGTTATTCTTCTGGTGTTCTTGGAATCGGTAAGCTCTTTAACTATTTAAAACGTTTCAAGTTTTTAATTTTCCTCAAAATTTTTGGTGGTAGTTTATAAATAGGTATTCACAGGTGTTTTTACTGCGTGTTGTTTATTTTCTCACTTGGTTATAGTCCGGAGAATGGGACCGTCCTAAAATAATGTCTCACTTTTTTTCCACATTTCATTTGTGACCCCTCTTCTCCCCTTGTCACAAAAACTCCTGTACATATGAGCCACTTAACCTGGAGAAAAGAACTGGTTTTTCATACCCTCCTCCGCTGACCGTACATAGGGAGAAAAGGAGAAAGAACACTTAGAAAATTTTCAGTACAGATTTAGAACAGGTCCTCCATGGTGACTGGGAACTAAGGCAATAGGCAATTCTCACATTTTTTGAAAACAGAAAAAATGCATTCTTCCAGTAAAAATAATGGTTTTTAAATAAAAGTCAACACAAAAAGTTTCAAGAAAATTTAGTTAATTCAGTATTTTAAAATAAAAATCAACAATCGTATTGAATTTGGAATTCAATACGATTGTTGATTTTTATTTTGTGTGTCCAAAAGAACCTGGTGATATTTAGCGGGGACTCTAATGGAGTTGAACCGAATTCCAAAATCATGGTTTCAGATTGAATGATGTCAGATCTGATTTGGCCCTATTGTAAATAAAAATCAACCATCGCATAAAATAATAAACAATTCGTGTATTTAACCAATATTTTTGGATTAAACGACATCACATGCTGTTTTTGCACGCTTTTTAAAAGCTTGCGCATTGCAATAAAAAACATTTAGCACATAGTAATTATATTCCTCTTTTGGATTTCTCTTAACAAATAAAATACGGAAATAAAAATGTGGGAATTGCCAATTGCTAAATTGGCAACTGCTTTATTGCACCAACCGATTGGCCAGTCTCTTGTTCTTGTGGACCACCACTTTTTTCGCCATGAAGGACCTGTTTCAAATCTGTATAATAATCTTTTCCCTCTTTACCTGGACATTTGGAAAACCCCCTTTTACATAGAATACCTTGTGTTGTGCATCCTAAGAGTAAGGAAAGACAATACTCGTGTTAATTCACACACAAACACAAAACTGTGGACTGTATATTCATTTATTTTTTCGTTGGTATCACGGCAGGCGGCACATCCGCGCTGAAGAGAGGTTCCTTCACAACTCACAAACATCAAACATCTCTCCCTCTCTCCCTGGAATGCAACACCTCGGCACCCCGAGTGGTATTAAATTACACCCACATATTTAGACACTGGTAAAAGTGAACCCTCTTCGAGCGCTAACAACTGGCATTGTTCACGTGAATTTTTCTCCATGTCTTATGAGTGTGCATTTGAACAGTGGCTCTTATCAGTCCCCTGAGTGCTCTTCAAAAATCACTTTCATCCTTCAACTCTTCTGGTAGTCCATATGAATGGGGCTATAGTGTAACACTTCACCATTACCCCCTCCAAAGTTTGATTTTTAAAAGGAAAGGTGTCTGAACAGTATAGGGTAGGTGGGTGTAGGGGTGCAAAAAATGTTTCAGGACCCAAAATTTCCCCAGAACCCAATTTATTTGTCTAAAATTTCCCAGAAAAATATTTCGTATTTTAATCTTAGTTTAAGATTAAGCGACTATATAGGAGTAAAATGTTGATGAAAAACTAGACTATTAAGATGATCTGGGGTCAAGAGGTCCGGGAACTTCGATATCGCGAGTTTTAGGTCTGATCTATTCAACTTCTACATCCGATCTTCAGGTTTAAAAACCCATAAAGGCTGCAAGCTGCATTGGTTTCTTGTTCTCGGTTTCTCATCTGGATGCTTTTAAGCTCCGGATCCATAGTCCGTTTCAAATTAAAATTTGAAAGGACTATGGTACCTACTTATCGTGCCTCCCCTGCCATTCACAATAAGTGCATTCAACTTCATGTTTGCTCTTATAAGTTGACATCAGGTAATATTTAGATGGGCACCAATAATAATATTAATTAAAAGATTGTTTTATTATCCAATAAAAAACAGTTTTGAAACGAAGATAACAAGAATCAACAGATTCAAAAGGGGGAAGTCTTAAATTCCCATGGTCTGATTACGCATATGTGTTTTTTTTTATTATTATTAGAATGCAGTATTGCACCAGCTAATTCATTTCGCGCAAAGGATTCTGGGGCCCCACGGACGACCGAGAATGAGATAAAGACAGACCTTGAATAAAGACGAAAAAAAGAAACGACTGTTTATGCGCAGACAACTTTTTCTACCAGTGCAGCGGAGATAGTTTCGGTTTCATTTCATTCCCTGAATAAAATATGATGATTCTCTAAAAAGGGGATGCATCATTGTTCGTCATTGATGGGAATTGAATTTTTAGTATTTATTTAAAACTTGGGCAAAAATTTCCCCAGAGCTTTCAAACTTTCCCCCGAGCATCGTTCGGACATATTCTGCACCCCTGGGAGGGGGAAATTGTCTGCTTGGGGTAAAAGTCTGTACGGCCTCGATGATATCACTTGATTTTATTGCCGGCATTGATACAGTGGTACCTTTCACATAAAAACATGTATTTAACTTTTAAATTGTGAAAATTTTGTTTAGGTTACTTCTGGCACATCTCAGACACTCATGTAGATCAAAACTACTCTAGAAATGGGAATGTAGATCACCTTTGCCATCAAGATAATTCTTCATTCCCAGACACTGGTTTATTTGGGAACTTCTTGTGTGATTCTCCAGAGTTTCTTGTTAATTATACTATTCAAGCCATGAAAATTATTCATCCAGACCCAGATTTCATCATATGGACTGGGTAAGCATTTAACTATTTTGTTAAAAGATTTTATTTTAGAATGTATATTGACCTCTGTTTTGTTCCGAATTAGTAGTCTAACTGCCATATTCACAGCTATCAGCATCGGTGTTAATCAGCAGTTAAAGAAAGGAAAATTAGCTTTTTGCTGACTCTGACTGGTGGGATCCTTCGTTGACCAAGGATTTAACATTGATGCTGATGACTGTGAATTTCTTTAAATGTCTTCAGCTCTTCAGTGACTTCAGCTCTTGTACATTAGATCCAAAATTAAGCATATTACATAATGTGATTCCTCCGCCTATTGGCGGAAATCCACCATTTCGCTTGGCAAAACTAAAATTCCTTTCTGATATCCACTTATTTTTCACTGAAAAATCAGGCTATGAGTATTAATATTAGCATTGCCTAGTTTTGAATTATAAGTAAAATTGACAACAAAAGGAAAAATAGCGAAGTAATTATGTGAAAAGCAGTTAATATTTAAACTTAAGAAATTGAACTTTTGTTTTTTCATTGGATCTCGGGAAGTAGAAGCCAATGGACCCCCTCTTTTTAAAATAAAGGAAAATTTCGATGCCCTTGAAATTTTTTAAAGTATTTCAGCCAATTTATTGTCAGAGTAATCATATGTATGATATTATTAAAAGAAAATTTTTAAAATTTAGATTAGTTATCTTACTTACCCTAAGAAATCAAAGTTTGTAATAATTAATTAATTTGCTTGCAATTAAATTTTGCTTAATATTTAATAATAAAAGGAAAATTTGATGAAGTTTGGCTTTTTTTTTTTCAAAATTTCCCTCAACTGCTAAAGAATAGAAGTACTGTATATATTTCTGTACACAAGCCAGGAATCTTTCTAAAAATTTCTGGTTCTAAAATGGGGAGGGGGGGTCGGCTTATTTGTAGATCTCAAGATTCTTTTCTCTTCCTCTGCTCAGGGGTATCTTTTCAAGTGTCCTTTCAGCAGTGGTTAAGTTACTACAGGCAGACATAATGACTAATCTATTTGTTTGAAAGTAGGATTGTGTAAAGCCCTGGATGAAGACGTTACTTAAGTAGCGACATGAGTTCAATCGTCCGCCATTGTGGTGAAATGCGCTATTCTCTCATAAAGTCCGCTATGAGGGAAAGGAGTTGCAATAGTTGAAAAAAAATTGTTTCTTTTCCAACCTCTACGAGAAGTTGGTTATTTTAAAAGAAATAATAATTATTACTCAGGTTGTTTTATAACTTTAACTTTATTAGGGAAAACGATTTTAAGCATTGTTTATAGCTTTGATTTTAAAAGACTGGATGGATACATATGTATGTATAACATATGTATGTTAAAAAATTAATCAAAAATGATTAATGAAAACTGTGTTGTTTTTTTATAATGACCTGATCACTTTACAAAATCAATACGGGTTGATTAATTTAACAAGTGAGTATGATAAATGCAATACCTAACTTGCGCATCATTACAAATATAATTCCGTAAAACTTGATTAGGATAAATATAATTAAATTATTTTAAACTTACCTCACAAGGTGTATTAGTATGAAAATCTATCGCACTGGCTCTGGGCTTAAATACCATTTCACCACAATGGCGGCTGTTTACATGCGTGACTGTTAAACGTCCAATCAAAATCAAAAGCGGCAAGATCAGCAAGATCAAAGTATGTTGCTACTTAAGTAACGTCTTCATCCAGGGCTTTAGGATTGTGTATGTTTGTCATAGCATTTTAATAAAGGCTCGTGTAAAACAATACAATAAGGTGACACAATAAAGCGATCAAAAGAGTATACTATTGCCATAACCCTATTGGAGCTACCCATAAAGAAGCCATAAACAAACTGATAGGGGCTTGTTCTATGGTGGGAGAAGGTGCTTTGGTTGGCGGCTCACCAGGTTTGTGGCATTCATGCGAGCAATGGTGGAGATAGATATAAGTACTCAGGATAATCAGCAGAGGTCTGTTTACAAGAATTTTTTTGGGGTTTGTTAAAGCAAAATATTTTTGCTTAAAAATGGACTTACATATACATGGAAAATACATATAGCTTAAAAATCCACTATCATAATATTTTTAACACTAAAATTGAATCTTTTTATTTTTTCTTTCATAATTTTGCAACATTATTCTTTATAAATTTTAAAATATCACCAAAACAGGACTCTGGCTGAGAGAAAGAACCTGATTAGATGTTTATCTTGAATATAAAAAATTATGAGTAGATTTTCACAATTTTACAAAAACAAGATCTTTCACAAAAAGTCTAGTCTAGACAAACTCATGGTTTTAAGTTTTATTCAGTTTTTAATGTATATCTCAATTTTTGATCCACACTATAATTCTATATCTATAATTCCTTGGGAAAGGAACCTATTCAAAGGAACTCAGATATATCACAGGGTGCCTTCTTATCCTCTTTAAAATGTAAAAGGGGAATTTTAGAGAGTACTAATTCCCAGAAACTTAGAAATATTCCTTTTTTCACCATAGAGACGGACAAAGTGGTGGACAAATAGTGGCTTGCTGAGACAGATTTACCAATTTGGTTCGCACTCCCCAAGATATCTGAAAAATAAATGCCAAAGTATTGTGAGGTTATATTTTGTGATAATGCTTTCTTTATCAACAACAAAATAGAGAAGTCATTTATCTGATATTTGTAACTAAATGTATTTGTTAGCAAAATGCTCTGTTCTTAAACAAAGCTTGAAAATTTGGAATTAATATATATTATATGATTTCAGTGACAACTTACCCCATACTAAAGATAACATTACTTGGAGGGTCACCTATGAAGCCATTCGCAATACCACCGAAACTCTCATGTCCTATTTTCCTGGAGTTACCATTCTTCCTTCCATTGGCAACCATGACTCTGTCCCTCCAGATCATTTAAAAGCCGATAGCTCTGTTTTTAAAGGTTACCTTCAGGATGGTGCTTGGGACAAGCTGTTGCCTACAGAAGCACTCTCTACTTTCATCACAGGTAATTACGTTTTAATCAAGATATTTTCTCTTAAAAAATTTTGTAGTCACCTTATATTTTTTAAAAAATAATACTAGCTGTTATGCTTTGCTCTGCACTGATTTTTTAGTTCTTCCTTAGAAATGTTGTGAAGTTCTAGAAAAATTATGGAAATTTAAAAAATGCATGGAATACATACAGGAAATGCTGAAAGATTCCTTGGAAAATCAAGAGAATGCCACATTTTCTGTTGCCTTACTTACACAATGCATGTGCATTTTCCTTGTGAGTGTTTTGCCAATGTTGTGTTTGGGGAAGGGGAGGAAGGCATTTTTTAAAAAGTTGGTGATGGTTGTGATGTGATTACGGATGGGCATTGCCACGGGTTTTCATCCCTGACATTGCGATATACACAAATGATGAAAAGGGCCAATACCATGTCTATTGCTGAAAACAGCTTTGTTGAGAAATATCATTACCCAAAAACAAATGAGTCCATGATTTAAAATTTCAATATTTTCCATTTTTTTGTGTTACTTTCATTGTTTATTACCTTTCTGGGTCATTTATTTTCTCACGTATGGAATTTTGAAGTTGGTTTGGAATCAATTTAACTCTGTATTTTACAAGATAAAAAGATGAATAAATAGGTACCCTTCTGGTATGCTTCTATCATGCTTAGTTTAAATCTTAACTCAATTTTGAACTTTTCTATGTCATCCTGTAAGTTTATAAACCTAATTCATTTGTTTCAAAATATGGGCTGTTCTTATTTCAAGCATAGCTGAGGCATTAGTTTATAAATGCTTTTTTTTAATTTTATTTTCTTTCTTTACAGGTGGATATTATAGTTATGCCCTAAAGCCAGGTCTTCGCATCATTAGCTTAAATACAATTCTGTGGTATTTTCCCAACACATACACTACTGACATTCTTGATCCTGCTGATCAATTTTTGTGGCTATCTCAAGTCTTAAGTAATAGCTCTAAAGCTTCAGAAAAGGTATTTAAATTAGGAAAGGGAAGATTTTTAAAAATATTGATTATATATTATTGCATTTCATTAGAAATGAGTATATGTAATTGGTAGAACATTTCTATGTGCTTTTAAAATACAGTTTCAAGATACACTAAAAATATCCAATTCACATTCGAAATTACTATTGATTTGTTGTGTTACATCCAATTTTTTCAAACTTAAACTATTTCTTTAAGCCTTCAAAAAATTTAGAACTTAAAATGTTTCTAATCACATTTAAATGTGTTCAGTTCTATCTGAAACAAAATTTCATTCCTGGATTGAAATGTAACTACTTTAATAAATATAGTTTAAGAGATACTCAACAACAACACTGCCTGTAAGAGACCTTTTTTTTATTATCAGGGTGTAGAATAGGTAATAGATAAAAATAACTTTTACTTCATCGCGCGGTTATCACCACGGAAGTAAAGGTAAGGGAAGTACCCCAAAAATGTTGTTGTTATTAATCAATTTGTAGCCAACTGTTACTGATGGTAGATTTTCAATCATAGGAATTAGTGATTAAAAGCTGATACAAAAAGTAAAGTATAAAAAGCTGAACAAAAGTGTAAATAAAAAGCTATTCCAATTGTGATTCTTGCTATTCTAATCTTAGTTTGTAAATTTTAGTAGTGTTTGATAATATATTATATGTTGTGTATTTCCAAATTATGTACTAAAACATTCCATAATGTTTTAATGACAGTTTATTTTATTTAGATAGTGAACTTAAAAATGAGTAATTCAATATGGCAACATCCTGTATCTTTTCTCTACCATTCTATTCTTTATCTCTTTATATTATACATATTTTTGTTTCTTACTTTTCTTTTATCACATTTGTAACAGTTATTTTTTATTAAATATTTTTAGAGAAATATTAATAGTTGTACCCCTCTGTGGATTTTCACCTTTATTTTTACTCTGTCAAGGCACTTTTCTTACTCTTACTTTTTCCATGGTTGTCAGAGCCTGGTGGAAGAAAGGAAATCACAACTTAGAAATCTGTGTTTATTTATTGCATTCTTAAAAATTAATTGCTATTCTTTATTAAACAACCCTCGTAATATTTTTTTAAAAGTATAACAATAATTTAATAGCAATTTTAAATCTTACATTTTAAAAATTCTTATGTAAAAAATCTTAATTTTAACTTATTGGTATAATTTTTTTTTTATATTTATGATTATTCCAAACTTTAGGTTTTCATCATTGGTCATGTTCCTCCTGGATATTATAATAGAATTATGCCTGGTCCACATAATCCTACTTTTCATTATATTCATTTGGACAAGTATGTTGAGCTTTTAAATGATCATTCTGATACTATTATTGGACAATTTTATGGACACCTTCATATGGACCTGTTTCAAATTTTTACTTATGGAAAAGGTAAGTATTTTCTACTGTTTTACTACTATAATTAAACATAATAGCCATTTATAGTTCTTGAAGGAATTCTTATCAGCTATATTGTTTATAAATCAAGTTTTGAATTTTTGCAACATGGCAATCTAATCTATCTACAATATCCTGCATGTGTGATTATGTTCCAGGGGTTCCCTGGATTTCCATGTTTTTAAGATAATTTGGATTTTTGAACCAATCCTTCCAGGTTTTTCGATTTACTTGGCTGGGTTACTTACAAACTTATTTTTGAATTTAAATTCTTCAATAGTGTTACATTAAATCCCCATTGCTGTTTTTATTCTTAAGTTATCTAAAAATATTTATCTACATTTGGGTTTAAATTTCTGCTAAAGATATTGCAGTTTCCAATTATTACTACTTTTAAAACAACAAATTAAAAACCTTGTAAGAAAACACGACTGAGGCACTTAATTAGTTTGCAGAAAATATTTGAAGAAATTTTTGTGCGCAGAAAGTTTTTTGTTTTATCCAACAATGAATGCAATAAATCTTAAGAGCTAACATATAATATTTTTCCTCTATTTTGTCAATAACACAGGTCTGCAAAAAAAACTTTTCTAAAAGATGTTTTGGATATTTCAACTGATTTTGATAACACTGGTCTACAAAAAAACCTTTTTTTCTGATGCCGGGAATATTAAAGCTGATTTTGTATATATTTGAGCTCCTGATTAAGAATATGGCATCCATTTTTGCTTTATCAGCTCTAGTTTTTGAGATATTCCACAATTAAGTTTTTAAGACTTTTGCTCTACCTTTTATACAATATGGTGATTACACATCAGGTTTTTTGACAATTTACGTTTTATGTTAGTAAGGGAAATACCTCAAAATTAATGAATATAGACTAATAAAACCAATTATTTAATTCAGAATATTCCTTAATACCTATTTTCTATTTATTTTGGTGCTTTGAATCCAAAAATGACCTTTGTTTTGTCCTAAAAGATCATGTTTGCTTACAATTCAGGTAAAAAGGCGGTGCTATTATACAACAGGGTGCCACTATTGTTGGCATTATAATCCAGTATAAAAAACAAAAAAACAAGTGGCACCCTATTGCTTAATGAAACCAAAAGGGCAATATCTCAATAACAGTTAAATTAAATTTTAAAAAATAATTGTTTTATTCAAATTTCTTATAGAAATTATTTTCCTTATGGTTTTTGGTGTGCTAAATCCGAAAATGACCACTGCTTATTTTTAGGACATCACATTTTTTTACAATTTAGCTAAATATGTAAGAAAATACAATTTCAATATAAATAGAAATTTCTCGGCCTCCCCTAGTCATCTTCTTGCTTGCTTGGGGCTGGATAAGGAGGATTTAAAAGAGAATCCAGTCCAGGTCATGGACTTTTTGAGGGTGTGGAATCTTTTGGACCTGGTCTAGTCTTTTTTTATCTAGATCAGGGAGAATAAGTAACAACAACAACAACAGAAATTTCTCCCTGAAATTTATTTTTATTACATATTTTTCATGATAAAAACAACTCCTGTAGTTTTCTTTAGCAGCTCCCGTTTTATCCCAATTTTTTTATTTTGTTCAAATTTAAAAGAAATTGTATTTTCTAGGGTTAATTTGACATAAATAAACCAATTATAGCAAAATTTGAAAACTTTTACTTTTTTATGTAAGAAATGTGGCCTGTCCTCTAAATAGGACACCGGGATAAAAGGGATAAAACTTGCAATTGCATTTTTAAGTTTATTTTCATTAAAGAAAAGCAATTTTTGTGTGAAAATATTTCTTTATATAATACTTTCAGAATTACATGAAACTTTAATTTTCATTTAAATTTTCCTTAAATCTTGGTGAAAAAATCCCAAAATTAGCCTAAAACGCGTTTTTGGTTTTCCCTTGCAGCAGGAAACTGTTTCCAGTTCTAATCTCCAAAGACCCAGAAATGACATTTCTAACAAATCTTCTAGTATTTCCTTCCCTTTCACACATTTCTTATAGCTTTTTATATTCATTCCTTCCATCCATAAGATTTGGTCGTAACACAGCAATTTGAGCATTTTTCTTCTTTGAACTGAATTATTTAATTATTTCAAAGCTTACTCAGACCTTAGAAACTTTTATATTGACATATCTCAGCAGTTATGAAACGCTAATTAGAGGAAAAACGATTTTTCTAATTTTTATACGATTGAGACAAACGCTTCCATTGTTTACATCTCGTCCCACTGTCCTATTTAGAGGACAGTTACAAACTAATGAGCTAAAACTTTCCTAATTGAAATTAAGTTTTAATTAACCAACAGTATGATAAATGAAGAGTACATTCACATAAGGAATGCCCATCCAAGTTTTCAAATTGATCTGAAAATAAAAATTCTGAAGTTCCAAAAAAGATGCAAATCTCGCTAACTAACGTCTGTAAATAACTAAATTTCCAGAAGGGGGCGGTGTGTGAGCGACTTATAATTCATGTTCCCAAAAGCTTATACATATTACTCTCCATCCCAGGTGAAAAAATTGGCCCAATAAAAAAAATACTGGTTTTTACATGCGATTTTTCAGCTGTCCTCTAAATAGAACAGTGGGATAAAATGGGTTAAAATATAATCCATCATTGGTTCATGAAAAAAATCTAGCGAAGAAAAGAATCCTACACTCTTGTACTACTGCATTTTCTCCCATAGAAATACACGGAGTCTCGTCGAGGTGAGGTTGACCCGAGACGCCAGCATGTTGCTGCTCTCATTAAACTCTTCTCTGGGATTTCTTTGACAGTTAAGGACTTTTGGAAATATGCATCTTAAAGGCCTTGATATGAACTATATAAAAATAGCTTTAACTAAAAATTTCATTGAAAACCCTTGGATAAAAAAACATCGGCCAAAATTGAAAATAAATATGCGTTTTATGAAAAATCCTGACATGTAGGATTTTTTTTCATTATTTTTCCCGTAATAAGCACACCAAAATACATAGGAAATCGATGAAATTACTCAAACAGCTTTTTAGTTGCAGACCTGTGTAATTAAACCTCTAATGTTTTATATTCAACAAACATGACTCTAAAAAACACCCTAAACTTTAAAATTTAATAACTAACCAAACTTTTGCAAAGTACATCAAAAGAATATGTGGCTGCAAAAATGATATTTTTTAGGTTAATTTATATTTAATAAATGTTAAATACTATCTATTTTTTCTTGCTTGACTATTAATTTCATATTAAGAATCCATTTTATGAGAAAGTGACACAATGAATGGTGTTAAACAAATATTTCATCTGTTTTCTTTAATAATCTTTTAGGTGGAGATTTTAAAGGTTCCTCTCTGCTGGCATCCTCAGTAACACCATGGCACTTCATAGATGAATACAATGTCAGTCTTCCTGTCAACCCATCTGTTAGGCTGCTTATGTTTTCCAACACAACTTACAAACTCCTTGATTATAACCAGTATTACCTAAATTTATCAGATGCTAATAGAAAGGCTGTTGATCCTCTGGTAAGTGATATACTTTTGTAGCTTTCTTTTATTATTGTATTTATAAATTATTATTTGTTATACAACTGTATTAAATATAAAACTCTTCGTGAAGTCACTAAATGGTCCTAATCTTTTACTAATGATTTTAAAATCTTTGCCGTCTATAACCCAAAGATAAACCAGGATTTATTTTTATTTTTTTTTTTTTGGGGGGGGGTTCAAATGGAGAATATTTACTGTTAAACATTAAATAACTTTTTTGTTATTGTAGAAAAAATAATTTTTCCTTATTTTTTAATTCTAGTTAGATTTAAAATTCTCGTAATGTTTTTTTTTTTTAAAGTACAAAGGCCACCAAAAAAAAAAGAAAGAGTGTTAGTGTGAATTATTGGTGTCTCTATATTGGAAAGTAGGGTAAGGGCCCCCCCAAAAAAAAATCTTAAAATTTGTTTGCAAATTAAAAAAAACCTATTCCTTAAAATCAGTTTCAAACAAATGTTTGGTTTCAGGCCCTAACCAGATTTTGGTTTTGGGGAACATTATTTGCAAGGTACCCCCTTTTGAGAACTTGTAAGTTTTAGAGCATTTAGTGGTAGAATATATGAATCTTTGTTGTACACATGTTTGAATTCGTAGATATTGGAAAGAATTTCTGACAATGTATGCCCTGAGTAAAGATAGGGGTCTGTGTGGCTCACTGGGTTGAGTAACCGTGATGAGCGAGCAAGTAATGTGTGGTCAACTGGCAGGAATCGTATTGTCGTGTGCCCCAGGAAAAGTATCAAAATGTTTGGCTTTTTTTATTAGCGACAACTAAAAAAAGTTTCTAGAATTTTTAATGTAAAAATAAAATTTCATGGTATTTTCCGATTTTTGAGGGGGGCAGCTGTGCTTCTCTGCATAAGCTCTTGAATATAATGACCAAGATGCTAACTATTGAAAATGTCCTTATTCTTGAGAATATAAGATTTGTAGTGGAAAGAAACAATTAGTGATAAAAATTAACTTGAAATTAATACCTCTGCTGGATTTCCAACTGTATTGTTTAGATTTGTTAATAAGACATTTATTTTTTAATTTCCAGGTTAATGGAACTCTATACAAGTTACTTTACAAGTTTTCAGAAACGTACTCAGTTCCTGATCTGTCAACTGAATCCCTTGTGAAAGTGTACCACAACTTAAAAGCTGATTGTAAAATATTTGCTACGTTTTTTAAATACTTGACTGCTGGCAAGGAAACTGTGAAATGTGATACTTCCTGTGAAAGGAATCAGTTGTGTGCTATGACTAGTTCTGGTTATGGAGAATATGAACATTGTATGGCAGATGATTATATTAGTAATGGAATCTATCTTTTTATTCTAACTGTTGCATGCTGTTGCAGTTTTTATTCCCTTAAGGTATACTGCTGGGATTACAAGAAACCTAAAGTTAAATATTACCAATTAGACTATTATTAAAAAATATTTATTAATAAAACTTTAATCTTGAAAACTTTATAGATAAGGGTTAAATGGCAATGTTGTTAGTACTTAATAAAATTTTTACTCAAAATTTTCACTGCGTACTTAAAAAAGAATTTTCATGAAATCATTTTATTTCTTTTTTAAACAAATATCTCGAGGTGCATTTAGTAACAAGGAGCCAACTCTTACATCTTTACGTTGAAGTTAGCTAGGAATTGAGGCATTTGCTGCTAAAACAAGCTAACTCATATACCAGCATATATTAAATTATTCAAATAACATGTTAATTTTTTACAAAACTGTCGGTATCATCTTTTAAAAATTCTAAAGTTTGATTTACGTCTGCTAATTTGGCTGTGATCAAAATGAAGTGAGTCCTAAAACTGGAAACATAGTAGTCTACCATGAGGCCACAATAAAGGTGTACAATAGCTATACTTGAGGGACCCCTGATGTGCATTGATCATAGGTGCCACTGTTCAAAAATTACAAGACTGAACTATGAACTATCTTTTTAGTCATTTACGCCCTGTCTAGCAACTTTTTTAAAATTGCAGAAAATTTATTAAAACATTATATATGAACAACTTAAAAGGTCTTTAAATTTTAAGTTAAAGCTGTATCTTAGTAAAACAGGCTTACTTGTGGACAAAATATGCGATGTAAGTATTGAAATTTTGTACAAAAAGCTACCAAACAGTCAGCTGATTTTGCATTTTGTAATAAACCTGGGAAGGAATTCCATTCACAGAACTGTTAGAAAGACAGATTCCATCTCCGTGATGGAAGAGTGGCACACATGGCAGTGATACAGACAGCTAAGTACAGATTTGAACATACAGACAATTAATGGCTTTCAATGCTATTCTTATAACTGTATATCTTTTTCATTGAGTAACTGCTGTTTTTTCTATTGAAGAAACATATTTTATAGATGCTTTTCAGTGTCTAATAACTTAAATCAGAATGCTTGTATCTTGTGTATTTTGTAAATTCCAACTGTGATATTAAAACTCATCAAAAAGTAAACACATTTGGTCACCGAAAAGATGTTCTCGTTGTGAAAGAGTGCAAGTTTTCCATCATATTTTTGGATTAAAGGAAAGGAAAATATTGATATTTAATAGTGATAGTTTACTTGGGGCTATAATTTTATACTGTATATAGTTTCTCTACTCTGACCTTATACTCTTAACATTACAAGCCCAATAGACTGAAAGATGTGAGATAGGTCACAAGCAAGAATTTATTTCACAACATTTTAGATTACAAAAAAGTTTTAAAGCAGGTATTTGTTGTTAAGTGGAGTTATATATTGCCCGTACACATTGTTGCCAATTGCTGTGTCATTATTGCTACCTAAGTATCACAGCTGTGTGATAACCTGCTTTAAAACTTATTTTTAATCAAATCCTAATATGAAATGTTTAAAATTGTCTGTATAGTAAATTATATTTCTTAGGAAAGGAAACTAGTTTCTATAATAGAGTTCCTACTATAATGTAAAAATTTTATTTTTGTCAGTATTTTAAGTACTTAATTGTTTCACTGTATATCTTATGTGTGTTGTACATGTTTTGTTTATGGAACAACTACTGTTGTAAGCATTGTTTTTAGTAGTTATTAAAGCCCACTGGCGTAGTGGTAGCGTAGAACAGATACCACATTTTAAAATAAATTGCTATTTAAACTTTTTTCTAGTTCTTCAGCAGCTTCAAAAGAAGGGAACAAACATATACACGGGCTACATGGCCTGTGAATAATGAAAATTTATATTTATTAAATAAATCATTTATTATTTATAAATGAAAATTTATGAGCAAAATTAGATACGAAAAATTTTAACTTATTGAGAAAAGTAAGAAGTAACTTGAATTACTTAAACATCTCTAATTTTAAAGGTTTCTCTCAATCCCTTGAACTAAATTAAACTTAGTTATCAATGTTAATAAACTTTTGAACTCAATAACTAACAAAATACATTCTGAATTAAGTAAGAAAATAATATCAATGATAAGCTTAATTAATTATATGATTTTATTCTTAGATTTTGCAATAAAATCATACTTGATTGGTGTATTTTATTTTATTTGGTTTTATTAATGACATTTGGTATGTATGTTAATAGAAAAGATATGTTCAACTAAAGATATTTTTTCAATAAATTCAAAATTTTTATTTTAATTTGCATTGAATGTAGACAGAGAGGTAAATATTGCTACCAACAAAAAAAATTGGAACAGAATTGAAATAATTAAATCTATTCTTTCAATATATTTATTTTTTCCTAAAATTGTACAGAAAATATTTACAAGATTATTAAGTAATTAATCATACAGAGCATTTTAATTTCTTGCATGTATTTACACAAATCATAAAAGGAAAAAAGAAAAGCCTCAGTCTTGAGGTTTCAGAAAACAATAGCAATAAGAATATACCGAAATATAAGTCATAATCAGTAATTTTGTGTTTTTATTGAAGCTGATATGGTTTCTCCAAACAGAAAACATTTCGAAATATTGATACATTTAGTTGCTAAAAATTATACAGTCAATTCTGCTTCATATATAATCGCTTATCAATTGGATATTGTGATCAGTTTTATCTCAGCCAAAAGCAATCACATTGATTATGATTGCTTTTGGCTGAGATAAAACTGATCACAATATCCGATTGATATTAAGCGATTTCCTAATAACAAGTAGCAAACAATGTAAATAGAGTATTTGCTTTAAAATTTAAATTATGAAGTCTTAATCACTGTATTCAAAACAATTTAACAGTATGTACTAGGTAGTGTAATTTTTTTAGGAAAAATATAATAGTACAGTTAAAAAAAATAAATAATAAATTATTTTGAATATTTTTCCTTTGGCTTATTTTCCTAACTTATCAAAGCAATGGATTATGTCCAATTTCTCTTTTAGGCTTAAAAACTATCCTCTTTAGCTTCATGACATCCGTTTGTTTCATAAAACCACTCAAATTAATCTGAATTCCAGTGAACAAAGGGAGAAAACATCTGCCAAGTGCATGCGGCTGTGATATCCCTTCACCAACCACAAGCATGGATGCGGGTCCCCCCTTACCATTATCTTTAAATGTACACTGAGCCTCAAATGTTTTCTTTCTCTTACTTACAATTAAAGCAAAGAACCATAACGATGCAACTGTCCAACTGACTCATACTAATTTATCACAGGGCTTGAATCAGGGCATTCAAGAAAATAATTAGGGATTTGAATTTGGGCTAGTTAAAACAGATTTTTCGTTTTCAAAGTTAGTAAAAAGTAATTGACTATAAAAACTATGTACTCAAAATATACATTTTATTTTGTTATTTTTGTTAAATTTAGTCTTAAGTCTATCAGTTAGAACCAAAGAAAATTAATTTAGCTGAAATTTAAAAAATAATTCTTATGTGACCACATTACGAACAAATAATTTATTATTTTGCAGTAGAAAAGTTTAAAAAATATAAAGAGCTAATAATGATTTATTTCTTGAAAATCTACTTGGCAGCATTATATTCTTTTATTTTTTTTGAAAGTTCAACTGCTTCATTAGATTTTTTAAGAGCATCAGCTTTTTTGTTTTTATACAGAAGGTTGTAGTCAATGTCCAGCATGCCACCAATCACTTCCTATAAATATAAATTTTAAAATAGTAAATTTCTTTGATACATAGGTTTAAAGAATAAGAGTTTTTAATGGTAAAGCTTAACTCAAAAGACACAATGAAGTCAGCTCAAGTTTAAATGAAGCAATGAACTGATGATGTATAACATAATAACAACAGTCAAGTTCAGGTATGGCCAACCCGCGGGCCGCATGCGGCCCGCTTGATGTAATTTGGCGGCCCGCGAGAATTTTCGTAAGTTTAAAAAAAACTTTACTCTCTTTTTTCGAGCTATAATTTTCCTTTAAGAACAATGTTTAGTTGCAAAAATGCCCCGATATTGCCACCTCAAATGTATTTCCAAAATTCGGACTAGGTGTACCAAAACTAGTTAAAATCTTGTTTTTTTTTAGTCAAATTTCCAAAAATTTTATGGGGGAGGACCCCCAGACCCCCCTTTGGTACTTGTAGTACCTTTATTACTCACAACTTTTCTAACATTTAGTTGTTTAGGAGGCAAATTCTACTTAAAAATTTATTAAAAAGTTACATTGGACCTATTAAAAATGCGTGAGAGAGGGTGAGGAGTAATTTTGGGCCCCTCCCGAAATAAATTTTTACATAAGCCACTGATCTCATTAATACATATTCAATATCTTAATTACTGTCACTATATCACACCATACTTGCATTCATAAATGTAGTAATTTAGACGAAGAAATAAAATATCAATTAATTTTGTTTTTATTTTTCACTAAATATTTTTGTTTTGGGACTTCGTCTTCAGACTTGAGAGATTATTAAAATGACAGTAGTGCGTATCCACCTAACTTAGTTTCGAGTAATTCAGAATGTTTTTTAACGGCACCTGTTTAATTTCTAAACTCCCTAATCTAAATACCCATTTTATAATTTTCAACTTATGTCACTGTCATTCTGAGCAGCTCATACCTTAAAATTTTATATGCGGCCCGCGGGAGTATTGTGGTTTTCCAAAGTGGCCCTCAAGATCATTTGGGTTGGCCATCCCTGGTCAAGTTCATAGATTTTTATGCTGTTGGATTAAATGCAAAAGCAGTAAATTATTCACTGAACAGAGAGGATCCAAACCATAATTAAGTCAATTTGATTAATACTTCTCACAATGAGAATGAATACTTTGCAAATTGATACAGATGTCAAATTTTAATGATAATTGGCAAACTAAATCACATTCAAATTTAAAAATTTCTTTCAGATTATTCAAAGTAAGAAGGATGAAAACAAAAATGTACACAATTTACCTTTCCAAAATTCTTAGGGAAACTTTTTTCATTTTCAATAACATGGGCATATCCGGCATGGACAGCAGGATCAAATGAGACATAGAAGTAAGGCAAGCTTTTGGGAATCTAAAATAAATTGTACACAAATTTAACACACTACCTGGAAACCACAATAAAATTTTATTTTTAGGGAGAAATGTAAAATAAATAAAACTTTTCAAGTATTCATCTGGTTTTTAAAATGGTTTTTAGTAGTTCAAAATGATATTGGTTTGAAATATTATATTTTTTATAATTTTTAATTGTTTCTTTATAATTTTGATAAGGCTACAAGCCTAGATTTTAAGGCCAAAAATAAACTATTTAGTGTTGCATTGGTTATTTAAAAGATAAGTAAAAAAGTTTGTAGAAAAGGGTATTATAAGCATCATTTTATGTCAGTAACACTTATTTTAGGTATCATTATATTAAAAATTACCTAATTAATTTGAAGATTTTTAATGGGATTGTTACATAATTTTCATACCTTATGTTGTGCTTTAAGGGGCTATCAGTAAAATCTAGTAAAATAAATCCTTTGAAAATTCTTGATCAATTAAAATTTTTACACAACTTTTTTAAGGTTTAAAATTTGATTTTAAGATAATAAAACATATTGTAACATAACTTACTGAATTTCTCAATCCTTTTTTAGACAAATCCACTAACTTAATATTGTGAGCCCACTCTTCTTCAGATTCCTGAATCGCTTTCTGTAAATGGAAGTAATTTAATAACTGATTAGAGAAAATCTAAGACTAATATAGACTTAAGAAGACATTCAAGCTAGATGAATTTTTTTTATTTAATTTACTTAACATAGTTCCTTTTATACACAAGAATCTCTCACAAAAAACACTATCCATCACTATCACTAACTTTTTCTGTTTCCACCCTTGTTGAACTAATTAGTAAAGAAATAACATTTTACATTGGATTAAGTCTATGGGGTACAAGAGACATAAAAAGCAAGAGAACTGATATGAAAACTGTGTAAGACATGCATGTAAGGCCAAGGAAATACAAAAACAGGGGGCAGAGCATCCTAGTAAACCCAAAATTTCAAACTAAAGGAAAAAAATGTGTTTTCAAGCCAAAAGAGTTAAAAATAGTTTAAAATCTTATGTAACTTTTTTTGCGAAACAGTAAAACAGTTATAGCAGGGGTCAGTTTTAGGTGTGATCCAAATAATTTTGAAAATTTTTATTCTGGTCCAATGAAAAAAAGGTACTTATTACTTTTGAAGTCTTATCTTCAGATACCCATATTTTTTACAGATGTAATTTAAGTACATTATCTTCTCTCTTAATTAAAAAAAACTGTTTAATTGCCTTTAAAATTGTTTCACTTCACAGCAAAACTTTTTAAAAAATTAAATTACTTTTAACATAATAAATATTTATAAGGGGTTCTCAAACAAATGGGCGATGTCAGCCAGAGAATGTTGAAACGGATGACCTGGGAGTTCGGAATTCCTCCTCAGATGCGGACCTGGAAAAAGTTGTAACCTTCCCCCGAACCTAATAAAATTTCCCCGAACCTAATGTATTGCTCCTATGGAGATGACAGGGGCTTCCCCCGAACCAGGTTCATAGGTTCGGGCACTTTTTCCAGGTCCGCTCAGATGTATTTGGAAAACCTTGATTTAGTTATTACAAAGAAATAAACTTTTTACATTTTAGAACTCCTTCTAAATCATAAGTTTTGAAATCATTGAATTAACTTTTGTCTTTAGTACTTGAAAATTATTAATAGCTTTAATTAGAGATGTAAAATTCTCGGTAATAATCTTTTGGAGAATATTTTCCAAGAGGAGAATTTTGGAGAATATTCTCCTAGAAGCTACTAAAATAATTATAAAAAAAATTACAAGGTAATAACTATCGGATTTATTATATCGGTAAAATTGTATTATATATAACTTATATCGGAGGCCCTATGCTCCAGTAATGGAGTGTAATAGGAATAAGTCAAGTAAGTCATATTAACTTCAAATTAGAAGAATATTATAAAGGTGTTACAATGAGAAGTCATCATAAGTAAAAGGAAGCACATATAATTGAAAAATATTTTAAAGTCACTGCTTAATTGATAAGACAACATGTTTCATAGGTAAAGCATAGTAAGCCAGTTACATTCTATTAACTTAAGATTTTCCAACTATTAAATAGCGTTTTTGAAGGAAATAATGTGTATATAGAAATATTTTTCTAGAATGGGAAATATTAATGAAACTGAATTTTAAATTATGCAAACAAAAATTTTAAACTATTCTTTCAGAAATAATTTTAAGTAGAAAGTAAATTAAACTTTATTTATAATACTTAGTAATTAAGAGTTCTTTGAGAATATTCTCACAATAAATCATTCTCTGTAAAATAAATATTAAAGAATTATTTCAAATATTTTTCTCAACAGATAATTCTAAAGTGATAGGTATCCTTTCTTTAAAGAATATTCTCCTAATTTTACAAAGTTCTATCAAAATTAACTAAATGTCAGGTTCAGAAGGTCCTTCAGTTAGACAACAAACTATTGGTATTACATTTGCTTTTAACAACTATATGAAAAGAATTTAGGCTTTTCTTTTAAATCTATGAGTATTTTCTCCCAGTAAATCTTGCTTCTAATGTTTTAAAAAATATTTTATTTTGTATTAAATAAAATTTACTTATTTAAAAAAAATCTTGCGAAATAATGAAATTACAGTTCAGAGAATATTCTCTGAACTGTAGGGTAGCTTTTAAATGGTAAGTTTCATTGAATTTGTTATTATTTTCAGGTTTCTAACACTAATAATACATGGCCATTTCATATTATCAAACATTTTTACATTTATTTCCATTTATCAATCAAAAAATAGAATATTCTCGATTACTCTCAAAATTCTTGCCCCTAGAGAATACTCTCGTTCTCCAAGAAAATTTTCTCCGGAGAATATTCTCGACTCACATCTCTAAGCTTTATATTAAAAAGGAGGTCTGGAGTTTCCCAAGGAAATTTGACCCTTAAAAAAAGGTAAAACTAATATTTGGTGTGCAAGAACACATATTAATGATCTTCAAAAAATTTTGGGGATCCAGAAAATAACCTTATGATGATTCTTGAATTATACAGATAGAATGAATAAATAAAAAAAATCAAAGTAGTTCTATAATAGAAAATTTTCAAAATCAGGAATTTTTTAAAACCATACCTTAAAGTAAAATGGAGCCATGTCCCCATCTTC
Organism: Tetragnatha montana; assembly: GCA_963680715.1. Taxonomy (NCBI): domain Eukaryota; kingdom Metazoa; phylum Arthropoda; class Arachnida; order Araneae; family Tetragnathidae; genus Tetragnatha; species Tetragnatha montana. Next base: position 17,826,540 of record OY796681.1, read on the forward strand.
TTCTGGAACTGGAATGCACTCTACAAAAGCATGTGGACACCACTTAAAATTAAAACTTGTTTCTAGAAAGAGAACAGTCTTCTTTTGCATACGGAAAACATTGCGTAGTAGGGATTTTAGTTCCTATAAAACATAAAATGATTTAGGGATGCAGTCAAATTTTTATGCAAACACAAGAATAATTCATCTGTTTAATAGTTTAAATTTGTAATGAAAAAATCAAAGAGATTTAATTAATGTAATAGATTATTCTATTTCACTCAATATTTATAGAGCTAGTAGCATCAGAGGTGGTTAGTAGCTAAAATTTAAAGGAGAGCTGCTGTGACACAAATTTAGACTTGCAGTTGGATGAAGATGCCAACATATTTTAAGCGATAAAAGGCTGAATAAAACTTAAAAAAACATGGATAGTTATTTTGAACATTTGGTTTGACAGTGTTAAGAGTACATCAGCATCTATGGATGAGCTACCACTGACTAATAGCAAAGTTATGGAAATTCAAAGGACACATAATCACAGTACCGTTAGTTAAGTCAAGAAATTAAAAATACTATTTAGTAAACTAGTTAAGACAGGTAACACTCCTATTACAATTATTGAATATAGTCCATAAAATATCAAACTAATAAAGTTATAGAAAAAAAAATTGACATTCTACCAAAAAAAAAAGCGCATGAGTAGGAAAATAAATACTTAAATAGTTTTACAAGATTTGGTACATAAAACAAGGAACTTTATAATGTAAATCAATTTAATAAAAACCTATTTATCAAGTAGAGCTTGAATTTAGAACATTTCTGGTAATGCAGACAAGCATGACATTAATGTCAACAAGTAATTAAAAAAATTGAGATTTAGTGAAGTATTTTTAATTTATATGGAATGAAAGAAAATTTAAATTAGTGTTGATAAGATTTAAAAATATGAACCTTGAGATCACTTTGAATTCAAAAATAGTCTAGAAAAGCCTTGACTTTTAGTCCAATTCCATTGATTATTTTTAACAATTAAAAAACACCAGAAAATTGTTATGATTTTAATACTTTTATTAAAAAATTTTGAATCAAAGAAGTTAAACTTTGAAGAACCAATAATATTTTTTAATACTAATTCAAAATAAAAATTTGAATGATCAACAATTTCTAACTAAAGACAGAGTAATCTATGGTGCAAAGTATTAAATACCTCTATTTCGTTCCACTCATCTTCATCCAAATGTAGAAGAGATGCCACATGTCTCTTTGGTATTATGAGGGAATGCCCTTGTGTTATTGATTCAAATGTAGGAACACTTAAATACACCTAAAAGAATGATAAACAATAACTTAAAATACAGGGTTATAACACAATATTTATCAGACCTAAAACTTTATATGTTAAAGATGACTGTTAATAAAAGTTCTTCAGGAAAAGAAATGATATACAAAAGCCTTCATTTCGATTAAAATTAGTTTAGTTTTGCATTCTTATTAAATCATAGCTACTGAAAAATGAAATTTGAGAGCCTACACCATGGATTTCATGACTAAAAGAACTAAACCTATTGAGATTTATGAATTAAACAGAGGATAAAAAAAATTGGTAGCAAGAAATAAAATAAGATTAAGTAAAAAAACATAACTAGAGTTTCAGAGATACTAGAAGATGCATTTTCCTGCCTCAATACACAATTTAAATAATACTTTAAATTTTATCAGTGCAAGGGCATCAAAATTCAAAAGTATTCCAAAATAATCAGGAGATTAGCAGTCACTATACAGATAGATTAACACTTATTATATCATATAGATCATTATAAAAAATATTTATATGATTATATATGATATATATGATTTTTATAATGATTATAATGATAATGATTTAAACTTCATACCTGCTCTTGAATGGTAACAAGCAGATGACGCTTCATATTCGGTTGGTCCATGCAGTATTCACATTTTTCTAATGCAGCATTCCTTTTCTGATGCTCTGTAAAAAAACAATCAAAATATAAGATCAAAGATACACAAAACAGATATTATTTTTTGTCCAATTGCATACAGATTACTAGAAAAGGAGTATTTTTTCCTATTACAAGAACACAAGCTAAAAACCTTAATTTAACTCATTGTATAAAACCTTTAACTACTTTTAGATTTCAAATTAATGCTGAAGTAAAATAAAAATGAAGTAGAAGAGAAGTAAGAATGAAGAAAGTAGCAAAAAATACAAAAAAGGGATGGCAAGAAACCCAAAATATGGGCCTGGTCTAATATTAAGCTTAAAAAAAACGGGAATACAATGTGTTTTTTTTTACTCTCTGGATGACTAAGTAATTAAGTAAATTAGAAACTCAAACGAGGATATTATCCAAAAAAGTTTGTAAACCTATGCCAACCATATGCTGACTGGTACAGTCCTTCTCTAAAGACCAGTTTTTGAAGGCACCGATTTCCTCCCTAATGTTAATATACCTCTATACAATGACCAGCAAAACACCAGCACCCTGGTGACCAGTTTTTCTCAATACCCGGAAAACTTCCATATGTTTTAAAGCTGGGAAAGGAAAGAAACAGTATTCCCTTTCAATAAATTCCAACCATTCAAATACACTTTAGAAACATTCGTTCCAACATTGGAAGGTCCCCATTGGATGGTTTTGAAGGGTTTGGCATTGTTGGTACATGTTTTATGACTAAGTTTTCTCTATTGAAACAGCATTTTATTACCCTGCAACCCTCCATTTTCTTTCCACATGTGGTTTTATTGCTCCCTCCCAAACAGGAAGAGCAACAAGTGACATTACTCAAGAGAGATTTACAATTTCATTATTGGACAATACATAATTGTAAATAATTACATTAATAATAATTAATTTGTTTGTAATTACAAAATTTTGTTTGGTGTGTATCTTGTGAATTGTTATGGATATAAGAAAAGAGGCCCTTGCCTTAAACTCACCAACTTGTTTGAAAAGCGAGAGACTACCAGTAGTGACCACACTAGTCTCAAGTTTAAGTTGGATGGTTGCGGGTAGGTTTGTTTAGAGTATTTACTTGCTTGATTGAAAGTAGATTTTTAACCAGTGAGTTTTAAATTCTTCTGATTACAGTTAGAGATCTGAACTGAACTGGTGGATGTGACATCACTAATTCATGATTGGTTCTATGTTTGGTGATGTCACATCTGCTACATCCACATATATAAAGTATGGGCTCCTACTGTTTACTTTACTCTTCTCCCCTTAGCAAAGCCATTTGGCTTTATTCTCCTCTACCTCAAATGTTGATCTGCAGGCAGATGATTTTTCTAGTTAAGGCTATGTTGCGATGCATTCCGATTGGGTTGTTGTTCTTAAGTAACCTCTTATTCTTACCATATGTTTTTATACTGTTAAAATAAATAATTTATTCTTAAGCCTTTTATTTTCCTTCCATGTATCCAGTAAACATATATAGACTCTGATATTTAAGATAGGTTCCATTTATTAAATTTGGTATCACATCCCTGGGTTTTGAAAAAGTTAGTCATCCAGTTGAGTTACTGTACTTTACTATTGTTGGTTGACATGAGAGCTTTCAACATGAATAAAAATAGAATGTTTCTTAAATGATGTAGAACAGCATGAGGCAATAACAAAGTGAAAGATTATTTCCCTTATGACCCTATTTTAATGGAAACTCACCCATGACTTGTGGAAGCACTTCATTGCGTCTCACAAGTAAGACGCCTGTCATGAAATAGTTAAGGAATAAAATTCAAGGAGCCCCAAAATTACTGAAATACTTACGGCTAATTGCCTTGTGTATATCTTTTTCTTCTTGGACACCATGAGACATTTTATGAGATGCTTTTCTCGTGATGCCACTTGTTTCATTTTCTTCTGTTGATTCTTTAGCCTTTTGAGAAAGATAATTTTAATTAAAAGAAAAATATAAAAATAAAAACTGTTTTGTAAATAGAGTACTAACATTAGTCTACTTTAAAGTTAAGAAGGATTTCACATCTGTGACATATACAGTATTCAGAAAAAACTTATAATTGGTATATAGTTTACAATATACTAAATCAACTTAAAAACAAAAACTTTCTTGTGGCATTAACAATTTAAGTGTTTTACTAACTGTTACCTCAGCTGCTACTTCCATAAACATTTCCAAATTATCATCAGCAGTTGTTAGTTTTTCCCTTTCAAACTAGAAAACGAAATGAATATTTTTTGTTAATAAAGAGCAAGAAATAATCACAATAAATAATTTTAAAATTTGATTTACGAATTTAGGCTATCAGTTGCTGGACCATTTTAGCATCATACATAAACAAGCTTATATTATATACTTATGACAAAATACTGAAAAATTGATTAATTAAAAACTGAAGATAAAATGATGTGGATTTACCATTTGTTTCAAAGAATATTTGCTACCATCATCAAAATATTTGTTAACCGTTTTCTGAAAGAGAAAAAACATTTTATTACAGAAAAATATTAAAACCTTGAAATGATTAACAAAAATTAATTCATTTTTGGAAAGAGCAAGACCATATAATTTTTTTTATTAAGTATAGCTATAAACAGTAATTGAGACCAGAGCTAAGCCTATGAAACAGACCAAGTCAACTAAATAAATATTAACATTCTGTGCTAAAATTTAGGACTCAAGTACTTAAGCCCACTTTCAGACCTAGCTAACCCTTCAGACCTATAGAATTTCCTACCTTATTCCCAGACCTTCTTTCAAATCCAGCATCTTCTCTGGCTGACTGAATAGGTCTTTGTAACCCACTACTGTCAGCCTTGGTAAGAAGCACTCTTTCTTTGGGCTTTGAATTGTTGACTTGACCATTAAAACCTCTATCACCTTCTTCAAAAGCTTGCTTTGCTTCCTCCAGATCAGCCTTTAACTTGGCAGCGAGTACTTTATCACCCATCATGTCAGCTTTGAGGTACTTAGCAGCTAATTTATTAAGGTCGTCTTTTGAATTTATAATCAAAGAGGTTCCTGAGCTTTTTTGAAGGATGGGCTTTTCAGGGGAGGGAGATTTTCTTTCTACAAGAAAAAACATCGTAAATAAGAATTTGCATTGTAAGGCATTAAAAATACTATTTTTGAAAACCTCTTGTAACTTACAAAAAATAAATCAATTTTAAAAGTGCAATTCAAAAATTGATTATTATTAAGAAATTCAACATACATTTTTATTTAAAGCCAAGCTAGTTTTTAATGGATATTTAGTGCTAAATTTTAAAAAATAACATTACTAAATTTTGTACAAAGTAACTCTCGGAATTAAGCAGTTTCTTGCGTAAGTATATACCAGTTTAGCCAAAGGAACAACATGTTACTTTGACCAGGAAGCCCTTGAACACTTCCAGTGTATTTCATAACATTGAAGATGAATCATATTTCTGGTTTAACTAAATATGACGTCATATCCGATGAAATATTAATTAATTCCACACATGCATGAGCATTTTTTAATAACTCCATGCAAGGAATCTGGTTGTGCAGAGTTTGGGTGGACTTCCTGCCTTCAGCAGGAAAATTATTATAATTCTTAAATTTCAGCATTTCTCTCAATTTCTTTTATATAATGGGTTTTTAATTCTAACTTTTCGAGTTGACTGGCTCTAAAAGCTTAATTCCAATATAATTTTTTTTCTTGCTTGACTCACACTGCCTTCGGCAGCGTTTTATCCCTAAATTTCTTTGATTTTTTTTTAATATAACGAGGTTTTAAATTTTAACTGATCAAGTCACTGGCTCCAAAAGCTTAATGTCAATAAAACAACTTTTCTCTTGCCTTTACTCACACCGCTTTTGGTAGCTTTTTCTCTACATTTCTTTTACTTTTTTAAATGGGGTTTTTTATTCTAACTTATCGACCTGCCTGCGGGTCTTAAACTTAAAAATGCAAGTAGAATCTTGCTTTCCCCCTACCAAACCAACACTCCAGTGGCTATTCTGTGCAACATTTTGAGAATTTTTTTTGTAAAAGGGTCATTCTGTGCCAAATCATCCAACGAAAAAAGAATGCATCCAAATTGGTCCACTAGAACATACCAAAACGCCCTTTTATAGATTCAGCATTTATATTCAACAAATTGATAACCTCCACCTTTTTGAAGTTGATGATAAGTACACTTAGTTTAGTTCAAATAGATTTCAATTTCAACCCATAAATTAAGTGTGAATTCTTTAAACTCATACTTAATTAATCAGAAACAGATCAACAGATGATAAAAAAGCATAAGATTAATAAATTCTCCTGATTTTTGTAAAAAAAAAAATAGGAGTTGAAAATGTTAAAAAAATATTTAAATTCACTTTCCACATTTCAAGGAAATAGATTTAGCAGTGCTACAATAAAAAAAAACCCTATAAAACTTACTTTTATACTCCACATCTTGATAATCATTTTTAACCTTTTTCCAAGATGGAACTTGTGACCTAGGTGGGCTGGCAAATCTTTTGTCAGTCTCATAATTGTCTGTTGTTTGAGCATCATTTTTAACCTTTTTCCAAGATGGAACTTGAGATCTAGGTGGGCTGGCAAATCTTTTGTCAGTCTCATAATTGTCTGTCTTTTTAGCATCATTTTTAACCTTTTTCCAAGATGGAACTTGAGATCTAGGTGGGCTGGCAAACCTACTGCCAGTCTCATAATTTTCCTTTGTTTTGGTTTCTAGGCTTCTCTGTGGATGGATCAAATGAGAGTCCCTTTTATCACTCAGGTCTGAATAGGAAGAATGTCTCTTGAAGTCGGAGCTGCTATACTTTCCCACTCTTTTCCTATTTCTATCAGAGTCTTTTGGTCTCTGGAAATGATATGACCTTTCAGGGCTGGGAGAAGCATCCCTATAAGATCGCCTTTTGTAAGACTTGTGAGATGATTTGTTGTCTTTGGAATGATTGGATTTATATTTATTTTTTGTGTGATGCTTCATCCTAGCTTCGGCCTCTTCAATCATGGACTCAAGCTTGGAAAGAGACTGAAATAATAAAGATCATTGTAACAAAATTGAAATTTTACACCAATTCATGTCAAATTAAATTCTAAAATAAATAAGTTATTAAACATTATAACCCAACTGGTTAATGGATTTTTCAACAATTACATTTAGAACACACAAAAATATTAAAACATCCTTTTGTTAGACTTTAGGATTAGCTGGGTGCAAGCGCCAAGTTTTCTAAAATAAGGAGAAGATATTCAAACATTTAACTAAATAACAATTTAAGTATCAACTGTACTAGATTATAACATTTCTTGTCGGTGATATCACGGGTTGTAGGGAGGAGACGCCACACTTTTTAGCTACCTAATTGGCAAGTTAGAGATGACTTTCTCTCGCTGTCTTTTTTGCCAATTAGGTAGCTTGAAAGTCTGGTGTCTTCTCCCTTCAACTCATCATGTCAACTGAAGGAAACATAGTAACCTAGTATAGAAGTGTCACTTTCAATTTTTTTAAACTCTTGATGTGAAATTTGTAAAATGTTGCCAACAAAGTCCGATTGACGAGAATTTTCACCTATCCTTCTAATCAGAAATATCTTATTTGCCAATTAACTTAATTTTTCAACCTTTAGGACAACATAAAATACGTAGTTACTCATGATACTTAATAGCAGGTGGTCAAAAAAAATATTTTGAAGTATATTGAATCAAAAGCTGAGCTTACCCCCCATCGTTGCACAGCAACATCTTCCATGCTCCTTCCTTCTTCTTGAGCTTGTTCTTGAATCCTAATGTAGGCTTTTTTAAGGTATGCATACCCTCCATCTCCAACAGAAGTAGATGGAAGACGCAGGCTGTCAACATCAACCTCTTCCTGAGGTAGGCCAGTTCCATCATTTTTCCAATGAGGATTCAGCTCTCTGGATTTTTGTATGGACTAGAAGAGGTGAGTATAAGAATAAGACAGTATTGAATAAAAGGTAAGAATGATCGAGTTTAACAGAAAATTTAGAAAATGGATAAAAATAATCCAAAATACAGATTCACTTCCATTATGAATGCTTCAAAGGATTTTATATTAAAAAATAATGGAAGCAAATATTAATGGCTTGATTTATTAATGAATAAAGACAGAACAATTAGTAGTTTTGCAGTTATTGTACATACAATTTCATTGATAACAGGCTAAAATCCCCAAATTATGAAAGTAATAACAAAAGAGCAGCAGTATCTTAGAAGCATTAATTTCATTTTACATGCAATACTGTTTTTTGAATTAAGTATTACCTCTTCTATTGCCTTTTGCTGGTCTCTTTCTTCCTTTTTCTGTTGTCGAGAGCTTCCTGACATAAGTTCTTGTCTAGTTAGAGTATGAACAAAAGATTCCATGTTCATCCAGTCTTCATGCTAAAAATAAGTTTCAATAAAAGCATGTTTGAAAATTTAATAAGATTTTATTCATTTTACTTTCCTCACAAAAGAAGTTAGATATGTTGGCACAGAATATCACAATGCAAAAGATATTAAAAGAGTTAAGGAATTATGTATTGAAAGATTCTGATGTATTCCAAAGTTAAAATCAAAATTTTCTATAGTTGCTTATTTTTTACACTTATCAACATCAGAAAAATGCATACTTTGGCTTTTGGTGGTTCTTTAGATTCTGTAGATTGTTCCGCCTCCACCCATTCCATCATTTCTGCTTCAGAAGTGTCCTTCAAGAAAAATTAGTAATTTTAAAAAGGATAAAAAATGCCACTGGATCGGAAAGATTTTAGAAAAAAAAAACTAAATTTTTTTATTCTAAAACCTTTGCTTTTTACTTTTCTATTCAGGAGCAAATTAGAGGGGTTTTTTTTGGGGGGGGGGTGTACAATTGCAATAATACACTAAAATGTAGTTTTCATTATAACAACCCTGAATCCTAAAGCAAAGTTGCAGAACACAAACAAACTAGACAATTTTTTGTGGCAAAGTGACAAGGGGTTCATTTAGATAGGAAGGGTAACCTTTTATTTCAACGTAATCTATGTAATTTTGAACATGACAATGTTTGAAAAAGTAGCATTTAAATATAGTTGAACAGACACAGTGAACACTAGTTATATAGAACAACATTTAATGAACTACATACTAATATCGTATTGGTAATAGTGAACTATTTAATTGGTTTCTCCTGATCGTTCCGGTAATTGGGCTTGATTCTGTATTATTAACAAAGATAAAAAAGTGCATTATTCTGCACAATATAGAGCAGTAGTTACAAACTGGCTGAAATCTAAGGACCACTAGCCTAAAATGACTGTCTTAAATTAACGTCCGTTATGAAAGTTCAGAATTTTTTAGTCAATGCTGTGATAAGTTACATGTCTTATAATGTTCTTTGAATTTTTTAAAAACAAAAATGTCTTATAGATTCACAGACTTTTTAAACTGATGACACTAAAGTGAAAATGGGTTTCCATTTGATGTAACATCTGTTACACACAAACAATAATTCCCCCCCACCCCAATTTAAACCCCCGGATATAAGTTTTCGAACATGCATATCTTTTTTTCAGAACTAGTTTTACTAGGGAAAAAATATAAAATGTTATGAGTCATATTATTGTCTTGTTCAATGTTATGAGACATTTTTATACCTTTTAAAATTGTTCAAATATCGAATTTCCGAGCGATTGTAATGTCTGTTCCATTGGAATTACCCTTCACAGATCACCCATACCCTCTATCCCTTTTAGAACGACCAAATTAAAAGGTAAAAGTTCATTTTCCCCAATTAAATAGGCTACCTATGTTATTCATTTTATCACTCAAATTATTATTTAGAATATCCTATTCAATGGTCTGTGCAAGGCAATTTTACTACCGTTTTGCAGTACCTTCACAAATTCACCATTTGATGAATAGGTACTTTCAAAAATTAAGTTTTAGTAAAAAGGTACCTTCACAAATTAAATTTTTGAAAGAAATTTCGATAGGAAGCTATATTTTCTTAATAGTTAACTTTTTAGCCATTCTAGACTGAATTATCTTTTGTTTTTAATGTTTAAAAATCATTTACATGAGATTTTGAACATATTTTCACAAAATCACTGAAAATTTTTCACAAATTACCACTAAATTTCCACAAAATAAGTACCTCTTAAGAAAAACCTAGACAGACCCCTGCTATTTTAGCTTTGTGACCTTGAAATAGAAAATAAATTTTTTTATTAAATTAAGTTATTTAAATTATTTTTGCAACGTAATAGATTTTCCAAGTTTATTTTATCTCAAAATTGCTTTTCGACCATATATAGAAGCAGAAAGTACTGCTAACAATTCAGTCATGACTTTATCAACTCAAAAGTCCATAGTCTCGAGAATGGTTCCCCTCATCTTGTTCAACTCACACTGCTATCATAATCTGTGTTCACAAGCAACTTTTTATGTGTGCTTTCGGGTTTCCACAGACTGCTTTTGAGGCCCTCAGCAACCATTGGTTCAGAACCAACAATCTAGAGCTTTTTCCCACATGCAATTTACTAACATTCAGTACATGAGAAAACTAATAATAAAGATTTAGTTTTATTACAGCCTATATTCCTTTACAGTAGAACCTTGATTACTTTTGGAATCAAGTGGTGGTTGGAACACTATAAAAGTCGAATAATAATAAGGGAAGAATGAAACAAAGTAATTTACAGAGCTCAAAACAATCAAAATCAAAATATTCCCTAAGAGTTAAAATTGAGGGTACAATAAAGAGAAAATTTTAGTCACTGAAATTTTATTTAAAATAACTAAAAAAATTTCTGACCTTCTTTTGGCAATACTTTGCTTAGTTTTTGCTAAACACTTAAATGTTTCCTTTTTTATTAATAGTCAGTCATTTTGATTTTGTTTTAGTCTTTCAAATTCACATACTTTTATAAAACTGAAACCCCCCCTAAAAGTTTAGAAATAAAAGGAAAAAAAGGAGTAAAATTGACTACAAAATCTGCCATGTGGGTGGCAGGATTATTTGATGATTAGTAGTAGTATTTGGTCACCTTAATTTGTATTTGTATCAATCAAAGCAGTGACATAGCTGTAAAAAAAATTCTGCAGGGGGATATTGGAATTTTGGGATGGGATATGGGGTAAATTTATTGCTTTTCTATGGTCAAAAACTGTAAATTTCTGATTTGGAGGAGGGGATATATCCAAGAATCCCCCCTCTGGCTATGCCCCTGAATCAAAGGTTGGATAATTGAGCTTTTACTGTAACTTCAAAACAATTTTACATAAAATCTCAAAAAGGATAACCACTTCAAGTTAAATTAAAACTGAAATAAAAATTCTATTACAGCACTGATACATTAAGAGTGGATATTATTTCACATAAAACTAAGAAATAACCAAATTAATTTCCAAACTTACTGAACCACTTGATCTTGACCGAGTTTCCTTCTTATGCTTTTTATTTTTCTTATGTTTCTGAAAAGATATTTTTTTAGAAAGATATATATAATAAGTGAAAAATTTGGGGCCAATTCCTTCTTGTTTGTTTTCATTGAATAGTAAGTATTTACACATGAATCACTGCCCTCTATTTAAATATGTATCTTGTGCATAACACATAACTCAGTAAAACTTTCGAGATCAATAGAAAATTTGCCAAGGAAAGAAGTTAGCCTACCAAGTAAAATACTGAAAATTACAAAAAGCAAATAAAATAAAAGAAAGGTCGTGTAACTTAGGTAGACCTTTACTTTTTACCTTGCAATTTTTTTATCAGTTCATTAAAAATAAACTGATGAAACAACTTTCCCTCGATACCATGGGTTTCATAACCAGGGTTTTAACTCCTTTTGGTACTGGTACACCTAGTCCGATTTCAGACATTACATTAAAAACATTTTTTTGAAGGATTTGTATTTTGATGAACTGAAAAGAAGTTGTAAATAATAGAATTTGAAATAGGAAAGGAGGGTCTGGGGGTCCAACCCCAGACGTATTGACCTCACCCTCACCATAACAGGGTTTTAGCTCGTTTTGGTACACTTAGCCAGAATTTCGGGGGGCCCCCGTTTTTTGCCGAGTTTGGTGCTGCCAATGCCATTTATAACAGAGGGATCAGCTGGAATAAGAGTCCTCCATTTGGCGACTCGCATTGCGGTCGCCAACTGTACACTATAACTAATCGTGCCGCTAACTTGGCGAACGCAACGCGAGTCGCCAAATGGAGGACTCTTATTCCAGCTGATCCTAACAGAGTAATGGCGGCTTTACACCACGCAATTTGCAACAGCTGCAATTGCGACAGCCGCAGAAACTCAGCAACAGTTTTCGAGGCTTCCTATTAGTTCTTTCGAATCGCAGCTGTCGCAATTGCAGCTATGGCTGTCGCTAATCGCGTGGTGTAAAGCCGCCATAAGTTCAACTTCTATAGAATTGGGTGGCCAGAATCTACCTATTTCATTGTCAGGCCTGGTTTCTTTGGATGACCCCTGTGCACTGAGGCTTTTGAATTCTCTCATTACTTTGGATTATACGTAGTTCCCTAACAACTATTAACACAATTACTTCCACAATTATATATATAAGAAAGAATGCGTTTACCCATCAAGGACAAAATATTTTCCCTCAACCATTTGAATGCAATTCATACTCATATAAAATGATCTAAGGTTAATTGAGACAATTATTCAACATAAAAGACAAATGCAGTATTCAAACTAAAGATTTAAGGCTATTCATGATAAAAAAAAAATGATTACCTTATGCGTTTTGGATGAAGTATGATTTTTTGTTTTTAGGTCATTCATGTTTGCAAGAGATGGCGGTGTACTTTTCACGTTAATAAGAATTGTGTGTGGGGGAAATTCTTTGCTTTTGTTTACATTTTCTACACAAAACAAGATTTCTTGTTGCCATACTATAAAAACGAAATAATTTATAATTACGGTTATGAGTCTTTTTTAATACAAGATTTTTATAAAATTTAATTACTTAATTATCAGTATTTTAATGATTTTAAATGTTATTACTAACAACTAATTGTTAAGTATTTCAATTAATTTGTAGTTATAATTAGAGAAAGACAAAAGTAAAGATTCGGTAGGAATGAGTGAACATAAAGAATCTGAAGTCCTAGGCGCCTAGGCAACCCAATTTTTATCTCTTTTCTCATTGGTCAAACAAATTTATTTACGACTCGCTTTCTTTTTTTTTTAGAATTTGAACCAATCACCGTACAGATAAAGATTGGCTTGACGAGGACTACAGAAACTTTTATCCGGCCCATAGATCAACCAAGTTGACAGCTTAAATATTTTTAATAAAGGTGATAAAAAGCCAATTATTGAGCCTAGTTAACATAACTAGGATTGGCAGAAAACGACAAAAATGCTAATAAGTTTTTTATTAAATTTATCAAAATCATCAAAAAATCCGCTCTAAACATATTTTCTAATTAAAAAAATTATTTAACAAATGGCAACTTTAATTATAGGTTTTCTTTTTTATTTAAGTTTTTCTAAAAGAACTTATTTTCTAACAAAAAATCCAAATGTAAATTAAGAGAAATACATTGTATATTTTACATTAAGTATAAAATAAATATCTGTAAAGGGTATGTAATTCAAAGTACTATATACAAATATATGTCATTTAACTTTTATGTGTTAATTGCATTCCTACATATAGAACTAATTATTGATTCTTTTGAATAAGCATAAAATTTTATGGCAAACTTGAAATATGTCCTCCATGTGACGAATGTAGAACGATGGGTCGCTAGAATTAATGGGAGACCGGTCGATCGGCTACACATATACAGGGTGTTTCATAATTTCTAGGGGAGGACGGGAGGTAGGGAACATCAAGACGAACAAGAATCGGTATATAGAAAGGGGGGTGGAAAATGGGGTCTAAGGGGTGAAAATCATGGTAGAAAATTAGCAAAAAACCTCGCATATCTGGGCAGAAAGAGATACAATTGTTCGATTCCGGCATTTTTTACATTCAACAAATTAAAATTTTTCATGTGAAAACGAGATGCAAGTGTTTATTCTAATCAAAAACAGACCATTAATTGAATAAGGCATGCGTTGTAGGTACATTAAAGTTACAATTGTTCCTTGGTCAGACTTAGTTCTTTGTGCCATATAATTCCAAACAACCAACAAAACTCTAGCATAAGATGCTTTTGTCGTGACACTTTCTATATTGTAGTCTATCAACTTACAACGTATGCCTGTTTCATTTATTAGCCTGTTTTTGATTAGAATAAACACTTGCAGGGGGACGGATGGCCTGTTCGGTTTGCTTCTCTGCCTTTCACGCCAGCAGTCTGCGCACTGCTCCGTCGTGAGTTCGATTCTCACCTCGCCCCTGGGTGTATTTTCCTTCTTTGTGCCAGTAAAAATTCTGTTGTGTCTGTCTTACTTGACGAAGGTGTATAAGCGGATCCTTGAGATCAAGCACACATACCGGAAAATATATGTAACCAAAAACCAAACCAAACTAAACACTTGCATCTCGTTTTTACAAGACAAATTTTAATTGGTTGAATGTAAAAAATGCCGGAATCGAACAATTGTATCTCTTTCTGCCCAGATATGCGAGGTTTTTTGCTAATTTTCACCCCTTAGAGTCCTTAGACCTTGTGTTTTTTATTACACTGGAAACAATTTTCTAATTGAAATTTTTGCTTTATCTTTTAGTTTTCGATTTGCAATGGCTAACTTCCAAAGTCCGCGGTTACTCACATTCGGTTGCGCATAGTCACTTTACCATACCGTTACCTTAACTGCATATAGTGGAGTCTCTAATGTAAATTTGTAAAAATTTTCTGTAAATTTATGGTACCAAGGTTATTTTGGTTCTTTAGGATATGGAGAGTCAGAAAATCTTTGGTACCAATTTTTCTTTTCACTTTCCTGGTGTAGAGGTCAAGTCAAAGGTCAAATTATATACTTCCATATTTTGACTGTTAGGCAGGTATAATTTAGTTCAGAAGCATTTAAAATTGTTGTAAATTGGTGGAAATAAAGTAAAAAAGTTTCTGAGCTTAAAAAGTATTAATTATAATTTGTTAATTAATTAATTAATTAATTAAAATGCGAAAAACGTCATTTTTTCTGTTTAGTTTCATATGAAGGTATAATTTGGTAAAAATACTACCATTTGTCTATTATATGGTGGTTAAGATTCTTTGTTAAAGAAAAGTTTAAAAAAAGTTGGTTATTCAATGTTTTCTTTGAGACGAGATCAACTCAGGAGCGCGCGCAGACAGGGAGCCAACCAACAGGAGTTCCCCTGCTGGTGTTAATACAGTATCGAGCTTTACTTCCAAAAACCTAAGACAGAAATCACATGTGGTTGTTTTCGAAAGTAATAAACACGCCCAAAGAAAACAGATACAGGGTACCGCGGATATCGAAAATTGCGGATAACCCGAAAAAGACTAAAAATGAGGTAAAAATACCCCAAAAATTTTTTTTCAGCGTAAAAACTATGTTTTATTGCACAATAAACATGATATGTAAACCTTTTAAAATATGTACAGTACAGCAGAAACATTTGCTCTACATCTAAACCACTGAAATTTTTAAAATTCAAATAAAAAAATCAATTCAAATCAACAAAAATTTTTTTGTGGCACTCGCGGATAACCCGCACCGCGGATCATCCGCTCGCGGATAATCGGGGCTCTACAATACTATATTCCTCCTGGTGAACCTGGTAATAGATGGCATGGTTTTAGTTTAGCAAATTAATGGAAACATCAACACATCTAAGGATCTTGCTAATCAATACTTGATTATATTAAACAGTGTAGCTGAAAACTATAATACCATTCACCTAGTTTTTGACCTTTACTCCGTGAATTTATCACTAAAAACAGTAACACGTAATAGGCGTAAAGAAATAAAATTGATAACAGGGCTTTTATTTATATATATGACGCCAATTAAAAGGGGACTCTCTTATTTTCAATACCAAGATTTACTATAATTTGAAAACAAATCAAGAAGCAGACACCATAATAATATACCATGTCATTTATGCTACAACTTTAGGATACACTGTTAACATCTTGTCACCATAATACAGATGTTTTCATTCTGGCTTTGAGACGGTATCCCCTTTTAGTCCTGAAGTCCTGTGTCATAACTGGAATAGGAGCCAAAAAACGAATTGTTTCTCTCAAATCCATATATGATCGTCTAGGTGAGCAGAACTGGATTGATGCACTTCCTAGCTTTCATAGTTTTACTGACTGCGACCAGTGGCGGATTCAGGGGGTGGCACTCTGGAAAGTACCCCCCTTGGACCCAAAAAATCACTCATAAGTACCAAAAAATGTCCCAAAAAGGTACTCAAAATGAGTTAAAACCCTACTTTTACAGGTCAAATTCCAAAATTTTTTCAGGGGAAGGACTCTCATACCCCCTAGCGGTACCAAAAGGAGATTTCCTCGGACTGTGATAATTAATAGTACTTTCATTTTTATCATTATCAACACGTTTTAGATTAATTACTTTAGAGATGTTTTAGGTGCAAAATTACATAATTAACAAAATAAGTTTGTTAAATTTATTACTATAATAAGTATAACTTAACGGGATGATGGACCTTGACAAAAGTCACAAGTTAAGTTAGAAAACACTCTTGACTTTGGAGACAACCAGGGCCGGATTAACCATGTCGGGGCCCCTAGGCAATGCACTCTCGGGGCCCCTTTTCTCTTACCTTTTTAAATTATTTTTTAAACCCACATCGCAATATTATGCTTTTACTACAGTGAGAAGGCTTGTTATCACCATATTCAATAATTTTTTGCTATAAAACGTTAGCTAAACCAAACCATGAACCGTAATGAAAAATGTTTGCGGTAAATACATGCCCTCATGTCTGGGGGTCCTCCCCCGGAAAATTTTGTGAAATTTAAACCTGTGTGAAAATAAACTGCAGGAGGATCTCCGCCCCCCCTTGAAAATTTGACATTTTTGAACTTTTTTCCCAAGAAAATTCGTGCTTTACAAGGAACTGTTGTTTTTGGATGTAACCCAAAGGGCTGGCCTCAAAATGAGCTAAAACACTACTTAAAGAGGCAAATTTCAAAAAAATTTCTGTGGGAGAAAAATTTTTACATATATGTTATACAGTGTATTTCTCTTCAAAATTCTGACGCTTACAAGAAGCAGTTACCTTTGGTTGTTCCCCAATGAGGTTGCAAAGGCAACCTCCAGTTTCCCTTGCTTATTATTGTGTTACGTTTATTTGTAACTTTTTTCTCTAGAAAATTCTGTGGTTTACAAGGGACTGTTCTCTTCGGATGTAACTTAAATGGTGTACAAAAATGAGGGAAAATTTCAAAATTTTTCTGGGGGGACCCCCCATTTTTACTTAGAGATCACATTAAAAAATTTCAACATTATGTGTAATATTATTCAAATACTTTTAAGTTTTCTAAATCTTAACGTCTTAACGTGTAAATTACTCATTAGGGGGTACCTTAAAATGACGTTGAGTAATCCCCTCCAAAAAAAACAAGTCTGGTTACGGTTAACAACTAACCCAGTCCCGCTTTAAAAATCCTGGCCCCTGGTATGAACCGGCAGTGCTTTAACTTTAAACTGTGGAAAATGGAAAAGTAGGGAACCGGAAGAAAGAACACAAAAAAGTTAGGAATCCTAAGTATATTAAAGAATAATTTTTTTTTCAAAACTTTAGTTTTTGTTTTTTTTGCATTTGTAGCATGCAAAAGATAATTTCTAAGCTAATATATAGGGAATCTGAGAGGTTCCTCTATGGAGCCATTTTAGACGATTTTTTCATGGGCCCCTTGCTTAGGTCCGGACTCGCATAAAAAAATCTTCAAATTTGATTTTAACTCAAAGAAACATTTCAAGAGAAATTCTCTGGGTAATGGGTGCCCATACAAAAGGGCAAAGGGGGGGGGGGCTATGTGCAGGCCCCCCCTCGCGATCCATTTTAGAAGTCACCCAAATTAGTTAAAACATTTCTCTTAAGAATAAAATTTCAGAACTTTTTCTGGGGAGGACTCGTAGACAGTAGACACCCCCTTTTTGCTTGAAATTCCAGTATTTTATGCAAGAATTTTTGCATGAAGCACTCGTGAGGGGCCCCTTTGAAATAATTATGAACCAACACCTCATAAAAATAGTAGTATAGTTACTGCTTGAAAAAAATATAAATAGTTACTACTTGTAAACATTTTTCTTGGACCCCTTATCCTGAATTCAAATATATGGGCACCCACCCTCTGGGGACGGGGCCCCTAGCTCACGATGGGCCCCTAGGCAGTTGCCTACTTTGCCTATTGGATAATCCGGCCCTGGAGACAACGGACAATTTGAAAAAGAAATAATAGTTCATTAAGACAAGAAATTATGTTAAAGGTAGTTATAAAATGTTTTACAATTACTTGAGTAACTATAATTCAAAATATCTTTCTTATTATTGCTTATTTTCTTGCAAGAAATACAATTTAATAAGTAGGTTTAAGAGCATTGGTATTTTTAATTAAATCCCATTAATTAACCGCAAATTAAAATCTTTAACCCACCAAAAAGTTAACTGAATAAGTATTTTTAAGTAATAAGTTGCAAAATTTGGAAAAAATACAAAAATACCAATTGCAAAGTGAAAAGTTTGAAATTTTGAAAAAATTAATAAATTTTTAATTAATTGAAATTTAATTAGTTTTTTTTTAATTGAAAAGATATTTCGAGTATTTACTCAGCATTCCATCTGTATTCTAAATTTCATATTTCTAATGTAATAAATAAGCTCATTATGTTAAAAGATCTATTATACCTTAAAAGGTATTACTTGACCTTGTAATTAGCCTAATTAGTCTTAAAAGTTGTTGAAAAAATTGGTACCAAACTTTTTTATGTTCCTTAGACCATAAGTAAACCAAAAAACATTAGTTTACAGAATTTACAAAAACTTTTTACGAAAGCCTTTTTTTCGACATTGGAGCTTCCACTAATAGCTTTAGCTTGCTCCGTTAGCAATTTATTTTAGGGTAAAGGGACTTTCCTATTCCCCTGTATATACATGGGTTTAACAAAATAATCATATTTTTAAATTGACGTTCTCCATTTCACTCAAAATTCAGACACCGCGATGGGAACTACATACTTTGTTTGTTAGTGACGTCGTAGGGTCAACTTAAGTTGCTGTCTAGTATAGACTAGACTGCAACGTTTCCTGACCCTATGACGTCACTACGCGGAAGGAAAACTGCATTAACAGAAAGCCTTTTGGGTTGCTAGGAGAGTTTCGGTAAGCAAATCGTGATAAAAAGACGCTATATGCATGTACATGGGTTTAACAAAAGAATCATTTTCAAATTGACGTTCTTCATTTCACTCAATATTTTCACTTTTTAGCGATGCCAACCACAAAATGGGAGGGAGATTGTTTCCCCTAGGAAAATTTAAGACTATGAGCATGCCAAAAAGTGTTTTTAGACATACTATAAACTTAAGTGAGTATAGGGTTGAGTGCTATGAACAACTCTCTAGACTAGAAAATATTGTAAAACTGCCAAGGGGATCCGAATCTGGGGTTTACCCGGCTTTGTATATGGTTGTATTAGC
Organism: Tetragnatha montana; assembly: GCA_963680715.1. NCBI lineage: Eukaryota > Metazoa > Arthropoda > Arachnida > Araneae > Tetragnathidae > Tetragnatha > Tetragnatha montana. Next base: position 17,846,088 of record OY796681.1, read on the forward strand.
ATTGTTCCAGGAAACTGACACCCCTGCTTTGTGACTCTCAAATTGAGAAAGGATAGAATTTTTATTTATTGGAAGAAAAGGTATTCAAACTAAACAATACATATTAATTCTAGGTTTTCAAGACTATCGAAAATATACTTCTACATTAGATGCTATGACTTTAAATCACGAGGATAGTGAAAAGACTATTTTTTTAGATAAGTAAGTTTATTTATTTGTGTAATAATAACCATAATGGTGTATGTTTTTAATGGGTATTTTTCTTATTTTTTAATGTTCTATGAAATGAATCGGAGTGCAATTGAGGGCCAAAAATGCTCTCTTATTTCTAGTAATTATTTTTGTTTTTATCATGCTTTTACTTCCAGTCGAGATTTAGATAAATGAGATTATTCAATTTCGAATAAAGTAAATTTGTAGTGTCTGTTAAACTCGCCAGTAAAGAATGTAGCTCTGTTCCGTAATATGGGATAACTGGCTCTTAAGAGAAACTTCAGCCCAACTATCGGAAAGAGATTATTTTTGCTCTATCGATATAAAAGAATAGAGCATTCGCACATGACGTCACTGGAGGACAAGAAGCGGGATTACAGCGGCCGTTGCTACAGCGGTTGTTAGGGACATTATTGATAGGGTTTGCAAATGCTCCATTAGAAGCATTCGTACATGATGTCACTGGAGGACAAGAAGAACTCGATGCTAAGGCCGTTGTTAGGTCCGAGTCATGTGATTGAAAATGCTCTATGGGATTATTGCTTATCCAATTAATAATCCGAAAATATATTCTAATGCCTTATGTGATTAATTTAACCCGTAACAGGGGAGGTGAAAAAATGGAACATACCAGGGGACGTGGGGTCTCACAGACCGCTCAACGTTATATTTTTTAAAAAATTTTCTAATCAAGATATGATTCTGATATTTCAGTACACTGTTCTTGGAACATTTATCTCTTCATAGAAAAATATTTATTAACTTTATGATAAAATAAAAGTTTTCACAGACAATTTTCCAAGAGACTTAAATTTTTCGATGGAAACCACATGGTGCAGTAAATTCTTTATAATTTAAAATAAAACGCATCTATTGTGAATTAACTGTGTTTTTTTATTATTTAATATGTAATGCAAGTTTTAATTGGAAAAAATTCATTGTAGAACAATACAAAAAAATTCTGACACTACCTGAAGTATCATTTTTTCACCAGTGTTTTAGAAGCAAAAAATTTAGAATTTTTCACAGAAATCTTATTCACAGTTACCTTTACCACTCTAAAATCACTCCCAACTTCATATAATTTTTTTCAACTCTTCCGCATAACCAGGATCAGAAGGATAAATTAATCTCCGAGGACCGAGTTTCAAAGCCATGCGTACTAAGTCTGGACAAAAACAGTTACACTGAGTGGGACCTGAGGTCTGCTGGACCGCGTGGGAAAGAATTTGTGGAATTTCGAAGGCATGCACTTGGAAAAACTTGCTGATAAGAAGGGGTCAGTCTCAAGGTCATGTAAGGGGAAGGTAGGCGAAAATTCTATTCAATTCAACCCAGTATGTGGTAGGGGGAAGGGGAGCAAAATGTTGCGCGGTCTGTGAGACGTCACGTCCCCTGCTACGGGTTAAGTACTAGTAGGGTTTGTACACGGTAATTCAATACTCATGGGGAAAAGAAAATGATAATGGGTATAGTAGACTACCCAAAGATGATTCAGAATCTTTCTGGAAAGGGGGGGTCCGAAGCAATCCCGAGGCATTTGAGCCTTGTCAGAAGCAATGAGAAATGGATCATTGAGGATAAAAGAAATAAAATCCTACAGTGCCAATAATCCTGCTTTATGGACATACTTTTGACTCCCTATGATCCTATATGAGATTATTTTTGACTTAAAAAACTGTCAAGTTTTAATCCTAAAGAGGTCATCTTCAAAATCCGACAGTAAGAATTGCTTTAGTAAAAATATTTTTGTCTCATTTTTGATTTTGACTAAGAATTTTGAATCAACCGGTATAAATTCTACGGAATAAATTTCCATGAATGCTGTCCTTAAGACACTTATTAATAGTTCATTCTTTCATTTTAGTAAATAAATTTTTTTGTCTATAGTATAACTTATAACTAGTGACGCGATAAAAGCTACTTTATGGTTTGCTACTTATTAGTAATCAGAATTATCTATCTTATTATAGCAATGATGATCAGGAGTTTCACAGTAGTGGGAACGACCCGGTTACTGATATTCAGCGGCAGTTTTTATATGCTGCCGAAAAATGCTCAAAGGACATTGAATTGATTTCGACCCAAGAGAAAGCATTGCTTATGGATATCAAGGAATCTTTACCACTAGAGGTATTGATACACGGAAATTACAAAAAACAAAAATGTTTTGCTGGTACTGATACATAGTTTAAGTTAATAAATATAGAAACTTTGTGTTTACCTTCAAAGTTAACAAATAAATATGAAGTGTGACCAGGGACGTCATTTCAGTTTTTGGTTGGGGGCAAAGATTCTATTAAGTGGGGCTGGGCCACGCCGTAACAAGACTTGTTTTTTTTTTGGGGGGGGGGGGGTTGACTCAACGTAATTTTAAGGTACCCCCCAGGGGGGCTCATCTGGCTCTCCGATTACTTTCAGCCAGGATGACGTGATCGGCTGGAAGGCGTTGAAGTTTTGAGGAGTGACTAATCAGGGTTACATAGGGAAATCGCGGAGCTTCTTATAGGGATTTTCTTACGTAGAAGGGAGTAATATAAGACGCGGAAGGGAAAATATAGACCTGTGAACTTGCATAAGCAACAAATCATATATTTAAATATCAATACTTGTGATCTATATGGGTGCATTCAATTTTTTAACTTCTGATGGGTTAAAACTGATTAAAAGTTTTCATTGAATTAAATTATGAGTATCTTGTTTTCCTTCTCATAAGCAACTTGAAGAACAAGTTTATAGCTTACCAAATAGTGGATTAAATACAAACTATGAAATTTAAAACTGATTCCTATGCATAATTACGGAGGTTCATTACTTAAATCAATAGTGATCGATTTGTAACAATATTTTAAAAGTTAAACAAATTCCCACTATCTGTATTTTAGAAAATTCTAAATACAAAGAAAATACCGTTTTTTAAAGCAGTATTTAGTTACAATCCGATACTTCTAGATCACTAAAAAAATCTTCAAATTGTGAGCTATTTTTGGGTTGTTCTTCTTTTGTATGTTTTGTATACAATTGATTACGCTACTAATCGCTACTAATAGGGAAAAAGTTATAAATAATCGTCAAATTTTTAGGGGGGTGGGAGATCCCCCCCATTTTTGAAAATTCCCTTTTAAACCAGTGCTTTACTTCCTTTTCAAACTCTTTGGTTCCCAATAAGGGAACCGCTTACTGAAAGCGGCAGAATTTTCAAGGGAGAAACATTGTATAACAGGCGTCCCCAGAAAAATTTGACCCTCAAAAGTAGCGTTTTAACTGCTTTTGGGACTTTTTGGTTAAATCCGATGTTTCTTGTGGAAGTTACAGAATTTTTTAAGGAATTTGCAGCAATTTTTCACTTAACAGTGAAAACCTGTTATTCATTTGGGGGGGGGGGGGAATTGCCCCCCCAAAATGACGCCCATGAGTGTGGCTATTTAGTAACATTCCCTATAGAAGAAAACTGCGCAGCGCATATTTCAAATTCAAAAAATGGATAGCTGTTTATCAAGAAACTTATAGTTTCGAATGTAGTATTTCCATTTGCCGTTTCTGTAAACCTTAGAACTTTAAACAAATTAATATGTCTATGGCTTTTTGTGCGTATATCATAAACGCGTATTATTGTGTTTTTTTTCTAGAAAAAAATATATGGAAAGTGAATAAGAGTAGACCAAGAAATTGGATCGGATCTTTGTGTGACGGTGACCATAATGTATTGTCACTACGACGCAATAAGCCGATTTGTAACTTTGGTGTGACGTCGCAATGTGGTGATTCGTGCTGTTTCAAATTAGTTTTAAAATTTCAAAAATTAATTATAATTCGGTGGTGTATGTAGCATTGTTTGAAACTGAGTATTTATGGTATTTCAAAATTGAAATAATTGGGCATCATTCACAAGAATCACAAGTAAATTTTACGTCTTGCGTATATTTACTGAACATCCAAAGGTAGGAAGAGGATTAAAGAATAAAAAAAAATAACAATAATGGGTAGTTTTAGAATGCAAGACACAACGAATTGGTGATCAGAAGAACACAACAAAAAATAATGGCACCAGATCAGAAACAGAAAAATCTATTTTATATGTAATGAAGATTTTTTCTAAAGTACTGTGTAGAATATCTGTTAAAACAACAAAGGTTTTTTTAGAGTAGGCGTTGAGTTACAGAAAAAATTGTATTTTACATAAAATAGAGATATTCTGTGGACTGTAGATTACCAGTGAAAATAAAAGATTTTATTTGAAGTGGAGCTTGGTTACAGAAAATCTAAAATTTAGATATTATGTTAAAACAATATTTTTTACACTGTTTACTATGCAGTCTATTATTTTTTCAGACTAGGAAAGCATTGAGTGCAGTAAAGCTATCTATGCAAATGATGCATGCCAAGTTTGCTAAGGAGCTCGACATCAATCTGAATGAAGTACACGCAGTATTGACACGAATTGAGAGGGCCTATGAAGATATACAAGAATTAAAACAGTGGATAAAATCAGCTGGGTGGTTGGTTATCAATTTTTAATATTATACCTAATATTATAAATGTTTAATTTGCATATCTTTCAAAAGAATACCTATCTTATTAAATTTCTCAGAATATCTGATTGCGAAATAAATTCTTAATTTGCAAGTCACTTACTTGATATTAGGAATGATATAAACTTGTTAAAAATATTTTGAGCTATCTTTAAACTTTAATAGTTTTTACTAAAATATCTATCTTAAAACTCTAATTTTGAACTTAGTGAATTTTTCTCACACCCTCGAAATGATATATAATTAATGTTTAAAAGTTCTTAAAGGGATATACAACAATAAAAAGTATCCGGACTGTTCAGATTTTCAACAAGCAAATAATTTCTTTTGAAATCCTCGCAATATTCCAAGCAGCACAAGGCCGGTGTAAGAACCCCTGATAAATGCGCATGCGTGTCGCCTTTATTTTTTGCTGTTTTTGGAAAATGCAATAAAATAATAACTGGGGATAGAACCCAAAGTTAGATTACTAATTCGATTCGAACCAGCAAAATTGTTCTATTAATGCATAAAACCAATCGAAGGGCTCAAACCTGTTAATTTCTAACTAGCTCATCGTAATTTCTCGGGTAATATTGTATTAGGAGTAAAACTATATGTATTACTATAACGACTTAACGCACATTGTTAAATTCTAGTCTCTAAAAATCCTTTGTTTTGTACTTCATCTTATTGGACACGACGAAAAATTATTTCTAACGACAATGGGGATTTTTAGGGGCTGTATTCAATCAGACCCTAAAAAAGTCCCATGGTTGTTAGTACTGCATTTTCAACCCTCTGCATTATTGCTATGTGATTATGTGTCGACTCTAGTTGTACACTACCCTAGGGTTGGTAAGTTTCTTCAAAAGTGGTTTTATTTCTTCGATTTCTTCCGTTTTTCTATCTTTCTTCCACAGTTTTCTACCGGAAAAACCCAACCCTTACCCCATCCCCCAAAATTTCCCCTTTTAGTTTTGAATCAGTCGGTGTTCCTATGTGTATTAGGGTGGTCCTTATTTGTATGGTAAAATTTTTTTTGGGGAATTCCGTTGGTGACACCCCCTAGTTTTGTGTCACTATAGAAAATAATAATGTATGCAAAATTTAAGCTCATTCGGATAATAATAACACTTGCCGCAAAAGCCTTGAAGTTTAAAAAAAATACTGTTTTTTTTACAAAACATCAAAAAAACCAAAGATTAAACCCTCCCATATTCTTCTTGATTTTTTTATGAAAATCTAATATGGTTATAGTTATAATGTTCCAGATTCCATTCTTCTATCTCCCCTTTTTCGGTAGTAAAAAATTTTTAAAGTAAATTTAACTCTTGTAAAGTTGTTTTTCCTGCATTTTAAAACAGCTAATAACTCTAGAACTATACAACTTAAAAACCTGAAATGAGTGCCATTTTGTTTGTAATTTTATTGTCTTTGCTTTGATGTGCAACATAACTGCCTTTCTTAAAAAAATTTCAAAATTTAAAAAAATGGGAAAAAATTTAATTAAAAAAAATTATAAAATTTTTTTTTATTAAGTAAATTTAAAGCTTTTCAATTCCCAAAATAAACATTTCTGCCAAATTTCAAGTTGAAAATAAAATTTGATTATGTAGAAAAAAATAAAAATTCTCGAAATTTTGTCAAGTTCCTAAACATTCCATGTCATTTAACAAAAAAAGCGATTCACTCATGGGGAATTCAAAAACTCCCTTGAGGGTGTTCATACGATTTGTACCATGCAAAAAAAAAATTCCCTTAAATTTCAGAAAATACAACTATTAACCGATTCGGTACAAAATCTTACAAAGCTAGTTTCCAACTTAATTTAACATGCCATTATTTCACCTGAATTTTCCTTAGAATTAAGTTTTTACTTATTTTTTTCACTTCCAACGTGTCAAATCAAAGGAAATTAATTAATGTTAAGTGTTTGAAGGATAAAAATATGAAATAAAATCATAATTCTAAATAATAATAGGTTGACTCAATATTCAAACTTAAACTTACGTAACAAATGAATTATCTAGTAAGATTTTGTACCGATACGGCTAATAGTTGTATTTTCTGAAATTTAAGTGAATTTCTTTGCATGATACAAATCGTATGAACACCCTCAAGGGAGTTTTTGAATTCCCAATGAGTGAATCGCTTTTTTTGTTAAATTACATGGAATGTTAAGGGACTTGACAAAATTTCGAGAATTTTTATTTTTTTCTACATGATAAAATTCTATTTTCAACTTGAAATTTGGCAGAAATGTTTATTTTGGGAGTTGAAAAACTTTAAATTTACTTAATAAAAATTTTTTTTAATAATTTTTTTTATTTAAATTTTTTCCCATTTTTTTTTTAAATTTTGAAAAAAAAAATTTAAGAAAGGCGGTTATGTTGCACATAAAATCAAAGATAATAAAATTACAAACAAAATGGCACTAATTTCAGGTTTTTAAGTTGTATAGTTCTAGAGTTATTAGCTGTTTTATAATGCAGAAAAAACAACTTTACAAGAGTTAAATTTACTTTAAAAAATTTTAACTACTGAAAAAAGGGTGATAGAAGAATGGAATCTGAAACATTATAACTATAACTATATTAGATTTTCATAAAAAAATCAAGAAGCATATGGGAGGGTTTAATCTTTGGTTTTTTTGATGTTTTGTAAAAAAATCAGTATATTTTTCAAACTTTAAGGCTTTTGCGGCACGGGTTAAAATTTTTTGATTGAGCTAAAATTTTGTAAAAATCATTTATTTGTATGATGGAACAATTTGGGGGGGCGTCGCATAAAGATTTCCAAACTTTAAAAATAAGGACCACCCTAAGTGTATGTATCAAAGGGTACAAAATAATTGTTTTTCTAATCCAGTGATAACAATATGCAAGATTACTCTCATGCGTTGTTGGAAAGGAAAGAGGTGATTCAAGGAATGATAGAAAACACGATATCTGAACTCAATGACAAGAGACAAAAAGACGAGCAACTGTTCTCGGAGTTTGCTGACAATGTTCATAGGCAGGTAAGTTGCTCTTTAAGAGTTTTTATACACTGCAATCTTCATTTATTTTTTATCGCTAAGAAATAATAGTAATGAAGCTTTTATTTATGTGGCAGGTTACTCAAATCATTTAAGTAAATTAATTTTAACAATGTCTTTTCAGTAGGGGATTTGTTGTAAATTTGCGAATTCTATCAAATTTCGTTTGAAATAGATTTTAGATTATCATTATGTACACAAATTACCGATCCCATTTTACCCTAAATGTTACTTATCTTAAATTTTAATAATTACTAGTCACAATTTTGATGATTGTTGAGATTTAAAATAAACATTCTTTCAAATTCTGCAAAAATACTCCTTTTCAAGAACTTTTTGAAAATTTCAAGCTCCATGCCTGAGTTGGAGATATTTAGTATATTACTTTAGTTGAAGATTAAAAATTCTTGCTTAGTTTTTCTTCTTAATACAAAAGGAAACTTGCCAAGTGTATCTTCTTGAATAAGGAATTTTATTTTGTATGCATTTTTTTCGATGAAAGCCAAATTTAATAAATGATATTGCCTTGTGGCAATAGACCGAGTAATAAAAAATGGGAATGGTCTCAATTCCCCAGAGGTAAAAATCTTTGGTAATTGAAAACGCACGTGTACAGGATTGTAGAAAAAGTTTGAGCCAAAAGCCAAGCCCCCCACCCAAATTCTATTAATCGAACCAAAAAGCAACTATTATTGACCCTTAATGACTTTTACCCTTTACATGTGAACCCGTTTAACGAATTCTTTAAAATACCCTTTTTTAGATCCTTCTCCGAAACTCTTATTCGTAAATCTGTGAATTCAGATCTGTCTTTCGATCCAAACCCGTTCAAAAAAATAGTGATTAGAGCTCCACTGTTCTATACCAATTCCTGTTCTCCTTGATGTGATTCCTATCATCTCTCAAAGTTTGTTGCACGATTTCAGATAGACCCTGTATAAGACTTTCTCATACTGTAATAGAATTAAAGTATGAGAATAAAACTTTTAAAGGTCATTCATCTATTTGTGAGATTAAATCGTCCAAAATATGATTGTGGTTGTATCTAGGGCCGGCTCTAGGTACAAGATTATCATGTGGCCCTAGGTACAATGTATGCAGTTTAGTACAAAACATTTTATTTTGATAAAAAAACAAGTGGAGAAGGAACTTCTTAAATACCGCATTTTGTTTCTTTCTTGAAAAATGAAATAATGACTAAATAAACAGAAAATTACTTGATTTTACCTTTGAAAAATAACTTCATGTGTTGAGTTCAAAAAGTAACTTTACACCTATGTACCTAAAACTATTTTTCCAAAAACTAGCCACAACTTTCCCCTGCAAGATTTAAAAATGGCTAATAACACTGCAATTGGAGTTGCCGCTCACCCATCTAAGAATACTTAAAATTAAATATTATTTAAATAAAGTGGGGTGGTCCTAGGTACACGAATCTCCCCTACTATTAGAATATAAAGTTGCTCATTATGAAGTTTCCAACTTATTTCCATTTCAATAAAATGCTACATCATACACAGTAAGTAGTATTTCTTTCATTTCATTACTAGGTAAGTCGATCAGTAGAAGTCCTGGAACTATGCTTACAGAAGTCTGCAAAACGCCGCAAGCGACGCATGGACTGTAAACTCGTGGATCTTGAAAATGTTCTTTTTGATTTGAAGAAGTTTGGATAAGAGAGAAGAAATACATTGAACCTGAATGCCTAATTTTGTGGAATAAAAAACAGCAAAGCATTTGCTGAAAAGAATTAATGTCAGTACTGTATAAGTTACGTTTATAAGTTATAAGTTTCTTTGGATTTAAGTACGATTAATTTTAAACATTAGAGGTTTTCATTTTAGCAATTATTTATGATTACTATACAGGGTGATTGGTAAGTACATGGACAAACTTTGCAGGGGGGTAGAGGGGACCTAGACAAGCATGGGGGGGGGCGCAGATGCACCGCTAAAGAGCTAGGATCTAATGTAGTGCGAGAGCGTTACAAAAGGTGGTTTTCCCAAGGCCCGTTTAGCGAAACAAAACATAATAGAATGAAAAAAAAATATTTCATGAGGTACAGAAGTATCCGTTCTCTTTACACCATAAATTTGATAAAAATTGGACCACTTCCTAAACCGTAGGGTGAGTTTTAAAACGTTCAGTTTCATCTTTTAGCCAAAGAATGGAATGGAATGGTATTTAGAAAAATGATGATCGGGGAAAATTTTTTTAAGATCATAAAGTTTTTTGAAGATAGAAGGGTCTCTAGGAGTAAAATTGGGACCAAAGGGTAGATGATCAAACTTCCTATTCATCATTATTTCTTCTAAATACCATTACACTAAGGGAACTTCATTCTTTGACTAAAAGATCAATATTGCACGTTTTATAACTCACCTCACGGTTTAACAAGTGCTCCAATTTTTGTCAAATTTATGGTAGAAGTAGTGCGCATACTACTGTACTACTGTACCAGATAGGCGGTTAGAGTCCATTATTATTATTTGAAAATTATAAAGACTGAAAATTATTTTTTAACCTTTTTCTAATGAATTAAAATGAGTATAGAAATCCTAATACAATATTATAGGTCTCAGGAAAATAGTTACAAACAGACCTTTACTTGAATACGCCTCTTGAATACGTTGCTTTTGGCGCTTCCTTTCCTTAAAAAAATTCAAAATAGTTATTATTCCACCAATGTCACCTATTTGTAATTTCGAAAACTCCAATAGTTGAAAAAAGTCATCCAAAAGTTGATAAAAATAATAGACTACAACTTTAATTTTTTTATTAAAATTTAAAACCTAGTTAAAAATTTGCAAGTAAAACCGTCTACATCAAGGCATAGAGCCCAACGGGGTTCGTCTGTGCACTAAAAACCTGCTTCCTCAAACCGATAACTCTCAAGTTGGCCTTGTGGAAAATGTGGACGTAATGGTGGTGCAGACGCATGACGGACCCGTCTTGATGAATATAGTCATTGTGGTCCCTAGCGAGGTTGTCCTTCACAAAGATGACTCCATGTTGTCGCAGGCCTCGCTTCATACGCCGCAAGGTATTGATGCAGTCGTCATCCATCAAATATCCAAGGATCCACTGAAGCCAGATGACATCGTATTCATTAGGTTTCGGAACAAAAGTTTGAATTCCTGTTGGTAAGAAAAGTTTCGAGTGTAATAAGTGTATATAGTCCACAGGCCCCCGTTGAAAATTTTTTTTGATTAATAACAGGCTGAATCTTCGTTGGTCGCTTGGTTTCGTCGAGACGCCCACATTACTCAGCTAAAAATCTCGAAAGCGGGTAGCTAATTTACTGCGCATGGGTGAAACATGTCGATTGGGTGGATGTAAAATATTTATTAATAACGTTTTCTTTTTTAGTTAAATCTTAAGATAATGGGATAAATATCTCGAAAAAATGAGTGTCCTACAAAACTGGGGGTATGAACGGAGAGTCCCCCACTGCCAACATGTCCGAATAACGAGTTAAAAATATTTATTAATAACGATCTGATTTTTTTACACCGGCTTGGTAAATATTTGTTTAATTAAATGGCCACATTGTCCTACAAATTAAGGGGTAGGTTTTCGCAGTCCTACACTCGGAAAATGTCAATTCCATGACGATTTTTTATTCATTAATAACAACCTGATTTTGGTTTTTTTCTTTAGGGAATAACGTGTGAAACACGATTTTACAACTGTCCTACTCAAAATGTGGTATATATTGATGAAAATTAACTTATTCTTAAAAACGCCTTCGAACGGCTTGTCGCAGTTTGGAGTTGGTTGCGAATACTATTTTTAAACGGTAATTGATCTTTGTACTACTAGTCCCGCTCACAAGGCAAGAGGAAATGGTCATAAATATTGTTATTTATAGATTTTCCTTTTTTTTATTCGACAATCCGTGAACGATAAATTTTTCACATTTAATCATTGTTAACATGAATTAAATTCAATAATTTATTTATTTATTAATAAGCAATCAATTTTGTTCGAAACAACATCAGAATTAATTTTACAGAATCATTGAACTGAACTGAGTCGAATAAAATGATAAAAAATTAAAAAAAAAGTGGTTATGGAAAGAATCTAAAGAACTTTAAAATATCCGGATCTTACCACCATTACTATGACTGCTTTTTGTGCACACTATTGAGTAAAAATACAAAATTTCGCTAAAAGAGAGGAGAGTAAAAATTTTTCACAGGCAATTTTACTCTCATCTAATAATTATTTGAGGGCAAGAAAGGAATGCAATCATAAATATAAAGATGTTGTACTCCCCGATAATTCCTTTAGTTCCTAAAGAAAATAATCTAAATCAGGTTGTTATTTATAAAAAATATCGTCTTTGAATTGATATTTGAATAACGTTTGGAACACGATTTTACTACTGTCTTACTCAAAAGGTGGTGTATATTTGAGGCGAGCTTACTCACCACTATAAGAGTCAGATTTATTCAAATGGGTACAATACAAATTACCATCTTAAATCACTCCTTCGACCAAATAATCGCAGTTTGTTGCAAATACTATTTTTAAACTATATTTTAATACTGAAGTTTTGAACTACTAGTCCCGCCCACTCGACAAAGAGGAAATGACCAATAATATTTCTATTTATATATTTTTCCCTTTTTTATTCGACAACCCATAGTTACCCCTTGTTGCTGTAAGCACCTCAATAACTATAAAAATCGTATTTCAATCAATTCTTGTCGGACTAGCGGTGGATACCTTTATTTTTGTCGGCCACTGTTATTTCCGGGGAGAGGATACACTAAACTATCATGTAGTATCTTTGTCCTACAGTTATTAATAAATAAAAACTCGTCGTGGAATTGACATTTTCCGAGTGTAGGACTGCGAAAACCTACCCCTTAATTTGTAGGACAATGTGGCCATTTAATTAAACAAATATTTACCAAGCCGGTGTACAAAAATCAGATCGTTATTAATAAATATTTTTAACTCGTTATTCTGACATGTTGGCAGTGGGGGACTCTCCGTTCATACCCCCAGTTTTGTAGGACACTCATTTTTTCGAGATATTTATCACATTATCTTAAGATTTAACTAAGAAAGAAAACGTTATTAATAAATATTTTACAACCACCCAATCGACATGTTTCACCCATGCGCAGTAAATTAGCTACCCGCTTTCGAGATTTTTAGATGAGTAATGTGGGCGTCTTGACGGAACCAAGCGACCAACGAAGATTCAGCCTGTTATTAATCAATAAAAATTTTCAACGGGGGCCTGTGGACTAATAAGGTTTGGAGGAAGGGGGGGGGTAGATAAGGTCTTTGAGGACTTTGAGGTCCTTAAAAGGTAAGCAATATTCATTTCCATTCGTTCTTTTCGACGCATTAAAGGAGGGATCAAGCATGATAGACATTAGTGATTATTAGAATTAACTCTTCATAGATTGTCTGATCTGTAAAAGTTTCGTATCTGAATATAAAATAAATTTGGAACAACAGCTGTGTGATAGTTTATCATTTTCTAAAAGTGCAAATATTTGAATTAACTTAAAGATTTGAAATTACTTGGAAATGAAATAAGAAGAATCTAGTCTCTTCAAAATTATCATCTTTATATATGAGGATTTATTTCAGTATTTTGTCAAAACTTAAATTATCCCCATTCAGTTAACCTCAAACTATAACATTATCACAATGCATAAAACTATTATACAATAAGGGTTGATAGGATAGAAGAAAAATATGGTAACTTGTATCATCCCAAAAAGGAATCCTCTTCTAAAGATGTACCGGATATATTTTATCTCTAAATATTTTGTTTCCTAAATCCTTTTAATCTTGTTTTTATTAGGCAGACTAAAGAGGTCTTCAACTACACAAAAGGTTTGTGAGGGAAAATACTCCAAACTATTTGATTACCCTAAATCTTAATTTTATGCACTGCTCAAAACAATTCAAGGATATTGGTGAATTTGATACATATTGGAAAGTAAATGAAATATTTACAGCGGTTGAAGCATTTTTCATAACCTCAGGATCATTTAAAAGCTAAATCCATTCAGTTATTTGAAGAAAAAAAATATTTTTACTTTTTTTGATCGAAATTGGAAAATGCACATTTTGTATGGTTAAGAAAAAAAGTGAAAAATCTATCAATACTTATTTAAAAATCAATTTCGATTGGTGGTAGAGTTTCTCAGGACTGATAACAATGTTGTGCACCTACTTTCTATGAGGTTTGTTATTTTATTAATGAGGGGCTGGGGTATTTTGTCCAACTCCCCTTTTAGAGCATTTTCCAGCATTCGAACTGTTTGAGAGGTATTGGAAGAGCAGCAATTCATCTCCATAGCATCATGTCCCATACGTGTTCTATTGGATTCATGACGGGAGAACGTGCTGGTCAATCCCATTCTTGCAATTTCACCATCCTGAAGGAAATCATTCACTTAGGTAGCACCAATGTTATCTGCATTTATCATCCCTTAAAGTCAAATTGTCACCGGTTTCTCCTGCGTGAGGGACTACCAGGGGTTAAGGGATATTGGGATTATAACTCTGGAGCACCAGAAACGGATGTGAGGGGTCTTTATTCCATTGATAGAGATGCTGCTCTATACCATCATCATCAAATATTTCATTTACTTTTCTGTATACAATTCATCAATATCCTTTAATTGTTTTGAGCAGTGTATTTCCCCGTTGGTGTTGTTAACCACCACAACTCAGTGGCGGATTTCAAAATGTGCCGCCTATAGGCTGAACCAAAAATTGCCGCCTATTCACTGTAAAAAATTCCCGTAAAATTTACGGTTTTAAACTGGCAGCTGGGTTGGTTGGGGAAAACCGTAAAAATTACGAAGTAAATCCATAAAAACAATGGTGTTTTACCATTTTAATCCATGTTTTTTGTTTTACAAGGTAAAATACTGTTGTTTTTATGGATTTACTTCGTAATTTTTACGGTTTTCCACAACCAACCCAGCTGCTAGTTAAAAATCGTAAATTTTACGGGATTTTTTTTACAGTGTGCACATAATGTGAAAATTTTACTATCTTAGCTGCAAGTAAAAATGGGGGTCTGTGGGTCAGCTCCAGATTTTTTTTTTAAATTGGCCTATAAAAGTAGTGATTTAGTTGATTTTGAGACCTTTTGGGTAACATTTGAAGAGAACGGTTCCTTGTAAACCGCACAATTTTCAAGTTAAAAAAATTATAAATAGACGTCAAAATTTCGAGGGGGCTGGGGGTCCACCCCCAGGAAATTTTTTTAAAATTTTCCCCTTTAAACTAGTGTTTTATCTCATTTGAAACCACTTTGGGGAACACTCAAAGGGAACCGTTTCTTGTAAGCGGCAGAATTTCCAAAGGAAAAACACTATGTAACAGATTTCCAAATTGTGGAGGGGGTTTGGGGGTTCTCCCTCAAAAAAAAAATTTTAAATTTGATCCTCAAAATTGTGTTTTAAGTCCTTTTGAAACTTTTTGAAGTCTTTCTTTTGACTCTTCTCCATGACCATTTTTTATATATTCCGCGGACCGAAACAAATGGAGAGGTGGGCTGGAGGTTGCCCATATGTGGTCTAAAGAAAGCATAGAATAATAGATTTGTTACTTTGCTGAATCAAACTACTCAAAACTTCTGGGTGGGGGGTTGGGATTTTGATTACTTGAAAAGAGCGTTCTTCGTCTTTCCAGTGCTTGTGTTTCCTTTCTCTTCTCCTGTTTTTTTGCGGAAAAAAAATTCCACCGTCAAAAATTTGCCGCCTATGAAAATTTGCCGCCGTAGGCTTCAGCCTAGCTAGCCTATTTAGAAATCCGCTACTGCCACAACTACATACTTACTCAAGGTTAGTAGAAAAAGGCACTTACTGTGGTGGATGATCAATTCCACTCTATCGGCATCTTCTCCAAGATACTGCGGAAGGGCATCCAGGAACTTGGGTTCTTGGTCCACCACTACCACCGACTGAAAGAGCTTCAAGAGAAGGTACTTCGTGACACGGCCGATTCCACAGCCACAATCCAACGCTCTCTCAGTTTTCGTGTGCGACAGTGGATCCTGTAATACGACCTATCTGTTATAGTTTATCAAGGAAATAAATGATAAGGATAATAGACCGGGAGCCAGCAACATATTTTGTCAGTCATTTCCTCTCAAGCGATATTTGGTGGAAAATTTCAGGGAGTTGTATCATAAAGCCTGGTGAGCGTCAGCTGCTTGTCCGTGGGTGGGTTGAGCGGTGGGAGCCCCCCAAACACTCCCCCCCACACAAAGTCTCTTCAGAGATTGGTTAAAGATTGGATGAAAATAGCCATAACTTGAAGTATTGTGGAAACCCTACCGCTTCATTCATTGATAAGAATCTTTGAGGAAGACGCTCCAAATGTTAAAACGACCAGCTGACGTCTATTCCACCGCCCTACAGCCAGCTGACGAATTTTTTTCTTCTAGATATTGGGTCTACTATAATGTATCAAAGTTTTAGCCGGGAGGAAATGACTGAAAATTTTAATTTTTTTTTTGTGGGGGGGGGGAGTGTTTGGGGGGCTCCCACCGCTCAACCCACCCACGGACAAGCAGCTGACGCTCACCAGGCTTTATGATACAACTCCCTGAAATTTTCCACCAAATATCGCTTGAGAGGAAATGACTGACAAAATATGTTGCTGGCTCCCGGTCTATAAGCAGTTGCTCAGTCAAAATAGAAGTATGAAGGAAAACAGCGTATTTGTGATGCGATGTATGAGAAACCAAGCACATATATGCAGTTGTTTCAGGAATTCCTAGATCCCAGTCCTTGTGTATAAATAATATGACTGTCCTCCACACACTTCAGCATTTTTGTTTCGAATTAGTAGATGATGTTGGACTAGTTTGAGGTCGATTATTTTTTCTCAATATTTGAAAAATGAAATAGAATTCATATATTAAAATGTGCGCTTCTATTTTAAAAAGTATTTCCTTAAATTCATCATTTCAAAAATGGGCAAAGCTTCGATAAGTCCTCCAGCAGTTATGTTTACCCACAGCTCAAATGACAACACTTAAAGCATGTTGCTGTGAGAGCTGTGGGTAAACATGGCGGCTGGAGGACTATTATCAAAGCTGTGCCCAAAAATGTCTATAGAAATTAAAATTTATTTAAATGAGTAAAATGTGTCCAGTTGATTAATTTAATCTTAAAGTTTGGAGTGTAATGAAAAACTTATTTACCTCAAACACACAGAGATGACAACATCCAATTACTGTCATTTCCACAAAATGTTTAACTAGGTTCTGAGTGAACAAGAGATACTGACATGGAAGCAAGGAGTTAATGTTGAAAAAATTAACATAATTGAAAGTTTGATATTTTCGTGATTTAATTAAACAGAAAACGGATTTGAAACTAAAAATATGTTTTTAAATGATCGCAGGTAACATATCCTAATTTGTGAAATCTAGAAATAAAACTAAAGTAGTGAATTTCAATTGTAACAGTTGAGACAGTTGTTGTTAAACATATACATTGATTACACGTAAGGATGATAAAGGAAATCATGAAAGCTCCGTTCACTTCAGAATATTAGGAAAAAATCATAAAAAACAATTACAACAGCCTAACGCTAGTAAAACCAGTTTTAACAAAGTCCTTTTTAAAAAGGTTAGAAAATAAGTTTTTCAGATAAAGGATATTTGGTAAAACAATGATCAAAGTGTAATTTTTCCTACCTCTGTAAACATTTTCAAAAACTGGGTAGAGAAATCAATATCCAATTGATGAAGGTTTTCGTTACCTTCCATAATACCATGTAGGGTCGGCGGAATGCGAGCCCAAAAAAGCTTCATACGCTCGTAAAAACCACTCTTCAAAACCACATAATCCTCATAAGTTTCTAAGGCGGACATATTTTAGGTATGAATTTATATTACAAAAGTTTAAAACATTAAAACATGCCTCTCTAAAAGTACATAAAGACTAACAGTTGAGACTATTGTAAAAATGATTGGTTGTTTGAACTTACGTTGACAATCAAACATTATATAAATATTTTCAGTCTTGTATGGGTTTCAGATAAATGTTCTGAACAAAATTAAGTTTTTTTTTTTTAATGCGATAGAAGAATGGGACTCGAACACACAAAATTATTGAAGAACTCAATGTATGTAACATGTGAAGATAACTTCAGCTATTTGAACGTTTTAGATACTTTTATATAACATACTCTTATAAAATATTTAATTGGATTACTGTTTTATTAATGAATAAAACTGGTTGGATTGGATTGAATTTTGGTTACATACATTTTCCAGTCTGTGTGAATAAAACTGGTCTTCAATATAACTGATGTGTAAGTTTGTCTTCTTCCAGAGGTGCGATATGTTTAATTGTTTATATATGGTCTGCGACATATGTGTCTCTTAAGTTCATGCGTTTGTCGAATAATCAGAGTTATTAACGGTTTTGCCTAAACGAAAGGAAAAAAAATATCATATATGCAGAAAGGTTAGCAGCTCGGACTCCATATAGAAAACCAAAACTTGAAAAAATACCACATCATCTTTATCAGATCTAAATGGCTGAAATACTACCTCACTAAAATTACGTGTATCGATTATTGAATTAAAACTTCAAAAGAAATGAACAGATTACATTCGGAAGATATTTTAGGAAATTGAAAAGGGGGTATTAAATTGTTTTTCTTTTTAGTTTTGGAAAAGTTAATTGCTTATGATTTCATAAAAGAATTATACAACTTATAAAATTTAGAACAACTACTTCATTCTCTTGAATATAATACCTTTTTCCCAACATTTAACTCCAACTTTGAACCCATTCTTGCATCTACTGTTTTTATTTATACCCATTTGTTTTTTCACTGCTTCATTCAAAGGTAATCATGAGTAATAAAGCTGCAGATTTAAGATCATCCTATAATTTTAGTATCTACCTACAATTTTTTGGGACAGATAAAATTGACCGTCCCAATATTAGAATCCCCTGTTTCCATCCAAACCATAAACAGGTCCTTCGGGAAAGAAACACAGACATGGAAAGAAATACTTTACTGCATACAAGTTGAGTGGCAGCATTTCCTTGAAAAAATGGCAACTGAAAGTTGTAATCATTCCCCATCTTCGTAAAAGAGAAGAACTGCATGCAGCTAGGGAAAAAGCTGTCGAAAATGACATTCATCGTTTACTTCAAACAACACCGGTAAAGTACCTAATAAATAATTTCAGACTTCAGAATGGAAAGACAAGAACGTCTTGGAACGTTGACGTCAAGTTGAGAGTTTTGAAAGTACTATATTTAATGTATGGGATTCAGGAGGGTGAAGTCTTTTAATTATCTTTATTTTCTTAAGATTTATCTGGAAGTAAGAACTGTACCGATTCCTTGTTACACTGCTCTATTCAAAGTCTAAAGTAGATGTAGTTACACAAGTTGAGTTGCAGCATGCTACTGCTTAACACTAGAACCGCCAAAGGGCCCTTTTTTGTCCCCTCGCAAGTTCAAAGTTTTGCTAATTCTATATTTTTTGTCAGATCACTCTGAAACTCGGTGACTTTTATTTATTTTACGCCCTCTACTTAACATGAAAAAAAAATTCCCGATCGGTTGTGAATTTTGGAAGAAAAAAGCGGATTATACTAGAACCGCCAAAGGGGACATTTTTGTCCCCTACAGCAAAACTATTCTTTCAGGCGCCAGGCATGCCCATCTCTCCTCCCCTCTGCTTGCTAGACGTTGTTCCCTCATTGAATACAATGAAATATTCGAAGATATTTCCCCCTTGATATATACTACTTAAAAAATGTGATGTTATGACGTTTCCTTGCTTTGCTTTGGAGGTGGCTTACCGATTCATCCACTATAAGTATATCTACATTTTACCAAGTCTCAGTGGGGTTATTTATGGAAAACTCTTCCTAAACTTTGACCAGACATTCATTTGTCTACCCAATATTCAAAATCTCACAAGGTTTCCCTTAAAAACACGTCTAAATCGTGAGAAGAAATGCTATCCTTTGAATGCAAGCTGGCTACAAGCTTTTCATAGCGCTAACGAAAAATTAACAGTAGAAATTTAGAAGATAATTAATTCTTAAATGTTTGTAAAAACCTGTATGTTCTTTTTATTTGCTAAGATATACAATTTGATGGCTTTTTGTTAACTTCCGATACATAAATTGGTACATAATTGAGATACTTAGAAATTGCGCTAATTTCCAAAGATGACTTTTTTCCATTGGATAATATTAGAATTTCAACTTAAAAATTTACAGATACATTTTTTAAGATATGTTCAGTTGTAATAAAATTAAAAATTTACAAACATTTGTATTTTTAATTTTTTTAAGAATGCAGGAAAAACAACTTTACGTAAATTTTAAAACTTTCAAGATTTATTTCTTTTACATATTCGGACACAAAGAAATTAAACTAGTCACATACTATTGACAATGAAGGTACACAGCCATAAAAAAATTGAGGACAATATTTGAGCACGTTATCTAGGATTTTCGGCTAATTTCCCCAAAAATGACCAAAACATCAAAACTTCGACCGCGTTGCGCAACGGTCAAACGTTGACCAATTTCAAAAATTTGTGTTGCATTATACTTTTACTAATGTGTTACAACTATTCCGCACTATTACATTTCGATTTTTTGACTTTCGTCTTTTTTGACCCGGCCTAAGCAGCATGGGGACATTTTTGTCCCCTTTGGCGGTTCTAGGTAGGTAGCAAAGTCCGGCGGTTCTAGTGTTAAGGGAGTGGCTAAATATTACATGCCCTTTTATTTATACCCCCCCAAATATTAATGAGAATTATTATTTCAAAGTATATCAAATTAAATAAAAATTATATATTTAACACACTAATATTTAATGATATTAATTAACTCAGAAAGAAATTTTATATAGATTAGATTAGATTCAAAATTGAGAATTAAATGTTTAAGAAATAATAGTCCCATAGAGATAGACCTCAAATTTTACTGGACGTTTAGTTATTTACTAGTCATAGTTTTGTGTCTTAGGGTGAGCGCGCACGGGCGACTTTTGTCACGGTGACAAAGACAAAAACAACGTTGCTAAGGCTGTTGTTAGGGGCGGGAACTAGAAGTATCCAATAGCAGCATTCGCACATGACATCACTGGAGGATAAAAACAACGTTGCTAAGGCCGTTGTTAGGTAAAGTCATGTGATTGAAAATGCTCTATTGTTTTCTAGCGACATTTTTGATACTAGTAATCCTGGTCGCCGTGACTTTAGTCACTCGTGCGCGCTCAGCCTTAGGGATGGTGGTGATGAAAGATTATATTTAGGAGTGTTGTTATACTCCAAAATTGATAAATTAGGATCCTATTCTTCCTTCTTCACTGTGAACAATATATTCTTGATTGTTCCTATAGCTCTTTCTATCATTCCATTTGACTTTGGATTCTTATAAGGGGTTAGAAAGCTTATTTGTTAAAAGAGCCAAATATCCACATTGCAACCATTAAAATGTCTTCATAGAGCCAAAATATATGTCTTAAGGTAAATATGCCTATTTCGTATTCCAAATAGGTGTATGAATTATTGCAAAAACCAAAAACCTTGTAAAGATTACTTTTTATTCACGAAATTTAATTTTGAGGTATTCATAAATTAAAACGGGTCCAACAATAGCTTCGCATAAAAAAGCTAAATGCTTGAGTAATTTAGGTTTTTATGTATAGTCATCCCAGATCTTAGGTCGAATCCTCATCAATAAGTCGACTTCTCAATTTGCTGTTGATAAGATTCATACTCGAAAACGATAGTTCTCGACAAATTCATTGTTCTCATTGAAAAAATAGTATACCTCTTAAACAATGTCCTGGAATTTTTTGTCCGTTTTTGAACCTCGCACTATTAAACCTGAATAAACTAATCAACCAAAAAAATTAGAACTTTAAACTTTACAAGTCTTTTTTCTTTTTTAAATCTAGCAATATTTCAAAATTCTCACTGTCAGACCATTAACTCGATTTTTTGTTTCGGGGTTTGGCTCAGTAGTTGAATCTTGGTGAGCTTATTGTTAATATTCTGTGAATAACAAGTTCAAAGCATCAAGAGGAGTCGTTTCCCCAGATTTGGTTTTTGAAAGTTAACCCTCAGAAGTTGCTTTTAAACTCCTTTTTGGATCAAAGTTCCTTTTCCAAAATCTTAAAAAGAGCCAAACTCGCGAGCTGCATTTTTCTAACCTCTAAACTAGACTCATAAGGTCAGAGAAACTAGAACACTTCGGAGTTGAATTTATTTATACTTAAGAAACATCAAAATTTTTTTTTGGAAAAAGGTTTGGAAATACTATTTGAAAGAAAGGTTTGGATTTATAAGAAAAAAAATTGATTGAATTGATTATTTATTTACTTTAAAAGCTTTCATGTATATTTATTATTTAAGGACTCAATCTTTTTCAATTAGCTTTTTGATTTTGAGAGAATTCTTCCAAAATATTTAAATATTTCAACTAAAAGTGTTTTACAAGAAAACTAATTTATAGGGATAGTAATGGGTCAAAGGTTTTTCAAATACATTTTCTCAGGAACTTAGTTGTTGACTGATAAGATTAGTAAAGGCAATTATGTTTGATCAGTTTTTTATACAGTATATTTGGCATTCCATCTTTTTCATTCATGTACATTTAAAATTATTATAAGACCTATATCATGCCTGCATCTTGCCTGTCATGCTTTCTCCTATGAAAAAAATTTCTTTTATATTCGTTTGATTCAAAAAGTATTTCACATTTTACTCTTTTATGATGTGTAAATCCTTTAATCTTTAAAGGTTTAAATAATATGTATATTGAATATAAAAATTACGGGGTGGGCGTTTGAACAGGGTATTCTTATTTATACCCATAAAGTAAAGTTACAAAATTGCACTTTTCAACAACATGTTAGTAAACACAAATAACAGCAAATTTATCCTATGTTAAAATTTTAAGAGGATATAAGGCGAAAGTCAATATTTACGATCTATTAAGTTTTTATTTCTTTTGAAAGTTAGTACCATAATGAACTGTCATCAAATTCCTGAAATCTTCCATCTTTATTACCTGGTAGAAAATATTAAGCAGATAATACCTACTGACAATTAGAAAATAATTTGAAACTTCTCGTATTTGTGTCTTAAGTGTACAAGAGTTAATTCAGGTTAGTACACAAAAATATAATTGCAGTGCTTCCCTTCTCAGATAGTACTTGGACGCTTCACTCTTTAAAGTATTACAATTACAAGAATATACTGCATGAATACAAAAGAATGAACGTATTACGGAATAACACATATCATTTCAATATTGCCAATATTGCGCAGATAGTAGCTTTGCATGTTTCACATCAATTACCGATCTCCGTTGTCTTCAGACGCACTGTCCTTCAATGCGCATTATGGTGTCTCGCTGGATAGCCATCCACACGAATGATTCCCGTTGCGGCATCTGATCAACGGACTCTGATATGGGGCAGACCCATTAATTCTGAGCCAGCGCTGATTATGGCGCACAATTGGGCGGCGTCCACCGAAATTTTAATGCGATGCTCGTTTTGCTGTTATATCTAGATCTGGAGTTGTGAGGAGAATGTGATAATGAACCGGGACAGTTATCTGAAGAAATTTACGAATCAACGCGTATATACGTTTTCTTTACTTTTCGATAGTTATAGTATTTTAAATATGGTCCGCAATCCGTTAGTAGGCGTATAAACTGTTGAAGCACAAAGGCAATTGTTTTGAGAGTTTGGAATTAAGGTCAATTTTATTCCATTTGATATAAAACTTGGGTCTAAAGGAAGCAAATTAGGTGAAAGAGATGTGATGCTCTTATAAATTTAATCTGCTTAAAAATTTGTGCCAAAACTTTATCGAATCATCAATTCTAATTTTTGAAAAGTTTTCTCTTTTATTTATGTTTTATGTTATGTAACTCATCGGCGCAACAGCCCTATAGTGGGCCAAGCCAATGCAGTACAATTCTGGGCTCCATACATGAGGAAGGATATAGAGGTAATTGAAAAGGTACAGCACAGAGCTACAAAAATAATTAAGGGGATAACACATCTGGATTATAATGAACGTTTGAGCAGGCTCAATATGTATTCATTGGAAAAAAGAAGAGAGAGGGGGGATTTGATTCAGCTATTCAAGTTGGTAAAGCAAGGGGATACGGAGGGCTTAAGTTTCAGCAAGGATAACAGAACAAGGGGCCATGGGTATAAACTAAATAAGACACAGGTCAATCGGGATTTAAGGAAGTACTACTACTTCAATAGGGTAATTGACATATGGAACGCGTTGCCAGATAATATAGTATATTCAAAGGGAGTGTTTGAGTTTAAGAGGCAATTGGATAGGCTGTGGGAATTGGGGAATTCATAATCATAGGACCAGCCTTGTTGGGCTTTCAGCCTGTAGCTGGTCGTCAGTCTTTGTATTTGTATTTGTAAGTCCTACGATGCCCATCTTCGTTTTCTTGACTGTGGGGCCCTGGGGTGCAAGGCATATGTCCCGGTTAGGTGGTCAGTCTAACGCAAGACCCCCAGTGTTTAGTTCCCAAGCACGCTTGGTCCTCAATTTATCGACCCACTCAAGGGATGAAAGGTTGAGTGAACCTTGCCCAGCCCGGGAGCCGGGAATCGAACCCCGGACCTGTGGCAAGGAAGAGATGCGCTACCACTGCGCCACAGGGCTTCTTATGTTATGTAGAGTGCACAAAACAGGACAAAAATTCGTCCCTTCCTATAGTATATAAGTCAATTCTTCCCAAATTTTTCCCGTCATGGAATATTCCCCAACAGAGGAAAGTAGTTAATCATAGACAGACCAGAGCTAAAAATACCGAGTCAGACATCATGTATTTTTGCATTTTATCTTTCTGTAGGCATTTGGCTTCTTCTTTATTCAACAAGTCGCTAAATGAGAGATGTTTGAATTAACTGGATTGATTGACAAAATACTATGAAGTTAGTCCTTTAGTCCTATTTGCACTATCTTGTTTCAAAGGGCTCGATGTAACATAGTATACCGTCATCTCTTTTCATTGGATTAGGGAAATTATTCAATATGCTCAGATCCAGGAGTACACATCCTCTTCCTGCGCGTTCCCTGGGGCCTCTTAACAAAAAAAAAGGAAAATCTCATTTCGTAAACTATTGCAATAATGATGAATAAATTATTGAGTCTTCATCATAATTTATTTTCAACATCATTATTATATTATAACCATTATCACTATTATATTATACAGATTATTACGAATGAAAACGCGCCATTCAAACGTTTATAAAGATATTTTATTGGTTTTAGAAATCAGTCATCAGGCCTCTATTATGAACACCCAGTATTGCAATCATTATCCTTAATTTTTTGTTATCTAGCCATAAAAATATGACTCTAATATTGGATATATTAAATGCAACTCGCAAAAGCTTCTAAAAAAATAAGTTATATACTCCACTACCACACTTATTTACGAATTTAATTTAAGATACCATTCTAAACGGTTAAGAGAGAAGAAAGAGAAGAAAAGCTTGTCTACAGAGGATATTTTTGTTGGGAATTCTCAGTTTTTGTTAATAATTCCGCTTAATATTATTGTTTCCTATCTTTGCACCAAAATAGCCTTTTCGTTAAGGTATATAAGGATATTGCGGGTGTGGAGCTAACAACAAAAGAACAAATGGTTGGAACGTCGGTGGGTATTCTGGGAATTAGTTTATTAAACATTCCATCAACTCCAAGAAGAGCTTTAGAAATTACTTCTGGCCTTTAGACAGGATGTTATAAACATGACATGTCGTGGAATGTACTCCCATTGCTCACATACCGAGAAAAAGCTTTGAGATATATAAAGATAATTGCGTTTGGTGTTCGTCAGGTAAACTGGTAGTATTCAACAATAAAGCCCTCTTCCCATTTGTTTAGCGCTTAATCCGTTTTAGAACATAGGGGTAATGAGGTTATTTATATTTAATTTTAATGGTTTTTGCAGTAAACATTACCTGTGAAGTGTTTTTGATGGAAACAAACAAAAAGAGATACATTTAAAAATGAATAAACACTGAGTAGCCAAAAAATAATAGAGGCAATCTTTTCCTTGAAAGTAAATCACTAAGTACCACAGTGATTGAGAAGTATCATTGAAGAGTTTCTCATATAAGGAATTCTCCTCTTCGAATTACGTAATTTTTACTTAATTCAAAGAAAAATAGGTAAAATGAAAAACGTAAAAGTTATTTGGAACGAGAGATGATAGTAGGTTCGAAAAGAACAGAGACCATCCCTGAATCGATAGTTATGTTAGGATTTTTTTTTCATCTAACCGTATCTCGGATGTTTAAAAAATGAGAAGAGAAAAAGCACAAAAGTTTCAACGACTTTATAGACGGAAAAAGCTGTTGAATGAATGAAGTCAGGCAAGAGACCATCAAGAGAGTGGTTAGTATAAAAGAAAAAGGAATAAAACATCCACTATGTGTGAAAGACCTCTAAACTGGACTCTAAATGATTGTAAAAAATTACCCTGATTGTCCAATACATCGTGTTTCGTTATACCTCATGTGCAAATGTTTATATGGATTAGCCAGCACAGATAATTCATGAACTCCTTCCGTCAAATGACAACACTTCATTGAATGGTGGTGAGGTAGTTCGGTAATTATTATGATGTGTAGGGAATGTGTTCTGATGTGTCCACTAACATACAACCAGGGACCTAGTCATCAATTATGGACAGTACAGCCTACCACAACATCGTACTCCTTCATAGCTACATAGAGGGTTTCTCAATTTTTTGTGGTTACTTAGGGTAAGACCAAGTAAAAAAATTATTTGTATGAAAGTAAAAATTTTTTTTGGCACGAATGGGCTGATTTGAACATTTTTGAATGACATTCAACGGGAAGAAGTTTACTGAGGACAGTTTTAAATTAAAAATTATAGTCGAATATTTTATTATCTTACGGCTTGCTTCTTTAAATTTTCATAAGTATAAAAGAAAAAACTAGACACACAAAAATTTAAAAGTAGGTATAATAGAAACACAGATAATTTAAGAGCTCCAAAAATTTTAATTGGATACTTCTACGGAAAAACTTATGTTACTGGCAATCACAAAAGGAAATATGTTAGTAACTAATGCTTTTTTTATCAATCATTGCCGAAGATGATTCAACCCAGCGAATAGTATGTAATGATCTAATTCTTTCATGGTGCTTAATAAAAAGCAAGGTTTGAATTTAATTATCACCATTTGATCACCAAAACCCGATTTAATGATTAAATTTTGAATAAAATTGTAAAAATATTCAAAAATGCCTTATGTTCTGTTAATAAATTCTTTTTCAGACATATTGTTGGTATTGGATTTCTTAAAGGTTTAAAATGTCGTGTGTGTGGACTTAATTTAGCCTTCCTAAGCCCAGGAGGATCTAATGTAACAACACAAAGGGTGTCGAATGTTTTTTTTTCTTCATGTGAAGGAAATTAATCTTAACACAGGAGTTAACTCAATTAAGGAGTAATTTTTGGTTATTTTAAGCATGTTTATTGTTATACTAATGATAATTATTTAAATTAAAGATATTTCAAATTAAGTTTTCTTTAGACTTATAAACGTGAAGTCTAAAAATAAAAAAACAAAGAAAGATGCTATGGATACAAAACCAACAACTTTTTAAAAATAATAGGCAAAAAAGTATAACAGAAATGGAAAGTTTCTTGGTCCATCAGGGGTTCAGTACCTTCTGGTGAGAGGATCATTCGGTGCACTTTATTCTTTTTATCAATAACATAATTAGTTTTAATGACAGAAATGTATTGTACTCGTCAAAAAACACTTTTCAATCAACCCTCCAGCCCATGAAAGACCACAATTTTTCCTACTTCCACCAATTACATACCGTTTACTTCAGTTTGTAACTCGCACCATCATGTGAAATGCTCCCAATTACACTTTTTATCGTTTAGTTATACTCTCCACACCTATACCCGGCAAATAACGCACACCTGTAACGTTCGATCCGATTTCGTCTTGATGAAAACAGCAGCAACCGCAATCATGGCTCCCACCTTCCCCCTCTCTCCCCCAGATGTCGCCCCCATCGCGGCCTCCAACGGGCATGAGCTGCGAGAGAGCGCCGGGAGCGAGTTGCCTCCTCTCGAATAGCCGGATACGAACGAAGCCCCTATGGAAGAACGCGGTTTCGGCGGTGCCTAGACCCCCCTTCTCCGGCGACCCCAGCCCAGCTAGGCCGATGGACTCTCGGATCGCCCCAGCAGGTAACCGCTCTGAGGATGACCACTTGTTGCTTGTGCTCGCGAGGCCCGGAGAGCGACAGGTGGGAAGGACACCTGTGGAAGGGAGCACCTGGATGCGAAGGAGCCTAGATCGACGGTGTCGCGGGTTCGATACCCGGTTCTGGGAGAGGGGGTCATGTTTAGGAATGAGGTGACTGTGGGTTCAGTCGCTGGTGTGGAAATGTTTTGCTTTTTTTTAAATGTTCCATGGTCGGTGAGCTTAAGTGCGAAAGTTTTTCAAAGTTCAGTTAATTTTTCGGAAACCAAAAATGCTTTTTGTGGTTGAAAATTATTGTTCTTTTACTAAACTATGTTTTTAACCTTCTGTGTTTTGAGATACAATCTATTTTTTTATCCCATAAACGAGTATTTGTTTGGTAGAATTACGGTTAAGTAAGATAGGTAAATAACGCTCTTTTCTTTTCGTTTATTATGTTTCATGGATTATTTTTGAGTAGGTAATTAAGAGAGTTATTTTCCTTTGAATTCTTTTCTCACTCACTCAAACAAACAAAAACTCATTTTTATCTCGTATTAAAAAGTTTACCTGTAAGCTTCCAGCTAGAAAAATTAATTATACTTTGTTGCATAATTAATTATTTCCTTTTATAAATCTTTTTTAGTAAGGGAATTTTCGAAAATTTGTTTAGTTACAGTTTGTTTTAAGATCTTTTCTTCAGATAAAAAAATAAGTTATTTTAGTGTATTTAGTAGAAAATTTATTCTCCTACGCTATTGATGATCATTCTATCAATGTTATTGGGTATAGAAATACCACGAACGAAATTGGAGATCATTTGCTTTAAAATATTCAATACATTTCAATAAACAGAAGGATGGAATTGCGTTTTTCTAATATGAAATCCTTCAATGTTTTACGAAGAGGCAAATTCAAATTTGGTGCTATTATGTTTATTTCAATTTACTCGTAAGATAGGGTATTTGCTTGACACCTTGGAAATTATCCTTCCAATAAGTTTTGTCAGTATATGACAAAAGAACACAAATGAAATGAGTTTTCGATTTCGAGTTTTTTTTCCAAATCTTGGGATTAGCTGTTTTTCGTTCTTAGCTAGTTTATAGACTATTTCAAATGTTTTAAAATTGTTTAGTTATTTGTGTGTTTGAGTGTTTTTCATCTACATAAATGATAAAATTTTAGTAATTTTTAAGAATGTGATTTTTTTTTAAACCAATGGAAACCTATTGATGCGTTTTTCAGTCCAATATAAAAATTAATTAATTAATATTTGAAAGCAGTTGTTTGTGGTGTTATTACGTTCATTTACTAAATTTTGAAAATTAAAAATGTTAAAGTAACAATGGACTCTAACCGTCTGACGTCACACGGAACCAACACGTGACCTACTGAGCTTGCGATTGGTTACCACAGATATTACACTAGTAGATCTACTAGTGTAGTATCTGTGGTAAGCAATGGACTCTAACCGCCTATCTGGTTCGAGACTTCACGGAACCAACACGTGACCTACAACTGAGCTTGCGATTGGTTACCACAGATACTACACTAGTAGATCTACTAGTGTAGTATCTGTGGTAACCAATCGCAAGCTCAGTAGGTCACGTGTTGGTTCCGTGTGACGTCAGACGGTTAGAGTCCATCGCTAGCTCAGTTGTAGGTCACGTGTTGGTTCCGTGAAGTCTCGAACCAGATAGGCGGTTAGAGTCCATTACGCTCTTTAAATTCAGGAAAATGTGTTTGTCAAAATACTTTTGAGCGCTACTGTATGCGTTTAATACGAGGATGAATAGTAGTAAAAATATAAGCTAGATTTTAATTATTTTTTCAAAAAAATAATAATAGGTATTAAATCCAATAAGTTGTTTAGATTGCTCTTGGTGAAATTTTATGAACTTGGATTACATAGGTTTATATGACTGTTTCTTTATCAAGAATTGACAATAGGATAACAAATGAAGTAAATGCAATTTTGGATTACTCTAATAACTATTACATCACTCTTTAATCTATGTAGTCTAACTGAATCCGTATCAAGAACGTTTTTGTTTGTAATCATTAAAAATTTTAATCAAATATCGTTAAAAAAAAATTTTAAATCCTTATTGAATAAAAATAAAAAAAAAATATTTTTAAACCTTCCCTATTTTTGTTAGTTGGTAGTTTATAACTCATTTCCATCTAAACTATTTTGAACAAGCCATAGAGTAAAACATATACTTCTTTCCTTATAAACTCACTCTATTAATTTATTTGTAAAAAGCCTAAACTATTCGCTAAAGCTTATATGTATTTAAGTTTAAATTTTATTCTAAGTTCACACCTACTCTTATTCCAAATGTAAACGATGTAAGTAGTTTTATGTATCGAAGAATTAATGTTTTTATTCAGACCCATATTATGCTAGGTTTGAAGTTTGGCGTCAAGTATTTTAGATTGAGTTTGTAGTAAAATCATTTTATAGAATAAATTGAAAAAAAAAAATTATTTTGATGCAGGAATTTAGTATTAGAGGAAAAAGAATGTACAAAAAAAGATACTTTTTACATAACATCTGAAATAAAATCAGATTGAAAAGTAAATAGTTTTCAGCGCTATAAAGTTAACTGATGATCACATGTGTTTTTCATAGCATTCTTTAGATAAATTGAAATTTAAAGTTATCCGCCCATTACTACTTACAGCTTGAATATCAATTTATTTGAATTAATTTTGAATGGGGGATAAAAATCAATATAATTTTACTATTTGAAAATGGAACTTGGATCAAATAGATTTTTCGATCATTTAAATTGGTAATTTTTTTTCTGCATGCAAATTTCGACTAAACGGACACGTATTCTATATGTGCGCTGATTAAAATGTGTTCTATTTTGTTCTTGGAAAACTACTAAAATTTAGTAATTGACTTTCATAAATAAAGGTCTAGTATAACTTTATAGATTCATGGTTTATTTTTGAAAGTATGCATACTAGATAATAATAAAATATAGTTAACCTTTTATTATTTTGCAGTTTTTGACAAGAAACATCCTTAATGTGATCCACCGAAATTATCGATAAAAATAAAGTAATTTTAAATTAAACTTACTTTAAAAGTATGTGTAAATATTTTTCAGGCATTTTAAATCCTTTTTAAAATTTTAGAGTGAGAGTCATTAATAAATGGTAGGAAACATATGATGCACATAATTGGTAAAATAATAAATTTAATAAAAACTTAAAATAATGCTTTTTGAAGGTTTTCTTTATAATTCAAATAAACAGGCTAAACAGGCAGGGGGCATTCAATCTCGAATCTTACCATAAATATTTGAATGTTTTAAACATAGCTTTCAATTTTTCAAATTTTAGTGAACGACTATTGCAAAACATGTGTAATACCTGGCTTTATTTTTTACTTTGAATATTTTGCTGAAAAATAAACATTTATCACACCATTTTACTATTGAACTTGAATTTTTAAAGATTGTATTGAACATATATTTGAAACTTCTATTTTTGATAGAAATGTTATTTACGTTATAGTGTATTAAAAAAAACAGTTAAATTTCTTTGAAACTTATCTCGCGGTTTTTCTCTCCTTAGATGAAATTAATCGAAAGTTTTAGCACTTAATTTTATTTACACTTGTATATACCAGTTCTGAAAAAAAGTATAGAATTATGTATCACAAATGGTCAAGGCTGAAAAATTCCAAATTTCAAATTAATATAACTTCAAAATGCTGAGACATTCGGTTATGACATGACATAATTTAAATCTTGCCCAAAGAAAACTTTATGATTTACATCCATTGCAATATACGTAGTTTTAAAATTTGTATATTTGTATATTAAAATTATTTTAAATTTTAAGAAATTTGAATCATATGAAGAATTTAAACACTCAGTTTTATTATATGCGTTTTTTATAATGCCTATTATCTTTTCAATTCCTATGAAATATTGAAAGTATCTAATTTTTAAAAATAAATCGCACGATTTTAAATATTAATCATCATCAATAATTTTAGGATTTACTTTTTACCTGTTTTCTTTGTATGAAAACAGTAAAATATAACTACACTATAAGGATTTACTATCGGGCTAAAAGTTATTTTCAAGAGATATTGAAGTAAAGATTTTGCTCCCAAATTACTTTTGACACGATGCTTTTTAAATATTTTTAGTCAAATAGGGACTAAAATAGTACTTTTAATCAAAAGGATCTTCTGTATTTCTTAGATAATTAAAAAAAACTTAAGATGCAAGCAATTGAAACATTTTGTGAGGAAATAATTTCACCTTTGGTCTAATTTTTGAAAATTTTGGGGATAGTTTCCCCCTTTCATTCTAATCGCAATTAAATTAGCGAATACTCTAAATTGATACCCATCTAAGGAAACAACTCAACTGCAACCCTTCTTACACAAACAGTCCTGGGAAGCAACAGGCCTATCGATTGCGAATTTTTTCCTCGAACCGCACCAAGAGACAAAGAATCTATTTACTTTTAATCTTGTTTACTACGGGCGCTAATGAGAATAAGTTTTTTAAAACACGGAAAAAAGTACCTAATTCGACGCAAAAAAAGTGCACACTTTCAGGTACTTTCAAAGCCGGAGGCAAGTGAGTGATGAAAAGAGCAAGAGCTGAGTTTTTATTCCGCGGTCTTTTGTCTTTTCTCTCGTCCATGGTGTCTTGTGGAATGATCAATAATGGCTTTGGCGCATTTGTGTAATTCATGAGATCGAAGGCATATTTTAGCTCTACTTTTAGGATTTGTGTGTCGGTATGCTCTCTTTATTTGTTAATTCATGTGTATTCATAAACTGTTATACACGTTAATGGAATAGATTTTGTTTAAAAATGCCTCTGGGTTGAAATAACTTCAAATTTTGAAGGTTTCTTTTATGTAGTCATTTAAAAAAAATTGTCTGAAACAGACATACACTAACTTTAACTGCGATGCGAGTCAAATTTTCCCATCTTAACTTACAGTGTGCCAAAATAAAAATCTATAACCACGGGTCAAAAGTTCCATCTAAACGTTCTGTTTCTTGCTTATTACATTGAGAGAAATTAAAAAAAAAGTTAAATAGGGGAATAAGGATCACTTATGTGTGTCCGATATATACTTCAATTTTTACGTAGTAATTTTAATGAGTTTTTGAATTTTATCGATTACAGGATTATATTAAACTATTGAAAGCTGCCATCATCATTTTTAAATTGGTATATAAACAGTTCGACATTTTCCTTTGGAGAATTTTTGTTATTTAAATATTTCTTAAATCTTTTAAAACTTTTGAATCATTCAAGACTTATTGTGCCACAAAACGAGGGCTGGAGGGATCCCGTGAGCGTATGTTGTGCTGGCTTGGGCTTAAATAACATTTTGAAACTGGTATTCATGAAAGTCATGATACAGAATTGAAATTTCCAGCTTTTCAAACATGGTACATATGTTGGTCTACTTTAATGGAAATATATTGAAATATCATTTGAGCCTTAAATACCCGATTAAAAATCCAATCCTAAAATAACTTTGTGGATGAGGTGCTCGTTTTTCACTTCCAAAAACTCGACTTTTATCAGAAACTATTAATATTGCCAATTCAAAACTAATAGTTCTGAAATTTCTCTATAAATTTCCCCCTGGTGAAACTTTTATTACACTCAATTTATTTACCGTATGTAAATGTCCGTGATTGAGCAAAGTTTTTACATGAAACTATCTTATAGTCTCTATTTCAGTACTCCACTTGTAATTTTACATAATTTCCCGTTCTCATCTCTGGTAGCTACATTTCGATATTTTAAATTGAACTTCACTCGTTAGTCCAAGTGATGTACTTCCTCACGCAATCTGCTCGTTTACATCCTTTATCTTGTGGATGTCTGGAAGTTTAATTAAGTTTACATTGCCGATCCATCAATGTCCAGTGCGTAATTTTACTACCGGTACATGTCATCATGCGCTTCGTAACTTCATTTGCTTTTTTGATTGAAAGCAGTCAAACATTTCCTACCAAGTCCCAATTTAAACGATGCAAGTGGGTGGTCCTGTAGTGTTTTCCATCACTAGAACGCCAACTTACAAAAAACGTGTAAA
Organism: Tetragnatha montana; assembly: GCA_963680715.1. Classification (NCBI taxonomy): domain Eukaryota; kingdom Metazoa; phylum Arthropoda; class Arachnida; order Araneae; family Tetragnathidae; genus Tetragnatha; species Tetragnatha montana. The sequence continues at coordinate 17,880,229 of OY796681.1, forward strand.
TGTTAAAAAGGGAAAGAAATTATGAATAATAGATGAATATAAATACGATGCTACCAAGTTATCACTTTCTTAAGTCTTTGGTCTCAATTAAATACCTAGTATTTGCATGAATTTAAGTGGGAGGAAAATTGTTAATTAAATTTTACACGAATTTGAATAATATGATGTTCTTGGGATCTGTCTCGAATAAATTAGACAGTTGATAATATTTCGCGCAATTTTAGATTACGAGTACTTAAAGTTAAATCGGGTCAAGCAATATGAAATACATTATTGCTTAGATATTATACCAATAACCTAGTGGTAAATGGTTGAAAAAAACTTTTCTATGAAGTTTTGATAACTCGGAAACATTTTGGTAAGTTTAACCCTTTACAAGCCAACGTACCAAAAGTGGAACATCGAATCAACTCACCCCCTTAGCTTCCCAAATTTCAGATAATAAATTATTTCATTATATTTATATTCTATGACATGTGTTTTACTCATAAAGAAATTTCGTTCTGATATTGTAAATGGATTTATTCTTTTTTTTAAAAAATAATCTTTTTATTCACAAGAAATGAGCTTATAGACAATTTTTATAAAAATTTGTTTAATACCGAATCATAAAGCAGCATTTCGGCTCAACAATATGAAATACATTATTATTGCTTAGGTATTTACCTATTGTATCGTTGAGTTGAACCTAGAAGTAAAATGTTATAAAAAACTTTTCTATGAAGTTTTGATAACTAGGAAAATTTAGGTAAGTTTAAACTTAATAATACATAGAGTATATCTTATAATTGTTTTAATGCATCCTAAATTTTTCAAGAATAAAATTGATAGTAGAATTTTATACCGACATTAAATATAAGTAAATACAAGAGAGAGGCAAAATAAGCTGGTGTTATTGATAACTACATTTCTACCAGTATCGTAATGCGCGCTATTAAATTCTCTTCAAAAGGGCATTATCGAATGATTGATACCAAAATGGAAGCCGTTCCTATAAGCAAACCGAGCCCCGGTTTACCAAAGACGTCCGCTCAAAACTTAATTCAGCTCCACATAATTAATCACTCGCAGATTGTAATTGAAAGTCCATTGAATTTCCGCAGAAATGGGTTAAAGCCGCAAAGGCAGGCTAGAATGAAGGATTTATGAATAGCAATTTGGCTTGGGAACTTACAATGGCTCATAGGTCTATGAAAATTAGTTTTAATAGGAATTTGGAAGTAATAAATTCTCCACTAAGTTTTTATGACTAAAGTTGCGTAAAAACAGCTTGTTTATTATGGTCTTAAAACTCTTAAGCCTTTTTGACTAAAACCTTATTGCCTCATTATTTTCTCCGAAAAGGTTTTGGAAGGTTGGGGGAAGACGATATTGGGGTAACAAAAACGTATTAAATACCCGTTTTTTAAATTCCTTTAACCTTTTTTTCCTACTCACCTTATGTTTCCTAAATTTTCTTACAATTTTAAAATTACTATTTGTTTGGAGATGTTCTTTTGTAAATTTGTTTAAAAAGGTCTGTTAATTTTAAAATTGGAATATTAAGTGGAATTTTTATTGGCATAATCTGAATTTGTAAATAATTCCATGTATTTAAATATTTTTTATTAAAATGTTTTAAATGAGCATATTAATTTTCTTTAGATCCAAATATCTAAAACCGTCACTTAAGAGGCTTCTTATCACAATAAAAAAATTTCAATTTCCTTATACATACTACAAAGTTTGAGTACTGAATTATAGATACTTTAATTTTAAAATTAAAACTTTTATTTTATTACCAACTGAATTTATTATACTTGATTCATATAATATTAAGTATGCTTAGTGTTTTTCGTAAAAAAAACCAAACAAATCAGTAATAAAATGAAAATGCGTAAGAATTATAATATAGAATACTGGTAGTCACATAAAAATCCTAAAATACAAATACTAAAAAGGATAATTTTTATGCTAAAAAAAAGTATAGAAATATTGTTTAAGTAAAATGGTTTTATTAAATAACTAGGATACTAGCCTAAAGCATAATCAAACCAGCACAGTGGTACAGTAATTATTAAATTTCAGTAAATATGAGTTTGAAATTTAATCTGGAAACCTGATTAGTAATTTTGAAATGACATAAACCTTCTAAACTTAAATAGAAAATTAACTCTAATAATTAACATTTTCGTGACGAAAGCTTATGAATAGTTTTCAAAACACCTCCCCGTTTCAGATAGCAATTTAATTTTGAGACTTAATCTTCTGATTTCATAAATTAAAGCCTGAACATAAGTATTAAATATTGAAATATAGTGAATGAAATCAAAATTAATGTAGATTTATTGATAATTAGTAAACGTTTTTAAAGGCATTCCGTACTTTACTGCTGTGTAAAGAAGTCTTGCATTAAATATGTACATCATTCTTAAAATTTGAAAGAAAGTTGAATACTTATCGATGTTTTACATTAAATGTGTAGAATTGCGTTTAACTGAAGTAGGTATATGCAAAAGTTGGAATATACTGAACACTCTGTCTCTTAAAAAATAAAATCGTGTTTATTTCCCTATATTTCGTTTTCCTCGTTTGTAATTTTTCAAAAGCCGATATTTTAAATGGACATTTTCTTTTTTATTCGTTTCAACAAGTAATAAAACTTTCGACTTGACTTGTTTCGATGTCGATGAATTTCATCATATAAACCGAAACAACCACCCAATGGCTTACTTATACTACATTCAAATATCTCATAAAAAAGACCAAAACCCGCCGATTCCTTTGAGCCACAATATCCTATTCCCGCTACAAAAAAACTACCACGAACTTTCTATCAAAGGAAAGATTCTAAGTGAAATCCAAGTCTCTTTTCGGCTGCCAATTCCATCGCACGCAAAAAAAATGCTCTTTCAACCCGGAGACTGCACAAAAGAGAAAGTTATTAAGACGCATGTTCGAAATTAAAATCGATTGGGTACAACGTTTTCGAGTGAAATAATTCACGTTCTTTACGTGTTAGAGCGCATCCTGTTTTTATTTCTTTTGAAAAGGTATTCGGTTTCAATTAAAGATTCCAGTGTACGTCAATCTCTCGTAATTCGATGGGAATATGTGATGTAAGTAATTTGAGATTAGTTTTCTGCGGATAATTTTAGGACGGATTTCATCCCTGTTTCTCTCCCATGAGGTTTACTTAAATTGAATTTATAAAAGGATTTTAATGTCTCTGGAATATAACACACGAAACAAAAAGTTTTGAATGTTTGGATGCCTTGGAATCTATACCTATAGGGGTGGGGAAGAAAAAAATAGTTAATGAGAGGGATACGATAGTGGTATAAAATTTAACTTGCGAGATTTTTGCTTTTTTATGACCAAACAGCAATATTCTAATGAGTCCTAATCCATACCACAGTTGACTAGGAAAAATATATTGCTTTGTTACTGAGATAAAAATCTTTAATATCACAGAAAGATTTTGAATTTTTTTATAATCTTAGTGGCTGATTTGCCCGGCCTTGCACTGGTGGAGTGTATACACTTATTTTTAAAATTATCTCAAGTTGCATGTATAAGTTTATGTATAAGGAATTACCAATCATCCCGGTGTCCCCGGCCCCTTTTTAATCCCGGTGTTTCCAGTATTTTTTCATCCCGGTGTTCCCGGTACCTTTTTCACCTAGGTAGTTACCAATGGCATAATAAAATAAAAATAAATAATACCTGCTTGACTGGGAATGAATTAAGTAGTAATTATTAAATAACTTAAGTATATTAATCATGTACTTAAGTATTAAAAACGCAATAGATTCAAATTAAATATAATTATATCTAAGAATCATATATGTCTGTATGGCTATATTTAGAAATAAATACTCCTCAAATGGATTCAGAAAATGAGCTTAAAGTAATAAGACATTCATTCATACCAGAAAATTTACAGAAAGCAATTGGCCCATCGGGAGAAATGCATGCTTTGTCCTTCTGGAAATCTTGCATTTGAGTAAGTAAAATATAATTTATAAAAGGGATCATGTAAAAGAGATATGTATTAGAAGAATTATATTAGACATCAGCTTCACTTATGAAAGAAAGTCAATCAGTGGTTCTCAATTAAAAGATAAGTTTCAAGCGAGACCAAATCCAAGGATTAACTGGAACACTAAATTTCATGTTGGAAAGATTCACTAATCATGATGTATGATTTATGGTCTAATAAGATAGAATAACAACAGACATGAACTTTGACAGATTCCCATGCCATATACATTCTGACACAGGTGAAAGTCATTTTGAGATAGGTTCGAACTCTCTTTTTCCAAGCCTTAAATTTGAAGTATTTCAAGCCTAAGTCGTATCTCATACAACCAAAAGAATTGAATGAAGTCTTCCAATCCAAGCCACCCCAAAATTACTACCATGGAAATCAATAGCAATCTCGGATAGTCTAGGATTGAAATGGTTAAAGGATTATATACAAATTTTATACATCCTGAAAAATGCTCTTTGTTTCAATGGAAATATGAGAAATTTGATAATGCTAGAGAAAGTATGTTTGGTTTTAGGGGGGCATTATTTATGCGGATGAGAGAGGGACCTTGATGCAATTTTGATGTGAAACAAGAGAGCTCAGATGCCGAAGCAAACTGTGTAAAATGGAACAGCTGTTAAGGGAGTGATAGAGAGTAAGGTAGTTTGTTAATAAAAACAAAATTTTGCACAATTAGAAAAAAACTTTTATTTCGTACGGAATAGTATGTGAATTTCCAGTGAAAGCGTGTATTTTTTGGTGCAATAAACTACTAATATATTGTAAAATTTATTCTATCTTTTATTTCAATAACTTTTTTAATCATTCTCCTACTGATATATGCCAGAAACTTCTTACAGAAATTATTTTATTTGATTTGATTTACCTACTCAAAAAATAATGAAAAAAGTATATTTTTTCAAATTTTAGGGCTGATGCGCTAAGGCAATTTTTAACCGATTTTAAAAATTTTTGTTACAGTTTTCTTTTCTTTTTTGCGGTATAAATAGCGTTTTAAAATTAGGAAGAAAAAGTTTCCTTACTCCAGTACTCAAGTATATTTTGCTAACATTTTTACTGGTTGGAATGGAGGTTTTGAAAGTAGATAGGTATTGATCACACGGCATCAGATTACTGTAAAACGAGCGATTTCTTTTTTTTCTTTTGTTGACTTTCCAACTAAGTTTTTGGTTACCTGTAAAACTATCTTTACCTACACAGTAGACAGTATGCGGTAAAGCCAACTACACCACCTTATGCTTTGGCTTTCCAGCTACGGTTTTCTATTCCTGTAAAACGTTCTTTTCCTACATAGTAGAAAGTATGCAAAAGAACTAACTTTACCAAGTTATGCGATACAAGCTGTTTTTTCCCCAACATCATTTCCCCAACAGTTCATTGATTTTATTAGGGGTATTTTACAATATTTAAAGCAATAAAATGTTAAATATTGTATTCGAGGTAATTCAAATTATTAAAATTCATTCATGACAAAAATTATTTGTAACTAAATACTCAAGGTGTTAGGCAATAATGTATTCTTGGTTTGAAAGGGAAAAAAGGAAACTGATACATACTAATATAAATATAAATAGTACACACACTAATATAAATAACACCTATACCAATTTCTTACAGCAACTTATTTAAACAGAAGAATAATATTCATTAATATTATTCTTTCTTTTTCCTATTAGTTATTTCAATTCATTTTCAGATATGGCAATCCAAAATTATATAATAAACCAGCTAGATAAAAATTAAACTAAAAAACGGCTCTGATTGACTCCAGTTCTGAATTTATTAAAATAATACGGGAAGATAGTATGTATTAGATGGGGGAGTTAAAATTTTTTAAAAATTATTTTGTTGCTAAAAAAAAAAATTAATACTTTTAGAAGTATTAACAAAGAGTTGTTAATGGCAGTGGGGAGGCTAGTGGTTAAGGCATCGGCTTCGGGACCGGAGGGTCCCGGGTTCGATTCCCGACACCGCTGAAGACCCACCGAGTATATGCGGAGTACGTGCTCGTTAAATCTGTGGGTCCGAAAGTCCTGTGGTCCGTCATGGCGCAGCTTACCGCAGGTCCAGGTGTCTGGAGACTATTTCCCTCCCCTTCAGAGACATGGCAAAATTGTGGAGGGGGCGATATTAAGTGGCGACATCTATCATTCGAGGCTTAAGTCGGACTCCTGCCATTTCATGGGCCTCACTTTCTCAGGAGCCGCACCCCTTTACCTTAAATCCTATACGCCTTGCGGATGGAGCTTGGATATTCCAAGTGGCATATAAGACAACAGCAACAACAAGACTTGTTAGTGAATATTGTCAAAACTCTTTTCTGTAAATTGATATGTGATTTTAAAATGCACTCCCTGTATCACATTAATGTAAGGAATCCAGAATCAAGGGTATAAATCCTTTCAATTTCTCAAAAAGAACTACAAATAAATGAACCTTGTGCCAGCATTTCCTTTCAAAAATATCTCCTAACTAAAAACCCACCCACAAATCACATTGCTCATGCAAATCGAAAACCTCCCTTTCCTAAGAATACATTTCAAAAGAACCTCCCATCTCCCCACTTACCCACTGGATCCCCTGGAAAAGAAACCGAGGAAAAAAATCCAAGAAAAGTCCCCAGAATCGGTACAAAACCCAAAAATACCCCCACAGGAAGCAAACCCTCGCACACAGGTGTCTCCAGAGGGAAAACTCTCGGATTAAGGGAGAAAAGGGAAGGGTTTCTTGGGATTAGGGACGGTGTCGTCCAATGCGGTTGCAGAGGGATTTCAACGCGGGAATAAATCCCTGTGGAGAGGGATTTCAGGTTTTTCATGGAAGTTGGTTTGCGGCTGTTGTTGCAAAGAAGTGCTGTTTGGATTAGATAGGTTTGGTGTAGGAGTAGTTTGTGTGAGATTTAACAAATTACAACAGGCTAAAAGAATGGACAGTTAATATACGACCCGTGTTATTCTTGCTCCAAACGTAATAAATTTTTTTTTCATGCCATTTATGAATAATATCAAAAGTTATTCAGAAGTTACGTAATTTAAGTCTTGTTTGTGAGTCAGGTCGTGTAATGCTTGCGATATTATTTATTCTCTTTTAGAATAAAATGTTTTTAAATACTGTGCAAAATTGAAAAAATGTTTTTAAATAAGGTGTATGGAAAAATAATTGAAGTTTTGAGAATCCTAATCGACCGCAATGGTTTCTATTTGGGGGAATCATTAATCTATATTTTGCAGTTTTCAAAGCGCTATACAGTGCACTCAAGACATTACTAGTTATTGAACTACCTACCTTGGCCTATTTTTCAGCACTTACCTATATATGTGATCAAGATTTTTCATAACCTTGATTTAAGGTTAAAGTAGAAGTATTGAACTATTTGTTCTAAAGAAGTGCATTTTTTCTATGGCATCTAGGTCGTTTACTACTGTATGAAATTTTAAGGTACTTCCCGAAAGATTTGTTTATCTTCAATTTTTTTAGCAGGTCAATTGTAGAAATTTATAAAAACATGCAGGCTGTTGTGCTACAGCTTTACTTTTCCAAAGTGAGCCAGAACGTAGAAAATATCTAGTTAATCCGTCAGGTTGCTACTAGCCACATGAATTTTCTCATAATATGCTACAGTACAATGTAAAAAAGTGTTTCACATAACGATGTTCTGAAGTGTTTTATAACAAGGGCATAACCTAAGCTATTAAAAGGAATAAAATGGCGTTGAATTCATATTATCAATAATCCCTTACATTAAAAACCCCTTTAAAGCAAAGTGCTCAGCTAAAAGTCTCCGCTTATTTTTGAATTAAACTTCAATTCCACTCTGTAAAGACCCCTTAATCCCTAGACATATATCCTTACTTTGCTCCTCTCCCCTCTTTAAATCTCCTAACGGTCTCTCCATTACCGTTCGTTAGTAAAAACCAGCTGCAGACACCTGTTTAATCTATCCCAATCGATCGCTCCGAGGGAAGTCAGTTCTAATGAATAAATAAACGGCCGGTTCTTTTTTAAATGGGCGGTAGGCACCAAATAGAGCACTTAAAAGCACTTCTGAAATAATAATAATGAGGGGGAGATCCTTTTTGGAGTCGCTTAAGGACATCGTTTTGTACAAGTGGAGGGATGTGTTTCTATTGATTTTTGAGCGTGTGTTTTCGTTTTTGAAAAGGAGCAGACGTTAGGGAAATTAAATTAGAATATTTTGGTTTTAGTCGTCAGGTTTTTTTTTATTGTCGAAATTTTATAAAATGGTTTTAAGGGTTGAATTTTGTCATAACATTTAATTTTTTGCGCAAGTTTGATATAAACGGGAAAAATAGTATCATACAATTACGTGTTAAAATTTGGCTATCAGGAGGCAAGAGGTGTTTTTTAACATGGTATTTGTTTTTTTTCCCTAATAATTTGGTGCCTTTCATTCAAATATGACGTTAGTTTTTGCCTAAGAGTTCGAGTTTCCGAGGTATACCATTTTACACAATTCTGTGAAAAATCTATGAATGAAATACAAACCCGGTTTTTTATACATGAAAAACCCACACTTCTTGCCCATTGATTATGAATATTTTATCCTCTATACTCTAGAGAATACCCAGGTAGTGTGTAAATAAACACATTTCTCTAAAAAAAAAAAAAAAACGTTTGCACCTTGACCTCATAAAGAAAAGAAAATGACTCGATATCCACCCCAAAACAAATATAATTGTAAAAACAAAACACCCAAAGGTCAGTGACATTAAGAGATATTTTTAGCCCTGAAATTCAAGATAACTCAAGTATCCCAAACTCAGAGCCTGTAAAAGAATAATTTAGATGAATTGGACTTATTTAGAAATGTTGTCTATTATTTACATACTTTTAAATAATTAAGATGAAAACTACAATTCAGTATTTGAGGAATCCATTGATTCAAACCTGTTGTACTTTTATCTTTACCCCTTGTCAATGAATATTATTTTTCTTCCATGCTCATTTATAATATTAAATCCAAAACAACAGGGCTTTAAGAGTCAGAGTAAATATACCCTGTTTGATTCCCAAATGTATCAAATGCTGGAAATTATTTTTTCTCCTTACACAAATCCATTCTCTAAAACACGCTCGAACGATACGATCCAACCCCTTCACCAAAAACAATAGAGAGGTGTCACTCTAAAGAAACAGTTTGTTCAGTCGAATCAATGAGCAAAACGAGGAAACTGAATGAAGAGCTAATACCACCACCGACAGACAACTAATGCAATGTGTCATCCCGGCAGTGTACCATTCTGTAACAAACCGGAACGCCCCGATCTTTCATTAAGCGCTCATTAAACCGTTTCTGAGGTGTTCGAACGGTGATTAAGTCTCTTCGAACAGCATTCGAACGTGACGCTTTCGAACGTTTACAAATCCCTGGACTAATGAAGGCGGCGGCCGTTTGGAAAAATACAGTGTTCGAGTTGAGATGCAATAAGGCTGACTACCTGACGTCGGGTTTGAAAGGAGATAGGCTTAATTAAAATTCCTGGTCCGGAGGAAACTGGCGTCGAGCGCGGAACATTTTTCTTTCTTGATTAAGGGACTCAAAAGGGAGGAAGGCACTCGTTTTGTTTGAGATTTCATTCTCAATCCCCTCGACTTTATTTGATTTCGCCAGACGGAAGCGAGTTCTAGTGGCGTGAGTGAGAAACCGACTCCGAGATGGGAGTGAAAAGGGCGTGATTGCACGTCTTTCTCGTAAAGGGTAATCAAGAACTTTGGATAGGTCAGAGTTTTTCTTGCGAACGATGAAGGGAATTATGCGAAGAGGGAAAAGGATTCGCGCGTAATTGAATTTAAAGGTTTCTCCAAATGCACCAAAGTGGGGAAGAACTTTGGACGCTTCAGCTCATTTTGAGGAATGCAGAAAAGTATACTTTTTCTTACACTTCAATACTTGTAATTTTTTGAATTACTGAAGAGTAGGTATAATTTCAAAACAAAAGGCTCTTTTCAACGTAATCTTAGGGTTCTCGATTAGTTCGTAAAATTGAAAAACATTTAAAAACTGTACAATATTATGATAATTTTTTTAGTCCATTTTTGTCAAACATCCTATCACATCCACATAATATTTTTTAGAGAATAATATTTTATACATTTATATCTTATTTATACCAATTATACTGAATGGAAATCTGAACTTTAACCGATCCATTTTTCAATCAACAGCAATACTTTCCTTTTCAGTATTGTTTGCGTTAATTAACGTTCGACTGATTCCCTAGCCAATTAGAAACTTTCTAACCCGTCTGGTAGTGTCTGTCCCAGCATTTCATACACTAAAAAAATTTTTTTTAGCATTGCCTGGCGTGAATTAAGCTGGATATAATGTGTAAAAATGGGTTCGCAAAAAAAGAGATTTTAAAATTTTTATTGCGAAATGGGATCAGGTTTGGTAGTAGTTTACAGTTCGTAAAACATGAATGTGTTTGTAGGAAAATATGTTTGTAAAAATAAACGTCGATTGTAATTAGTATTGCGGATTATTATTTGATAACTTATAATTAGATTAGAAGTACTTAAAATTTAAAAAAAAAATATGATACTTATTATGTAGGTAACGTTTAGTACCTACTTTAGAGTTAGTTACTAATGAAAAAATTTCAAAAATTAATACAAATTTGCTTTCTGGATAGGTTAGAATTTTTTATATGCAAAGAAAACAGATTTTAAATTTTTAAACATTGTCTAATTTCTTGATTTTTTTTTTTAAAATTCTAGCATTTTGTTTTTTGAAAAACAAAAATCGTGACTTTATGAAAAAATCCAGGCAGATGTAAGGGAATAATCTCAAACCCGGGAGGAGGTAATACGAAGCACGTGTAAAGATCCGTGTATTTTCTCAAATGGAACATTTTATTTCAAGTCTCAGCCTCACTTAAACCCCCAACACCATGTTAAGCAGAGTTCTTCCCTTTTTACTCGATTTTCCGTGCGTGGGAAAACTTCATTTTCGTTCACCCAAGCGCGGCGAAGGGAAATCGGAGGGGTGGAAAAGAAAATTTAACTTAAAAAAAATTTTTTTTTTTTTTTATTTTGTTCTCTCTGAGAATAAATTTCCGTTCCTAGAAATGGCGTTCTTACCTGATCAGATCCGTTTCCTTATTCTGGAATCTGGCGTTAGACCCCTCGCGGCATCGGCAGGGAAATTCAGTGTAAGGGCTACAGGTCCGCGTAAAGTATCTCCTGGCAGCTCGCCAAGTACATCAACAGGTGCTCTCAAAGTTTTAGCTTTTAATTGGAGCTTCTAGGATTGCATGCTTAATGAAAACGTTCGTTGAACCAGATGTAAAATAATAAGACACTTAAAAGTTAATTTATTTCTACTTTGAATAAAGGATGAAATGGTTACATACTAATTACACAGGCCTGCGATGAAAAAAATGCAAGGGAAGTAAGAGCTGAACTTAATGTATTTTTTGGTGCTAATTTCAGAAAAAATAATAAAAAAATTCCATCACGTCAAGTTTTTTGAAAAATTAAATTTTGGTTTTTATGAAAATTTACCATAAAAAATTTATTTTCACGTTGAATTTCTTCCCTGCTTGCCTAAACATCATTCTACCATGTTGAAATATAAAAAATACCGCTCTCTGACACCTCTCCGTCCTCATCCCCTTATCCTTTATCCTCGTTGAAATATCTCTACAAATTGAGTCGCGCGAAGTCGTGTAAAGTGTCGCGCGATCGCTGGTACAGTGACAAATCAAAACCCTATCACAAAGCGATTTTAACAACTGCTTTTCTCTGTGCGTTTCGTGAAATATGGCTCTTAGTTTGAGACGTTGTAAAAATTTTCTTGATGACTTTTGTTACATATTTAACGAAGTAGCGTTATTAAAAGTTGCATGAATTGCTAACTAAACTTTAACCTCAATACTTTTATAAGCATCGAAATTACTATGTACTCTTTGATATAAATTTTCGTGTCAAAGTTATTTGTAAAAAAAAGATTAAATAGTTCTACTCCTTTTTTATACAATTATGATCCTTTTTTGTTTCAGGATTACCATTTGTGGATACTATCAGTTTATCTCTTAAGTGATATAAGTGTCTGCAACAAGTCGTTGCCGAGTGTTATGAACAGTTTCATAATTATTAGTAAGTACAAATGTTTTAATTCGTTATAGTATATTCGAAACTTCATTTGTTTGAAAAATTTATTGTTTGCAAGAGATTGAGAATGTTTACAAAAGAAAAAGGAACCACAAAAATGGGGAAAGGTTTAGTAGTATGAGTTAAATTCTTTTTCTATCATGCAAAATAAATAAAAACTTTGTTACGTTAAACATAAATCTTTTTTATATCTTTAAAGCTTTATAAATTCAATAGGAATAATTTCCTTAATTTAGTAGGGTTTAAAAATTGCCCAAACTAAAAAGCATAGCTGTATAGCTAAGTATTTGATAATTTAATTCAAACTATAAGAAATTTATCTGAAGATTACTGAAATAAAACATAAAATGCATTATATAAGTTCTAAGTGTGTGAAAAATGCACAAGACGTATAAATATTGAATGGTTGACTTATATGGTTTAAACTTGAATACCTACTTTAATTTTAATTAGTTCAATTATTTCTAGTATTAAACTTAAAATCCAAAGCTTTTAGGATTTTCCAGTTTTAACTTATATGATAGAAATTGGATAAGTTTTAAAAAAGATGGTTTTCTGTATTAAATATGTTTTTATTTTTATATATTTTTTTTAATTAGTCAGGTTTTTATGCATTTATTTTGGTAATCACTTTTAAAACAGTTGAAAAATATTTTGTTTAATAATATTAGAAAAATTTTACACTATGTTTTTATCTAATTTAAGGAATATATAAGTTATTCTTTACCTATATTTTTTTTCATATATCCACTTAGAAACATAAATTGATTTATTCCCTAATTAGGTAACTTAAAGCTTTGCAGTAAAGCTATAAATGACTAGCTAATAAAGGAATAGCTTTTTAGGTCATGATTTGAAAAGTATGGTTAAAAAAAAGAATGAAAGGAAAGTCCTTATAAAATATCTTTTATCTATTTACCATGATAGTCTACTAAAAATATCCAAACCATCAATTTCTGGAGATGGGTATTGAGTTGATAACTAGCTCACTTTCCTTAAAACTGAAAACTAAATTTTTTCAATTTATTCTCATTGATTTTATTAATGGACAATGAATGAATGAATTTTCTCTCTCGAAGTAATCTTTTCCTTATCAAAAATGTAATCTACACTGAAATTTCGTTAAAAGTTTTCTAAAATAACTCTGAAATTTAAGAAAAAAACCCAGTAAAAGTGCCAAATATTCAGCTTAATTGATTGCTGTAAATGTAAGCTTTAATGTACAATGAATTTCGTAGCTTCTAAAAATTGATTCTTTATTATTTATGCAGGCGTTCATATGCGCCTCAAGCGGTGTTCAAATGTACCCCACCACTGGGGCATATTGGAATAGAATTTCAATTTTTAAAACGATGATTCAAGGAAGAAATTTTAGATAAAGGAATCTAAAAAGGATACTAAAATTCCAGGAATACTGTAAACTGATGAATAAATCAGTTTTTGTTTCAATATCTTATAAATATATGGAGGCGTAGTCAAAAATGTACTTTTTGTTCCAATGAATGTACCCCTTCTCCCCTACTTGCTTCAGCTTTTTAAGAGTTATTTATGAATTCTACGCCTTGAAATTAGTTGGAAATAGCCAGTGTTGCAGTAAAAAATAAGTTGTTAAAAGGGGGACACAAAATAATAACCACAGGTTCTAACCCTCAAAATGGGACAACACACGTACCGTAAAAAGACAAGTTAAGATTAAGGTTGACACAGTAGATACACTAAATGATGAAATGTCTACATTACCCCAAGATTTGACTGGTTGTAAGACGATGCCGTTGAATGGACAGTTCTGTGATTTTTGATGTACTCTTGAAATGGGCAAAAGCTCTGTCCGAAGGGAATTATTGGGAAAAGGCGGAATCGTTCAACTATCACTGGCCGACTTGAAGCGGTAATGGAGAATCCAGAAGGATGGGAGAATCTTCTCCGCGGGGAACGATGGTGTGGTCGCCCGGATGGGTCCGACCGCTGGTGGATACCATGGCGAGGGAACATCAGGTCAACGGGCGCCGTCGGATCGCTCCAGCCTGGTTAGGCGAGGGCTCGTCAGGGCACAGGGAAACACTACGTGCAGTTGGCTTCGGATCGCACCGTTTGACCGGAAAAGGATGAACTTCGATGGAGACTCCATACCTGGGCACTTTCGGTTCGAAGAATGGGCTGCTGTGGGGCTTTTTGGAAAGGAAATCGTAACACGTTGAAATGTGGTGGAATCTCTTGGTTTATTTATCATCTCTATAAATCAGCATTACAAGTGAAGGTGTACTCTTTCAAGCTATACATGGGTCTTTGGACCAAGGGAATCATCCCTGAACTACAAAAATGCGAAGCGGTCCCGAAAGACACGCTTGCATGGAGAGGTTATGGAGCGATGTGCTCTTGATGAAGTTTTGGTATGAAGTGTCTCGATGTGAAGTGTGAAGTGAAGTCAGGGTTACCGCCACAGAACGAAGAGAAAAACTGTTCGTCGCCAGGTTGCAAGATTTGGCTGAACGCGCGCTATTAGGGAAGCGAGAACAGAAAAAAACCCGATTGAACCAGTTCTCAGTAGAAGAACATACATTAACGGAACGAGCCAAGTTGGCTGAAACAACAAAAACAAAGGAATGCAGTAGGGAATCCAATCACAAGGCCGAACAAACAAAATCACCAAATAAGGTAACGAAAAAGGGGTTTCACGTTAGATTCCGTTTTGATAAGTGAAGAATAACTAGCGTGTGCATTAGAACTCAAGCGTGGGGTGTACAAAAACACAAACGAAACTATGTGGAAAGGAACTTTACCACAGCCAGTTTAATTTTTGTTAGGAAAAAAATAATTTTGTCGACTAGTTTAATTTTTAAAATGATTTTACACCTGAACTAATCTCTTTTGCATCCTATTACTTTATACATTTCATTTGATAGATTGGTACACTTTCCAATTAGCAGGTCACATTTAAACCTGCCTTTAGAAGTAAGCGTTACTTAAGCTTTAGAAGTTTTTCGCCGATCTGAATAATTTGCTTACTCGGGTTTGCTTTTAAGCAAGTGGGTTTGCCAAGTACTTCCACTTTTATTTCTTTTTCGTGAGGACATGAAAAGGGAACTTTTTCCTGGAGTAATTCATTTCCATGACATACAGAGAAAGGAGAATGAGGCGTTAGTTAAGAAACTTTTGATGTAGGGTTTGTGTAAGGGATTTCTTCTATTTTGCATCAAAATCATGTTTGTGATAAGGGTTATTGCATCAAAGGATTTAAAAAATAAAAATCTTTAGTCCTTAAAGTAATCTTACATATTGAGTATCAAACTAAGGATTATGTAAATATAAGTGTGACCTTATACTAACTTATTAATAAGTCTAAATATTTGAATCACTAAATGTATTTTTTACGGATAACTAAACTTGTATACCTTTTAGAACCATTGAAAAATGTATTCAATGTAATCTTTCATAATGCATTCTTGGTATGTCACTAACTAATTTTTCATTTAATGATATACAGATCAGATGTCGTTATGAAAATGCCTTCATGCAGTTAACATTTATTATTTTTAATTTTTAGATCCTAATTCTAAATAAAAATCTTTGACAGAGTAAAAATGTAAATTTTTTAAAGCTAATCAGTTTTTTATAAAAACTCTTCATGTATTAAATATATATATATCAATCGAATTAATTGGAATGGCATAAAAACGAACTTGAAATTACTATATTTATTTAAAGTTATAAAATAACTTATTTACGTTTTTCTTTCTTTAGCATAACTTTGCATCATCTAATAAAATCTAAAATAAGTGTTAAATGTAAAATAATAATAATCCTTTCTTAAACAATACTTTAACCGTTAAAGACCATCTTTATTATTTGATTCAAAAAATATTAAAAAGAATAATTACAAGTTATCGATTTAAGAAATATAGTATAGAGGTGCCAAAACTGTGTAACTTTGTGTGGAGTTAACATAGAGTAATGTATAATTTTAAAAATATTTCATTATTATTATTTATTGTTTACTTAAATAATACTACCGGAGCGCCGTACCTTTGAGTTTACGTATAAAATCGATCCCTGAAATTAACTGTTGGTTTATTTCGATAACAGTGGGAGGTTTATCCCTAGTAAAGGTTTAAAGTATCTGGTTACCCCTAAAATGTCAATTTTCAATGTTTTTATAGAATTTTTTTGATAAATTTGAGTAGATCATACTCTGGTCTAAAACTGGTTTTCTTTTAAATTTAAGGGAATTAGAAGAAACATAAAGAAAAAAACAAAAACAAAAATTAGCATACTAAAGCATAGAGAAAAAAAAACTTTGAAAACTATGTGTTTATGAATTTGTAAAGAATCCGTTAAACTATGGGTTTGAATGTGAATTAAAAATATTTATTTTTAGATGCTTAGATTAAAAAAGGATAGCCGAATTTTGGGGATTTTTCACGTTAGTTTATATTTTACTTTGTAAAACTTTCAGTTTTAAACTTCACATTAGATAAGATAATAATCCATTTTGTAGACAACTGTCTGTTAATTTTATCTTCATACCAAATGATGTTAAAATTCAAGCAATATTTTTTAGTCCACTATGCTAGGGGAATTCACTAAAAAAATCCCTAAATATTTGCAATTTTCCAAAATTGATACATTAAAAATTAAAACTTTTTTTATAAACGTATGACCATAAACTTTTTTACTTGAAAAATAACTGTGGCTGTAATTTGAAATTTATTGCAGTGTTTTAAATTTTTATTTTGATTTATAATACATTTATACGCATTCCCTCATTCTAATAACAAACGTTCCAACAAAATTTAACTACATTAAAAAATATTTTAACATGTTGAAGACATACAGTTGCACATAAAAAAAAACTATTAAGATATCTTCGATGTTTAGATTAAAGATATTTATAATATAATGTAAAACATGTATCAGAAAAACTATTTCTCAAACTGAAACTGAATAAAACTCAAGAAACCTAAACTAGCACATTAGAATAACTACTGGGAGGAAATATTACAACATTAACCAGTGAGGAGAAACGCCATTTCTGAATTTTACAACTTAACAAGAGCATTTGAAGCCAAGAATAAACCTAATTTAGTGCAAATAAACATCTCCGGACAAAAATGCAACATGTTAAAAGAAAAAAAAACCCTAGAAATATTCTCCACTCTTCTGCTACCTGAGGAGTAAATAGTTTTGAATACCTTTTGAATAAGCGTGGGCGAGAGAGGACTTAAGGATTTTTTTCTAAATGAAAAATGCTTTGGATGGCAAGTATCGAGTTGCAACGAGACGATTTAAGAACGGTTTTTATCCTTATTACATCACAAGTCTGTGCCGTCTTACTTTGGACTTTGTATTTAAATTAAGTCTATGCGTTTGGAGGCGGAATCTAATTTTAAAATTCGCTCAAAGTGTAACAGGATAAAATTCTTGAGTGAGTGTTGAAATATAGCGATGCTTTATTTCATAAGTTATTGGATAGGGTTTATTCGGATTTTGTCCTGTACTGTCATGAATTCAGAACAAATATATTTTGCTTTTGAAAACTGCCTTAATTGGTCAAAATTAAACCTTAAAATAGTTTTATAATATATATTTATGAGGTTAACGTTTCGAGCAGGATCTCACGGAATAAAAACCCATAACTCTCAAATGAAAACAAAACGTAATCGTGTTTTAGAAAATCGAATAACATAAAAGTAAGAAAAAAAGAGAAGCTCATCAAAACGAAAGAACAGTTTATTAGTAAACATCGAAATTATAAACTCTAAAAACTGTTAAAAGAACGTGGGAAAAAAAAACTTGATCAAATGCTCCTCTTGCGGTGCCTGACTCCTTGGTTCGGTGTAAGTCCCTTTACGAGTAGTAGAGGGTAGAAAGTCTAGTAGGAGAGAAGTACTCAAATCCCACACGGCTATACTGACTGAGGCATCCTCGCCGTATTGATGAAATATTCTGAAAGTACAAAAATAAAAGAGAAAAAAAAACCAGCACATGAAAAAGAGAGATTATTTCTGGTTTATCACCACTTCTTCATAAAAAGCAGCAGTTGAAATTAAATTCGAGCCTTCGTGATATCAAATTTTCTTAACTTCATATCTATCTGTCGTTGGGGGATAACTTTGATAACCTCGTATGGTCCAAAAAACTTGGGTCTTAGCTTTAAACTGGTTCCGAATTGCCTTCTTTGTATGGCAAACTTATCCTTAACTTGGTACTGGTGTGCCTTTTGTTTTCTTATTAAAAGTGCGGACTTTTCTTCTTGTAATCTAAAAATGTTTTCTCTAGCTTTATCCCGCAATTTTCCTTATCACTTATCGTAGTTTAATCCCCAAATTATATTTATTTTTTATCGTAGGACCAAACACGAGTTCATTCAAAAGGTGTAAACTTAGTGCTTCGCGAGGTCGTATAATGTTTTGTAAACATGGAATATGTTTGGACCATTTGTCCGACTCATCAATAGACAAATTTGAGAAAACAAAGATAATAATTCTATGTATAAGCTCAATTTGATCGTTTCCACACAGGAGACCGGTGGCTATTTGAATGTGGTCAATAGATTGATCTTGACAGGTTTAATAAGCCATTTTAAGAGTATAAACCTAACATTTTTCAAATTAAGTAAAATTTGATTTAATCATGTAGACTTTAAGTGGTATGTGTCTTCTATAGAAATGACCATTCATAAATCCTAATATTCCACATTTATCTAGAAAAGGGTACAAACCTTAAATTTTATTCTTATTTATTTCCGCACTAGAATTCATGAAGATTTAAATTAAAAAGTATTTTCCCTTCTCTGTAAGAGTCATGCTTAATTTTTGACAATTTTTTATACCATGACGTAAAAAGTAGTTTTTGAGTAAAGTATTTCTTAGCTAATACAATTGTGGTTCCTAATTGTGAAAAGAAGCATATTTTCTGTGCATACTCAAAAAATCTTTTTTGCTTAAAAGTGTTTTAAACCTTTTCCCACCTTCATACTACACATTTTTACGTGTGTGTTTTCCTCAGGTGACGAACTGGATTTTGTAAAAAGCATTTTTAACAACATCTCGGTTTTAAAAATAAAAGAGGGAAATCCACGTTTATAAAAATGTGAAATATTCCAAACAATTCTAAAGCTTGTTAAAAAACATTTTGAGCACAGGAAGAAAAATAATTTTTCTCCCTCTTGCTTCTTTCAAGGGGTTTATATTTCCTGTAGCTAGGGAAAAACAAATCCCATCAAGGGCAGAAGTAAGTCCTTTAAAGAGTTTATTTTGAAGTAAGTTTTTCATGTTGACTTTTATATGAATACCAAGGTTCTTCCATGTACCTTTTTCTTCAGTTTTTTCTGAAAATTTATATTAAATATGTGTATGTTTCATTAAAAATGCTATCTACTTTCACTGAATATCGAGACGAAAATAATTAGAAGTATAGAAAAGCGATGTATGTGTATGTTTTATACTTATATTTGTTGCAAGTATTAAAATTATTCGATGGTCTTGATGGATAAAGATAGTTACATGAGGATATATTAGGGTTGTTATTATTTTGAAATCAATTTCAATTTGTTTGGATCAAGTTAACTTACCTATTAAATAAGTTGATAAACTTAAACTGTGCCTGAAGTGCATTTATGCACGCCATAAAAAATCAATGCTAAAACATTGTGCTTGTTTTAATGTTATATTTAACTAAAAACATGTTTCAAGCAAACATTTAGTACACAGGATGATTGAAAAAACAGTGTTCAATAATGTTAGTTCAATATTTTCCAAAGACAATTATTTCGAATTATTCAATCTCTTTCTGTTCATTTACTTTGAGCTCTGTTAGGGAGTGTCTAACAAGAAAACATATTAAAAATGTATTTTAAAATTCACCTTTAGGATATAATTCCATTTCTTAACATTTTTCTATATTTATTCCTAAATGTGACCCTAAAAGTATCATATTATCTTCTAACACAACTTTCTGAATCATTAATACTTTGAGGTGACTAATACATTAGATCTAGTCAAAGCCAGAGTGTAAATTATTTGTGTAGCTATTATTCTTATTGAATGCACTGGAAAATTATCCCCCTTTTGTTCTTCTTGGGGAAGTGAATATTAATTTTTATCGAGACGTAATTGGAAACCATTTTAATCCCTATTTTTATATTTTAATCAAAAGTAAGCTCACTTGTCTATCTCTATCTTTAACATACCTAGATTATAATCCTTATTCTGGATGAATTATTTCGCAAAAGACTTTTAAATAGTTTCTTCTTTAAAAGGAAAGACTCATTGATAAAATATTTCTTCGAAATCTATTTTTTCGTGGAAGATGGGGGGAAATTCTAAATGGCGTATTCCTTTAAAAAACGCCCACTCGTAATTTGTTTTTAAAGCTTTCGTAGTTGTCTCTGCATGTGAAGCGATTCTGATTGAAAAGAAAGTATTATTTTACTTCAAAAATAAGGAGCCTGAATACATTGCTCTACATATTGAAGATTGGTGTAGCCAATTGGTATTTTAAGGAATCTATTATCTCAAAAGTTGGGATTGGATAAAGAAATTCGCGAACAATTTCTGATTCTAAATACTATAAAAAAGGAATACCTATAGTAGTAGCTATTGTGAAAAGGGAAAATTTCAGTTTTCTTTAAATCGCCTTTTTTTTTTGTTTAGATTCATCCTAATACTTTGAACATTTTTATACGCTAGTAAGATAGTTGGGAATAATAGTACGCATTTTGAAGACATTTCCAGTAAGGATTTTGTTTATATAGACGACCTCTACCCAGATAGCATAGGATTTATGAATCAGTCTTTAGCCTGTCTGCTTATAAGTTTAAAACTTATCGATTATTATCACTAGGTTATATCGAATAGTTCGCAAAAGCTTTTACTTTTCACGTGGGCTAAATATCAGTATTTTAAATGATTTATCAAAATAAATAATCTTTGGATTATGAAAAATATAAATTACCACTATGGATAGAATTATTTCAAGGTGTCAAACAAATCTTAACTTGGATAAAAATAGCAAGAACTGTTCTTTATGCTTATGACACAACTAATTTCTCAGGTACAAGACAAGACGTCATCATCTTTCGCATAGCTTATAAAAACCCAAAAGAACATTCATTCAGACCCAGACCATTTATTTAACAGACATCAATGATCTTTCTCTTCGATGGCATGAACTGTCTCGAAGAAGTTCTCCTTTGAACCTTTAGCAATCAACTGTTTTATTGGGAGAAATCCGGAAATCGGCCAAAAGTAAATCTCGACCAAACAGGGTCCGGGAAACCTAATTTTCCAGGAAAATGAATACCTACGAAAATACATCAATGTCCGCCCGCATATGTGTCCTGGCCCAAGTCGTAATTTCCTGCCGCCAGCCCTATTTATGGTGACCGTCTTAATCCGTTGGTCCTGCCGTCGGGCAAACAGATTTAAGAGCTTTTAGTTCCAGTCATAGTAATATAGATGAAAGGGCATTTTGGAGCTTGATTGTATTTGGGAATGTTTTTAGGGGTTTATTTGGAAAACATTTCTTGGCATAACTTTTTGCTGTACATAAAAGTTGATTTAAGAGAGGATTCGACATTATTTCGCCCATTGTAGGAGCAGATACAAGTGATATTCTTCTTCTCATTATTATTAGAAGAAAAGTAGCATATTATAGAAAAACAAATTCAATATCTATATTTAACACAAAGGCTAAATGTCTGGAAAGCCTTAGTTTAGCTTTTCTACAGTTGGAATTATGTTAAGGTCACTTTGAAGCATACATGCTGTAATTAATTTGAATTTTCCTTATTCTGTTTCCAAACAGAACAATAATTAGCCCTTTCTTTCCAATAGCTTGTTCAATCGTAGCTTTTCCTTAGGTACACTTTAAGACATAGCTGCAAGTGAATCGCGTTACTTTCCGTGTTTTATTATTTCCACTCGTGGCACCAGGCTCCCCGCTCACTCTTTCGAGCTTTTGTATAAGGAGATTAATTATCATTATTATTGTTATTTTTAAGTAATTTGTTATATAACCTTTGGCATTTCCTTTTCAATTAGAAAATTAGGAAACATAGATTAAGTTGAACTTCACTATCCCTTAAAACCTTAAAATTAATTTATACGTCTAAAACATGTTTCAAGTAGAAAAAAAACCCTCACCTTTAACTTAATTTATTTTCCTATTCAGGGTGCAGAACACTAAATTATCTATCATTTTAAAATAAACTCACGTAAAACCTCAAGTAACGAATATTCCATTGTTTCTCCACAACCTCTTATTAGCCAAAATAAACTCGTCAATTCCACGGATTTTCAACCTAATCTCAGCAACACCTCTGCTATTTCCCATAATCTTTCTCGCGCCAGTCTGTTTCCACATCCTTAATGAATCCCCCTTAATCAGCTTTTGGAAAATTTTAACAGAATATTAATTATGCGCTGCCATTTTCACTCGGGAAAGAAAATGGAATTAATTGCTCCTCCGGTGTTTTTAATTGAGAGCTCTGGAAATTAAAGCGGGCCCCCAAGGGTGATTCGAACGTATAGATTCTTCCCCCGCTCCTCTTTTTGAAAGGGATGCTTTCCTTAATAAAGTCAGGAGTGGTGTTTGTAATGGAATTCGAAAAGAAGTTGGTTTAAAATCGTTTGCGTGCCGTGTAGTAAACGAATATTTCAACATGTTAGTAATTAGAGTTTGTAGAATGTTTTCTGAGTTGCGGGTGAAGAAAAATATATGACGATTTGATTACTTGTTCAAAAAGATACTCAGATGAGTTTAGAATGTTTTGACACAAATTTCGCTATTATTATTTCCAGGAAGCATACAGTAGAAAGCTCTTGTAAAAACTAGCTGTCTCATCTTTTGAAAGAGTTCACTTTGGTGAAAGTCCTTATCGTTAGCCAGGTTGGCACTATTTTAGAGGCCCCGCGATATAGTCTTTAAACTAAACAAATCTCAAATATTCATTGGTAATGAAACAGTGCCAATTTGGCGACCACTACCGATTTTCGCCAAAACAAACTTTTTCAAATGGTGAGACAGCTGATTTTTAAGAACTTCGCCCATAGAGGTCTCGCCAGATGAAGTTAAATTTGCATAAAGCGGGACTCCGCATTACAATTTAGACCTACATATTTTGTGATATTAATTCGTTTCTACCTTGAAAATAGAAACGATTGAAAAATAGACATATAAAATTAGTTATAATTATTATTTTTAAAAATTTTGTTTGATGGGCATTGAAAGTACTAAGTTTATCTTTTACATAAAAAGATATATTTAAATCGTTGGGTTTATCATTCTCTATATTAAAAAAGTTGCAATTGATACTGTCACTGTTTCAGAAAAAATCGTTTTCAATACTTCGAACTCTCACTACACAAAAGATATGAGTGTTGGTGAGCGATAGAGAACTGAGGGCAGAACCTCCCAGTTATTTAAAAATACCTAACTATAACAATAATTTATGTAAGACGTAAAAAATAGGGCCCCTTCCTTGTTTACCTTTCACCAAAAACTTAAATCTTTTTCTAGCTATGAGATAATAACTATTCATTTTTCCCACTATGTATTCATTGTTTTCACTATGAGATGATAGTATATTAACTTTTTTCATTCTGATATGATAGTATTCATTTTTCTGACTCTGAGATGATGGTATTCATTTTTCTCTCAAATAATAAAGTGATCAAATAAAGTGATATTTATTATAAAACGCTTATTAGGAAGTAAAAATCCCATTTAGTCACAGGTAAATCGTCCAACCCTCAGAGCGCCGCCGATGTTCGCTGTTAACTCCGAACTCGCGTCCAATAAGTTCCCCAATGCACGCAAGTATTTTTAGCTCTGAGCGCCTCTCCTGACATCGGGTAATCAATAAACTCACCTGGCCTCGGCTCACAGGTGAAGGCTCCCAGCGACTCTTGCTGTCGCTCTGTGCATGCCGACGTATGATGCATGATTTTAGGCTGTGTGTCCTCCCCAAGGAGATTATTGATATTCCTTGTGTGCTGAAGATTTTTCCAAATTTTTGAAATGAGGAAAACAATTATTGTGTTTGAAACTTTTTGGGTAAAATTTATTAGATAAAATCTCTAAAATATGCGTTCCTTTAAGTCAAATTTAGTTGGAAAACGTAGTTAGTATTCCGTTTGTTGTTGTTGTGAATTTGGCGCGATTTACTGGCTTGATATTAGGTGATTTTGAAACATTGAGAAATAAATTATTAGTAGGGGAAGGTAGTATTAGTGTATATGTTACAGGCAAAGCGATTAATCGGGCATTAATAATAATGCCCGAAGTGGAGGAGGGCAAAGTGATAAATTTCATTCATAAATTCCACCAAATTTATCACATTGCCAGTAACATAAAGATTATTAGTGTAGAAGTATTATTAGTAGGGGAAGGTACCTCGGACCAACTTGTACCTCGGTCCTACACTGTTTCAAGCTCAACTTTCAGGTATATGGAAACACTAAATATGTGGTTTCCATCTTTACCACCAGAGCACTCACCAGTCAAGCTTAATTATTTCTAGAAAAGCGGACTATTTTGGAAGATACGCTAAAAACTGATTTCCCACTTTAAAAGTAAATTTTCTATCTTTGCTTTCGTAAGCTATTGTTCAAAACATAAAGATTTTATTTTACAGTGAATTTAATATTTTATAATGGATTGTTTTAGCTATTATAACATGTGCTTTAAATGAATCTAGGAGTAAAATCAACACGGTGGTTAGATATTTTTCAGCAGATGATCAATTATTGTACCTTGGACCTAAGGAGAGCATTGTACCTTGGACCTATACAAAGTACACTTAACTACCTTGAGTTACAAAAAAAATCACAATACTGACTTTTATTGCATTGGTATTTTGATTTTAAAAATAAGGTAGGATTTAGTTTCTAGGCTAACACTAATTTTGAGGGAAATATATAATTTTGTGACAAAAAACAGTGTTTTAAAACTTTTACGCTGAAAAGTGCTCCAACTAAATCTATAAACTTATACATCTGGGTGCTTCAATGAGCACTTGTTCCTTCGGTTTTTCCACAAACATTTCATTAAGTTTAGAGGTGCAGCTAATGATTTTTTGACATGGGTCCAAGGTACAATACCGGTGTTGTACCTTAGACTTATCTTCAGTTTTTTATTTCATTAATTACGTATATTGAAATACTTCAATTAAAATTCCTAAAAAAATATATGTTGTGTATGAAAGGGTAAAGTATCGAGGGGAAATTGTTTCAATAAATAAAAATTTACAGGGTAAAAAGTAAGAAAAGGTCCGAGGTACACTATACTACCTTCCCTATCTCTGAAATTTAAGAAGCATCAAGTTTTTAAATAACTTCTTGAATCAATCTCTCACAACTTGAAATTGCTCCATTGAAAAATAGTTTTAACAGATTTCTACGGAACACGAATTGCATAAAGATATTTTTCTTTCTTTTTTAATATAATAATTTCTTATTATATTAAGAAAACCAAAAGTTGTCTATTTTGAGCTTATTGAAGTAAATCACGGTATTTTTCTGCTATCTATCCCGTTAAAAATTGCCAAGCAGTTTGGATACCAAAAACTAGAAATACCTCGAAACTCTCATTACAAACCAACCGATTGAGATATAGTAGTGCATTATAGTGATGACAACTATGAAAATTTGGCGATATTTGAATATATATTTGGCTTCCAAAAAAGCTTGACTTATTTTAACGAGATAAGTAACAAAATTTTACATAAAACCCTTTAAATATTTAGTAAAATAAATATTTGGTTATTTCATCCAAATTCTTATTTTGCATTAAAAAAAAGAGTCGAAACATATTTCCAGAACGGAAGACCACATATCGAGGCGACACGAAATGTAATCCATCGCATATGAAGCACCGAACCAAAAGCTGTCATTGTAAATCGAGCTGATCCCTTACCTAATGGGGAGCATTAAGAGCAGCTGAATTAATTCAAGAAGGATTCCGAATGCCTTCAATTAAGCGCCTGCGGACTTGACGTTCATGCTGAGCCGTGCTGACGGCTGCGGTTTCAGGTTAACATCGCGTTCCTTACGAATCGTTGATGCCTTGTTATATGGGTTTGGATTTAGTCCAGGCTGAGCATAGATATTTATGTTCTGTCGGTACGAATACAGTTACAGTCTTCTTTCGGTGGATGGTTGAGATAAAGGGCAAATCATTGCATCCTACTATAGATAAATTGTTTATTAATTAAATCCTAAAAAATGACCGAACCATTTTTACGACTTATCTCAATTTCTATCTTTAAAATGTTTTACGACTAAAATAATATAATAACTTAAGTAGAGATTCAATTAGTTTATTCATAATTTTTTATTAACTGATTAAAACCAAAGTTATCAATTAGTTTATTCATAACTTTTTATTAACTGATTAACTGATTAACTGATAACCAAAGTTATCAATATTAGATATTCCTAACCTATTCTACCAGGCAGTATGAACATTATATGCCATACTTTTCCGACTTAAAAAATCCGTAATCAAGTTATATTTTATGTGAAAAAAGTTGTTTCTTACTCAATTAAATTTACTTTTAAAATTTTCCAGTAGTCTACTGTCTGTTTAGTTTATATATCACTCAAAAAATGGATATCATACTTTGCTCTTCTCTGATTGCCTTAAAATGTTATAGTCGCTTAGGTGAGAGACAATGTAGGGATTATTAGATAGTATGTAGTGCTTTTCCATAATAAAGGTCAAATGCATTGTCTTTCTTTTTTAGCAAATTTTTACGAAGGATAACCCACACTTGTAACTCTAAGCGATCAATAATTATTTTAAAATGCAAAATAGCTATTTCCTCTTTACACCTTGTGTTGAAAAAAAAATCTTGCTTTTTTTATAATTAGTCTTTGTTTTTTAAATGTTAAAGAGGTTTAGAATCCAAGTTAAAAAAAAAAAACTAAACATCAAATGCATTCATTCTCAACCACAACTTAATTACCATCTAAAAAGCTCTTCGTGGCCATACCTTTTTAATTAGATCTCTCCTGTAATTTCGCATTTACATTTTGTGGAGAAAAAAGAAAACCAGCTCCTTCTCCTCCCAATCCTTTTTAACGAGAAAGGAGCAAAGAAGATAAATATCTTAAGCCTATCCTTAAGAGAGCGTTGAAATTTTTTTTTGTACAAAGGGGGCGTTCAACGCTGACCACTCTTTTTTATGCTTCAATTAAATTTTGGGTGTTTAGTGTTTTAATTTTAAGCTAATTTACGCCCTTGAACATACGCTTCCTCGTCGATTATTGATAATATTAAAGCAAAACTCTTGTTAAAAATACATGTTTCTTTCTGGATTATACAAATGCAACCAAAAATGTATGGTAAATTTGTGTAGCCTGACATTAGGCAAAATATTATACAATAGGTCTAAAAGATTGCATAAATGGGTGTTGTAAACGGGATTCTTAATTTACTGTATTATGCCACTTGAAAAAAGACGATATATTCGTCTTTAAGGGGCTGGCTGCCTTTGTATTTTTTCTAGGAACAAAATATTCAATCTTGATGCATCCAAGTTGAAGGGATGTAAACTATTTTGAGAAGTAAAGTTTTTAAGATAGGAAATACCGAAGGGGGAAAATGTTGATTTAAGATATACGAAGGTTTTCAAGTCATTGGGAATGAGTGGTGGCTATTGAGCGTTTCTTTTCAAATAAAGTGTTGGTAACTGAAATTTTTCCCATAGCCTACTACATTAACATTATTAAATGATACATTTGTCATCCCCCATAGCAAAGAAAAAAGAATACATTCTATTTATAGCTCTAGTAGGTCATATACGTTATTTACGGTAGATACGTTATTTCATTATTTTTTATGCTTAAATTTAAAATTTGGAAAAATTATAATTTTTCTTGAAAAACCCAAAAATGGTTAAAAAAATTAGGGTTTTTTATATGTTTTTTTTTTATAATCTAACTCAGCCAATTTTGCTCATAACTCAGTCATACAAAATATATCCAAAGGCCTTGTTTTCCATGGCTTTTTTGAAACCTTTCGCTATTTGGAAAGTTCTAATTCGACTGTCAGTGTCACTATACATTCTGACAAGGTTGGATAGAGTTCAGAGTTTTGATTTTTAAGTTCATCAGTTGAAAATATTGTTGAATAACTAAGTAAGAAAATAAGTTTTGTGGGCGCCAATGCCAGAATTAACTTCTCTAACCTCACCAAACTAGACGTTTTTGAAGTCACATAGTAAGCATATAAGAATTCACGTATGAAATATAAAAAGCTGAAAATCTGTACTAACCTTAAAAAACTAGTAGAAAACTATTCTTGCCATATTTCTCCTACGTTTTAAGATTTTTCTTTACAAAGAAAACCAGAAAAAAAAGAAAGAAATCCAGATGTGAAATCAGAGAAAAGGGAGGAGACGAGATTTTTCCAGTTGGAGCTTGATCCGTCTTCATTAAGCGGATAAGAGCTAACTTAACTAGAATGGAAAGGATTGTAAGCTTCTCATTTTTCTTCGGATCACAGTCAGTTCAGGAGTCACTTTGGGAGAATGGTTGGCGATTAATTTTTATTTTGCTCTAAACTGCTCTACTCCTGGACGTTTATGGGATATTGTGAGCTTTAGTCTGGGCAAGATATAAGGCTGAGAAAAGGGAGTTATTATTATTTTTGTTTTAGTAATTGCATGCACAGTTGGGAAAAGTTTAAACGTTAATTAGTTATCCAGTTATCTGAAAATAGTTGAATGGATAGATAACCTTGTACATTATTGTATGGCGTGGCGTATACATTTATGTTTTTATAAAAAGTTTTGCAATTTGTTATATAATGAGACGTGATGTTAGTTTTATAGTACTTTTTTCATTTTAAACAAAACCTTTCATTTTGGAACTTTAAATTTTTCTAAATTTGGTGTGCTTTTTCTGTAATAATTATTTGTTGAATTCATGTTGATTTATGATATCCTTTAAACAATAAAAGTAAACAATTATGTACATAAATATAAGATAATCTATTCATTAATACACTCAACCTCTAATTTGTGTACTATTGTAGGTAACTGATTCTTTATAAAACCATGCATTTTCACTCAAAAGCCTCTGCTTGTAATTAAACTGCTTTGGTTTTTTTTTTGACATTTCTTTTGTTTGTTTTAAGTAGAAAAATATGATGAAAGTTTCAATGTTTCTGTATTTGTGATAAGACATTTAATACTTTCGATACTTATTATGCTCGACTAAAAGGTTATGCTTTCAACATATTTATGTTTATTATTTCCACTCGAGAATAAAAAAAATATATTGTATTACTCGTTTTTTTTTAAGTTAGTTTGCTGTCATAAGTTTCAAATGCATTCTCATCTTCAGAATAGGGTTAGTCCTGACGTCAAGCGGATTTTGTTTCCATGGAGATCAGCTTAATCTGATTAACTTAACTGCTAGAAAGCAAAGCTTTTATTAAAATTCCATTTGCCAGAGGAAGAAAGTGGCAATCATAATGCATTATTGTTATTAGAGTAGAAATGCAATTTTTGGCTCTTTTTAAATGACACGGGAAGGGTTTTAGCGAACATTCTAATAGATCCTGGAGTATTCTTACAGTGTTACAAATTCTTTGTTATTTTATTTTAGTTTCAAGTTTATTACTTTTCGTATAAGAAAGTTTTTCTTAACTTCACCTTCATTAATTATCATAAAAAACTGAAGTTATAATATAGCTGTAAATAAATAAACAATGCGATGACTTTTATACATATTTTGAAATGTCTCAAAGGCATTAAAAATCTAGAAACTTCACAATAACATAGAACGTAATGAATTTTATATTTTAAAGACATTGCATTAAAGTTTTGATGTAAAATATAAGTGATAACTATGTAGATAAACCCCTAATGAGCATAATAAAAGGTTTTCTTAACCTTAATTTAGGATAAATAATCAAAATTAGGTAGTTATTTAGTGTAAAAGTGTAACTGTTCTTACTTAGCAGCTTTTTTTGTTTTGCATATTTTACTAAGTAAGACTGATCAATGAAAAATTAGGGGAGAGTGGGGCACCTTAAGACACAGCCCACCATGGACACCTCCCTTTTTAGACGCATTTTAATAGTTATGACTTCGTGCTTATAGGTACTAATAAATAAAATTAAAATAATCTACTCTTCAACGTGTTTTGGAATCTTTGGTGCATCTGGATAATTATTTACATCAGTTCTCTTGTTTTGCCAGGCGCAAAGCAAGCATCAGTCACTTGTAGATTGAAAAGCATTTATTTATGTTACTATAATTAGGCAGAAATTTAAAGTTTAATTTAAAGAAATTAAATTTACATATTTGAAAAATAATGTAATAAAAAGTATCCCTAGGTGCTCCACTTTCTCCTATCAGAAGATATATAAACCTTTTTTTACCTACACATAAAAAATGTTTAATTATTTCCTAACCTTTAAATTTTTTGAAGTATTTATGTTTATAACTTATTCGAACCAAATGATCTCTAATCTGTAAAAAGGTTCTGTAAAAGGTTCTTAATTATAGAAGATGAAAATAATAATTCACTGCTATGAACTATCACAAAAGAAATATAGATGCAATAACATTACCAGGAGGTCAAAATCCTTCTTACTTTTCAAAGCAGTTTTTTATAGTCTTCGGATATGTTTCCACCCTTATTACATGATCACAATCTTCCAATTAGAGACCAAATGTAGTAAAGACACTACTTTCTCTTCTTTTATAACAACGACGCTATAATCGCCTTTGGAAAGAACGAAATAAAACAAATCATACAGAGATAAAAACATTAGTTTGATGTTCACATCGCTTGCAACTTAACTCCAGGCAGCAACTACTGACTGTCAAGTTTCTTCTAGCAAGCTGCTCGCCAGGCAGTAATAAGCTATCTCTTATACGGGGTTAAAAAAGCTTCCTACCTGACAGGAACTCGGCTGGCGGGTTAAAACAAAGAAAACAACATCACCTCGCCAAGTGTAAACTTAAGCATTAACTTGAGTAGCGAAACCTTCTCCGGAATAAAAAAGGATCTCGGTTTTTTTTCGCTCTAAGCCGATCTCCGTTAGGACCTTCTTAAATCCCCTCTTGTTGTCAACAGAAGAAAAGGAACCCTGCTCTGTGAGTTTCTATTCCCAAGAACCGTTCTTTTTTACGCTGTTCTTTTTTTTTCCTGTTCCCTGGGTCGTCTGCTGGACTGGAAACAAACAGGAATTGGACCCGTCGAGCTCCCTTTTCCCGTAAAAAGCGGGGTTTCTTTGTTTGGGTCTCGAGGTGATGAGGAATAATGAAGAGTGAATGCTTGATTTGGGATGAAGAGGTAAACTTGGGGATTCTCTTTAGTCTTTATTGCAGTTCTCACGAAGTCTTTCTTTGGATTTTTTTCCCCTTGTATCCATTTAGCTTTCTCAAGTTCTTAGATCTTTCGTAGAACCTCTGAATTTCTTATCACGCTTGTATCTAAATTTTTAATAGTCTATCAACGAGAATAGGTTAATTAGAGAGTTTTCCCTCACTTTTTCCAAATGATTTTCTTATTTTTCTATTTATAATGAAAATTTATTGCTAAAATACTTACTAGTTATGAAAATTCCTGAATTTTGTGTTCAGAATGTGTAAACTATTAAAGTCTTAAATTAATAACTAATGTTATTTATTAATAAACATTTTTATGCAGTAGCGTTCAAAGGAATTTTGAAAAACGCATTGTCCTATAATTTTGTAAATGAACTTTATAAAGTACAAAAAGTGTTTTCAGATACCTAAATTTAATCAATAGAACAAAAAGAAACACTAAAACACACCAAACACAAAAAAAAAATTTGAAATTGTCTGTACTAATCTTAAGAATGAATGAGCAGCCATTCCCAGCTTTGAAAAAAAAAACCTCAAAATCTTTACTTTGTATTTCTTTGGGATATACTGACGAAACTAAGGGTATGATTGGTTCCAAGATGTCAAGCAAATATCCTATCTTAAACTGAACTGATAAAAATAGTATAAAATTATTGTTAGTCATAAATCCTTAAGGGATTTCATACTAGAAAACGTACATAAATCCGTTCTTATGCTTTTTGAAAAATATTAAATACTTGAAACCAAATTATCTCCAGTTTCATTCGTATTTCGTACGAATTTGTACGTAATTCGTATTCGTATCTCCAGTTTCATTCGTGTAAGATCCTAGATAATAGTATAGGGATCAATTTATGCATTTCTATTCTCAATAACATTTTTTCATTTTGTTAACATTTGTAATGTGGGAGGCTTACAAAAGAACTCGGTGTTTTAAGAGCTAGTTTGACTATTATACGATGCGGTAAGTCCCTGGGGATTACAAATTATAGATCTATTCTCTAAAATTTTTATCTTGAAGGTCCAAATTTGATTTTTGAACGATCATCTTCTGAAGCCGCATTTATGGCTATACACAAAAGAAATTTTAAGCCTTCTTGAATTGAATTGTGACTGTAACTAGTTTCTAAATAACTTAAAAATGAAAACGTTAGAAATACGCGATAAAAGAAGAAATTTGTACTATAACTAATTGCTTTTGATCAGCGAAAAAAATCTATCTCGTCAAAATTTTAACACAGTGGTAGTATTTTTCCTTTTGAATTTAATAAAAAAAATACTTGATTAAAATTTTAAATAATCAGTTTTTAGGGTTACTGCATTCTAAGGAAAAAAAAAGTATTAACAAAGTCAAAATTCTCCTCAAATCCAGAAAAAAACTAATTGTTAGAATACACATTAGCGCTATTGTAAATTATTGATGAAGATATGATTATTAACATAAAAACATCTCTATATTACTATACATGGATATTTGCTTAAAATGTGTGATAAAAGATGAAAGTACTTAAATAAGCAGAAGAAGCATTTTAAAAACATATGTAAGGCCATTCGAGAGGTTTGCTTTGAATCTCGTATTTTTCTGTATAAATTTTCTTTTCAACGCAGAAAAACCTATTTCCTCTTCTTAAACTAGCTTTAAATTAATCTATTTCGTTTTATTACAGTAAATTTGCGTATTTAAATAAGGCTTGCGAAGGAAATATTTTTATTGATTTTATTTGAAACAAACTATTTGCTTTAATATAGGATTTATTTGTGCTTTTCATAATCACTACCTCTATTGAACACGAAACAGGGACACAACAAACATATTGGGAAAAGATACATATTTTTCCAAGGGAACGGAAATCTTGTTTGCATAATATGTAATATATTTCTCTCTGTTTCAATATCGACTTTTTATACAGAGAATACAATTTTTAGACAAAATGAATTAATGTAATATTATGATAAGGCGTTCTTCAGAAGCAGGCAATTGATTCTGTAATCTAACCTTTAATATTAGGGTAAGACACGCCTATTGCACCTAATTGGGACTTGCAGTAATAACTTATGAGTACTGGACATGGATTATCTTTCGCTTACTATAATATTACTTTCACTTCGATAAACATGTTGCTAGACTGAAACCTGTCCAGGTATTAAAGCAAGATGGGCTCCCATAATTCTCATATCTAATGTACTTCCATATATAACTAGAAGATTAAGGGGAAGATTATGAGATTGAGGTAGGATAAAGTGTTATTATTAGGTTTTTCCTATTTAGTTTGATTGAGTGATTAATTTAAGGGACTTCAAGAATAATACTTAAGCATGGAGGTCTGCTATTCATTATATTACTTTTCATCGAGTTAGTACTCGAGTAGTACTCGAGTTAGTACTTTGAAGATTCAAAAACTATTTTATGTTTGTATCCATCTTTCTATTCTAAAAAAAGTTTTTGGCGAACGGTTTCCAGAGAAAAACCTTTTAATTACTGATCCAAATGACTCATTTTTGGTACGGATAAGGGCACAGTTACAAAGCAAGCACTGTCAAACAATTTATCATGCAACTAATCACAACGAACAATTGACGCTATATTTTATGATGAAACAATTTTTTTTTACATTTTAAAAAAGTACTTTCTAAATTAAGTATCATCCTGGTTCTATATACTATTATCATTTAAATATAGTCACCGTCGAGGGAATTTAGCGCAAAGTGAGATAGCACATAACTAATATGTTAATGATAGTGCTTATTACACTGTTTTCTATAAATATAACGAGGAAAAAACTGTCTAACAAAATG
The DNA here is from genome assembly GCA_963680715.1 of Tetragnatha montana. Classification (NCBI taxonomy): domain Eukaryota; kingdom Metazoa; phylum Arthropoda; class Arachnida; order Araneae; family Tetragnathidae; genus Tetragnatha; species Tetragnatha montana. The sequence goes on from OY796681.1 coordinate 17,914,536, forward strand.
GGGTTATTCTTAACATCGTCTAATCTTTACTTCCTAAGTTTAAAGCCTAATTTAAATTAAAAAGTTTTACATATATGTTATTTCCCTTCTTAAATTACCAGGTTTTATGACATGTGTGTGTACTATAAATAGTTTTATAGATCTTCCATGGTAGTTTTCTTAGCTCAAATGTTTCTTAAAAATATTGAAACTTTTATGTATGTAGATTGTGGAAACATAATCCACATTGATTTAGAATTAGAACAATAAGTCACCGTACTATACTATACTTGTGCTCCACCAAATATAAGTACAAAACTATATTTTCCCATTGAAAAGTTCTCCATGACTCATAAGCCAGGAAACTGAAAACCTAGAAAATCTAATGTGACAGACGGGGTGGAATTTTTGTTTTGTGGGATTGGTAACTGTTAGAACCTTTTACATAAACCCCGTATTTTTCGTAACAAAGAGAGGGGTGTCATTCGATTTCGGATTCTGAGAAGAACATAAGGGCCGTAACTGATTGCGTCTAATTTTTCGGAAGCTCTTTGGAAATTGGAGAAAGAAGTGAACCGGAATGATGGATGATGCACGTAGCAAAGCCCATACGGGCGCAGTGCTTCTTAAAAAGCGCCCGGCCGCAGTTTTTCCTGTCAATCTGGATTCTGATTGCAATTTGTCTTGTGTCCATTCAGAGGTTCTGGCTGCTTTTCTGGATGAGAGTACGTATAATCTTGTTTAAGGGTTTCTTGCATTCTCTGGTGGTGAGGGTTGTCTGGTGAATATATTTTTACGATTAGTTTCAGCTGACACATTTGGTATATAGGTAAAAGAATAATTACTTTCTTTATTTGCTGGGAACATATTTTACATTAAAGAAATAAATTAGTACGAGTTGTAAGTGTTTTAAAAATAATAGGGGAGAGGAGGGTGAGTGCGCAGGCGGGTAAGAGTACGCAGCGGTTTTCCCTCTGTTGGCTACAGTGTTTGATCGATCATATAAACAATGTGTACTTTAAGCTACTTAAAAATACTGTCATTATTATTTTAATCTCTTCTGCATTTTATTAATCAGGTAAAATATGGTTTTGTTGCGTTCTTTCCGATTTTTCTGTGAAGGAATCTTATTTCTTTATTGTAAATAAAGAACTAATGATTGCTTTCACAGTAAATATTACTGTAATTTATATGCATCATTCCTCTGAAAAATGTGGTATCATTGCAATTTTAAATGGAGTGAATTTTCGGGAAAGTCGGGAATTGAAGTGAATTTTAGGGAAATGTGTTCATTCAATTTTAAAATTTTCTTTGTGATTTTCACATTTTTTGCTAAACTTAAAACAAAACCATTTTTTCTTACCTTGATTTGAAAGAATTACGTTTTTAGGGTCTGGTTTTTAAACTCTTAACTTTATAGCTCAAAATAATTTTTGTGCGTATTCTTACCCTCCTTTCCCCTTAGGGTGTTTATTTGCATGTCTTTATTTCCATAGTTTTCTCAGTTTATTAAATAGTTCTGGAAAAAGAAGAGAAACATACTTTGAAAAGGAAACTGTTTTTTAAAAACCTTGAAAAATTAAAACCGTTAATCCTTTAATTTGCTTTCTAATCTTAAGATTTAGTTGATAATATTAATCCATTTCCTTTTCATAGATGAAAACAATTTGTTTTACAAACGTGATGCTTATTATACGAGTAAACAAATAATATTTAAAAGTATTTAATTTTACATATTTTACAAAAACCTTAGGCCATAATAGAACGACTTGATTGTTGTAATTAGATAAATAATATTCTATAGTTGTGTGTAGTCTCGCAAGTGTATGGAAGTAAAAATTCGAGCTCTTATAAAACACATTTTTCAAACATTTCCTACGAATAACCTGGAATAATTTTCTTTTCTCAATATTTCCTTTGAAAGGTTTTTAGTAATTTATTCTTTACAGTGGTATTTCTAATTTAAACTAGAATAATTTAACCTAATTTTACCTGATCCCAATAACTACAGATTACGATGGAAAAATAACAGTAGAAGTTCTCAGCGCAACAGGTAAACGGCTTTCTCCTTTCAACAAACTTGAAATTCTGCGACAATTAGCTGCGTTCCACTCCTCTCAAACTCCGAACCTTTTCACACCCTTTAGAAAAGACCCCTCATCTATCACCCCTCCTCCCGGAACGTTCCCCCACACCCCCATTGTCTTTCCCGCCACGTAGAACCAAGTGAGAACAAAGAAAACAACGACAGAATTGTTCTCCAGAGCGTTAAAGGAAGCAAGCGTTCAAAAGTTTCCTCCACAGATGTGAAGTGAAGAGAATAAGAAGAAGACTAAAAAAATGGCGCGGATGTGCGGTTAATGAAATTTTCAGCTCTTGAAAGGCCCGAACGTCTCCACTCGGTGTGCAACAGACATATCGCGCAAGATTTATTTCTTAATAATTCCAGAGGAGGTAATTTTTCTGCTCGCTTGTGGAAAAATATTGCTTTTTTCTTTCGAATATTTTCTTTGGTTGGACCTGGGTTGTTCGGTTTTGAACGCTTCAATACCGATGCGTTCTCTTTGCTTCATTGGTTGCGAAACACCAGGAGAGTGGCTGTAGTTTGGCTAGTTAACTATGTTGCTACCTGTTGTGTCATTATTGTGATAAATGAAGGCTGTTACTTTTAAGAAATTCTTTACTTCAGTGGTGTCGCTGGAATTAAATTTATTATTCCTTTCAAACTTTAACTAACAATGTAGATTAATAATAATTCTCCTAACTTTTCTATAATAAACGTAAGAGTTATTTTGCTTAAATTAATTCAGCTAAGAGTGTAAGCCATGCATGTAAGCTTTAAGCCATGCGTCAAAAGCATTTTTTTTTAAGTTGAGGCTCTTTTTGTATTTCCAACGGCTTTACATTAAGGTTAGATTGTTGATGCTGGAATCGCCTCAATTATTAAACGTATTTACTTCTGTTTAAAAAAAAATAAAATTTAATTTAATTTAATGCCCATAGATTATTTATTCTAGAACCAAAGCCTTTTTTAAAGTCATTTGAAAGGTTTTCGTTAGTTATGACGTCATTCTCATTAAATCTAGCTAGAAAAGATTATAAATGTATCAAGTTTTAATGTGCTTAAATCTGTATTCTAATGAGTGCATCAAAAGTCGAATCAATACGTCTTAATGAAAATAATTCATCAGCGCTTTAGCAGCAATTATCTTGTATCCAATTATAATTTATGGTCGGCTGCTTTCCAGGAGATATAAAAATTTACTCAATTTATTCAGCCACGTCATTAAATCGAATGCCCAATTATGAAAGCATTATTTGGGAAAAGGTGAAGGTTTTGTTCTTCTTTTATAAATATTTAATGAAGACATTGATTCATAATTCAAGTAAAATTATTTCATGCTTATTCTCAATATGAAAATAGGGATATTGTTAGGGGTTATAGTACTACAACTTTAATATCAAAGCAATAAGTATAAGTAACTTGTCCATAGAAGTGTTTTATGCGTATTGCGTATCCTATTAAGTCTATCCAGTGAGTGTCATTTGCAAAATACTATGTTTTAGGAAGTTTATTCACATCCTCATTTATTTCCTCAATTTTTTTCCTCTTTCAATTCGGGAACATAACAAATAAAAATATGTATCATATATAAGCATAATCAATTTCTCCAACCAACATAAATATTACACATAATTAGATTATTATTTATTCTATGCGAGGTTATTTCCATTAAATAGCTTTAAGCTCTAATTTAATAGTCTTATTAAATATTATTTGATAAAATGCTTAAATTTATTTTAAATTGAATATCTAACTTCGAAAGTCCAATAAAATTATTATAGGACTCTATAGTTAATAATTACAAAGGGCATATTTTTGGTAAGCAATTTTTTTTATACCTTCCTTTAAATAACTTCCTGTTAAGCGTTGCCAGGTTGTCTTTAAAATGATAAGAGAAAAACAACTCAAATGTGCTTAAAACAATTAAAAAATTAAATCCACCTAAATATTAATAAATAAAATAACCCTTCCTTTTCTCCAATTCATTATTAAAAACATATTCATAATTAAAAGAAACAGGTTCGATTACTTGCATGACAACAAACCTTCTTCCTATTTAATATATGTGTTAAAGATATACGTATGGTGGTATTTCGTATTTATCATTATTGCATGTGGTATTTCATACACGTAACATAATATTGTAAAATCGTGGTATTCATTGAACTATACGTATGTGGTATTTAATATTGTCCTGACAACATTTAAGTACATAGGACATCTTTTACTGAGAAGGAATGGCCTCTTGAGTTTCATTGTAAGCCAACCATGGTCCGGTCCACACACCCTATCTATCTACCATGTTCAATAATGTATCTGTCATAGTCCCATAACAAGGAAGGTGGTACGCCAAAGTAATAAGAGACCTTTTGATGCATGGACCAAGGGGGCACTGAAAGCCGATCCCTCGACCCCCTAGGGACACCACCTCCCTCGTTACGGATGATGAGGTGAGTTCCATCACAGGACGGAATCGATGCAGACGACTTTGGGGAGGAGAGCACGTCCCTGGGGCTGTATTAGTGTGGAGCTTAGTGGTAAGAGGAGGGAAAAGTCGTTCTATTTTTTGTACGGGGATGTAAGTGGCTGGGTACATACTGAGTAGCGTAGTCCCATATGGAAGGAAGCTTAGGGATTGTCCGTGTTGCAAACGAGGTGTTTAAACTGCCTTGTTCTGAAGAAGGAGATAGGAGTTTATCTTGTGCTTGGGGATGTGAGGGTTTTTTTTGGAGTGGCGTGGTTTGGATCAGTTTCATATTGAGCAGTATCCGTATATCCAAAAAAATGAGGAAGTGCGAATGAGTCCTCTTGTGGCGTTTTAAGAGGAGAGAATTTCATACCAAATTGAAGATAAAGTGGTTTTATCTTTATTTGTGGTGATATGAAGAATTAACATTTCAACCCAAACAAATGAAAATATATCTTTATCAGAACGTTTATAAGAATCTGACAAAAAAAAAAAAAAAACCCGCTTCCGCTGAAACATACATTTATGAAGTGTTTTTCTCTTTGTAAGCTTCTTCAGTTGATAATAATTCACAGACTTTATCTATTTTGTTAAAATAACTGAAAAACATATTATTTTTCTTTTTCAAATTTACATTATTATTATTAATTTAAAAATTTACGACCAATATAGTAATTATTATACATTATGTTTATATTTAAAATCATTTGTAAGAAAAACATGCATTAATTAAATTTTAGTTGACTTTACATGCTTTAAAAGGAAGGAATGTAGGAAAATAATTGAAAATCTCTCTATATATAATGAAGGTGTCCCTGGGTTCCTGCCTGGGTTCCTGGCTGGGTTCCTGCCTGGGTTTGTCCGGAACAGATTTGGCTCAATTTCTCCAAAACTAACCGTCCGAATCGAACCAAACTTGGTACACATAGGTATGGGGACGGGGGAAAGACAATGACATCAATTTCTAATTCCTAAAACCACCCCTTCACCCCCTTTTAGGCCTTTTTGTAAAATTCGCCTTATTTCTCCACTTAAGAAGATCTGTTTAACTCGCATTGTTGCAAATAATACAACAAAAACAATTTTAAACATAAACAAAGTATTTAAAGATACAACTGGACTGAAATTGTTTTAAGAACGTTATTAATAATTAAAGAAATTGAAAACTGTCCTTATAAAAAACTTTATGACAGTATTTTCATATTAAAAACTTCATTTTCCTTGAAATTTTATGTTGAAACTGAAAGTTCAGATTGTTGAAATGTTGAAATTAATCTTTAAACTTGAATTATTTTAGTGTAGCTTTTAAAAAAGTTGGTAATAAAAACTAGATCAAGTTTTATTCTCCATCATTATTTTTTCCATGATAGCTTAACGATATTTTTTTTTTCAATTTAAACAGGGGAATGTTAAATATTTTTATTTATGCAGTTGTTTTTTATTAATTACTGGGAAATTCGTCAAAATAGACAAATGGGAGTAGTATCTATATTTTCGGAAGTTGTTGAATGAATTCCTTTCCAAGAATTTTTTCGTGATGCACTGCACCGGGAACACCTAGATGAAATGGTGCCAGGAACACCGGGTTGAAAAAGGTACCAGGAGTACGGAGATGAAAAAGATACCGGGAACACTGGGATAAAAATTGTACCAGGAACATCGGGATGGAAAACGTACCGGGAACACCGGGAGGAAAAGTACTGGGAAACTGGGAGGAAAAAGGCACCAGGGACACCGGGATGATTGGTAATTGCTGATACAGAAAATTAGATTCGCAACTTGAGAGAGCATAAAAAATAATTTTATATACTTCACCCGTGCAAGGCCGGGCAAATCAGCTAGTTTCCTATAAAAGAATAAAATTTGAAGCGTGAGTGAGAAATAATCTATCAATATTATGAAATTAATCATGTTTATTTTCTAACCGTATGCAGTTAAATTTGAAAGAAACGCCAAATATTTAAGCAAGATTAAAAGCCATATTCACAGCCTTCAGCGTCAGTATTAAATATTTGGTCAAAGAAGGATTCCACCAAACAGAGTCAGGGAAAAGCTAATTTTTCTTTCTTTATAGCTACTACCAACGCTGATGGCTGTGAGTTTCAAATACTACGATGAATAGGAATAAACTTTTATATACGTATTATATATTTGAAATTACTTGTTCAGTTAGATTTGTATTACATAAATTATTATAAAATCAAACACACAGTAAAGTGTAATTAATCAAAAGATTTAAATTTTAACGTTAGGCAAACTTTCCGTTTGAGATCGAAATAGAGTCACTATAATATTGTCATGAATGACAGTCGAGCATCCCCGGACCTCCCAACTCAATTTCTTTTTCAAAATCAATCATCTGAAAAGTCTCTACGGGCCATCCTTGACAAAACCTGGTATGGGGTATTTTTGTTCAGCGCAGCTATTTTATTTGGTTAGTTTGCGTGGAAAGAACCATTTATTAATTCAAAGTAATGTTATATTTTTCTGTCACATAAGTTTATCAGCTGTACTTGATTCGTCTTCATTTATTCAATTATTAAGAGGTTATCTTCAAAATTCAGCAATAAAAACTTTGTTACTGTTGTTTTTGAAGGAAACCCCTTCAAAAAAAAATAAACCAGATTTATATAAATAAGTTAAACAGTTTTCCCCACAATACTTTAAACAGTCTTACAATTGCTTCCGAAAACTTTTGTCCACACTTTAGCGTCTCCTGATTACGTCAGGAATTTTTTTATTTTTTCTTATATGTATATTACTCCGAATTGAATTGTCCGTCAGTTTAAAAAAAGGAAAAAGTAAAAAAAATTGGCAAATTGACTTTTTTTTGCGCCAAAAAATCTCCAAGCTTCGTTCTACACATGAGTGGGAAGAGGGAAAAAATAACTATCCCTATAGGCAGATATAGCCCCTTGAATTCAGCGAAATTGATGCACATTCATTGTACAGTGAAACCCCGATTTAACGTTTCCCGCATTTAACGTCAGATTTCATAGGTCCCAAAGGATTTCCTAAAGGATGTCCTACCCCGAACGTTTTCCCGCATTTAACGTTATTTTTCTTTGGTCCCTTGAAAAATGTTAAATCGGGGTTTCACTGTATTTCTTTTCATTTAATTTTAAATGTAAGTTAATTTGTCTCTCATTTCTTATTCTTTGTGCTGTAAATTAAGCCAAAATAAAATTTGTTCTTAATTTAAACGTGTTTTTACCTTTTCTTTTTATCCAGTGAATATTTGACTCCATTTATAATGCCTTAATGAACAAGTTTCATAGCACTTTTTAATTTTATTTGCCGTAAGTCTTCTTATTTTTTCCACTTTTGTGTCGTGAATTACGCAGAAATATAATTTAATTGTCAATTTAAGTGGTTTTTCGGATTCTTTTCAGCTGAAATTCATGGACCTTTTTCAACCGTAAAATATTTTTGTGAGTATATATTTATACCATTTTTATGTTCTATATTCTAAATAGAGTTCTGAGATAATAGAGAGAGTTTTATTTCCCATAAAAATTTGGTGGTTATACAATGAAAATTCCATTACTTATAAGATTTTTTTTTTTTTCAATTTTCTCAAAACTTGGTTTTTGGACTTGTTCCCTTATTCAAACTGACAATTTAATTGTGTTTCGGGCACCCCCTTTAAATTTTTATCATAAATTTTTGAGATAAGCTTCCAAATGTGCATATGGGCGTCGTTCCTTTAAAATAAAAGACACTTTATCAAATTATTTTTTATCCTTATTGGAACCAGATTTTTTAAAACAATTCTGCAGAGACTGGACTGCTCACAACGCATTCCTTCAGCTAGAGATCTTTCACACCTTCATAATAAATTCCCCACACATTCTGAACCCGGAGGTCATATCGCAAATCTCCCCCATTACAATCCAACCAACCTCGATGCCGTACCCCCGATCTCGGAGCTATATATGACGCGTGACTTCTGTGCGGAATCGATCGCGAGCTCGTTACCGCAGCGTGCATCTCAGCATGGGAATCTTTCACCGATATTTCCGGTCCCGTGGCTGCCACGCGACGTATCGAAAGGGAAACTGATTAAGAATTGGGAGGAGAGTTCGGAGGTTTCCATGTCGGGAGTCGGGTTTGTGTGGGAGACGATTGATCCATTGATTTTGGCAGACGGGATGGAGATATCTTATTTTTTTTGACGTTGTTCCGAAGTAGTTTAACCCTTTATGTCCCGACGGGACTTATAAGTCCCGCTTAATATAAAGTCGAATAAAACTAAAACTATTCCATGAATTCGAACGAAACTTTTCAGTCCATACCGTTATACCTTCTACTAATGATATCTAGATGGCAGCACTACCTAGACCGTCAATTTCACTTAGATATTTGAGATCGATTTCGTCTTATACTGTACTTTGGATCGCCATTGTTGCTGCAAAACTCTGCTCCTGTTTACAAGTGTCGTATCAATAGATAAATAATTGGTAAGTACTTTATACTTTTTCTACCTACTCATTATGAACTCTCTTGTAATTATAATTAAAATCAGAATCAATTGAGTGATTTTTTCAATTTTTATACATTATTTTTTATGCGGGACTTAGAAGTCCCGTTGGGTCTTATCGATCCTGGTACTATCTTAGTATGATCAAATTTCTAGTATAGTATAGTGTTCGGCAACTAGTGGTCAAAAAATAGTTAACTACCAACTACTAACTAGTTTGGGAAAATCTAGTTGCAACTAGTAGTTAACTATTTTTTCCTGGGACTAGTTGCAACTAGTAGTTAACTATTTCCCAAAGTAGTTAACTACTTCTTAACTAGTTTATTTAATTTCATAACCTAATTTTTGCCCAAAATTTTTATAAATATTTTTTTAAAAACTTAGTAGTATAAAACTTTCAGCTTGTAACTTTTTTAACTGAGCATATCTCTAAAGATTTTCACTGAAATTTCTGAAAAATTCTTCAAATTTCTGAAATTACTAGAGTTATAAAATACACTTTAGATATTATAATAATACTTTCATTTGATTTTTAATTGTTTTATATTAGTAAAATAACTGGCCTTTTTCTTATTACCCCTCCTGGGGTAACAGGATACAGTTGCTTAGAATAATAAGATACAAGTAAATAATACCCTTCTACTTTTACTTAGCAGACATATTATTTTTTCAAAGAAAGTTGAAAATGTTATAAACATTCTGTTAAAAGTCAGCTTCATAAACATAAGGAGAAATCCTGTAAAATTTGGCATGCTTCCTACAACCCCCATTTGCTACTTATTACCACACTCTCCCCAAAGTAGAAACTGATAATTTCATTGAAAGGAATGAATTTTTTTGTAATTAGACAAAACATTTTTCTCCATTAAGGGGACAAGGTACCTTTCTGTCAAATTTTTAAAATAGAGCCCTTGTTATAATCAATTTCTAAGGGATGTAGAGAGCATTTTTAACTAAAAACGTTAAAGAAAACATTGAATTTTCTTTATTACAAAGTTTTTATTATAATTTTTTTAATGCTAGGCATTTTAATTTTGAGTATTTTTTCATAAAACCTACACAATGTAATCAGTAATAACTTAAGGGGTGGTATCCATTTTCCTCCAAACTATATTTAGAATTTCTTAAATACTTTATCACAATGTAAAAAATAATCACAATATTTCAAATTTAGAAGTTTCAAAAAATAAAACTTACAGCTTGATTGAAAAGACCATAACATATTTTTAATAAAAAATTTTTAGGAAACTATCTACAAAGCATTTAAAGCAGTAAAAAAAGCTTCATAATTTTGTATGTAGAAAAAATTTAAAATTTTATTTTTTAAAAGTATAAACTTTAAGTTCTTATTAAAACACAGATGTCAATATGCACATACTATAAGCAGCAAAATATTTTAAAATGTACTTTATAAACTTGAAGCTCAAGCCAAGGGGTACTAAGTGGCAAAGAGTTAAAGGCTTAATGTGAATTGTAAATACTAGTTTAATGATTTACAAAACAGCTTTTTCAGGAAAAATGTTTCACCTGCCAGACGTCTTCACACACACACCCTTCGGATTTACTTCAAAGTTTAGGAATTTTATAAATGTTTTTTTTTTCAAAAATGCTTCCGGAAAAATTCAGAATTTTTTTAACTTTATCTAAAATTCCTACACTTTTGACTTAAATCAGCAGTCTGAAGACATCTGGCAGATGAAACCTCATACTCACAGCACTAGCCGTCAGCCACATAGCCGATTACTAAATTTTTTTCAATACACCTCATTACTTTTCAATATGATTAGGTATAGGTCAGACCTTTCAACTAAATTACTAGTATTTGGATATCCAAGATTTTCTACTTTTTTATTTTATAACATAATTTTCCATTGTTATTTACTTAATTATTTGATATTTCAATAACCTATGATGTGGACAGTATTTTTACTATGAATAAACAGGTAATTAGAGAAATGAAAGCTTGTATTAAACCTATCCTTGAAACATTGTTTAGCAATCCTATCAATTAGGATGTTTAAAATTCTAAGAAATTAATACTTAATACTCCTATTAACTTTTGAATAAAATTAACACAGATCATGATTTTCTAGCATGTTTAAAAACTTCGTTCAGATTCTGAATAACATAATATTCTTTTAAGGCGATACGGTACCCTAAAAATCCTCAAAATATTGGGAAAAAAATATTGGCTTAATCCTTAATCCATACCATGGATTTTTCTAAATGTGTCTTCAAAATTTCAGAGCTATCTTAATAATTTATGGAGTTATCTCCTTTTTTCTGTTGCAAGTCCGGAGTGTAAACAGAAGGACCTTTTTGAGTTGAATTTTCTCCATGTTGTATTTTTGTGCATTTACAAATCTTTGAATTCCTAAGGCTTTTTATATAAATGAAATATAAGTCTGAAAATTAATGTATTTGAATTATAGAACTGAGCATGGGTTTAGCTCTAACAAGGTTAGATTTTTTTTTAAATATTAAAGTAAAAAATGTTGAGTTTTTCAGGTTTCTTTTGGTTTATAGTACATAAAAATTTCTATAAAATAAATTAATAATAAGAGAAAGAAACCCATGCACAATTTTACGTAGTATGATATGGCGAATCAAAAAATGAAAAAATATATTCATAAAAATATGCAAAATTAAAAAAGCCTTCAAGATTAAAAAAAAAACTATTTTTAAAAATTTTAAATTTTTAAAATTCTGATTATCAAAATCCAACTTTTTCTTAGGTGGTTACCATATGAGCCCACCAAATATGCAATCAAAATCAAAATAATATTAAAATTAAAAAAATAAACTCTAGGTAGGGTACTCCCCCCCCCCTATCGCCTTAAACCAATCATCATAATAACACTGTTCAACAAATTGGACCTTCAAAATTTTTTCCTTGATGAAAACAGTCATTTTTGATAGATTTTGGGTTGCTGAACACGAAAATCACCATCAAAATTCTCAATGAGCTCGGGTTTTTCGGGGAACGGCCCCTCCCCCATTTTACGTTTGTTGATGACTTAATGACTTTGAATTCGATTTTCAGGGTCAAAAAGCATTACTTATGTTTTTAAATTACTCCCAAAGGGACAAGGAAGGTTGACATTTCTAAAATATGAAATTTTGTAGCAAATGGATAGGTTTAAGGGGTTATTACTCCCCTAATAAGGCAAAAAAAATAGCTAAAAATTATGGAAGTTTTTATACGATATTTTTTCCTCTTATTTTTTACTCAATTCCCTTTTTAAGGGTCCTAACCCTTCCCCAAGGACTCAAATTTGATGACTATATGCAGCAATAATGTTTACTAAAAGCGGTTGAGGTGTTAGAGCCCCAGAAGCCCCCTCGGAAGAGTCCGAAAGACTCAATCGCGTTGTCACTCGCGTGCTCTGGAATTAACATTTATGCTTTGAGAAAGTTAAAATAGACACGAGGACATATAAATGCATGGTATATTGAGCCTTTTAACACTTGGCCACAAAATCAGTCAAACAGGGTGTTGGGATTACGCGGGCGGAATAGAACTGGTGTAGAGTTACACTGCATATGAAATTTTAACTTCAAATTTTTTAGAGATGAAAATAGTCATTTCTAACAAATTTTGGGTCGCTAAAGACAAAAATCACCCTTAAAATGCTTAATTAACTCTGCTTCTTGGGTAATTCAATTTTTTAAATTTTTTTATTACGCTATGGGGCACTATAGTTACGATAAACAAAGTTCACGTAGCGGGTAGATAAATATTAATATAATAAAATTGAATTACCCAAAAAGCATTATCCATATCCAAGCAAGTATTCCATTAACATTTATCATACACCCAAACCATCATACTCAAAAGTTTTAAGAAATTCACATCTTCTTTACTAATAAAATCCATTTTTTTAAACACTCAAACAATCAAAAATATATATATTACAGGACTTACGATAAATAACGACCAACAGATTCACACTATAGAGTTATCGAAACAGCTCTCACTGGGAAAGAGACGTTAAAGAATTTGAAATGTTGGAAGAATCCGAAGAATCGCTCCTATGACGTCAGATTAAAAAAAAAAAACAGCTTCAAGGACCCCCGCAGGTGTGAATTTGAAATTCCCTCCCGCCATAGAATTGATTGGGATCGGACTACTGACATTAAAAATGAAACCAAAACTTTAGGGTTGCTGAGCAGCTGTTGGGAAGAAAATGTCGGAGGTGCCAAATTTGAGAATTTATCACATAAAATAACAATGTTATAAAGATGACAGCACAACCTTTTTAAAAATATTTTAATGAAAATTTTAAACATATTTTTGAAGTAGTTGAAAATTTGAAAAGTAGTTTTAACTATTAGTTGTTAAAAAAAGTAGTTCAACTACTAGTTGAACTAGTTTAAACCAAAAGTAGTTGAACTACTAGTTAACTACTAGTTGATCAGTAGTTAACTACTAGTTGCAACTACTTCTAGTTAACTAGTGCCGAACACTAGTATAGTACTATCTTTTTTGTTTGAATTTTGTCATTGCATTTTTGTTTAATTTATTTTTAGCACTTGAATACATAAAATAATCCTTATTTATTCCAATTTTTAGGATCTTTTTAGTTTTATTATTGAGTATTTACAAACTTTTAGATTTTTTTCCGTATTACAAAACTCTAAATTTGAGTTCTTATATTTATAGAATAATGAATAGAAGAAGAAAAGGCCTGACGCTGGAAGAAATTAAAGCCATCTGGGATGAATTGCCATCTGATGTTGAAACACAAGAGGAGGACAGTAGTTCTGATGAATATCATATTCACCACAAGATTAAGCGAATAGTTCTTTGAAAAATGAAAAAAAAGAACTTTTTTTTATTGTGTACCATGTTTAATTAAATAAAAATGTATTATTTTTTATTTATATTGAATGTTTTTCATGTTTCATACTGAGTCATTTCATAAGTCCATTCATAAGTTCATCTCTTAAGTCCCAACGGGACTTATAAGTCCCATGTAATATTTTATGCAATTACAATTAAAATAATTATTGTAAATGAATGTTACTTCTTTTGTGCCTTTCTGTAGTTAGTTTAAACATATAAAAAAATATATTGCTTAATTTTTCTGAAAATAACATAATTTGGGACATAAAGGGTTAATGACCATCTGGGAAATTTTGAAGCTTCAGGCTCAAATTTACAATTCGGAATTAGAGATTTTTTTTTCTGTAGTATTTTCAAAGAGATTGGTTGTGCACATTTATTTATTTTTATTTATTTATTACTATTACAAGAATACAAAACACAAAAACAAGAAAAATAATTTGGTTTAGTAATAGGAAATTAGTATATTCCTTTAATTATTTCCATAAAGAATTTTTTTTTATACTTTTATACCTATTTACCCAAAATTTTATACATAATCAGTCAAACTTTAGAAATTTAAGCAAAATGAGTTCCAGTGCTGTTTCCACTATTAATAGACTATGTATTAGTGAGTAATATAAAATGGTTTTAAGCTGAAAAATGTATTGTCTATTGTACTTTCATAAATTAAAAAACGCTTTTAGGAATCCTACTGTATATATTTTTTCGCCCATAGCTAAAAAATGCATTAACTTTCGGGGCAGTTAGTTTTACATTACTGGATTTAAAGTAAAGAAAATTTAAACTCTAACGATATTATTCAATAAATGGCTGGACAGTAATGCGGTTGACTTTTACCGGAGGTAAAACAAATTTTTGGATGTTGGATTTGAATCGCTCCTCTGCTCCTGAGAGTCCTTTCTCCGGCCACCATCAATGCATTCTTCATCTACCTGCAAGACACAAACAAATGCCCACAAATCAATCTTCCTTTTTTTTTCGTGAGGACGTTATCAATACTTAATATTTTTAATATTAACATATAAACCCAAATGATGTAATGCATCAAGTTCGTTTCTCCAAATGAATGCTTGGAAATGCCATTAAAAAATGTGAAGAATGAAAGTGATTTCTTCAGAGTAGAAAACTATTATAAGACAAAAAAACACTCTTATAACTTATGTAAATCAACATTAAGAAATTTTATACCATAACTAAATTTCAAATTTAAACGCTTGGACTTTTGAGCTATTTAAAAAGAAGAAAAGAAAAATTTACATCATACTCACAGTTGAAGATACTACACATATTCATAAAATATAATGAGATAGGAAAAAAACTAGAAAAGTTCTGTTCAGGAAGTTGTTAACCCCACCCGAATCACCCCCTCTTAGAATATTCTCCTTGAAGCTCCGATCTGTCTTCGGAGGGTTCGTTTGACAGACGAAATCGTTTAATGGACTGAATGCAAATGGAATGAAGAGGAAACCTCTTAATTGCTTTGGGGGAGAGGTCGGATCAATTAAGGGAATGCGAACAGCCAATCAGATGGTCAATCGTTGGAGACTGTCGAGGGTACGGTAATGGGATTTCCGAACCTTTTCAAATTCGAATTTCTGTCTCTTGCTCTCTGAACCCCATTGCTCTTGAGACTGGTTGGGAGTTTATTTGGTTGTAAATTTGTGGTCCGCTAGTTTAAATTCATTGGAGAGTTATTTCAATGAAGTTATTTGTAGCAAATTAAGATGAAAATTGTTACAAAATAAAGACTGCATTATGTAAAATATTTTAAGTCTAAATTCATGAGCGATATTGATAAATTGAGAGTCTAGATTTCTAGATGCAAGTAACTAACTCAAGCGTAGTAAATGGAATCCGGTTTAAATATTATTTCCAGGGAAGAATTGCAGCTGTTGATATTGAATAAAAATAAATGGATGTCCTAAAAATATGGATAAAGTTTCACCCTATTACGGTCATTTGAAGCTCATTTCATGTTAGAAAATATAATTGTTCCAATTTTCCTGTCCTGATTAAGCCTGTTCAAGCTGTCCTTAGAAAGTACCATAGATAAAATAATGTTCTTTTATGAAATTTCGTTTATTAAAAATTTCTGGAAGGAATGCATGCACTTTTCGTGAAATCTTTTAGTGACTGAATACTAATTGCTTTGTATCTAGAACTTTTACTAGGTTCATTCAGTTAATTGGATATTGGATAATTTTCAAGTTTTAATTACCTATTTGATATTGTTCGAGTTTTTTCCCTCATTATAAACGACTCCAAAATATATGGGTTATCGACCGACTGTGAAAAATACACAGGGTATTGAAAAAGTCCTTTTCACGGCTTTTATATGGAAACAATATATCTTACAAAAAAAAAACAGTAGGTTGTACCCCTAGGTAAGTGACCATATTTAATCCATTGAGTTAGCTTATACAGCGCTAATAAGAAAGTTTAAAAATTAAACCAGATAGAACGAAAATTTCAACAAGAATTAGCAGTTTTTTGAACCTTAAGAGACTTTCGAAATTTAGAACCATCTCCAATTTATTATGCTATTTTTCTATTTTTGGGTTCGAATTCGCCTAAATTCGTCAGCGACATCGAAGAAGGTTCTAAATTTGTGGAAGACATCTTTTTCAAGATCCAAAAAAGTGCTAACTTTGATCTTTAATATATCTCCTCGAATGTAAAAGATATTTTCATGAATTTTTTTTCTTTGCGTTGTTTATGATATTGCCAACAATTTTCTCACAGGAGTTTTAGTTCTATCTCTTTTAGTTTTTTAATTAATCTTTACAACTTTCTTATTTACCCACTAAGAGCACTGTAAACTTTCCCGATGGATTCAGCATGGTCACTTTACTATGGATGCACTTACTTCTTTGACACTATAAGAGACGTTGCTTCTAAATATAAGCCGTTAAAAGAGACTTTTGAAACACCCTTATTGTAATGACGTACGTACCTGGTAAATTAACCTATAATCTTATGTGTATAAAATATGCGTCTTCAAGCCTATATAGTCATATGAAACCCTTTCTATAGGATGCTTTCCTCCTTTATTACTTTAGTCTTATGAATTTATGAGCCGAGAGGCTTGGTCTAGAGAAAAGTATTTTTATACTTTAATATATACGACAAGTAATGCGATTTCAAATAGTTAAGGAGTGAGTAAGATAATTTTTTTCTCCTCAGAAAAGGTTCTGTGACTCAAAATGTTCGAAAGTCACTTCTCTACCTTACGTCCTATTGACTGATTTCGGTCTTTTCTCAGACAGTATAATATGCAATAAACTGTTCTCGAGAAAATAATGTCCTAATTTTCGACAAACATCTCTTACATACAACCATTACCATTACCCACATCTCCCTATAAACTTTAAATCTGCTGAAAAAGAATATGAACAAAAGATTGTTTCCGACATTTACACAGACCATGACTTTCAGAAGGTTCTGTGCGAAGACTTCACCCAGCTAGCTCAACGTCTTCCACTCTAAGAACCCTCCCTTATCACATCTCCGCTTCCCTGAAAGCATTATGTAAATTACCCATTCTCTTTCAAGAGAGAAAAGCAGTCATCTATGCATTGTGATGGGGAGGATTTTTCATCCTTGGAGGCGAAGTGGATGCCTTTTCCCGATTGTAATAAGTGCTTGCTTTGATGACAAACAGCCAGGGAATTAGGACTGGGATTTCAAATCCACTTCCTTCTACTGATTGAATTTACCTTTGTATTTAGAACTGGTTGGAGAGGGGTAATAGGTTCCGGGATTCTTAAGTGGGGTTCTCCATGGTAATGGATTTCTGCTTGGTGAACCGTGGTGATGAGTATTTCAAGAGTATTTATTGGATGGGTATTCAAGAGAAGGTGTTGGATTATAACGGTTATACACGATTATACAATATAAGTTTCAAATAGAAAATTAAATTGTTGTAAAATCTAATAAGTAGAACCTTACAGTGTATGTGAAAGAGCTATTATATAACCCCTAAAGTATACTTAAATAAAAATATTTGTTTACATTTCTTTACAAATATCTGAAGGATAATCTACTTTATTGGCTGTTTATGAATATTAAAAAGCAGCTATTCTTTATTTCTTTAATTCATCCTTTCAATCAAAACAGATGCCGAAAAAATTAAAAAAAAAAATTAAAGTATTTTAGTGTAAATGCTTTTAACTTTTACGTCGTGTTTTATTTATTTGTATCGTATAAATACATAAAATAATCATGATCCTTCTTTAATAAAAATAAACAAGAGACCCGACTAAAATATCGTATTAATGCATTTAGTTCTTAATCTTTTGTATTTAAAATGCGTTATGGAATTTTCGTACAATGAAATCTAGATATAATCAATTGGAGTTTTTGCCTATCGAATTTTTTTGTTTGGTATCAATACAGGTATTTAAAGTCTCTTACATAACACAGAAAGACCTAACTTTTACATAAGACCCTTTTATTTTTAAAATCATGTCGGTTTTAAGTAATGCACTCATTTATTCAGTATAGTACATTCACTAATATTTTAGTTCTTCCTATTCAGTTTGTGATTTTCGAGTTTTTACTTAACTGCCGTGATCCTGGTTCTGTGATTTGAATGTTAAAATACATAGTAGTATATTTTGTACTTCCCCAAACTACTTACAAAAATAGTATATATATATATATATTCTATTTTATATATATATATATATATATATATATATATATAAACAAATACGAATTAATTTTGTTGCTCACATCACTCGTACGATATGTCTTTGAACAATGAAAAATGTAAAATTGTCAATAGATTCTTTTTGGTAAAAAATATCTTTGCTCCGTGAATATACCCGTTTCACCGTAATAGCACTGCGTTGTGAGAAACATGGCTCGAAGCAGTTCATCCATTTCTGCCTCAACCCTTCCCCACTAACTTCTTTCCCAACTCGCAGCTATATGTGGTTTTCCAGTTACCGCACAATGGGGTGTCCTGAAATACACACCGGCATCGGAAGCGACTCCAATTTACTCCCTCCTTTCCCTCAGGGGAGATAATCTTTCTCACCTTCCCAGGTTTTTCTTCGCCGTGGAATGGCATCGCGTGTCGACCGCAATTATCGTTTGCGGTGACAGGTCCGGGGCACGCCATTTGTCAGCAGGTGTCTTTGTTTAAGGGAGATGGGTTCACGCTTTTTGCCAGTTAGCATCGATTTTGGGATTGGTCTGTGTGTACAACGCATTATATAACCCTTTTTTTGTGTATGCCTAATGATGTAAAGATAAATGTAAATGTAAAGGCAAAGAGAGTGAAGGAGATTTTCATTCAAAGTTCCTTTAGAAGACAGGAAGATTGCCTCTGGCCTTAGAATGTATTTGAAAGTTTAGTTTGCTTTTTATGATAGTTGGAGTTTTTTTAGGGTTTGGATATGAGATAACCAAATATTATTTCATGGGATCATAATGAGATAAATAAAGTCTTTATTTGAAGTCGAAGAGAACTGTATGGAGTTTATTTCTAGAGCTGGGGTTGTGTGGGGTTAATGGGGATTTTCTAAGTTGCAAATAGTGTACTTTTACACAATTTGTATTTGTCAGTAACTTTTCTACCAAATATAAAACATTTGTACTAGACTGAATGTTACTTGACCTTAGAGAAACAAAACAAAGAATGTAGTAACCAGTGCGGTGTCTGAATTTAAGAACTTCAATATAGAAATATGATTAGTTTATTAAACCCATGCATATATAGCGTCTTTTCATCACAATTTGTGTACCGAAACTCCTTCTAGAAACCCAACAGGGTTTCTGTTTAGTCAGTTTTCCTCCTGCGTAGTGACGTCTTAGGGTCAAGAAACGTTGCAGTCTAGTATAGCATGGTTTGAAATTTTAAAACAATGAATCAGTCCATATAATGCCAAAGTAATTGCCAATTTCCTCGTAATAGATAATTTCTTTATACAAGGTGCTTCAATAAGTCGTCCTAAATTCTGCACACCGAGATTCCTTGCGTGGAGTACATAAAAAGTGCCCAGAGAACCATACCTCTAGGATCCATAGTTTCCGAGAAAGTTTCGACAGAAAAGTCCCATCTGGTTTACGCAAAAAAAGGTTTAAGAAAAACGTGAGCATAATTATTTGAATATGTTTACAGGCTAAGATATAAAAATATCCCCCTGTGCATGCATGTGCCCGCTGTAGAATGAAGTATAGTTTTTATTGGATATGATGTCACATTTTTTCAAAAAAAAAAAAAAAAAAAGAATGCGTCGTAGAGGTATAGTTTTAACATTTTTTATGTACTCCACACAAGGAATATTCCAGTGTAGAGTTTGCGTGAACTTGTTGAAATACTCTATGTAACGTACTCTTTCTTTTAATAACTTAATTTAGTATATCAGATTAAAACAGAAGTCTTCATATCTTTAAGTTAAAGCTTTAGTATTTGAATTTATAATTGAACTCTTGCGATCTAAAATTCAAAGATTTTTTTCCTATAGGATCTCAATCCATTTTAATCTGAGCATAATATTCTTTCCTCTCTAATCTACAACTCTATAGAACAGAAAAGTGATTTTTTAGAGTTCTATAAAAAGTGAAAGTGAGTCATCTTTTAATGCTTAAAAAAATTTTTTTAGTTCCCTTGGATAAAAAAAGTAAAAATTTAACTATGAACATTTGCAGAAAATTCTAAATGGATTATGCGTCTATTCTACCACTCTTTAAAAGACGAAATTTAAATTTTCAAAAGTAACAAGTTGGAAATAGAATATTTCAACCTCTTCTAGCTTTAATTAAAAAAGATATAAGCATATATTCTTAAGGCTGGGAAAATAATACCTATAATACGGGATCCGTTCATTTGTCCGACAGTTCTCCTTCATTCATTCCCCTTAAATAGCATGGGCGATGATGATGATGATGTCGGTCAAACTGGTCAAACGTACTCCTGTCTGTCAACTGATAGTCGGAATTTCAAATCAGAGCAGCCCTATAATACTTATAATGCCTATTGAAAAGTCATATTTACATAAAAATGTAATTCCCTTTTTGATGGAAACCACTCAACTTAAGGTCAGAAATCAGAAACAGTTTCTTCAGTTGAACTAAAAGTAACAAAAAAAAAAATAATAACTTCTGGGAGTGCCAAAAATCCAAGCTTTCTATAACAAGCATTACGTAACACCACCCCACAGAAAATGTGGATGTTTTAAAGCCAAGATCTTCTCTGCTCTTTCAACCACTGAAACAGAAATAGTTCCACCTACGAGATGGTGCTTTCCAACGTCGCCATGGAAACATTTTCCATTTATAATATCTTACCTGAGCACTCTGATACCGATGACGGATGCGATGTTTAGCGCTTTCTATAAGGGATTGAATGATTCAAGTTTTGAGAAAAACTGATGGGTTAGTAATGATGGCGTAGGGTTAATGCGTCGAATGGTGGATTAAATAAAAGTTATACATACCGTTTTATTGACTTTATGTATAGTCGTGAATAGTTATTGGTCTGAAATGAACTTAAAGTATGGGAAAGGTTAGGAACTGCAGTTCTTTCTAATGGGTGCAGTCAACAACTGATTAATTTGTAAATTGAATATATTTGAGAATGTTCATCAGTTAAATTTTAATCTCTTATTTATTTTTAGTAAGTATTAGGTTAATGGGAAAACGCGAGCTCATGGGATATAATTTTGTTAACTGTACTAAACTAAGCAATTGACCTGTTTACGTTAACATTTTATTGCTCTCTCTCACAGAATCTTGTGAAAAAGTTTAATTCAAATAAGTGGTAGTTTTTTTTAAAATATTCATTACTCTGAAAGGAATTTTAATCTTTTTATTAGAATATCCACCGTCAGATTCATTAATATAATATGAGACGAATATATGGATATGGAAATTATTCTAAAACATCCATAAATCATCTCATCATCTATAAATTTTTATTTGAGCAGTTCAAAGTAAAAAATACTAAATGAAATACTTAAAACATTTCATATAAATGAAGAACTGACATTTGTTAAGGACAATTGTTTAAAAACCTAAGTATTTGAAAAAGTTGTCCCTTTCTAGTTTAAGAATTTAAATACTAATTATTTTTCATCAAAACTAATTAGTTTTTGTCATTTATTTTTAAATATTCTCAGTACAGTTTAAATTAGTATTTTGTTAATCTCCACAAAGGTATTCTGACCATTGATGTCTCGATGATTTGTGGCCTCATTAGTTTCAAAGAGGCCACGCCTGAACTATCTATGCACATGGGTGGGACCATTAACATAATTCTCATAAGGATAGAAACTTATGGAGAAGTTCAATGATCTATGAGGGTTTTTTCATGCATTTTCAGACCTTTACCTAATGGAAGCGTATTTCTTTTCTGTGTACTATCTTTCAAGTTGTCATTCGACATATATTTATAGACGTATAATACAGTTTTTAACTTAACAATACCATGTCTACTCGTACGCAGAGTTTAGAACATTATTAAAGGGAAAACCTAATTAGAAATCCTTTATGAAAAGAAACGTGTTTAATTAAAAAATGTAAAAATAGTTATGTTGTCTCCTCATTATTTATTCGTTTTTAAGTGCCTAATAAACAGAAATAGGCGAAACTCCCAGTATGCGTATTGTTGACGAATTGTTTTACAATGTTTTATGAAGAACTTACTTTTATTGAAATTGATTTTCAAAATAAAATTAATGTAAGTAGTAAACATGCTAAATAAAATTACTAATTGATATACTCGTTAATCTTGCATACCCATCATTTTTGATTTTTGAAATTAATATTAATGTAAATAACAAACCATGCAAAATGTATAAAAATTATACGCGAAACGAAAACTCAAAGTGATCACTAAAATGTAGAAAATGCAAGAAATATTAAACCTTAAAAATATTGTAGCTAATACAAATGTCGACAGACAAAAAATTCGATTGAAATTAGTTAAGATATTTGGAATAAAATGTGTACAATATTCTAAAATAAAATAGGTTCTATACTTCAGATTTAAATAAATACCTACACCGTGAAAACAGTTTTTTTACTATTGAATATTTAAAATAAATTGCTTAATTCTAAAAAACAGTTTGAAAATTTAAACATTCAGCCTAAACTCACAAAAAAAGTTCTTCATTATGTTTCCTTTTAATTTGATCTGACATTTACTGTACAACTTTTTTTCTTTCCGAAATGCATTTCCAAAAAACTAGTATAAATCAGGCTTTGATGAAGACAAATATTTATTAATGGTGTCTACGGAGTTTGTTGATGAAACTCGACTTACCCAAGACTGCTATTAAACCAGAACATCTCCCTGTCGGTAATTTTGTAATTTAAAACATAATTTATGAATAACATCCCTCAAATTCCACGATAAACGCGCCATTCGTGGAATCCGACCCCGCCGCGCTCTGAGTAAATTTCGAAACACCACTCGCCTGCTAATCCCGCAGAAATTCGGTTCCAAATCAAATTAAGCGAAAGTGAGGATAGCGGAATTACTCGCGAAATAAGTCCCAGTGAAATCCACGAGTCTCCGCCAACGGGGCCATTTGGAAAAGTTGCTTATTGCCTTTGCTATGCGCTATTCAATTATCGCTTGGGCTTTGAAAGCCTGATTTCATCTGTCCAGATTCAAAAATTGAGTTTTGACTGACTTCACTTTAATTCTGCGCCATAAAAGTCATTTCATTACGGCGATGGAGCTAAAAGCCAGGGGTTTCCAGTTCCCTTCTCTCAGATGATTGTAATTGTTCAGAGAGTAGAAATGACATTTTCTGATTAAAATTACTTCAGTTATTTCCTTTTGATCTGTGTCTTTAATTTTAAATGATGGAGATGTTGCTATTGGAAGTAATACTTTTGATTGATTTTGTAAAGGTAAAAGTTCTATACTTTTTAGGGAGATTTCCGATTAAGATTGCTAAAGTACAAAAACACTATTTAAATAGAAAAGTAAAATTTATTTTACGGTTTATGACTCTGCTAGACATCCATCTCCATTAATAAAATTGAGTACCTATAATAAATAGATTAGGTAGATTAAAAAGTGAAATAAATAACCGCCCTTAAACTTCATAAAAACATATAAATTTTTCAGAGATATTTTGAAAGTTGCAATGTAATGTACTGAATAGGTAAATGTAAAATAAATAAACTGTCATAAAGAAGTAAATGTATCCAGTAGAACCATCGGTAAAAAATTATTATCGATTGTTTTATCGTAGAGCTAATTTTATTTGTTGTAACGTCTTTTCGTTAAAACGACAGTATGTATTGTTGGTCCCATGAGGGGTCGTTCTAACAAGGTTGGACGTAGTATATTAAGTGGTTTTATTAGAGTGGATCTTTGTTCCACTGTTTGTCTATCTTTGTTCTTTGTAAAATTATAACATTTAGGTCAGGATTTAATTTTTTTATATGTTTTGTCTTGTGGGAGGGTGTCTGATAGTTTTTACATCATCCATACAATCATTTTTCCTACTTTCAAAAAGTATTCCCACATCTTTTAAGCAATACCCTGATAGGAAGAATTAAAACATTGACCCAACTTCGAGTTAGTCGGCTATATGTATATTTTTTCAAACTTAATAGTACGAACTCCTTTTTTTGCAACTACAAACCTTGCCTATTTACTCACTTTTTGCAACCCACAATTTTTGCATATTATTCTTTTCTTCAGCCCATTGTTTTTAAGAGGGAAAGAGAAAAACTTAATTAAACCGCATTAAACCGACCCCAACTAATCTCGATTTACATTTCACCTACGAAGAGAAAAACCCTCGTTTCCTTAAGCCTGTGTAAATACGACTAATGGACTAGTTTCGTTTCGAGCTTTAGCACCTGACATCTCCACTGCCGATACAGAGCGCCAGGTTTGTATAAGCGCCCCTTTTTCTACTGTTTTTCTACTTGGGAGCAAAAAAGGAGAATCGTAACTCAATTCCTTCACATTAGTTTAGTTAAGGAGAAAAAAAAACCCTGAGCATTAATTTCTGAAGCGAAATTTCGCTCATAAGAAAATAACTCGGCAAAATAACGTTGCCATGCCAACGAGATGAGCAGTCCTTTATCTTTAGAAAGGTGTCTGGTGTAAGGTCTGCAGCTCTAATGGCCCGTGTAATGCTACGGGACTTAAAAGGATATCGCTGCAGCCATGTAATTCAATATCGCCCAGATAAATACCCGTTTCGCCCAATATGGCATGGTTTGTAATTCCTGCAGGCAGTTTAATGGATTCGCAGGTGCATGGAATTTATCTATGGGTTGAATTTAATTTCATGACGTTTTTTTTAAAGTAGGGTTCTGCACGATATCTAGCTTGCTTAATAGTAGGGGAGCCCATGATGCTAAATGTGGATTTACTCGAGCGCGTCAGATAATCATAGGGGAGATACCTTGCATGCTGTTGAGTAACTCCACCAAATATAAGCTCTCCATGTTGGTGGGTTTGTTTAGAACAGCCCGTCAAAATTTGAAAAAAAAACTAGTTACATGGACATACTCGAGAGCGTCAGATTGGCTACCAAGACAATGGACTCTAACCGTCTGACGTCACACGGAACCAACACGTGACCTACTGAGCTTGCGATTGGTTACCACAGATACTACACTAGTAGATCTACTAGTGTAGTATCTGTGGTAACCAATCGCAAGCTCAGTTGTAGGTCACGTGTTGGTTCCGTGAAGTCTCGAACCAGATAGGCGGTTAGAGTCCATTTACAACTAGTTGAGCCTAGTTTCCTGGCTACTAGTCCATAAACATTTTGTTTCGTACATTTTTCTCAAAAAGAGCGATAGCGTCTTACCGGTCTTGGCTTTACTTTGCAACTTTGTAACCCTCCCGCTCCCTTACCCACCGCTCAAATCGGCAGATTTTAGAAAATGTACACTTTTTAGCTGGTAACTAACCTACCTTATCATTATCTGACGCGCTCGAGTATGTCAATGTAACTAATTTTTTTTACAAATCTGACGGGCTGTTCTAAACTTACCCACCAACATAGAGAGCTTATATTTGGTGGAGTTACTCAAAAGCATGCAAGGTATCCCCCCTATGATTATCTGACGCGCTCGAGTTACTACCCAAAAACACTCTGGGCTCCCCTACTATAAAGAGTTGGGTGCATGATAAAGCACTGTGAATGGAGGGTTTGGGATGAAGCTGTAAACAATAGAGTACAGGTACACTGTTGTTGGAAAGAGTAGATTTAATTGCAAATAATCAGAAAACCTTATCAGATTTAAAAAAGGGCTTAACAAGTAATGGGCCATTTTTGTATTTCATATCTATTTGACATAAGAAGTTTCCGTTTAGAAGAAGAACATTAGGATCGTGGGTGAATCTTGTTAAAGGGTGGATCAAAGTAAATGCCACTTAAAAATACTGGTAGCTTAAAGATTTCGAAAATTTGGCCTTTATTGGAATGATGGTTCGTCATTAATGGAAAAACCATTGTAGTTGTAGTTGCTTTTGTTAAGAGAGAAATAAGATGAAAGAGTTGACTGCTGACTAAAATCCGACTAGAATCCTTTTCTTTTCTATTTTGTTTCTTCCAAGCAGTACACTGCATTCCCTTTTTTGAAATTAATTGTTCAGATGTTCACCTATGGTTTCCTATTTCCTATCTTGCTATCTAATTTTTGAAAAGGGTAGACGGAAGAAAATATATTAAATTGATTATGTGCTCCGTGAAATGAAATAATAAGGATTTTACTCCCCATTTTCTGAAAAAAAAATGTGTCGTTAAAGGTATGATTCTTTGAAAATTTTGATGCACTCCACGCAATGAATCTTTCTGTGGAGAGTTTTGTTGGACTTGTTGAAACATTCTGTATAATATTTTTAATTCATTATTCTTTAATGAATTAAAAATATTTAATAATGCATAAAATAAAAATTCTAGTTTTTAACGAAATTTACATGGTATAAATATTTTTTCTAACCAATTTCTTCCCTTACAACATTAGTTTTCAGGTGATGAATGCTAAGTAATCAAAAAGCAAAGGATTCGATATCGACGATTCGCCATATATTAAATACGTAGTTACATATAATTTGGAATGCATTTCAAACTGGTACAGACTTAGAACCCACTGAAAGGATCTAATCTCTTATCTGAGGTCCGTGCCCCAAAGCATGAAAAAGTTTCTAGCCTAGGCCTTTATCAAAAGTCCTTGTTAAAGCGAGTTAAAGATTAAAGTGTGTGGCTTTCCCTTTGTGGAGTCTTGTTACGCCCGTGGATACACAGCCGCACACAATTCTTTTTTTCTAAATTTAAACCTCAAGAAAGGTATAAATTTCTTTCTTCCTTCCAAACACTTTTAAAATTTTCACTGAGAAATAGCTTTGGCTAGAGAACGTGTTTATGGAAGGTTTTAAGATTTTTCGAAGTTTCATACACAGTAGATATTGTTAACTCCGGTTAACTCCATATAAACTGGTTAAATAAAATTCCGATTAAAGAGGAGAATAATAAAAAATATTTTTGATTGATGGAATTTTTTTTTCTTACGGCTGTATTCACCGTTAACCTGGCCAGCGGTTAATCGGGAGTCAACCTTCTGATTGGCTTAAAACTGATTTCTTTTCTTTAACTGCCAATCAGTGGTTTTACTGTCAGTTAACCGCTGGTCAGGTTAGCGGTGAATACGGCCGTTAGTCTTATGACTCATTTAGACATACTTACTTTAGTTTTACATCCCATGAATTGGAATGTGCTAAAATTTAAGTCTTATCTTTTTATACTGAAATCTTGATGTTCGACAACCTGTTGCGTAATTAAATATTTTTACTTTATATTTTTTTTAAATTACTTACGACCGATTAAAGAGAGATCGAGTTAAAAAAAAACCTTGAAAGATGATCTTAATGTATTCATATGGATTTATATTAACTGTGGAGAGACTCGAATATGATTTATCGAAAACACCGTTCTCTATTTGCTTATTAAATAATTGCATATACATAAGTTATTATTTCACAGTCTTTTGAGAGAAAACTAGCACGGATAATGTGGACCCAATTAAGGAAGCTACAAGTTATGTTATGGATCCTTTCAAGTTTATTAATTATGTCAATAAAATTACAAGTTATTATAGTTACATTTTAGTATAGTTGTAAAAGTAGGGGGTGACTTGTTTTTTCTCTTTTCTCAGTTCTTTTTGCCATTTTATTCATTGAACATGGAATGGTGATAAAAAAAAGTTGATATTAGTCTTATAGTCAATATAGTAAAAATATTTTAAAACTCCTATTTGATACACTTATTTAGTTATAAAATAAATTAAAAGTGAAAATATTTTATTACCAAAGCCTTCATTGTGGTGTTACAGTATTGGATTTTGCTTCCTTGACGAAAGATTTAAAGTATTTTGTTTAGTATCACTAATAACGGCATCAATTCTAATTTCTGATGATGGATTTTTCAAAATATTGTACCTTACCACCCCTTTCCCCCCGCAGAAATCATCAAACTAGTTCAAACTTATGCGAAGTAAATTTCAGTTTCTCAGCACTTATATAATAGAACGAAATTTAAAAACAATCTTTTATAGGTAGGTGCAATTTTTTTCAACTTAGACTTTACTTTTATTTACTGGAACAATAACCGGTCTTCACTATCGCTAATCCATAAATCAACCCGCGACTATTCTATGTTTATCTTAACGATTCTCAAGTTCCCGTCCTCAAGAAAATCTCGCACCAAACATTCCTAAGTTTTATTTATCGGTCAAACTTTGTAATCAATGACGGAATAACTCAACCGAAGTTCCTTTCATTGATTCCACCGAAAACTGAGTAGAGTAAATCCGCAATCATTGAATGAAGTAAGGCTCGGAATAAAAGTAACTAAAAATCGAACATCGAGAGTGCGTAAAGGAATATAAAAAGGCTTAACGGTTGCTGTTCTTTTTTCTTCTTCGTGTGGATGGGATCGAAACAAAAACGGAGTGAACTTTTTCTTGGGAAAAGATCATTGATTGTCGATTGAAATTTTCCTCCGCTTTGGTTAGCATTTAAAAAGATCGAAGGGAATTTAGTTGCTCTATTTATTTTGATGAATTGGCTAGTGGTGGAAAAACTTTTTATTTTCAGTTAATATAATTCGATTTGTTTGGACTCAGGTCAAAACTATAGAACATTTCTACATTCACCTCATAAGTTTAAGAAAGAAGATAATAATAGGATATTTTGAAGACTCAAAGAATATTTTAGAAATATCTCCAAATTTATCCCCCCAAAATCAGAAAATGAAGATTTTTTAAAAAAAAAAAGAAAGACATTAAATTGTTCAACTATTTTAGATACATATTGCATAATTATAATGCTCTTTTTTATTTGAAAAATTAACATTATTAAACTTAAAAAGTAGTTGAACTACAGTATAAGAATGCAGCAGATAACTTTCGACATTTTAATTAGTAACTCCCTTTATCAAAAGCTGTGAAGACGATTTATATCTGGTATTTCTTCTCTGATAAAGAGCTTCAATGAGATTCAAATCTACATAGAAATATATATCACTTATAGTATCAAACATCTGTAAAGAACTAATTGTTTTGTTTTTAAAAAATCAACTTGGAACACACAAAATAAATTTTTCTGAAAAGCCTTTGGTTTTCTCAATTTCTTATCACTTCCCTGTAATTGTTTTTCATTCTCCTTTCTCTTTCACTTTACATTAAACTGCTACGGTGACTAGGTTATTATGAATACAAAATTTCTTGCCCTTTTCCTCATTTTTCTTGCACTTTATTTGGGACTGAGAAAAAAGGGAGAATGATGATAGAGATTGAGAGGAAAAATATAAAGAATAAATGAAAGTTGATGGGGGAGAGACCCTATCTCCTATTCCTATCTTTCTCCCCATCAACTCTCATTTATTCTTTATATTTTTCCTCTCAATCTCTATCATCATTCTCTTTTTTTTCTCAGTCCCAAATAAAATGCAAGGCAAATGAGGAAAAGGGCAAGAAATTCAAGAAATTTTGTATTAATAATAACCTAGTCATTTTCCCTTACAGCACAGCTCGTAACAAATATGTTAAATTTACGTAACTTTAACTAGAAATTAAACGTGTTTTGACCATAGATGACAAAAATTGGTCGAATATTGAAACTGTAAACAATATATGAATATTTTTTACAGCTTAGTCACTGAATATTCTGTTATATTCAGTCTGAATATTCTAGTAACTCGACCATTTCGTTCCGTATACTTTACTACTATATCCAGTGTTATGCCTAGAATTTTTTTGGAGGAGTAAAAATACTCCTTGACTTTTTTAGGAGGAGTGAAATTGAATTATGAAGAGTGAAATACGGAAATAGCATGAACTGCATATACAGAGACGCGAAAACCGCAATCAAACTCCCTAAGCATCCAAACAATAAATGAAAAAAAAATTACTATTGCTGTATGAAAACACAAATAAAAAGTATGATAATTAGGGTGCCGTGGCTTTTGGTAATTGGCTTTTTCCAGAAGTCATGTGAAAATGGCTCCGCTGAGACCAGTAGGTGTTTTTAATAGAAAAATATTATTTGTTGATTTCGGTGGGGCACACGGTGAATTTTTTAAGCTAAACCTTTGTGAAAAATTCAAAGAGTGAAAATACTCCTGGCTAGTTTTTTTACAGAGTATTTTCGATTTTCAAGGAGTGAAATACTCAGAGGAGTTAAATATATCTCTGACTATAATGACCTTTTTTGTTGCAGCCGTCGCTTGGTGAAGTGGCGCGGGAAGTGGTGATGAGGTGAGATGTTCGCCAAATTCAAGCCGGGCCAGCCCTCGGACACCAACCCCATCACCCAGTACTACGAGATCGGGCGGCAGATCGGCAGCGCGGGCCCGGAGCTCGTCTGGAAGATCTACGAGGCCGTGCGCAAGTCCGACAAGAGGGTAACACCTTCCTCCTTCTTCTCCTCCTTCTCTAAGTGAAATCGGGAACTTTAAATTAGAAATATGATCAGTTTGTTATACCCATGTCTCATGTATATGTGTTACGGGCAATGTGATAAATCGGGCATTATTAATAATACCAGGGCAATGTGATAAATTCAATGAAATTTATCAATGAAATTTTATCATTTTGCCAGCCTTCACTTCGGGCATTATTAATAATGTCCTGTTAATCACTTTGCCCGTAACATATATATAGCGTCATTTTAACACGATTTGTGTACCGAAAAATTGTGTTACCTAGCAACCCAACAGGCTTTCTGTTTACTCAGTTTTTCCTTCCGTGTAGTGACCTCATAGGGTCAGGAAACGTTGCAGTCTAGTATATAGTAATATACAGGGTGTTTCAAAAGTCACTTTCATGGCTTTTATTTTGAAACAACGTCTCCCAGGGTCATGGAAGTTAAAGTCCTGGATGAAGACGTTACTTCCAACTCTAACGTAACGTGAAGTAACGTCTTCATCCAGGGCTTTAATGGAAGTAAGGTCTATCCCTAAGTAAGTGGCCATGGAGAATCCATTGAGATGACTTACATTAGTGACCCTAATGGAAAAATAAAAAGTTAATTAAAAACTAAAGGAGATAGATTAAAAACTTCAATAAGAAAAACAAAACAACTTGCAAATTTGCGAACTTTTTTTTTCTTTTTTGAGATCTGAAAAAGTGCTATATTCACAAGTTAATATCTTCGCGAATATTCACGATATTTTCATGAAATTTTGTTAATTAATCAATAAAAACAGGTACCAATCAATATGTAAGTATAAAAAGTAAGAAAATAATCTTACTTATTAATCCTATCATTCCTATTTTTCAGCATTGTTCGCATAATTAGCTTATTTTTCCAAAAATGAAACTCTTTCATTTTAACACAATAGTATAAAACAACTTCCATTAAACCTCCTTTCAATGGGATTAGCATCAATAATATTTTCTTATGGCCCATGAATACGTGATGATGCCTTCCCGATGACTAAATAACCGTTTTCTTTTTAACCTCCATAAATGTCCCAGAAAAGGGAACCCTTGTGCTCTAACGACATTTTAGCATCTTTCTTATCTGCATAATATCATCTTGCATTCATTTCGGCGGGGCATGGAAATGGGGTAAACACTCTAGAAAGGCCGTTCCTAGCCCCATTATATTCTCATTACGAAATGTCTCCTTAATGTGTGTTCAAACACCCACGGTGCGTGTGATGGGATCTATTGAAAGAATCCACTTCGATTGATGTTGTCGTGTGCCATAAAGTAAACACTTACCTACTAACAGTAATCTGTAAATGCATATTAAAGGAATTAGGTTATGGAGATTATTTTATTATTTTTGGAGTGAGTAGGTGCCGGTAAAATAGTGGGGCTAGATCTGAAGTAGATGATTATAATTGGAAAGGAAAATATATAAATGACATCCAGTATTTGTAAAATTTTTTAAAAATGCGTTTATGTTTTACAAACAAAGCCTATTTATTGGTTACTGCAGTAAAATATTTCTTTTAAATTCAGGTTAATAAAGAATGATAGTAGGTAAATATGGTTACAGTTTCTGGGTCATTTTCTCCAAACTGCAAAATTTGAAATTTATTCGTATTGTGATCCCATCATTAAAAATAGTTTTCAGAATCTAATCTTCAGCTTCATTCGAATAAATTACTTAATTAAGTTCTATAAACTTGTTTGAAAATGCCCTTACTAATGTATATTCATAGGGAACAAAATCTTTATTGTTTAATCTACATTAAAGTCTAATGTAGTATTTGTCAACGGTGAAGGCAGAAATGCAATTCCAAAAAAAAAAAAAAAAAGTTATTATATTTCAAAGGTAGAAAGTATTTTCTGAGATCACGGACAAATTAACAGAATAAATAACTATATCACCTAAAAATTTCAATAGTATAAAACAAGCATGAAACAATTTTGGGGATGATTTGGTCCCCCTTCACCAGTCTAGGAAACAGCGAAAAACATTTCGTCATAACCCCGAGAATTGTCTGTAAGCATATGAATAATGAGGCCTAGAAACAGACAATCTACTCTACATACAACTGCCGTAGATAGAGGTTCTTGTTCTAGGTCAATTTTCTCCATTACAGTAGTTATATGTAAAGGGTCTTACCTAGAAAAGGTCGCATTTAATACAAGTGCTATTATTTATTATTCTCGCGGTGTAATACAATAAGTAAGTGAGTAGAATGTACGTTATAACGTGGTTTTTCCATTAATCTGTAATTTCTATACCGTGGGTTGTTATAGGTAATCGCATTGTGCGAAAAAAATCTGTATAATAATACCTTTCTTTTCAGTTTTGGAATCATATTCCTACCAATAATTATTAACTGTATTGCCATGGACCTTGGTGATAAGAATTATAGCGATTTTCACAGCTATAAAATAAAACGATGACTCTGAAAATAAGCTTTCATTTCTCATCCTATTATATAAATCATAACCCTAAATCCCGTGACTTTCGCTTTTCACACACAAGTATTTTATGTATCAAAGCGATAGTTAAGTAAACAAGGTTTTTACGACTTAAGTATCTCTAGAGACACTTTTAGCTTCCCCTCACTCTCGTGTACTGGCTTTTGCTCTTTAACGATCTGAGTAGTATCCTTTTATTGAAAAGAAACTATAAAACATTTTCAACACAGGAGATATCTCATATTTCTAAAGTTCGCCATTAGTACTGAAACGCATCTGAAAAACCTTCAGGCCATGTGGATAAAATTTCTTAGGAAACCGAATCAATTAAAATGTTTTTCCGATTTAAGCGCTTGATTTTTTTAGATTGCTTCCGATTAAAATTCGGTACATAAAAAAGAGTATTGAAATAAACATGAAAAAATGGTCTTATAATGGATTTTATTAATATTGAAATATGATACTTATTTATTATAAAATTAATTAGCATGACTATTTTCATATTTTAATTAAAATAACAGCAATGCAGAGCTTCAATCTTCTATTTAATTAATTAAAATTTTATTCTGTTTTAAATGAACGTTTGTTTAGAAGTAATAATGGATTAATAACGAATAGAGAAGAATAAAAAATAAAAATAAAGGAAAGTACTTATTTATATCTTTTTTACAATAATTTTTACATTCAAATAGTTTAACTTACCCTGCTTTATTTTCATTTAGAAAGAAAAACAAACTTTGGAGTGTTTACCAATTCTTATATTTCTCAGTTAAGAACGTAAATTTCTTATTCTTATAGGCAATTGCACTGGTAAACAAGGTTTTTGGCACAAGATACTTTTATTGTGTTTCTAGGGTAACTTTTTACGCCGATTTCAAATTTTCAATCAGAATTTTTCCATCACCCTCAGATTTTGCATCATTCAATTTTTTATATATTGCTTCATAATGCTTAGTATGTGTTTTCAATGATAGCTAATATGTTCAAAATAAAATGTTAAATAATTTTTTTTATTATTATGATTATTATTATCGATATCTACTATAGTAAACCCCATTTCTTTATTTAAAGAAGCTTTTAGAAGGTAATTTGGGTCCAATTTTTGCTCTCTAAAGATGATAGTGATGTGACAATCATACTGAGGCTATTTCGTGAGTCAAAGTATTGAATGAATTAACTTAAGGATTTTCAGTCCTAAATTCAATTAAGCTCTTATGAGACCCAAAGAAATGATTATCAGTCATTTTTCCATCCACCAGGAGCGATCCAGGAGCCAGAATCAGCCATAAGAGAAGATTGAGCCAGCACGTCTCTTATTTACTACCTAAAAATCCCATGCAAAGCTGGCACACACTCTAAAAATCATGCATTAAGTTCTTGTATGATTTTATGATAACTTGTTACATGAAATACTTCATATAATGCTCTTTTTATGGACGCATCTCTCACGAGTATTGAGTATGAACGTGTTTAGAGCTCTTTTATTAGTGTAATGTCTCTGTACCATTTTAAATTTTTGTTAGGGAAAATTTAATCACATAACCTATATTCACCATCATTATGGATCTTATGCTATGATTTTTGTCTATGATAATAATTTTTGTTAGATGCAGTTGAGACAAAACCGTTTGTTTCAGAATTTTTAGACAAAGTGGGGGTGTAGGGACAAGGGGGGGGGGGCTAGAATTCTTGCTGGTTACTTCTGGACACTTAAAAGGAACATTTCTAATGCTATACACAGAAGAAAATTTCAACCTTTACACTTCAAGTTAGTCGAATACTATCAGGTCTATGTGAAATGCCACATTTGGTTCAAAATTAAAATACGTGTCACAAAAAAACTGGATTCAGCGTAAAGAGTTCTATTAGGATCATCCCATTTTCAAATTTGTTGACTAGTGTTATTTTCGTACTTACGTAAATAATTTAAAAATATATTTATCTTAACTGTATGATGTAGTATGAAAACTACTAAATGAAAACAAATTGGATTATTTAGGATTCTCACTATTTAGGGTGGGATAGGGGTAAAATGTTTAACTTTAGAAGTTTTTTTTTAAATTTCCAAAAAGACTGGAATTTATAATTTAATTATTTTATGTTCTGTTTATAGCTTTAATAATCCGCTAAATTTTCTCCGATAGACGTTACAATCAGGATAATATCCTAGACTAGAAGAAATCGTAATACATCTTTTAGTTTAATTTTTTGTTACCTTTAATCCTACGTCGGGGGCAAAAGTTCAAAACGTGAGAAAATGGGTCTAAATATAATTTAAGAAAGAATTTATAAAATATTTTGATATGAATGAATAAGAGGTGAATTACTTAATTGTTCATAAATAATCCATTTAATATAGTCGTAAATCCAGAAAAAATTACCTGAGTTCAGTCAAAAATATAAAAATTACAAATGCTAAAAAAATACATAAATGCATGATTTGAAATTTTAAAAACAACTTTTTTGTCCTACTAGTTGAATTACTTAAAAATATATACTTGCCTCTATGTCACGTATTTTTTGTTCCAAAAGCATTTTAAACTTTGGCTCCCAAATGTCATTTTCCACTAATATGAACCAGGAAATTTGTTAGCAATTTTTCGTATAATTTAATGTTTAGAAGATCATGATCAATTACTGAAAGGTCAAAATCAATATCTATCCTTTTTCACACAATGCCGAGTCAAACACTTGGAAAAATATTACATCTCATCATCTTTAAAATTTCTTTCCTCACTTTTTTAATGTGGAAAAAGAGATATCCCTCTGAAATTTCATCTTAGGTATGATCATGAAAAATTCTAACTACAGTAAAATACCACTCCCTTTAACTTCGTGCATGCGTGTAATGTTCTTAGGCGTTTCTCCAAAGTGCGTAGTATTGCCCCCGGATACCCCATTTAGTAAAATATAAAAAGGTTTTGAAGAAGGTATTATTTTAAGCAACCAATTCAAAAATCTACCTTGAAGAGGAAAACAATCCCCTTCGGTGCATGATGCATCCTCTCGCGTTCCAAATGAAACGTAGGCGTTGTTCACAATTTACGATAAGAGTTGCTATTCAATAAAACTCATTCTACCTCCTTTTCATAAATTTTTAACTGTCATCTTTACAGCGGGGGCGGGAAGTAGAAAATAAACGAATGAATGGTCTATGCAAGATTGCAAGATGAAACAACCATATTTCAGAATGACGAGGAATACTATATGCTTGAAAATATTTTCTTGATCTCAAAGCACACGGATTCAATCACTTACCAGTATTGTTTTCGATTTAGTGCATGGAATTTAAATTTTTGTAGTTTTAAAATTACTCTGAAATGAATGTACGAAAAAAGGACCGTTTTTTGTTCAATGAAGAGTAAAAATCGACTTTGTTAATATGTGATTGAAAAACAAAAATTCCATTTCGATAACAGAAAAAGTAACTGAGTTATTAAAAGCCGAAAATATTGACTTAAATCTCTTTAGCATACCTTGCAATAACATATATTTTAATCATTCATAAAGGGTGCATTGTTCCACCGACCGTGGGTGTTTCTAAAATAATATAGTATTCTTCTGACTTAAAGTATAATTAAGTACGTTAAATATTAATGCGGATTAAATGTTGGTGAAGTTTTCGGATATTGGGATACAATTTGTTTGATTGTACAAAGAATACGACATACATCTTCCTTCATTAAACTTGAAATTCAGTGAAATTTCCTCGAATATTGAAAATTATTTTAAGGATAAATTATCTTTTTTTTTCAGCCATATGAATATTGCGTGGAAATGCTCTTAAAAGTCTAAAATAGAGCAGCACCAATTTTCACTATAAATAACTTGACTATTTTATTTTCCGTTATTGGCCTTTCCCGTAATTGAACTTCATTAAAACACTTTCGAACATAAATAAAGATATCTCTAAATATTTCAAAAATAAAAGCCAGAGGGAAAAACCTCAAAATACGCATATGAACTGAACACCTAGTATCTTCATCTAGAATACTTTACATAATTTTCTTACATCTATTTACATAAATAGATGCATGTTTCAAAGTAAAGAGAAAGTTTGTCATATCCTTAAGAATTACGTACCCAATAATAATCCAAACGTCAGTCTTCACCTTATAGCACTATGGCGCTAGAATTATCATGACAGTTGATGCTGACAAAGAAAACTCGATAGCTAAGACGAGAGAGTCCTCCGTCCGAAACAATTTCCTCTGGCCGCCACTAATGAGGTAGCCCTGTCGGCGCCCCATCGAGCACGCCGCCCCTTCAGCCCCACAAAGCCACCTGTTGTTTCCCGGGGCCGGAGATATAGATCGGTGGCAGTCAGATAAATCCTCTCACACTGTTTAGAGAAGACGCGGCTTTTGACTTTGATCAAGTCGTGCCCTGGCTTTTCTCACAGGTATAGTAGGGAGGAAGGCGTTTGGGCGAAGCATCGGCTGCGCTAAGGAGTGAGGGGGAAATTATGTAATTCAGAAGTTAAATGACTTGGATTTATTGAGATGGCCACTTACATGTTTTATAATGAAGTTTTCGAGTTAGTTGAAACAAAATAACATTAAGAATTTTCTCATACAGTACCTATAGTTTAAACGAGATGATGTAATCTTTAAAAGAAGTGTTTCTGTAGTGAAATATTTTTCTCGCTACGTTTGGGCTTTTCAAGAAAAAACATTTACAAGTCAGGCAAATTTAGGAAAACAACACTTGGTTACGCTTACACATAAAACGTTATATTTTCTTCATAAATATTTTCTCTTTTTTATTAAAAAATGTACACTGATGTCTTTGATAAAAAGCTTATCACATCCAAAGAAAACATTTTAAACGTGTTGCATTAAAGTTTTTATTGCCGCTTCTTTATGCTGGAGTGAAGAAAGTGAAAATTAATATAAAACAACATTTGTATAAATACAGCACCGTAAAACTTTATAGTATTATATCCTCTTTGTGAAATCTAAAAACTTAATTGAAAGTCTTTTACTTATTTCAACAACATTTAATTTCTAAAATCCATCTAAAAGAACAATTTTACCTCAGGAAATTCTTAATAACTAGTATAAAGTAAAATAAAAACAATATCCTAAACCTTGAATTTGAGTGCGAAAAGAAATTGACGATAATTTATTTAACTTTAGAACACAACAAACATATTGGATTTCAATGGCTATTGTGGTCAACAAACTCAAACTGATGAAATCCCATCTCTGAAAGCATTGTCTTCATTGGAGCTGAAATTCCCATTATTTGAATGAAACCCGAAGTGACCGCTAATGCCATCAAAAGCAGCTGCCTGAAAGTTCAACAGGTCTTTCCGGAGGGGTATCCCTAAACTAGCTAACCTTCCAGGAATTCGAAATTGCAGCCGAACCTATTTCAATTGTTCTACCGGACGAATGGAATTAAACTGGTCGGGGGAAGTGTAAATGGAATGGGATTTTAGATGGAGGGAATCACGCGGCTGATTTCATCTTCAGAATCGCACATGTGGCGCTTTATTGTTCTAAAGGTGTTGGCAGAACTGAATCTTGTAAAGCTGTGATTCCTGGTCTATATTGACGGGGGAATTGTTTAACATTTCAAAATTAATGAATAGTGCATTGATAAAATTAGAGTTGTGTAGGTGGCATTTAAGGTTGATTTTTGGAAGGAATTTTAATTATGATGAAGTTTTAAATAGTTAGAATTCCAAAAGTGGTTAAAATTGTTTTTGAATATTTTAGTCCTTTATTATATGTGGGAGGCTCAAAATAAGACACGAAGTTGGGTGATAAAGATATATATTAGAGTAGACTATTTACAAGAGTGGGTACATTGGTTGAGTTACACGTCGTAAGACAAGCGCGTCTCGCTCGTCTGGTCGTCTGGCTAGTCCCGTCTCCTTCCCCAATCTCCTCTCAGGAAAGCCCACGGCAGCTGGAGTGGATAAGCAGAGTGTCATGGTGGCGCCCTCTAGGTATGTCCTAGTGGCGCCCTCTAGGAGTTGGTGAGGCACCACAACTTCGGCCGTTCCTGACATGGATTCTGCCCTCAGGATCACGGGTAGATACAGGAAGAGTTCACAGGATACGACAGGAAAAGGAAGACAGACATCAGATAGGAGGATGGACATCAGACAGGAGGACTGCACTTCTGAAAAGAGAACGAAAAAGCAGCAGCTCCGGCTCTAAAGAGGACAATTCCAAGGTTTAATATACTCAGAACAAGTTGTTGTATTAAGAGGTCCTTCAGTAAACCCGACTTTCTGAACGTCATACGTGCCATTGGGTTTAATTTTCGTTATTTTGTAAGGTCCGAGATATTTTGGTTTAAGCTTTAGGTGAGGTCCTTGCTGTGTTCTTTTGATAGCGACAATGTCGTTTAACTTGTAGGTTTTCGGTTGTTTTCTTCTTAGATTATAGGTTTTTCGATTTTGATCTTGTACTTTTATTATTTGTCTTTTAGCATCTTTGCGTAATTTTTCCCGATCTTGGTTGAATATTTCTCGAAATTCGGCTTCAAGGGCGTCTTTTAAGTTTAACGTCTTTGTTTTCATTTTAGTTCCGACGAGTAGTTCGAATGGGGTAGCATCGATACTTCTTTGATACGTTGAATTAATAGTTTGCTGTAGCTCGTTAGTATATTTGTACCATTGGGCAGGATTCTCGAGAGACAACTTTGCGAGAACGGCTATTATTGTTTGATTGATCCGTTCGACCTGACCGTTGGCTCTAGGCAAACCTGTTGTAATCAGGTGATGTTTGATGCCTTCTTTCGAGCAATAGTCAGCAAATTCAGTTGAGGTGAAAGATGTACCTCTATCTGATATTATCTGGGAGGGACTACCGAAGACAGATTTTTGGACTTCTAACTTAGCTATGACTTCGGCGGACGTCGTTGTCTTCGTAGGGTAGATCCATACAAACTTAGTGAATGCGTCTATGACGGCTAGTATGTGTTTGTAGTTTTTATTGGTACTCTCTAAGGGTCCTAGAAAATCTATGTGATATGTGTTAAGAGGCGCGTCTTCTTTTTGGAGGGGATGAAGGAAACCTTCTTTCTTTCCGCGTTTGTGGTTCACAAGAATACAGTGTACGCAATTTGAAATGACCTTTTCTATTTTTTCTCTAAGCTTGGGAATGAAATAGTAATCCTCGATGTGCTTTTCTGTGTTTTTAACCCCTGTATGTCCTTTCTCATGGGCACTTCTTATAAGGGACATCTGCATTTCTTCTGGGATAACTATTACGTCATTACTTTTAACCGTCTTGTAGAGGAGGTCACCCTTCATTATGTAATCGTCGCATGGTTTACCGCTTTTAATTAGTTCTTTAATTACTCGGGATTTTTCATCTGTGTTTTGGGAGTTACCTATCTGTAGTAATAGACTATCTTGTATTAGCATGCAAACTGGGTTCCTACTTAATGCATCTACATGCCGCATTTTCGTACCTTGACGATGTTCGATGGTATAATCGTAATCTTCTAACATAAGGGCCCACCGAGCAATTTTCGCTGAAAGGTCTCTTTTAGTCATCGTTTGTTTGAAAGCATTACAGTCTGTGATGATTTTAATGGGGATACCTAACACGTATGGTCTGAATTTTTTCAGGGCTTCAACTACAGCCATAACTTCTAGTTCGTAACTTGTTAGTTTGCGTTCTGTTTCGGACGTTTTCCTACTCATGTAGTAAACCGGATGTAGTTGGTTGTCTATCATGGATTTCTGCATTAAACAAGCACCTACACCATCTATGCTAGCGTCTGTGTGTATTTCTGTTGGGGCTTTCTGGCAGAATAGGCCAAGAACAGGGTTACTAGTTAGCACCTGTTTAAGTTTCTCGAACGCAGCCTTCTGGTAAGGAGAGAATTGGAAAGGGACATCTTTACGAAGTAGGTCGCTGAGGGGCTTCGCAATAGCAGAATAGGCTGGAATAAACTTCCTAAAATAGCCTGTTAGACCAAGAAACCGCTGTACATCTTTAGTGCTTTTCAGTTCAGGGTAGTTCAAAACAGCTTTTACTTTTGATGGGGATGGGGATGACGTGTCCCAAAAATTCTATCTTTGCTTGGAGGAACTGACACTTCTTAATATTAAGTTCTAACCCGTGGTCGGAAGCGACTTGCAAAACACGTTTTAGGTTTTCTAATCCCTGATCTGCATCTTCTGACGGAATGATCAAATCATCCATGTAAATCTTTACGATGTTTTCTTTTAAAAGGTCACTAAAAATGTGATGAACGTAACGTTGAAAGACGCTGGGGCTATTAGCCAGTCCAAAGCTCATTTTATTGAATTCATACTGTCCTGAGTGAGTTACAAAAGCTGTGTACTTTTTACTACTTTCCTCGACGTCCACATGGAAGAAACCATTCTTTAAATCCAATGTGGTAAAAACTTTAGCATCTTGCAAACTATCCAGAATGTCGTCAATTAATGGAAGGGGGAAATGTTCTCGAAAAGTTATTCTGTTTAGGCGACGATAGTCAATACATAACCTTGCAGAGCCGTCTTTTTTCTTTACTAGCACAACTGGGGAACTGTATTCGGAAACACTTTTACGAATAATTCCTTGCTCTAACCATTGGGTTACTTGTTCGTCGACAATTTTTTTCTCCACTAGAGGCAAACGCCTAGGATTGGAACTACAGTGGAAGCTCTTATAACGACCTGCTCTTATAAAAATCCTCTCTTATAAAGACCCAAAAATTAGTCTCTATAAGAGCACAAAAGTGCTCTTATAAAGACTAATCTTCGAATCGATTCAGCTTATCGAATACTTTTCTGGATCGGTATGTTTGCGTCACACATGAATTAGCCAATAAACGAATATCAAAGTATGACAAACAGCACCATGTAACCATCGCATCTTCTTCTCGCTTGCTTTCGCCCGGGGTAACCGGCTACAATCCCAAAACGAAATCTTGCGCTACCCAATGCCTTTGTTGATTTGAGACTTATTTATTATTAGTATTATTATTAGCGTTTTAGTTTGGTTGGTTTGGTTTTTTGGTTACATATATTTTCCGGTATGTGTGCTTGATCTCAAGGATCCGCTTATATCGTTTTAGTTTTATGTAAGCATCCGAACATTCTAAGGAAGCTAAGCTACGCAATAAATTAATAT
The DNA here is from genome assembly GCA_963680715.1 of Tetragnatha montana. Taxonomy (NCBI): domain Eukaryota; kingdom Metazoa; phylum Arthropoda; class Arachnida; order Araneae; family Tetragnathidae; genus Tetragnatha; species Tetragnatha montana. The sequence continues at coordinate 17,956,857 of OY796681.1, forward strand.
CAAAATAAAAATTTAATAGCAAACAAAATATTGATCTTAAATTTCATAGCAAAAAATAAGGTAATATAACATTAAATTGAAAGTATCAAGAATTCATAAAATAATAAATAATTGCTTAAAATGAGGAAAAATCAATTGGGCGATTCGAACTGTGTTCTAAATCCCAACGATCTAGTATCCTACCCTACTGTTTGGATATAATGGTAAAATATACAACCAAGGGTTTCAGTTAGTTGATTAAAAAAACGTATTACGGGTAACTGCAATTTCCAAAATCCATCCCTTTGCCTTTGACGATTGAGGGTTGGTGATCGTTTTCAGGTTTAGATTTCCTCCAAACTTTATAAACTAATCTACTAAAAATATATCTTTGAGGGAATCGAGTCCACCTTCCCAAAAAGCATCAAAATTGATAGTTTAGTTTAACGAGTTTATTACTTTTAAACGAGTGATATTCTACACTCGAGTGTATCACTCGAAGTTTGCTCTTATAACGACAAAAAACTCGGTACGGATTAATTACGTTATAAGAGCTTCCACTGTAATCGGTATATCACTTGAAAGGCGGATGCTCATTTTTACATCAACTGTTTTATTTTTGTTAGGCATATATTTCTGAAGAAGCGATAAAAGTTCGTCTTGGTGTTTTCTTTCTTTTATGTGTGTGAGATCGATTTCGTTTTGGGTTGCATTCGCCAAACAAAACAAGAAATTATTTTCTCCTTCTTCGGGCGGCCGGAGACAGCTAGTCTCAATGGCAGGTGTGATTTCTGCTTTTTCATCGCGAGTTTTGTTTTGTTTTTCTTCACGCGCTTCATTTATTTTGCATTCCTGAGAGTCTTGAGCGGATGTGGTTTCGGTTTCAACTACGGCATAGCCAACTTGAAAACTTTTTCTTAAGCCTAAAATCTCTATTCCTTTGTTACTGATTGAGATGTTTAATTTACTAATTACGTCCATCCCAATTACTCCTTCATAGCATAATTTTCTAAATACATAAACTTCAGTTTCCACAAAAAATTCTTTAAATTGTAATTTAGTGTGAAAGAAACCAAGGGGAGTTACACTTTCACAAGAAATTCCCGACACAGACAAGCTGTTAAAATTTAATTTTGGGGAACCAATTTTCAGGTAGGCGTCGTAACTAATCATAGTTAAATCTGAACCAGTGTCTAATAGGAGCTTCATTTCTTTATTCTGTATCAGCACGGTTTCAACTATTTTTTTATCTGTGATAGGTTTATTTTCCACATCAGAAAGGTTTGAGGAATGTTCAATTTTAGGGGTCTTCTTAACTACTACGTCACAGTCTTTGGCAATATGGTTTCCGAATTGATTACACTTAAAACATCTTTTCCCTTTGTTTTTGTTTTTACAATCTACTGACTTGTGACCAGAAATACCACAGTTAAAACATCTTTCGTTTGACTTAGGCACTTTAGAATACATCTTGTAATTCAAATTATTATGTTTTGGTTTCTCACTCTCTTTTTGGGATACTCTAATCCAGGTATGGGCAACCTTTTCGAATCCGCGGGCCGGACTCAAAGATTATAATGTCGTGGAGGGCCAAAGAGTTGATAATAGGTAATATTCTTTAAGTAAAAAAATGAGGCCTTTTATTATATATATTTATGAAGTTTAATTCTAAAGTTAAAAATTAATCTGGACTTGTACAATATCTAGATTACATAAAATAACTATAATGAAGTTACATTAATCTGGACCAGGCGCCGATCCAGCACGGCTCCAATGGGGAGGGGGCACTTCTTCAGACCATCATCTTTACAGGGGTCAGAGTTGTCCTATATATCCTATATTTCCTATATTTTTCCAAAAACCTTAAAAAACGTCCTATATTGTCCTATATTTTTGCAAATGTCCTATATGTCCTATATTTCTCATTTCAAACCCAAAGTTGAAGCAATCCTGATGCATTAAACTAAAGTGTGTAAAAATGTAAAAAAATAAATTCCAGTGACAATTGCCATGCTTTAACTTATTTATAAAAACCATGTAAAGTTCTTGTCCTAAAGAGGTTATCTTCAAAGTTTAACAACAAAAAAGCAAGAGAATTATTGTCTCTTCTTGAAGACTATCTCTTAAGATTAAAAACTTTACACAGTTTTTATAAATAAGTTAAAACATCATAATTTTATTTCAGCCTCCTATTATTTGCCCCCACAATAACTAATTTTGCATTGGTCCTGGCAATTTTCATCAGTACCCTAGCAGCTTAGAATAGAATTGCTTCAGGGTCCTCCTTTCCAGGATAATTCTGAATTATATTCGAGTAGTTTCAATCTGATCTGATGATCCCCCTATCATTTTTGCCCATGAGTTTTGAATCACCCTATGTTATGTTTCAATCTGCATTTCAGAACATTTAATGAATTTTTAAGTTTTATCTAAAAAATATCATTTCTTTATTGTTTATCGAGTCTAAGTTCACTGAGAGGTATCAGATTTTAAAGTTATAATCTGGAAAAATGTAAATAAATATAGTTAAACCCTTTTCAGAGGGTCCTATATTTGTCCTATATTTTTGTATAGAATGTCCTATATTTAGTGTAATAGTTGCTCCTACCCCTGTCTTTATCTTTTGAACAAAAAATGTCAAAATTTTGGAAATTTGACCTGTAAAAAGAGGTTTTTAACTCATTTTGAGTACTTTTTGGGACTTTTTTCGTACTTATGAATGATTTTTGGGTCCAAGGGGCTTTCCAGAGTGCCACCCCCTGTATCCGCTACTGATCTGGACTAGAATAATATTACATACAATAATTATAAAGTTAGTTACATTAATCTACAATAGATTAATATTTTGATTAGAAACAAAAATTATGTTAAAGTTACAAAAATCTGGACTAGAATAATATGTGATTTTTGAGTATAATTTTTAAAATGTTCCGCGGGCCGGACCAAATGACGTGGCGGGCCGGATCCGGCCCGCGGGCCGGAGGTTGCCCACCGTTGCTCTAATCTTTTCGTAAATCTTAAGTTTTTTCTTAAACTCTGGGAGATCATTACAACCATATAGAATGACTTTTCGGTCTACAGGATCCGAAATACCGTCAATAACATACTTAATCAAAGCCTCGTCTTCTATTTTACCTATTTTACACAGCTGCTTCATACACAAAAAATATTCATCCAAAGTTTCATGATCTCGTAATTTTCGGTTTCTCAACATGTCGTGCAGCTCAGCAGAATTACACGACAAGCCGAATTCCGTTGTTAAGAAACTTTTTAGATTTTCCCAAGTATTTAACTGAGTTTCACTTTTAACCAGTACTAGAGCATTACCACTTAAACATCTTCTGGCAAAGATTACTTTATTTAAAGCATTGAGAGCAAACATGTCGGCAACATTCTCAAAATTTTCAATCCAAAACTGGATATTTTCGTGTGATTTACCCGAAAAAGTTGACACTAAACCCTCGATATCAGTAAAACTTATACTCATTTTCATATTATTCATCAAATTAGGCATATCATTAACTAATTCAAACTTATCAGAAGTAGAATCATTTCGTTTTGCACATACAGTAGTATCTATATCTACTTTATCACTAACACTAATATTATCATGCAGATCACTATTTACTAAAGAACTTTCGCATTGCACCGTGGAAGTTTGAATGGTTTCATCTTCATTTTCGTCTTCAAGTTCCGAATCTTGGACAGCTTTCTCAAGTTCCGAAAGGTCGTCGAGGTGAATCAAAATTCTTTCAAGAACTTCCTCTTTTGACCCCTCAAAAGGAATACTCAATACACTACAAATGACAATCAGCTCATTTAGTGTGAAGTCTCTTTCTGCCTTTTTGAATTTTGTTTGATAGTCTTTTCCCTCTAACTTAAAGCCAGAAAAGTTTCGTAGTCTTTCTCGGTTATTTCTGTCACCTTCGGTTTCGAAAATGAATTTATGCAAAATTTTGATTTTTGCCTTCTTTTCTTTCGACAGTGCAGGGCTAATTATATCGTTCAGCTTCATTTTTTGTTTCAAAGGAAGCTCATCGATAATCAACAATAAGGAAATTTTTTAACTCACCGTTTTGAAGATCGCTTAGGTGAGGTCAGTGCAAGACGTCGTGTTGCAAGCTCTATACAGACTCTTTCCGTAGTCGTCGGGATGAATAGTCGTCGTTAAAAATTCTCGTCGTGGGAGATGGCTTTTCGTCTCCGGTGATGTCGTCTCGTCTTGGATGATGGCCGTCTTGACTTCGCGTTATTCGAGGCGTTGAAACTTCGATCCCTCTTCTGGCACCAGTTTTGTGGGAGGCTCAAAATAAGACACGAAGTTGGGTGATAAAGATATATATTAGAGTAGACTATTTACAAGAGTGGGTACATTGGTTGAGTTACACGTCGTAAGACATTGTTCCACCGACCGTGGGTGTTTCTAAAATAATATAGTATTCTTCTGACTTAAAGTATAATTAAGTACGTTAAATATTAATGCGGATTAAATGTTGGTGAAGTTTTCGGATATTGGGATACAATTTGTTTGATTGTACAAAGAATACGACATACATCTTCCTTCATTAAACTTGAAATTCAGTGAAATTTCCTCGAATATTGAAAATTATTTTAAGGATAAATTATCTTTTTTTTTCAGCCATATGAATATTGCGTGGAAATGCTCTTAAAAGTCTAAAATAGAGCAGCACCAATTTTCACTATAAATAACTTGACTATTTTATTTTCCGTTATTGGCCTTTCCCGTAATTGAACTTCATTAAAACACTTTCGAACATAAATAAAGATATCTCTAAATATTTCAAAAATAAAAGCCAGAGGGAAAAACCTCAAAATACGCATATGAACTGAACACCTAGTATCTTCATCTAGAATACTTTACATAATTTTCTTACATCTATTTACATAAATAGATGCATGTTTCAAAGTAAAGAGAAAGTTTGTCATATCCTTAAGAATTACGTACCCAATAATAATCCAAACGTCAGTCTTCACCTTATAGCACTATGGCGCTAGAATTATCATGACAGTTGATGCTGACAAAGAAAACTCGATAGCTAAGACGAGAGAGTCCTCCGTCCGAAACAATTTCCTCTGGCCGCCACTAATGAGGTAGCCCTGTCGGCGCCCCATCGAGCACGCCGCCCCTTCAGCCCCACAAAGCCACCTGTTGTTTCCCGGGGCCGGAGATATAGATCGGTGGCAGTCAGATAAATCCTCTCACACTGTTTAGAGAAGACGCGGCTTTTGACTTTGATCAAGTCGTGCCCTGGCTTTTCTCACAGGTATAGTAGGGAGGAAGGCGTTTGGGCGAAGCATCGGCTGCGCTAAGGAGTGAGGGGGAAATTATGTAATTCAGAAGTTAAATGACTTGGATTTATTGAGATGGCCACTTACATGTTTTATAATGAAGTTTTCGAGTTAGTTGAAACAAAATAACATTAAGAATTTTCTCATACAGTACCTATAGTTTAAACGAGATGATGTAATCTTTAAAAGAAGTGTTTCTGTAGTGAAATATTTTTCTCGCTACGTTTGGGCTTTTCAAGAAAAAACATTTACAAGTCAGGCAAATTTAGGAAAACAACACTTGGTTACGCTTACACATAAAACGTTATATTTTCTTCATAAATATTTTCTCTTTTTTATTAAAAAATGTACACTGATGTCTTTGATAAAAAGCTTATCACATCCAAAGAAAACATTTTAAACGTGTTGCATTAAAGTTTTTATTGCCGCTTCTTTATGCTGGAGTGAAGAAAGTGAAAATTAATATAAAACAACATTTGTATAAATACAGCACCGTAAAACTTTATAGTATTATATCCTCTTTGTGAAATCTAAAAACTTAATTGAAAGTCTTTTACTTATTTCAACAACATTTAATTTCTAAAATCCATCTAAAAGAACAATTTTACCTCAGGAAATTCTTAATAACTAGTATAAAGTAAAATAAAAACAATATCCTAAACCTTGAATTTGAGTGCGAAAAGAAATTGACGATAATTTATTTAACTTTAGAACACAACAAACATATTGGATTTCAATGGCTATTGTGGTCAACAAACTCAAACTGATGAAATCCCATCTCTGAAAGCATTGTCTTCATTGGAGCTGAAATTCCCATTATTTGAATGAAACCCGAAGTGACCGCTAATGCCATCAAAAGCAGCTGCCTGAAAGTTCAACAGGTCTTTCCGGAGGGGTATCCCTAAACTAGCTAACCTTCCAGGAATTCGAAATTGCAGCCGAACCTATTTCAATTGTTCTACCGGACGAATGGAATTAAACTGGTCGGGGGAAGTGTAAATGGAATGGGATTTTAGATGGAGGGAATCACGCGGCTGATTTCATCTTCAGAATCGCACATGTGGCGCTTTATTGTTCTAAAGGTGTTGGCAGAACTGAATCTTGTAAAGCTGTGATTCCTGGTCTATATTGACGGGGGAATTGTTTAACATTTCAAAATTAATGAATAGTGCATTGATAAAATTAGAGTTGTGTAGGTGGCATTTAAGGTTGATTTTTGGAAGGAATTTTAATTATGATGAAGTTTTAAATAGTTAGAATTCCAAAAGTGGTTAAAATTGTTTTTGAATATTTTAGTCCTTTATTATATATATTTTTACTGTCAGAATAATGACTGAAAAATAATGTCAGCGGTGGCATTTTCGTTGAAGTACCTCTATATTTACAACTGTTCCTTGGAGTTTTTACTTATTTGCTTTTTGTACACAGGGTTATATGCGTTTTGTTTTAACAAGAACTTTAGAAAGTTTTAAAAATTTAAACTTTATACCTTCAAAAGCATAAAAATTTACAAAATAGTTTAGCTATCACTCATATTTGTAATGATTGTATCAAATATGAAAGTTGGGTGAAAATAAACATTTCCCATAAAAATGTAATTGTACACTAATCATTTTAAATTCATTTCATTACTTTCCTACATAAAATTGAAATTAAAAGCTTTTAAATTTAATTATTTCATGCATTGTAAGTTTAATATTTTTCATACTTTTTAAGGCACAAATTAAGTCATAATTTATTGTTAAAATTACTCCGTATATCACAAAAGAGTTTAAAATAGCCCTTCTTGTGCTCCAAAGTTTAGTTTCCATAAGCCCGAAAAAATTTAGTGAAAGGAGAAGTAAAAAAAACCCCATTGTCTTGTGTAATAATAAAAGTATGAAAGATGGTTTAAGCGCAAAATTTTTCTTTTCTAACACGGCTCAGTTTGACAACCAACGATATTTCATCCCTTTCTAGACTAAGCCTTAAGTCTAACGGAACTTTGGAGGCCGAAAAGTTTACAGAAAAAAAAAGGAAGTTACAAATCCTACAGTTACAGTTACAAAGTACAGCTACGTTTCCTGTTACTTCTGTCTCCTACAAACGGCATTTCACTCACCTTACAACTTTTAGCTTTTACTCCGTCAATTGTCTTCCCTCAACTGCGGTGACGACACAAACACGCCAACTCGTCAGAGAAAGAATGCGGCAAGAAAAGCAGCCATTGGAAAAGAAATAAATTTCGCCTATCTTTCTAATTAGATTTAGAATAACGTGTTTGTTGGCGGTAGAGCAAACAGTAAGAATCGGAGAAACCAATAACTGCTTTACGGCAGCGAACTATCCGAGGAATTTTTCTCACCTGGAAAAATTCCGGACCCCGCGGAATGTGGAGGAAGAAATGCCATCTTTTAGCTGCTGTTCGGTGGCAACGTTAAGCACTTTTTAATTAGAAGTTCCGCGGCTGTTCGTTCTCTTTATTATCCCGCACTAATGACGCTGTGCTATTGGATGGACGGTAATGAATAAATGAGGAATTTAAAGTAGAAATATCGAAGAAGTTTTGAGTTTTTGTGAGGGTTGGGTAGAAATATATCTGTTAAGGAATTGGGTGATCATCATGTTTTTATGTGATGCTAAAATGATTTCGAAAAAGATATAATGGGGGGCTTTCTTTATCGTACATAATTCTTTCGGGAAAAAATGTGAATTTCTGTTCTTTTAAAGAATGTTTATTTATTTGTTAGAGGCAGCCCTACTTTCAAAGACTTGATTTCGTTGTAAATCATGTCAAGCTTTACTACTTTTATTTCTGTAAAGAAGTAGGGTAGAGAGTTATTTTTAACTGATGAGGTGTAAGTTTGCTGTATTGAATTTTTTTCTGACTTCTTATTAATTTTTTCGCTCAAAACTGAATTGAATGTATTGAGAAATTGTGAGAAATATATTGAGGTTTGTGGGAAATATAATTTAACAAACAACTGTGTCACCATTTTCCAGAGGAATGAAAGCCAAAGAATGTTTTCTAAGAAAATTTCATATCTATCTTTAAAGAAGTATCAGACATTTCCAATACTTCTTTTTTGGACGTTGTGTTATATTCCCAATGCTGTGTGTGTTACTGAGACATCTTTGTGTTCCGTGCAGGAGGCCGCCGTGTTCTGCTTCGAGAAGCGATGCGCAGAGAAGCTGCACAAACCCAAGCGTCGAGAGACCATTACCGAGATCTTGAGATTCAGCGTGCGACAGCTCGACCGATTCAAGCACCCCAAGATGCTGACGCTCTATCACCCCATAGAGGAGTCCAGGTAATAACCTCCCTTCCGATTTTCCTCCCTCATATGGATCTATGCTCTTTTCGTTCCCATTATTATGTGTCCTATGGATGTAATGAAACCTTTTTCTACTAAATCACAACTGTAAAAATTTCAATGATATATTTTTGAGATGTTGGTATGAGATGTGGTTAAACATAGACGAAAAACTTTCAAATGTAGGATATATCTTTGACATGCGGTTTCGACGTTTTTTTATTTACCTTGAGATAATTTAGGATGCCAACCGTAATTTCGATAAGAGTTTTTCTGATACTTTTATGATCACTGTCCATCTATAAGATAATATCTATCATGTAAATAGTTAACTAATAAATATTAAATAAGAACAGTAGGATAATTATAATGTACTATAGCTAGCAAGTCAGTAGGAACATATCTAAAGTTTTTTATTTAAACAAAATAACCATATTTTTTTCGTATTGCACCCAGTCACCCCTTATTACAAATCCGATGTTTGGTTGTTTTTTTGGTACATATATTTTCCGGTCTGTGTGCTTGATCTCTAGGATCCGCTTATAAACCTTCGTCAAGTAAGACAGACACAACAGAATATTTTTACTGACACAAGAGAGAGAAAATACACCCAGGGCAAAGGCCGGAATCGAACCGACGGCCAATACAGTGCACACACTGCTAGCGTGGTTGTCTGCACGTAACACAACCCCAGGCCACTTGGCCCCCCAAATCCGATGTTCTATCGGAGTTGATTAAAAACTCGAAAGTGTTCGGTTAACACGAAATACTGCACATACTTGACACTCGGGTTCCATCCGGCAATATACGAGTTCCTACCCGCTTTAGGCGATTCTCCCCTACTATTAGTTGCGAATTATTCATTAATGAACCCAGTAATTTGCAAAAAAAAAAAAAAATTGCAATTAGCTAAAAACTATTTCAGAAAAAAATAATCTTCTTTCAATCCTATGGGTAGTTTAAGTCAAGTTTACATTTAATGATTATGCATGCCGCCATCTTAGTAGTTAGTTACCTTAAAATTATTTACCTCAAAACTTTCATTTATTTAAGATTTGTTTGAATCAGACACTTATTTTATGTAATTTCTTGATCACATACTAGCATCATATTTAGACCTCATTGCATAAAAATATTCTTTCGGATTGCCAGTTTGATATGTTTTTAAGAAGTGAACTTACTATTTCCTTTTTATTACTTTCGTGTGGTTAAAAGCTAATGCGTAGATATAGTTACTATATCTGATAAAGCAGTTTTTTCAATTATATTCGAAAATGCACAAAGTTTATTTTTAAAGAAAAGTTAATCATCAATTTATACACAGAAAAAGTAGTTGTTCGTGGAACCATCAACTGAAATATTAATGTTATTAATGCACGGAAAAATCAAACACATTTAGTTCAAAACATATTTTTTTATAGATAAATGCTACCTGCATGAATATAATGGATCAATTGAACAATAATTAATAAAAGCGGTTTTTAAATTGTGTACAAAGCTTTAAAAAAAGGTAAGAATAATAAGTTTCGGTATAGCATGATTAATCAAATCTTTAAAAACGATGCCTATGAAAATTTGCTCAAAATATCTTCATTTTAATTCATAAATAAAAGAACTAGAAGTATCCCATAATCATTATAATTATACCATAAAAGGAAAAATTACATAGACATTCTTTAGTAATTTATTGATTCTGCCCAAAATAGGAATGTAAAGAAACTTCTTTTAACTCCATTTTTACGGGAAGTTTTTAACAGAAAAAGTGTTCTTTAATTAAAAATTGCGAAATAAAAAGAAAGAGGGCTATTACGTAAAGTGTGTTGTAGCTTTCAAGCGAGGCATTATATCCTCTTAAGGTAATGACCTCAAAATTGAAAAATTGCTTTCTTTTCTTTTAAGACGGAATGATTAAATTTGAACTTGGAAGGTATTAGCGTCTGAAGAACTTTGGCAAGATTAGTTTTTGTCAAAAGGTGGCTGGCTCGCTAGGAATGAAAAAAATAATGAAGTAATTACACGAAACTAAGTAGATATTGATGCTGTAGCCGTGTGTATGAGTAAAATCAGTTAAAAGAAATATAAATTCATATAGCCTCGTTGCGTAGAAGGTACTAGGTAATTGAATCGTCAGTTAGAAGAAGGGAATAAGTCCAAAAATGGCAAATTGACTTTTTGTGCGCAAAAAAAATCTCCAAGCTTCGCTCTATACATGAGTGGAAAGAGGAAAAAAATAACTACCCCCTATCGGCAGATATAGCCCCTTGAATTTGCGAAATCAATGTCCATTCATTGTATTTTTAACTTAATTTGTCTTTTTTCTCTTATTCTTTGGCCTGTAAACTTAGCCAAAATAAAATTTGATTTGAATTTAAAAACGTTTTTCCTTTTTTTAACCTATGGATGTTTGACTCCATTGATATTCACTTACTCCATTGATAGCACGCACCTTAATGACACAGTTTCATAATAATTTTTAATTTTATTCGTCTTAGTATTTCTATCTTTCACTTTTGTACAGTGAATTAAGCATAAATATAATTTAATTGTCAATTTAAGTGGTTTTTAAGATTTTTGTTCAGCTGAAATTTCATAAGGTTCAAGAAGGGAATAAGTCCATCCTCTTTTTTTAACTGCAAAACATTTTTAAATACACTTATAATTTTTTCTATGATTGTTCTATATTCTTAACGGTGTCATGAATTCCCTGTAAAAATTTGGTTGCTATAGGATAAAAATTCCATTACTTATACAGTTTTTTTTTTTCGATTTTTTCAAAACTTCGTTTTTGGACTTATTCCCTTCTACTAACTGACGATTCAATTGTGGTACTATGTTACAAGAGAGCCTGCGACTATAAGCATTTAATACAATTTTTTAAATTTCGTGTTTTCGTGTGTGTGAGTCGTGTTTTTAATCCCGAAATTCGGGTGGGAAAAAGTAAAATTTATGTTTGAAGTACTGAGTAAAAATATAAATACCCAACCATTTACAAAAAAATTCATACTTCTTTCATTAAGCTATACCAGTACTCGACAGTTACATTGGCCCAAATATACGGTAAAAGTTTTGAGACTTTGCTTGTCTACAGTATGAAGTTACTAATTGGTTTAATTTTTAAGACATAAGATTTTTGTCATAAAAACAGAAGGCTTCTTTATTTGAATGCTAATGCATAACTAATTTTTAAAGGAACGATAAATCGTGAGGTATCCAAATTAATTTTAGAACCTTTCAAGCTTGTTTTATGGAAAGGTTTTAATGAAGAATCTTAAAATAAAGTTGAATAGTGATGCAATGACGAAGAACGGTATACTATTTCACACCGAAGTAAGTCTCTTTTTTATAAATTAGAGCCATGGATTTTATTTTTTATATTGGTTGCCAAAATTTCTTATTTGAATGCTGAAAACTTAATTTTATTTATTGTAACCTTACGAAAAATTGACGAGTAATATATTTACAAGAAAAGTTACAGATAATTTACCTAAACACATGACGGAATCTTCAAAACACTTTTTTTTAGTGTTTATTTACCCTCCGTTAGTATTTCACTAAATCCTGTCTTTTTTAAGGATATTTCAAATCTTAGATGCTCTCCGTATATAAAAAAATTGTTTATTAAAGCAATATAAATTGTGGAAGTTACCTATTTATAGATTCGGATTCGAAAAAAAAGACGAATATCTTATTCATAAAAAGGAAAAACATGGAAAAATAGGAATTCAAACAATATCAAGAAAGGCAATATGTTTTTGCATATGTCGCACCTCTATTTATAATCATATCCACTTCTTCGTCTCCATTTGAACTAAAAATGAATGTATTTTTGTACGGATTTTGCTATTTTTCCTGTGGGATCTGAGGGAGAAAAATATCCAAAAGCAATTTAGTCAAAAGTATAAGAAATTGAATTAGGTACGAATGGATTTTGAAAATAGAATTTAACGGATATATTTGGTTCTTAATCTTTAACTATTAATGTTTCTGTGATTTGTGTATCCAAAGTGTAAAATCCTTTTACACTTTGAATTAAGGCCGGGAAAATCAGCTAATACCTTAAAAACAATTAAAATGTGAATGAAAAGAATAAGAATGAAACAAAACAACGAAAATTCCGGTAAGAGTATAAAAACTGAATATTCTCATTCATAATTTAAATACTTTAACTACCTGTATAGCTACTTGAAATCTTAAGAAAATTTCTGCGTTTTTAGTTAGATTTATTGTTACATCAATCTTGTTGAAGGTAACAACACTTGAAACTTTCTTGAAATAGATTTCCAATACTTAACACTTATTGGATAGAATATTATTCTAGCAAGAAAAATACTTTTGAATGACTTGGGGGCTTTTAGCATTTCATACTGAATTGAAGTACCTTTTCCAATCTTTCTTGAACTTAATGGGACTTTTGAGCTATGCAATTAAGGTAATAGTTACAACTTAAGGCTTCGGGGAATTTTATTGGTAACACTGACACAATACGAGGAATCATCTTCGAAACAATTTCGTAACTGGGAGGTTCTCCTTATTTTCTATTAGGAAAACTGTTTAAAAATTTAGTTTAATTCAAAATTTTAAAAAGAGTAGAAAATTGCACACCGCGCATTCAATGGATTCCCAGTTGAAAAAATCTTCAAATTTTTAAGATTTGTTTTTAACTGTGAGTTAAATTGAATTAATTTATAACTATTTCAAATGCTTTAAAACATTCTCTCCAGGCTGTCATTTTATTTCTTAATGAACGTATCAAAATCAAGCTGATGTAAAGTAGGATAACGTAAATCAACGTATGTATATATAGCTATCTTATTCTTTTGAAACTATTGAGCATTTTGGTAATTCGAGTCTTAGTTGTGTTCGATTTAAACTTTAAAAAAAGTCAATATCTAGCATTAACCTCCGCTTCAAGTCTTATTTACGGCCTCCCATGAGCCAGGTGTTGTGGCGTTATAGTCCATAAAACTACATAAAGCCAGCTTGTGTTCCTTCCAGCTTGTGGAACGTTTTTACTTTCAACTTCTCTTAAAAAGGGGTTTTCCATGACCATAGGGAGCCCTTAACATCCATGGTGGGACTCTTAAAAGACATTAGAAGACGAATAATTTGAATCAGAGACCTGATTCTGTGGAAGTGTTTACGATGAAGATATTTATAAAAACTTTTTTTACGTTTAACGGATCAAATTTAGGTTAGGTTTTTATATGGCGTTGCTTTAATTCTAGGCAAGGATTTTTAAAAATTTTTGAACGTTGGGGGTATGAAAGCTACGGTTTGGCTCTAAAAAGAATTGAAAATGACAAATTTTATAAATATCGTAAAATGGGGTAACTTTGGCTCTTAAGAGAAACTTTGGCCCAACCATCAAAAAGAGATTCTACATGCTGTATTTACATAAAAGAATGTGATTATCACTTATTCATTGCTAGGGCGAACAGGTAGAATTGTTGTTGTCATGACATCCTAGAAGTGATGTCTTGAAATTCCTAAAATATGATCTCTAGGGGGGTTTCTAACTTCTAACTTAGGTCGTATCAAAATGTCATTATTTGTATTTGATAACCTTACAACTTTTCTTTGGAAAGGCAATAACGAACATGATTCAAAACTGCTAGGTCATACTTTTCAATCAATTATAGTTTTCCAACTATTTTTAAAGTCATTATTTTATTTTACTTTGTGGTTTGACTATTAATAAACGTTGGGGTAACTTTTACTCAATGGTAACTGGTAAAATAAGTGAAATACTCATTGTGTTTACTGAAAAAGTGGACTAATATGGATGAGAATTAATTCTCACCACAAAAAATATTTAAATTATAAGTAAGAGACTGTATATGGTGTAGATCAGTGTTTCCCAACCTTTCTCGGTCCATGCCCCACCAAAGCCTTCCTAAATTTTCCATGCCCCCCATGTCCTTTTTTTTTTTCGAAAATCCTTTTTGAAAAGTAAACAAAACCTGGTGGTCCATGCCCCACCTGGGGGTCAATTTGGTTGAAACTTTTCAAATTGCCCCCCTAGAAATTCATATTGCCCCCCGGTGGGGCGTGCGCCCCACGTTGGAAAACACTGGGTAGATGGTATTAGTATTGTTAAATCGATGGTGTTCAACAAAATATCAGTTTTTTGTTCCAAAAGTGAATTTTTCTCCACACTTTAGGCAATCAATTAATCAGAATATATACCAATGAGTGTTAAAACATTGTTTTTTGTTCATCTATATATTTTCTTTTAAAATATTTCTTGGTAACTATCAGTTTTGTAAGTGAGAACATTTTCATTTTTTGATTTAAAAAAATTAAACTTGAAATTTACTTGGAATAGATTATTATTATTATTATTGATAAGTAGTTCAGCAACGAACGTAAATGGTATAACATTGGCTAAAGCTAACTAAAGACACCTCATAGATTTTTGATTTTTGAAGTCTGCGCAAAGTTACCCCAATTCAAGGTAACTTTGGCCAAAATTTCAAATTTTTTAAAAAATATTTAAAAATTAAACCCATTCTTTGAAAATGGTTTTTATTACAGTTGAACATGTTAAAAATAATATAAACAACTGACCTTGTCAAATTTGTTTTAGTTAATAACTTTTATTTGCTTTTTAATGTGAAAAACCCCTCCATTTGGGCCAAAGTTACTCCATTTTACGGTAATATAGTTTTGTGTAAAACATATTAAAAGTTGTGATAATCTTTGTGAGCTTAGGTTTAAAGATCGAGCAATAGAAAAACATAATGAATGAAAATTATTACTTCATCAGTTCTTTTAATAAAATACATACAAAAAATTTTATATTTTTAAAAAGAATTATTTAACAAGCTATTATTTTTTATATCAACGAACCAAAATTTTCCTGGTATTCAAATAAGTTTTTGAAGAAATTTGGATAGAATGATAAAAAGAGAAATTAATGTGTTTCTAAAAAATCCTTTAAATCGTGAACATCTTCAAAATATATTTAGTATTGCTGATTTCTATCTTAGTAGTTTTTTAGCTTTACCATAGATTAAGAAGACTCATTATCGAATTTCAAAATATTCTTTTCAGTTCCAGAAACCCTTTCAGATTTATTAGAAAATAAATTGTACGCAATTTCAAGGAAATTATGGTCTAAATTATGGTATATATTTATATAATGTTTCGAAATCCTAAGAATTCTTCTTTGGAAAACCCTGAATTATTTTTGTGCAGTTCTTAGTACATCAACAAGTTTACCAAAGATTTTCAGAAATGTGTATTTTTACCACAGAGTTATCGGATAGCAAAAATACGTGTTGTGGAAGATAGCTTCCTCGGTGGAATCAATTAAGCATTTTCTTAGTAGTGTGTTACAAAAAAAAAAACAGTTCTTTTATGGTTTTTGAGGTCTTGTGCTTTTAAGTGTCATCATTTCTTGTGAAATTGAATGAATGAAGGTTTTCTTAATTTAATATGAGGAATTATGTTTAAAGTTTAATTAATGTCAAAATAATTTGGTAATCAAGTTTCCCTATTGAAAATCTCATTAAAAACATTAAAGATGCCTAGTTCTAATGGGTTTAGACTTTAGAACTTACTACACTTAAATTAATGAAACTGGTTTAAAATGTGCTAACAGAAATGTTATACCATGGTGAGACACTTTCAAAGTCGCAGACTTCCACTAAAATTTAGAAATTTGACAAGGGTTTTTTTTTTGGTAAACGGAATTTCACAAATACGAGAAAAAGATATGCATGCTTAACAAAAACGGAATTTAAGAAACCAAAAGCCTAAACGGAATTTCAGTATAGTGAGAAATAACACTTTTATAAAAAAATTTTAAAAATAATTGAATTCTTGAAGACATGAAGAGATAGTTGTTCTAACCTATTTCCGTTGACTAAAAGATCAACTCTCCATTCGAATCTTAACCCTTTCGCATGTTCGAATTCCCCGCAATCAAAACGCACTTAGCACATTCCCCGTGACAATCTCGCGCCCTGATTGGCCCAATCGGGTCCCGTGCTCATTAGGGACGGCCCGTTAGGGCGGAACTGGCTTTCAGAAGCAGGAGGGAAAGTTTTAATTAAGCATGGGGAGGTGGCGAGATTCCCCCCGGAAAGTGTGGAGCGAAGTGGATACAGAGCAGTGACGGATAAGAATGAAACTTTGATGTGATATTAAATAGCTCGGGTAATGAGTTTCCAGCTATATTTATGGTGGGAAATTGTAGGGAATCATGGTTCGTCATCACAATCGAGGTCATGATGATTTGAAATCACAAAACCGCAGCTAGTGCTTAGCTTAAAAACATATAGGGATAATTTTTTGAACGTTTTACATCGTTTATGTAACTACCTTTATGTTACTTCCTTTATGTAAATCGTTATAAATGATAGTGATGAAGGTCCTAGCAAAGTTTTGATTTATCTTTAAATTGGGTAGTATAAGAAAGTTTAATTTGATTAAATAATTATACTTATAATTATTATTGATGAGTTTAATGTTCATGATGTTTAAAATTTTCAAATCTTTTTATGTATAAATATTTTTCCAAAGAGACGTATTGGTAAAATTTACTTCCTTGAAAAACCTGCATGTGAACACTTTTTATTGATTTATTGTTCTTTAAATTAAGAGCGTTAATAGAAAGCTCTTTTTAAACATAAAAAACACTAAAAAGACAAAAAGAAAGTATGTGATAAAGATAGAAGTAGCAAGGAATCCAACATTTGTGATAAAAAAAATATTGACTATAACTCTTGCATAATAACAACTATATAACTTCCCCTTTTAAGAATCACAGATACGTAAAAATTCTTAAAGTTCTCATACAATATTTTATGATACAATAAGTTATTCTTTTATGAAATAAATATATCTTCCTATTAATATATTCTCAAAATAGCACTGTCCGAAGTAGCAAATTATAACATTTTAACTCAATGATATCACACCGAGTCTAATCCCTTCTATAACGAGACACAACGCCTCTAACCAACTCAAAAGCATTCAGTAATTTAAAGCGCTAATGATACCATAATAATCCCAAAAACGGTTTGTATTCCTTTCTAAAAATAGGCTTGCTTCTAAAATTCGTACTACGACAAAACGACGACAGCGAACTCGTATAATTGTCACGTCGAGGGCTCTCATCAGAAAAAGCTGCGAAAGCAGTCTTAAGCACCCAATTAGCTTCTGAATGGATAGTTTCTGAAGGTAATCGCAGAGAAGGGTTCCGGTACAATAGCCGCTGCAAATAGGATAACAAGTCATTGTTACCGATTTCCAGTCATTTTTATCCTTTGAGTTATGCTCCGCTTCAATATCTTGTGCTTGGAGGGGTAATTTCAGAGGTCTGTCTTTGCTGATGGGGCTCTGTTAGATGGGGGATTTTATGGAAAAAGGAGGACGTTTTTTTCCGTGTAAAGGTATTGCTGCCAGTCTGGGATAAGTTTTTATTTATCCGAGTAAATAGGTTTTTATTTATGTTTTGAATAGTGGCATCGTATTTATTGTTTGATGAAATTTGTATCTAAACATGGCTGACTGGATACTATAGGCTAGCCGAGATGCAGAAATAATTAAAAACATAGATGGCAATAGCTAACATCTGGAAAAGAACTAAATCTATATGTACCATATCTGTGGTACGTTATAGACCCGATATGTGGCGACTGGCGATCCAAGCTGGAAAATTTGTCAAATGTTTTTCATAATTCGTAAGCCGTGATCTAAATATAAATAAATATTGAAAATAGCGATAATAATGCTTTGGATGAATAACGAAAAAGTATTTTTATTATGGTAATAGAATGTTAAGAAAGTTTGGTTGATGAATTAATAGTATAAGAAAGCATTTTGAGTTTACATAATAATTTGAGTTTCCCAGACTTTTGAAAAATGCATTTTTATTCATAAAGATCTTTTAATTTTTTAACCATTTAAAAATTTGGTATTAAAAAAATTAAGATTAGGTAATTGTTTTATGTCTTTGAATTACATTAGTTAGTATCCATGTTTTTAGCAAAATATATAACTATAAAGTATCATGCAATCAAATTTGTATAAAGCACGCTTAGCTGTGTTTGTAAGATCTACTCATTGCTCAGAATAAAAAATATATGCAAATGTAATAAAGAAATAAAACATTAAAGCATATCAAAAATTAAAATTGTTTTAGAATAAATTTGGTACTTAAGTATTCCCAATATTTAGTTTCAGAAAAGTATCTAGTGAAAAATCTAACTAAGTCTTAAAATTAATTCTCATGTGATTAAATTTGAGGTGAAAATCTAAGTATTATGAGAGGTAGTATTATAAAATAAACTTAACGATAAAGGGATAAAACAAAAAAAAACAAATTTTAAAGTAAAACTAATTATTATAACATTATAACGGACGAGTATTTTTAATGTAGTTAATAAATTATACCTCCCCTAATAAGGTGTTGAAAATACAATATTTTTAAAAATTTCTTAAAATAGGATGATAATAGAATTTTTTATCGTTCTAAAGCTCAAGAAATTCTAGATGAAAATATTTTGATTTGTTATATTTTCTAGCGCAATGAATTAAAATAAAAAAATAAAAGTAAGCTTAGAAAATAAATGAACTATTTTCTCTATGATACCTACTTTTATGAATGAAAATCTAAGATGCTTCATCTAAATTTCAAAATAATTTATTATACTTCTCGATAACTATATTATGAATAAATTTTACATAAAATTTACAAGCTCGAAGATCTTATTATGTCAAACTATTGAACATATTTGGTATTTAGTACTTTTTAACTCCAAATCAGTGGTTCACATTTATATAGTAAATAACAAATAATAATGCAATTCTAAAAGATCTTACTTACCAAGTTTTTTTTCTCTCTCTCTTCTCTCAATTATTCTTTTCATTCTTTTAAAATGAAAAAAAAAATGGTTCTTTTTCTTCACAAAATCACAACTATTTTCAATAGCATCGTGATTTAAATTCAAAACCCGGAACTCAAGACAATCGAATCATAGCAAACAAGATCCAATTCACTTAACCCTCTTTGTACGGCTTTCAAAATGGTGCTCTGTGATTTAAAAAATTGTGTATGCATTTTTAACAGCATATCTGCTTCATCCTTTTGCAAATTCAGCGAATTTGAAGAAAAGAAATGAGCTGTTTTCCCCATAGTATTTTCACAATGAAAAACACTTTTATCTTGGAAATTTTTGCAATCGTCGAACATTTTGTCCTCAGACGTTTTCTGGCTTAATTGGAAGGAGAATGAAAAGGCCTTCCATTATTGAATTTGGTTGCCATTTTGTGGAATCTAATTCTTTGTCTGGCGACTGCTGTGCATTGAGTTCATTAGATGAGAGAGACTTGATAGCAGTGCTTAAGTTTACTATCCTTTTCTCACACATTTATTTTTACTTCTAAATTCGGTTTATTTTCTCATTACATAATTAGCATTTTATGCTTAAATATTATTATCAAGTTTATAGTTATAACTGGATTTTACTCGTTAGTTAAAACTTTAGGCAAGAAATATTTATTACCGCATTTAAGAAGTATACCGTATTTTTTTCTAATTAAGTGAGCATTTCTCTCATATTAAACTAAATTCAATATATATTTCAGTTAACACGTTTATTATTCATTTTATGTCTGTCAGTGATATTAATATAATTATATTTCCTGATTTTATATTTTTTTATGACCACAAAAAACTACCGAAACAACATCCCATACACCACCATAAGAAATACAGGGTAATTATAAAATAACTTCACCTATTCAAGAGCTAATTGCTACCATACCGTTCATAAAATCTGAATAAAATTTTGGTGGAAGGTATTTTAAAGGATGCTGAAGAATACTAATATGGGTAGATCAGTTAAATTCTATTAGTTACGGTTAAAGTAAAAATTATTTTGGAAATTCCCAATCTAACACTCTTTTTTATTCTTGCAATGGGATCTCTGAAGTGAAAAATCACAATTAGCGCTCGAACCGTACCTGTAAGTTGTAAACCCTCCCCCCTAGAGAGACAATTGAAAGCTGCTGTGGAACCCAGCAGTTTCCCGTAGTAGTTGGTTCTATAAAGGCTTAAAAAGTGAAAACATTCAATAGCGAGCGAAAAGTAACAAAGAGTCAAATATTCTATGGTATTTCACCAAATTTTCCACGTGACCTCCTTCGCATATTGGAACTGGTGGTTAGCGATGAAGTTGGTGAAGAAGGTCACGCGGAAAATTTTTAGAACGCCATAAAAGGTTGAAAATAAAGGCCATAAAGGTTTTTAAATCTTTGTTGCTTTTCTGTCATTATTGATGGTTTAAACTTTTTCAAGCTTTTTTAAAACCAATGCCTGCGTGCTATTGCTGGGTTCCATAGCTATTTTATTTGTCTCTAAAGGGTCAATTTTACAACTTACAGGGACTGTTACAACGCTATTTGTGTTTATTCCTTTCAGAGATCACTTTACAAATTACAATAAAAAAGGGAGTTAGATTGGTAATTTTCAAAAAAAAAAAAAAAAAAATACTTTAACCGTAACTGAGAAAGTTTAACTGCTCTACTCCATATCATTCTCGTTCGCATCTCTCTAAATATCTTACACCAAAATTTCATTCAGTTTTGATGAACAGTATGTTAGCTTGATGCTCTTGAATAGATGAAGTTATTTTATAATTGCCATGTTATATGTAGCCATGCTACTAATTACTATGATTACTGAAAACAAGCACGATATTGTTCACTTTACCTATGGAAATGTTTTGTATTCAGAAGAAAATTAAGAAAACATGAAAAATAAAAAACACTATTAAAAAGTATTTGTGTTTTCTAACTTCCCTGAGAGGTTGTGTGCCAAGTTTGCTTAGGCCTAGGAACACTCGGTATTTTTTGCACCAATTTTACTAAAGACCTTTGCAATTATTTTATCCTAATAATGTGCAGAATAGCAGACAATATTTCCATATTTTTTTACTCAGCTCTCACTATCACACAAAAAAAAAGCGAAAAATCCAAAACAAATATCGGGTCCAATACTTCTATTTCCCATATCTTTTTCATTATATGTATTAGCTGCTGTGTCAAACGAGCTTCCTAAAACGTGGAAGTGAAAGTCTTGGAAAATATTACACTGAAACAATATTTCAACCGTTTTAGCGCTGCTCTTAAGCTTTTACGACGAAAATGAGTTTGCCAACAAATGAGTTTGCCTACGTTGTCCAGCCATAAACTGAAACGACGCCTATCGCTTTATCCCTTCTTAGTCCATTCCTTCTCAGTGACGAGGCGCTGCGATTCGTGTTTCTTTTAGGAGAAGACACCTGTGGGAGAATTTCTTCCCATTCTGAGCTATTTATAAACTTTCAATCTGGCCTGTTTTTCCTGAATCCTTCATGCTCTTCCACTTTGATTGGGACAGTTTTTTTTTTCTCTGCATTCATTCTTCTTTTTTCGTGCCTTTTTTTCTCCCTTGCTTCTCTGGGTGCTTCGTTCTTTGTGGTTTTGTTCGTTTGTGTTGATGAAAGAACCTTCGGATATTTAGTGCAATGCTTGTTGCTTTATTCCGTTGGAAACCCATTCGAAGTTGTATTGTTTGGTTTTGTGAAAAGAGTCTTTTTAAACCCTTTTTTGAAACTCTCTCTTTTATTTATGTATAGCTCTTGCCTGAATGCCTTTATTCTACGAATCCTGCAAGAAAAAAACACCCATGGTTTTAGTATTTTATGCGGCGTTATTCTTATCCTCATATTTACTGGTATGTTCGTATTTATAAACAGACTATAACAGTTTTATTACGGTAAATTTCACATTTCCTTGTTTGAAAATATTGTATAAAATATAGCATTTTATAAGTAAGCGGTAAATAAACAAAATTATACTTGTCAAAAATTGAAGAACTTTACAGTTGACTTAAATAGACTCGGAGAATAAACTTTAAATATGATACGAACTCTCTAAGGGAGAGAAAAGTTTTTATTCAAGAAATTTGTATTCATAAAAATACTTCGAAGTATTATTTAGGGAACCTTTTAACTTTTGAAGTAACATTTTGTTATTAAAACATTCTCTTTCAGTTCTAATAACTCTTATAAAGAACACATTTTACATCATTACTCTTAACTTATAACAGAAGGAAAATAATCATACCAATCTATCAAATTTATTTTAACAAAAATCTGTACTTTTTACTTTATTATTTTAATGCTATGAATTCGCTAAGGAAAGTCCCTTACAATCTGTTAAAAGTAGTTAATAAATAAAAGTTACATTCATCCTCTACCCGTAATGAAATAAGCTCTTTAAAATTTACGCTTCCATTTCAATTTAGTGTTCTCAGCACGCGAGTGAAATATTTCAGAATATTTTCATACCCCCAACAGAAAATGAATTTTTCATAACTTCGCCCTTTTCCTGCTTATAATTGCATCAAAAATTCAAGAGGATTACGAAAGTTTTAAAAAGCAGCGAAACAAAACAGACTAAACATTACACGCATCAAAAACTTTGGAATGGAGTAGTCCCCTTATTTACATATTCTCCCTAAAGGGAAAGGGAAAAACGTACGCACGTTCGTACAAATTCTGTTTTAGAAACGCACGTGGATCACTCTATAAATACCTCGATATCGTCCTGCCCAGTTCGATAAATCTCTACTACGTTAATCATTCATTCAAGGGAGGTCCATACCTATCCACTTAACAAATCAAACACGTGTTTGGTGTATTAAGTGGCTTTTGAAAAGCAGTGATCGTTTTACTGATGAGGGAGGGAGAGTTTGAATTGTGAGCACTTAAGAAAGAATTGAAAGTTTATTTATAGAAACAGTCTTCAAGATGTTGCAGAGGATATTGTCGGAGTCTTTTTAAATGAAGAGGCATTGCTGACTCATTGTTAGATTTCTCAGAAAGGGATGTTTATTGTATATTTTGATTTCGCTGAGTTGAAGTGGTATAATTTGAGTCATACTGGTCCTTGCCGTTTAGGAAAAAAATTATACTTTTTAATTGGACTATTGGAATGTGGAATTTAGTAATGATTTGAAAGATATTTTTAAATTTATATTCTACATTATTTTGTCGTATTTTTTTAACTATGTGACTTAAATTTAAAACTTGCCCATCCTGTTTTGCAAAATCATGTCAACAATTAATTTATATCTTTTATATTTTAATTGGTGTTTGAAATAAGAACATTATGCACAGAAATTGTTTATTTTTTTTAATATAGGTATACAACTATTTTTGTAGCTATTTTAGAGCATTGAAATAAAGAAAGTAAAATGCTTTCGACTTTTAGTCTTTATTCCATTTATAACTTATTTTTATTTCATCCTACTCCTACTGCTAACTATGGATAATTATAATATCCGGAGTTCACTTTATGCAAGACAAAAGTTTGAAACGTGCAACAGTAACATTTTGCAGAATAACCATTTGAAGAGGAGAATAAAATCCAAAACCTTTTCGTCCTTTCATTGTAGTATAATTGGCATTCTGTCGCCTTAAAATACCTCTCTATGCTGGAATGATTTCTCAAGAGTGACATCCTCAAACCAGGAAGTAATACAATTCCTTTAAAGCTATTTATAGAACAATAGTAACAGAGTCGTACAAATGAATAATTTAATGACGATTATCCGAGGATAAAATTGGAAGGAAGGCTGATTCTTTTTAGAAACTAAGGAAGAAGTGTACCCGAGATCACGAATTTCGCACACCCACGTAGGTAATTGAAAAGAATTCTATTCGACTTAACAAAAATTGACAGTTTAAACTAATGCTTGAATTTATTCGAAATTGAATAAAGAGGATGTTAAAAATAATTGAAATGTGTGCAAAAAATTTAATTAACTGCTGAATAAATGTAATTATGTTCTTAAAAATGCTTGTTTTATGTCTAAACTTATACGGATACAAGAATTTATTAAAAGAAAAGAAATTTATAATATTCTTGTTAGGGGACGTCCATAAATTACGTGATGTGTTTTTTCAAAATTTTGGACCCCTCCCTCCCCTTTGGTGAGATTAGTGAGATTTTGCTAGATCCCCTTCCCCCACAAAATTTCACGTGATATTTTCTCAAAAAATTTAAAATAAATTAATTTCTTTGATATGTTCGAGCTACGTTTGTTTCGTTATATCGGTATGACACATGGCTAAAGTTTTGATACGAAAATTCATGTTAAAATCGAAAATTGGTATTTACTTATTAGTAATTATCAGGACTGTAAATGTATATTTTCTAAACTATAAGTTGACGTGAGATTTTAATAGACTCCTCCTCCCCCTGGTGAGATTTTCATGGATCGCCTCCCTCCTTTTAACCTCACGTAATTTATGGAATAATTTATATTTATTTATTTGAGGGGAGGTTTATAATAATTTATGTATAATTTATTCCCATTAAGTAATATTACAATATAATTCTAAGAATAAAAGGATTTGATAAAAAAGCTGTGTGGAAATAAAATAGTACTATTACTCTTATATTAAATAGATTTTATCAATTGTCGATTTTTTATTCAATTTTTCAAAACAAATTTAATTATAATTTAATCGAAAATCTGTTTACTACTTTGATTAATTAAAGATAAAATTAATTATAATATAGATAGAACGAATGAATCGTAAAATAAATACTCCAGACTTTCGTAAAAATTGCTCCAGTTTAGGATCACCTTCTATTTAATTTAAAATTAAATAAAATTGGAAAAACTAGCTCCATTCAAAAATATATCCCAGGGTCACCCAATTTTTATAACGAGATACATTTAAATATGAACAAAATTTAAGCCAATTACCTGTAGTTGCACTTACCTTACAAGAATTGAAATTCCCTGTAAAACTGTTTTTTCCTTTAGAATACTCTTGTTGCACAGAAGTTTAAGAGCTTGTATTACACAGGCTATTCCCCAAGTTATTTCAGAGTAACAGGCCCCATTTTCTACAATTTTAGAGATGCAACTCATTCTTTTTTTGTGTGTAATTGTATGTTTATTGTTTATAATATTCCAAATTTTTCCATTGTATGCACTATCTTTATAAAATGATATTGAAGAAAATTATCTAGCATCAAAGGGGATTTTTAATTATTCTAATAATTCAATTAATTGATAATATGATTTTTTTTAGTTATGGGGGGAAAAGGAAGGTAAGAGTGCGCAGTCGGGTAAATGTGATCATTGGCTTTATTCCCGATGGTAACAGTAATAGGCTACCTTAAAAGATTGTCCTTATTATTTTTATACATTCTTTATTTTATTTATCCGGTAAAATATGTTTTCTTTGAGTTAACATCTAATTTTTCAATGAAAGACTTGGAATCGTTAGAATTTAATTGAAAAGCTTAAAACCCATCTGAAGCTGAAATTTAGCTCATATAAAATCCTGGAAAAGTAACACCGCGCAATTTTTTATGGATTTTCAACAAGATTTGAATCCAATGTGGATAATACTAAAGAGTGGTGCCATGAGGGTTGCCTTTATATTACAAATGTACATTTCGACCAAGCTTTCAAGGCGCGTACTCTAAGCTTCACATCCTACATACATTTAGCCTCCACGCCAGGTACGCATTGAACTTTTATTATTTACATTTTTGTTAAAACTAAGGCTTCCATTTTTTGTAGGTTAATTTGTGAGTCAATAAACATACGTTAAGTGAATTTTTGAGGATTTGGCTTTTAAATTCCCAATTTTATAGCCCAAAATCATTTTTGTGCGTACTCTTACCCTCCTCTTTCTTTCCCTGCTCATTTTTCTCTGAAATAATTTATTTTCTAAATGTCGTTTTTTAAAATAAAAACATAAGACAATTTTTGTTTTCCTTTAATGTTTACGATTAATACAAGATTAACCTCATATTTAACTGATTTGAATGTGAACAAAAAGCTTGAATGAGTACCTGAGATGTCTCAAATGAAAATCATTAGATGAGTACGCTGATGATTAGATGATGATGAAGCACGCTTCTTATAGATTTAAAATAAAAGAAACCTTTAAAGCTGAAACTTCAGGCAAGAATTTATTTTGAATAAATCATGCTGGTTTTAAAAAGTGGGACAGTACCCTTGTAAACAAGTAAACAGAACATCATTCCGATACTGTAAAAATCAACAAGAAATGTATTTTTTAGGAACTACCCTAGCAAAAGACTATATATCATACTATCCTAAAGCTGGGCAGCGCTGGAGATTTCATCATGCGGATCCCAAATTAGATTTTAGTGAGAAGAGGCGTTTTCTCTCCAAATGCGAAAAAATGTTTAGCCCTACCCCGAGGTGGTTTGAGGTGGTACAGAATGAGGAAGAGAGTGTTACGTAGAAAATAGGAGGGACATGAGGATGGTCCAGTTTCCTCGGCGTATTTGGATGTACTCTAAAAAGGCAATGAATGAAGTAGAAGTAAATTTTTATAGGCACTAATGATTTAGATTTTTGTGGGGAAATGTATGGGCTTCTGTGTTAAGCTGCGTCCATTTTTTAATAAAAGAAACTACATAATTCTAGTCCATATGTTTTTCATTTATATCATGGTGTTATATCAGGGCGCTAAATTTCCGCTCGCCAACTCGCGATTGGCGACGAAAAATTTAAGGCTGGCGAGAAAGTTCTTTTCCCTGAAAAAAATGTTGAGTTTAAGATAAAAAATGTCCAAATGAAGGAATCTTAATCGAGCGGCTCGCCTAAGTGTTTTAAAATTAAGCGACCAGCGGTTGGAGAGAAGCCGGCAAACCCCGCAACGCCGACAGACCGATCGCTATTTTACTAGGGGTAATGAAAATACATGATGCAAAGTGGATCTTCTATCAGCAATATTCCTATATCATCAGTTTCTAGCTTTTCCAGTAAAAGAAAAGATGCCTCAACTGCCCAATCACCACTTCCAGCGAAAAGAAAGTTTAATAAATAGTGGCTTAGTAGTTTTGAATGGTTATGATAGTCTCGCAATGTGTAAAGTTTGTCAGGTACAGGAAGTGCCATCTAGTAATGTGGATAGAAATTGAATTAATGGTTTTTCCGAACCTTTTGAAAAGGAAACTTCCGGAAAGGAAACTTTTTAAACAAAATCCACTGAGAAAATCCTAAGTAGTGGCGAGTAAAAATGTTAGTCTGGCTAGTACCTTTAGAGCTGAAATTTCATGCCCTGTGTCATATTATCCACCCTGTTTCTGATATTTATATTTTCATTATTCAGTGAATTAAAGCGATTTTTTTTTTTTTTTTTTTTTAATTTTCTACAAAGCACCATAATACTGGAAAAACATTTGACTGTCTCGTATAACAATATTACCATTTTGTTCAAATAAGATGAATGCAGAGTAATTTCATTGTTATTGCGCTACAAAAGGAGTGGGAAAATATAGGCCACCGACACTTCCCCGACACACTCCCTTTTACGACATTGACACGGCGACACGTTCCTTTACGATCCCCGCAGTTTACGACGATGTCGAGGGAGAGAGAGGTCCAGATTGAACCGAGCTGTCGTTGGACATCGATCGCCCCTCCCCCCTTCCAGAAATAAACTCAACAAGTGGGGGTTGTTTTTATCGATTGGCAGCCGAGATTAATGAGCGCGCAGGTAATGGGGGAAGGGGTTGGATTTATGAGGGGCATCCATCATTGCACAATGCATTATTGTGTTTTAATTTCATTAGGACGGGTGTCCTCGGCGATGGGGGTGGACGGCCCGTGTTAACTTTATGGTGTATCATCGAGGGTGTCGGGGTTGTTAATTTGTCAAAGCGTTGGGGTGACTTTGTTGAGTTTTCGAGTGAATGTGTTTTTTATTGTTCGGTTGATGCGACATTTAGCGCACACTAAGGGGGTCTTGAACTTGAAGATGTATTTTTTTCGTTTGTTTTTGGAGCCTTGTTCCTTATTTTTTTCTTCTAGATGTGGTTAGACAGGTCATTTTTCCAAAAGTGTGAACACATAACTTAAGAGAAGATATTTGTAAGGAGTCGCATTAATAGCTATATATAAATAACCGTGAGCTTCCATGAGATTTTAGTGGTTAAACTCCGCAAATTTTTCAAGAAGAAAAAACTAAACAAATAGCCGAATAAGGATTTTTCTACGTTACACAAATAGTTAAATGGAGATAAAGTTTTTAATAAAGACACCATTGGAAACAATAGCTGAGATATTGGTTAAATCTGGAGAAATATCCCTAACACGTAAAAAAAGCCTAGCCTTACTATATTATAATGTTTTGATGCGTCAAACATTTTTTAATATGAAAATCAACTTTAAGAAATTTGATTGTGCCACCCTTTATATTATTTACAATCAATATCAAGTATTAAAAATATTATTAAAGTCAGATTTTTTTATTTTCTCAATGGGAAAAGTCACCAGAAGTTAAGAGTCAAACCCTCTTAGAAGAATTATTTATCAATGGAATATTTGTAATTTTTTTCTCAGTAATACTAACGTTATTTTCCATGGTTCGAGAACATTCAAATTTTTTTAGAATGGTAACGTATGTTGATAATCCCGAATCTAATAAACCTTTAATTTCTTTTGAGTAAACGTTTACCCCCTAAATAACGGTTCATAAAAACTCAATTTTTCCCTATCAACAGAACATAATAAATAGTTGTACTATGTACTCAGCATACATTTTTCTTGTAGCGAAACGCTGGCGTTCGCCACGGAACCTGTTATGGCAAGCCTAGCAAACATCTTGGGATACCTGGAAGATAGGCTACCGCAGAATATCCCAAACTCTGTTCGTGACTACACGTTCCTCGACATAGAAGTCATTTACGGCTTACTGCAAGTGAGTTCTTTGAGTTTCCGTGACCCTTATTTCGTATTTAAAGCTCGTTGTATCTCTTAAATTCATTAGTTAGTCAAAGCAATACTCCATTGAAGACCCCGCAACTGAAAGTTTTAAATACCGTAAATATATAGCAGTAAGGATTATGAGATAATAGTTAATTTATATCTCAACTAAAATAGTTTTAAAGTTTGTAAGACATTAAGCTTATAATAATATTACACTAGAAAGACTTTATGCTGAAGCTTTTGCAAGGAAATAATGAGTGTTAAGTTATTGCAAACGTATAAGAGCTGTTTAAATCAATCGAAATATTTATGTAAAACGGAGTTTACACTTATCCTATTTGTTGCGGCAATCCAATACGACCAATTGGATGAACCACAGTGCAGTTCTATATTATGTCACTTATATCTCTTATGAATATTCCTGGGGTCTTACCTGATTTCTGTGATGAAACAAATCCGATGAGGGGAAAGTTCTTGGAAGGAATTCATTTCCACTATTCTAGATCTGGAAGGGAAATCTGGTTAGACAAACGGACGAATTATAGAGATAAAGTGACGTCACTTTTAGATATGAAATAGTGTTCCATTTATGTTCATTGATACCTTTCCTGAATATCAATGACTGTGTAGAGATTCGTTCAGCAATATACAGATGACAATCATAATCATTAGTCTTAATTTAATAAAATATCTAAGCAAAAAAAATGTTCTTAACAAGTGACAGCTGAGCTTCAAAGTACATAAATCATATTTATACGTATGTCACTACACTGTCGTAGGTGACGGAGGCGTTGACCTTTCTGCACTACTCGTGCAAGCTGATCCACCGCAACCTGTGTCCCCAGTCCGTGGTGGTCAACAAGCGAGGCACCTGGAAGCTGGCGGGCCTGGAGTTTGCAGAGAGGTGCAACGAGTCGGACCTAATGGTGAGAACGATTCTTTCCTTCTTTCTATATCATACTGAATAGTTTATAGGAACTCTCCCTCCGTTTAAAGTGGTATAAACAATGGTGCAGCAATACGAAACCAGAGTTAGCTTGTCTGAAAGAAAGAAATATTTTCCCAGAGCTTTTCTTAGAAGAGATAACAGGTCATTTTTCCAAAAGTGTGAATACATAACTTAAGAGAAAATATTTGTAAGGAGTCGCATTAATAGCTATTTAAATAACCATGAGCTTCCATGAGTTTTTAATGGTGAAACTCCGTAAATTTTTCCAGAAGAAAAAACTAAACAAATTGCAAAAGAATGATTTTTCTACGTTACACAAATACAGGGTGTTTCAAAAGTCCTGTCCAAGCCTTCACGTCCTGGTCCCTGGAAAAGTCTTGTCAAGGTTATACTTTACTATACCTAGACACCACTTTTATGTCTACATCTGTAAGGCTTCAGAAATAAAATTCGTGGGCAGGACTTTTAAAACACCATGTATAAGAATCATATGAATTAATTCGATCATTTTAGCTTAATTCAGTTTTTTGAATGAAATGATGCAAAATAGATGCTCTTTATGCAAAACTATGTTACCGTACCGATAATACGAGTGATTGAAAAACTTAATACATTAAATCACAAAATCCCCTCCAAAACCGTCTCGATTAATTTTTTCCAAACAAAGCTTTTATCAAACTCCGTGTTTGACGGAGAGCTCGACCGAACAAGTTTGAAAAGTATTTAACCCGGCGAGGTCTGCAGAGACTGAACAAACTGAGATCAAAAGCGGGGCGCGAATCTCCAGACAATGCACGGTTCAACAACAAAGATCATTACCCATAGAAACTCACACTCGCGGGGAGAGCCTTTTCACCAAAAAGAATTTGAAAACTCGGCAAAGCGTGATGGATGCTCTGATTACCCCGTGAGGCTCTCACAGGATTCCTTTGGGAGTGCAAAAGAAGCAGGCACCAATTAGTAACCCTAATTGTCTTTCGGAGGTTCACTTTTGATAACCCTTCTTTGTTTCACTATGGTTTTGGAGTAGAGTAGCAAGATAATGGGCTATTCTTAATTACCTTATTTAATGAAGCGTTTAATTAACTGTTATTAACACCCAAAGTTCAGTTTTGGCTAGCCGGTAGGTGTTGTCCTGTATATTTTTATGCAATTCAGTATGCAAAATTTAAGGTTAAATAACATGATATATAGGTAAACTTCTACTTGGAAGCAAAGTTAGTTAAAAACCTTAATATCAATGAAAAAATATCACTTGTAAAATAAAACAACCTTTTACTATGTATCCATTTAAATTAAAATATTACTACTCCATGTAATTGTTTCTGATTACACCTTCCAGAAGTAAAATATTAAAAGTCAAATTTAAAGTGCTGACCGTAATTTATTCTGAACTCTTTAATAAGATTTAACTTTTAAACATCCCATTTTCATCATTAATGAAATTCGGGTTTAATCGCAGTGGAATTCTTAATTGTATGTACAGTGGAATCCCTGTATGCTTAAATTAATTTGTAATATTCATAATAAACAAATGTAATAAATATTACCTACAAACAAAACATATTTTAGAAGTTCCTGTTATAGAGAAAGAATTTACGTTATTTATAAATCACTAACACAATTGATAACTCTGCCTATAAAATCATATTCCTCAGACGAAAAAAATCATGTACTCTCCCTACAAAGTATCAAAATAAAGTGTCTCTCTTCACATAAAAATAGATATTGATGTAGCTAACATCTTAACCGAACATCTTCGAGACAAATACACCAGTACCCGGACACAAAACAATTTTCACAAAAAATCAACGACTTTTTCATTTCAGCCTGACTAACACCCTACTTTCCCCATAAGCATCAGCCACCGCCTTCTCCGTTGTTTTGCCTTCCGCTACAAAATAATACGCTTTGCCCTCCGCTGGGAATTCCCATTTCCTTTCATATTTCCAAACCCCGTTACTAGACTCCCTCTCTCATCGTATAATACGCTGTATGCGTTCTTCCACATGAGGAAGAATAGTCTCCCTCTGCTCCGTCAGAGAAAGAGATGTTGCTTTTGGTATGAGTTGGCAATACGTATTCCGAATGCGCTCGTTCCCAGATGAGGAAATTTGTTATGCTCTCCTGAAATTTGAAAGTTTTACTGAAAAACTCGGTTCGCGTAGATTTTCGGAAGTGGAAAATATTGCTGGATCCTGTTTTTTCGCCGAGTAGCCGAGGTTTTTTTTTTTTGTTTACGGTGATAAACTATGAATGATCTGGTTGTTTGGGTTATTGGGTTTCGGGAGTATTTATGCATGAAGTTTGATTTTTTGTTGTAGTTGTAAGGTTTTAGAAGTTGATAAAGAAGGATGCATTCAAAGTTTTCGAGTGAGATTTGAGTAATTGAAGAGAGCTTGTTTTTTTATTAAGATTTTTCTCCATGCAGAGAAATGAATCACACGAAAGGTTTTCTTTAAAAGTATGTGAAGAATAAAATGGAGATGGAAGACATTCATGTTATAAGCTAAACAAGTAGTTTAGATTCTACGAACTTTGCTTTCCCTTACGTGATAATTTATTCCATAGTAGATGTTAACCGTCCATTTGGATGTAAATCTATAAAGACAAACGGTCTAGGATGGAAAGAGTATATGTAAGTGTCACTTAATATCACCTTAAAAAATCCTTTTTTATGGAATTCCAAACACACAAAATCATGCATGGAGTTCAGAAATATCATACTCTTTAAAAACTCTCACATGAACGTTTCTGCTACCGTTCCGAAGGTTTTATGAAACTTCATTATCAATGGAGGACCCCCTGCAGTTCAATTAAACTATTCTTAAAGTAATTTGATCCCGTACCTCATCCCGTACCCACCCGTCCCGTTTGATCCCGTACCCACACATCAATCAAAAGATCCTATAGCAATTCCTAAGTAAATAAAATTTGTGTCATAGGTAATTCCCAAAAAATAAAGTTATCCTCAAATTTTAGGCACGAGTGTAATTTTATTCTTACAGTTTTTTTTTACTGTCGATTGGTATATAATGAATCATTCCCATATTTAAGAAGGTGTAGGAATCCCATCCAATACCTTCTGTACCAAATTCAAAACATGTATTTAATAAAAAAAAAACAACTAAGTAGGTATCCTAGTTTAATAATTATGATATATTACAAGATGAGTTATTTTTCCTTCAAAGAGCATTGAATTTCGCATCGTTCTCCAACACACGGTAGCAAAACGCGAGAGAAAGACGACCCAGAATCAAAACCGTATTCCCCGGAGCTCCTCGGATTGTATGCTACCGCACGTGAAAAGCTCCCCCGAATTTAACGCACGGAAAGACCAGAAGTTCCACGAAGTAACCGAAAAATCTCGAGTCTCGAGTTACCGTCTCGTTTGAGGTGCCCGGGCAGGTGCGATTACCCTTAATTAACCGCCCCATGTCGGGTTACCATCTGCCCGAACCCGAGAACCTGCAGCTGATTAATCGCTCCAAGTACGGAAGATGAAGGTTTTTAATGTGCGGAAGTTAATCTTCAAGAAGAGAGTCTAGGTATGAGTTATGCACTGTTTTGAATGTATCGAGATGGAGTAGGGTTGCATGATGTGTAGGGAGCTTTTAGTTAGATGGTTGGCATACCGGGAAAGTAGAGAAAAGGAATATGTTCCATATTAATATTATAAAAATGGACAAATCCCGTATTTTTTAAAAATAGAAGTAAAGCCCTTTTTCCTGTAAAACAAACTGTTCTAATTTCAAAAATCAGTATTAAAAGTTTCAAAAAAAATTATTAAATTAGATATTGGAATATAAAAATAGCTAAATTTTAGTTGACCTCAAAACGCTCATGACGTCAAGTGGTATGAAATGTATGAAAAACACTAGTAACAGCCAATAATGAATTTTCTTGAATGGCTGTTACTATGGTTTTTCATACCACTTGACGTCAGAAAACTATTTGTGACGTAGCAGCCGTTTTCGCGCCCTTTTTAAAAGACGAACTTTGAAATTAAATAAAAAAATAACTAAACATCAGAATCAAAACATTTTTGCGACAAAATTTCTTTTTCAACCATGTCTATCAAGTAAAAAAATAATAAAAAAATGCGGGAATTGTCCATTGTCTGGGCTTGCTTGCCGTGGACTTCTTTATATCTCTTTAAAAAAGCAATGGTAAAAAATTAATTACTTTGAGTAATTTATAAATTGGGCAGTAGGACATACGCTTCCAACTAGATGTATTTTGAAAAACTGCAAAAGTTTTAAAAAATAACTTCTCCTAATAACTAATAATAAATGACTCCTTTTACTCCTTAAACTCTTACTCCTTTTACTCCTTTCCTCCTTCTTTCTCCAAGACACACATTCTAAAATTTTCTACACAAAAGTTTTAAATTGATACAAGTCTCCAATAAACATACTGATATTTTATGTATGAAGAATCCATATTTTTCTGCTCTGCCTTTGTCCATTCTCTTATCTTAAATCATATATTCTTTCCTTTTTCCTTATGCAACACATCTGACGGGGCTTTCTGCGTCGATATTTTCCAAAAACCACTCCAACATTTCTTCCAAACGCCATCGTTTGCTTAAGAGTTTCCGGAATGTTATGCAAATGCGAACGAGACAGATTCCGAATTTATTTTTCGCTCTTAAACACACTTTTTCCTCTGGCTATTCTGGCAACAGCTGTCAGCGGTTTATTGTTGTTAACGCTGTTGTTGCCGGTGACAACTGCGACGCACACGTGATCCACATTCTTTCTGGCCCCCCACCGATGCTCCTTTCTAAGAGGATGACTTGGAAGAGTCAAGTTGAGTTGTTAGGTGGCCGAACAAAGTCTGGGAATCATTTTCTCGTCTGTCAGAAAACGAAGAAAGGGGAATATAATGAGAAGATAAATAATGCTGGCACGGTGGCAACAGCTGGGAGGATGCCATATTTCTATTTCTAAAATGTGACATATAGCTAGAAGATCTGAAATAACTTAGGAAATGTGGGTTTTATTGCTGCTTTTTAGTTTTATAACCATGTTATGCATAAAAATTTTATTTGTGAAGGATTTTGGTATATTGTATATGCTCAAGTAACAGGGTTCAATCAAAAAATTCTTGTATATCTCAAGAATTTCTTTCATTATCTTATTTCAGTTTTGGTGTATTACTTATTCATGAATATATCAGTTACGTTTATTTAATTAACTTCCAATAAACAATAAACTCAAGCACAAGTAATCTGTGCCTCTAGAACAGATATTAAGGCAGCACCCCCGTTTTTATGCAACTCGTTATCTTTATAAAAAAAATACTTCAACATTAAACACACAAAAATTATAGAGGTGTTCCTTACAGAGTATTTTTATAACACCATTCAATTGGAACGTATAAACTTCTATAAATTTTATTGATATCAAACCATAATTTAGCATAATTAAATATCTACTTAAAAAGTTCTTAATTTTTTCGTAAGTACACTTGTTTTGATTTTAAGTATGCTTCTTAAATGTTTCCCTATAGTTAATTAGTACATTATTAGAGCTAGTTTTATGAAATGGAAATTTATTCCTTAAAACGGTTTAGAAGACATATACCATCGATTATATTTTATGTACTCTATAGAAAAACTATTCTAAATAAAATTATGGAATTATACTTTTTAATTGTAATATTCATTTATTCAAGTAAGATGTTATTTCAAATACTGGATTCGAAAATGGAAGTCTTGACGCATCTATCTCCCTTTATAAAAATGTATTTCTGATATGTTCAAGAGAAGCAATACGTCCATCTTGAAAATGTAACTTTTGATGGGGCGTGAAGAGTTACTATTCTCCTTGGATCTCTTGCACTGGCTTAGAATTTTGAAATACTTCTTGACTTTTGATACCAATAGTCGCTTTATGAAGCGAAAACGGAAGGTGAATTTTCAGACAGTTCTCACTTTTGGTTTTTTATGTTTGAAATCGCAGCTTGCGTGGTTTTCTATTGCTTTGGGTTTTTTGAACCGAGTTTTCTGTTATTTTTGAAGAGCTGTCGTGCTATATGTTTCAAAAGTTAGAATCTAGTCACATGTGAAAGTGAGAAGTGAGTATGTATTTTAAAAATAGAAATAGCATAAAAAAGGAAGTTTCTTATGCCTTTTATCACTATCTTTTTTACCTTTCTTTTCATAACTTTTCTTCTCTCATTAAAGAGAAAAATTTATGGAAAAGTTTCTTAGAGAAAATAATCTCTCACAAATGTCTTTCCTTTTTTGTTGTGTTCTGAAAGTATTAACAGTGATGTGATAATGAAGTTAATAATGATGATGACAAAAATAATTTTATACGAACATAAATTAGATTAGGTATTGAAAGCAGGGTTCCATTTTAGGTGTAGCACTCCAAAACGGTGTGGCATTCCGGTAACTGTCTTTAGGAAAAAAATGCGCTTTAAAACAAAAGTACTTTTTTTTTCACTTATTATATTTTTAAAAATTATGAAATTTTGAGTATTAAGAGGCTAAAAGTGTTAAGTTTTTAAAGCCAAAACTCCTACACCACTTCCTGTCCCTATCTTTCTTGAAATCAAGCCCTGCCTGAAAGTACTTAAAGATTGAACATTATATTTATATCATTGACGAATGAGGGTAGTTAGATGTATAAAATATCACCTCACCAATTTTTAGGTAAAAAAAACTCCGTCAGTTCGATTAAATTTGAAGAAGTTAGAACAATAAGAATATTGTGGAACATAGACCCCTCTCACATCTGAATTGGTTATTAATTTGATGCAAATCCATTTAATGCTTTAAGTGTCCGTTTCGGTTCCCAAAACTGTTTGATAACTAGACATGGATTACCTAATTATTTTGTCACTTTTCTTTTGAAATATATGAATGGTAGGAATAAGATTTGCTTTTACAATGGACAAATAAATATAAGAGACGATGTAATAAACAAACTACACCATTTCCACACCATTTCGTGATGCATTCTGCGTACAGCCTGTCGTTGGGGGTTTCCTGTACTGACAAAAAAAATCAAAGCTAAATGTACTCACTTCGTGCAATTGTCATACTTTGTGTGCCATGGCGTTCTCTTCTCAAAATCATTCAGTTTGCTATCGAAGCATAAGCACCTTATTCAGAAACTCAAACATGTAGAAGAAACGAGTTGAAAATGATACGGAAACAGGAGATTTCACACGAGAGCTCTGAACGTAATGTTTCTCTCTCACGTGCGCTGCTGGCGCCGCCTGTTGAAAAAACCTTACAAGTATATACTGATAAAACAAAATTCTGCTGCCACAAGATATCCATCACTTTCGTATTAAGGACTCTTTTTTTTTTTTTGGTAATTAGTAGCTGTTCTAGATTTTGTGGAACTATTTAACTGACCACCAAAAATGTAAAAGCAATTCTCATAGATTCGAATCTCGGAACAATATGGCTGACGAGAGCTCCGGAGTTCACTTTTGAAATCTCTCGTTTCGAGGGGGTTTTCATCGTTTCCGTATCGTTTCTTCTACGTGTTTGTCTTCCTGAATACGGCCCTAATTCTGTGTTCGTTGTCAGAGTTCAGTGCCTTGCCAACCGTTCACCTCGAAGCTGCCTAAGATGGGCCAGCCGGACCTGGACTTCACGGCGCCCGAGGTGCAGGCGACCTCCACCTGCTCCCCGCTCAGCGACATGTTCTCGCTGGGCATGCTCATCTGCGCCCTCTTCAACAACGGACGCTCCCTCATCGACGCCAACCACTCCACCACCAACTACAACAAGCAGCTCGAGCTGGTACGTACCCTCTACTCTTCCCTTCGAAGTATTATTATATGTTACGTCTGTGTGTTAGCCGTGGTGGACAACTAGACGAATAAGGGTAGTATTAAAAGATCCTACTCAGAATGGAGAGGTAGTGGTAGAGTGAGCAATGGTAACCCTAAAGAGTGGCAAAGATAGCATCCAGAAAGACCACCCTCACGTGATGGCGGTCTTACTGGAATTTTTTTTCATTGCCGAACTTCTATGTCGTGCAGTGTTGCTAATGCGCGGATTCTCACCTACGCGACGCCCAAGCTTTGGCGCCTACCTTTAATAGTTTTGAAATTGCTAAGCAAGCGATAACACGCCAACTCATCACCAGAAGCCCTGTTAATGTTCGATTCAATGGGATTGCTCAATCCACTTCTATTCCTTTAACATCCTATTCAGTAAAATTATTATGGAACAACTTATTAGCAACTGACCATATTAGGATATGCCACACTTCCTCTTGCTAACCAATAAGAGCTCTCACCAACAGCTTACTGAGTAGTATCCGTTTTAGTATGCGTGGGGCATGGGCGATTCCCAACTGAGAGCTTCTGTGACTTTATTCGCCTAGTTGACTATGGTTGGCTGTGTGTTTAAATGTGTGCATGTGGTCGGGATGTAGATGAGCTAGGGTTTTTCAGAAGAAGCTAAAATAGTAATAAATGTGCTGGTTAGAATGAAGGTGGTATAAGTCCACTGAACGTAGTAGTTTTGTGTAATTGTAGGTTTTTGCTAGCGGCTGCTGTGTTGTTCATAGAGGGAAGGAAATTTTTTAACAGCTCTTACATGCCACTTATGGAGCTTTTGACTTAGGCGATTATTACACTATAGTAACAGAAATTCAAAACCGCACTTAACTACAATTTTGTTTTTGTTTTTTGGACATATACCACTTTCATCCTGAGCAGCTCAAATGTCTAGGAAAGATAACGAAACCAAGAAAATATCTTCTAGAGTTTTACATAAATAATAAACTTTATATGTAGTTAATTTGGGGGTAATTATTTCCTGATATCTCTACATTAACAGATGTCTGCCTTCTAGTGTGTGATGTTTAGTACTATAGACCTACAAATTTCTATCCATGTTTTTATAATACCTTAAAGTACGTAGTGCATATTTAAAGAGGTATGTTTTACTTGTTTGAACTTATGTATCGTATTTGGATGCATGATGTATGTTATTGCTTTAAAAAATATAACATATAACTAAAGTTCAAAATTATGGCGTCTGATAGTAGTCCTGACTTCTCTTCTGATCGCTCTTTGTCAACAATTCAAGTTTCCATCTGAATTAAATTATTTATCATTTTATTGAAACTTTCGAGGCAATTTAAATAAAAAAAATTTATATTTTTCTTTAATTAAAATGACTGCTAATATTACTTAAAATGCCTCAAAGTGGCACCTCATAACCCAAATTAGATCCTCTTTTTTAAGAGAGAAGAAAAACTAAAATTTTATATTTTAATTTGAATTTTAAAAGTTATTTTAATTAGATAAATTAATTAAATTAGTTTAATTAATTTAGTTTCTAACTTTAATAACTTAATCTAAACAGAACTTAATATTTATCGAACTTAAATATAAAATTATAGTTTTTCTTCTCATCTGGAGAAACTAAGGGATAGGACCTTTTATTGGCTCAGAGGTAAGGAAACGTACCCATACTACGTGACCTGTTTAGTGGGGGGAGGGGGTCTTCAAAATACCACGCTTGGTCACAGGGGGGAGAGGGGGGCTTAGGGTTTCGTCACGTAGTCAAAAAATAAAGAAAAAAATACTTGTTTTTGTAAATTAAGTTACTGTTACAATAACTTTTACATAATAAGTTAAGTATAAGTTTTTTCCCTTCTTGATAATATATTTTCCACTTGTATGCACTCACTCTTGGCAAGCGCTCACGAGGCACTCACGAGGCAAGCGCTGTATTAATAAAGACAAATTAAGTCAAATTAACTTTTTTTAACTTTCTGTTTGCTAAAAATGATTTAAAACCGTAATTATGAACTACTACGTGAAAACTAAAGGGGGAGGGGGGGGGTCTTGGCATATAATACGGGTGGTCACCAAGGGGGGGGTCAAAAACAGTGAAAAAAAGGTCACGTAGTATGGGCACGTTCCCTAAAGAAGTTGAGTGACTTCATGACTACTATCATACGTCACAATTTTGAGCTTCTCTGGCATTATTAAAGATTAGTACAGGTGGTCATGTATTTTAGTACAAAGGGGGAGTACATGTATGTATTTTAGTACATGTATTTTAGTACAAAGTACAAAGCCAGTTGACATTTTCCCCGGAACTTTCACCCTCTATTTCAAAGGTAATCCTTAGTTGTAAAAAATACATCTCTTAAATACATCTTTAAAACGTTTTGTATAGAAGGGAGTGTGGAAGCTCAACCTGAATAGGATACAAATTGAAATAGTTTTTTTTTATACCTTTTCATTTATTTTAGTTAATCGACTTATTTCTTCTTTTCCACGGGGTTTCATATGCTAATGTTCTAACCTAAAAGCTTCATTAAAATTTAAATGTGAAAAGAGCTTAGTATGAATTGAAATTAGCATTGTTCCGTCTAGCTGATAAATTCTTAAGCAATTATGCTTTTGAATTATTTACAATGATAAATCGATTATACACAAAAACCATTTAAAAACAGAAACGATGCAAACTTTAATGAATTAAAACCATTTCCCCATAACATAACGACTAATACATAATAATAACCTCAGCATAATTTCGCTCAGAAATTCAAAGATTATATTTATCTCCTTGTGTTGAGGCATGCGTATATGTGTTAAGGGCATCCAGAAGTATGGCATTAGATATTCAATAAATGAACCCTCCGGTAATGGGATTAACACCCATAAGCTGACTAAGGCTCCAGAATTAGCTTATTCTCGATAATCCGATAAGTTATGAAGTATTCTAAGCACAATTAAGGCTTTCAATGGATCAAGTGCGCTTTACTGTAATCAGCCTGGGGAAAAATGGATAGAAAGTCTATGTATGAAGTGTAAGAATTATTAAACCTTCACTTTAAGTTGAAAATCTAGTTTTAGGCTTTGTCTACTGTTTGAAAAAGAAACTTTACACTGTAAAAAATGTCTGTAAATCTTTCAGAAATTACCCATATTTTTTGCAGGAACGATTTGTTCTTAAGAAAAATGTACTATTTCATTTGTGATGTAGTAGGTGGTAGTTTCCAAACTGGTTTTAA
Organism: Tetragnatha montana; assembly: GCA_963680715.1. Taxonomy (NCBI): domain Eukaryota; kingdom Metazoa; phylum Arthropoda; class Arachnida; order Araneae; family Tetragnathidae; genus Tetragnatha; species Tetragnatha montana. Next base: position 17,998,161 of record OY796681.1, read on the forward strand.
TGTCCAAACTCACCTATCAAATAATTAACAACATCTGAGTAAAAACGCAACTGATATACCTTTCTATTAGATATTCTAAAAATAGGGTCATTTAATGTCAAATCTACAAGACACTAGGTCTGGCTCTCTCTTATTTCAATGAAACTTCTACGAATTGTTTTTTCTATGACATAAATAAGAAAATGTTTTTTATAATTTAATTTTCCCTGTATTTTTTTATAATTAATTTCATAAATTAAGTATAAAAAATTATTAAATTAAATGTATTATATTTAATTTAATAAATATTTATTTGAAGTAAGTGCTAAATTTGAATGTTTCTCGTATACATCCTAAAGGATTAAAGTAACAGAATAAAAATTCTGATTTTCAGAAAATATATATTTTCTTAATTAAAAAAAGGGAGAAAATGCTTTTGTTGGTCTTTAAAAAATTCAAGAGAAATGTTTTTATGGTTAGTTCATATTTTAACGATTGATGAAAGCCTTGTACCTTATTTATTTTCTTCTCATGGTTAGAAAAAAACTGAAATCTCATCAAAACAAACGAAAAAAAAGTTTCTTGAAAAAAATAAATTCAGGTTTAATTAAAACACCTTCCCTAGAAGTGAATCAAGACTTGGAATGTTTTATTTGCTTAAGAAATATGAATTTGCAGGAATGATCTTTAATAAAATAACATCCATATCAACTGGGAAAAGAAAACTAATTACGTAAGACTTATTCCATCTATTCTAAGTGCTCACTTCAAATATAACTATCCAATTACTTAAACGTTTTAAAGCAATTAATGGAATTTTGAGGGTTCCATCTAAGTATGTTAATACTGCTTTTTAATTGAAAGCTCAGTACAGTGGATCGCGATTTTTAAGTAGAGGAGAATAAGTTTTGTTTCTTTATATTTTTTTTTACTTTTTTCAAGGGAGAGAAAATAATTTAATTTGAATAAATTTGAGGTAGAGGCGGTGTAATTTTTAAATATCTAATTCTGAAAAACTATTATTTTACTCAGGAGGGTTTTATTTGTGGAAACAATATTTAAAAAATGTTTTTGGTGTTTTATTGAATTTTACTAGAAGATGAATAAATAAATGAATTGTTATGAATAAATGAACAATTAGAATGGGGGAATGAATATCGTAATTCAATTTATAATTTCTTGCTGTCATTGGGGATTAGAAATAAAGTTATTAGTGTATTTATAATAACTTTGCTACTAATAAATTAACATTTTGATTTCATTTAAAAACTCAATTTGTTATTTTATTCAAAAAAATGTTATGATTTCAATATTTATGCAATTTTTAATAAGATTTATATTTGAAGAAGTAAAAAAATAATTTCTATAAAGGATAGATTTCATTTTTGAAATGCTTTTTTCTCACAGTAAATATCAGAATCAAAATTAAAAATCACTTCATAAAAATTATGTTAGTAGTATTTAGATGTGGTTATCGAAATTGATTTGCCTAATATGCGCATATCTGTTTATCTATACAAAATACATACAAATTCTCACTTCTTTGGAACATAGTAACTTTACCTATAGGAACATACTCTAGTCTGTTTATTAGACAGAGCATGCTTTCGACATTAGTTCTCAATTTTTACCTAAAAAGGTTTTTAACTAGACACTCTTTATGTATGATTGAAAATTGTTCCGCTTATTGTACACAATTCTTCTGAAAACTTTTTATACAGTAAATTTGACATTTAATTTCCGTTTGTGTTTGTCTTTGGTGTGTTTTCTTGTGTTTTTTAACCAATTAAGTTCTTGTGAAAATGTTATGTAAAAGTTGTTTGTTAAGGCTTCATGTAGTTTCGTTTATTGTTTTAATGTTTTAAAAATTTTATATTCTTTTATAATTTACTGTCGTATTATTTCTGTTACTTTGAGGCCACCTTCATCTGGCAATTATACATTTTTTATTTAAATTCAAAAAATTGTTTTTTATTTCTTCGACTAATTTTATTAAATTTAGATACATAAATTAAAGAAAACCAATATTAATTCTTAAAGATGGAGAATATTACGTACAGACCGTTATAGAGCAAATGTCTGGTAAAATATTGCAAAGAATATATAATTAGTATTTTCAATAGTAAAGATTTTATATTTGGATAGAGTAATTTTTGTTAGAAACAACACTTAAAGATAGTTTTATCGATCCATGCTTTGCATCTTATCTAAAAGTGTCATTGGGTCCTTTTCTTTTTATCTCAATTATTTCTTTAATATAACTTTTATTATTCATGAAAATTTACAAAAATTGCTTTAATTATATGGTTTTTGCTCCTTTTTTAAGTAAACAGTACGTTTTATGATATAGTTAATCAGTTTTATATAGTATAGTTTGGATATTGCAAAAAAAAATTACTGCACGATTTATAAAAGGATCATGGAAAGTAAACTGTTTTAAAAAATGCGATTTTTAAATAGAATCTTTCCTCTTTATTATTATTTTTATTTCATCCCATAAAACTAAAAGAACAATAACTACAACATGATTTTTTTTATTTGTGTCAGAATAAAATAATTATCAAACTTATCTAAAATAGTATCTTTAAAACCAAATAAATAAAAAAGAAATATATGAAATGTATACACACAAACCTCAAGATCTGGTTTGACTTTACATCAAACAATTAGATACTACATGATAAAATAAAATCAAACAAATCATTGCAAACCGTACAAGTAATTCCAACTTAAGACAAGAATATTGATTGAAGATTAAGCAGACAGCATATTTTAAACACAACATTCATAAGTCAATAATAACGAACACAACTAGGCATTCCCCTTAATATAAAGAAAGGAAAGGTTAAATGGAAGCGTAGTTGCCAGGCGAGGGTGGCGTGGTGGCTAAAGGGAGAACCGGCCACTGACCATTTGCAGTAGCTGTTATTCTTGCAGTACATGAAGATGTCTGGCGAGGACCGCAAGGACAACCGTCTGCGCTCGTGTGCCCTCTACCAGCTCGAACACAACATCCAGGACCTGCTGGAGAAGGTTCCGCACCACCTGCAAGAGCCGCTGCAGTCCCTGCTCCAGACGGACCCCTGGAAGAGGCCCAACGCCCAGAACTTCTCCATGGTCAGTATTCACTTCTCCATGCCATCAACCGACTATGAAGACTTAGTCCACTGCTAAAATTGCAATGAAATAAAACAAATCCTGACCAGAGTAAAATGCACGACAGGCGGTGCCCGTCTCCGTTTCATAAGCCTTTGTGCCTAAATGGCTAATTAGTTAGCTTGTAGCCAAGCCGAGTGACTAGCCTGACAGTGTACCTCCAGTTAATTCCCCAATAAACTCGGTGCTCATTTATCGACACCAGAGGCATGATGACATGAGTTGATCGAACTTGGGACGGTACGGGTTGAAGCCACGCAGACAGGCTGACCACTACACCACCGCGGCCAAATCGCCTTGTATTTTTTGGACAGGCCCGGGGTTCAAATCCCGGTCCGTGGGCAAGGCAGACCAGGCCCTTCATCCCTCCGGGGTCGATAAAATGAGTACCTAGTTTACTTGGGGAAATCAAGAGAAGGTTAGCATCAAGCTAGCCACTCAGCTGTCCGTGACTTTCAGTCAGACGTTCTGTAGCAGCTCTGCTCATGACCTCACCCAGTGAAACTAGTTATACTGGAGTTTGAAGGTATACAACGATCTAGATACAGGTACTCCTTCAAGCATCCCCCTAGATTTTATTTTCTCTATAGTTAGTGTATGTCATTTTCCCTTCACGTTAGTGTCTTCTTCTCATCCAAAGGAATTATTCTGTTTCTGAGTAATGCACTTACTGTCTCTCAAAGAAAAAATCTAAAGATATAAAATTCTTAAGTTTTACATTCATCCCAGCACTTTTCAACAAAACTTGCGCATCTCCAACATACCTCCTCGGTGGTATTTACTGACCCCAAATCACGACAAGAAATGCCTCCATTCCTTTAGAACTCTCCCTTTTAAATGCATTTCTTCAGTTCTGGAGCGAGCCATTACTGCCCCCACATAAAACAAACCTCCCTTTGAAAAGTGCGGTTTTGTTTGCGCTCCGAGAGTGGTTTTCTCATTTATCCATTCCCTCTCATTCGGCTGTTTGATCGAATCAGTTTCACTCGCCGAGCACATAAAAAACAAGGTGAGGAAGACCCTTAAGGCCGCTGTTTGCCGTCATCAAACGGAAACAACCGAGTTCGCACCTCCAATGAACAGGCGAGACTGGTTTTTCTTTCCTCTCTCCTCCCTTCACGCAAATAGGGTGATCTCTCTCATTGTCGGGTTTTCATTGTACCTCCACTTTTCCTTCCTTGTGTGCGGAGGCTTTTTTATTGATGTGTTTCTGGTTTTAAAAATAAATGGTGTCTTGATTTCTGATTACAAATAATTTGAGATCGAGTACTATGACCTTGATTTTCTGAGTTATCTTTTGGTCTTTTGTAATTCGTTATATTTAATCATTAAGAAGTCAGGAACTCAAACGATGTTTAAAAGACTTGTTTCTTTCAGACAATTTACCCCTTCTCGTATTTATTGTTAATGATTTATTTCGGCATATAATTGCTACTACACTTTACTATTTATTATATTTATTACTGTAGAAGAGGTAGACGGAAACTTATTTCGTTTATTAAATTTTTTTAATAACTCCGATTTTCCAACAAATCGAAGCATTATAGAAGCTGGGGAAAATTAAAGTCTACTGTTATTATCATCCATTATTTCGAAAATATTAGTTTATATCTTTTATGAAACTAGGTCCCTTTAATTTTATTACACCCTTTATTCTTTACTATACAAAGTTTATGTTATGTATAATTTATTTATTAATGGCTTTTATGAATATAATATAAATCCCTTCTACGCCATGTGAAGAGCCATACTGTGAGATGTATTATTCACCGGCTGCCATTAATATTGCATTGACTAATGACCCACGTAGGGGGTAAGAAAGAAAGTAGGGTAAACAATGCAACTGGGAGATCTTTGCAACTAGCTAAAGCGAATTTCTTTCACACATTTCTTTCACTATTAGGGCTATTGCTTGTTCAAGATTATTTTAAGAAATAAATGTTGGTTAAATCATGATTTGGAGTACAAAATTTAAATATGTTTCCGAATTTTGTGTTTTATAAGCTTCACTTTTTAAAAATAAAAGAAAATTATATTGTTGTTTTTATTTAAAGTTATATTTTCCCCCAAAGGTTGTTATGAGATTTTCAGTTGCCAACTTCTTAAGTAATTACTTTTCCCTGATTAACTAGTAGTGTTCATTGAATAAATAAATGCCTTAATAAGGGTGAATAGAAAAATAAATTTATAAAGAAAAATGTGCTTTCCAGATCATTCCCACACCTTTTGGTTTCAAGGATGATAACTTGAAACGTTTTAAACAAGTATTAAAATAAATATTTTATAGAAAACTTTCAGAAAAAATTTATAATTATTCGGTGAGGAAAATATAGAATCATGTCAGGGGATAATACAGGGGTCTATATAAGGCTGCAGCCATACTAGAATGAAACTCAAACATACGATTTTTTTATAAAATTCTCCTTTTTAGAGTTTAATATATTTTTGAGGAAAAAACGTAGTTGCTCCTCAACTATCAATTCTAATTTTTAGAAGGACATAAAGAGTATGGTAACACAAAGCTTAAAAAAGCTATTTCATATTGATTTGTAAGCTCAGATCCACCTTATAAAATCCAAAGGACTTCTAATCTAGAAATGTTTTTCTTTGTTTATATTCTGTATAGGAAGTTTTTCAGTCTTCAACTTCTCTGCACATTACAAAAACTTTCGTATTTCATTAAACATGGAGGGTTTCTGGAAATCCTATTTACTTTAATCATACTAAACCTCACTTTACCCCCTCTAAAAAATTGAAGTGTTACATAAACCAAATTATTTAGATTTTTAAAATTCACATTTTTATCATTCCAAAGATATTTACAATTCAGTATAATAAAGTTAAATTATGTAAGAAAGACAGGACCCAATTTTATATTCTTTTAATAAGGAAGGAGTCTTGACACTTAGTTTATAGCACCTTTCCTCCCACACTATACCGAAGCCTAAGCCAGTCGTAGAGAGAGATCCATCTGTCTCTTTCCTTCCCCTCCCTCTTTAATGACAGCAATCTCGACCTCAGCCCAGATTGGACCAATTTCGGAAACTATTCCGGCTGTCTTTACGTCCGGAACTGCTCTTGGGGTCATCGGAGGCCCGATATTATTTTGTCCACTTCTCTCTCCGTTTCCTAAAATAAATAAATGAAAGAATTGGAGAATTTTCGGTTGAGACATGGTTTGTTTGGAAGTGAGTGCGGATAGGGATTGAAGAGAAGTGAAAGCTTATTCTTCAATAGTTTTGTCAACCGCGTTCAGGGAAGTTAACATTTTCCTTCGTATTGAAACAAATGTTTTTAATGATTTAAGAAATCTTAAATGTTATAACTTTTTAAAAACATATTTAATAGCATTAAAGTATTTTTGTCAAAAAAAAAAAAAAAAAAAAAAAAAAAAAATTTAAAAAATAAATTACATCATGTGGAATGAATATAATGTATTTTACCAGCCTTAAGGTATAATCTTATAAGGTTAATTTATATAAGAGAAGTTATAATTCGTAACGAGGTAAACTCATGGCGAGGTTTGTAGCTATTACCTGGTTAGGTTTTTGGTTCTTTCATCTATCTGATTTATACCAATAACATCTAGAAATTTTATCACCAATAATTCTAATATAATAACTAATAATATAATCTAATATAATAATCTCTGTTAGGTAATTATTTTCTGTATATTTAACTATTTTTTTTTCTCAAACGGTCATACATTTTAAAAACTATTCATTCCTTTTTATAATCATTTTGCTATATTTCATCCGACTTAAATCCTTTTTTTAATATTATCAATGTTAATGAACCAATATATTTCTCTTCTTTCTCTTACGCTAATCATTTCACATTTTAAAACTATAAATAAAATATCAAATCATTATACACTATAAAAACAAGGATACATTTCAAGTCATCATTTTATTAATAGACGATAAGAATAAGTTGAGTAGCATGAAAAGTTAGTTATTAATTATGTTTTTGGTTTTAGATCAAGTACTTCATGGATCCCTCCGTACACGCTTTGCAGTACCTGGATGTGATTCAAATGAAGGACACGACCCACAAGTCTCACTTCTACCACAGCCTTAAAGGCGCTCTCGCCAGCATACCCAAGGTAAGTGCAGAAATCTCAGATTGCATTTGGGGTAAATAAGCCACAGGCTGGTAATAAAGCAGTGATAAATGCAGATGTTGTCGTTTAAAAGAGAATGATTGATGAAGTTAAATGCTATTTTATTTTATTTTTGATGGACAGAGAACTTTCATTTATTAACTTGCATTTCAAAGTTTATGAGGCTTTTTATGAAAAAAAGCGAATGAACACAATGAAATGAAAAAAGTAAAGCATCAATTTATTTTTAAATTATAGCAAATTGGTAAATGAGAATCATAATTCAAAAAAGTCTTATCATACGAAACTAATAATTATTTTTATGAATTTCAATGCTACTAATAAATTTCCATGCGTAAAGTGTCTACAATCTCCGCTCATAGTTAAAAGTAGGGCATCTCCTTTTGGTACTATAGTTTCTTTTCCAAAGTAACACGGGACTGATGACCTTATCAGGTGATTTGTCCGGAAGCCGGAAGCATCAGGATAAACTCGAATGCCTGATAAGACTCTGTGACATCCTAGAGTGGATTTGCGCAGAGAAGTGGTGTTAAGTGTAATCGGAAGGTTCTATTCTTGGTAAATTACTTCTGATTAAGTTCCTGGTCTAATTTTCTCATATAAACGATAAGGTAAATAACCTAGTGATAAATAGCATTTAAATTACTCTTTGGCACTGATGTGAAAAAGATCATACATTTATTGAAAAGATTGAGCATATTTAAGCTTTTTTCTTACGTTTCTAAACTAGTAATTTGCGTACAACACATTTATCTACAAAAATTTTGATTTGTTCTCCATGTAGTGAATTCACGTGATAAACTTAAGTAATTCATATTGTGTACATTCATATTATTGCGTGGTTTAGATGGAGAAGGTAAAACAGTTAACTGTTACTTTGAACCTATGAGTGAGTAGCTATATAGTATAGACGTGTGACGCATTATTATAAACCTAAAAGTGAACATATTTGTTAGAAACTGAGAATAAACAATTTTGCTTTGTTTTTCTACTTAAATGCTCTTATTTCTTTAGGGCCTGGGTAACTCAATCTAGCGCTGCAAAATTGTTGATTTCTCGAACTCTAAATGAAGGTTACCTCACGAGCATTTTGATATCAGCCGGGTTGCGGTATTTCTGGGGCACGCATTTTGTTTTATATATCGTTATCATATTTACTCACCAAAAACTTAACCCTGGGACCCAAGTTATAGTTAAAAAAACATCTTTCTTAAACGTGATCGTTTCTATGTTATTAATCCCGGTCCGACTTCTGCGTTCTCTCGATCCAGTAAAAGGGACTTGAAACAGCAAACACGTTCCAAAAGACGCAACCCTGGGATTTTTTTTTCATTTATTATTTTTCACGTTATACATTTTTCTATTTCCCGTCCGGCTCTGAGTGCTTTTGGATTTTGATGGGATTACGACCGAAAAGTTTTGAAAGAAATTACGGAGGGGAAAGCCTTTAAAGAAGTAGTGTAAGTATAAGAAGATTGAATTGTGTTTTGAAGGAGCTTCGTCTTTTTTTTCTTTACCTTCGTAGTCTGGAGTTAACAAGTGTGTGTGGGATCAGATTTTCAAAAGGATCAGAATTTCTCGTTATGGGAAGTTCTTATGAAGTTGGGTGTGAGAAAGGATTATCCAGTCTAATAATATCTGAAAGTGTTCAAGGACAAACCAGCCTTTAAGTGCAGGAATTTTATCCGTTTTAAACTGTAAATTTTTTTTATTAATATTAATGATGATAAATAGTAATTAGGATTGAATTGTAATTGCAAGTTTTATGCACAATATAATGATAAAATAGCCTGTGAACTCACAGCCGAATGTATAATATCTAATTAACCAGTTAATTTACCCAAGGAGTTCTGTAAGTTATAACCTTTTCTTGAAAACGCATACTTTCTTGTAAATCTTTCGGTGAATTTTTTATCATTAACGGTTTCCTAAAAAGGTAGAGTCTCTCTATAGTCATTCCAGAGCATATTCATGCTAAACAAAGTTTTTAATTCACTGCTTTTTTAGGGAAAATGTATACTGCTATTGGTAAATTTTACTTCATTTTGATATAGAAATATACACATATAATAATTTTCTCAAGTATCAAAATTTTAAAAGGGGTGAATGCTTTGAAAAGTTTGGTAAACCCGGTTTCCTCTAAGAGGATTATGCGCTTTGTTAGCTGAAAAACAATATTACATGAAGGAAAAGCCTCTGATTATCAGCAACTAAATTAGTAAACTTATCTATCATCACTAGATTGTGCATTCTGTAAACAAGAATAAATTATACCCTACTTGACAGCAATCTTACTACATCTAATAACTGGAGTAGACACTAGACACAACTGTGTAAAAAGAGGGAAGAAGTGAACTGATTACCAAATAAAACACGTAAAACTGATAACACTTTCGAATGATTTTTAAACAAACTGTTTAAAAATTTGAATCCTATTGTAGAACAGTCTCCCTCTATCTTTTGTCCATCTACTCCACCCGACTGTCCTTTCCCTGTTCTTTTCTTTCGAGCTAAACAGGAAGTGTACGAAGCCAATTGCACACGATTCTCTCAACCGTAAAATTCGACTCCTCTTTCCCCCGGATAAACAGGTGATTGTCACGTGGTGACAGTTCTGATATGCCCTGCCCAGCTCCCCTGCAGTTTTTAAGACATGCATTCGGTGTTAGCTTCTTTAAAGTAAATCTTGGAATGGCGTCGTTTGAGCGTATGGGCTGGAGAGAAGGAGGATTAAATTTGAAAGGATTTGTCGGAGAGATATTTGAGATTTTGACGCTCCTTAATAAGCGACTTGTTTCATTTGTGGAAGAACTTCTTAAGTTTATGTAATTCTGATCTGAGGGAGTTAAATTTGGCAGTACTATTTTCAATATTACTAATTGTTATTTGATTTATTTCCTTTCCTGATTTTTTATGCCTAACTAAGATAAAATTTTCTCACGAAATACGAGGTAAATTCCAACTTTGAAAAGTTTTTTTAAGTAACTTAAATGAGTCTTAAACCGGCAATATCATTTTTTGAATTGCTGATTATTTTAAAACTTAATAAATCCTGCCGTCAAAATATGTAATGACCTTTTGGTAGGACAAAAAATTAGTTGTTAAGCCTGTTGTTTAGAAGGTCTTATCGAGACGATCGAGGCACAGTTTAAATTTTTAAGTTGTGTTTCATTTTATCTTTGTATTTAAATATTAAAAGTTAAGTAGTAGATAATCTTATTACAATAGTTTTGCTATTTTAAAATCATGTTATTTGTTTTCTGACGTTTTAAAATATATATATTTATTAATAAAGCTAATAAAGATTTAAAAAGTATGATTAGAACAAAACAAAAGACCGAAAGAAAAATCTTTACAAAACATCATTTATTTATTCACAATGATATTCTACTAAATATCCAAACCATCAGTTTCTGGAGATGGTATATTGAGTTGATAGCTAACTCACTTTCTTTAAAAACTGAGAATTATTTTTTTTTAATTTATTCTCATTGATTTTATTAATGAACAATATATTCGTTATGAGTTTTCTCTCGAAGCACTCTTTTCCTTATCAAAAATGTAAAGTGTAAAAAAGCTTTGAATGTAATTTTTTTTTTAGAAAAAATACGCGCGCTTAAGTGCCAAATATCCAGCTTAATTTATTGCTGTAAATATAAGCTTTAATAGACAATAAATTTCGTAGCTTCTTAAAATTGATTCAGTTATTTTTATGCAGGCATTCATATGTGCCCCAAGCGGTGTTTGGATGTACCCCTGGGGCACATTCGAACAGAATTCCTCAATTTTTAGAACGATGCTTCAAGGGGGAAAATTTTTTATAAAGGATTTTTTAAAAAGGGTACCAAAATTTCAGGAATGCTGTAAACTTATGAATAAATCCGTTTTTGTTTCAATATATCTTATATAAATACATGGAGAAATAGTCAAAAATGTACTTTTTCTTCGAATGTGCTTCCCTCTCCCCAACACTTTATTTGAATTCCGAAGGCTTTAATAACAGAAGTTGTTATTAAAACATAAAAACATCTTTTGAAAGGTATAAAATTCGTATGAAACTAAAATAAACGAAAAAAGTATTTCTAAATAAATATTTTCTTAGAGCCATTCCAATAAAATGAATCATGCTCGTAAAAAATGTAATTTTCGCTCTTTTTCTTGTAACTAAAAGCTGATTACTTGATAAACAATTTTTTCAAGCTTTCTTAAAAAATCCTTAGTGGATTCTAAGCAACATTAGAATATCAATAGAATTAAAGTGATTCCTTTATTTTTTTCAAATGCAGGTACCGGTTTCTTCTAGCCTTTTTATCTTAGATTCTTCTTAAGGTGATTTTAAATGCAATAAAATGAGACACAGATATTGAGATTACGATCGGCCATAAAGTTCCATAATTGCCTATTTTTTTCGCGGATTCAATTTGCTAATTTAGAACTTTTACTAAGAGACATTAGTGACCAAAGTTTATAACTATAAATTTTTTTGATAACGAAATGATTCAACTTATATCGCTATCGTTATATAGTATACATATGATATTTCTTATTGTTTTTAATAAAACTAACTTTCAACTGTATCATTATGTTTTATACTCTAGTCTAGATAATATGGGTCTTCTTCTCTAGAATAATTTTGTATTTAAACTTTAAATTTAAAATTCCCTTTACAAAAACGGTTTTTTGTAAGGTTTGTATCGTCTTATAACTGAGAATTTTCTTTAAAAGGAATTTTTTAGCTTCATTAGCCCTTTAACTAATGCTTAACAAAGTCTAAATTATATAAGTTTTGGCTTAGTATTGCTTTTGTATTGGTACATTTTAGGTCCAGGCATGCATGAAATTTTATATTAAAGGATAGTATAAGAGGGAAGCAATTAAATTATTGACTAAAATAAATGCTTCCTCCATAAGCATTCGCTAGTTGTATTGTATTGTAAGTAGTATTTATATTCTTTTATACTCATGGAAGGATAACAATCAGCTTTTTTAGGGAATCTACATCACCCTTATACGTGAAAAATTTCCTACGCGAAAACGGATTTCTTGCATTTACGACTTTTGTTAGTGATACTGATTTTCCGTCCAACAACAATTGATCAACAAAAAATAAATGAATTTTAACTATAACTATTGTTTTTTTTCTAGTTGAAAACACGAATTTATAGTTTCTCTCCAGCCAACAATGTTCAACGACTCAAACACTCGATGAAATTTCCACCTACGATCTTTCTCATGCACTTTTATCTAATTATTACAAGATGGCACCCTAAAAAACACACGTGCGTGACATCGTTACTTCTCATTACTGGCGTACCTTATTAACTCCCCCTCCCGTAATCACCCCCCCCGGGCAAAAAAAAAAGCAGGAATGTATTTAATCTTAGCTTGTCATCCCGCTAGAACGAAACGGATAATTGCTAAAACGGTGGCCACCAATTTGAAACCGCTGCTGGTGTTCAGATCTACTTTTTTCCCACCAGTAATCTAGAAACATCTCAACCCACCCCCCAATCTGATCCCCGAATAAACAGGAAAGAAGACCGGCTGCTGCAAATAAAGTCTACCTGGGGAAGATAGGCACACAATAATAAGAATATCTTTTTCTTCCAGAAGATTCGAATGACAGCGAATGATAAAATGGAATGGGGAAGAATAAAAAAAGATCTGTTTCTCTCTTTCTCGGAGGAGGACGGTGCCTTTCATTAGCTTTTTCTTTGAAGGGACACTTGTGGGTATTTTTTTTCAGTTCCACTTTTTTTTCTTGTCTTTGGGATACAACGGTGACTGGCATATCTTTCTGAAAAAGAAATGAGGCTACATAACTTGGTTTTCTTTGGAGATCTAGATGAATGGAGGTTTCGGAGAAGACCTTTGTGTGTAACTGGTTGATTCGTGTTGATTATCTTTGACCCTGCATAGTGGTAGATGATAACTTGAAAGCGACATCCTTGTTAGTCCTATTAACCGAAGTTGCTTGTTTAACCCTTCAGAATGATTTCTTAACCAGAGGTTAGATAGATTTAGGATATTTCTAGATATTATTTCCTTCTAATAATTTTGTATTCGATTAAGGTAACCTAATTAGGAATCCTTTTTGAGGGGAGTTGAAGGAAGACTTAATTTATAGCTTTAATGTAAGCAAGGAATTCATTTTTTAATTTTTTTAAACAAATGTTACTTTTTTTTCTTTGAATTTACATTCTATTCAAGGTACCTTACGAACTACAGATAAAAGTTTACATTAAAAAATTTTCGCATGTTAGATCTTTATTTATTTCTTTGAAATACTACAGTCCATATAAGGGCCATGCCAGTCATGTTAAGTGACATAAAAAAATCATTATACACTATTGACCATAGGGTGTATTAGACAGACCAAACTCTGAACAGACCCAGATTCTTTGTGTGGAGTATACATAAAAGTTGTTCGAAGAGAACAACAGATCTACTAACCATAACTTTCGAGAAATATGTGGAACAAAAGAATATTTTCGGAAACAAAAAGATCATTATTTGTATATGAATATTTCGTACATGTGCTTGGAGACATGCATTCGGTCCCCGTTGTGGGAAACAAAAAAAATACTTCTTTGTATAGATTTAAAATAATTTAAATCAAAAAGCATTTAAAAATTACCAACTATCTGTGAGAGCCACAAGTGGAATGGAATAAAAAATAATCTCTAAACCTAAAAAGCTTCTATTTAAAATTATTACAGGTACTACTCATAAAAACCATGCTTGTGTTCCTTAAAACATTTTCATTTAGTGGGATGAAACAGAAAATGAACTGTAATGTTATGTATAGAATTCTAAAGTTGTCTATATTATTTGCCATCCTTCTTTTTCTCTCATCCCCATAGTTAAAGTAACAAAAACTATTGGTATCAGAAAAATATTCTGGCATTGGTTAGAAAATATATCCGTTCATGTTTATAGTTTTACACTATCTATAGTCAAACGCAATTTGTGTTTACAATAGCTAACTATTTATTTCTGAAAACACATATGCAAAAAGTCACAGTATACCACAATATTTTTCTAACCTTGATGGCTACAGTAACTAAACTTCGTGCTACCATGTCTAAAGGCTCTAGCCAGACGAAAAGCTTTTATGATTACTTCTGCTAGTGACAGAAATCCGAAAGAGCGTTTCGGTAATAAATCGAATAACTCCTGGGAAGTAAATCATTCTAGTGACTGGCGAGGTATCATTCCTGAATTCCGAGTTGCTTAATCCTTTTACGATTTATGAGAACTTTTTCGAATCTTCCTTGCTCTCTGTTTTTTTTAAGCTTATATTAATGTGGTTCTTTTTACTTAAAAGTAAGTTAGTAAGGTGAAATGGATTAGTCTGATGTATTTTAAGGAACTAGAAATAATTCCTTAAAAGATAAAGGTTATTAACTTTTTCCCAAGTAGTACATGGATAATTTCATTACAATTTCTTCAGTTTAAAGGTCTCTTTCCTTATGCACTGTAAATCCCTTTTGAATTCTAGGTAATAAATATTAATTACTGCTACCCAGTACTGCTTCTCTACCTCTTAGATTTCAAATAATTTATGACTGGATCTAAGTAGTTTATCTTTTTAAGAAAACCTTTTTACCATAAACCGTTTCATCCAAAAGCTTAACCTTTGACTTTTGTTTTAAAAGGTTTCTATATAAGTTGTAAGGAAACACATTTTTTTCTTCTGATGAATGATGCGTTCTAAAATCCGGGTTTTAAAATTTCCCGTATTTCGGGAGTAAAGCTTCTGATTTCAAAGTCGTTTGTCTTTCGTGCAGAAGAGATAGTCTCTAATCCAGGAATGAAGGCTCCATTAATTTCAAGAGCGGAACAGAGCTTAAGAAGTTGAAAAGTCTATTGTTTTTGGGGAAAAAAAAGTAATTTTAATAAATAAAATTTCGAAGGATTTTCTAACATTTTAAAGAACGGGAAAAGGAGTGTAAGAGTACTCACAAAAATTATTTGGGGTTATAAAATAGAGAATTTAAAATCTAGATCCTCAAAAACTTACTGAACGTAAGTTTACTGACTCACAAATCAACCTTCAAAAAAGAGACTTGGCTCTAACGAAAATAAATAAAAAATGAATGCGTACTTTTACCCGACGTGGCGCGTAAAAAAAATCACGGTGCTACTTTTCAGGATTTTACATGAGCTAGTTTTCAGCTTCAGAGAGGTTGTAAGCTTCCAAAGGTTAAAATTAAACACTTATTCAACAATTGTTGCACATAACTCTCATGTGGTATAGAATAAGATGAATTATTTTATTCTCGCGCTACAAAAATTTCAATTATCTTTCTTGTATGTGCCTCACGCCGATGTATTAGTTATGTAAGTTGTTAAATTCTAACGATGCCAAGTTGTTTCAATATAGGAAGTATACTTAACATTGGTATTCACTTTGAAAGCAATCATTAGTTCTTTATTTACAAAAAATTAAGATTTCTTCGTAAAAAAATTAGATTCTAACTCAAAGAAACCGTATTTTACCATAAAACATTTTAACATATAAATAAAATGTAGAATTGTATGAAAATAATAATGACAGTCTTTTAGGATAGCTTATGATACATTTGTCCATGGGATCGTTATTGCTCCTTCTTATACTGTTGCCAACTGTACTTTTACCCAAAAATTTTTACATCAAGTTCCGAAACATCCCTTGTTTTGAATAAATGTTATTTCCACTTATTTCAGATTTGCAATTTAGAAATTTTTGTTGTTGTTGTTGTTACTTATCTCGGAATTGTCTAGCAAGGCTAGACAATCCCCATGAATCCAAAAATATCTAAAAAGTCTAAAAACAGTTTTTTCTGTTGTTTTTTTAAACAGGAATTTTTAATTTGAAAAACTGATATGAATAAAAAAAAACTAAATAAAACTAAGCAAAAAATATTCTTAAGCTTATGTGCAAAAATATAACTGGATGCTTTACAACAGTTTCATTGTATGGAGAGTGAATTTTCCAATAAATTATATACTTTTTTTATGGTGAAAAACTCTTTTTCTCGTATATTTTTTTAACATTCTCGTCCTGGATATGGTACATAATAACACATAGGCTTTTTAAAAATCTGCCAAACTAATTTGTCTAATAGAGTTGTCTTACAGGACTATAAACAAACAATAGAAACTATTTTATAAAACAAAATAACGATACAACTACGCTAGGACGGTTACTTAAATTATGTACGAGAAGAAAATCTCTTTAATCATGACTTACGTTGTTTTTGGTTGTAGTTAAATAGCGTTTAGGCCATGCATTTGCACAAACGCTTTTCTTAAACAGTCACGTTCAGTGGAATGCGGAATTACTTATATGTCTTTTTCTAGACGTTACTGGGGTGTATATAAATAGAGTTTTAAGACACGGAAAAGTTTCGTTTATGGGCTTTTCAAGGAAATTACTTCTACATTTAAGACTTGGATTTAAATTAGATTTGTGCTTAAGTGATTTCAGTCTACAGTTTGATGTTTTTGGGTGTCTTATATCAGTGATTGTGCCTATTATTGAATACAGAAGTAGGATATTCTGTCTGTGCGCGTTTTAAAGGCTTTTAAGGAAAGGTTTAATAATGTTTTTTTTTCATGTAGGTTTTTTCCTATAAGAAAGATGTTACATGGATTTACTTTCAACTAACTTAAGAGTACATATTTCGATCGAAAATATGTTTTAAATCCGACCACTTTGAATTGATTTTGTGAGAGTGAGATTCAGAAGTCAGATAGGAAGCCTTGTAAAATTCTCTATTTTAATATTAAAATAACTTAAATAATTTATTTACAATACTCAAATACTGTTCATTTTAAGATTTATTATTGATGAAAAATGGCCTCTAGCAGCCTCCAAATTAATTTAAACGGATAATGTTTCATTTTCTTCATAAAAGTTATTCCAAACTGTCTAGATTTGATTACAGGAAAATGCGTACCAATATCGGTATGCCTCTTTCCTTTAAATTATTTTTTTATTTTAAAATTTGAAAAAGGTATCTCCACTTTTGTTGGCATTTTTAAATTTTAAGGTATCGTAAAACTCCAGAGAAAATAAAATTCTCAAAAAAAATGTATTGTGAAGTTGCTCTTACATATATTGGTACATAATTTATCTTACTAACTTGCAATCCTCATTAGGCTCATTTACACTGTTTCCCTTTCGACGTTCAGTTCATCCTAAAATCTCTGATGAACTACTCAATCGTGAAAGATATCAGAGGAGTCATTTCATTTTGTATGATTCCTCCAAGATGAACATCGAGAAAGAAAAGTCTAGGACGGAGGAATTCATTCGGAGAAATCATCCAAAGTGATAAGTGCAAACTTTCTTTTCACTACTCCGGTTTCCCTCACGATTGAGTAGTTCATCGGAGAGGATCGTTATTTAAGATGAACAACACCAAAAGTGAAACATTGTATAAAAGAGCCTTTATCTCAACCCTTTCTTTCATTGACGGTATCAGCTTTACCGCATACACTATCACAGTATTGCTACACAATGTAAGTACTATATGTCATTAATTCCACCTATTCGATTCACATTAAAAGAGAAAAACTCCTCGATTTCCGAAACCCCCTCTTTTCCCGTTTATCGTCTCTTTTTCGGGTCAAAAAAATCTCCTGAGCACTCTTCTCGGAACGCTCCATTATGTGAGATAGGGCCCTAAATTTATCAATAAGCAGCCGAGGCGAAAGGGCGGTAAAATCTCTCGAGTGGGGCTGATATGATAAAAGCCCTCTCTGGGAAAGAGGGCTTTTGCCGCACCCCGCTATTTCCATATTTTATTTCCAAGCATGAGGTTTCACCTGAGCTTTTTTTTTTCTTGACGGAGCCTTTGCTCCGCTTGGTTTGCCGTGACTGGAGGAAGAGAGGTTAACTTGATTGTAGGGGAATGTTCTTCGTGTTGTTGTGTGCGGGGCTTTTTCGTTTCGGGTTCGTCTGTTATTTATGAGGTAGACATGGGTTTGGATTAGCGTCACAAATCAGGTGGGAGTTTTTTTGTTGGAGAAGAGTAATATAATACTTTTGAGAGTTATGAGTATAAATAGGGGAATGTTTTTCGTAAGCTAAGAACGTCCTTTTCCTGATTCAGTAAAAACAAAAATCAGGCTTTCAACAAACGTTTGGATAACATTCTGTTTTTGCATTGTACGGTAGGTACGAGTAAAAGTTTACAATTAAAAATCAACATCGAGTGCAATTCGTCGGTACTAAAGAGAAAGCTTTTTTACTCTTTAGATTTAGCTCCAAAAATGCAAACAATATACTACTTTTTGAAAATATTCCGTCAATTATCTTCTGATTGATCATGGCTTAAACCTTAATTTTTTCTCACCAAATTTTAATATGTTCGTAAGTCAGAATTTGACCATGAAATACTTTTCGTTTTAATTTTTATTTCTTTAATATTTTTCAGAGGCTATCTTTGTTTTCAATAGTCTTTTAAAATCAGTACATTTCTTGTAAATTACATAATTAAAATGGATTTGTTAAAATGTATTTTTCCCCATTAACGAATACATCATTTTAAATTACCTTCTTACAATCGTTTATTTACTGCCTATTTTTTTTCTTTTGAAAATTAGATTCCCTTACACGTGGTATAAAATACTATCTATATTTTCCACGCGCACAGGAATTTTCACAGCCTAAGATTTCTTTCCATTAAATCGTTGGAAACACCCTTTAAAGAAGAGAAATAACTTTCTCCCTCAAAACTCCCTGTTCTTTCACCCACCGACATTCCATCTCTATATCAATTCTCGATCTTTTCGAACCGCCAATCGCCCCATTTCTCTCCCAATCCCGCTCTTTCAATCAGACGAAAGATATTTCTCGAAATTGTTTGCCTAGTAAAGACTCGATTCGTATTCAAATAATCGATTTTTCGCCCGGGGCAAATGTGCTGCTAAAATTACAAGCGATTTTTGGCGAAGCAGATGTGTTTGGTTTGCGCAAACCGTGGTGGTTAGGTAGTTTGAACGCCTTTGGGAAAAGTTAAAGATGATTTAAGAGGGGTAACAGGTATTCTGAATGGCCTTAAATAGCACAAAGAAATGTGGAAAGATTTTTGCTCAAATATCGTTCTCACGGAAGGATGTAGGGATAATGAAATTTTTTTAATGCGGTTTACCTTCAATGAAGATGCACAATAATAACTTGCTTTCTTTAAATTGACTGCTATCCAACCTATCCCGTTTTAATTTAAAACCAGTCAAAGCATTAAATGTTAAATATCAGATCCTTCCATTCCTTGAAGAATAAGTATCCTCGCGACATATAATATATTTTTCTCATAGAAAATGTTATAATAAAAATTGCAATCACAAAATGCCAAAAAAGTCTTGGTAAAAATTTTCAAAAAGTTTATAAAAGCGTTAAGAAATTTTAGTCGTGTAAATCAATTCAATGAAGAAACTGCCAAAATGCCTATTTCTGCGAAATTTTGTTTAAATGGAAGTGAGCAATAATCCCTCCACATTTCTGACATAAATGCCAAAAGAATTGATCGGATATCATCCAAGAAACGCATGTAATTTCCCAATGCACCGCTGTCTTGTGTCATCATTTAGGGGAAATAATAAATATCTCCCAGCATGTGTATAAATCAATGGCCTTTGTTCAAGAAAAGCTTCCGTAGCACTGCCAACCGTGAAGGGAAATGTCCCTCTATAAATAACGGGGTCGCCCGGGTAACGGCAAAACGCCCAGCCTCAATGGATGCTTGTCAACACTAATGGACAATCTGAGACTTGATGCGGGAAACTTTTCTGTGCGAGCACATACGCAACAATCAGAGTGATTTGTCTAGCTTGACGTGATTTGAAAAGGAACAGGTATATATTTGGGGGATCTGGTTTCTATAAATCAGTGTTTCTCACCCTGCGGGGTGCACCCCTTAGGAGGAAGAACATGAGATTTCCAATGAGTCACCAAGAAATTATTTCTACAATAGGTTTGTTTTTCATTAGGAAAATACTAGTAGAAAAAATGCTTTTGAAAGAAAATAAATTAAAAGGAAATAATAGAAATGACATGGGGAAATACCAATTTTCTGTTCTTTAAATAGATTGTAACAGTTAGTAAGTGCAAAAAGTTTAGGTGTTTGGAATCATGATCTCCTTTTTATGTAACTTTTTTTCAAGGGAAATACTCTTTAAATACTTTTTTTCTTTTGTTCTTATTGGCATAAGTAGGATATAATTTATTAACTATATATATGTTTATTAGACTGAAAAAAGGAAATAAACTTAAGTTGCTTGTTTACGAATTGCATGCATGTGACATGGGGTTAAATATTTTGGGTATGTTCAACTTTTTGAGTTATATTTTAGAAGTTAGAACAATGATTGTATAACCATGATAACATTCTAATACTCGATAATGGTCTTTTTTTTCATCTGTTTCATTTTTCACACTAGTACGAATAATAACAATAACCGCGGATCTTTGTAACGGTATCAATACTCAGCCATCTAGAACTAACCCTCATAATGATTTCATTAATTATTTACTACACATTTAACCTACTGAATCAAATCCTCTATTCGATCAATAATTTGATCAAAACTACAACCTACCTGTATGATATTATTGTGGCACTAAAACAATTTACCCAACTCATTCTAAGTAAAAGTATCTGATATTTTTATATAACTGAGAGTGAGATAATCTTTCCCAATTATTAACTTGGTTTTACACTCCTTTAATCCTTTAAAATATGGGTTTTAAAATTGATAAAGTAGGAAAAGAGACGCATGGTTACCAAAGAAGGTTTGTTAAGAATTCTATAGGGTTTCTCTCTCTCTCTTTCTAAAGACTTGTGTAACAAGTGGAGAGTTTCCAATGGACCAATCCGATTAGAATCAGATTCTTGAGGGGGAAAATGCTTTAAAGACTATCCAAAAGCTAGAGCACCAAATAAAAAAGGCTTCCCTCTGGGAATTTATCTTGAGGTAATGAAAACCTAACCTCTAGCAATTAGTAAATAAATTTTAGTTTGGTTTTGCATGGTGTATTTACTCCAATACTTAGGACATATATTTTTATTCATCGGTGAGAAAGACGTCTCCAAGCTTCATAAAAAAGTTGATTAAAAATATCCTGATTCTCCATACATATCGTGCCTCGGTCAGTTTTTTAAACAGATTTTAACTACTCCCTGAGCTTATTTTTAATTTCTTATCACTTTTTTAAAATGTGTAAAATTTTTCATTTTTCAGAGCTTAAATTTTACATTTTTCTTTTCTACGTCTAAACTTAAAACAATCGCAGAAATTAAAAAAAAAAATGACTGTGGTAAAAATATCCCAAAGTGTAATAATATTTTACAACATTCTTCAAATAGCTCAACAAGAGTAGAATTAAAAATACGTCGTACATTTTTGAAACAATTTTTTCTAACTAATAAAAACCTAGTTTTACAGGAAATAAGAAATTTAAGGAATGTATTTTAAAAAGGCATTAATGGTATAGTATAGAAGAAAATCTTAAAGTATTTTTATATAGATAAGCATAATTTATGCTCATTTGAATTTTTAAATTGTACAATTTAAATATTTATTTGAGAATTGCCTATTGAAAGTTTTATAGGCAGCTCATTTAAATAAAGCTAGTAACTATTCGTAACTCTTACTTGTCGTAAAATAATAAAAAAGTAATATTGCTATTTTTATCCATGTATAAAAATAAATAACTAATGTACTTAAATTTTTGAATTGCAAATTTTTTGTAACGTTCTATAATCTTTATGTTTGTTTTAGTTATAGTTTAAATTAGTAGTTTAACATCTTTTAAGAGTGCAACATTGTATATAAAGGACAGTTAAACTTGAAATAAGTAATATTTATCTAACTGATGCTGTAATGTTTTTTATTTATTTAATTAATAGTTTATTAAAAAGTTTTTAAAATTGATTCAAGCCATTAATTTCATTTCTGTAGAGTAAAAATTTTTGTAGCTTGAAATAAATTTTAACGAAAGGAAAATATTTAAAATAAGATGAGTAAAAATTCTTATGATTACTAATTGAAGCCTATTACTTGTACATTCAGAATCCTATAACATAAACACTTAAAAATTTAAAGGCTAATAGGCCCATTAAAGAGCAGAGAAAATCTCAAACTACTTATAAAATCCCAGTATTTCTGAGAGCAAAACACAAATTTCATTTAGTCTTCACGAACTAAATCCCTTGAATCCTTTTATGGCACATTACTTAAACTTACTAGCATAAACACTTCACCCTA
Organism: Tetragnatha montana; assembly: GCA_963680715.1. Taxonomy (NCBI): domain Eukaryota; kingdom Metazoa; phylum Arthropoda; class Arachnida; order Araneae; family Tetragnathidae; genus Tetragnatha; species Tetragnatha montana. Next base: position 18,020,677 of record OY796681.1, read on the forward strand.
GAAAAGCAAATGTTTTAGAATCCAAAGACCTAAAAGTAATCGAGATCAACTTCCCTTCGGCCCACTTCTTGGGGGATGGAAGGACAACTAATTAGTTTTAAATCAGGGTCTCTCTAATTCTGAATGCATATAAGTGATTATCTTTGAAAACGTCTGGCTAGGGATAGGGTCTTCCAATTAAAAAGTGATCAAACTGCGCATGGAAGATGAACACGGTATTTATTTTGCTAGGGGCCGTATAAGTATTGAAATCCTGACTTTAACAGTTAGAATGTTTTTCTAGTTTAACGGTGCCTAATATGTCCTGTATGTGTGTGTTTTAATGGTGTAACTGAGCGGAAATTAAAGTTTGTACATACACCTGAATTTGTTAAAAACAAATTTTGAAATATTTCCAATTTATGTGTTTACACAACTTCATTTAAATTAAAATAACTTTAAAAACACTAAAACTAGATACAAAGTTCCGATAACTTTTCCATAACCGTGTCATATATTTGCAAATGGTTATTTTGACAAATATGATATTCCTATTACCTTATATTGCTGTTTTATAATGTTTTTATTTCGTCATAATATTAGTGTAATACTATTAAGAAGCATATCCTAATTTTCTGTGAAGATTTTCAAACATTTTATATGCTTTAAGCCTTCTTTGCAGCAGTTACTACCAGATGTATTTTGATTTCCTTCATACCGTTTATATCTAAATAGTTTTGAACATTTTGAGAGCATGTACGTATTTTGAAAGGATTTTAAAATAAGAAAACTTTTAGTTTTGAATATGTTTAATCTAAGAGAAATTAGAGTAAGTTATTTATTAAAAGCTACTACATCATTATATGTAAAAGACCTTTAAAGGGTAAAACGGAAAAAACCCTCTTTTTATGATATTTTTATGTTTGAATTAAAATCGGTGCACCCAAATTACAATTTCAGAAGCAAATAATTTCTTTTCTGAAAACCCTCGATTCCCTATTACACCGTCAAGAAATGTAAAAATTACATTTTAGGAGATATTCATTCAGAATATTTAATTTTACTTCTTTTAATTTTATTAAGAAATATTTATTTAAAAAATTTTATCTAACAGGTCCTTCACTGATTAATGATTTCTTTATAGATCTGTAAGAGCAAAAGGCATACAAATAGTGTTAAAAGAATGAGATTGAATAAATAGCGCGGCATCAAAGCACATGAATGTACTAGAAATCTGCTCTTCTAAATAAACTTGGTACACTCTTGTTCTTTATTTTATTGGGGTTAGAAAAATGCCGGGAGAAAAGTTGTAAAACCATCTATCTGGTGAGGAAGAATTTCAGATGGCATCTAACATGGCGCCGGAATCAAATTAGCCCATTTGCTCGTTATTGAAGTCATTAGCAGAAACTTCAGTCATTCTTTCTGTAGCCTATAACACAGAATCGATAATGAACCATTACATTTTTGGCCACCATCTTGAATTTTTCTATTCAGTGGATAAAACAAGCATACACAACACATTCAGTATAGTCGAAAACCCCTAAATTGACTTCAATAACACCGCGTAAATGGACTAATTTATACAAAGAACTAATTATGGTTACATTTTTATGGGGATGATATCACGCATAATACTAAATATCAAAATCTATTTCAATCATCTTAGTTTTCTTTTCCTCGCGAAAAGAATTCTATCATCATGGTTCTAGAAACCTTCATAGTATTTAGTTAAACCCCATGTTTTTATTCTTTCTTCTGATGAATCTATCCCCGGAAGAATTCTTTTTGGCAGAAAATAATTCCAGGTTCACGTTCTAAAAAGCAAAAATGAATCAAGTATTTTCCTTAATAGCTTTCAGCTATTGATACTGCCGGATGGATCGATTTTTTTTTCTAGATTGGGTTATTGGAGATATCATTCACGCGAGTATTTAATGTCTGAAAGATGCGTAATCTCTGTAAAATGTGTTTTTCGGGATGCTATCAAGCAAAGTTTGTGAGCTGGAGGCGATATTTTTCATTCTCCTTTGAGAATTTGTGGAAACTAGAAAACACAGAAGAGGAGTAAGGTTTGGGAAACATTTTTGGTGGAATAAAAGAACGGTTCATGATTTTCCTTCTTTTTAGTAAATGAATATCAGAAATGTATCTTTAGAACTATTTATTTGGTTTTATTTTAAGAGCTTTTAGTAAATTTTTGTGCGCATTTTTTTTAACGCAGAGTTTTTTTTTATGTAAAATAATAAATGGAGTCGCTTATGTCATGTTTCGAAAAACTTTTGGCAGAAGCTTAGTGAGTGGTATCATTCGATTCTTAATGACGTTTACATTAACGTGGTACCGGGTGCTGTTTATTCCGAATTCCGTGCAGGGGAATATATGAACATATTTTCATAACATTCACTTTGAAAATAGCATCTATTTAAAGTATTACACGACAAAATACCTACTGTATTTTTGGTAAAATTAGCCATTTTTGGTTATGACGTCATAAACGCCATTTTTAAACTATTTAGATGCTTATTTCGGTAGCTATTCGATAACAAAATATATTTCTGATATTTTTGTCCAAAAATAATTCCTATAGCTTCTCTAGATCGCCATTTACAGCAAATTCTTTAGAAAAACAATGGTTCTTATTCCTTGCTTACAATATACGTTAAACTTATCTTGATGCTTTCAGTATAATAGGCTTTTTCCAGCGGCGGTCATTTTGCATTCATGACGTCATACAAACCCCCTGCACGGAATTCGGGAAAAACACCCGGCACCACGTTAATGTAGACATCATTACGAACAGAATGATACCACTCACTAAGCTTCTGCCAAAAGTTTTTTACACGATTGTTTTTTGACACAAGCGACTCCACTGTAACATAAAATGGTTTATTTTTTCATATTTGTTATTCATTTCATTCTTTTCGAAGGTGTCGAAGGCTTTGTCATTCCCTCAAAAATAAAAGAATCCCCCGCACAATCAATGAATAAATAGCGGATTTTAATTCCTCAAATGCCTAATTACTAGATTTTATTTATATCCGCCCCTTCCTTGAACTTCTGATGGAATGTTTCAATGAAATTACCCACTGAGTATCTGCATTACTTAGATAATTATGTGCTGCAATTTTCGTTTCAGTTTCTTTTTTGTCTAAGAGCCTTGTTTATTTTTCTGGGAGAACTTTAATGGAATATTCACCCTCAGGGATATCAAACGCGACACTTGGAATTTAGAATGTTTGCCTTATTTAATAATGGAAGTGCTGATTTGACGTAGTAGGAGAATGCAGGTCTTAATTTTTAACCGTAATTTCAGTTTCAGGTAAGAATGGTGGGTGAAATTTAGTTATCTTAAGTGCTTTATGTTTATGAAATTTAATGAAATACTGCAGTTTAACACGCTGAAGGGTTTTTTTATGTTTAATGCTAGTAAAAAGCGTCTACATTTTTGGATGTTTTTTTTATTTTAAATATTCTACAAGCCTTCTAGAAAAGGTAGTCTTTGTAACTGTCTTAAAAAAGTCAAAGTTATAAATATTCACACACAGAATAGTTTCATATCTTTCATTAAAGGTAGGCACTTTAAACTTGTTCTGTTTTTATGAAGGAATTTCATAGTAGTTCTCTATAATGAAAGCTTTCTTTGTATTCTCCTACGTAATATTTGGATAGGAAAAGAATGAAATGAGGCTCAAGAAAAATTAGCATGTCAAAAAACATTAAATTTTAAATATAAACTGTTAAAACCAAAACGTAGACCTCTAGAATGGTTCTATAAAATCTATTGAAAGATACAGGTGCAAAGATTAGTAAAAGTTACCAAATGTTGAGAAGTCCAGAGAAACTAGAAACCAAGCGATTGTTGAACGTATTTATAAGTATATTATGAATCACAAGGGTAATCTACCTTCAACCTTTGTATTAATGGAAGTATGAGCGAATTCATTCAAAATACCTTCCTCATTCAAAGAAACCACATAAAAATAGTTTCAACATATTTAATGCGTAAAGCTACAGGTTCACAACTGAGAGAAAGAGGTGATAGGTTATCCTCCTTAAAATCCTCCTTCATGGCAACCAGTTCGTTTTTAACTATCCAAGTCTGTTGTAAGAACTGAGGCTGAGCTATATAATAACCTGGAGTGCAAACTTAGCGTTTCAAAAATAAAATGTATCATTACGCCAAAGGGGCAAAGGTTCATGTTCCCCCTATTGCTTGCATGTTAACAGAATCCAACTTAACACGTTTATTTATTTGCTGAAATGGAGCGCAAAAGCTATAGAACGGTATATTTCCGAAATTTCTTTTCAAAAACCACAGGAAAAAACAACAGAGTTAAATAAATATTAGTGGTTTTTAGGGAACTATTTTCAACAAAAGCTTACTTTGTTTCAGCATTAATGTTTTCCCCTTTAGAGCAGATTTGTATCCCTACGCGACGGCAAATAACGCACAAAAAACAGCACGATATTCATAATGTTAAGTATATAGGAAGTTTTTTTCTCCAAGTTTTTTTATACATAGTATACTAGTTCAGTGGTCGTGAGTGATATATGCCACCTGCTCTTCCTTCAAACCCCTGAACGTCTCTTGGACGGACGCAAAGAAGCGTGAATTTTTCTCTCATCAACGTCCAAACCGTGGCCTCACAATCAGCGGAACTCCTCAAAACACCGACGGATAGAGGGGGGGCCACAAAAGCCGAGCAAACATCTCGAGAATCCAATCAGCGGCCATCGCTTTGGGATCGATCCTCTCCACACCCCTCAAAAGATTCATAATTAGTTTCGCCCAACTTTCCCGCTTTTTGAGCTCGATATTAGTTCCCGCCACTCGACCTGTTACGAGCGGGAATTCTTCGGGGCGGCACTACATTTCACGGGTTATTGCGAGGTCCCCGATCGAATTCTTTTCAAGGGGTTTATTTTTGTCCTCCCTCGGACCTCTGAAGAGGATGTCTAAGTTCTGAGAGCGGTGGATGGTAGTGACTGTCTTTGGTCTGTAGCAGGGGGTTCACTGTGACTGTGTGAACATCAGAACGTTTTTTTGCAGAGCTCAGAGTGAATAATTTGTGTTGTTAAAAAATGTTTCATACCTCTTTTAACCAATAGACATTATCGGACAAGGCATCTATTTATAACTTTTTTCTGTTTAAATAATTATGAAATTATTTTTCTTTAAATAGCCAAATTACTTAAAAAATTATTATTTATCTAAATAATTTTTTGTATATGATAAATTTCAGTTTTATGACACATCTTTACAGATATATATTTACTAAGCACTTACAAAACCATTTACAAATCAGTTTATGTAGGTATTGAAACAAACTCCTATTAATGAAATATCCTAAAATAAATACAATATTAAAAAGATGAAAAGTGATGTGATGATGTCGTTCTCCCACTTTTGCCAAACATATATTTTTAAATAATTTAAACTTACTCAGAATTTATGCAAATTATCATCATTATATTTTTTTCACAGCTTAGTAAGATCTTTTCAAAGTAAATGTATTTTGAAGAAAACATGGACTAGTTAATTGTCTCTTGACAGTATAGAAAAATATGCATCCTTTTTTAATGTAGAAAATATTTCCATTTGTTTTTAAATTTCTGCTATCCATATCCTGAGAAAAAATCTACGTTTTACTTTTCAATCCCCAATAGAATTCGTCTCAATTTTAAACAACGAAATTCAAACCTGGGGATGTTTGAACGCTTCTAGGATCATAACAGAAAAAGAGAGAAATTCACATTTTACCGAATTTATTATTTATTTCCCGTTTATCTACCTACATACGTTTTTGATGTCCACGCACGTTTGGTTTTATAAGTCAAAGAGTGGTGTCAGAAAATATGAGAACATTTGCCATAGAACTATATGATTTGTAAATATTTATGTTTTGATGTCGTAAAAACAAAATTTTTAAATCGAGTATGTTTACTATTTTTGATGTTCTTATGCGTAGTTTGCAAAACTATTTCATGGAATATTTGTTTTTAAATGTTTGAGTTTTCTCGAATGTTTTGATGGATAAGTTTCGTATTATGCATTTATAAAAGATGGAACATTAGAATCGGAATGAACGTAGAAAATATTTTTTTATTCACTATTATTCACTATACTTTGTTTCAACTTTTCATGAACAATACTATTTTTGTAATGCTTGCTTTATCAGTAAGCAGTCCATCTGTACTCTAAAAACAATTATATTTTGAACTCCCTTTTTCCTTCGTGAAAAATCTGTATTTAAGAAAGAGAATCTTGGGTAAAAAAAACTATTTCAAGATACTCTTCAAAGCTTTTTTACACATAACCTCTTAGTTTAAAATATTTTTACTCCGTATTTGGGAGATATTTTATTCGTTAATGTTTAATTTTATTTCCACTAATTCTCTAGAACAGCAAATATACATTAATTACATAAATAATGCAATATACAAATATTACATTTATCTATTATTCCTGAAATTTTAAAGCGCTAAAGATAAAATTGTAAATCGTTTTTAATAGGTATTGTTAAATTTTTAATATAAAGCATTTTGATCAAGGTAATCCTTATTTAAACTGAAAGAAAAGTAGTAACCTCTTTGAACTCTCTACAGTTTTATTCAAAAGTTTCATACTGGTATTGATCATAAAGTGGCAGTTACAGCGTCCGAGAATGATTTATGACTTTATAATGGAAGGGGAACAGTGTAACCTTTATGTCTGGACCTAAACACAGTGTTAGCGATAAGGTAATATGTTCTGGATATTCTCCATACACGTAGAAACCTGCAATGCTCTATGGAAACTATTTGCTATACCTTCAAAGAGACATTGTAATGTTTAAGTTTTATAATTTAGGTGGTTACTGGAAAAACTATATGTACCGGATTTATTCTGTTAAGATAAAATCGATCATTATCCAAAATTATAGTTTTATAATTTTTTTAAGCTTAAAAAAAGATACTTGTGCAAAAATCCATAATCCTTCGATAATTTCCTTCTCCCATTTGATTCCTGATTTCCGGTTGATTTTTTAAGTTATCACAGTAAAGTTCACTGAGCTAATATCCCACCCAACTTAAGTTTTGTACAGTTAGTCCTTCTATAAAAGCATACAATGATTTATAAATAGATATATCTTTTAATGTTACTTTCATAAAGCTTATTCGAATAGCCGAAGAAAAATTATCATTCCCACCAATTTGAAATATTTAAATAATTTAACACAGTGTTTTCAGGTAACGTCACAACCGGTTATTTTCTTTTAACTGTGTATCTTCTGTAGGGCTTTTAACTGTTGCTAAGGCCGTTGTTTATCTGTTGCTAAGGAAGTTTTTAGGTATGGGATCACATGATTGCAAATGGTCCAATAGAAGAATTCCACAGCTAGTCATTTTTTGTAACTGTTAACCTCTGTGGGGCAAAAAACTGCAACCCTTCTGTTGTTAAGGCCGTTGTTAGGTCCGAGTCATGTGATTGAAAATGCTCTACACTTTATCTGAATATACGTATATCTAGTTTTAAAAACCTAAACCACTGGACAAATCTCCAATACATCCCTCCCTTTGAGTTACACCACCCTTACCCTAAACAAGTGATCGGACATCTCTTTTCCGCTGACTGGCAGAGATTCGCCGACGCCCTGTCCACTTTGCAATTCATTCCGGACACCCCCGGCCATGAAAAATGACCACCGAGTGGACAGTATCTCGCGTGTCGGTGTCCTGCCCACGCGATCTTCCTCGCGTGCGTGCGGGAGGATATTTTTTTTCTCGTTCCATGGGGTGGGGAGGATGTTCTTTCGTGCTCCGTTGAGATAAATGAGGGGATTGAAATATCTGAGGTGATTGAATGATTGTCATCTTTTTTGAGGAACTGTGGTGTTCTTGAACAGATGGATTGTAGATCGATGATGTAAAAATAGATTTTTGTTCGAGAGTGTAGGTTTGGTGTGGTAATATATTGTAGCTGGGGGAATGATTCTTCAGTAATGTAGGTTTTCTCATTGAGCATTCATTTGTTAAACGTTCGTTGATTGTCCTTTGTTTGGTTTGTTTATTATTTGAAACTCGCTTTATGTTTTCGTGATAAACTTACAGAAGCTCTATACTGTTAAAAGTTTGTTTTAAAAAATTAAAGGCGAGCAGTTTACGCCACCTTAATTATTTTTATGAATTGAGTGCTTGTAGAATGAAACTTCATAAAGTTGAGTCTGTAAAAAAAGGTTTTCAGAGCGTTTTTTATGAAGTAAGAGAAGGAGAATGTTCGTTCTGCTATTTAATGTCTCTTGTTCCCAAAATGTTACCTTCAAAATTGTTGGAAGTAGTAATAACACAGTATTTCCTATCATATTCACCGTATGTTTAACATTTTAAGACAAAAATCAATGTAAATATAATTTTATTGTCATATAAATACTTAGTCTCGCCACAAATGAAGGGTAGGAAAATGTCACATACAATTACTTAAGGATCCTAATACGTAAATGTTATTACAATTTGTCTATACCAGTGGTTCCCAAAGTGGGTTCCGTGGAACCCCGGGGTTCCACGGAAAAATTTATGGGTTCCGCGTGACAAATTTTATTTCCTTAAAGAAAACAAGAATGGTGTTTTTTTTATATTAAGTTCATCAAAATGCAAATCCTACCAAAAATATATATTAAATTCTTAAAAATGTATGTCCGAAATTCTGACATACATTCGGACATACATTCGGACATACATTCGGATGGAGATTAGGTGTACCAAAACAAATTAAAACCCTCTTTTTATAGTCATAGTACTTCCAAAAATTTTCAGGGGGAGGACCCCCAGACCTCCTTCTCGGTTTTTGGAGCTAGATTAATTACAACTTTTTAACAGTAAGTTGACTTGTTTCTTTTAATATCAGATATTAAATTTTGAAAAGTCGTAGATTAAAAAAAAAATTCAGGGTTCCGCGATCATTGGCAACAAATTGGAGGGTTCCAAGACCAAAATTTCTATTTCTAAACCCTTAAAAATAAAAGTTGATAATGCTATTCATTTACAAGCTTTTTTTCCTCTTTTTTATGACAACATCTTTCCCTGATCTACAAAATATCCCTTCATCCCCATATGACGAGTACCTGGATATATCCTGACAGACAACTAGATAACTTCTAGTGCCTCAAATCGAATCTCCACAAAAAAATCCCACTTGAAATTTGAATGAGATATTGTCTCCCGTGTGCTCCTTGCATGATGTGTGTCCAACGAACCCATCAGTCCGCTTATCCTTCCTCTAAAGCCATCACTCAGCCACAGAGGGCGCTATCCATTTTCTTATGACACGGGAGTGTGACAGCAGGTGTCTACATCCGATCTCTGGCAGAGCGGCGTATGTCAGGGGTATCGAACGCATTCCTGTCTGTCTGCTGGATTTTTATGGGATATGGTTTGGGAGTGATATTGTTGCGGGGTTTGATGGGAATGTAACATGGAAGCTGACTTCTGTTAGGAAATCAGGCAGGGTTTGGTCTTTTGTTCGATCATTTATTTAGTTGATTAAATAAGCATCATAGTAGTAATATCATATGGATATTGAGATGCTTTTGGTTTAAAGGTATATATCCACAGTAGCTTTATTTTTAAACTTAATGAGAAAGTCTGTAAAAATTACCCCATACTCTTCCTCTCATATCATACAATGGTAGAGTAGGACACAATGAAATTAGGGGTAAATGGTCCTGAGGTACAAATAAAAAAGAGGTTTCAAACTTTGCGATTTCAAACTTCGGTTAATTTCAGTACAATAACCCATCCGATTTTTAGTAAACAATCTAAACGAAACATAACATAGTATAAATCATTTCATAAACTAATTATTTTTAGAAACCCAACTACAAAAGGGGAATATGCTGCGCAAATAGATGTCATTACTTCCCTTTTAGCTTAGAATTTAAAAATGGAATGTAGTACCATATCATATTTAAGAAAACGAATTTCGTATTTTAGAAATAAATTTTAATGTGATTATATCGCTTTATTTAACTATTTAGTGCTCTGAAACCTACCAAAATAATGTATAACTATCTGAATCAGACGTAAATTGCATTTAAACTAAGCTTTTACTACTTATTCCCTCAATGTTACATATAAAATTTTACCTAAAATTTTATTATTCGTGTGTTTTGCAGGGATACTAAACTCATACAATTTCGAAGTATGGATTTACTCTCAAGTCATTATGATGCAAAACATTAGCGAAATTATTTAATAAATAATATGAAATTAGAATACACAAGTTAGAAAATAAAAATGCTCTCTAAATATAAGGAGGAGGAGTATATAGGAGTAAAATTTATTTTTCTCTACTGAACCCTTTAATTCAAAGATAATGTTTACTTTCCATAAGAATCTGTTAAGAAGATATTTTGATTAAGATGCAATATTTTTCTAATTTACCTCATAGAGTTATCAGGAGCAATAACTGAGAATTGAAACAGTGTATGGAACTAAAAGAGAAAATTACATCAGCAAGCTTTAAATTATGAATTAAAAGATAAAAAAGCAGGAAGACTTATTCAAAAGAATTAAAAAGGAAGGTTCGGAGAAATGTTTTGTCAAAAAAGTATTCGACTTTCTGCGAATGAAACTCCGAAAGTCGTATTAATTAGTTTCACTTAGAAACCTTTTTAAGTAGTAAGATTGTTATCTCGAAATGAAATGATGAAGTACTCGGATGAAATTATTTTTATACAGTTCTGAAATGCTTGCGGCATACGGTTTCTAGTGTAGAAAGAAATGCGAAATATATGAAGTTTCAGACAGATTAATCTTGAATTTTGGGAAATAATATTTTGGTAGATATTGATTTTTAGGATTATAATTTCTTTATATTTAAATTAGGCGTATGTTAATAATTGTTTATATTGGGAATATTTTCTATGAAGTAAGTATATCTTAAACTTTTGACTAGTTAAATTAGTTATTACTGTGATACTTTATACAGTATTTAACCTTAAACTATTCTGTTATTGTATGGACCAAGGACAAACTTAATTTTTTTAAGTTTTCAAAAAAACTCATACACTTTAATTATACGAGTCTATAACTTTATTTTTAGGTGTTCAAATATTTTTTGGTATTATCTTTAGAACACATTCCTTTAACACTTTAATTTTTAAATTATTAATTATAAATTTTTATAGTTAACTGAACAGATTATATTTATAGGTTGAGAATGACTTTCTTTCAGGATTTTTATAAAAATTAATTACATCATTTATATTCCCTTTAAAATTTCGTATGTTGTCGGTAGTTTAATACATAAAAATCATTTAAAAGAAATAATTAATACATAATTTTGTTAGCTAATAGTTAGAATGCTTTTTGAATTCATAGTTTCAAAAGATTAAATGTAATTTAAACTGCTTCTGATTCTGATGCTTAGGTAAACTTTTGAATTAAGTATTGTAACTATCAGCTAACAATATATCCAACCTAAAATTTAAATTGATGTCAAGTTTTATAACTGTTAATAATTTAGATTTTAAAAAGTATATCACTACATTTTAAATTACAAAATTCCTAATAAATTTGTAACCCACGTAAACAATTAGTAATGCAATATTTTTATTCCCACACTGTTAAATTCACAAACATGTTTACGAATAACTTTCAAAACAACATCTTTCATTCCAATGTTTTATCAAGGAATGATTTTAATTCCACCATCAATCTCCCTGTATGTTAAACATTTTCAGAAAAATTACTATCTTCCCACTTATAATTTTTTTCGTCGTGTATGTACTTTGCAACAAAGTATCCATAACAGCAAAAAAAAAATACTAATTTGAATCACAACGGAAAGAACTTCATTGTTTACCTCGCGATTGAAAAACATCGACCATTCAATTGTCTCGCCTTAAAAGTACTTCTGGTATTAGTTTCGGTTAAATAAATGCTTAATTTTCACAGAGAAGGATCTAAGCCTTTATTTACTGTAGCAGAACAATTTCCTTGCAGACCAGAAGCTTCTAGTAACAGTTAATCGTCACTCTAGTGGGAAAAGAAAACTAGCTTGTTTCACTCGGCTTAGTTAATGGCCGTTGCTTTGCCAGAATTGTCGGTTTCCGCTCTTTCAATTTTCAGCTAATCTACTCATTGTATTATTTGTGAGAGATCAAATCCGATTGTTTTGAAGAGCATTCCTTCTTGCGCATCAAAGGGTTTATTTAATCACTTAAGTAACCGAAAGATATCAAGATTTGAATTCTTTCATTGGTTTCTGAAATAAAAGAAGAGGAAACTTTTAAAAGAATTTTGAAAGTTTTTTTATACTTACACGTTACTATTAAACTTTCAAAGAAGGAATATCAAACAATTAAAATGTTTCATGTCAGAGGAATACATTTTGTGCAAATAAACCACGGGATTCTCGTAGTAAAAAAACACTAAGTAAGTACACTAAGTAGTAAAAACACCTGAATAAGGATACATTTTTTTGTAAAAAAAGGAATTTTTGAAACATGTTTACGTGCCGGCAGGGATTTAAGTTGAACTTATGCACTGAGTCTTAAGACGGAAATATTGTGTGAATGTTTAGCGTTTAGTGGAAATAAAACTTTAAGTTTATTGAAAAAAAATTACCTACTTTAATGCTTATGTGAAACACATTTTCCTAACTCCTTGTGAAAAGAAAAATGTGGGGTGAATGCAATAGATAGATAAACGTAAATGCAAGAGTGCAGGGAATAGCTGCCTAGGAAACTTTTCGTGTCATTTGCAGTGGTGGTAAAATCAAGCCCGTATTACCGGAACCTGACCGGCAGTCAAATTTCTAATTGGTGGAAAACTGGTATTCCTTCTTGAAGGTTACTGTCATCTTGTTTCTCAGGATGGTATCTGCTGTTTCTGGTTATCGGACAATAGGACAACCACAAACAACCCCCTTCATTGGTCCCTCCAACGAAAGAGAGGAGAGAGAAGTCACTCGGTGGTCTGCTAATTAGGTGACTTGGTCTCCTTCGCTATTGTTGGAGGGGGTCATGAATGGGGAGAAAGGGCAGATTTTTTTAACTGATACCATCCTGAAAAACAGGGTGACCGTACCCTAACTGCCAATCAGAAGCCATCAATCGTCAGTTAACCGCCGGTTAGGTTACCGGTGAATAATATGTCCGTTAGTGTTTTAGGTGAACTGTTTATGCACCCACGTTGTTCGTTTTGCGAGGAGTTGGGGAAAAGTTAAGGAAGTGTCTATTTGGACGGCAAAAGCGGCAGTTGGTGTATGTGCCGTAGATCTCGCTGTTACGTAGCAGTCCCGGCGCTTAGTGTTATCTCCAATCAGAACCGTTGCCGTGTAAATAAGAGTAGAGTTTAGTTGTATATTTGCAGTCCAAATAGACAGTGCCTATTTTATACTACTTGTTTATTACATCCATGAATTAATGAGTGTATTGGCTGTTGCAGAAGCTGTGGTACCTGCACGTGCTCCCGTCGCTGAACGCGGAGCTCCAGAGCCCCGAAGTACTGGCGGCCGCGCTCCAGCCCCTGCTCTTCATGATCGAGGAGTCGACGGCAGACGAGTACGCCGAGCTCATCCTCCCAGTCTTCAGGGCCGTCTTCGCCATGCCCAAGAGCGTGCAGGTAACCCCTCACCCTCTTATTAGTTTCCACAGGAAAAGTGAGGGAGACAATTCACTATCTTCACTTTGGATGATTCCTCTAAAATGAACACCAAAAGTGAAAAGTCTGTGTATGAGCATTTAGCTTCCGATGGCTATTCGTAAGAAAGCACTGCCGGTGTTCATCTTTGCATCTTCTGCGAAAGTCAAAATTAACTCGAGTATAATGAATGATACACGGCTAGCTATGCAGAGAGGATGCTTGGGATTGCTTGGCTTTGAGGGGTTTTTCGAGTGCTTCTGTTGTTGCAATGTTTCGCTTTTTAACTGTGGGCACAGCTGCATTATTGCTCATTTGTTTAGGATTTAAAATCCAAAACGAATCCGCAATAAATGATATGCTCAAAAATAAATTTTGAACATATATACAGACGCTTTCTAACTGCATTTTAGGTAATTCGGTAATACCTTATATGAATTGCATATTACATTGGATTTTATGGTTTTACATTTCTTGTTCAGAAACATGTTTTTGTTGTTGATTCTTATGCCACTTGGAATATCCAAGCTCCATCCGCAAAGCGTACAGGATCTAAGGCAGAGGAGGTGCGGCTCCTGAGAAAGGGAAACCCATGAATGGCAGGAGTCCGACTTAGTTCACAAACATTAGGATGCTAGATAGCTAAAGACTTTGTTGCTAAATTCTTAGTATTTGTGAATAACAGGGGATGATATCCTAGCATTCCAAAAGCCACTTTAGCTCTACGGTAATATTAGCAGGATTTCTTTTGTAAATTTAATCAAGAATAGTGGGAAGAAAATTGATCACAAACGTCGGGTATTACAAAAGTGGTCTGAGATTTTAAAATTCATTTATCATGGTTCAAACAGTTAAATTTGTATTAAATTAAATGAAAATATATTGGTTTCTTTACCTACAAATTATCCAAGTTTCATGAGTTTCACTACAGTTGTAATCTAAATAGTATTTCCTTTTTTTAATTAAAGTTTTGTTTGTTTTAAAAACATTGGTCATTCATTTTTTCAAAATTGTGGTAAGATTAGAAATTAGCTTGCCCTTTCAGCTAAAAAAAGAAATACAGGGTGTTCGGACACTTGATCACCTTTAGCCATTAAAAAAAACCATTTTGCATTCATTGCAATGTTAGTATGTAAGTTCATTTATATTATTCCTATCTAAGAGATGTAAATATATTTAAATATTCTTGGAAAGTCGTTGAAAACAACTATTGACAGTTTTAAAGAGTATTCTTGAATGTTATTTAAAAGGGCATCAAGAATTCAATAGCTTAAAATTTCTCAAAAACTCCTTAGAAAGTCCTTAAAAAGTAAACTTAATTTTACTCCTTATACTTCTGTACAAACCCTTCGAAATTTTGTCAAAAATAATAATAAACATCTTGGAAAATATTTTTTGTGCACTTTTAATTAATTACTAAACTACATACCATTACACCTCAATTCTCTACTTCGTGTAGCTTGTTAAAAAATTTTTGTTAGGAGTACTGATAACTTCAGTAAAATACTTTGAAAGGTCATTCACTTTTCTTCAGAAACATTCTTCCAGAAAGTCCTTCCATCTATTTTACACTCTTAAAGAGCAAAAATAGTTTGTGGCTGACAACTATTTTGTCAAACCCATTTTCTGCCCTGACAGCGCTTTAGCGGTAATTCATTTTCTAAATAATTTCGCAGTTTATTAAACTCAATATTGACTTCTCAGGGTGTTAAAATTTCCTGACTTTAATAAACGGCCAGGAAAATACGATCCATAAATATTTCTGACGTTCTTGGGGGAGAAACATTAAAACCAGTCTAAATAACACATTCCGACAACTATTAGCATTTTTGATGAAATGGCTCTCTTATTTTCTCGTTGCATCATATCAGAACCCGAAGCATGTAATGAACTCTTGCTTTTGTTTCGAAATCAAAGTTGACGCAATGTCCGTATTGTTTGAGATGTTTCTGAATACTTAATGGAAAGTGAATTATTCATAATGTTTCTTATCTGTCGTTTTGATGGCGTTCTCCTTATGCAACCCGAAGAGTAAAGAAAAAGTTGTTCACAAACATGGAAAAGGTTGAGAATTCTTATTTTCCCTGATGATAATTGTCTTAAAGTTTTGAAAGATATCACCTTAAGATGTTTATCCTTTTGATATGAGGTTCTCATTCCATAATGTTACAACTGATTAGAAACATTATAAACAAACTTAAGCAGATTCATTCAAAGGATATATTTCTAAGAAATATTCTTTACAAAGTTATTATTATCAAATGTTTATTACCAAGAATTCAGACAGAATTCTAATGTATTTCATCTTTGAATTGAAGTAAAATATTTTTTATAAGAATGTATGCTCATATTTAAACAAAAATTCATCCAAATTATGCAGACACAACTTTATTTAAATCTTACTTCTATCTATAATAATAAAAGAGCTATACCACTCACTCACTCAGCAACGCACAGCAAAATCTACCGGGGCTAAAGACACGAAACTTGGTAGGGTCAAAGACCTTACGGTGTATACGGGCACTAAGAAGGGATTTTTCGAAATATCTTTTTTCTGACCCACAGGGGGGTTTGGAGCGTTTTCGACGTTTTTGAGCTCAGCGGCGTCCCAAATGATCCCAGATCTTTGTTATTTCGCAGGAAAGTACCTAGCAACAATATCTAGAAAGGCATTTTTCAGATTTTGGATATTCGAATTTTAAGAGGTCTGAATATTCCAAAAATCCGTTTTTGCTGAGCATAAACCAAGTTTTACATTTTCGAAGAAAACAGTATCGAGAAATCGATATTACGAAGTGAACTATTGGTAATACCTTCTTGAGAGTATTTCAAAGAAAGTAATTTCTGGATTTTTCGATATTCGATTTTGGAGGGTGTGCACGGGGGTTTGAATATTCACTCCCGTTTTTAGTCTTTGGATCCTAGCACCCACATTATTAATGTGATTGTTGTGAAATTTTAGCATGTTGTTCCTCACACAACCAGGAAGGTTTGCAAAAAAGAATTTTCTGAATCAATGCATTCCAAGCAGCATTTTTCGGCTTTTTTCTAAATCCTTAGCATCCTTCAATTTTAAATTGATAACGGTTATTGCTCCTTTCAGGTGAAGCAATACATCTATTGTTAGAAATATTTATTTAAAAATGTTTTATAACAGGTGAATTTTTTAAATTCTGATAAAGAAACAATTTTTAATGATTAAATAATTTTTGTTATAATAACCAAAAACCGTTCCACTGAAAAAAATTATTATTTTTTCTATTTTTATCAAATTTAAGTATATTTCCAGCAAAGTTCAAATTAAACAATATTTTATCAGAGGCATTTTCAATCGCTGGTGTCGATTCAAATTATGTTTACTTTTATTTCATGTTTCTTTCAATGAATAAGTTAGTGATGAATCAGCAAAGGGGGGTTCAGGGGGTCTCCCTCTGATTTAAAAAAAAAATCTTATTATTTAAAAATGGTTATAAACACTAATTCTAAATCGATTTTTTATAAGGTTTTGTTTAAGATCTTAAAAAAAAGTATGTATATTTAATTGTTTTGTATTTTATAAAAATTTAGCGGGATGAGGGGGAAATAAGTTTTATCTATAGAAATTGCTGTTCAATAATATTTTATTTTTTACCTACCTTTATTATGAAGCGAAGGCGGAGAAATTTGCCTCAAATATACATTTATACCAATTAAAGAAATGGATGGAGGGAGAAAATGACAAAAGAGAAAAAAATAATGGGGTTCAGAAGGTCCCCTGACTTTTTTCCTATTTTGAAAAATACTCTTTAAAAACGGGGATGGGGATTTCACACGTTAAATCTAAACAGGTGGTATTTTTAAAGTTTTTTTTTACATCTTAACTAAGTAGTATGGCATCAAAAAAAGAATCCTAGCGGGAAGAGAGTTGACTTTATTGCATCTAAATGACTCCTCGGAAAGGAATACAGCAAAGATTTATTTTAACACACAGTTTGATAAGCCTTTTATCCCCCGAGCAACGGCGGGTATATCAGCTAGTAGAATAATAAAACCTTTACAACACATCCATTTTGGTATCACATAAATAATAATAATTATTTTTTATTTGTCTTTTTATGTTTAATGTTTTCTTTTGTGTTGTCATTTCATTGTATTTTATGTAATACTGTGTTTGTGACAGTAAATTCAATTCAATTCAAAAAAAAAAAAAAAAGAAAAACATACCAATTCATATTTACTGAACTTAACCATCGAATATGGAAAGCTAGTTATTTATTTTATACGAAATCATGTCATTCATCACACCTTTTACATTTTAGAGGTTATTTAAATCAGATATGAAAATTTTCATAGCATACAGTAATTGTATTTAAAAGAAAAAACGAACATGCGAGTTACGTTTATATTCTAAGCTTATAATGAAATAAAACACATTAACATTTTTCTTTCAAAGTAAACAAAACAATAGGGGAGAATCAAACCCTTAAACAGCAACTAGAGACTGTAGATGTAGAAGCTTCAATAAATATTTAAAATTTAACTTCCTACGTTTAGACAGAACGTTTCGTTCGTTTATAAATCAGCACTGAAGTTTTAGTAACTCAATTAAGATGTCTACCTCGACAGACACACTCGAATGCACACTTTCCCGTTACAAAATCAACTTAGAAAGAATACGTAACCATCACCATAGCGGAACTCCCACTCAGTAACCTTATACCTTCTCTCTCAATGACTCCACCTGTTGAATTCTTGGAGAACAAATAACCTTTCGCTGCCAAAGACGGAGAGAGAAATCCGAGGATCTCCGCACAGCATGTATATTAAATTTCGTCCCCAAAGCCCACGAAACAACAAGAATACGAAAGGCTCTGCACTCCTGTCAGGAAAGAAAGGCCATTTGTCATTTCCCAGGATTAGAGGAGCATTGCAAATGGAACGAGTGCATCGGTCGTTCTTTGTTTCCCTCGGATTAAATGCGCGAGGCCCTGTTTCGTGTAATGAGGAATGGGAATCAAAATTTGCGAGGACAGTGATGTAGCGGTGGGCTGCTTTTATTGAATTAGTTTCTTAGGGATCGCGTTGGTTCTGCCGTGGTATCGCCGTGGTAATGGGGTGTTAGAGGAAAAAAGTTTTTTTCGGTGAAGAGATTGTGTTGTAATGCATGAAGGATTTTTTTAGAATGCAATGAGTTCACAAATTTACTTTAATCAGATTGTTGGGTCTGGATTTAGTATGTTAAATACTGGCAACCGTGATAAGGTAATGGTAAAATTGAGACTAATCTTATCTGTTCACTGCAGTTTTTGAACTTGCATTCATATTAATTATCTTAGGTGAAGGAATCTGCAGTATACAGTATGTATGTTTCTTTTCGGAGCATTTGCAACGGCATGGTTTACCTGGGAGTTTTCTGATCAGAGTTCTTACTTTTCATTGGGAAGCACGGAATTTTTTTCAGTATTATTCCTTCTAATGTTGAAGGAGATCTGTTTAAGAAATGAATTTTAATGTGTGAAATTGATGTTCACATTTCTAACTTGAAATACATTATCACGGAATTTCAGGAGTCTATTTAGCACTTCAATGTCTTTTGGAAGATTTTAAGAAAAATGTCTTTTTTATATAAAAACACCAAATCTAAATGATCTTAAATCAAAATATTTTTCATTACTCTAATCTTGCCTTTTTATTCCATTTAAATACATATGTTAAACCGGAAATAAATGATAAACCGGACATTATCAATAATGCCCGAATTGAAGCATCAATGTGATAATATAATTGTACTTAAAAAACTGTTTCTACTTCTATCAAAAATATCAACAGTTGTGGTAAATTGATTATACTATAACTACTTTTAATTACAAAGGAACTTGTTTAGAATCAATTAAGGTGTAGTTTTAGCAAAAGGGTAAGATCCTAATGTACATATAAATACCATTTCCCAAAAAGTATCAAACATGTATCAAAATAACATTTTGATGTAAAATTATACTGAAATGGCCTTCTGAATCTTATGAGGATTTGATGTTGAAACCATTAACCTTTATTTATTATTACTCACCTTTGAGTTATTTATTTGAACAACTTTTAATATTCACTTCATGAACAAAATTAATTACTAATACTTCCTACCGTTTAATTATGAATACTTATACCATTAGGTTTCAGTTTATTTCATACCTTTTATATGTATTTACTCTAAGTTCCAATACTTGATAATATACCAGCTCTCTAGTAACCGAAGAGTAGGATTCTCATTTCAAATCAACAATTTCACTCCCAAGTTTCCCAGCAAATCCCTCACCTTTACCAAGCAACTTCCTCTGATACTCCTTTGTATGTTCCAAGACCTTTATCCGATCTCTATCTATCGATCTCGGAAACACAAAGACTTGCTTAAGCGCCCATCGCTAATTGTGCCCTGTGGTTGTTTTCAGGAAAACAATGTGGCTGATTTTCCGGGTGCTTCAACAGCCGGCTGTCTTGGGGGAAAGGAGCCGTTTTTCAATTTGCGGTATTGATTAAAAGGGGCTCGGTTACGCTTTAATAAGCCGTGATGTGCCCAATTAAATCTTTGTTTTCGAGTAGATATATCGGTTTTGAAGTTTTAATTTGATGATTTTTCCTTGAGTTTAAAATATTTTTGGATGCTTTGTTGGCGTGGAGGATAAATTACATAAATTTAGACCCTATTATACGATTAGTTATTGTATTTTTATTGTTTATCAAAACAATTTTAAACTATATTGTTTATAATAGTGTTTATTTTATGTTTTAGTTGTTTCTTTTAGTAGTTAACACTTACGATTACCTATTTTTACGATTCTAAATTTCGTCCTGAATATCTAAAAATTATTCGAGAACTTGTATTTTTTTCGTGCACTTTACCCTAAAATTATATCAAAAGGTATTTACTTAATTTGCGTTGCAAATATGAATTTTACATAATTTTTAAAGTTCTGTAGTCTCAGTTTACTGAAAAGTGTGGTGAAGACTAATCGACTCTTTTCAAGAGCAAATATGTTTCCGTGAGTTGCAAATACATGCAGGAAAGTATCAATGTAGTACTGAACAATTCAATACGGGGTTTGTGTAATAATCGTACAATATTAGACAGTTTCCTAATTTGAAGTAAAAAAAGGAGGCCAGAGAGGAGAGGTAGTTTTTGGAAAGTACAAGTGAAAAATATTATTTGTTTTAAAATAAGAAACTTGACCAATCTCATTAAAATAAACGAGTGAATAAATATTGCCAAAATACATAATTCCACGTAGCACTTAAAACTGTAGTTCTTCATGTGGCATGGCTTCGTCCCATCAGATAAACCTCTACTACCTTAAATCAAATTAAAGAAGACAGCCTCCCGTGGGAAGAGGTGGGCGTTCGCTATATACTACACTTCTGAAGGATGGTCATCCTTAGACAGCTCAATTTCCTGGCCACATCATTCTCCATTTCACCTCAGGGGTCTACGAAATTTAACTTTCGGTCGCGCGTTAACCGCGGTTTAGCGACACTTTATGACGGGTATATGTCGTGGGCCAAGGATTTGTTGCGGGCGTAGTTTGCGTTAGTTACTCCTCTGGATTTTAGAATATACTTTTACATTACCGTAACCATTCTGATTACGAAATTTATATAAACAGTGTTTAAACTTTTTGTTCTGATTAGTTAAGATTTTTTTATTATTATTAATTAATTTTATGGGGTAAGTCCTTTTTTATATTGTGTTAGTCCATAACTGTATAAAATATAACTTTCACCTTTATACATTCAACTCATTCTGGTACCATGACTGAATTTTATACCGAACGTTGTATAATTTTTCAGCAATTGCATTTTTTAAATCTTTTATTGTTAGTTACTTACATTGATATGATATGTTGTTTTAATGTGCATAATATAATAATGTTATAATTATTATCCTTCTAAAACTCAAAACATTTCCCATAAAGGGCTTGCAAATTGCATCTAAAAGTCATTATTTTTAATATTTTTTAAAACTTGCATTATGTTTATATCTAACACAAAAAAATAACATTGTTATTCATGAACTTATTCTAACTCATTAAAAACATTAAAATTTAATTTGTGTTTACATTCTTATAACAATTCCTTTGGTAATTCTGATTTTCTTTTTAATTTTTAATGTAAGTAACGATTAAAATCTAAATTACTTTCTAAGACTCCCAAAAATAAACCAGAGAAGTAAACAGATATTTAAAATAAAGGTTTGAATAAAACTATCTAGATTCTCGGTTATATAAGAAGTCTTTTTGTGTATAAGGGATATTGTTGAAGCTCGAGGCCTCTATACAATACAACTCAAGGTATTATATTAACACGTATTTATCAATCAAATGTCCTTTTTCTTCAATGCTATTCCTAAATTTACATCATTCAGGTAGGTATTCTCCAGTTTTTGTTCAATGCTTTATAGGGTGTAAATTTTATTTAATAATTGGTTAAGTGATGTTATGGCTTTGTATTTTCAATCAGCATTGATTTATTTTCACTCCTGCTTTCAATTTTAGCAATAAAATGTAGGCGCTGTCACAAAATTCCCTTTTGAATCGATTTCTTTTGAACAAGAGTTTGCCTTGAAACCTGCGTTTTTCTCTTTTCAGGCGACAGTAACTCTCTTGGAAAATATGGACATCATCATGAAAAAGACCCCAAAGAGTGATCTCAAATCTGAAGTCCTACCCATGCTGTACAACGCATTTGATTCGACAACGCCTCAGATTCAGGTAAGCACTAAACTTGTTTAAAGAACCTATTCTAACCATGTTGTTCAATGATTTAAGTTTATTTTTCTATGTAATTTTGGTATCAGTTGTGGACAGAACCAGAGGAAATATTATGTTTGGCTGAGCTGTAATTAAACTACAACAATTTAATGTCTTTAATGTACTTTTTGCAGTATTTTCTCCACATATTTCTTGTTATTTTTAGCATTAAACCAATTATAGAATGTTTCAAAGTTCATTAATATGTGTGAAGTGTACATTTAGTATTACTTAAGGGGGTAGGTGCACAACTTTCGACCAAAAAACACATTTTTCAATTTTTGCATTTTCAACAAGTATTTTACGCTTCGAACGATACCAAAATTATTATTCTACGCGGAGTAGAAGTATTTTTAATTTTTTTTTAAATAATTAAAGATGGATAATTAGCTGTAATTGTGGTGCCACGCCCCCTCAAACCAAAATAAACGTTCTGTTATATGTTCAGCCTTGAAATTTAGCTTTTTTAAAAAAAATTGTGGTTTAAATATTATAGCTATGGTGATGATATGCACTTTAGTAATAAGTTTACTAAATTTCACTTTTCTCAAAACTGTATTTTTTACCACATAAGGAACATTTTCTCAAAATCTATTTGTGCAAATTACTTATAACTTGGTATTATAATTAATGGCACTATGTTACATATTATAATGGGGGGGGGGTTCTCAAAAAATTCATTCAAACTGAAGTTACTGTATGATACATCATGAAATTTCAGTCCTTTTGAGAAAAAAGCCAAGTACATCCAGATAGTATTTTTTTAAAAAAATAACCAATCATCATAGCCTTAAAATCTCTCATTTAAGTATGTAATATAGTTCAGGGAATACTCAGAAAAAAATTTGGGAACTTTGATTCAGTACATTTTTTAAAAATGTTCCTTAAAAAACCTCATTTTTAACATTACGGAGATAGGGACTTTGTTTCGTGCACCTACCCCCTTAAAATGTCCTACTCTTTCAATGAAAAATGTGTGTGATTGAAATATAATGATCTATTCGCACATTATTAAGGAATTAATACATGAAAACGCTGATAAGTTTAAACATAATTCTAAAAACTATTTAGAAAGTTTATAATAACTTAATCCTCAGCATAGTATGCAACCGTAACCACGCCGCTTGCTAGATTAATTAGTATGTATTAATCAAAAACGTTTAATTGCCTCAAAATATCTATGTTATATAATGGTCTCAACGAATTATCTTTCCTTTAAACTTTAAACTTTTCTTTCAAAAACCGGCAAATTTCAGTAAGTATTTCAGAAGTAGTTATCAATCAAACCCCTGAAACAACGAATAACAGTTACTTACCGTAAGAATCATTTAAACATAAAAGTTAACAACCAGTTTTCAATTTCTTTCCTCACGCTATTAAAGGCTTTCCTTCTCAATTTCGTTTTAACTGTCAATCATTAATGCACAGTTCCAAACTATACAACAAGTTCAATAATGAAGTTTTACGACAAATCAGACCCACATCATAAATAACGAATATTTTTTAAAGCTTTAAATTGGGCCTAACAGTGCCAAGCGTAGAGATACCCACACCATTATTCTCCCTTCTCATTAGCTAACGATATCCTCTCGAAAAGAATCGATTCGAGGCGAATTGGTTAACCGGCTAATTAATGGCGACGTTCACAATCGAATAAAAAAATCGACCAGAGTGGCGCAAAATAAATTCCTGAGATAATTGGACGATTTTCGTTTCCTTTGAGCGTTGACACGTGCGGTTGTGTGTGGGGGGACTGGAAGGAAGAGGAGGGAGTTTTGTTTTCGAAAAACGGTGGTATGGGGAGGGTCGTGTAATTAGAGTAGGACGAATTCTAGAAGGGATTCGGGATCGAGAGTAATATATGTAGTGAGATAATTTTGAGAAAGGTTTTTTGAATAGAAGTGAGTTGTGATGATAATTTAAATTAGGCTTGTGTCATACCGCTCGAGATGGAAGTGGGGTGTAACTTGGTCAATGTAATATTAGTAATTCTCAATTTGTATTTTCAGGCATGGTGTATGTTTTTGTATTTCATAAATAATATGGTATATTTCCATTTCTTCAAAACGGAAGAATAAAAACACTGTTTTTTTAAGTGAAATGTAGAGATTTTATATTTACTTCCCAAGAAGTCTGGCACACTTTACCCGACAAAAAAAACCTCTAGTTTGGTATTGATACCGACTTAGGAAATCCAATAAATAATACCCCTCCCTGTAGTGTTTATAGAGTCCTACTAAACAAGGAAACTTGTACCAAGCCAAGAACTCTAGAAGACCAAACATTTATAAAGTGCTAAAAAGGAAAACAACGGGTTCCCAAGAGGGAGGGTTTAGGTTTTAAAGCTTCTGAAAATTTAGTGGAAGAAACAAAAATATATATTAAGCATTACAACCTTTATCAGACAAAGGGGAAAAACGCAACCACTTCAACAGGGAACAAAAATAAACTCCCAATGGATGTTACTTTACCGCAGAAGCTTCTTGTATAACAAATCGTATTTTCCTTTCATGAACTGATTTTTATCCCACGGTTGTGAGGGAAAGTTTGTTGTATTCAATCAAAAAGCGAAGTAATAAAGCTAGACTATGACAAATTCAGGAAAGCCTTTTATTCCAGTCTTTTAGCCAACCAAAAAAAAAAAGGTCATTCTTCCTCCCATCAAACGACCCCCAATATATTCCGCCCGCATTCTTCCGCCCATTTGAAATCGCCTCATTTCAAAAGCAAACGGTCAAGCTCTCCCTTTCGAACTCGCACATTAAAAAGAAGGATTTTCTTCTTTTCATCCCCGTTATATTCATATCCATCTCCTGGGCTGACCGGGCGGAAGAAATCCCTTTTTCTGTTCCGGGAGAAAAACGGGATTTATCCCTTTTTTCCGGATCGGCCGCTGTTTACTCTGCAGTTCAGAGAAATGAAACTAAGCCGCGTGTTTGCTCATCCCGGGAGGTTTCATTTTTTTGACCCTCCCGGGGTGGTTGCGATGAAAAATGTTCGATTGGCGGATTTATTTCTGTACCTGTTCGGTTCGATTGAGGAGACGTTGTAACGGGGTTTTATGGGGGGTGTTTTCACCTCAAGTGTTTCTCTTTTTCTTTAATACGTAGTTCTGCAAATATACTTCATTTGTTGCAAGTTTCTCCTCTTCTAAGGTTTCTATCAACACTTTATTGAAAAAATAGTTCCATTGATTCTGGAAAAGATAGATAAATTACATTTTAAAAATATTTTTTCAATACAGTTATAAATAACTGTATTTTTATAATTAGAATCGATCGTATATATAAGTATTTATATCTCGACATTCTCATCATAAACCATAGGTTTACTATTTGAATGACCGCAAATTGAATTTAAATAAACTATACACATCATTTCGCCCTCAGTGTGCTGCCCTGCATGCGGTCGCTCAGACAGCTGACTACTTGGAAGAAACTGCCGTCCGTAAAATGGTGCTGCCACGGACCAAGCAAGTCTTTGAGAACAACAACGGGATCAAGGTAACTTATTCTTAATATCCGTTGCCTAGCACTACAAAATCAAAGTGTCACTAAATTTTGAAGCAATATTTATATACTTGCAAGCTGCAATTCAAGCTTGCTCCCTAGTAGTTCAACAGTATCTATCTAGCACTTATGACTGTTCTACTTGGTTACGCTATATCCCCCTCTGCATTTTGAAATCCAAGTTTTTAGGTTACTTTTAGGTAACTTTCAACACTCTATTCATTTTAAGATATATGCACAGTTGTTCCAAACTGGTTTTACCCAGGCTGAACCCAATATAAATGTACATACTACAACCACAAAAATAAATATCTGCCTCTATAATTGTTGAAATTCTCAATTTTTCATGAAAAATATCTGTATTTTTAGATGAGAAAGATGACTTTAGAGATTCTATAACTTTTCCGAAAATTTAGCACCTTAATATACGAAATTTAGTTCCATTAAAACACATTCTAGTCTCATTCAAACTCATTATTATCATTGTATCGTCGGTTGACAGGAAAAAGACACTAAGTCAGAAAGGGTAGAAGTTTTCTTTTCGAGGTTACGCCAAATTGGCAAGTTTTTTCGGTAATCCCATAATTCAAAACATAACAAAATTTCTGCAAAATTTAACGTAAACTCTGAGAGTAAATTTCGCCCATTTCTACCGGCTTCCCGTCTTTCTCCTATAAATCGACGATATTATATATATTTGCTGTATAATGTAACTTTCGCCTTTCAAGCAAAACTGCGAGGTAACGAAAAGGGAGTATTATCTTTCCATACGTTTCAACAATTTGTAACTTCCAAGAAAGCGAAACTCCTCACAGTGGCATAACCTCGTTAAAATAACTCTCCTCTTAACCCTTTCTCCTAAGCCAACAGCTCCAGTCTCTTCTCCGTGACTTATCTTTATCACGGTCCGCTAGGGATGTTTGCCTTCCTTATGGATTCCCAGAATCCAATCTTTACGAGTCACGAAACCATATTTTGAATTATTTGAGTCTTTTAGGCTCCTTGAAAAGCTCCACCTTACGTGAGGAACTCCTCCGAAAGCAGTGCAAACATTTATCGAGTCATCGAGACGTGATTAGGCTAAAATAGTTTCTTTTGTGATGCTCACTCAATGTGGGGGTTTTTTTATGAACGAGAATAATGAAGGCTTCTCTGACATCCTAAGCGGAATATTAGTTTCCTGAGTGGACTATGAATTTAAATAGTTTCAGCTTTAAAGTATAAAAGGGATTTAATATTATCGTATGGCTACCCTTAATATTTATGAAACACGCTCTTCTAACATAGTCATCACATCATGGTAAACATTACAACAGTGGTTCTAAACTGTGGGGTTGGACTAAGTGGACAAAGTTTTTCTGGGGGACCCTCTGACCCCCCCCCCACTTTTCTGCTTGAAACTCTGAATTGCCCACGCTTTTTATATATTAAGCTATATATTTAATGGGCTTGGGAATTTTCCGGGACAAAAATCTAGGTATGGGTCTTGTGACATAAATTATTAAATCCATACTCTCTCTCTGGACCCATCCCGAAAAAAAAACTTTATACGCCGATAGTGTGAGTATATAGAAAAAGTTACAATATTCATATCAAAGCCAATGTCGGGTTCAGGGGTGCTAGTATTGCTTTACATACATTGTTACTGTATGAAAGGGGGCGCGATGAAAATTACGATTGGAAATAGGGTCGTCAATATTGAAAGTTTAAGAAGTACTACATTATAACATATTAGATATTACCCAACACCACATTAAATGAATAGAGGATTGATGGACATCGAATTACGTAATAAATTACCATTAACCTCTTTAGATCTTGAATTTGCTTTTAAAAAGAAAAAGCAGAAAAGCTGTGATAGTGGCTTTTTAAAAAAAAACACTATCAGAAACTTCAAAAGAAGAAAGTTTGTACAGTTGACCCTGACATTCCCGTTGACATTGTATAGTACTCTATTAAATTCTTAAAAATAAACCTAACTTAGTGGGCTCCATTTTATATTTAATACAAAATGTAATAAGTCAGCTTACATAGGTCCATGAATTTCAAATATCAGTAACTTATATTTCTTTAACTTTTATTAGCTTTCTCTACAATCCGAACCCAAATAGAGTTGTTAAACTAGGTATTCAGAAAGTTCATTAAACTAGTTCTATAACTCTTAATTAGAATAGTGATTCCGTAAATACTAATAACTCAACACGGAAAAGATATTTCTAAATAACATATTTTGTGTATTTACTCAAATAAAATGCCTGCTTATGGTATGAAATAATATTTAAAAACATGGCAAAAGTGATGCAATCATTAACTACGTACTTAAAAATTTATATTTTAAGTCAGTTTTTAGAGTCAAATGTCGCAACAGAATTAATTACTTCATCAAATTCAAATTCATCAATTCTTCATCAATTCATCAATCAATTTGTCCAAATAATTAATTTTTCCAGTGTATGTATCTTGATATAACCAGCGTTCGAAATTGGGCTGTTTTGCTGGTCTAAACAACAACAACAAGTTGTTTTGCATCAACTAAAAAACGGCTCGGACCAGTAGAATCAGAAAATCACTGGTCCGCCGGACCAGTGATTTCTCGAACACGTGTAAAATCATTTAGACGATTTGTTCAGTGATAGCGGTATTCATTTGATGATTGCATTTGGTGAGGCAAGTACATATTTTTGACAGAACCCGAAATGTGGTCATATGGGATAGGGGGAGCCCCCGGCGAAAAAGAAAAAATATTATTATGTATTGATTTTTAACATTACTATTTGGTACTCAAATTCAGTGCAATAGTTACTTTATATATTTAAACCGGTCCTTTTTAATTTGTCGGACCAGAGATTTTTGTTGCGGACCAGTAAGATTGGCAAAGCACTGGTCCGCAGGACCACTGTTTTTTTCCCCCCAATTTCTAACGCTGGATATAACGAATCAAACACGGGGACTACTGAAATTTTTAATGCAAATAAAAGGTATAAATGTATGAATTTCGAGTTTATTTAGACAGTTTCTTCTACTGCTTAAATTTAAAACTAAACGCTCCATGGTTTGTTTGGTTTTTTTTTTGGGAAATCTTTTAAGTTCTTATAAACCATTTTTATAAATGCCTAATCAAGAAACCTTAGCATTGACTTTCTGTTTCAGGTGCAGGCCAATGCGCTAACGTGCATCGAGAAGATCATCGACAAACTGGAAAAAACAGACATTTTGGACGAAGTGCTTCCGATGCTCAGCAAAGCGAAAATTCAGGACCCAGCCATCTTAATGCCGGTTGTAAGTAAGTACCAACAATCCTCTTTTATTTTGTCACTTAGTCTAAGCTGAAAGTGAAGGGACCCTGACGATTCATAGGCTTCTTGACTGTCCCATATCTCTTAATTATTTTTTTTAAGTAGCGGTGTTTATAGTACCTTGCATTAGTTTGTTACGTAATTTATGTACAATTAAGTCTTATAACCATGTACTACGTTTTGCAAAAAAAATATTCGAATTAAAGGGATAAATTCAAGGTCCCCCATGAACAAATGTGTCCGCTAGTCCAATATTCATCACGAATCTCAATATTAGTTACTCGGATCTCGAGCTACTTTCCTTTTTTACTTTTTAAAGTATTTATAAAATTCATGAATTTTTAAAATAAGATCAATGAAATTCTTTGAAAGTCTACATATTTTAAAAAAGAATTATCATAACTCTTTAAAGTGTAGGTAAATTACTTATAACAAAATACACAAGAAGTAAGGGTATGTAAATATCATTAAAATATCTGATCAAATATTTTTATTCATTTTAAGCATTATAATTTTGTTTTAAAAACATTCATCTCTTTAAATTTCGTAATTATTTAATATTTGCTAAAATACCTAAAATTTTCATTGTTCCTTTCAACATTTAAACTCAGTATAGAATAGTCAATCAGGAAAATAATATTTTGAATTTATATTGTATGTTTGTTTATTTTTTATATTCCCTCTATGATTGTTTCTAAAAATTTTTAGATTTTATACTTTTTTAAACAATTTTATACTTTAAAAATGTCAGCGTTGATCCCAAAAAGTTACTTTAATAATAAGTAAATTATAAAATTTTACATAATTGCTCATTAAAATAATTTAACTAACATGCATTACCTCGAGTTCATACCATAATATATTATTAATACAAAAACTTTTTATAAAAGTTTTATTTTCAAATCTCTTAAAAATCTTATATCTTTTTTTCGCTGCATTGCATATCCATCTGTAAAAGTTGTTTTTCCTTTGAAGTACTCTTACTGCAGCGAAAAAAAGATCTTGGGTAGTTTCTCACACTCTCTGTAAAAGTTGTTTTTCCTATGCTATTCAATTAATGCAGTGAAGCAAATAATGGAAACTTATTTTCTGCTTGTAGAAAATTGATTTAAATAGATATTATAAGTACTATACATAGGTATAATAGCAAAACAGAATGGTCCTTGCTTTTACCGTTTAAACCTTACAGTAAATTTTTTATTACAATAACATAAACTTCCTTCCTTTGACTAATTTAATCGTTAGACAATTTTAATATACTTAATGATAAGATGTACTACATACCATTTAATTGTTCCCAAATCAATTTACTACTGGTAAATAATATATAGAAATGCGTTAATTATGGTATTTGCATTTATTTATCCGAATAATGTAATCCATGTATCTGCAGGTATTTTTCATTTGGTAAAATATTATAATTTTAGATATTATATAGGAATATCATGTAAATATTTCTTTAACTTAAACTTAACTAACTGAAATATTAGGAAAATTTCGGCTAAAAAAAAGAAATAAATTTAAAAACCACAATATATCACACTCCTTTAATCCACTAACAAAACCATCCATACTGATCATCAGAAAAATAAAAGTGAAAAGGGCAGTAAAAAGTTACACTTTTAGGTTCTCGGGTGATTCGGGTTTAAATTGGAATATTAAAAACTGAAAAAGAAATTATATTATGGATTTGTCTGATTTGCACCGAACTGTAAATCATTATGTTTTTTAGTAAACTGAATAGATTTTAAATGCAGCTTAAAGCCCAAAGCTTCTGAATTACTTTAAAACTACAATAACAATTTAGAAGGAATACAATGAACAATGTAAAAGAAACCTTCTAATCCTAAACCAAAACAAATGATTCCCCTCATTTTCTGCTATTTTCGAACCACATTGAATAGATTTCTCGAATTTTTCCAATAAGAAAGAGCTAGAGGAAAATCCCCACTTGTTTTGCTACAAATGAAGTGTAACAATTCCCTCCTTTACTGATGCTAATGAGGGGAAAAAAGCAAAAGAGAAAAACTCCGAAACTCTCCAATTGCAACAAAAGTTAATATTTCCATCCCTTAATCAATAACGTGTCCGTGTGTACTCGAGAACAAACCCTTTCAAGACGACTTTAAATATTACGCAAACAATTGGGTTTGCAGCGCCATCTCCCGATCGAATTGGGTCTCTTCTTCTTTTTGCTTATTGATTTCTCCATCTTACAAAAGGGATTTGCATATACCGGATAATAAAACGCGTATCAAAAAGGTAGAACCCCGAATTCCGTTTTTTTTTTCCTTCATTTTTTATATCCTTTCTCCCGAATTTTAAAAGCATGGCAAAGAGGGACATTTTTCTTTCGGTGTTTCTGCTCTCCTTTTCTTTCTGTCCTTCTTTCTTTTTGGAATTCTTTTGTTTCCGCGCGCGCGTGATGGCATCTGTCGTCGAGATTATTCCGAATGGCAATCGATTTCGATTCTTTTTCGGTGATGAAGTAATCGCATCGCTTCGACGCAGGGGAATCGGATTGGATTTGAGACTGGTGTTTGTAAAAGTTTTATTTTTACTTTTGGCAACTGCACGTCTCGTGGCGTAAACGCTTGCTGAGCACGTCTGACGGTGCGCACGAGACTTCTGTTTTCATAAAACACGGAATGATTGATTCGGTGCTTCCGGGACGAGTTTGGAAAAGCTCCAACCACTTGTTTGATTTAAAAATTTTCTCGTCTTTTTGCTTCTGTGGAATACAATAGAGAGTTGTCGTCATTCATAAATTCTAATATTCATTTCTTTACGTTACAAATCTGCTGAGATGGTAAGGAAACTCATCTCGAAAGTCCGGAAGTTCAATATTTTTTGCCTAAGGGGAAAGAATAACCACTTGTTGAATAGTAATCATACCGTAGCTTTATCTTTGTTGACAGTTCTATTACTGCTGGAAAATCATTTTTAATCCCTTTTTTGCTGCCCAATTATTTAGGGTGTTCTTTGATCTTTTAAGAGTCACTAAAGAGTATACAGTTCTGATTTAATTCTGAAAACTCTGGAAAAGATGCCAGTATTAAATTTTCAATTATGGAACTATTGAAAACATTTACATCTGCCTTGTTATTTAAGGCTATTGGTTAATCCACACAACCTTTCACAGTTCTATAATTTCTCCTCATTTACAATGTTCTGATAGAATGTATTTGGATCAAGAACACACAAACGAATCTTGTCATCTTATTTTTGAAACAAAAATATATTGGAAACTGATACATTTTAAGCGTATGGGAAAAGTATATGATTGGTAAACTTTAACCGAACACTTATTAAATAGTTGTAAATATATCTCTAACTTCCTGTGTATTTCTCATTTCATAATAGGGGAAAGTATTGTACCTCGCCTGTACTTTCCCATCAAAAATAAATTTTCTAAGTTTGGCTTCAAAGTTAAAGTTTTTTGAAATGTACATATTATGTTTTGCAGTGAATTTTATATCTTAAAGTGTATTGTTTCACCTATAATAGTACGTTCTTAAAATGAGGGTGAGGATAAAGTGCTCCAACTAAATCTATAAGCTAAGTGGTTCAATTAAGATTTGTTCCATGAGTTTTCACAAACATTTTATTAAGTTTAGAGGTGCAACTAAAGATAGTCCAGCAATACAACTCATGGTTGACCATAAAAGTCATATCTCTGTGAAAACAATTAATTTTTCTAAAGAAAATGGTGACACTGGTAATATTTGATCCACACACTAACTACAAAAATAGAAACCCCTTTGACAAAGTTTAAACAATAGTTCTATGAATCATTTAATTACATTACATTTACATTCAAAATATTTGAAAGCAAGCAACCAAATATGATGAGACTGAATCAGTTCGGAGAGCATTCCAATTGGCCTTCACACAATTAAATCTTATCATGGAAATCTCAGTTTCTTAAAAGAAGGCTCATATCTGTTAAATAAGCAATAAACTACGATTTTTTAACACACTACCCTTGAAACTATGGTATACAATACTGGTATTTTATTATACATCTCCTGGATAACAAAACACCGTGTAACAAACATTAATGTATCACAAATTTAAACTTTTACACAATTATTTAATCTCTTAAATTCAGCATTTCTTTCACATCTTTCAATAGCTTCTTAAAAATTACATTCACTATCCTTCATAGTTTAATCTGAACAAAGTAGTACGTCTATCTCCCTATATCAAAACAAAACAAAAAAAACATCGATACTTTTTCTTCTAAGAAGAAAACTATACACATTCCATTCGATCACGCACAATCTATAGTGGTAACTGTAACCGAATCAAAGAATTGCACTCTAAGAAACAATAACATTCCTCCTAAAAGACGCTTCTTCTGGGAAAGATAAGCCTTCTTACAAGGACACAAAACCTGGGTATGTTGACTCGGCTTTGCAAGGTTTTTTTTCTTTGAGATGGTTGTTTCCCGGATCCGGTGAGGGCGTTTATTCAAATTCGAACCTACCCTTGAGCCAAATGTCCGGAAGGCCCTCTCTTTGGTATGGAAATGGGGGGATGGTGGTATTCGAATGAAATGGAGACTTTCGGTGGGCTTTTCTCGGTAGAATCGCTAAGGAGATTGTGATTGGTTTTGTTTTGATGGAGGGTTTTTAAACTATTTCAGTGAAATTGAAGGAATGGTTGTTCTTCTGTGTGGATCATGTTTATTCGGTTTTTTAAGTTAAAATGAACGAAAAAGATTCTTCGAAGTCTTGAAAGTATGTTTTCTCTTTCGAACTTAAGCGTAGGAAAGACCTTTCCTGTAATAGAAATTTAGCGTTTCTCATCTTATCATAATATCACTAAGTATCGCTAATTGAATCATCGCTAAGTCTTGAATTTTGAGTGAAATAGAGTTTATTAAGTTATATTCTTTATTAAAGATGAATTGAACTTTTCTTTTTTTTAATATTTATTAATTTATTTATAATCAGTCAAAACAAACAGAACAAGAAAAATATCCATATAACCTGGGATCGCAACGATCCATGTAGGTGAACAAAACATGCGTAGAATAAATTACAAAAACTAAAACGTGAAGAAGTTATGAACTAAAGTGAACAATACATAAAAATAATATAGTAACAGTATAAATATAAGTATAAATGTATAAACAGGGGTGGCAAACAGGGTGTCTTAAGTTACGGGTTTAATAACTGTCATAAGGGGGTGGTGCATAAAAAATGTGGATAGTTCATATTATACAATAATACAAAATTTAAGCAAGAAAAATTTCAATATTTTCTATAGAAAACAAAAACTCTTTTAATTTCTTTTAAATACATGTTTGGATGAACTATTTTGTATTTCTAAAGGTAGTAAATTAAAGAACTTAGGAGCTAAATAAAAGAAATGTTTACAAAAAATAGTTTTTTCAGGTTTAGGTATATCATATACTATATTGGGTCTTCGAGGGTTTATTACGTTACGCCTTTTGCATATTTCTGAATTTAAGTAAAGACAGAGACTTGTTTTAAAGAAAAAGAGGTAGCGAATAGGTAAGATATTCAATAGTTTGAAGCTGTTGAACTTCGAAATGAAGTTATTTTCAGTTGAATTTAAAAATATATAAGCCTAAATAAATAGTTTCCGGGGGGAATATTTAGAAACTTTTCGTGTAGTTCGAACATACTTTTATCTTCAATTTATATATATATAAGAAGTGCACTTCATTAAGATTACTTAAACATTTCAACACTACCTTTTCATCTTATTTTGGTAAAAATTAATAATTTTTTAGACACAAAACTAGGTACCATTTAAAATTTAATCCCTACATTTGCATCATCCTTTCGAGGAATTGTTGTATGTGTTTGTTAGCCGATATATAACAACCCCCTTTAATACATACGCGATATCTCTCCACTGGGTACTCTTACGAGGAGCCGCAAATAGCTCTATAAAGAAAAGGAAAATTCTCTATACATAGTTAAGGACATTTGATGCTTTGGTTAAATAATGCAAACCACCAGGTTTAGTTTCTTTCTCTCATAATCACTCTCTTTTTACTCTTTTTCCCCAACTATTTCCTTCTCCTTTTACTTCTTAATGACCCCAACCTTCCATTTCCAAGTTATTTCCATTGAACAAAATGTACCCACTCAACCCGATTTGTTACCATAAACTGAAAAGGGGCCGCTAGCTGTAGTTAAATTGTTAAATTACCTTCTGGTGGTTTTCCCTAATCGCCCACCCTCACGGGAATAGGTAAGATCGATGAGTCCCTGTCTAGTCCTCCCCAGACAGTGTTCTATTTTTCGTTCTTTTGTGTCGTTTAGAAGAAACCCTTTTGTTCGTCTGGCCCTGACACTCATGGCCATTAGGGTCGTGATTAAGCTTTTCCAGATCCATCTTATAATCTCAGCAAAACGAAAATAATTATCGCTTTAGTCGTAGAAAACCAGTTATTTTTAATGTGTTCTTTCGATTAGTTGAAGTTTTATTAATAATTTAGCAGATATATTTTTAACCAACCTAAATTTTTAAAGTTCATTTGCCCTTTCTAGGTAAAAATTTAAGGGAAATTATCAATCGCTATTTTTTAAGTTACCTACTATAAATGTCATGGGCAAAGTGATACACCGGGTATTATTAATAATCCCTGGAATCACATTGCCCGTAACATAAATATACTTTTGATAAATAGGGAAATACGGCTGCAAAAATAAGAAATAAAAACCAAGGAGTTTTACAACTTTATTGAAAGTAGTCTCTTTATAATCAAAGTTTGAACTATTTATTTTCAAATCTCATTTCAACTATCTGTTCAGTAACAAAATTAGGTACTTTAGAATAACTGGGTACAAATCTCATCAATCATACTTTGTTATTTTTTCAAATTACAAGTAAAAATTAAAAAACCTAACATCAACAATGTTAGTTGAGGTATTTTAACATTTTTTTTTTATTTTGAAATTTAATTATATTTGGAAATTTATCATATTTTGTTGTTTTTGCCCTACTAATCCTATTTTACCTGCCCAAAATTAGTTCATTATTATCATAATGTCCATTTATTATCGAGTTTTTCAACTCTATTCGAGTAACATTATTTGTAGATTTAATGAAATGTAGTAATTTAGCTAAACTTTTGGCCAATTTAAAGCTTTGTGTGATTGAGTGAAGAAATTCATAACAGCATCAGTTTTAAGAAAGAAAGAAATTCACTAAGAAATTCCATTTTTTGAACGTTAGTCCAACGTCTTCATAATGATAATAAATATTGTTACATGCAGTCATGTTTTTGCTCAGAGAAACATTAACTCAATTTGATTTTTGGTAAGATCGGAAAGAGCTATTTAAGGATAAATCTTACGACAGCATGAAACAACAGAATAAGTAGTTATGCATTATTATATATAAATTAGCATCCCTTTTGGAACAAAATACAAAAGTAAAAGATAGTTTCTGTCCAAAATACCCCCATGGTTCATTCCTGAAACCTTAGTAAGCTCAAAAATAAACCATCTCGACCATTTGTCTGGGACGAGACTCCCCCAGATATTTCTCCAGACAGAAGCCACACTCGGGTCTAAAATAGGTGAGTGATCTCATCGTTCAGACAAAAGAAAGACAGTTTGCTGGGTTCTCGGAAAATATGAACCTCGTCTATTGGCTCTCCGGGTTTTATGTTTCTTTGTAATTGCTTGAGACAACGCAAAAGAAAGATCGAAATAGCAGGTTTGTTGTCAAATTGATGGTACAGTAAGCGGAATTGGAGGTGGCGAGCGTTCGAAAGGTCGTCTTATAAAAAAGATTTTTTTTTATTCCGAATCTGAAAATATTTTTCAAATTTATAACATTTAAAACATAAATGAGACGGTTGTAGTTATTCTACCGATAACATTCATCAATAACAATGTTTCATTCGGAACTCAATCATCTTTCGGCCTCTGTCATCTTTTTTAATCTACATAATTTATATTAATCAATCGTTTTAATATTTGCTTGTATAGCTACAGTTCAGAGTACCTTTAAGCTATATTTATAATTTTAAATGTTTAATACACTTATTTCAAAACATATTTAAGCAATTCATAAAAATTATTTAATGTAACTATTACTCTACTTATACTTTTCTAGAGACTCTTATGATAAAATTACTCCCATGACTTATTCCTATGCAAATGTAACAAAGTTTCAAAATTTCCATTTAGTTGTCAAAGATAACTGATATTTCTCTGTATTATGAACGAAGAACACCCATTCAATTTTTCTCCAACCACTTGAACGAGTTTCTCCTCCAATGAACTTTCTTTGTAAGGCGGCAGTAAACTTTCTTTTTCACTTGTTTTGTTCTATACCATTTCAGTTTCCTGTTAACTTTCCGCAAATGGAGATCTTTTTTGAATGGTGCTTCTTGGGCTTTATTTTCAAAACTTTTCTCATGGTTTTTTCTGCGAGGATTTTTTTTTTTTTTTTTTTTTTTTTTTAGATTCCAAGACAGGACGTTCTTTTTTCACTCCCTCCTCATTTATCTTTCCTTTTAAGAGACAGTTTTTTGAAAGGGTGGAATTTTCCGCTTCTTTACCTTTTCAGAAAAAGAACAGTTTGGAAGGGGTGTTTAGAAAGAAAGATAGTGACAGATGGTCAGTAAAGGATTTAAGTATATTTTCTGACGTGTTTGTGCACCAAAGAAGCGTAATTTTAATGAAGTATTAGTGTATTAAAGATAACATTTTTGTACTTAAAATAATATTGTATTAAACTGTTATTATTTGCGCTTCTTTAGAATGGTATATAATGTTTAATCAAAAATATTTAGAGCGCAGTTTTCTGTCATCTGAGGAACGGTTTTTGTGACATTTTGTTAAGTCATTAAGTTTTGTTACATGCAGTTTTTGTCTTGTAAAGTTGTATAAATTTTAAATTTGTAAAATGCTTTATATAGAAGAAAAGGTTTAAATACGGGCATCCCGCTCCAAGTGGCTATTGGCGGTGCTGAATACTGGAGTTAAGGGCTATAAATGTTCAACTTGTTGATACAAACTAGAAGAGAATATTTGGAAGAGAACATTCTTCTCTCTAAGTAGTGTGTCTGTAGGGCGAGATTTTGTAGTTAACTTCAAACTTTTGACAAATGCCTGAAATCGTCTTATTTTCTTATGGTTAGTTTAAATTAACTTCACCGGGATATATGGAAAGCAGAGATTCTAGGCTACTTGTATAAGCAAACCTTTAGACCGCACGGCTTTATTTTATATGTCACTAGCTGATATGCCCGGCCTTGCACGGGTGGAGTGTATCAATTTATTAAAATTTTCTCAAGTTACATGCCTAATTTTCTGTAACCATAATTACCAATCATCCTGGTAGTTTTTCATATCCCGGTGTTCCCAGTATTTTTTCATATCCCGGTGTTCCCAGTATTTTTTCATATCCCGGTGCCTTTTTCATCTTGGTGTCCCCGGTGCCTTTTCATCTCGGTGTTCCCGGTGCATTTTCATCACCGTGCTCCCTGTGCCTTTACCCTCCCGGTTCCAACTGTGTAAATCTAACCTAACCATCCAGTTCCGGTGTTGCACATTTAATTACGACAGTTACCCAATTATCCATTCTAAGTGAAAAAAATCCATTAAAATTATTACAGACTTTTGAAATCCCAAAATTTGTAAATACCCCCTGTTTAAATTGAAAAAAAAATCAACAAAGAAACAAATTATAAGGTTAAATAACAAATTGATCTAGTGTTTCTATCATCAACTTTCTAAAAAAACTGCATGATGTAATCTTTACTTTAACCAGTCTAATTCTTAAAACTTTCTATTTCAACTTAAAGTTTCATGGAAAATGAAGTTTTTCATAAGAAAATACTGTTATAAAGTTTTTTATAAGGGCCGTTTTTAATTTTTTAAATTATTAATAACCTTTTTAAAACATTTAAAACAATTTTAGCCAAGTTTTATCTTTAAATACTTTGTTTTATGTTTAAAATTGTTTTTGTTGTATTATTTGCAACAATGCGAGTTAAACAGATCTTCTTTAGTGGAGAAGTAAGGCGATTTTTACAAAAAGGCCTAAAAGGGGGTGAAGGGGTGGTTTTAGAAATTTGGAAATGATGTCATTGTCTTTCCCCCGTCCCCATACGTATGTGTACCAAGTTTGGTTCGATTCGGACGGGTAGTTTTGGAGAAATTGAGCCAAATCTGTTCCGGACAAACCCAGGCAGGAACCCAGGAACCCAGGGACACCTTCATTATATATAGAGAGATAAGGGGTCATCTTCCGTA
This sequence comes from Tetragnatha montana, assembly GCA_963680715.1. Lineage (NCBI taxonomy): Eukaryota > Metazoa > Arthropoda > Arachnida > Araneae > Tetragnathidae > Tetragnatha > Tetragnatha montana. The sequence continues at coordinate 18,060,114 of OY796681.1, forward strand.
GGTATGGTTGGTGTAAATACTGGCACCTTTTCTTGGTGTAAATAGTGGCCCCGATGTAAAAGGGGAGAGAGAAATAAATTGGTTCAAAGTAACTGGGGAACGGGCTCTAGTCCTAAGAACAGTTACATCTTTACCGACGTTTACTTCCAGCCTCATCAATGAATACAAGAATCGGTTGACCAAATGCTCTCATGAAAACTTGCAGACGATTAACGGCCGTATTCACAGCTATCAGCATCAGAGTTATCACCTTGGCGACGAAGTGTTAAGTCCAAAAACCGTATTCACAGCATCCGAATCAGAGCTTATAATCGTCCTAACGATAGCACCTCGAAGCTGGAGGTGTCAAACTCTGACTCGGTATCGACGCATGCGCAGTCGCTACTTCTCCACGGAGACGAGAAAGCTTCAAATAAAATGGATGCCGCCCGACCATTTCGACTGAGAAATTGTAACATCCGATCCGGATAATTAGGCTTCCGATTGAGCAGATCCCTGTCGAGAAATGATTTCTATGATGGAATGAAGAATAGAGAGGTAGGTTCTGTATAAATATAACCAATAAAAATGTCTATCTGGTACTTGCTCAATGTTCATGCATACTACACTACATGATACTACAATGTAAACATGGCTATGAGCGAACTACAAAATAGATTGTGTATTAAAATGAAACGCGATGTCATTAACTCCTATCTATAATATTTATTTTCCTCTTGTTAAACGTTATGTTTTGAATCAATTTTAAACTTTTTATTCAATATCCTTATATTATGTTCTCAGGCGAACTTTTGATTTTAGTGAATTCTATTATGCTATATTTTTAATTAAAAAGTTGTCTACCTAAATACAATAATTAATATTACATAAGGAATTGAATTTCTGAAATCCAAAAAGCATTTGTTTATTTAAGAACACTCATTTATAATTATAATTCTCTGTATTCTGTGATTTTAATTGAGTAATGAACTGTTTTGTTGGAGGTTTAAAAGCAAAACATTTATTTAATGTATATTGTCTTTTTCATGAAGATTAAATATATTTAATTGATAATTTTTTAAAATCAATTTTAATCTCGATATTACATATTTGAGGGTTTAGATTTTTCTTTTTATTACAGGTATTGACCTCAGAAACAGTTGCTTTTGAACAGCTGCTTATTTGTGCCTTGAAAATTCATTTGAAAATTATTGATATAGTTTTAATTTTCTTTTTAAATTGTGAAACAAAATATTTTACTGTATTAGTAATGTAATAATTTCTATGTATTTCTTATTATACATTTCTTATTATGTATACAAGAATTGTTCCTTTTTATGTTCAAAAAGTTGCTCAATTTACTTTTTATTGAATAAAAAATCCACTTTAATTAATGTTGTTTATGAGTTTGTAAATGTATATTATGGTAGCTTACAGTGGTAATATTTTTCAGAGTTTTCATTACTTTCTTCAAATCAGAATATAATTTTTGATTCAAAAGAAACTGAATTATTTTTCAAAATGTCTTATTTTTTGCATGGAAGTTTAATGTGTTCTGGCAGAACTGTTTTCTTTCTTTTGTTTCATAAAGAATGTTGGTTTTTTTCTCTGTATTTTTTTCTTATGTATAAAGTTGAAATGGCATTTTAATGATTTTATTAGCCATTACTATTGGGATATACTATCATAGCTTTAATAAGTATTTTTTTCATTTTTAATTATTCATATTTTTTTTTTTCAAGAATAAAAAAAATAAAGGGAAGATTGAGTGACCATTTTAAGTATTTTAAATTTTATTTCATAAATACATGATGCAAAAATAATAGGTACTACTGTTTTAGTATTTAGTAGTGTTATTAAAGTATGGGCCTTTATAACTGTAAATCATTAAATAACTTTTATTATAGTCAATATCCTAAGGAAAGAAAACCTTTTTTTTAAACAATCTAGCTTCATTTAATAGCTTCAGAATTTATTATTCACATCAAGGAAGGGTTGGGAGAAATTTTAAATTGATAGGTAGTAATAATAATAGTATCTTAGATAGTTTTAATATTTATTGTTCAATTGAGTTTCAAAAATTTGTGCAGGTTTACTATAGAACAGCTTTGCAAAATCTCTTGAGACTTACTTTATACTGCTTTTGTGTTTTAGAATTTGAGATTATAATCAATGCTAATTTATATAGGTCAGGTACCTAATATAAACTTATGTAACAAAGCTTAAGCTCCTAAGAGTAAAACCATCGTTTTTATAAATTTATTCTTCATAGAGCACCTTTCATTATTTAATTATTTTCTACATCAATGTTTTTGTTTTTTTTTCGCTCCAAGAGAGCAGCTGATTTTGCTCGTTGCTTCTTTTTGCCACTCACTTTTCTCTTCATAGTTTGTTTTGAGCCATTTTTACTGCATAGGTTTTCATTTCAATTTATTCATATTAATCTAGTATCTATCAATAAATTAGAATGTCCTTATTTTTAATTTGATCTCAAATAATGCAAAATTAAAATGTTGCAAAGGACTCATACATATAAGGTATAGGGAGAAAGAAAACCCTACAATTCACTGATTAAAATTATGACAGCACATGAGCACATGTAAAATCAATTCAATTCCCAGAATAATACCCCAAAATTCATTACTCGATGATAGTTAGCAAAATAAATTGTTCATCATAAACGATAGAAACACGTTGATTAAGGTTTTTGCCTTTGAATTTAATAATTTTTAACACCTCAGTAAAAGTACAAATTACTAGTTAAATGTATTGGTATAAGCCAGTTTATAAATGTATCATCAAGTTACATACACTCAGCAATTAATTTAATTTGATATATAATAGTTATACGATTGTATTAAACATAGCAGTATTTTTATTTCAGTCGATCGGCCAGCGTAAGGCATTGCCATGTGTTTTTATTTACTAAACAAACTAGTTACGAGTGATGTGATTCTCTCTAGCCAATCAGAGAAGACCTTTTCAGCGCGAAACACCTTCGCCAAGCAATCGCCAAAGCCAGGATCGGACTCACTTGATCCGAGTACTATGAATACGGATCCACTGCTGACACGGTGCTATCACGACCTCGCGTTATACTAGTGTTGAATGAGTCTGATGTTCACTCGGATGCAGTGAATACGGCCGTAAATGTGTTAAGGTGCCAAATGTGGTAACACTTAGATTATGCTGGAACAAACAAGAGCCATAGCAATTTTCTCAAATATTTTTTGTGATTCTCTACCATTATATATTGTGGTATCCTGATTTTAAACATTTTGAATTATGTTTATCTCTTTTCGGAGGGTGCCCGAATTTGCTCTCTGATGCATTTTCAGAAATCGTTATTTTCAATTCAAAATAATTTATATTGATCATTGTTTTGCCTCCAATTATTTAGAAAGCTCTTCATAATTTGTAATAAATGCCGAAAACCTAGAATTTTTTCAAACATAAGAAACTTCAAGTCGAAAACAAAAGTGGGTTCCACAATTTACACCTTTTCCTGAACTAATTTTATGTTAATGGCTTTACGGGTATATAATATTGAGATTTTTTTCCTGCCTAGGGATCTACAAGTTCATGCTAGGTGACAAGAGGTACGGACTGACGGTCAACTTGTTAGCGACTAAGGTGATGCCTTCGCTAATTCCTGTGGTTGTCAGCCCTGCACTCAAGCTGGATCAAGTGAGTACTCATCCTCTTTAAAGTGTGTCCTTAAATATTAAGGCCGTACGAGTTAACCCTAATTAAAATACACAGTTACCTTCTTTTTGGGCTTGATTCCCCTCATTAATGTGAAATTATTGTAAAACTTCTCATAGAATTGTATCAGGTAGTGGTTCTTACAGTTTGTAGTACATGGAAACTCTTTTACAGAGACATGTCGAAATTTTTATTTTTTAATATCCTCTAGTTATAATTGAATAGTCAGTTACAAGAAGGGAATAAGTCCAATAACGAAGTTTTGATAAAATCGAAAAAAACTGTATAAGTAATGGAATTTTTATCCTATAGCCACCAAATTTTTACAGGAAATTCATGACACTGTTAAGAATACAGAACAATCATCGAAAAAATTATAAGTGTATTTAAAAATGTTTTACAGTTAAAAAAAGAGGATGGACTTATTCCCTTCTTCAACCTAATGAAATTTCAGCTGAACAAAAATCTTAAAAATCACTTAAATTGACAATTAAATTGTATTTCTGCTTTGTTCATAGTACAAAAGTGAAAGATAGAAAGACTAAGACGAATAAAATTAAAAATTATTATGAAACTGCGTCATTAAGGCGCTATCAATGGAGTAAGTGAATATCAATGGAGTCAAATATTCATTGGTTAAAAAAAGAAAAAACGCTTTTAAATTAAAATCAAATTTTATTTTGGCTAAGTTTACAGGCCAAAGAATGAGAAAAGAAAGACAAATTAAGTTAAATTTCAAATTTAATCAAAAAATAAAATGGACATCGATTTCGCAAATTCAAGGGGCTATATATTTGTCTGAAGGGGGTAGTTATTTTCCCCCTCTTTGCACCCATGTGTAGAGCGGAGCCTGGAGATATTTTTCAGCACAAAAAGTCAATTTGTCCTTTTTTTGGACTTATTCCCTTTTTAAAACTGACTATTCAATTATACATTTTGTAACATTTTAAGTAAACCGAGAAAATAGGATATGTTAGCCAAAAGTTTTTGGTTCTATTGGATCCGAAATTTGTTTAACACTCCTGATTCTGAGCATTGTAGTAAAATCTATTACAATCATCAATGATTAAAAAAAAACAGAAGCTTTCTATACCAATACATTTCTCGCACAAAAACTTCACAGAATCTGTAAATGTTTCTGCACCTAAGCTTTTCTTTTTCTATTCATCTCTTGGAAAACAGTGTGCTCCCACATGTTATACATCCCACTCACCCCACAAATTCTGCACGTGACGATACACCCCCACTTTCCAATATTTTCAATCTAAAAAAAAAAACTTCAATCCATCCGCCTAAAATATCATGCAAAATGCATCTCTCCCCTCCATTCTCATCGTGTCAGTCGTTGTCTCCGTGAGAGCACAAGAGCGCGATCCTTCGCGTTGTGTAGTCTTGAGAGAGCTTATTCGTCTTGATAAACAAATGGGTTGCGTTGGCGGAGGCGTTGCTAGTGACTGGGGAAACAAATCAAGTGGACGTGCTTGGCAGTACGTTCAATTACTCTTGGTACTACGTGCTGGGAAAGATCTTGAATGAGATAGTTTTATATACTTTTTTATTTTGGGTTTGTTTAACGAGTGAATGAAGTTCTGAGAGGTTACTAGGTTCAAAGTGATTGAAAGTATTTTATGGGGGCTAGGTTTATCATATTACTTTTCTGAGTTTCGTCTCCTTTCCAGAATTTTAATTTTGATATCCACCATCTTTTTAGGCCTAATATTTTCAATTTTTTGTCTTGTCGATGGATTAAATTTAAAAAGTTTTAGATTTATTGAATCGAAAAATCTTATATAAAGCATTCTTTAAACTTTATTTTATATAAGTATATTGAACGCTTGTATTACTTTTTCATAAAATATATATCGAGATTATTGAACCTTCTTTAACCCACATCGACACCCAAGGGTTAAAATCGACCGCTGGAACATTGTAAATCCTTGTTTTGGAGAAAAAAATTCTGTCACAGCGAATTTCCATTTTTTCCATTAAAAAAACCAAAAGCAATCATTTTCTAAAAATAAAACAAAACAAATAAATTTTATATATTTAAATAGTAATTGGAAACAAGGCACAAGTTATTGAAACATAACATTTAATTTTTTTATCAATATTCCCCTTAATATGCGGGTTATTTTGAAACGTGGATACATAAAGTTATTTACAAGGTACTAACTAAAAGTACTTTTACTAACATTTACAGTAAATGATACCAATTCACTTTTCTAGTTGCCCGCTTGGATACAAAACTACCTAATTCTGTTTGAATTAGTTGTTAGATATGCTTTTAAAGAAATGAGATGATCAAATTATAGTAATTTGGACAGAGTAAAAAAATTTTTAAGAAATTTTATTGAGTTGAGTATACATTTTTGCTTGGTGGTAAAAATTATAACTATAACCCCCTAGTGTTTATGCCTTCAATAAAACAAGTCATGAAGAATTTTATAACTTAGTTTTTCCTAATATTCACTGGAATCTATATGGAAATATGATTTCACTTCCCAGGACACTTAAATATCCAGAAAAAATTAAATTGTACTTTTTTTATACAAAATTATTTAAAAATATTCTTATTATAAAGACCGCATTGGTAACCAATATTAAAAATAATAAAGATGTATGGGTAACTGAGAGATAGTAAGGATGTAACTGAGAAATATTTTAAATTCATATTTTATTTAGAAAAAATCAAAAGTATATGACAATCAGAAAATTCCGTACCGTATTGAACAGCACATTACATAAAGCGGTATTAAAACTTTAGAAGAGGATAAAAGTTAATTTTAAGCTCTAAAAATGTAAAGCAAAATTGATCATGTACATTAAAATCCTGTTTACTCTTCTTTTAAGCAAGAAATTTTATAACTTAATACCCCCTGAGATGTTCGAACGATAATCTTCATAAAGTCAACGAAAATGCTGAAAAGCAAACACAATGAACCAATTTACGTCTGAGATTATCTTTCACAGTTCCTTCGCATTTTAATCTTCTTAAAAGTTTAGATTTTCTTTTCTAAATGTACATAAGTACTTGAGATTTTTTTTTTATTTTTAAACACGCGATTTTCATCTGGTAAACGTCAACCCCACTGAATAACTGAGAGTTTCCTTCATTAAAATAGCTTTACTAATACTATCAAAAATAAGAGAATTGTGAAAGCGGTGTCATTATCAGTTACATGTAAAATTTGATGGAGATTCTTATGTAAGACTTTTGCTGCTTACATTTAGGTCTGATTAGGTTCTGAAAAGAAACTATTGATCTAAATTCTACTATCCTTTTTAAAAAGTTTAGATGTTGTGTTTTACAATTTTCTAAATATCAATATTTTATCACAAAATACCCTGAAAATAGGCAAAATAATTTATTTGTTTGATGATCTAATGCAGTATTTTATGTAGGATATAATTATCCTCTTTAATTTCAAAAATTATACTTAAGTTTAGTTGTAAATGTGCATCCGTGTGGAAATCCATAAAGTGTGGGAATGGTTTTTGCTTTAGAAAAACATAATTTCGATGTTGGAACTCTCAAATATTGTGCAGTCATTAATTTTTTCAAACAAACTTTTTTAAATGGTTAAAAAATTAAAATATCAATACAGTATAAAGGCACATTTGATTTAACCATTTAAAAACCCCTCTAAAAAGAATTAATGACCTCAAAATATTTTAGAGTGCCACATTCCCCTAACTCGTATCACGGATGTTTTTTTTTTTTATTTGAGTTTGTAACCAGTCCAATAACTTAGAGAAACCCACAAAAAAATCAAAATTATTCCTTTCCAGTTTTTGGTTACATACTATATAAAATGAATAGTTAAGGTTAAAATTCTATTTAAAAAAAATTCTTTACAACCCATTTTTTAAACAATTAACGATAAAAAGGATTTATTTTTAAAAAATATCTCGCTAAAAAAACTTTCTTCAACTATTTGCTTCTCCTTATAATTTCTATTTCGAATTACAATAACTTTATTTAAAGAACAATATTCAATGAACATTACAAACAAAATAAATCAAAAACAAACTCCTTCCTCCCTCCTTTTCACGTGACTTCCTACTTTTCCTCTCCAAACTTCGAAAGATGACGCGCTTATTCATAAATGATCGTTCAATGTACGAGCCATGAAACAATGAGGAAACTGTTTCACGAACATTGCCTCCTCATTCATGGTCACCCTTCACACTACATAACTCTATCCCCCCACCACAAAACACCTAATCCCTCGACTCAACCCATCCATCATCTCAAACCCCTTTTCCTTATAATCAATCCTCGGGTTCAATAGACCATCGCTCGAAGGTTGACCGGGAGTCATTCAAAGTATACACCGAGTCAAGTACATCCAATATACAAGGTCGGGATATTGCTCTCTGCTCAAATTAGCCTTCTCCCCCCCCCCGATGTACACAATCGGATGGTGCGTGTAATTAATCTCGGTTTCTGGTGGAGCAGTCCATTCAAATGTAGGGTGTTGACGGTAGAAAGCTAGGATAATGGGAGAGTTGGGCCTTATTGACTGTTACCGCAGGGGGAACACCTGGAATCTACCTGTATTGACTGGAGGTTCTCAGTGTTATTGAGCCTTTGTTTATGTGGTTGGTATAGAGTATTTTCAGGTGATGTCACGACCAGCTATTTTCTTTTAACTGTTAACCTTTTGTAGGGCTTTTAACTGTTGCTAAGGCGGTTGCTAGGTAACGAGGTATCTGTTGCTAAGGCGGTTGCTAGGTAATGAGGTATCTGTTGCTAAGGCGGTTTTTAGGTATGGGGTCACGTGATTGCAAATGATCCAATAGAAGAATTCCACGGCCAGTCATTTTTTGTAACTGTTAACCTTCTGTAGGGCAAAAAAACTGTAACCTTCTGTTGCTAAGGCCGTTGTTAGGTCCGAGTCATGTGTTTGAAAATGCTCTATTAGGGATACTAAATTTGCTTGGAAGTTAAAATATTGCGTAGTTTCAATGGGGAAAATAGCCACTGTAATTCCTCACAACTTAAAATCGTTAATGCAACGTTAGTCCGAAGAGTCACGCACTTTAAAAAGAAAAGAAAAAGAGAAAAAAAAGGGGGGAAGGATATCTGCTGTAATCACGAAGTAATAAATAAGTAACAAGATTTAGAATTTTTTTATTGCATTGAAAAAAATATTCATAACAGTTTACAGCAGTTTCAATAAAGCTAATTGTTTAAAACCATTTTTTCAGCGGCAAACTTTCTTGGTTACACATAAAAAAATAATCCTATTTAGAATATTTTCATTTCTTTATATCTTTTTATTTTTTTACAAATTTTGTAATTTAATAAGCTTTTTTCAGACAAAGATTCATTTTATCTTTAGGGTGATTCGAAATTCATGGGCAAGGCTAGATGGTTAGACTAACTAAAGATAATTCAGAATCACCCTGGATAGGGTGGGTAGCCGCAAGTAATTCCGAGGTGCTAGAGCGCGGACAAAAGTGATTTAGAAATAAAACTATATTACACAATGTCGGTTCAGAGTTTACCGAAATAAAATACGTTATTACACTGGGCAACAGTGAAAATGTAAAATTGATGAAAATATCAAAATATATGTAATTTTAGCCTGCTAAACACGGATATAGCAATAAAAATTCTATCTTGGTTCCGGTTTTCTCGTAAAGTTGAGAATTTATTATGTATGATAGAAACACAAGAACTCATTTAAATAGCATTTTAAGTAATATTCCTTTAATTCATAAAAAAGTAACCATGAAAACATGAAATAGTCTTGCCAAAATATAATTGAGAGGTTTAAGCTCTTTTGGTCTCAACGTCTAGAATTTATCTAAAAAACGTCCAAACGTGGCCCACAACTTATCAGACTATGTTCTGATTACTTAGCTAAATCTCATTTATATACTTTTATAAATACTCCTCGGGCTTGTCCCTAAATTTCCTCGTTTTAGGAAGTGTGGCTTTTAAGCTATTTACCGTCTCAATCTCTGATAAAAAGACAATTTGTATTGTGAACATGACCTTTGATTTACTCTGATCAACTGCTCCCAAAATAGTTTTTAAAATCCTTATAAATGACATTCAATGTGTTGAGCTGGTAAGATAGGATATCTTAAGTGTGTAGAGGGGGTGTTCAGACTCTTTACAATGTTCATGCCATTTATGTTTTCAAAAGTTGAACGTATATTTGTTTTATTGAATACAGAGTTAGCCGACTGTTCTATTCTCAAAAGAACATCCAAATTTTTAAAATTTTGTTGAAAGTACTCGTTTAAGTACTCCTTGAAATGAGCATAGACACTCAAATCATATTTCATAAACTAAATACGGTTTTATGAGCTTCTGAATGTGTTTATAAATATATTTCATGCTCACAACCTGTTTAATGGAAATGGAAGGTAGTTTACGACTAATTCGAAGCAAAATCATTATAAGACTTCTACAATTTTTTTGCAAAGGTGTTACTTGTTTACATGGTCCGAGACCCTTTTATACTATTATCTTTCTCTATCCATTATAATTTCCATCAAAATAGCGATAAAATGTTTTATGACAGCGACAAAATACTTGTATTATAATATATTTTCTGCATGTGTTGTATGCTTGAAGGCATTCTAAATAAATATCACTCATATTCATGCTTAAATTAGAAATTTATCCAAAACAATGTTTTAAAAATTGCAATATTTCAGCACTAAGCACAGTCTATGATGACTACCCTGTATTTCTGGAACAAGAACCAACCCTGAATTTTTAGGGTGATATTCGTGTTTAGCCCGTCAAAATCAATAGGAAATGGCTACTTTTATTATTTTTACATTAACTTCGTCAAAAATTGTTGCCCAATGTTATTATGTAATGTAAATAATAATTAACAAAACTCTAAGTTATCATTTCTTGTTCTCCTTGAATCTTATATCAGCAAAAAATATTTCTAAAAAGTTTCATCTGAAGCGTAGTAGCACATTAATAAGAAAACGATTTTTTGGGAAGTTACCGTATTAGTACATTTCAACAGATTTTCTATGCATTTACATTTATCCCTAATTCAAATGTGATGTGTTTCTTATAAAAGCCTGTCATTTACATAAAATATTTATTCAATTGTACTTTGTTTTAAAGGTTAAATTGAAATTAACTGTAAAATGTAAGTAACTTATTATGATCTGGTATTTTGTAAAAAGAAAAATTGAATCAGGATAAACCTTAATTTTGATAACATAAAACCCTCTTTATTTATATCCAATAAAAAGTTTTCCAAACACTTTCACACAGGAGGGTGAAAATAAATTACTTACCTCGCTTGAGAATGTAACTTCTTTAAAATCAATATACGAATATCACAATCTTTGAAAATTTGCAGAATAACTGATACGCTATCGAAAAAAAATGTAATCTTATTTGGTTTTATTTTACGATAACACTTTTCTAAGGACTCCTATTTTTACAAAACTAAATCGATATCCTTATTCCCTTATCATTAAAAGGTTTAGTAGTTTGCTTATTTCGTTTAATGATGGACAAGAAAGCTTTTATGAAAATGACTTTACCTGTTTATATTCATTTCACATTTTACGATTCTTCTTAAAGGGAAGAGAACTCTTTAATGATTTTCTTCATAAAAATGAATACATTAACCGATTATCTTTTCACGAGGATATCAAATGAGCTTCATACAGTGTTCTGTACTGCATTTTTGAAAAATGCAAAAGCCTAATTAGGCTTACTTTCCACTAAATGTGTGGATAAGTGAGCCAATCAAGCAGAGATCGTCACTTGACAGTTGAAGACTGGACTTCAAAAACGAGCTAAGTGCCAAAAAGTAAAATTTCCCGTAATTCATCATTTTAAATTTGATTCTCCATAGAAATACACATAATAAGTCATCTTTCAGGCCGTTTTTGACCTACTAATCATGGTTGTGGCACTTAACAGGATTTATAGGGAATTGGTTTGGTGATGGCACTTAGATTGGTTTTTCGGGTCTAACTTTTTTTTTTTAGTTTTGTCACTTAGCTCGTTTTTGAAGTCCAGTCTTCAGTTGCAAAAACAATTTTTTATATGTAACTCTTAGATTCATGTTTTCTTTGTTGCTTACTGTGATTCTTTCTTTAAAGTCCTTTAAATGTATGTATTACTACTTATAAAGTTACCAAGCCATCCTTAATTCTCAACTCACTCACATTCAATTCCCCTAAGATGATAGCATCCCTTTTTTAATTAGGAAATTTAGCACAATTTCTCATCCATTTTCATTATTAATTCTGCATTTTACGAATAAACTAATTTCGTTTATTAATATACACATATTGAAAGGATTATTTTATTAATGTTACAGTTTACAATTTTACCAACAGTTTAAAATCCTGTCTTGTTTAATGTTATGCAACTTTAAAGCCCAGAATTCTTTTTTCCTATAACGTGTTAGAAAGTGTTGGAAATTAGTATTCAAAATTTAAAAAAAAAAAACATTATTATGGTTTTTTTGGTATATTACCGAAAAAGTACATATGACCATGAAGTTTATGAAACCTAAAAAAAATATCTTTTAAATTAGCATGCTTTACAGAACCTTTTTAAAAAGCCTCGTTACTTTGTTCTATGAGCATTGAGCAACCGCCACTTAAAATTTCCAACTAAAATTTACACTCTTGATATGGCAATGTCGAAGGGATGGGTAAAAAATTTTGAGACAAAGAGTTTTCGACATAACAAGGAAGGCCTTCAAAACTGAGAAAACTACGTGGTATGGTTAGATTGTATCACAAGAAAATATGCTTTTTTTTCCTTTTATTTCAGTTTACAGCCTTAGTGGAGTTGCTGAGAGATATGTTGGAGCACGTGGCTCGTAGCCAGAGGAATAAGTTGAAGCTGGAAAAACTCTCAATACCTTCCACAGAGATGTAAACCTTTTTCTATTGATAAATTTAAAGCTAAAAATTTTTAAAGTACTCTTATAGTATAAGTAGCTACGACAGTGATTTTTTATGTTAGCTTAAAATCTTGATTTTTTAGCCCAAAATACTTTTTGAGCGTACTTTTACCATCCTTTTCCCTATGTATCCTATGTATCCCAAATTTGTCTTTTATTTCCATAGCAGTATGTCAAGCATGCAATTAACTATATATAACTACCGAAGATATTCTAAACACATTGACTAGTAGGCCTTAACTAGATATAAAAATATATGTACCTAAAGCATTGAATCTTTAAAAGCGTTTGCATATCAAAGACATGTGTATTAAAAATGTTCGCTACCTATTATAACAATTAGGCCTACAACATTATCGTCTGGTCTTATAGCACAATTCAACACATATAATTTTTTATACATATGAACAACCACGATAAAAAACCTAAAATCTAACTAATCTAATCACTTTTTAGAATTTAAGTTATTTTAATACTAAGTTGCATGATTTTGTTATAATCCTAGCTCTTATATAAAAGCTACATGGCATCAAAGCGTTTGAAACTTTGAAAACTTTTTCAAGTAACAAAGGTAATGTGTATAAATGTTTACTTTCACAGTTTACCAGTGCAATATTCTATGGAACAAGCAACGGGCTATCCACATAGACCCCCTCTCCTGCGGTTACAGTCGAGGAGAACATCGGTCAGTATGGACGATGTGGTGCGAAGAACCAACTCTGGTAAGTGCCCCCTTTGAACTAAAATTGGTACTAGTTGGTTATATTTAAATCACAGATGTAATTGTGTGAGTTAAAGTCTATGTTGTCCTATGATCACAGTGGGAGAGAAGAAAAAATATAGTAAGATAATATAAAGGCACAGTAGCAGCAATATAATCAAGATAAATATTTTGGGTTCTTTTTGGTGGGATCAAGTAACATATTAATCATCTAAAATTAAGTACAATACTTTTTTGTACTATTCAGAAGTAGATACATGAGAAATTGTAATTAAAACTAGTGATTATTTACAAATTGGTTGATTCATGGACTAATTAAAATTAAATTATTCGAAATATAACAATTTAAGAAGAAATAAAGTGTGGAATCTTTGCCATCTTGTGGAAGTGCCATCTTTTAATAATTATGCGCTGACCGAGGGATTTAAAAAAATAATGGTTTAAAACCAAAGTTGTTATGAAGTAAGTGCAAAATATTACTTCTTTCATAATTCAGAATTAAAAGCACTACATAAAATATTATCCGTATTATTAAGATCAATATATGATTAAAGTATACAGAGGAGGTAAACACTCAAAATTCTGTTACGCTCTTGAAAATTTTAACTTAATTTAAACACTAATACCAGAAAACACACAGAATTTCTGAACTATCTCTTTCCTAATAGGCCAATTCACGAAACAAAAGAAAGACTCAAGGATAGTCTAAAATTACAAAGTAAATATTTTATTTAGTAATTACAACTTGATTAAGCATGAAATAGTTGATCTATGGTTTTTGTTGTTTACATTCAAAATCCTCGAATTGGTTATCGTTTACCTACTAATTTATAAGCGTGCCTACGCTTACTTAGAAATATAAATGCTTTTAAATAATCAACTAATTAACTCCACAATAATTGAAGGATTAATTTAGAGTACCCTCTCGAAATGTTCAAGTTCCTTGAAACATCTAATTCTTTAAGAATTAGATATTTTCTCACAATTCTACGAAAATAAATAGATGCAACCACCCCATCTGTTTTTTGAAAAAGAAATTCCAAACCAAATATTTGAGAGCAGCTCTACCAAGAAGCACTACGAATGAGTATTTATTCACCCGCTCAAACATAGGATATCAATCAACAGTTGTGTAAATATTAAGTACTACAGGGAAGATTGTTTAAGTTTGTTAAAGGAATTGAAAATAGGGTGTTTCTAATAGCAAACACTTTGATTAGTTGAAATTTGGGCTAAGTTAAAACAGAGTATAAACCTTTCTAAAATAAAAAAAATTATAAGAAAATATTTTCACAAAATATTCTTATGAAATTGACTCTGTTTTAACTTAAACTATATTTCAACTTTCAAATTGTGGCTACGAAATGTTCACTGAGCCTTAATTGAACACAGACAAGGTTAATATTTTCTAAGTAAAAATTTTTAAAATTTATATCCTAACATAATTTTTTTCCCGTTATATAAAAAATAAAATCCTTACCAAATTCTGGCATTAGTCCCACTTCTTAGAAAATCCTTGATTAAAAGTTTTTTAAAGAATATATTTCTCTTTTTAAATAGTAACATGAATATCGTACCTCACTAAAGTACACACATAAATCACATTACTGAAAAAAATTCTCATAGATATCTTATGTGTTTTCCCATTTAGAAAATAATTTAGGAATATATAAAATGTCTCGGACTTGGTTAAAAAGGAACATAGTAAGGAAAAGTATCTCCTCGGGACAAGAATCTAAGTAACTAAACACCCATAACTAACTTACTTTTCAAAATGGTCTCTTCCAAGCCTATACCTAATTTAGATAAAAGACCTCTTATTTACAACCTTGCGCAAAAATAAGCTGAGAGTCATAAATACGTTGTTATGACCTTATTATCTTCACCCACTACGCCATCTTTAGATGCCGATATTTTTAGAATAAACATAGGAAGCATTATCTTTTTAGAGGGAGTATCATTTTGAGCTACTAAAATAGGGCCCTAATGAATGCGCTAGGTCTCTGCTTCTGAAATATAAGGTAGTATCAGTTTCGGACATAATCTTAGTTTTTATACGACCGTAGAAGATGGTTTCGCTGAAAAGAGATAATTTGGGACCGAGTTGTTTTTTTCACACTGATGCTAGTTAATAAATAATTATTTTGTGAAGTTGGAATATGAGAAAATTGTAGAGCTGACAGGGACGGTAATTAAAGCCAATGAATCCATGGGATTTCTTCATGACACGACACCAACCAATCAACCATGTTGGAATGTGTGTTGTATGTTTTTTAATAGTAATAGCACCCTTAGGGTGGTGTCAGAACGGATTTAGATCAGTATTAATACAGAACATAGCCAGTTTTTCGGAATTGTTTGTTGTTTCTCCTTTGTCCTATTCCGAGAAACTTGCGATGCTTTGTACCTGAATCCGTTTTGACGCTACCCTTATTATTATAGGAACGATAGTGTGCATAGAAGGATAATATTTGGAATGGTATTATGCTTCTAAATGTAAACTTAAAATCTACTTTCAAAAATGGAAAGTATTAAAACGAGGTACTAAACAGCTGACAAAAATCTATACTTTTATTAAATAAAGAATTTGAGAATTTTGTCTTGGAATTTTTTGGAGGTTAAAAGATAATTTTAATAGATACAAACTTTTTACAAAAGTTTAACCCTCTATACTGCCCATGGTAGCATATTTGCTACCATAAGTTTAGCTTCAATTTTCAGCATGAAATTAATAATTAATACTTATTTTTAAGTTATAGCAGCATTAATTGTACCTTTAGGTGTTATAATTCATGAAGTTTAAGTTAAGTCCCCCTTTCCAAATTTTTTAAAAAATTTTTGAAATGGCACCTTTGACTAAAAATCCAAAATGGCTCTTACAAGGGTTAATTATAGCTAATTTTTTTAAATATGTTAATGAAATTTAGATAAATTATTTTGATATATTTTTATAGGAAGAGTTGCTTATGTCCTCTGTACAAAAAATTTCCATGAAAAAATATTTTTTAATTGTGAAATAATTAAGTTAAAATGATGGTAGCAAATATGCTACCATGGGCATTAGTGGTAGTAAATTCATGCATGGAGTGTAAGTGGCATATTTGTTATCTTAAAATATTTTCATAGAAAAAGAATATTTCTTAGTGTCAGCTGTTTATTTAAGTTACTTTTTTATATTCTAATTAGTCAAATTATAAAAAATTTGATTAATTAATTAATTTTTTAATTAAAAATTAAAATATTTATAAAATTCTTTTAAACCCATTTCTTTAGCTTTAACACTTAATTAACATGGTATTAGGCAAAGTCTTTAACTATATTTACTCATTTGTTCATTTTTACACAAAAAGTGCATTTTTAAAAATTTAATTAATTTTTTAAAAAAATTTCAATTTTTCATAAAATATCAAGAAAATTTTAATAAAAAATAAATATAAAGCCATGATGTAATACTGAAATAACACTCCTATGAATACTTTATAAAGAAAATAATATTTTAATTACTTTTAAAACATCTGTTTTATGACTTTGAAAGTTTTAACGCCATATTTTTTACTATAGGAATTTCCTAAATAGCCTAATTTCAGGAGTTATTATTTTTACAGGCATGAAAATATTTCTAATATGTTCCTAGATAAAACTATCAGTAAGCATTGCATTGTAAGCAAAATCAATAAGTAATATATATATATTTTTGTTTTTTATTCCATAAAAATCGAATAAATACTGGATGAAAAAACTAAAAAGAAAAGAAAAAAAATTAGTTCAAAACTGTAAAAGAGGAATAAATTTTATTATTAATAAATAAAGAAGGTTTTTTAGGTCTTTCTACCCAAAAATATAATTATTTTCACACGAATTAAAAAACTTTGAAATATACCGATCTCATTCATTTTTTACCCTAATCTGCCCATGGTAGCATATTTACTACCAAACAGAAATCCACAAAATTTTAACAAAATAAAAAATTTTTTGGCATTTTTATCTTATTTGGACCCAAACTACATGAATAAAACAAAAAATAATTTTTTCCATAATAATTTCTTGTAGTGGGCATTAGAGGGTTAAAGCTAAAATTCAATTCTAGGTTGAATTAAATTAACGAGTGGTACCTACATAATGAAAATTATTACATCTATTCCAGTATATTAATTTACGTAATTGTCTATAAAAAGTTTAAGAGAAATCAACACTTTCAGAGATTCACATTATGCTGTCTGTCAGGATAAATGGAATTAATTCCTCTCATTTTTGGAATAGAAAACTAACAGTTACTAGTAAATTATCAAATGCTATTAAATAAAGATTACTACAAAGGCAACATTGTTTCTAACCAGTTCAAAACATTCCATCCAAATAGTTCACCTAGAATAAATCACGTAGAAAGAAGGAATCTGTTGTATATAAAAGTAATGGTTACTCAAAAACCTATTCCTCTGAGTACTATTTTTTCTAATCGCAACTGACTACATACACTAATAACCAACGGGCAATCGAAGTATTCCTCGTCCAATCGTGGTCCAAGAAGCACACCATAATGACGGTGCCTTAATGACAGGTCCGCAGAAACGGGCGTTTGAGAAATAATTATTCTGCCTCAAGTGTAGTGCATCGCCATGGTCGTGTTTGCTTTGCAAAATAACCGTTCGTCGTCCTTCGTTGACTGTTCCGAAAAGAAGGTGTTTGGCTAAACACGGGATGGAAAGATTATTTTTCAATTAACTCTCTTCATGAACATACTGGGTTACTCTTACAGCCATGAAAACCATCTTAAATACTCCAGGTATTTAACAAAGAACTAGTTTGTATTATACGTGTAAAACCTCTGGTTTGTGAAGATAATAACTAGACAGAGTGGGTTTCACAAACTTAGATTTTATGGAAAGGTTTTATTTTATTAGGTTTATATACAGGTACAGGGTAATTATAAAAGAACTTCGCCTATTTATGAACCTCTAGCGGCCAAACCGTTCATACATAGGAACTGAATGAAATTTCGGTTGAATAAGTATTTTGAGGGATGCAGCCGAGAATGGTGGTTGGTTGGTTCGTTGGTTGTTTGGTTGATTATTTGTTTTACTGGTGAGCTGTGTTATTGCTTTTACCAGTTTTCCTTTGGAATGATGTGGAGTAAAGCAGTTACTGTCACAGTAAAAAAAAAAAAAAAACATTTTGAAAGGGGACACGCCTAGGACATTAACTCGACCCTAGTCGGAGAAAAAACAACTATGGAGAGTATCATGTAATTATTAGTACTGTGAAGGGGAGGAGATCATCTGCTGCGAAAAGATCTCTTGGACTTGGTGTAATTAGATTTACATCCAAGGGGAACAGGCAACAACAACAACGAAATTATTAGTTCTAAACAGGTTTAGAAAAATAAAAACAATCAATGATGACAGATAAGAAACAGTGAGTTAAACGTTGTAGTACCTATTATTAAAAAATTCTCCCTAAAAGTTTCGCTCTTTTAATTTCTTGACCATTTAAATTTTCTATATATGTACTTTTATAAAACAAAATAATTAATAATAATTGTTTAAAAAAGAATTTACCCTATTCATAATCATAATTTTAATAATTATTGCCCTTTAAAGACAAAATGTGTTAACGTGTACCTTCTTCCTTCTATGTACCCTTCAGAAAATATGCTTTTTCTTTTCAACATTTAGTTTTTCTTTTCTACCATTTCCAGAAAAATTGTCCATTCTTTCACATGTTTTGCAGGCGCTTATAATTTTTTTACCTTTGATATTTTTCTATAACCGCTATTTCATGGTACGCTTGTTAATTTAATTCTGTGAAATACTTTTGAAAAAGTGATAACCCTCAAGAAAATATTCCTTTCTTTTTATGTTGCAGAAGCTTCAAGTGAAGCAGAATTCTCAAATTGCCCTCTGGATCTAAAGATAAATGTCCTAAAGGATTCTTTAGAGATCTAAATAACTTCGGCTCCTCAAATTATTTCTGCTCAATGAGCTGATATCTTTCTTTCGATAACGCGCTCTATTTATTTTGATTTTCTTTTATAGAAATGTTTCTATCATTGAATAAAGATAGCACTAAGACGCGTGCGACATTAGTTATAATTAAATAAATAGTCTATGTCTCTAGAAAAACCAACATGGATTTCGTTTCGAAAATAGTTTAATGCGTTTTTTAAAAACTTAACTTTCAATTAGTTAGTGAAAGTTATTTCTTGAATATAAGGGGATTCCATAATGGCCCCCCCTTTGATCTTTCTTTGTAAAAACTGTTTAGCAGTGCCTAGATTCCAGAAATTCATTGAAAAAAAATTCCAGAAATTTATTCGTCACTTAACCTATTGTTAAAATTTTCCTCGTGAAGTCAAATTGCTTAAAATTTTTATTCTAGTTTTTTTTAATTGAATTATGAAATTATTTATGCTAGAAACGAAATATTTGTTTTCAAAAATACAGTGTTTGTAATATCTGACGTAAGCATAACTCAAACCCCTCTCCTCCCTTGTCAGAAAAAACAGCAAAAAGTAAACCCCATCCCCCCTTAAGTGTGCTCACGTAATATTTAAACATCCCCTAACCATTTATGATAGCTAAAATTAATCTAGAAACTTCGTTATCACTCTAAATTTATGTTTATCCATGTTATCGTTTAATAAAGAAAGGTGGTTTATGTATATCTGAGGAAGATAAAATCACACATCGAACTACCCCAAATATTTTAAATTTATTTGTCAACAGATGTTTTTAACCTTGTACAACTCTCATTAACCTAAATGAAATTCTTATTTTTAACTTGTTTGAAAACATGTATTTATTTAATCAAAGTCAATAATTTGAAGTCGAAGACTTTTTTGGCTTAGTTCCTACTAGTTTTTAGTACAAAAATGAAGAGCCGTATCTTGGATATGCCCTTTATTTATAGTTTTTAATTCAAAAATCTTTGGTAAACATTTCCAGTCTTTGTTCTATTCAGTTTGTCAATAAACCCTTTTAATTCTGAACCAGTAAAAAAGTGTAGTGAGATTTTGCAGTTTATGATCTCTTTTCAGTTAAACCAAATGATATGATGAACTGATTTTTAAAAATATATTTTTTTTTCTAATGGCAGGTAATTTTGAACCGTTACGGCTGTAACTAAAGTCCATCAACCATGTCATGCCGAAGCAGTACTTACTTTGCGTTGTTACCCAGTGGGCACCTGTGGGCCGAAGCCACGGAGGTGAAGTACTGTTGCCCACGCCACACACACATTCACACAGGCACAGCCCCTTTTTACAGGGGAGCCACACATTCATTCATCACACACAAGGACAAAAACTAACATCCATGCCAAACGGGGATTCGAACCCCAGACGTACGGCTTCGCAGTCAGATGCTCTGACCACTAGGCCAGTACGTCGACTTTTTAAAAATATATAAAAGACTCATTTTTATAGGACCAATAAGAAAAAAATAAGTCTGGTAAAAAATTTAAATACATAATGACTTTTGTGAAATATCAATGTGCCCCATATGCGGGGCAGTTTGATACATTGCTTGGCATTTCATACAGTGATTAATTTCCTCAAAATTAGAAATTTAATTGATTTTGGAAATCAACAAAAAACAAAAGTTTTGGAAATTAATAAATGTTCTTGTATTGAGAGAGATCATAAGCAATTTTACATTGTCTTTTTCTGACTAAATATAATAAAATTTCCATTAATCTTTCAGGAATAAAAAAAATCACTAATGGTCATTTTTAAAAATTATCTTACTATAAAATATAGTTTTTGAAGGTTTAATTTCCCTTGAATAAGTTTCAAAAGTACTTTTCTCTCAAATCGTTCAGAAATGGAAAAATGCGATACTAGCTAACTGGTGAGTTTTGGGCTATTTATTTCCCAAACAGCACAAATGTTCAAGAATAGTAAAATTTTTGTCATGTACCTTTGTTTATTTCAAGTTGCAGTCACGTAAACTTGACATATTTGGTAGGAGCTATGCTACTAGCGTTGCACTATTTGCAACTCGTTTTAACTAATATTTTTAGGAATAAAAGCGATTACTTAGATTTTTTTTCAAGGCGATGTTTCAAAGTTCCTGACTTGACCATTCGTTTAGCAACTCCCTTCAGACTGCTTTGAAATAACTTTATTCATATAAAAGAATTAACTTTACCTTTATAAAATCTTTTCTGTTCCTTTTGTTTTAAGTTTGTAATTTCGAGCTTTTTATTACATAGTTTAGAATTACATCTGCTAGGAGATTGACTTCTGATAAACGTTTTTCACAAAATTTAAAACTACACATAGATCAAGGTTTCACATAGATACAGTAGGTATAAGCAGTTGCCAATCTCAAACACCTTGAGAAGACCCAAATATTCTAAATTAGGAATTTAATTCACAACATAAATATATTTTATTGTAGCCTTAACTTACCTCTAACTGATTTTTTTTTAAAGCTGCTGTGAGTTTTACTCCTACAAACGTAGAATATAGGCACTTTGATATATAGGCAATTTATCAATGTGCCTCAATACTACTCAATACTAATACTCAATACAATTTAAAGTACCCAACATCTAAGTATATTAAAGTGCTCCTCCGCAATGTTAAAAAAAAAACTTTATTTGAAAATGTAGAAAAATATTTTTAAAAGATATAGATTAATATAGATCACAAAAGGTTATTTAAAGTTTAAGTGATACCTTTATTGCTAACTTACTTGCAGATCTCTGTATTCAAAATAGAGTAGCGTCTCAAAACAATTTTACTTTTTCTTCAAAATTTACTTTCAAAAGTTTTTTGAGGAAAAAAAAGATTATCTCATTTAAATTTATAGACTTGAATTACTGCACATCTTAACGGTTTCATGTGTAAAGTTTATGCATGTAAAGACAACTTTTAGTAAAAATCTTACCTAAATAACCTTGTTAGGTTTTTTTTTATTTCCTTTTTTCAAACGAAACATATACTTAGACCTTTGTGATTATTTATGTAAGAGTACAAATACGACTTTAATAGATTGCCTAATGCACTATCAACTTTGAAGTGAATTTTTTAGTCCTGTTTAATGTTTGCACTTCTTTTTCTTATTCATGCTATTTGATTTATTAAATGTTTACCTCTATATAAATTTAAAAATGCTTTTGTAACATTTTTCATTGCTCTTTAGAATGAAAATTTCTTTACAACCTGGTTTCTAGCATGATAATCGAGTGGTTTTAATATCCTTAAAAATAAATTATTGAACATATTTCTTTTTCTTTAAAAAAATTAAAAGAATTAACCTGCTAACTCAAACATGACGGAAAATTTGTCTTTATCCCGCCTTGGAGGTTCAAAAGTAATTTTAGGGACGAAAATAGACTAAAAGTAATATATCCAGAGTTTTAAGAAAAATCACATTACTACTATTTTTTTTATAGCTGCCGCCCTTTATAGTAGCTTGCTTCGCAAACCCTAAGAAGGTGCTATTCACGCATGAAACTAAACGTGCTTTCAATTCAACTACATTTATCTTTATCATCATTACGTAATTTTTTCTTCAGGTATTAATTTATTCCCAGTAGTGAAGGTTCTAGAAGCACGCATGCTTTAATTAAGATTTATAAACTCATTTTCTTCAAGAATTACTTGTGAGAAGAGTGTTAATAAGAAGAATGTTATTAACTCAAACAAGCGAAGTGCTCGAAATAAATTAAAAACAGGGGATTCTTTCCGTTCTCATAGAGAAGTATTGATTTCAAATTAAATCGATGTAACTGAAGATGCTTTTCGTACACTCTTTTTTATTCTCATTTCATTTCATTCTAAATTAATTATATTCTTTTTAAGTTTTTCTATTTCGTGCTCTTTGAAAACCATTCTTAGTGATGATTAGCTTCTTCAGTAAGAAAAAGCTTGTTCTTTTAATTCCTTTTTGAACTGTAAGTAAAAAGAAGTCTGGAAAAAAGTAATTCTGATCATATTCTTTTGACTAAAAAAATCCTCTCAAAAATGTTTTAACGAATTCGAAACTACTTTTTGAGCTTTGGTAATCAAGATTTAATCGAACAAATTTGATTTCCATTCCAACGATTGTGTTTTTATTTCCTGTTCTTTTTTCTAATTTACTAGTAGTTAATATTTTAACAATCGTTCGTTTTTACTATGAATAATAATGTAACATAATTCTTAAATATAATAGTAGTGTATATTTTATGTTTTCTGTTGAGTTCTTTTTCTAAATTAACGACTACATTTAGTGGGATGAAATGGTAAAAAAATAAAAGTTTCTACCCTTTACTATTACGTGGCACTTGACAAGATGAATATATTTAATAAAACAAATATAATCTTTCGAAGAAGGTTACAATATTTTTAAAAAGGTATTAACACGTTACTTAAACCTCACATTTTTAATCTGTTCACTCTCAGACGGAACCAAAAATATCCTAACAATCAATTTTATATCTTTTTATGTAACTGTATTCTTACTTTCCGTACTTTACTCTATTCAACTTCATCTGATGTTTTTTGGCTATAGAGTACGAAGATACACAAAGAAGATAATTATTGTGGCCCTTCTTTTTCTATTTTAACTATTCCTTTCATACCCATTTTATGTTGTTTTATTTATTTATTTTTGATGTTTAAACAAGTTATTTTCAACCTTTTAATACCCACGAACCACAAGACACTACCAAATCAATAAAACCTGAAATCCTCCACATGTCGAAGTGACACGTAATCGAATCTAGTGATTCTCAATATTTTCTCTCCCAAAAATCAATTAAACTTATAATCTTTCCATGGACCACCAGGTTGAGAATCACTGGTCTAAAGTACCAAACAAAATAAAATGTTCTAAAAAGAAAACTATATACCCCACGTTTATCTCAAATTTTGTAATTTCGGACTTACTCCAGAGTTATTCTGAGCATCTCATTTGTAAGGAACCATACCTATAGTTAAGGCAACTTTTCCACAGATCCAATCTGCTAGGAAGCGTTTCCTCTGAATGCGTTTGGTTGCGGTACGGCAATCCGGCGAGGATACAAAAGTACCTTAGGTGACGTAATACCTACATGTTTACTTTTGCATTTGGTTTTGGTTCTTGATCGAATAAAATGACGTCCTTTTTGTCGGCCTGGGATTCGTCACTTGGTAAATCCGGATCCACAATCGAACGCAAAAATGGAAACGGTCCTTTACGTCATGTCAATCTGATGAAACCAATTGGACGAATCATGGAGAGGCAACTGACTTCTTTTTTTACCTCTTTTTTCCATTATTCTTCAAAATGTTGTTACCATAGAGGAGAGATAGTAAGCAATGGTAACCCTAAAGAGTGTCTAAGATTATTTCCAGAAAGTCAGCCAACGTGATGACCACAAACACGTGACCACCATCACGTGATGGTGGTCTTACTGGAAATTGTTTTCACTGCGGACCTTTTATACCGTGCAGTGTTGCTAAAGCGTCGGGTGTTGGCGTTGCGTTTTTGTCGCCAAGCTTTAGCGCATGCCTGTAATAGTGGTCTCGAAATTGCTTAGCAAGCGTTCTATAACGAGCCAACTCATCGCCAGAATCCCTTTTCTTTTCGAAACACTCCGCCTGCGTCAAAAGTTAACCCAATAAGGGAGATGTTATAATGAGTTTTAAGGGTACTGCATCGCCACTGGAGCAGTGGTAGGATGCTTGCTTAGCATGCGACAGTTCTTGGGTTCCATCCCCTAATATTGTTTTATTAAAAAAAAACTTATATTTTCTTAGAAAAATTTCAACCAACCAATCAGAGCAGTCTCTGCTAGAAGTTTCCAGTTGATGGCACTAACCTCTCGTCTGTGTGGTCAACGGCTAAGTGGTCAACAACTTTTGGCATGCGAACCAATGAACAGAAGGCATCTTCATCGCTGCAAGATGCTCCACACTCTTAAGTCCGAGACCGCAAGATATTGGCGTGCGAGAGAGCTTATGGGAAGATGACCTCGGTCTCTTTGTTTAATTCACCTTTTGGTGTTTTGTGTTCATTGTTATCTTTATGTATTCCCTGCCATTGGAAATAAAAAAAAAAAAAAAACCTCTCGTCTGCCTAATGTCGGGTACTCTTTTTCGAAGTTGATTCAACGGGAATGCACTTACAAGAGCTCTTTTCTCTCCGCAGCGTCCTCGTCTCCGGACTCGAACCTGCTGACTGTGCAAGGCAACCTGCCAGGGCGGCGTCACTCGGACAACACGATCCAGCCGCCCCGCATCCTGGTCGCCCCTGCGAGCCCAGACGGCAACCTAAAGCGCGGCTCCAGCGCAGGCATGCTGCCCATCAGGAGACACTCTGGGGGCCAAGACAATCGATTCAACTGCTGGGCACCCAAGGTAGTAGTACCCTTACCGCAACGCTTACCTCCATCTATAGGGCTTTTCTTATTATAATGACGATATTCGAGTTTGAGGGTTTCTATGGGTCAGGAGAGGTATTGATGGTTTTACGGCAAGAACCATCAGGTATCTCCATAAGTCCACAAGCACTGCAACAAAGGGATATTCTCCAATTTAGAGATTTTTTTTTTACACTGCCAATTATTGTAGTCTGTTGGATTGGTTACACATATTTTACGGTCTGTGTGCTTGATCTCAAGGATCCGCTTATAAACTTACGTCAAGGAGACATACACGACAGAATTTGTAGTTCGGAATCGAACCAACGACAGGTACATTGCGCAGACTAGTTGGCAGAGGTAGCAGAGGTTTAGCAGAGTTAGTTGGAAGCACGTAATCTAACTAAGCCGCCCTGTCCCCTTATTGTGGTCTCAAACAGAGCTTAAAAAGGGGCACATTAAAAGCTATTTAAAGGTTTAACCGAATGAAATCTTCAATGTTGAGGGTTTAGGGTAATCAATAACTAGCTACATTTTTCAAAGAAATCTATGGAGGTCGGTCTTATAGGGGCTGGTCACAAGGTTTGTCAGACAGACGCCAACTTTACTGTAAATTGTAAATAAAGACGCTCTCAAATATGATAGAACTTTCCGGTTTACCTAATATTTGAGCTGTGGGTATAATTATTTTTATCTTAACGAGACTTTTCCATAATATCATATCAATCTTAAGTTTATATGTATTATACGTATTTTATACAGTAATTGCTATTTTTAATTTGTTTTTAATGATTTCTGGATGTTGGAAAAATAAAACCTATCTGACTTTGGTTTGAAAATCCGGAACTTAACAGGTTGCAATGCTTTTCCATTTCCGCGTCGATTTATGGCAACAAGTTTGCATTGAACTAGTTTGTGAAGTTGAGTAAGAGCGTCATCTAGGAACGAAATTCAGAGTTACGTGTAGAATTTCGTTTCTCTATTAAACAGTTGCTTCATGTCTCGATATCTGGAGATTAAGGGTTATTTATTAATAGGGAATAAATTTAAACTTCGTTGTCTTATTTAATAAACTTGATAATTACATTTTTACTCACTTTTAAATAGAAAATAATTACTGGACTAAGTTACTTCTAATACTTTAATGAGACGAACTAAAAATATTTTAAATTCAGAATACTTTTTAACTTAAGAAGTTAATTTAATTATAATTTTTAGTTTCATTAATTTGCATAATAAAAGAAATTTAAGTAATTTATTACAATCAATTTCAGTTACATATTTTTGAGCATTTTTTCATTATTCTGTGCTTTTTAATGTAGTATGTTGTAATTTAATTTTTTTATATTTTACCAATTTATCCCGATATCCCTGAATCCGTCATTTGATCCGTCATTTTACAAAATTTTACAAAACAATTTAATTTAATTTCTATTCTATTCAAATTATATTATTGATTTCTGCTTATCAGCCCTACAAGGTAGATTTTTAGTAAATCAAAGTATTCATCGAACTGAAATTTCTAATAATTTTAAAATAACTGAAAAAGTTTTACTTCCTTTAAACTTTAAACCAAAATATTGCGTGAAAGCAAAAATACTACCTGTAAAAGTTGTTTTTCCTTTAGAGCCCTTTCACTGAGGGGAAACCAAACCTGTTGCTGTTGCATGCTGTAAAGTTTGCTTACAGCTGTGGGTTAACTTTTGATGACACTTTTAAGCTGAGCTTTTTCTTTTAAATCCAGCACTGAATCTAATAAATGCTGTTATAGCTAATATTGTTGTACCCTGTGGGTGAGTATACGTATGCTAAAGCAACACTTCCCTAAAAAAAAAAGGTCTAAAATTACCCTTTCCAATCAATATAAAACCCCTTTCCCCTTACATTACCAAAAGAAACCGAAAACCCAGTCCACATATTTTCAATAGGCATTCCACGGTTCGTTTAAGTATCCTCATTTTCAGACTTAACCCTTTCAGCCCTGACCCCCACAAATTTTCCACAGGATTCAATAGAAATCTCGGGTGGCTTATGACTGAAAGGGTTAAATGAACAGAAGAGGGTCCAATTCCGTTACCTGTCCCATTAAATATTGCCAGTCTGATTTGATCACCAAAGATTAGAAATATCGTCAAAATTGCCAACCAATCTATATAAACGACAGATTCATATCAATATCAACACTAAAAATGTTGAATATTTGGTGACCAAAAAAAAGCTAGTCAACATTTAACGGGACAGATAACGGAATTGAACCCATAAGTGTTATAATAAATCTGATATCAGTGGCAAAACCTCCAAAATGCCTACAGCGGTGTGTGTCTTGTGCCGCAGGTAACTCCGAACTTCAACATCGAGTTCTTCACTCCGTCTCGGCCGGGGAGGAGGTACTCTGCGGCGGCCGTCTGCGCCACCGACCTACAGCGGAATGCAGCGCAGATCCCCCCCAACAGCACGCAGGCCTCCAGTCTGCTGCAGCAGATAGGCACCGGCATGGTGAGCATCTTCTTCGCTATTATACAGGGTGTTTAAAATGGAGTGGAACAATTTCCTAAATTATCTTCCCTAGACACATACTTTCAATCGCAAATTTTCATTAAATGAGGTGAAAAATTAGATGATACTAGTTTCAACTTTATGGGGGTCTATTAATAAAATGCAGAAATTAAATTTTTATACGGCCTCCTTAGTTTAAAATTTCTAATTAGCCAAATTTCCATTATTATTTTCTGAATAAGACAAAAAAATTTATCTAAATAACTTCAAAAGTCACGATATGAATACATATGAGTCAAAGATATGAGTGTTTAATCTCAAATTAATTTTTAAGTTCCCATCACCACGTAATAATAGGTTCGACTTTAATATGTGGATGAACCGTATTTTGCTCTCAAAAAGGGTATTATTATAAATTTTTAATATCTCAATTAGTTTTGGAAGTTCAGAAAATAATAGAAAAAAAATAGCTAACTGAAAATTATATTTCTGTATTTTCTTTAGTAGATACCATGGAGTTGAAACCAATCTCATCTAATTTTTCACCTCTTAAAATGAAAATTTGCAATTGGAAGTATGTGTCTAGGTGAAATATTTTAGGAAATAGCCCATTGTTACATTCTATTTGAAACAACCTCTATAGTCAGACCACCACGAGAAAAACTTTGACAGGAAACAAAATTAATCGAAGTTCAAATCCATGCCTTTTTAAATTGTGGTGTTTTGTCTATTTTGATATTCACCAAGGAAAATCCAAGAGGACCACTTTCAACTAAGCGGCTGAATTTTTAATTTTCAATTTTTACACTATAAAATAGATGTCAAAATTTTAGAGGGGGTTTGGGGGTTCTTCCTCAGAAAATTTTTTGAATTTTATCATTGAAAAGGTTATTTTAATCTATATTTGATAGTTTCTCGGAGGGGGCCGCCAATGAATGATAGTCACACAAATTTGGCACAAAACGTTTTTTCAGCGTTTATAGATTACCTTCAACCTCAAAATTGAGGGGAATACGAATAACCCGTTTCCATAACAATCGCCACAATATTGCACGAAATCATAAGTTTTTCTTGTGACAGTCGGACTATACAAGATATTTGAAATCTTTTTGTTTATCCAAATTACGCGAGAAATTAATTAAAGTTACTTCAAAAATTTCCCACCCTGCCTAAATAATGTCAAAAATGGATATTGGAGCATAATTGAACTGTGCTTTTTAATTTCCTCAACGCAGTAATTTCTTACTATATTTGGAATGTCCTTAATGCAGGAAGAAATTGCTGCATCTATTAACTTTATTTAAGGAACACATATAAAGCAAATCAAGTTAACTACTAATCTGTTCTCTGATTTGAAATTATAAACCTTTTTTTAGCTACTTTTCTGAAGTACTTTCTGTTTTACCGGTATTTTTATTTGAGACAAAAATAAAATTCAAGACAAGATAGCAAAACTTTTTTATTGTAACTGCAGAGTGCAAGTTCCCACATTTTCCTACTCCAAGACAAGTTTCTTATGAAAAGTAAATAAAAAATTTTTGCAAATCCATTTGTATACAAGTCTTTAAGTTTTTTTAAGTTGATGAAGTTGATTATTTTACAATAAATATCACAAGAGTAAAAATGTTTTTCCGACTGTTCCTTTTGACGAGTTAACGAGCAGTGATGCTTTCAAACAAATTTCAGCTTTACGAGCTATTTTCAAAACGTGTAATATTCTGCGTCTTAAACTTTTAAACTCGACATACGTGATTAAGTGATTAATAACATTCTATACTCGACAGCAACGTTTCCTGACCCTATGACGTCACTAACAGACAAAGTAGTTCCCTGAATTTTAAGTGAAATGAAGAACGTCATTATAAAAATATGATTATTTTGTTAAACCCGTGCATGCATAGCGTCTTTTTACCCCGCGATTTGCGTACCGAAACTCCTCCAAGCAACCCAACAGGCTTTCTGTTTACGCAGTTTCTGCTTCAGTCATAGGGTCAGGAAACGTTTTCTGTCGAATATAAAATTTTCAGTTCCCAACAAACACCCTTTTCTTTCCAGCAACAACTCTTCTCTGGAAAGTAAAGCACCAGCGTCGACCCGGCAGCTGTAAAAACACTTATCAAAAGAGCGCGCCAACTCAAAACCGACTCCAAAGCAACCGGCACAAATTGTGGTTTCCCGCCCTTGCAACAAGAAATCTCTCCTCT
The DNA here is from genome assembly GCA_963680715.1 of Tetragnatha montana. NCBI lineage: Eukaryota > Metazoa > Arthropoda > Arachnida > Araneae > Tetragnathidae > Tetragnatha > Tetragnatha montana. The sequence continues at coordinate 18,090,461 of OY796681.1, forward strand.
TTCCTCTCTGTACTAATTAAAGTAGGCTGGCAGACATTTCTTCATTTTTCCAGCAAGACGAGTCTTGCGTGCGACAATCTATCTACCAATTGGTTGAAGCCCTTCAATCGGCGAGTATCATTTGAAGCCAAAAGATTCGAGGCGAGATTTTGTGTGTTATTACCGCTTCATTTGTTGACCAGTTAATGAGGGTTTCTATCAATATACATGAAAAGTTTAATAGCATGTTTGAAGTGTACAGATTCGGCAGTAATGAATTGTAACAACTGAATTTTCTAAGATATTCTACCTTTATTATTCCCATAATGATATTTGAGTCAAGTAAAGAAAATACTATGTCATGTATTGATTTTTTTGTCTTTTTATCTATTTCATTATTTATTTAAAGTGACAAAATTGATAGAAAGTTTCAAATGGATGGTATTCATAAAATACAATGTGTGATATTGTAGTATACTAAATATCTCTATCTCATTTATACAAAAGTACATTTTAGTAGATGGTTCTTAACTATTTGGAAGTTTTTAAAGCTCAAGTACCGAGATTCTTGAAACAAAAATTACTTCTCTTAATATTTCATTTGTTTCTTCTAAACCCTTTTAGCAGTTAATTATACTTTCACTGATATAATTCATTCGAATAATTTCGGTTTTATTTAGACAATAAACATATAGCTTTTCTGATGGGAATGAAATTATTTTTTCAATTGGGTTTTTTAGATGCTATCATCGGACTACAGTACACGATAAATTCTATAAATCTAAGTATATCTTCAAGAAATTTCAGGTTCTCGGGAACGACTGTTCTTTTGATAAAATGTTTAAAGAATGGAATGAGATTAAAGAGGTCTAGAATATGGTATAAATTCTCAAAATAATACCAGGAAGGATTGTTTCAAAGTTCTAGATTTGAACTAAAACTGCTAACTTTTCACTTTGGAGATGCGCAACAAAATAAGAGTAGTACTACACAAGTTCTTGAAATTCTCGGAATGAATCTTCGAGATTTAACTCACAAAATGTGCCCTGACTTCGCCCCTTGAGATGATGGAGAATGTTTTCGTACTGTGTATCGTATGTAAATATAATATAATGTTGATATTTTCCTCCCTATTCATACAAATTTTAAGTGTGGATATGTCATAAATCTATATTATAAATATGAAAACTTATCAACGGTTTTAAACCATTTTTACGGAATGTTTGTTCGTTGTTTTTTGTGTGGTTTAAGTGTTTTCTGTGCTTAGAAGTCTTCAGTACCCTCCTATACTGCCTTCGGTTAAACGTAACGATCAAAGCACCTAAACAGAAGTTGTCAAAATATTGGTTATTTTGATTTTTTTGTTCAGAAATAAATAATAACATCGATGTGAATTTAATATGCCTTTACATATCATCGTTCTAAATATATTGGTTATTGTCTCTTGAAATAATTAATTTTAGTTATAGAATAATTTTTGGATTTTTTTTTTCTGTTTTCAGAGAGGTAATACTTATAGAATTCAATATGTTTTTAGAAACATAATTCATTTAAAACACTATGGTATTCAAATATAAACCTTAAGAAATTAAAATTATCGTCAGTAGTAAATAACTCTGAAATCGATTAAAATATTTAATTTACTTGTAGAAAAGTAACAACGAATACAATCAAGTAGTAACATTATTCCTGCATTTTTTAGCAAAGTAGATTGATGTAAAATTTTAAAAGTATTGAAAAATATTTATAGAAACATCAATAAAAATGCTTATCAAGCTTCTCAAAAGCACTCATATAATTTGCGTATCTTTTCAATCATTAAGAGCTGTTAAATCGATTAGGGATTAGGACTAAACTTCCTAAAGCAACATTCCTATACAAGTTTCATTTCTTTAAGTATCCATAGTTTCAATGACAATTGCTTTTTAAGAATTACCGCATTTTTAAACTTATTAAATTTCCGTTTGATATTAAAGGTTAGTCCACCTGGATTTTTAGTGGTATTCATCCTTATAAATCAGGAACATTTTCAAGCGATTTTGTTCAAGCAGATCCAAGCAATGTCTTCACAAGAAAATAGTTAAGACATATGCCCTGAAAACATGACATGTAAACGAGGTGCCTTGGGGCTGCCACTAAGATGTGCAACGAGCACTGATGGAACAGCGTTCGAAGTCTTCCTGCAAGTCCCGTTTCTTCCATAAAGTCTATATTAAAGGCAGTGCGACAAAGAGCAAAAATAAATAAATAAATTAGAAAAGTTAATCTGTTTCCATAGGAACCAATAGCTTAAGTAATAGGCTTTCTCTATGCTTAAATAACTTTTTCCATCATAATGAGCTGAGCATATTTACAGCCTGTTGCCATAACAACGAGATAGGACTTTTTCGTTTGCGCTCCTTACTCTTTTAATTTCTGCCGAAATCCCATCATTGCCTTGCAATATCAATGAGTGATGAAGTAGCTTTCAGATAAATATTCTGTGGTATTTTGGAATGAATGCTTACAATGTCGCACAAATCACATCTTAAGTTTCATACTAAAAGCTAATGGGAAAATGTTATTTATATCCACATTTGAGGCAAAAGATATTTCATGCGAAATCATAATTTAGCTTTTTTTTATTATTCCATATTTAACTAAAAATGAATACCTGCTAAGAAGTTTAAAGGAATTTAGTAGGTATATCCTATTATTTAGTTTGGAAACAATATCAAATTATCACTTCAAATGTTCCGGTACCCAGAATTCTAAGTTTAAAAGTTTTCCACTTGCATGATGCATGAAACCATTGTAAGTTTTCTCATGATCTCATGATATTGTAATAATTTAAAATTATTTAAATTTGCCTTTATTATTGAAAAAATATCATAAAAATTAAATTCTTAACTTTCTGAACAAATCTTGTGAGGTTTGGTAATGTTTAGCTGCTTTGATTTTCCTGCATTTTCCCAAAAAGAAAACTTTACAACAAGAATATTTATGAATTTTTAAAATATCTTTAACACTTTCCCTGTTTAATACTTAGTTCACATAAATATTACAATAGATTAGAAATCTGTTTACATGCAATCAATCAGTTACCTAACCTGAACGCTCAAAAAGATTTCTTATAATAAATATTTTTATGTGAAAAGTATTATTAAAGTCATTAAGTAATTGCTTAAACAGTATTTTTCTCAATGGAACTATTTTTAGGTGAAGAGATGGAATCCTTAGAATTTTTGTTTTGTTTGAGTGTTCATTTTATTGTTAGAGTTACTCAGCCAAGGGCATTTTGCATTACAATATTTTATGGCAACAAATGTACAAAAATGGAACTAAATGTGTGTAATTTACCAAAGAAAATGTGCGTAATTGAAGATCCAAGTGGCATGCAATACATATTGTTCATCTGCTGACCCTTTGATGTATGTTTGAAAACGGTCGGTGCAGTTGCATTTGTAGGCTCATGGAATAGGTACATGACATTGTAGAGTGTATAACTCTTTCCAATTATAGAGTTGGTAAGTATAATTAGAATACTTCTACATATTTTTATTACAATCTTGACGAGTAAAGGTTTCTCTACATTAAAATCTGAATTCTATAGGAGATATCTATAGGAACTAAAAAAAATGGGGAAAATACACTAAAAAATATGTAGCTAATGAAGATTATTTTGAGGAAAACAACTTATAAATGATTGCTTCAAATTAATTATAAATATAATAAATCTCTTCTAGGCATGATTCATATCAGCATGTATTTATTCCGCTCATTTTTAAAAATTTTGAGAAGAACCACTTGACTAACAGAAAAGATTAATGGATTTATTTTGGAAATTCATTGATTTAAAAAAAATACCCAATTACTAAGTATTTTAAACAATTTGTTCCTATATCAATCTGAAAAGATTATAAAGACCGATGTAAACCTAATTTCGAAATGTTGATATTGTTCGTCTACGAATGGCCGCACCGACCGTTGCTACAGTTCCAATTCATACCATGTTGTTGGATATCTAAACCAAGTACAGGCTGTAACCCGCACCATTCAGTTCGGCGGTTTCGCTCTGCACTTTTGTTTTTCCGTTCTCTGTTGTTAAGAGGCATATGATGTTCTTTTCCTATCAATTCATTGTAACTCATGAATGACATTAAAATAAACAGAAATTTTTCTGAAGTGTTTTTGAACTGGTTCCTAAGTATCAACGTGAAACAGATTACTAATTGCTTCAGTTTATGAATCGTATAATATATTATATATTAAGAAATAAATAAGAAGAAAATATTAGGCATCAAAAGAAAGATTAACAAAAAATATTAGCCGTGAAAAGAAAGATTAAATGAACAAACAATTTAACAAGTCTTCTTAAAACTTATTAAGACAAAAAAGAATAAAAAGCCTCCTGCGAAACTTGATAAGTGGTATCCAACCTAAAGATCTGTATATTATGATCTGAGAATTCTCTATAACTTTAAATAAATTTTTAAAAGTAGTGTTACGTGTGTGACTTAGAATAACTATGAATGAGCTATACCTCATCTTATTTTCCAATTTGGTGTGAAATTTAAAAAGCAAATTGAGCCATCTTTTTTATATGTACCCATACATGTTGGGTAATTATACAATTCAATATAAATTATTTCATAAACCTTATACATTGCCTATAATAAATTACTATATTTGTGCTACGTATGTGACTAAAGAGCGTTACGTGAGTGTCCATGGGAAATTAGGTTTGATTTAAGATCCATTTAAAGAGCAAAATATGGTTTGTTTAATTCAAATTACAATTAATATTAACTAACACTGTTTATTCCTGTCAGTGGTTTCAGTTAACTTGTTCCTTTTAAGACAATATTAAAACGTCTGGAAAAGCCAAATTTTTTGTGTTCTTTTTCGAATTTTTGTTTTGTATTCAATAGCACAAATATATAAAAATACATGTAAATACCACCACCTGTAGTTATAACTGTAGTGAACAGATTTAGTTCATAAAATTGTAAATTAAAAGAATAGGTAATATTTTGTTGCTTACATAACTTTTAAGCCAAACTATTTCTCCACGGTCACACACATAACAAAAATCATAAATTAATACAAATAATAATTTAATAAAAATGTATGAGCTTTGATAAAAAAAATTATTTTATGCAAAATTACCTTGATATATGAGGAACCCCATGTAAATAAATATAATTTCTTTAGTTTTCAGAATTTTAAGGTAATATGGTTTGTTTTAGTTTTCATATGTTCTGAGTAACACAAGTATTATCAGTAGCACTACATTTAAAATTTTATTGAAAATAATATAGAATAAAATTATCCTATATAATAAAATTATCACTAAAATAAGTATATATCTATCCTGTTAACATAAAATAAAATATTAAAACTATGAAATAGAAAAAATATACTAATTTAGATTTTAATGTATGTAGATAAATTTAAATCAATATTTAGGTATGAAAATAAACTATTTTTCCTTTGATTTATTATTTTTTTTATTTTAACTATTTTTTCACTCACTAAGACATATTTTTAGTGCCAGTGCACAATATTTCCTAAGTTCATTTATAGTCTCTTCAAAAGAACACCTTAATAATAAAAATCAAACAAAAAATAAAAATTTATGTTTATGTTACGTATGTGACATCTTTTGGAACAGCAGAATGAGAAGTGCCTGAAAAGTGATCGGAAATCCCTAATAAAAGGTGGTTTTTACAACTCACTAAGCTTCTACGAAAGGCTACAAACCTTTTATACAGATCTGTGATCAGTTCTCGTCAAATCGTACGAGAAATATTTTATTTGCGTTTTGTTGAGGAGTTGCTGGGTGGAAAATAAATGGCAGCACCATCTAATCTAGATCAGTGATTCGCAAAGTGGGGCGCACGCCCCACCAGGGGGCAATTTGATTTTCTTGAGAAGCAATTTGAAAATTTTCAACCTAATTGCCCTCAGGTGGGGCATGGACCCCCTGGTTTTAAATTGAATATTACATTTTGGAGAGTAAAAATTTATGTGTAATCTTACAAGAGGGGCATGGAAAATTTAGAAAGGCTTTTGTGGGGCATGGACCGAAAAAGGTTGGGAAACACTGACTGATCTAGATAGAGCTTGTAGACAATTCTTCCCATACCTGGAAAACCCTAAAACCTTAATCATTATTTTGGGAAATATTTAGGTCTGAAATTTTTTTTTTCATAACGTTGTAAAAATAATGCGCAATTACTTCTTTTTAATTAGGTCGAGGAATGGGTCGCATTGACCATTTCCGTTCTTCCAGCCCAATAAAAATAAGCCTTAAAAATGTAGTTCTCAAGAGGCGAGAAGAAAAAAATCGTGTTGGCCAAAGAAGCACAACTTGCCAGGTGATTAAAATTCATCATCTCTCCAGAGGAACACAGAGGGCATCCAGAAGCGTCCTTTATTCCAATTCGGTGAAGGAGTCCTTGGAGATAATCATACCCGCTTACTACTCGAAAATTAGCCGAAAAGACCTGCTTAAGGAGATTTATTGGGATAGGATTGAACAGCAGGATCTCCCGAGGCTTTACCTTTGGCATTGATCTCCTGTGTTCTGCGTATATGCATTTTTGTACATCTCACAATGGTAGAAAATGCATGATTCTGTGGTATGGAGAACAGGGGCGTCATTTCAGTTTTTGGTTGGGGGGGCAAGGATTTTTTTTTTAAGTGGGGATGGGCCACGCCGTAAGCAGACTTTTTTTGGGGTGAGGGGTTGACTCAACATCAATTTTTAACGAGTACATTGTTAAGATTTTTCTTATAAGCAGCAGAATAATGTTACACATAATGTTAAAATTTTATAACGTGAGCTCTAAGTAAAAATGGGGGGGGTCTTTGGGTCACCCCCAGAAAAATTTTGAAAATTTGCCTCATTTTTACACCATTTAAGTTACATCCGAAGAGAATAGTTCCTTGTAAACCACATAATTTTCTAGAGAAAAAAGTTATAAATAAACGTGAAAGTTTCAAGGGTAGCCTGAGGTCCTCCCCCAGAAAATTTTTTGAAAATTTCCCTTAAAACTAGTGTTTTATCTCCTTTTGAACCTAATTGGGGAACACCCAAAGGGAACCGCTTCTTGTAAGCGGCAGAATTTTCAAGGGAAATACATTGCGTACAACAGGTGTCAAAATTTTAAAAGGGGTTTGGGGGTTCTTTCCCCCCAGAAAATTTTTTGAAATTTTCCTCTTAGTAATGTTTCAGCTCATTTTGAGGCCCTTTTGGTTACATCCAAAAATAATGGTTCCTTGTACAGCACAGAATTTTCTAGGGGAAAACTCCTTTTCTGGGATTTCAAACTTTTTGCCGCTTCTTGTAAGCGGCAGAACTTTCAAGAGAGAAACATCGTATAACAGACGTCAAATATCAGAAGGGGGTCTGGGGGTTCTCCCCAAAAAAATTTTGAAATTAGACTCTCAAAAGTAGTGTTTTAACTGCTTTTGGGTTAAATCCGATGCTCCTTGTGAAAGTTACAAAATTTTCGAGGGACTGCACCAATTTTTCATTTAACAGTGAAACCCTTGGGGGGGCAATTTCCCCCCCCCCCCTAAATGAATCCCATGATGGAGAATCATAAGGAGGCTCAGGAAGTTGTATATTTGCCGGCCAAATAGACAGTGCCTTTATGAAAGGCACTGTCAATTTGGACGGTAAATATACAACTAAAACTCTACTCTTATTTCCACGGCAACGGTTCTGATTGGAGCGCCGGGACTGCTACGTAACCGCGAGACCTACGGCGCATGGGACAGCTGCCGTTTTTGCCGTCAGCAAATAGACACTTCCTTTATGGCACTTAAAAAATTTTCTTAAAAAAAACTGTAACTGTTAACTATTTAATACATGTGCCATGAAACTTTCAGCATATTTATTTTTCACTCTTTAGAAGACTTATCTTCTTGCAACTCAGTGTTGCAACTACCGTTACGTTGCACCCGGGTAGTTGGATCATGTAAACGGCACTTAAATAAAACATGAATAAGGACTGTATGACAAAAAGTTAAAAGCGTTTAAAATATTTAGCTTGAACTTAAAAGCATAGTTAGCAAATTTCATATTATTTTAATCTAAAATGAAAAGATTCATAGAACATAAAAATAGTCACCAGTTATATAATAGTTTTTATTATTTTATAAAATAATGCTATAGAGTATTTTCAATCACATGACTCTGCCTAACAACGGCCTTAGCAACGTTGTTTTATTCCTCCAGTGACATCATGTGCGAATGCTGCTATTGGATACTTCTATGTCCCGCCCCTAACAACAGCCTTAGCAACGTTGATTTTGTCCTCCAAGTGACGTCATGTGCGAATGCTCTATATTACCAAGATAGAGGCCGTACTCTGTGGTTGGTGGCGCTCTAAAAGGTACACGCTTAGTGATTGTTCTGTTTGTTCAGAAGTTTTTTATACTTCGTGGCATCAGTAATCTTGAATGTTTGTTGACTGTTTTAATGTTGTGGTTTCAGTTTATTCATACCATATGCAATAAAATTACATTTTACTGTGATGTAAATAACTAAAAAATGTATCCTATATCGATGTTCTTCCTAGTTTTTCTTTATTGTGTGATTAATTTTTGTGGAGCAGGTTGGTTTCTTTCTTGCAGAGAATCGTGATCTTTTTGTGCTTTAAAGTTTCGAAATTATTTAGTGTTGTTGATCAGGTATAATGTGGTATTAGATTCTAAAATTTGTGTATTTGAGGCAACTGCAAAGAAAAATATTTCACATTGCGTTTGAATCTTATTGCTACTAAACTTATTTATCCGAAGTTTAACAGCACACCTTTATTTAACAAAATAATGTATGGTTTCGTAATGGTATATCTTCCATAAGGCTAAAACAAGGGATAAATTTCATTGGTTTTACTCTTTAAAATCTGGATGTTGAAAAGTTGATTCTTTAATAAACTAAGTGGGACATCATTCAACGTGCCTTCCCCCATAAGAGAGCAAGGAGTACCTACTTATTAGGGCATGAACCCCTTTTAGTTTATGGTTATCCCTAGGGCTCTGGAATAGTACTCCTTTGAACTGAGATCGTGATATTGAAGTGTTATGACAAAACACAGCAAAATTCGACCTTTCAGACAATGAGAAAACTTATTCAGTCTGCCTTTAATAGGTGAATAAGTGGTGTCATCATGGCACAAAATGAGCCTGATTTACACAGATACACCTCTTAAAATTTAAAGTCCTATTTAATTGTTCATATGATATTTTGTAGGTTTTTCTGCAATTAAAAAATACCTGCTAGATTGGGGGAAGATTATTACAAAGATAGTTCAAAATTCAGTCTTCTAATTTTTGAAGTGACACCATAAAAAGACATTATAGGGCTAATAATAATAACATGCAATCAAACCTACCTGATGTCCTCTTCACTGCACTAAATCAAGTAACTACTTAATAGGTGATGCTATTATTAACTTCTTGGTTAATTTATCATAACATCCTATGAAACTGGCATAGTTCTTTTTTCTATGGAAGTAAGAGTAAGGATAATGCCTTTACAAATCAAAGCTGCAAGTCAAAATTGATGCTTTACTATCCATGCAAAATAAATGTACTTCTTATTTTTGTATCCTTTTCATTACCTCTTGCAATATTCAATGTTTGTAATTTGTAAAACTTTTAATTTCTATGCTTTTTACTTGCTAATTAATTTAAAGTTTTCTATGAATATATTTGTCTCTTTGCTCTTCATTAAATTACTTTTTGACTAAACATTTTTCCCACAGTCAATGCTGAGTCTAAAAGATTAAGAGAACTTTTGTCTGTCATCAAACGTGCTAGTCGTGGAAATCATACTCATAATGACACTGTAAGTTTTTTCTTCATTGTCTGTAATTGCTATAAGTGTTTTTGTCCTATTCCTCAAACTAGGTAATTATATTCTTTTGCAGATCCTTGTTAAACATATTAGAGGCATATTACTTGTCTAAAATAGTTTTCTGCAATACTTTATACTGATACTTTAAAAAACATTTCAAACTTCCAAAAAAAAATACTGATAACTTCTTGTATGTTTCTTTTCTTTGTCCTGTCCTGTTATGGAGGAAACTTCCAAAATATGCTATTAATATAACCAATGTTTAATTTGTAATAATTTTTAAAAAATAAACTAAATTATGTTATCTATTCCATTAAAAATCACCAATTTTTCACAATAATTATCAATTTAGCTATTAAATATTGCTTAATTGATTAGTTTGTAATTTTTGGTGATAAGCATTTAAAACAGTTATAAGATTGATAGTAGAAGAATAACAAAATTAGTTACACATAGGTACTTGTTTAATCATTTGTAACTCATCAGGTACTGAATAATTGAATATGTAATGTAATGTATTGGGGGTAGAACTAAATTTAGTATACCAGCATTTGAAATCTTGTAAGACTATACTAGTTCAAAATTATTTCAAAAAATTAAAACTGCATTTTTCGGCGCAAGTTCACAACTGCCGATAATTAGCGAGATTTGACTTTTTAACGGCACTTTTAACATTGTATTAGGGTTGCTTTTATCGCTAAAAATTGGCGCATCAGCAGTTCTAAACTTGCGCCCATTTTTCTATGCATGTATCTTTAACTTTGTATTATCAATACTGATCAAATAAATTTTTTTGTTTGATTAGAAAGATTCAAAAGTGACACCCAGTCCTCTTAAAGAAGAAGAATCTGTTGTAAATATATTTTTTCCTTTTACCATTCTTGGGTGTTAAACTCATATGAGGCATGTTAATTTTTCTCATTTCTAGGCTGGAACAGAGGTTGCAGTTTTGTTCATTGTGGTCATTGTAGTTCTTTCTGTTATTGGGATGGTCATCTATTTTATTCGCAAGTTTGACCAACTTAATCGAAGGTAAACATTTCATTTACTTACAAATACAAATATTGACAACCAACTACAGGCGTTAAGCCCAGCAACGTTGGTCCATTTAAGCTTGAACTACTGGGTACCCAGTATTTGTATGACTTATGGCCATATTCACTGCTAACCTGACCAGTAGTTAACCAATATTCTAACTTCTGATTGGCAGTTGAAGAAGGAAAACTAGTTTTCCACCAATCAGAGGTTTGACTGCTAGTTAACTGCCGGTAAGGTTAGCGGTGATAATGGTCGTTAAGGTAAAATATTTTAACTAATATACTGGCAAACTTTGGTGTAGTGAACACAAGGTTAAATAAACCTTTTTGTCCATACCAATTACCATATAGTCAAATAATGTAATAAGTCAAATCACTGCCATATCAAAATTTAAAATTTCTGCTGTAGACAGGAGGGGAGACGTAACTCTACGTCCACCCCCATCACCTCATGAACTCTGCCGAGTCTTTACTTTCTCCCCTCAGCTAGGTCGAGTTCACTTCTATTGCGGGGAGGTGCTTTAACCCTTAAGATATCGAAATACTTAGGTTCTAGTTTTATTTTATTTTCTGTTTGCCCTTAAGCTTTAGAAAATCCTCTAGTAGTCTAAATTTATATTGCTGAGTATTGTGCAATTTTGTGTTGTGGAAGGCACGTTTTAAGGTTACACTTACCGCCTTCTGAACAAAACAAGCTACATTGTGATATTCAAGTTGTGTGCTGACAACATGCTACATAATGCATATGTTTTCTAGCTTGCCTACCTATAGATATTCATCTCTAAAAACAGAAATTAATGGTTATGGTCCTGATGACAAAGAGTCCCAAGTTTTGGTCAGTGTGTCAACAGAAGAAGAGGATGATTATGATGATGAAGAAGATGTGGTAAACTAATCTATTTTATTTTATATTTGATAAAATATTTTGTTTTTTGAACTAAATGTTTTTTAATTTTGTGAAACAGTATTAACTTTTTAAAATAATGCTTACAAAAGGAGGGGGCTTATTCTTTTCATGTGGAGACCACCTAAAATAAACACTTTTGTACTACTTGATTATTCAGCTACAAAAAAGTAACTAAGGTGTTAATGAATTCAGCGACCATCAAATTCAGGGGCATAGTAGACAGATAATATCTTAAAACTAAACTTTCTTTAGTAGATCCTATAATTAAAACTAACTTTTTTCATTCTCTCATTTATTACTTTTTAATTTATTTATTCCCTCAATCTTTTTTTATGTTTATCCAGGATGTTTCTCCACCAACTCTGAAAGTTCAGTCCCAGACTGTGATGCCTAATAAAAGCTTGAATGGGTCCCTTCCTTTGATTCAGGAGAGTAAAAACACTGTCTCTTCCCATTCCATCTCCAAAAGTGGCGAGTCTTCAGTGGATTCAGATGATGTAAGTATTTTTTAAAATTGCCTTTTCGTATGCAGTTTGCCTTCAAAATTTTAAACATAATCACATTCTTAATCTTACATTATTAAAAACTTTTATCAAAGTTTTAAAAAAGTTAGTTTTGTTAGTTAGTTAGTTAAGAAAAGTTTTGTTTTTTAGCTGATACAAATTTTATTAATATTTTTATGGTTAAGTATTTTTCCTTATGCTTTTGTTTTTATTTAAAACATGAAAGATACTATACTGCCAAAAAAGTTATCACCATACTAAGGATTTGAATGCTTAGTTAAATTATTTGAAATTTCTCTTTTGCATATTACTTGAATTATGTTGAACATCTATGTGAGAAGATATAAAATAATTGTTCAAAAATATAAAATAACAATTCGTTTGGGAAGAAAGATTTGATCAGAGTCACACAAATTAGTAAAGTTCTGGTATAAATTATTTTTACTTGTGGCCACACAGCTTTTAAAGCATTTGTTGTATCAGAAAATCAATCTGGACTGTGGTTTCTGTTCCCCTTTTGTTTCTGTCGCGCTTTGTCTAACTAAGCTGTATTAGGAGAAATTACAAAACTAATCAACCATAGTTTGAATATAATCACAAATATTCTATACACTCTATACATCAGTTCTGAAATTTAAACCTATCAGGTCCTTATTAAAAAGTTCAAGAAAATCCCTAGAATACAAGATAAACACTGAGGGAGAGTTCCAATATGTGCTACCATAAATGCTTAGGAAACCCTCTTTATACCTACACCTATTCAGACTTGTAAAGGAACCCTTGGGAATATCCATATAAGAATCAATGGCTAAGTTAAAGAAGTGGTTGATAAATTTATGTCTTTCAAATTGTTTTGTTATTCATTTATTCCCATAAAAGTGCTTCACTACTTAAAAGCTTGGTAACCACTGGCTTAAAGTAGGTCTGTGGTTTATCATTTTACATAATTTAAGTCATCCTCATTCTTAACTGTATTTATTCTTATACAACCTTTCTCTCTCGTAGGAATTATTGCAATGATGGGACTAGCCTTTTTTTGAAACCACACCCTCACAAACTTACAAATGTGCAAATATTATCTTTGTTCTCTACTCAACCTTTTGTAGTAATCTAAAGATGGATGAATCATGAGCTGAAATATTACTTAGAAATATTTAAGTATTTGTGTAGTTGTATTATTTCCTGATATCTTTTAATGCATGTTTATGTAATGTTATGTTTCTGTATTAGTCTTTGTATGTGTAACTGTTTTGCATTCTAGAACAAAATTTGTATACTTTTCTAAAGTTTTTGCTTTGTGTTGACTTTATACTTTAAAATTATATCTCATTTATTTTTGGTTATGTAACTAACCTTTATAGAGAATTTTGCATTTGTACTGCTTTTATTAGTGAGAAGTTTCTTGTTTAGCTTTCCAATTGGAAATATAATTTTTTTTTCCATTAGTAGTTGCTAATTAGTCATGTATTCTTTATAGTTATTATCTTAATTATAACTGAATATGCATGAACAATTGTAATTCAAAAGATCAAAGCACACTTTTATACTATTCAAAATTTTTTCTTTACAACCTTTAAACTCACAATTAAACCAAATTTTCAAATATTTTAAAGGCAATCTCAATATGTTTGGTTCTTAAGTCCTTCAGTTTGCTTTTACAATTCTTTTATTTCCCTTGATATTTTTAGGTGTTTGTGAAATAAGTAAAGGGTTATTGGTTCAATGGAATTTTTTAAAAATGACTGCCAGTAATATTTTCTATAGTCTGTGTAAATAGAATACGTGGTTCAAGGTCACAATTTTTACCCCATCGCCATGGCAACAACGAGGCAGAACAATGGAAATTGAGTGGGAAATTTTTGTCACCTTGAGCTACTTATTTTATTTACAGACACTATAGTTATGAAAAGTATAAACCTGATACTTTAGTTTTGTTTGTAAATTGTATGTTTAATGAATCAAAATATCTAAATAATGGTAGTTTATTTATTTGTGTGCCTTACATAAGGTAGATATTCAGAATCTTTATTTTTGCACCATATAATTTAATTATCACTTGAAATCTTTCTTGCACTTTTTCAACTTAATAAATATATTTTAATTTTTTAAAGCTAAGCATTTTGAACAACTGAAAGTCCTCCTATTTTAGTTGAACAATTGATCAAGCATCCTGTTTTATATTTGTTTACAGTAGCCTCCCATTTAGAACAAGATATCATACAAGACAGTTGTAAAATTACGATTTGACTTAGGTTTTTAAATGCAGTTATTTCCTTGTCAAGCACTGTTTTGCATTAAAATCAAGTTATTTTAACGATTAAGTATATAACCCAAAACACAATGTAGTTTAAATGGGAAATTTTTACGTTTGTACTGATATTTAACTTCAGTTAGGATTAAAAAAAAGCAATAATAAAATCCTTCTAGTGCATAATAACACCATTCAAATGTAATATAAACACAATAATCACATTATTTGGGAGTCTACTGTACTATTGTTTAATGATAATGTGTTTAAAATGTGCTATTTATTTATTTTTTTACAAAAACGTGCCATTTTTAATTGTGTATAAAAAGTTTGTGTTTGAGATGAGAATATTTATTTACTCTTGTTTATTTCAAAAGTATCCCATCAGTGTATTGTGTATTAAAAATATTTCATTTAATTTAAATATAACTATCAGGGTTTTTTTTTTAAATATCCAGTCATAGTTTCTAAAATTATTTTAAATTACTATTGTATGGATTTAGTTTGTCAATATAAAAAATTGGAAAGGTATTTTTCACCTAGTTTCAAATTACTTTTAAAGTTTTCTGATTACAAATCTTTAGGGTTATTTTTCTAACAAAATGCTTGTGTCAAACAATTACAGTAAATCAAAACCGGTTTATTATGTTCATATATCTCTGTATAATCTTACTTAACATTGACATAAAAACAAAGAATTCCCAGGTAAGCAAAATGTCTTCAAGTGATAAATTTTAACTGCTCAGAAATTTTTGACTGTTTTAAATTTTCATATAAAAAAGCAACTAAACAATGTTTCATTATAAAGGTACAAAAACCTTAACCAGAAGATATAGTAATAGAACTATCTGAAGTATTGCTTTTCTTATTAGAAAAAGTTAAGTCCTAGAAAAAGTGATTTGGATATCAAATGGCTTATCTGGATAAATTTGTAAGATAATACAGAACATCATATGATGATTACTGAACAATTTGAGGAATGAGGAAATATTATTTGCTTGTAATGAATCTTTTCATACCAAATATTTTTGCATTCTTAGTCATGATATGAACCAAATATTGCTGTTTTGTGTGCTATTCAATTATTAGTTCTTATGGTTGTTTAATTGCAATATTCACATTGGTTTTTGTCTCTGACATTTAACTATAGTTAGAGGCTCTGTGATTCAACATCCAATGACTGTGATTTTTATGTATTTTGTTCCCTTGGTTGTCATTGATTAAATATTGTTTTTAAAAATACTCTTACATTATTTATTATTTTTTAGCACAGTTCAATATTTAAATAGTTACTGACTTGATTTCACTTTTGGAGATACTTAAAAACTCAGCTTTTTTACCTTCATTATTTTCTCTTATAAATGTGTAATACAAGCTATATTTTTTAAATTACAGTTATAACTTTATTAGCTATCACTGTTCCCAAATAACCCTTTGAAGACAATTGGGCTGTGTAACAGCAAATACTCAAACCTGTGTTAACACTGGGAAATAACCTGCTTTGTCTATTTTCTTTAGGGAGGATCTGATGTTCACTCTCTGTAAACAGGACCTTAAGTGTCTATTTTGGGTGATTGTTACCCCTCAATAGTGGGTTTTTCATCTGGGTTTTGGAGTTGCATTTCAAAAGAGTGACCACAGTTCAAAGAAGTGCCATCACCAAGCTTTGATGGGGACCATCCTTAAACAAGCCATAAACTAACAGGTATCTCGCCCTAATGACCCCATCTCACTTTTTGGGGGGCTGTACTCGTTGGCCAATGACCCTCACTATTTGCTGCAGGATCAGCATTTTGAGTCCCCATCTTTACAGAGATATGTAAATCTTCAGACTTTTATTCCTCAAAAATATTAGTTCAATACTTTCATTCCTTATTGAGCTAAAGTAATCTGTCATTTTGTTTAAACAATTTGTATTGAGGCATTTAAACCTCTAAAATTTAATTTTATTCTGGGATGATGGTAACAATTTATTAGATTCTGTAGTTCATTTAATGTGAATGTGGTTTGGCTCTAATTTGTCAAAAAATATTAACTGTTTAAGAAAAGTGTATATAGAAAAATATGCAACAAATAGAAAAAGAACTCCATTCTGTAACTAAAAATGTGATCTCATATCCAGAACATATTTTTTAAAACAGATATTTTAATTATTTAAAAAGAAATTACTATCTCTATCCTACACTATTTTCTGACCCATGCATAAACTCACATTGTCACCATTTTAACCCAGTCTTCAATTCGTCTGCTTCCTTTGCTACTCTTGCAAATGGGGTTTCATTAGTCCAAGTTCTCTTATGTGTTTTTCATCTAGCATGTCTTTTGTTCAAATAAAATGAAGAAGCCGGCTCTATTCTTGAATGCATCACTGTGGAACTTGATGACCGTCTCATCTTCCAGGAATTCATACGTTCCTGAAAACAATTAAATTAACAAGTTGCTGAAATATATGCTGTGTTAAAAATTTAAAATTTCGTCTCATTTCGAATGCATGCTTACGATTGCAAAAATGTTTTAAATGAGAGAGAAATGTTTAAAGAATTTTTGAGAAAAGAATGCACATTTTTATTCCATAATCTATTTCCTTTCATTTTTATACAGGGTTTTTTAACAAGTCCGTCCAAACTCTGTACAGCCAGATTCTTTGCATGGAGTACATAAAGAAATGCCCAGAGAACTATACCTCTACAGCAGTGGTTCCCAAACTATTTTGCTTAGATATTACTATTTTGCTATTTTTAAAAGAGGGTTTTAACTTGTTTTGTTAAACCTAATCCGAATTTCGGACGTACATTTTTAAGAATTTAATACATATTTTTGGTAGGATTTGCATTTTGATGAACTTAATATAAAAAACAACACCATTCTTATTTTCTTTAAGGAAATCAAATTCGTCTCGCGGAACCCCTACATTTTTTCGTGGAACCCCAGGGTTCCACGGAACCCACTTTGGGAACCACTGCTCTACAGTCTACAACCCATAGTTTTCGAGAAAATCATGAAAGAAAAGGTGACATCCCATCTGAGTAACTCTAAAAACGATAAGTATGGGAAAAAACGTGAAAATGGTTTTTATTGTATTTGTTTGCATACTAATATGTCAAAAATATCTATTGTGCATGCATGCGTGCACCGTGGAATGAAATAGTTAAGTTTTTATCGAATATAACATTACGTTTTTTAAAATAAAAGTCGCCGTAGAGGTATAGTTCTTACTCAAATTTTATCTACTCCATGTTTAGGAATCTTTGTGTGCAGAGATTGGGCGGACTTGTTGAAACTCTCTGCATAGTTAATATCCATTTTTTGGAAAGAAATACTCACTGACAGAGTCGTATTCCATGCGTCCACAGAGCTTGTGGTCAGCGATCTGGAGGTAGTCTTTGGTGCATTCCTCGGACTGTTCCAGGTCGAAGGAGTAGAATTTAACTTGCAGGGCGCACACTTGGAAAGAGGACTTGCGCACTGTGTACCGGCAATCCGCGTTGTCGGGATATGAACCGGACTGATAGCCTGGGCTTATCACTTGAAAAGTCTCGCTGCTGAACTCTTGCTCACATGCTGTGAAAAGATGGAAGTCGTTTATGGAGGTAAAATAATAAATTTAGGTCAATTTTATTCAATATATCAATGACTGGGCTTCTAGTAGAAGTCAATTGGATTTTTATGAGAAATGTTTACATAACAAAGAAGGAATAGAAAATATAATCGCTGTTCAAAATAAAGAACATGAAAAGAGGCTGAAGAATGAATATGATGAATGAATGTAGTCTATGCATTTTGAACTACAGTACAAAAAGAAACCCCCGAACTTGAAAAGTTTTTTAAATATATTTTTTCCAGCTGTGTTACGGCTTCTTAAAAAAACAACCCATTAATAGTTATTTAATTTCTTGGTAAACAGATGCATTATATCATCATTTGAAAATAAAAAAAAAATTATAAACTTAACGCACCCGTAAAAAATTGCAAATTGACTATTTTCCAGTTCAACCATTAGTTGAGAATGAAACTACAACATGAAGCTGCAATGTGAATAACTTCATACGCACTTTTATTTTCTACAGGAGCGCATCCTGATGTCAACTGCTTTGCTTCGATTCTGAATCCGGAACTTTGTTGGTAGCTGTCCGTCTTGAAGTGCAAGACAATCTCATTGGTATCTCGAGGGAAATCCACCAGCACTGAATTGATAAAAATAAAATGAAATAAGCCACTGATATGGGAAAAATCTGATAAATTAGTTTAAATAATATTTTATACTAAAACAATTTAGAGCAGTGGTTCCAACTCTACGAAATTATCTGACCTCTTATCAGGCGCGGATCCGGCAGGTCTCCAAGGTGAGGGCACTTTTTGAGGATCACCTCTACCTTTGCACGCAGAATAGACTAAATTTTACTTTTTTCTATAAAGATCCCCCTAATGAATTTTAGTTTTGAACCCCAACATGTTTGATAAACAGTATAAGCGAACTATTTTTGAACCTATGATCGGGATCTGAACCTTGTAACTGTCTTTTAAGAATGCAATTTTTTTAGGGGGTCTGGGGATCCTCCCCTAGAAAATTGTAGGGATTTTGACCCTGAATAATTCATTTTTGATCCGCACAGGCGCTTGATGAACGAAAAAAGTTTGGAGAATCTGGGGAAAGTGACACCTTGGGCTAAAAAAAAGGGGCCAAGAAGGGAAAAGGAAGAGAAAAAAAGGGTAAAAAGAAGAAAAAAATAATTATCTTTTTTTAAATGACAAAAAAAATTATTCGTTTTCAAAATCTACTTTCTTTTTTACGCCTTTTCTCTCTTTTTCCCATCTTTCCCTTTCTTTTTCAGCCCAAGGAGGGGCATTTTCCGAAGTGCCCCCCATTGAATCCGTGTCTGGCTGAAATGTATTTTGAAATATCAAAAAGCCGTCTTATACCATTTTGTTACCTGCTAATCAATTATTTTTCTTGCAGGGATAATGACACAATACTCCTATATCTATAATGAGCTATATGAACTCAATTTGTTGTCAATAATTTGTTTCATGTCAATAAAAAGTTTTTATATTTTAATGAATACAGGGTGGGCAAAAAGTCAGTACACTTTTGAAAATTTAAAAAAAAAATCGGAATAAAAATGGTTTTCAGTCTTAGCATCCTTCACCTTCAGTCTTAGGGATTTTTTAAGGCAATAAAAAATTTAGTTCAAAATTATGATAGTAGATAGTTTCTATGGAACTTTCAAAAGTGTATCGACTTTTTGCCCACCCATGAATAAAGTTATGGAGTGATTGGTTGTCCTTCATACACACTCAAATTCATAAAATTAGAAAAAAGCCTCAAACCGAAAATTTTACAAACAAATAAGAAATAGCACTGAAAATAAATTAAAATTTTTTAAAAATGTTCTTTTTTATAAGATAAAAGTTTTATTTTTAAACTATAGTCAGGTTGTATATGAAATTCAAACTTAAAAAAAATGTTTCAGAGAATTGGAGTTATTCAAGGTAAAAGAGCTATAAAACTTTTTTTCAAATTCTTAAAAAAAATCCCCAAAAAATTCAAATAAATATATTTTCATGTTTCTTTCGCAGTAAAGAATAACCCCTAAAAGTGTTAGTGAAATTCACACATGAGGGTCAGGTTGCAGGTTGACACAGGATGATATACAAAATTCATACAAAAAATAAATTATAAACATAATTGAGAAAAATAAGACTTGGATAACACACACTGCATTTTTCTTATTGTTTAAAATATCGAAATTAATAATTTCCAGTAGCTTTAAAATTCTCACAGAGATGTGGCGAATGGCCTGGATGTCAAGATCGTGATGCTACAAATCGAAAGGATCCGGGTTCGAAGCCTGCCTACCACTTTTTCAAATTTTAAATTTATATATTAACTTTAAATTATTTAAAGTAAACCATAGGCTTCAGGAACGGATAGTACGGGTGGTTAACGCACTGCCATCGGAGTAAGGTGACAGTCGTTCACAAAAGGTTTTGGGTTCGTTCCTCGGCAATATTTTTTTTTAAATGGTGAAGTATCAACTTCAAATTAATTACAAGACTGTCGCAGCTGCAGGAACGGATGGCTTGGTGGTTAGCACACTGGACTGCCATCCGAAAGGCCCTCAGATCGAATCTGAGCCTTCTCAGCGGGTATAGCACTCGGAAATAAGTACTGATTGGTATTTATAAATTTTCCTGCTTAATTCCCGGGGGGTCTTAATATTTCTAATTTTCAACGTTAACTGTAACCGTAACAGTAAAATTTATTGAAAATATTACTATTTTTGATGACTTTTACACTCTTTTTTATAACATTTCAAGACTTTAACTTTTGTGCCTACGACGGAAACTGAAAGAATGTAAGAGTCTTAGGAATGAGGAGGACATGTAACAGGTCTTTCCATCCACAATCCCCTACCACCCACCCAGGCGTTTCATTTAACTTAGGATTTCTATCCTAATTTATTAAGTGGTAACAAAATTTCAGTCAGAATTAATGAAGATGCTCTACTTTATATTTTTTTTCTTAATTTAAAAAGTGGTGACTAAAAACCACATCAACTACTGCGAAACCGTTTAAGAACATAATTACTTTTAAACTAATATTTCACAGGTTATGGAAAGAATGCCTAGGCTGTTACCTTATATTAACAGAGCCATTCCAAACGCAGGACATAGATAGATCCCGTAACGGGGTTATTACTTTTGCTCTAATTAATAATTTTCACTTAATTTAAAAAGCGGTGACTAAAAACCACTACCACTTAAATGAAATAATCCAAACCGACTAAAAACAGAGCTCTAAACTTATATTTGACAGGTTATGGAAGGGATGCTTCAAGGTTTTCTCATTAGAAACACTTCTCGCGCAGGACATAGATCCCGTTACAGAGCAACTATTTATGCTAAACTTAATACTTTTCACTTAATTTAAAAAGCGGTGACTAAAAACCACTACCACTAAAATGAAATAATCCAAACCGATTAAGAACACAGCTCTAAACTTATATTTCACAGGTTATGGAAAAGATGCTTCACGGTTTTCTCATGTGAAGAGAAACACTTCACACGCAGGACATAGATCCCGTTACAATGCAAATATTTATGCTCAACTTAATACTTTTCACTTAATTTAAAAAGCGGTGACTAAAAACCACTACCACTGAAATGAAATAATCCAAACCGATTAAGAACTTAACTTAACCGATTAAGAACTTAACTCTTAACTTATATTTCACAGGTAATGGAAGGGATGCTTCACCGTTTTTCTCATGTTAAGAGAAACACTTCTCACGCAGGACATAGATCCCGTTACAATGTAAATATTTATGCTCAACTTAATACTTTTCACTTAATTTTAAAAGCGGTGACTAAAAACCACTACCACTTAAATGAAATAATCCAAACCGACAAAGAACAGAGCTGTAAACTTATATTTCACAGGTTATGGAAGGGATGCTTCACGGTTTTCTCATGTGAAGAGAAACACTTCTCATGCAGGACAGAGAAAATATTTATGCTTAACTTTAATACTTTTCACTTAATTTAAAAAGCGGTGAATAAAAACCACTACCACTAAAATGAAATAATCCAAACCGATTAAGAACAGAGCTCTAAACTTATGTTTCACAGGTTATGGAAGGGATGCTTCACGGTTTTCTCATGTGAAGAGATACAGGCGCGGATCCAGCACGGCTCCAAGGGGGGGCGGCACTTTTTTAGACTATCACCTTCACCTTTTGAGAAAAATGTCAAAATTTTGGGGATTTTCTAAAAAGTATCAAATCCCCTTTTGGTACCGCTGGGGGGGATTATGAGGGTCCCCCTCTGAAATTTTTTTTAAATTTGACGTGTAAAAGTAGGGTTTTAACTCATTTTGAGTACTTTTTGGGACATTTTTTGGTACTTAACAGTGATTTTTTGGGTCCAAGGGGGGGCACTTTCCAGAGTGCCACCCCCCAGAATCTGCCACTGCCTCTTATAGTCTTAAGTATAATCATTCACAGACCACCCTTTTATTCTGTATGGTTTTGCTTATTAACTCACTGATCTTCAGCATCCCTTTATTCTACACCAGCTCTTTGATTCTAACTTTTAATCATCGTCCTTTTATTTTTTATCATCCCTTTGCTCTTTAGTATATCTTTCTTTTGGGCTTCTTTCTACTTTTTAGCTCCCCTTTGTTCTTGAAGCCCTTTTGCTTTCCAAAATTTCTTCACTCATCAGCACTCCTTTTCTTTTGAGCTTATCTATGCTTTTGTGCATCCGTTAACTCTTTAGCATCTCTTTGCCCTTCTGAATTTTTTTGCCCTAGATGCCTTATATTATTCACTTTTATTTATACTCATTCATGGTCTCTCACGGATATCTGATTCCTCTGGGTGACCCTATTTTTTAAAAGTTTCCTAGCACCTCACCATTCATATATTGACCCCGGCCCGGAGGGATGAAGGGCTGAGTTGGCCTTGTTCAGCCTGAGAATTGAACCCCGGACTTGTGGTTCGGGAGCACGACAACTCCACCAGGCTTAATTACCATTACTAAAGAAAGAACTACGTTTCCAGCAACCAACGAGCTGACTCCAACAGCTTTACATCATTACAACGCACCGTTATTCTGTTCAGAAGTTTAATACCCGTGTGTTGCTTCTCGTATCATTTCCAAAGGACCAAAGTAAGATCCTTCTCAATAACTCACCCCTCTGTCCGTCCCTCTTGCCGCAGTACCTGGCCCCCTTGACCTCCAGGTAGTCCCTGTTGCAGGCGTTGCCAGAAGAGAGGTCGGTGGCCAGGTCGAAGTGGGAGAAGCTCAGCTCCAGCTGGCAGATGGTGGGGTCCAGTCGCTGGATGCGGTACTGGCAGTCCGCGTTGGCAGGGTACAGCAAGGGGAAGTTCTCGCTCTGGAGCACGCTCACCGACTCCGAGTAAGTGCCGCATTGCTTCGAGGTCGCAGGCCCTGGGACACGAAGACACACCATTAGTCCCAATTGACACGATACCAGTTTTTACATAATGTAACATGAACTGTGGTGAGAGAAACAAAGACGAGTATCAAAATGGAAAAAGTAATCATACAAACCTATTGGCCTGTAACACGAATTTCGAATCTGTCGCACTCGGGCTTCGAATCCCCTGCGACTGCTTACTGAATCCGATCTGAAGACCATCCTCAGAATATCCCCTTGAAATGACAGTACTGAAATGAAGAATAATCTTGGTTAAGAGCAGGAGTTCTGTAATTTTCAGACGAGCAATACAAATATAAGGCTTTAAATTACGACTTTAAATAAATAAGGTGAACCACAGTGTCAGGAGTGCTACTGACTTCAACTCAAAATCCCGGAGAACTAGTAGCAAAACCTTTTTTTTCGGAATGCTCCAAAATCCGGAATGGAACTCCGGAACCAATCCCAAAAGTGGATCAAACCCCGTCACCTACTGAGTGGTATTTATGTTGGTATTTTTTCTCATTCTTGAATTTGTATATTAACCTTAAATTAAAGACGTGAACTAGTGGTTGTAGATAGGGATATATGGCATGGTTGGTAAATGCACTGTCATCTTGTCCTGAAGGTTGCGGGTTCGATCCTCGGAAGTTTTATTCTATTTAAATGGTGAAGTATCAACTTCAAATTAACTAGAGAACTTCCTTTTGCTGGAACGGATGGCTTGGTGTATTAGTGCTTAAGAGTGATGGAGCGTAATACTCCGAGTCGAAAGGACCGTGGTTCGAACCCCGTCATCTACTGAATGGTATCTATAAAAATTTTCCCATTTCTGAATTTGTGTACTAACTTTAAATTAAAAACCAGTGGTTGCAGGGATATATGGCATGGTTGGTTAATGCACTGACATCTCGTCCTGAAGGTTGCGGGTTCGATCCTCGGAATGTTATTTTTTTTTTTAATCGTAAAGTTTCAACTTTAAATTAATTAGAGAACTAGACCGGTAGCAGGAACGGATGGCTTGGTGGGTTCGCCCGCCAGTATCCCATCCAAAAGGACCTCAGATCGAATCTGAGCCGTCTCAGCGGGTATAGCACTCGGAAATAAATACAGTTGGGTATTTATATAAATTTAGTTTCTGCTTATTCAAGGGGGATTTTGTTGTTTTTTTCTTGAACTCTTAACTGTAACCGTATCAGTCATATTCTTTCAAAATAGTACTATTTTTTAAATTTTTATGTTCATTTTGTATAATCCAAGTCTCTACTCCTTCTGTCTTCGACGGAAACTAATGAATTTAATTAAGAATCCTTGAAAATACTTGAATAAAGCTCTCATCCCAAACCCCGACCAACCTTCCCCTGCGATTTCATCTACCTTATTCCCCTGCGATTTCATCTACCTTAATATATTTTTTCTTATTTTGTAAGTGGTGACTGAGAATTACAGGTACCGTTAGATGAGACGGAAAGGTACTCGAGTTAAGATATTTTACCAAATTGTTTAAGCGGTGACCATGAAATTCTTTTTTAAAAAATGTGGATGAGTCCTCATTTTTGTAACAACCTCTTGTCCTGAACCTCTTGAAAGATATTGATCTAGAAACTCACCTTTTGAAATCTTATATTAATAGAACAAAATCCTACATGTTCCTCTTGTTCCCTGATCCTATACACAAAACGTTTATCCCAGAAGGAAGGAGAGAAATCCTAACCACACAATCGCATAGTGTTATTTCGATGATGTAAAGAAGAGGGGGTCTGGCACAAAAAAAACTCTACCTCGCTTTAATGGAGGTGCAAAGGACTTGTAAGTTCACCGAGCAGTATATACACAAGGATAAGGAAGATAGTACTTTTACGAAGGTGTAGGGAGCAGCTAATAGTCGTGTGCTAGCAGCTAATGTTCGAGGGCCGCAATCGAAAGCACAAGTCTAATAGCGAAACAACATAAACCCATTCCCCTAAATCCTTCAGGGATGACTAAATTATTTGAAAAACTTCCAGTTAAGCTGTTTTTACCAGCGAGAAGTTACAGCGAAAAAATTTAACAATATGAAATATGATCATTCCATAAGCAGAATTGGTTGACAGTTAATCGCAAACGAGAGTAAGCTGATCTTATTTTTTTACAATTTTAAAAGAGGTGACTTTATAAATTGCTTTAAAAAAACTTAAAGCTGATCCACCGTTCACTGATAAGAAGAATCACGTCAGCTGTTATTAAAAATAACAAAACCGCTTCAGTCGTTGCAGAATATTTCACAGGCTACGTAAAAATGCTGAACTGTTAAGATATATTTAGATTAGACTTAATAATGGGTCGAATAACGAGTAAGAGATACGAATAACTAATACTGGGGAAAATTGTTGATGCATTTGTATTAATACACACTGTTATTCGTCTTTTATAACAGTCCAACCAACCAGAACGGCTATATTCTCAACTGCTGAATATTTTTTTCTTTTCACTTACTTAAAATCTTAAACCAATTTTTTAATTTATTTTCCTTACGGTTTCGTATACCATATTGAGTTAACTAAGTACTAGTCTGTGGGTGATGTTTCACACCACCTCATAGTTTTGTGTTCTTCATTACGAACAGCGTTTTTCCTTCTTTATAAAATAACCATTTTCACCATCTGAAAATACCCACTATGGTGATATGAAA
Source organism: Tetragnatha montana (assembly GCA_963680715.1). Lineage (NCBI taxonomy): Eukaryota > Metazoa > Arthropoda > Arachnida > Araneae > Tetragnathidae > Tetragnatha > Tetragnatha montana. Next base: position 18,116,597 of record OY796681.1, read on the forward strand.
CTTTTGTGTTTCTCCATAAAAAACAACGCAATAACTTTACAACATCTTCAATAACTCAGAACAATTTGAAGATATTGTAAAGTTATTGCTTTGTTTTTTATAGAGAAACCCATCAGATTAACCTCAACTGATTATAATTGGGCAATTTAAATGCCGAAATTTTACACACCACCATAGTGGGTATTTTCAGATGGTGAAGATTGTTATTTTTAGTGTTCGGCACTAGTTAACTAGAACTAGTTGCAACTAGTAGTTAACTACCGATCAACTAGTAGTTAACTAGTAGTTAACTACCGATCAACTAGTAGTTAACTAGTAGTTTAACTACTTTTAGTTTAAACTAGTTTAACTAGTAGTTGAACTACTTTTTTTAATAACTACTAGTTGAAACTACTTTCAAATTTTCAACTACTTTAAAAAAAAATTTGTTTAAAATTTTTATCAAAATATACAAAAATTACACTGCTATTTATAACTAAAATGTCATGGTAGAGTACTCAAATACCATAACTAGAAATAAAGCGCCGTTTTGAGCGAAGCATAAAGTTTTTTTGTGATATAGATAAGAAAGATGTATTCGAATTTGGGCAAAAAGTAGGTTATGAAATTAAATAGACTTGTTAACTAGTAGTTAACTACTTTGGGAAATAGTTGCAACTAGTCCCAGGACAAATAGTTAACTACTAGTTGCAACTAGATTTTCCCACACTAGTTAGTAGTTGATAGTTAACTACTTTTTGACCACTAGTTGCCGAACACTAGTTATTTTATAAATAAGGAAAAACGCTGTTGGTAATGAAGAATCCAAAACAATTGGGTGGTGTGAAACTCTTAGTAGAAAAGACAATCATCATCGTAATGTCCGGCAGTATCATTTAATATCGTATGCTACTACGGAAAGTACTGTACAGGATAGAGAGAAAAAAGAATAAGGGGCCGTTCAAATATTACGTAAGCACCGGGGGAGGGGGTTTGCTATTTGCTTATTTTTCCTGACAAGGGAGGAGGAGTGTATGAGTGACGCTTACGTAAGATGCTACGAACACTGCATTTTCGAAAATCTCTTGTTTTTTGCATAAATAATTTCAAAATTCTACCCAAAATAAATTTTACAAAAAAATTGAGCAAGGAAAAAAAATTCAAGCATTTTTCACAAGGAAATTTTTAACGATGTGTTCATGGAGAACAATGAATTTCAGAAATCTAAGCATTAATAAATATTTTGTACAAAAAATAACAAAGGAGGGGTTCAGAATAACAAAGGAGGGGGGTCAAAAATGACCAAAAACATGCTTACGTAATATTCGAACGGCCCCTAAGAGTGGATGCGAAAGAGAAATGCAGAAAGAAATGGAAGGTTCAACTCACCTGACGTCGGCGGTGTCCTGACCCCGCAGAACCTCTCCCCGCTCTTCTCCAACTGCACAAAGTCGGCGTCGCAATCCGTGGAAGGCTCCAGGTCGAAGTCCAAGAAGTCCACCTGCACCTGACACACACTGCCGTCCAGCCTCTTCACGGAGTACACGCACAACGCGTCAGGGGGGTAGTCCCCGGGGTACGAGGGGCTGTGGATCACCGTCCGCTCCTCGGAGATGGTCACGTCGCAAGACGCTGTGTGGCACACACAGTCAGCAAAAGATAGTCTCATTCATAAATAGTACATATTCGAATGTAGGAATTACTTACGAGGAGGAGGTAGAATGCTGCAAGAATTGGGTATTTGCCGGACTACGATGTCGAATCCTCTACCGGCCCCGATGGAGTCGGTTACAAATGTGAACGTCATGACATCGCTTCCGATTGCCGAGTAATCCAATGCCTCTGGAATAAAGAGATAATCTTCTATCAAGGTTTGAAGGGATTTTATTCCGTAAATTTTAAATGTCATGAAAAATACTTAATTAAATCAACGGTATATTTTTTTTTCCTGGTCTCTGTTATTCATATTTAGTAAATAGATTAGAAATAGATCATAAGATCCCCACTGAGAGTACCTTAAGGCGTAGCCAGAGGAGATTTGGGGATATATCAATCAAACACCCAGAACTTTTCCTTTTTTGATTATAGAAAACAACTAACTACCCAATATCAACCCTCGAAATTTGTTTTCTGGCTATGTTACTGCCTAAAGGATACATTTTCATCAATATATGAGAGAAGGTATATAGTTCTTGGAAAAAGAATGAGTGAGGATTTCCTACATTTTCAAAACTAAAACTGTCAGCCTCCCCTCAACTAAATTTTGGAGATGCTATGCTATAGTAATAATTTATCTTTGTGCTTTTATTAATATGTAAGTAATCACCAGTAATCACAACTTACTACTAGCCGTCTGACTTCCGCAGAGCCTTGTGTTGTCGGGCAGCTGAAGATAGTCCTCACTGCACCCGGCGCTGACGGCTACATCGAAGGATCTGAACTCGAGCTCGACAGTACATGTACTGGGCTCAGGCCTGCGGATGCGGTACTGGCATCGGAGCCCCGATGTATAGTAGCGAGGGTACCCGGGACTGGAGATACGGCCGGCGGAACTCGTCACATCTCCGCCACAATCTGTGAAGGAAAGTTTGTGTATTATAAAAACGTAGTTGAAGAGTTTCTCAATAGGATCATTTAAAGCAAACTTCTTAAAAATCACCTTTATAAAACAGACTAAAAAAAGGAACAAAAAAATTCTCCTAGCTCCTTGCAAGTACGAAAACCGCGCGGTTTATTCCTAACAACAACACCAATAATTCTCCATACAGAGTGTTAATGCGACAGGAAGAACCGAAAGATATGTATTCAATTATTCCTAATTATTTTACTGGTGAGCGTGGCCAAGGGAGTTTAATTACAGAGAGTTGATTTTACTCTCTTAAAATTCGAATATCAAAAATGTATGAAAAGTTTTTCAAGATACTATAGCAAGGGTCTTTTATGTAAAATTTCGAAGAATTCCGATTATATTTGCCTGCGCCAGACAATGGCAACCTTTAATACTCCTTGGGGTTCAGGGAAAGCAACTTTAACTGAAGCAACGAGAAAATATCCTATTGTCACATAGATTTGAACTATGTTCAAAATTTCAAGTTTTTAGCTCATTGGGAAGTTAGTTTTAAAATCGATTTCTAAATTCTACTCGAACAGACAGACAAGAATGAAAACTAGCCAATAAAAACGTCGTAAAATAATAAATACCCGAGGCTGGTACTCTGCAAGTGTTCCTTCGCTGGGTCACTTCGATGTCAAACCCACGTCCTGTGCGGTATGCATCACTGAAGAAGTTCAATGCTAAGATGTCACTCCCAGCTGGGAATTTCAGAGTTCCTTAAAATACAAGAAATACTGGTTAGGTTATGTTTCTAGTTTCTTCTTTCCAAGGAATGAGAACTCTTAGCTTTTGGGATGATATAAACAAAATACAAGTGGCTTTTCTAGACAAAACTTTGGTGGGAGGTGTATTGTAACTTCCATATGTGAACCCGGATTATAATGATCTTTTAAAAATCGAGAACGGAAAAATTTCTTTAATATTTGGGGTACATTTCTATATTTATTTTCCGGTCACGACCCTAATGAATAGATTATTTTAATATAAATAGTAAGTGTAAAAGCGTTGCTTATTTAAACTTTACTTTTAAACTTTAAAACGTGTAAAAGTTAATAACTTTTGGGAAGTAGTTTTGGTAATTAAATTTTGAATGGAGAGAAAATTCGATACATTAGAAGAAAGGATATCATTGGCTTTCCATGAAAGTCTGGGAGCCAATCAGCAATCAATAGATAACCAAACATGTTATAGAACTGAATGTTCGATATTTGTCTATCCTTCTTTCTAAGGAACGGGTTTTCCATTGCCTGATAATAAAGGCTTAAAAGAGGAGTGATTTTTTTTTTTTTTTTGTACTCCGAAATTCTTTTTCAAACTTACGGACTCCCGCAGTATTTCCACACAGCCTCGTCCTGTCGGGCAGCATGAGGAAGTCCTTGGAGCACTGGTCCCTCGAGAACTCCACGTCGAACTGGACCAGGTTCAGATCGACGGAGCACACTGTAGGGTCCGCCCGATGGATGCTGAAGGTGCATCTCTGGTTGGCGGGGTACGACGAGGGGTACCCCGGGGACGTGAAGCGACCGGTGAAAGTACCCACCTCTTGGTCGCAGGGGCCTGGAACATTGGACGAAAACTAATGAAGAGTTTTGGAACATTTTCTGCGCAGTTAAAAATATCAATTGCGTAAGAGTAAATAGATTTTGTCATTGAACAATAAGTATTTCGAAGAATTTGATGATTAGATAGCATTTTTATACTTTTTTCGAAAATATTTATCGCAATAAAGTATATTAGGGAGGGGAGATAAACCACCGGATTGGAATATATTTATTGATACTTAATATTTCTCTTAGAAGGATCCTTAGTTTATAAGCAGTATGAGACTTACCTTGAGATGTATGCCCTTCGCAGGTGTTGAAGAGTTGTGTGATGTGAATATCAAACCCTAATCCATGCCCGTAACCATCACTGACGAAATACAGATTCACGTAATCGCTTTCTTTAGGCAACTCCATGAGTTCTGAAATTGAGGTGATGATACATTTTATCGTCTTTTCAATTCAGGTTTAAGGCAAATGAAAAGAATTTATCGGCGAATTTTCCTAGTTTAATTTTATTTTAAACCAATGGAAAGGGACAGAGTAGATAAAAAGATAACAAAATCCTAAGCCTACAGTAATCAAAAATGAAATATAATTTGTATTATTAACTCACGCTTTCCGCTGACAGATCCGCACAGCCTGCTCAGACTGGGAAGGGAGAGGTAGTCCTTGGTACAGCTGGGTCCGCTGTACTCGAGCTCGAAGCGCCTGAAGTCCAGTTCCACGCTGCAGACAGAAGGGTCCACCTTGCGCAGGGTGAATCTGCAGCGCTCGTTGGGGCCGTAGGTGTTCGGGAAGCGAGGGGACGTGAAGTGGCCGGTGATGCTGGTCACCTCTTGGTCGCACTGGTCACCCCCTGACACATGGAGAGAAATGGAAAAAGACGCTGGGTGTGAGTCAGGATGATTGGTTAACAAATAGGCATAATGCCATTGACAATAAATTATACAGCTACCTCGATTTCTTTGTATATAAAGGTATTTTGCTATTATCTTATGAAATGGTACTGTCTGTCTACCACAAGTTGAGCACTCGTCTAGTTGTCTTGTTGTGGCGGATTGAAACAAGACCAGTTCATTTTCAATAGGGATAAACAGCATTATGATTTGGTGGGGATTAAAGCCGACGCGATCACAAGCACGGTCTTCTCGGAATTGATGCAGTTGCAAGCATATGTTAGCTGGTATTAGTGAACTGTTAAAATAATAAAGATGACATTCAATGCAACAATTTCCCCCTTTGAAAATGAGGAGAATCCTGTTGCTTTGGCAACAGAAATGTAAACTAGAGCTCAACTTGTGATAGACAGACAGTATACTTATTATTTTCTTCATCATGGTTTTTTCTATTAAAAAATAGAATAAAAAAGTTGCCAACAAAAGCTCCCTTTGGTCATCTTACCGGGTCTGGGTAATGTGGGAGGTGGTGAAGTAGAGCATGAATCTGGTACTTGGAGAATCTCGATGTCGAATCCTTTTCCAGAGCCATATCCATCAGTTATGAATGTGAACGTAAGCAAGTCGCTTCCACGTAAGAAGTCAACAATCTCTAAAACATAAATAGAATTACAGAAATACGTAACAAAAAATATGAAGTAACGAATTAGATTTTTCGAAAATCCTTACTCCTAGAAGGGTATCCGGCACATGTCCTGGAGAGATCCGGAAATTCCAAATAGTCCCCTCGACAGGTTCCAGTAGAATGGCCTCCGAAATCCAAAAGCCGGATCTCAAGCAGGACCTTGCAAATCCGGGAATCTGCTCGCCGGATGGTATAAGCGCACCGCAAATTGGGAGCGTAGCCTTGAGGGTACCCTGGCGACTTCACACTGCTGGTGAAAGCGTCGATGTACTGGTTGCAGGCGTTGGGGCCAGCTGCAAGAAAACAATTCCAAAAGATCGTAACTAAAAGAAGAGATCTAAGACTCATCTCATAGTTAATAAAAGTATGAGCTGCAAAGAGCATTGAATCCATAAGAATTATAAAATACCATACTTTTATGTTATTTCTCCCTTCATCAAGAGGAAAGAAATTGTAATTTGAGATTAAAAGGGACTGCGAAATTTCCTCTGTGAATGAGATACCTATTAAGCTATGAATGTTTTTTTTTCTTTTGAAATCATCTGCTCATTTATTTGAAGGTTTCAAGACTATACTACGTATAAAAAATTAAGCTAAAAAGGGAATTACTTACTTGGAACAGTGGTTGCTCCACATGACCTTGGAATCTGTTTCAACTGTATCATGAACCCTTTACTCGTATGTTCCTTGTCCGTTTTGAATCTCAAAGTCATTGTGTATTGACCAGAACGAAACTGTAAGTGTTCTGTAAAAATGGAATCATTAAAAGAGGTTTTGAAATATAATAAGTTTCTGAAAATGTTAAGAATAGAAAATTGGTTTAATGTGAAAGAATGTTAATTCACAATTTTAGATTATAATTATCTCTAAAAGTTGAACACAAGCCTATCATCTAAACATGTTCTAAGAGTTTTTTCTGTTAATGTATACCAAGATTTTTTTATAATCCTTAGCCAAACCTATTAATCCTGACCATTAGAGCATAGCATTCTTTACATGTAATACAAATAACATCATCGTTGATATAATCGACATCAAAATGTCTTTATAAGATAAATAATTTGTAATGCAACAGAAATAAAATGTAATGCACATACAAAATATTTAATTACATAATTGATGTATTTAATAATTAACCATTCTCATTAGTTGCTCATAAAATCTTATAAATGAAAATGAACATTAACATCCACAGAAACCATTTTCAACCCTCCATTTCTAGCAAAGCCTAAAAAATTCTATACCACTTTTATCTGAATTATCTCTTTTCCATCAAGCAAAACCAATTTCCATAAAGAGTAAATGCATGTATAGCATTCTCAATTCTCACTCACTTTTGGTCCCCGAGGCCAGACTCCCGCACAGCACCCCTTGCTGGCCGTCTCTCAGGTCGAGGTAATCGGCGAGGCAGTGGTCACTCTCCTCCAGATCGAAGTCGTTGAGGGTCATCTCGACGCGACAGGTGTCAGGGGACAGTCGCTGCACCACGTAGTCACACGTCCGGTAGTTGTCGTAGTCGGACGGGTAGTTGGGAGTGAAGATCCAGCCTTCCTGACCCCTGACCAAGGCATCGCAGTCGGAAGGACTGTTGCCTCCGTAGCCCACACCTCCTGAAAGCAGACAGAGTCTTATTGGTAACCTAGGGTGCATTGTATCATTTATAGTAGTGTGCTAATTACACTTTTAAAACGATAACTTTAGATACTTTTTTTTGAAAAATTATATAGAAGCAAAATTGATCTTAATACCTTGCTGTTGCTGTTCTCAATTAGTTTGCTGCATTTATATTGTATTTATATGTTATTTTCAATAGTTTTGTTCATTTCATGTTTTAGTATAACTATGAAAATTGTTTATTTTTAAAATTTTTAGTATTTAAATAAGATTTAATACATATTATTTTCGCCTAAACGGCTTTTTTCCCTATGCGAATAATAGTGTTTCGTCCATTTTGTTTATCAACTATAATTAATATAAAAATCTTTGATGATGTTTTTAAAAAATTAGTCCAAATCAGTCCACTCTGAAAAAAAATTTCTTAAAAAAAATATAATTGCTATTTGTTTTAGAGGATGTGTATTAAAATCTACATTTTAATGGGAAAAGTGGGTATTTAGCTTGATTAAGTATTTACTATCCGAAATTACTGTTACCAAACAATTTAACTTTTCGTCCTTCAATGAAATTGAATGAAAACCATAAATGAAAACAAGTATGAAAGTTATTACCTTAGACGGGCGTGCTGTGAAGTTATTTCACGGTTGAACTCATTTGAAAATAGCACATTCAAAGGGTTATTATGAAGAAAATATTTCCATTCAAGTCAAATATGAATAGTATGTTATAAGGGTTGAGATTACGACTTACCTGGCTGAATATGTCTTGCCCCATCCTGTAAAGTAGAATCTTTTATAAGAAAGATCACAAGTGCAAATAATCTACTAAAAATAATTCATTTCATGACGTAATATAATTCATTCATTCATTCTTTTGAAAATACATTACTGGTGTTCAAAATTAAGAGAAATTGCATATTTGTTTAATTTTTTCCAGATCTACTGGACAGATTTGATGAAATTTGGTATTAATAAAGGTTGATAAAATACTCAATAAATAATCTTTCAAAAATTATTATACATACGCATACAATTATTAATACAATTTTATAAAATTTTTATCAATTGGGTATTTTTAATAGTTTGATCTAGAGAAAATCAAATAAATGTGCAATTTCTCTTAATTTTGAATATCAATGTATTTACTCCTGCGTGTATTCACAAATTCTAAAAATGTAATAAAATAAAACATTAATAAACAATTTGATAAGTGTTTAGGGGAATGAAAAGTGAAAGGAATCTTTTAGAAAAAGTATTGACTGATAATATATCTTACCAAGAACTCCAATAAATAATTAAATGCATATTCAATTCAACACTTTTTAGTTATTGTCAATAATAGTTTATTAAATCTATTTTAGTCACTACAGTAAAATAATAGTTTTAATTATTCCAATTTAATTTTAGTTAAGGATTAAGATACCATATTTTCCCTAAAATAATTTGAGCAAGTAAAAAGAAAAGGTTGTTTTAAAATCGTTCCTCCCTAACTGAAATTCCTATAATATTCTAAGATCCTTAGACAAAATTTATCAATACGGTGCTTCAATATGGTTATTTAAATTTGGATAACTTAAATTTTAAAAATAAGTGTTATGTTAAGTAGTTGAAGATCGTATATGTGAATAAAGGTTTTATTAAAAAAAAATGTGCATTGACTTCCTCCAAAAAAAAAAGGTGGCCACCTTAGTTTCTCAGCCAAGACTACGATACCTAAGATTGAGTATTTTTGTATCCTCAAAGCATCCCGCTTTTTAATTACGAATGACATGTCTTTACCCCCACTCTCCCCATAAAAGGAACTATCCCTGACAACACCATAACGAACAACCAAAACAACTCTCTTCATTAAGCGGAAAACCTCCCTCCATTGTCTTAGCGCCCCTTCTCTATCCTTGTTACCATCTTCCATTAACCCTTCCCAGATAGCACGTATGCTTGCTTCAAGTTTGAGATTTCCTGTAATTTAAGTTGACATGTCAAACTTGCAAAAAAAACCTTACTTCAATTAATTTTCAAGCTGGATGTTTCAAGATGGAAAAAAATCCAACTATTTTCAAACTTGAGAGTTCAAACGAAAAACAAGCTTGACTTTATCAAACTTACTTCGATCATTTTTCAAGCAAGGAAATTCTAGCTTGGTTAATACAATATTTTTCAATCATTAAAGTTGGTTGAAAATACAAGCAAATCACAAGCTTGACTTTATCAAACTTACTTCGATCATTTTTCCAGCAAGGAAATTCTAGCTTGGTTAATAAAATATTTTTCAATCATTAAAGTTGGTTGAAAAAACAAGCAAATCACAAGCTTGAGTTTATCAAATTTACTTCGATCATTTTTCCAGCAAGGAAATTCTAGCTTGGTTAATAAAATAGGTTTCAATCATTAAAGTTGGTTGAAAATACAAGCAAATCACAAGCTTGACTTTATCAAACTTACTTCGATCATTTTTCAAGCAAGGAAATTCTAGCTTGGTTAATAAAATATTTTTCAATAATTAAAGTTGGTTGAAAAAACAAGCAAATCACAAGCTTGAGTTTATCAAATTTACTTCGATCATTTTTCCAGCAAGGAAATTCTAGCTTGGTTAATAAAATATTTTTCAATCATTAAAGTTGGTTGAAAATACAAGCAAATCACAAGCTTGAGTTTATCAAACTTACTTCGATCATTTTTCCAGCAAGGACATTCTAGCTTGGTTAATAAAATATTTTTCAAACATTAAAGCTGGTTGAAAATACAAGCAAATCAAAAGCTTGAGTTTATCAAATTTACTTCGATCATTTTTCCAGCAAGGAATTTCTCGCTTGGTTAATAAAATATTTTTCATTCATTAAAAATGGTTGAAAATACAAGCAAATCACAAGCTTGATTTTATCAAACTTACTTCGATCATTTTTCCAGCAAGGAATTTCTCGCTTGTGTAATAAAATATTTTCCAATCATTAAAATTGGTTGAAAATTTAAGCGAATCACAAGCTTGAGTTAATCAAACTTACTTCGATCATTTTTCCAGCAAGGAATTTCTTGCTTGGGTAATAAAATATTTTCCAATCATTAAAATTGGTTGAAAATTTAAGCAAATCACAAGCTTGAGTTTATCAAACTTACTTCGATCATTTTTCCAGCAAGGACATTCTAGCTTGGTTAATAAAATATTTTTCAAACATTAAAGCTGGTTGAAAATACAAGCAAATCACAAGCTTGAGTTTATCAAATTTACTTCGATCATTTTTCCAGCAAGGGATTTCTTGCTTGTGTAATAAAATATATTCCAATCATTTCAACTGCTTGAAAATTCAAGCGAATCACAAGCTTTAGTTGATCAAACTTAGTTCGATCATTTTTCCAGCAAGGGATTTTTTGCTTGGGTAGTAAAAGTTTTTCAATGATTAAAATTATTTTGAAAGTTCATTAAAAGTTTTTGTTCTAGTTAATATATTGTTTAAAGGATTTCAATACAAAAATGGGAAAATAAGTGTGCCTTTTTAATTGTTCAATAAATAATTGTTGGTTCAGTGTAAACCAAGAATATTAAATATACAAATAAATTTTCATCCTATAAAGATAAAGACTTATGAAATTTTATTATAAACTATCGTTAACTACGTAAAACAATATAATTAAAGATTTGGAGAAAAGTGCATAAAAACATCCCTGAAAATTCCATTAAATGTTTCCCCAAAGTTTGTGTTGTTTAGAACTATCTCTGGTCATTGAAAGTTGAAATACTAATGAGATAACGATGAAATATGATACTTTATTTTTAATGAGTAATATTAATTTTCTGTTGACATAAAAACAGTTAGTAATAATTAAAAGCATTTAACAACACGCATGTTAATTACTAGAAGAAAAAAGCTAAAAAAACCCCAACAGGTTTCAGTAGGATAGAAGATTAATAGCATTGATTACATCAATATCATGGTGGTTGATTGAGACGAAGAGGATATTTATTGCAACAAATATTTAATTTTGGTATTCTAGAACATATTTTCCTTACGAGAATTCTAATTAAACGGATTCTATTATGTCCGGTGTTTTACCGAAAATCGCCGATAATTCTTATATAAATCGGTTTATTTTTTTAATAATGGTTCAAAAGGTGATTGATTCTTAAAATATACATCGAGATTCATGTCATATCCGATTTTCATGAAAAAATCTTTATAACTTAGTAAGTTATTAGACTTATTAAAAAATATATATAGGATCGTTAAAAAACACAAGTCCAATTTTTGCTTAATAAATCGATAAATATTATTTAATTTTTTTATTTTATTTTACTTATGAGTAAAGGACCGTTATGGCAAAGTTTTTCCAGAATTACGGGTTTTCATGGTGATTATGACGTAATTGAGAATTTTCGAAAGCAGAATGGAGCTTACTGGTCTTTGACGCGAATGACTCTGGAATATTTCCCAGATTTGAGTTCTCGGTTTGTTTACTTTTAAAGTTAGATTTTAATGCTTTACATATTTAGAAAGCTTATAAAAAATGATTTTAGGAATTGGAAATTTTGAGGGGAATATATACATATTGCGCTTGTAATTTAGGTTCAAAGAATTTTCGTTTTACTTGAAATTTTTTCCAAATATGGAGATAAATATTTAAGATTTTAACATGTTGTAGTAGACCTTTAGACGAACAAAAATATGTATCGCAATAAGGGGTTGATGAATTAGTTCTGGATTTATAAATTATTCAAGTTTATTACTGTATTTATTATGTATACGGCCCCCTAATTGAAATTGGACCCTGAAAATTTAATAGATTGTTTGAATTCACACCATGAACAACATATTAAAATTTCATGGTCCTAGCTTTATGGGAAGTCCCTTAATTAGCTTAATTACTTGCACATCCGGTGTATTTTAATACTTGGAAAAAATTCCAGTTCAAAAACCTGCCTACCGATTTCGATGAAATTTTAGTATGTTGTGGAACTCGAAGAGACGCTTCGTACAGCGTATCTCACTAATGTGGCGTGTGAAATTTATTTATTCCCACAGTTGTCACATGCAGGGCTTAGGCTTAACAGCTCCATGATACATGAGGCATGGGCATGCCAGAGAGTAAACAGTTGTCATTTAAAAAGGAAAATTCATTATTTAACAAGTTTGTTAAACTAAAATTTAAAAAAAAATGTTTTCTTTGATATTTAATAACTATTTAAGTGATTTATTACCGAATCTTGGTTGTTTTGATTGGTTTGATTCTTATTCAGTTCATAAAAATTACCTATTTACTCAACGAACTAACATCCTAAATGAAAAAAGAAAATAAAAATTTCAATAACATGGACAGTTTGCTTGAAATAATTGGAAATAATGATAAAAAATACTAATTGTCGGTTTTTTTTGTGTTTAATTTCACCCCACACACAAACCAAGTGAAATGAAGCAAGAAATATTGTTTTGGCGGGCGTTAGTTAGGGTTAGCCACTAGCGTCAGCGTGACTAGCGTAATTCAAGTAAGTACAAATATTTGCTTATATTGTTGATGCCCTTTTAAATGCTTTTAAAATATATTTTCTCTTTAAAAGCAAGGGTTTTTATGTTTGCACATTAGAATGTAACCAAAATTAAGAGAGTGATAGATAAATATAGTGCTAGCTGAGATATTTTGAGGGTGTTACACAGGGCCGTAACCAGACTTTTGTTTCGGGGGGGGTTTTGACTCAAATATTTTCTGAGGTACCTCCTTACAAGTACTTTTATATGTTAATTTTTGGATGACAACACTGGATTGAAATTTTGATGCACTAAATTTCAAATTGTATGGACAATATGAATTCCAAGCAAAAGGGGGGTCTGGGGAAAATTTTGGAAATTTGTCCCTCAAAAGAGTGTTTTAGCTCATTTTGAGACCCTATAGATAACTCCCAAAGAGAACCACTCATTATAAGCGGCCGAATTTTCAAGGTAGGTATATTGTCATAAATGGCAAAATGTTGAGGGGGGGTTTGGGTTCCTACTCCAGAAAATTTTTTGAATTTTGCCCCTAAAAGTGGCATTTTAACTCATTTTGAGACACTTTAAGTTGCATCAAAGAGGACCACTCCCTGTAAATCACCCAAATTTGAAGGAAAAACCATACTTAGTAGATTTCAAAATTTCGAGGGGGTTTGGGGGTCCTCCTCCAGAAAATTTTTGGAAATAAGTAGGGTTTTGACTCATTTTGAGACCCTTTGGGTTATACCCGAAGAGGATCGCTCCTTGTGAGACATAATTTTCATGAAAAATAGCAGTATAAAAATTGATGTCAGAATTTCGGGGGGGGGGGGGGGTTGAACCCCTAAAACCCCCCCTTGGATACGGCCCTGGTGTTACATTTCATTATTTGATAAGTTTCGGCAATTCAGCATATTCTATGCTGCGTCAGCTAATCCAAAAAACTTCCGAAATCTTCCCAAGATTTTTTGGGTGAGAAATTTGATAAAATTTCCAGACCTGTGCACCATATAACAAGCAGCCTATATAGTAAAGCCTGATTTTAAAGATTCAACTGCTTTAGTTTAACAGACTCCCATTTTTAAGCTCATATTCATTAACCATACTTTTACGTTAGGGGACATCCATAAATTACGTGAGGTCAAAAGGGGGGAGGGGTTTGGAAAAATCTCACCAAGGGGGGTGGGGGGGTCCAGATTTTGGAAAAAACACCTCACGTAATTTATGGATGTCCCATTAGGTGTGCAAAAGTTCAAATCCTTTGTATAAGTACCATTAAATTTAGTGTGTAAAAATACTCCCCATGGGGTAAGGGGGGACCAGGGAAATAATGTTGAGTCAACCCCTAGTCTAGTCACTAGTATTTGCAACATCAAGAGCGAAGGTAAGTATCCTTGCCCCCCCCCTAACATGAAGGTTAAACTTTATATGCCAAGGCCTTTTTCGCAAAGTTCTGTTGTAACAATACAGTCGAGTCCTATGTGATCACATTTGTACAAGATCACAATAACAATATCTAATTGATGATAATAAGCAGTCTATAAAAAAGTGACAAACAGTATAATTCCAGTGTTTGCATTAAAATCAAGACTAGTCCTAATTGGAGTGAATTTCTAGGGTGTATTTTGCAACTTAAACATTGTTAAAGAAAAATATGAAAAAGTGGATCATATTATACTTCACATTAATGACTCATTTTGTATGTTTATGTACTAATAAAATTGGCCTTCCAACAAGAAAAAGGAGATTTTTAAGGGATTTCACCAAATTTTGATAACATTAAACGATATTCTGATCACATAAAACAATTGAATTAATTTTGCGTTAATTTAAATGGGAGTGATCAGGACTAGACAATTTTGATAACATTAAGCGGAGTCGACTGTACCTTCAAAAAAGTAATGGTTTAATTCCTTTAACTGTCCCATTAAATACTGCCTAATATCACTAAATTTTTATTCTTGTTATTTTAAGGAATTGTATATTTTATTGATTAGAGTTTGCAATTTTACAGAATATTTCTAATTTTTGATGTCTAAAATAGCTTGGTAATATTAAACAGGATATTCAATGAAATTGTACCAAATTATTTTTTATGATCTGTAAATGTGTGAGATTTAAGTGGGCATTCCACATTTTAGATTGCTGTATAAGAGTAATCTTAGTTGGAGGGTGGAGTCTGCGTTGACATAGACTGAGATTGGCCACTACTGACTTCCTGTTCTCGATGGCATCCCGGCGAGCTGCATCTCTTCACCTGACAGCGACTTGGATGTCCTCCTCATTATGTGCCCCCCCCTCCCCGAAGATCCCCTACGCCACTCTTGGATGGAACGCTACACAGCAGCAGGTGGGTGCTCCCTTTCTTCCGATTCATGTATCGGTACTTACGTATTATCCCGTCAACCGTGACGCTTAATCCGAAAACGTTATCAAATCCCATTGACTTAACTACTACTGTGCCACTGAATTAGACGGCCGCTGAACGGTCGACGGAATAATACATAAGTACCCAATCTTACAAAATGAATTTTTGTTTTTATTTACGGGCCTTGCAAAACTCGCTTTCTGAATGGCCCCTGTATTCATTCAGATATTTTTAAATGTTGTCACACCGATACCAGGGATTTCGTGATACCCGTCATGCTGATTTGTCTCGCCCGTCACACAAAAAGTCATACAAAATGATAATTTTAAAACCTTTTAACATTTTACATGTGTTAAGAACTGCAACAATCAGAACTACTGAAACCTTCAAGTATTCAAGTGAAAAAATTGAATCTTGTGTAATAACCATCTTTTTTTGTGACGAGTGTGACAGAAGGAGGATCTAAATTTAAATGCATCAAAAAATGTTTTTTCTTTAAATGTTTTTTCAAAAATTGAGTGTTTTATTGGATAATCAAGGTCAAAAATAGTGACATTATGCTCATACAATGAAAATTCTGCTGCATTTAGTATTTTTTTGGTCAATATGAAAATACCCTATTTTACATACTTGAAAAGTTTTCAAGTAACTTTGAGCCCCCAAAAAATTATCAAATAATAATATTGTTAAAGCTTAGCTCTCTTTAAATCCATCTTGTTCATATCTCTACCTTTAATAATAAATAATTTATAGTATAATTTATAAACCAATTTGCATCAATTTAGCCCTTATGTCCACTTTTTCATGGAATGACCCTAATATTTATGTAAGGCATTAAAAGTGTACTATTTTCAAAAATATCTTCTTGCGTATAAAACAGGGTTCCCACGGTCCTTAAAAGTCCTTGAATTTTGAATATACTCCAGCCGTCTTTCGCTGATTTATCTAAATTTCCTTTCCACATTTAACGGCAATGTTTGAAACCATAAAACTGTGATAACTAACTTAATAACTTAACTTAAGATGATTAACCAAGGTTATCTAAATTATTATCTAAATTTCCTTTCCACATTTAACGGCAATGTTTGAAACCATATAACTGTGATAGTAACACCCTCTACATCGGTTCCACAAGTGAACAAACTAGTTAGA
Organism: Tetragnatha montana; assembly: GCA_963680715.1. NCBI lineage: Eukaryota > Metazoa > Arthropoda > Arachnida > Araneae > Tetragnathidae > Tetragnatha > Tetragnatha montana. The sequence continues at coordinate 18,132,907 of OY796681.1, forward strand.
AAATTAAGTTGGAGTCAGTAGGCAGTTTAAAAACACCTCCAATTGCTCTAGAAAGATTATAATTTTTAAATGTCTGCAAAAAAAGGTCCTTGAAAAATTTTGTTGAGGTCCTTAAGTCCTTGATTTTCAATGTTTTTGAAGAGATGAGACATTTTTTCTTTTAAGCCATGTAAGTTGTTCATTGATATTTAGTACTATATTTAAAATAATGTCATTACTGAAAGTTTGGTGCAAAAAATAACTGAAAATTAGAGTTTTTCTTGCATAGTTTTAAAGGGAAGTTAATATTAGGGTGACCATAAGTACCGTTTTTGACGGGTTGTCTGTGGGACATCATGAATTCCAAGATCCACTTCTGCTTATAACAGGTATGCTCAATAACAATTATACCCTAATATTATAATTGCTCAATAACAATTATAACAGGTATGCTCAAACTCTACACACCCAGATTCCTTGTATGTAGTGCATTAAAAATGCCTACTGAACTATAACTCTACAATGTTTAGTTTTCGATGAAATCACAACAGAAAAGCTACATACTACTCCGAGTAGGGATCATGTAAAAAAATTCACTGGTAAAATGTGATATTGTTAGGTATTATGCATAATTTTCGGATTAATCACAATTACTGTAACATAAATTTGCTAAATTATTTAAGAATTATCATTGTGTACATTCTATTTTGTTTAACAGGTTTTTGACTGGAACCCCCAGGGCCATTGAAACAGGGAAAGGCTACAAAAAGATTGGAATGTAACAGAAGCAAAGCATCTTGCCACCAACTGTCAGGTGTAAACATGATGGAGGCCCTATGCTCCAGTTAATGGAGTGCGAGAGGAATAAATTAAGTAAGTCATTGTATTTTAATTACAGAAACCAATAAAATTAAGAACATTAAAACTGTTATAAAATTTTTGGATACTGGGCTTATATAAAATCAACATTCTAGTAGAATTGATAATCAATTATTTTAGTCTATATCTTTTTGCGCTAAGTGGCTAGGAATGAGAAAATGCAAATTCAGGTAGGGGGTGGGAAATTCGGGTAGCTAGCATGGGCATGAAATTTCTCACTAGCCAAGAGGGTACTTACGTATTATCCCATCGACCATTCAGCGGCTGTCTAATTCAGCGGCACAGCAATAGTAAATCAATGGGATCTGAAAATGTTTTCGGATTAAGCGACACGGTCGACGGGATAATACGTAAGTACCACCAAGAGTAAAAAATCCGATATTCTTGGACGTAGAAATTATAAAAATTTTAAGAAAAAATACTATGGTAAATTGTCATCTGCTTGACCACAAGAGTTAGTGTAACAAATAGGACCATATGGGCTTAATTAAAAGACCTGCCTGTAGCAATGAGCTTCATGAAAGATAAACCACTTCTTAATAAGTAGGGGAAAGTGGGAGATAATGGGACATTTTTTAAAAATAAATGCTAGTAAAAAAAGCATAAAAGCAGTTATTTTTATAATGTTTATGATTTAAACCATTTACATTTAAGTTTTGTTTATAAAAATATTCCTTGAAATGCCTTTTTTATTTACATATGCTACTCTATATATTGAATATGCAAAAATTGTTGTGGATGAAATTTCAGCATTGAACATTTTAATACCACAATGTCTTCTGCAGTGTTTAGTTTCACTAATCCTACTTATTTCTTCACTAATTGGAATTATCATAATAGGGTATGGATAATTCTAGATTTAGTAAAACTTATGGGTTTAAAGTAATTTATTAAAATATTGACTTTGGTAAAAATATTGACTTTGGAACAAAGTATAATAAAAGTCCCTTGTTTTGTTTTTATGAATTTTTTTTTTAAATTCATTTAGAACTAGATACTTGAATGCATCATAAAAACCACACAATTGATTTTTTAATGCTTTAAAAAGAAACTCTTTATTTTTTTTTAAATATATGAACACCAAATTTGTTTTTAATCCATAAAAAAGACAAGATATTTGAATCTAGGATAAAAAACAGTTGGTTTTTATTTATCAATAAAAAACCTTTCTTATTATAAAAATGTACATATAACCACTGTCTTTTCCATGCTATAGAAACTTTTTAATGCAGCTAAAAAATCTGATGGTTTATATAAAATTAGTTAAGTCACTTGAACTATTTATTCAATGCATTCATAATTTAAATCAATCAGAAATATTTATATTTATGTGTTAAAGGGAAATTTAAAAAAAAAAAACAGTTTAAACCAAACCTGAAAAAACCTGTTTATTTTTTCAACCCTGCTTAATACATATATAGGAAATTTTTTTTGAAGGATCCTATTTAAAATTACTAATTTGTTTGCCTAAAATGTTAAAATTTGTCCACTTAAAAAACTATTTAGTTCTTATTATCTTATTCTATTATTAACTTTTTTTTAAAATTTTATATGTTGGTAATGACTGTCTAATTCTGTTTCCATACTACCTAATTAAATATGCAAAGTCAAATAAACACTACAATGTTCTTTTAAGAAATATTCAGCCATATTAAGTTGTCCCATTAGCCCCCACAACACATGTAACATTAGCCCCCATGATGAGGAATTTACAATCCTAGAAATAGTTCTTTAAATGTGCAATTTTTCAGTAATATTTCTTATTTTCCAATATTTGTAGAATATAAAAGTGTCCTTAAATAAGATTAAAATATTCTTAAAATACAAATGTTTGTTTGAATTTTTGCAATTGATATCTGGTTTTGTATTCCAATGAAATTTATATATTTCAAAGAGCATATTAACAATCACATTAAATAAAAGGAATTTAGCAATTTAGAATAGACAGTCTTTAGATGTTAAGCAAATTGCAATTCACTGTTTAATTTCCGGATAGTTGCAAACTTATTTATCAGAATTTGAGGACAGTAAGCAGTGTTTAAGGGGTTTAAAAAAATGTCACTAAAATATAGGGGTTTCTTTCAAGAAGGTCCCATGGAAAAACACTTTTCTAAAAGGGTCCCATAGCTTTACTCAATTATTATTTTCATTTTATTACTTTAAGAAGTCCAGGGATTATCGTGTCAAATTTTCAGGTGAATTAAACTGCACTACCCTCAAAAAATTGTTTGAAATAAGTTAATTTCTTACAACTAAAATCTAAACCTTTGTCTTGAAAGAGAATATACAATGCAAATAACAATGAGGTACAAATATTTTTTTTTATATCTTAAATTTTGCTTATAAATGGTAGTAATCTAATATTTATCCTAATACATCTTTAGTTTTGGATTTCAGATAGTACCCAATGCCTAATAAATATTGTAATTGTATCATCCACATTAAAGAAATATGTATTTATAATCTCATCTTAAATAATAACTCTTTGTTTATGACTCAGTGACCATAGGGGTAAACATTTAAGACCATGTGACAGGTCTATAGAGTAACAGCAATGGTGGAAAAATAAATTTAATTTTTAGTTTGGCACAAAACCAGTTGCACTAATCTTTTACTATGTGATACTTATAAGTTATACATATTATAATATTTTTTACCTTTTTCACAGGAAAAGAGAAGAAGAAATAATAAATGATGGAAATGATCTATGATCTGGTCTTTTTATGTTTAAATTTTTTTGTGAATAAAGCATTATTTTGAATATTTTAGTTAATAATTTATTTTTAACAATGGGGTTTGTGAAAGTGAACTTTCAATACTAATGATTCAATTAAATCTAAAGCAATTAATTTAACAGATAAGTTGTTGAGCATTTAAACTGGATTAATAATTATGATTTCAACTTTAAGAACGGTTAATTTATTAATCTTTAACGTTACCATAATTCAAAGCTGCTATTATTTCAACCTTAAAACGGTGTAATATTCAAGCTTAAAATTAGCTATTAAATATTAATTTAAGGCTGAAACAAGCAATCACTGGTACAAATATATGCATAAAAAATTAAAAAAAAAAGTTTGAAATTTCAAACTTATAAATTATTGAAATTTCAAACATGGAGAATAATTGAAATTCAAACCTGAATAATAGTTGAAATTTCAAACCTGAATAATAGTTGAAATTTCAAACCTGAATAATAATTGAAATTTCAAGCCTGAATAATAGTTGAAATTTCAAACCTGAATAATAGTTGAAATTTCAAACCTGAATAATAGTTGAAATTTCAAACCTGAATAATAATTGAAATTTCAAACCTGAATAATAATTGAAATTTCAAACCTGAATAATGACTGGAATTTCGAACATGAAAAAAGATTGAAAGTTACAACATGAAAAATGATTGAAATCTCAAGCTTTAAAGTATTCTTTTTTCCATCTATATTTCAAACTTGAAAAATAATTGAAATTTCTATCTTGAAAAATGCTTACTTTTAGCATGAAAATTCAATCCTTCTTTATACATGATTCAAGATCGCCGTGGTACAACTATACACATTAAATACTGCTAAACTACCGTAATTTTCAAGTTTGATTCAGGTTTATCAAGCTTGAGCGCTTAAGTTTGATTCAATCTTTTTTCAATCTTTCTGTGCTATCTGGGTTCATTGTGGTTGGCGATAATTACAAAAATCTCCCCCAAAGGTCACGCCTCCCCACATCCGCCCTCAACAAAGGGCGGCTCTCCACCGTTGGCTTGGCGAGATGAAAGCCGCCAAGGCCGGACAATGGCTAAGGAAGCACCGAAGGATGAAGGGGACAAGGCTCCTTGCAAAACTGATGACAATTTTAAGAGACCTTGCGGCCACGCGACTGAAACAGAGAGTTCCTTGTATATACAGAGAGGGTTACAATGTAGAGAAAGTTTCCGAGATCTTGTCGAACTATTTTTACATCTTTTCTATTTCAGTTTTCTTGGAATTCCGGCGTGAACACTTAATTGAGGACATTTAATGGATGTTTTAAAGGGAGCAATGAAATTTTAACAAAGTAATATTTCTGCACATTGCACACTATTTACCACAGTAAATTTAATTCTTAAGCAAATAAGACCTCGGGTTTGATTTTCCACGAGCCGAGCTCAAGAAAAACGTTCCGTTGCGTTGCCCTCCCACTCCACTTGTTCGCGGTTCAAATGTCGAACTGGGCTACTTCGAATCAGTCTTTCATATCCCATTATTATTGAATCCATCAACTGATAACTATGCATGCGCATGCTTCTCGGAACTAAATATGTTAGACTGACCACCTAAGCAGAAGCCTTACACCACCTTAACCCACTTTATTCTAAAGAGACCGCTATTCTGGATTATTCTCGTAGTACACAATATAAATAACCCCATGTCACCATGTAACTTTTGAAACCTCTTCAGACAGGCTTGAAATTCTTACAATCACTTACAAGGAAATACTTGTTTAAAAATAAACCACTTATGCATTCCTAAAATATCACGAGAAACTAAACTAAATCATATTCTTTGAGAATAAGAAAATGAAAAACTTCAATTGCTTCCATGTCTTTATTCCTTTTTTCAAACTGGTTACAAATGAATTATACAAATACATTAAGTACTTAGAAATTAGGTATTTATAAAACAGTTCACGATACCAAGTTAGAATACAGGGTAGAGTACTAATGATAAAGAATTTATGGTTTTAGTTAAAAAAAAAACTTAGTCACCCTTTTAAAATTTCTAAAGCCAAAGAAATACAAACGTTTTGGACTCCCGTTCTCTAGGCAAACATACAGGATTCACTATTATGTCATGCGTCATTTTTACACTACAATAACAACAAACTAAATGTAATATCAAGTCTGATAAAAGTGATAAATTGGAATATAATTAAAAAAGAAACTTTATTAATCACGAAAACTTAACATTAATTGTATTTAAATATAAGTGTCTTAATCTACTCCTACCATTACTATACACAGGCATACGCATGAGTAACAACCGTCAGAGCTCCCGACTATCAATTTCAAGAGCTGTATTGAATTGCTAGCTGTCTCATTTTCCTAAAAAAACTGAAGAAATTATAGCTTTTTTTATTATTTATTTTTATTAATGGGAAATATATTCATTAGGATTATTCTCTCTAATAACTTCTTCCTCATCAAAATCTTAATCTGTAATAAAAATTAGTTAAAATGTTTCACAAAGTGTGAAAAACTTTGAAATTTAACAAAAAAAAACGTAAAGTACCGAATTTCCAGCTTATCTTATTTCTATAAATGTAAACTGTAATGAGCAATAAATTTGGTAACTTGTATGAATGAATTTTGTATTCGTTATGCAGGCATTCAAAAGTTCCCCGTTCCCCAAGCGTGTTCAAATGTACCCTTCCACTAGGGCGCATTTGGATAGAATTGAATTTCAAATTCTTTTGGTTTAATGATTCATTCAAGTTAGAAAATCCTTGATAAATGCATCTTAAAATGATACCAAAATTTCAAGCAAACTGTAAATTTAAGAATAGGTCAGTTTTTGTTTCAATACCTTATAAAAATATGGAAAAGTAGTCAAAACTGTACTTTTTGTTCAAATGTGCCCCCTCTATTTTTAGACTGGAAAAATCAAAACTTATAAATAACAGTTTTAAAATGAAGTGATTATTTTTTTAAATATATTCAAATTAAATTTTTGCATAAATAAAATTTTTAAACCAAATAAGTTCCATAACTCAAGAAATTAAAATTGGTATTACTTGGTTAGTTCAGTTTTGTAAGATTGTGAAACATGGTTGTTTAAAATATTAGTACATATATGAATGTATTTTTAGGGGGACGGAATGAAATTTTAAATATCAATTTGAGACCAAAAAACTACATATTTTTACAAACTAATTTTTCTTTTATCAAAATCAATTACATTTGAAAAAATATCTAATATGTAATCCCTTTAAATAAATATTCATCAAAAGTTTTTTTTTTCTATTAATTTTGAGGAATTAAAAAAAAATAATTAAACCGCATAGTGCAGAAACCACATATTATTACATAATACAACGTCCATATCTACAAAATTTAAAAAAGAAATTCCATGGCCATAATACGTGGTTCTATTAAAACGCTTATTCATAATTTCCTTAACATTACCAAAGAGTTTAATAGGGTTTGAGGGCAGGGCATAATATGGTCCCATAAGGCTGACCTTCTTGTATTTCTTTTTTATAACAATTCATTGTTCAATGTAGCAGAAAATATATACTCGGGTTCCATCGGTAAATGCAAATAAAAGGGATAGAATCATACACTGGAAGATCTCATAAACTTGCTTGTTAAACAAAACGATAATATAAAGTTTTTGTGAACAAAGCTAATGGTGTTCAACTAAGCTGCTCTTACACAATGGTGTTCTACTGAACTATTGTTATTGTCTTATCGGAAAATCTCTGAAGACCAGGAAATCGCATCCTATCCTTTAAAATATTTGACATTGGATAGGGAAGCTTCAGAGCTTCAGTGTAAAAAAATACATACACTTGAAAACGTTTCTATATTGTTCTTCAACATTTGCTGAGACTGTTGTCTTAGGGAAAAATATTTTTATTCTTTCCAGACCTCCCGAAGAGAAACATATTAGTGAAGAAGATAAAAATCGTTTTTTCGGTAAAACATTTTTTGTCCTTTTTACAATGTTTAGTTTTGAGACGAATACACAACATGGCGTATTTTTTTTTTATCGTCACAATGCAATAAACAATAAAAGCTCTTTTTCTTAGCCTATAAATAGTTTTTAAAATAATTGTTTATGATTCATCAAAATAGATCTAAATGTAGAATTAGAAATTTTTCTAACTAACCCCTGTGAATTTGGGTATTGAATTAGTGTAACAGAGGGGGATACAATCATTATTAAAGCTTGAGTTTGAGAATGAATTGAGGGAAAAACATGGGAAAATTGAAACCGTCATAGAGTTTTATTTTAAGAATAAATTTGAACATATTCCCTCGTGATTCAAGGTCGGGAAAATTTCATTTGCAAAAAATGTAGAATGTTTTTATAGCTCAAAATTGAAAACACCTTAAAAAAGTTACGAGAAACGGTCAAAGCCTGGAATAAAATGTGAAGGGGAAGACATATTTTTCTAAATATCTTGTTTTTGAAACTTCAAGAGTGTACTATATAAAAAAGAATAAAACTTACGTTTATACAATAGATAAGGTAGTAAAAAATTGCTTAAATATTAAAAAACAAAAATAATACTAATAATTTTAAGTTTAGAGGATGCTAATATTGATTCAAGCTTATGAAAATATAGTACTTTATTCTTAACACTTGTAAGAAATTTAAATAAAAATGTCTGTGTAAAAATAGTAATACTGCATAAATACAGTTGGAGGGTGAACTTACAGGATAATGTAGTCTTCTTGTTTCACTTCTTTCTATCTCGGAGCCTCCTAACACAACTAGTCCCGCAGTTGCATTGAGAGGTCTGTTTTCCAAGTTGATGACACATCTTACGTTATTGGCACTTAATAAGCACAAAACTGCACACAAAGAGAGTACTGAGACACCCATCAATAATGATGAAAAATCACCTGGAACTGCTTACTGCTCTAAACAGATGATAAAATATCCTTCACTTTATTTACTGTTTTTCTTTGATGGAAAAAGGATGGATATCTTTTCCGTTTGAATGTTACCTCAAAATATCAAGGCATTTATTAATTCTCCAGAATTTGAAAAGCAGATCGATCCTCCAAGTCACCTTTTACACATTCGCACTTTCTGGTAAGAACCAGGATCACTGCACTTCATTAATCTTAAGAACCAAACCGCACAATAAGTTGAACAACTGGAGATTTTCAGTATTTTCAACAACTTCCACGCCACAGTAAATCCAAAGGTATCCTTAAAATCCCTCTAAAATAGCCGTATCTGAAACTATCTCATCTACAAATGTTGCGTGCGTCTTCAATCCAGGTAACTAATCCATATTCGACCAGGAGCCAACCTTCACGAAGAGACAGAGTCCGAAGTTCTGGAGATCCATTGGCCGAAGACGCTCCTCTGGAAGAAGGAGAAAGAGGATGTGGGACGCCAAGGTGAGCGTTTCCGGCGGCCACTGAAGCGTGCCACCTTCCCATTTTGTCAACTGAAGGGCTGGACTGTTCCTCCCAAGACAAATATGCAATACGCAAAATTTGTCTTGTCATGACATGGGGTAACACTTCTTGTTGTGAAAGTATCACGCCTTCCTCACATAAAAAAATTATGCGAGGCAAATCTTAGTTCAAAGAGAAAATTGACAGCTGATTTTCTCATTAAAACATTTTTACCCGTTAAATATATATTTCTCTTTTTTTTTAATTTGGAACTGAAAACACACTTTGAAAATATTGAGAATATTTAGAGTGTTCAAAAAGGTTTCTTGAATTTCTTTAGAAACTGAGATTTAAAGTTTCATATACTTTTTTAAGGTTTTGTACTTTGACTATAAATGACTATTATATCCTCCCATTTTAGAACACTTGAACTTCCTAATGCTCTAAAAAAATTAGTTACCTGATACGCCTTACTTAAATATACGAAATATTTTAAAATTAGAAACTAAATTATACTAGAATGAGCCACAGCTGGATTTTACTCTTCTCCTAGAAACTAGGTGACATTTTTTTAATCATGAAACAATTTCTTCTAAAGCAAAACCGAGGTTGTGAAAAATATTTTGTAAAAGCGAATGGCAGAACACCTCACGAGACGCGAGCAGACTTGAAAGCGAAAGTTTTTCTTATGCAGCGGAAGAAAGTTCTTTCTGCTCCATGAGCAGCAGGAACATCCGCCATTATGCACGAAATTTATAACAAAGTGAGCACAAACGAAAAAATCCAGCAATTGTTCCGTGGTCTTGCTTCGAGGACTCCGCCATTTTAATAACAACGCTCGTCTTTCGGTAACACGAGAGGCGAAGAATGGAGCACTATCTTCGGCGGATGAAATATTTGAAGAATCTTTGAGGGTCATTTGTTGATGATTTTATAAGTATTTGACAAAGTAAAATGTTCTAAATTAGGGTTTTCCAACTGGCGGCCCGCGAAGCTTTCTGAAAACCTCCAAAAGTAGCTTTAAAACACTTTTGAGCACACAAAAATTCAAAAAAATTTAGGAGGAGGATCCCCGAACCCCCCCCCTCTTTTTGTCTTTTAGGTTATGGAGTAATTTTACTTGTTTTCCATGGTAAATTAAAATTAAATCATGGTGAAAAATTAAAATTTGAGGTTTGGGGAGATGTAGCATCCTTGAAAGGGGTTATGGGCTTAGCTTAGCTCAACATTTATCACAAGGAAGTATCCAAAAATGAGGTGAAAGACTATTTTTAAAGACATTTACAAACATTTTCTGATGGAAGAGCCCACTTTTATGTAATATTCAGTATTAAAAGATGTAGGGCCAAAAATCAATATATCCTCTGAATTTTTTGAAAATATAGTAATACTTGAACACATAAATAACCTTCGTCCCTCTCTCACCGGAAAAGTTCCATATTAAAGACTCTTCCCCCAAAAGAAATTTATCATGGGTAAAAAGGAGCCTGATTACTTGCGGTTTTGTCAAAGCAAGGTCAATTTAAAGCTTTCTAACTAGTATAAGAAGCGGAACCAAGGGTGGAATAGGGAAACCTCCTCTAACGACCACAGAAAAATCCATCGGATATCCCCCATTCTGTTTTAAAATTTAAAATACATAAAACGTACACATATTATATAATAATACAGCATACCCTTGATCAGGTCGAAGGGACGGGTAAAAAATTTCGAGATAAAGAGTTTTCCGCATAAGAATTAAATTAGAGGAATACCTAACGCCTAGAGGGGAGGGGAATTTTTTCGAAAAATAGAGGTTTTTGACGTAACGAAGTTCTTCTTATCGAGAGTATACTGTAATAAATAAGGTGTAAATATTTTTCATAGCGCTTCATTTTAATGATGTTTGCTTGCCGTCACGATTTTATAACAGAAGATAGACTTCATACTCTTTTTAATTTAATTAAATTTAAGTACTAATTTGAAATTTAAATTAATTTCTCTTTTTTTTCTTACTATTATTTGTGCTATAAACTAAGCCAAAACAAAATTAGTTTTTAATTTTAAAAGTGGTTTTTTTCCCTTTTTTTTATCCCGTGAATGTTGAACTCCATTGATTCTCCATTGGTATTTATTAAACTTTCGTAATGACTCAGTTTCATACTATTCATTTGTCTTGGTCTTTCTCTTTCTCACTTTTAAAATGTGAACTTATCAGAAATATAGTAAAATGTCAGTTTAAGATGTTTTAGAGATTTTTCAGCTAAAATTTCATAAATTTGAAAAAAGGGAATAAGTCCCATCAATTTTTTTCAACTGTACAATATTTTTGAATACGAATTATATTTTTTCGGTGATTATTCTGTATTCCAAATAGGATCCTGAGTTTTCAGTAAAAATTTGGTGGTTATTCGGTGGTTTGGTGGAGAAAATTCCATTAAATTATATTTTTATTAGCTAAAAGTTTAAAAATTGGGTTTTTAATAACTTGACAAAATTTGTGTTCATAGGTACAACAATCTGTTCTCCATACGAACAGACCCAGTAGTACCTGTGGACACTCTTTAAAAGTGAAGTTTTAGTTGAATAAAGTTAAAAATGAAGATTTTGTAATGATATATTACCTTTTAATAAACAATTCCTCTCATGTAATAAATTGGAAATCGATTTTTTTAGGTATTTTTAGAACTTAAATAATTATTTGTAGGAACTTGATTGATACATGTCTTAATTTCCTACTGAAAATACATAAATCACATATAATTTTCAAATCGAAATTTAAGGGTAATAGTTTCATTAATCTGATCGTTTCACCAATCCAAATTAACATCCTGTAAAACTTAAATAATACCGTAAAAAATTCGATCGACACTTTGTTTGGCTAACATTTTTTTTTTTGGTAGTACCTAGTAATTTTTTCAAATCTTCTTCGGTAGATATTTTAATTTTTTCATCATTATACCGGAATGTGATAATGGTGCTACAAAATTTGTATAATATTTTACATTAAATGCAAAGTAGAATAAAAAATTTTATAAAGTAGTTTTAGATCACAAAATCTTTGATCTTTCAACTTAAATTAAAATTACTAGAACATAATTGCCGACAAAAACAGAATTCAGAAGTAATTTCACATGTACTAAGATGTATTCACATTAACAAAACCCGATTAAAATCGCCAATTAGCTACAGAAACATAAAAAAACGTATCCTTAGGTACAACAAATTCGAAGGTGCAGCATAAGATGTTTTGGCATTCAAGATTCTATGAAAAGTAAAAGGATTAAGATCTGGCGACTTCTATTACCAAAACTAAATACGTAGTAAAAATCTTGATGATTCACTACAAACATTACATTTAATTATGTCATCATTAAAGGGAAAGAAAAATATTAATGTAGTGATGCACTTAAAGTAACTAAAACATAACATAACATAAATCTTCTCGTGCCTAAGTGGCACATAAGGCCTTCAGCCCTCCGGTCCGCCGCAGCAGCCCTAGCGTGGGACCAGCTGGACCATCCCGCCTGGCTTCTCTCCTCCTCGGCCATTCATCTCCATGTTAAAAAAAAAAAAACTAAAAACTAGTAACTAAAAACAGTATCTTAAAAACAGTAAATTTACTATCTTTTAGTTAAACTTAGAGTGTTTTCAGGTGACGTCACAACTGGTTATTTTCTTTTAACTGTTACCCTTCTGTAGGGCTTTTAACTGTTTCTAAGGCCGTTGTTTATCTGTTGCTAAGGCGGTTTTTAGGTATGGGATCACGTGATTGCAAATGCTCCAATAGAAAAATTCCACGGCTAGTCATTTTCTGTAACTGTTAACCTCTGTAGGGCAAAAAACTGTAAATTTTTCTGTTGCTAAGGTCGTTGTTAGGTCCGAGTCATGTGATTGAAAATGCTCTATGGACTCTAACCGTCTGACGTCACACGGAACCAACACGTGACCTACTGAGCTTGCAATGGACTCTAACCGCCTATCTGGTTCGAGACTTAACGGAACCAACACGTGACCTACAACTGAGCTTGCAATTGGTTACCACAGATACTACACTAGTAGTTCTACTAGTGTAGTATCTGTGGTAACCAATGGCAAGCTCAGTAGGTCACGTGTTGGTTCCGTGTGACGTCAGACGGTTAGAGTCCATTGGTTACCACAGATACTACACTAGTAGATCTACTAGTGTACTATCTGTGGTAACCAATTGCAAGCTCAGTTGTAGGTCACGTGTTGGTTCCGTGAAGTCTCGAACCAGATAGGCGGTTAGAGTCCATTTCACATTAGTAACTAGACAGCATCTGCTTACATTCAATGGACTCTAACCGTCTGACGTCACACGGAACCAACACGTGACCTACTGAGCTTGCGATTGGTTACCACAGATACTACACTAGTAGATCTACTAGTGTACTATCTGTGGTAACCAATCGCAAGCTCAGTTGTAGGTCACGTGTTGGTTCCGTGAAGTCTCGAACCAGATAGGCGGTTAGAGTCCATTTAAATAACCGTTTTTCCTAATTCAAAACAATACAGGTATTTTATTGAAAATGATCTGAGACAACAAGCTTTTTTTTCTATTTTGAACCATTTAAAATTATTTGGCCGTCATCAAAATTGTCGATTTTTATGCCCTGTGATTTGGAGCATAATTTTTTAACAGCACAGTAATCGAAATTCATCCTTTTCATTAGTGAAGACTGAAGGACTAATGTCACTACCAACTCCAAACAATAAGAAACAGGAGTGTCAAGGTACACGAAAGCAAGGTGCTTGCAACAAGTGTGGCTGTGTACACTTATGCAGGAAAGATCTTCAAAAAGGAGTCTCTTTTGATTCGAAAATGGATATCGATGGAATAGTGATTCCAGAGGTTACGACGAAAATGGAATTTGAGGACTTTTCAAGCAGAAAACCAATGAAAAGAAAACCCCAAGACGAGTTGGAAGCTGATACACCTAAAAAGAAATCGAGGACATTGAAACCAGAGGGAGGGAGAAAGAAGACACCATTGAAAGATGTGTTAAATAGTTCAAATAGAAAGCGTTATTTGAAAGAAAAGAGAGATAAAATTGCTGGAAAGAAAAGGGGGTAGGAGACTATTTAAACAGAATGTAACAGTTAAATTAAAAGAACTATAAAGCTTTTGATCTTGTTTGTACAAAGGATAGAATTAAAAGATGTCTCAGTATTCAATATGAAGATCCTTGATTTAATGAACTTTTCAGTGCTTCTTCCTTTCCCTCTTAGTATACATTATTTTCCAATCTTTTGACCAATCTTTTGACCTTCCAACTTATGTCACGAAAGCGTGAACATTAAATTTATGTATGATTTTGAATTAATTCTAGAGCAAGTTTACTGTTTTGATGTAAAAAATTTTTAAGTATAGAAACTAGTTTTCTTTTCCCGTAGAAACTTTTTTACAACTAACTGAAGCACAACTATTACTAACGAAAGCAAGATAGGTTTGAAGTAATTGGTAAATGGGGGGTAGAAGTTAAACTTTATTAGGAGTATCAAATTATTGTGATCCCTAGGTACTTTTATTTACCAAAAAGCTATTAGAAAAAGTTATGCATGTAGCTCAATAATTCTTTTTTTTCTCTCTCTCTCTTTACAATTTACAATAAATATTTTCATTTCTGAATGTTTTGAAAAATTCTGTAAGTAGTAACCTCTTAAAAGCTTTATCATGTAATATTTGTATTCTTTCCATATAATATTATTAATATAGACAGTATCAAAAAATTATAAAGATAGAAACAGAAAACAGTACAAATCGTACATAAAAACAAAAATAAAGACACTAAATCAACAATCATTAATTTAGCTTAAGAAAATTCTAATAGCGTGTTGGAGGAGATTGGAAAGAATCGACTAAAAACTAAATAAGAAATTTAAGGTGTAACCCTTAGCAAAGAAAGATTATTGTACCCAATGTGAAGTTGCGATTACCATATATAAATACTGAGTCTGTATTCTAATTTCTTCATTTTAAAGTTAAGCTACTATGTGTAACAACTTTCGAAAAGGTTTACTCGGTATAAAGTAATAAGGTCGAATAAGAAATACTTTGCGTGTTGCTAACAATCTTCAACTGCGTAGCATGTTTCGTGACATTAGAAAAAAGAAAGAAACTATTTTTAAGAAAGAACTCTCTGCTTTGTACATGGTCTTTACAAGTATTTCAAAAGAAACTAGACATTCTGAAATGAAAACGCCTCTTTTCACACGCGATGACAGGAAATCGTCACAAAAAGAGACATTTGAATGATTGTCAATTTTGGTTGCTATTGCTTGGAAGCATCTTGACACAAAAAAAATTATTGGCATTTTTAACATGGTAACGTATCACAATTTTACTGTTTGTTTTTAATAATTGGGTTGGTGATCAGCACAGAACTTAAGCGCGTAGCTGGAGATCTAATCATCCCTTGAAGCGAGAAAGTCCACTTATGTTAGTCGGGCACAGAAGGAGGGATGGTTAGTTGAATTATATCCCTTGCCCGCTGTACGGCGGGGGCTGTGTCGTCTTAACACGAACGGGTCTTTTTTAGGACAGAATTATGCTCATACTCTTACAAAAGCACCCAGCACCCGGAACATCTCAGACAGTTAGCTTTAGAACTAATCCATCAAATTCCCTATGATGCATACAACTCCAAAAGCATTTTGCTTTGTTTGCCGAGTAAAAAAATAAGTCTAATAATTGAAAGAAAAAATCATAAGAAATTATCCAAAGTGTGATTTATAAAACTGTAAGAATCTCTCTATTCTAAAAAAAAGTTTTTGGTGAACGGTTTCCAGATAAAAACTTTTTAATTACTGATCCGAATGACGCATTTCTGGTATCAAAATGTTCGGATTCTTTCGAGGATTGTCAGTAAGCTGTTAGATTATTATTAATATTTTTTTTGGAATTCTCAATTTAAAATATTTCTATTTTTTATATTACAAATTGATTTAACACTGGCCTTAACCACCACAAACGTTCTAACTCCATCATATCTTGGAGATATTCCGCAACTGCAAAGCCACTAGGAAATGAATTATCTCGCTGGAATTATCACTGGCATAATCAGAAATAACTGCATTCGAATTGCACTACAATCGCAAAACGTTTATCACAAAAGTAAGTACCGATAGAACGTCGTTCCAACGCCTTCGAAAATGTGACCGAGGAAAATGGTCTTATTGCGAATCCCTTATGCCCTGGTCAAGTATGTTTATAACTTCAGCCGCTACTGTATCGACACTCTAATACACATATCTATATTAGGTAAGTTCATCCCATACAGAGAAGTTCCTTTAGTTCACCGTACACAAATTAAGGATATGAATGGTTTTAACCGAATGTAAGTATGACTTGTTGTTAAAAACTTATTAACAACACGATTCATTAACGAGGATTTGTGGAAATGTTTATTTTTTACGTTTCTTGATTCAATTCTGTTAAAGTCTGTCTGCCCTAGCAAGGCACGAGTGGCAAACCTAAAATCAGTACCCACAGCAGAAAAAGCAGTGGCGAGTGCAGGGTATCGGGTATCTTAATAGAAATGAGATAACCATCTTTATGGCTTTTTAGTGCACTCGCCACTGTTTTTCCTGCTGTGGGTGCTGATTTTAGGTTTGCCACTCGTGCCTTGCTAGGGCAGACAGACTTTATCTGTCCCTCTAAATATCGCCAAGGTGTTTTAAACGCCAAATATTAGAAACATCGCCAAAAATTTCAAACTAAGCGGTTAAGGTACCCTATATTGGAAAATTTTTGTGATGTGTTAACTCTTTCTTCTGGGACTAAAATTTATTTATTAAAATGAATCCTATATGGAAAAATCATTACCTTTAATCTAGTATTCTATATCAGTTTCTTTTTCTTCTAGTATTGACAGCAGTAGTAATGGTGCTTAATACATGCCTCGGTATACTTATTTTGTTCCAGGAAATTATACTTGGATTTTTCATTCTTCCCTTCATACCTATCAACAGGTAAAATTTCTTCAGTTTTAATCTTACAAAAAAAAGTTTATTAAATATTTTTTATGTTTAAAATGCTATCTGAACTTTTGTTGTTCGATTATATTTACCTCAAAATCTCCCATTGATTTATTTATCATATTAAATATTGGTAATATGATTTTTTGTTTGTGGTTTTATAGGGAAAGTGTTTTCACTATTAATGGTAGTTTTATGGGGAGTGCATATCTGACTTAAAACGGATGTATCCATTTTTTTATTATTATTATTATTATTATTATTATTATTATTATTATTATTATTATTATTATTATTATTATTATTATTATTATTATTATTATTATTATTATTATTATTATTATTATTATTATTATTATTATTATTATTATTATTATTATTATTATTATTATTATTATTATTATTATTATTATTATTATTATTATTATTATTATTATTATTATTATTATTATTATTATTATTATTATTATTATTATTATTATTATTATTATTATTATTATTATTATTATTATTATTATTATTATTATTATTATTATTATTATTATTATTATTATTATTATTATTATTATTATTATTATTATTATTATTATTATTATTATTATTATTATTATTATTATTATTATTATTATTATTATTATTATTATTATTATTATTATTATTATTATTATTATTATTATTATTATTATTATTATTATTATTATTATTATTATTATTATTATTATTATTATTATTATTATTATTATTATTATTATTATTATTATTATTATTATTATTATTATTATTATTATTATTATTATTATTATTATTATTATTATTATTATTATTATTATTATTATTATTATTATTATTATTATTATTATTATTATTATTATTATTATTATTATTATTATTATTATTATTATTATTATTATTATTATTATTATTATTATTATTATTATTATTATTATTATTATTATTATTATTATTATTATTATTATTATTATTATTATTATTATTATTATTATTATTATTATTATTATTATTATTATTATTATTATTATTATTATTATTATTATTATTATTAAATGGGAGCTTGATTATCTCTTGATCATTTTTTGTCCTGACCTCTGAGAGTCTAGCTATCCACCGCGAATAGCTCAGTTTTCAAAGAATGTAAAATTACGTAGTACATTAACGTATAACTTTAATAAAACATCTTATGGATTAAAAACTGATTGTCAACTAGGGTACGTGACCTCATAACTCCTCCCAGACCCCCTGAACGCAGGTAGGCACGGAAGGTAAAAAAAAAATATAACGGGACGCCTCCACAGATGTTATTTTGATTACTTAAAATTTAGAAATTCCGAGGAGTAGCCTCTGGAACAAATCTCGCTAATCGAACTATTGGCAATGTTTTACGAATAACCCATAACAATATTTAAAAATTGAAAAGCGACACTGTTAGTTGAAATATTTTAAGAGTTTTTCTTTGAATATTTGAGAACTTTTGGAGATTTTTTTTATAAAACATTACTCTTGTGTCCGGTTAATCCAAAAGTACCGCTGGTCCTTATCGAAAATTGTGGTGACGCCATCTATCAACAAATCTCAAAACGGTTTTTATATATTTTAAACCAGGCTCAAATAGATAGCAGCACGATCACTTTTAAAAAGCTGTTATTCCTCTCTTTTCAGAAATAATAATAAGAGACAAAATGTTTAAAAAAATACTACTCAAACGTAATAAGGTTCTTTTTTTAAATTTAATAAAAACAATCGAAATTTGCCTTTGTTTAAAACTTAAGTTTATGTATTGTCTATTAAAAACATATCTTACTGGAAACTTAAAACCTTTAGAAGGTTTGACCTGTGAGTTCATCTTTTGCAGGATAGGAGATATAATATGCATGCTCAGAAAATGGGGATTACCAATAAAACTACCCATTGCTCTGTACATATCCTTCATTGTTCTAGTCATATCACTTAACGTCATTGGTGAGTATAAGTATAATGGTCAGCTGGTTTTATTTCATTAAAATTAATTTATATATATTAGTATTATTATATGAAAAATATTGTAGTAATTCATAGTATTTTTATTTTATGTATGGAACATATTATTACCTCAATGTAAACTTTTCTTTGGAACTAGGAAATTTATTGATTTCTAAATGGTGCATCATGCACTTAAATGTTTTAACAAATAATTACTATTTGCACTTAAGATAATAGCTAAGAAGTCCAATAATACATTGTGTGAACTGAAATGTTTCTAATGCTCCTCTTTTCCCCTGCCAGAAAAATGTTTTCTAAGATTCCCCCGAAGGGTTTCAATCACTATAAGAGTTTCACTGAACATGTTCTCCTTCTGAAATATTTCCTAATACCAATTGTGCTTTTCAAAACTCCTTGTAAAAGAATAAATTTAAAATACTACATTGGTGTGATAGTTTGTAGACTCTCTTAAAAAAGTACTACTATAAATACATTCATACATTGCGTCGACATAAACTGAGCCCAGTCAAGTTGTACTTTTTAAAGTGAATACATTTCTGTAAATTGAATTAATAAACCTTTTTCAAAAATAAAACGGTAGTGAAAGCCAAAAGTTATTTTTACAAACTTAAGTTTTCTCAATAATACAATTTTTTTTTTCCCAATAAGAAAGTGGTGTTTTGTTCCTTCTTTTAAAATTGTATCACAAACATAAAATGTCTAAGAACAGCCAAGTAAACCTTTTTGGTTATTTTCTGCTTAAAGGTTTAGAGTTACATTACTTGGAGCTCAATGAACCCCTACTCACTAACTTTGATGAATTCAAAGCCAACACCTTCCTAGCTATCAAACTCTTTGTGTAAGTATATTTTCCATAAGTAATCATCAGGTATACAACAGGTTCTTAAAAACTGTTTATAAAGTCACAAATGGTTTTTTTAAAGAGACTGCTCACTTCTCAATTTTCCTGAATAGATATGTACTTGAAGGAAACTTTATTAAATGATTGAAAACTAAAAATTTTACAAAATCATAATATATGTCTACTATTTTTTGAAAATTACTTCTACAGTATAGTATACTCTCAATATAACAAAGTCGAAGGGACGGGTAAAAAATTTCGAGATAAAGAGTTTTCGGCAGAAGTTAAATTAGATGAATACCTAACGTCTAGGGGGGGACATAACGAAGTTCGTCATATCGAGAGTATACTGTAATTGATTCAGAGTATTTTACGTTATCTCCTCTGATAATTATCAGAGGAGATATTAATCAATTATCTATTAATAGAAATAAGCAGATCTTAACAAATAGTATTTTGTAAAGCCGTAGGGTTTTCTCGTGAATCATATGAAGCTGCTAAAGACACACCGTTCAATTAATGCTAATTTGATATTGTGATACAAAAATTATTAAATCACAAAATATACTCTAGTTAAATTTGAATTTTTAAGGTACACCTATATTTTTAGATTTAAAAGAGAACAAAATAGCTCGTTGCAAAAAAAAAAAACATTATGAGCTTATAAGAATTTTTTTAAACCTACAATAGAAAAATCTATTAACTATAGTTAGTTTTTGCTGGAAAGTCCATCATAAAAGGGATTTTTGATAACCATTGCAAAAGAAGAAGGGTATATCTCTCTATTCTAAAAAACTTTTTTTTAGAATAGAGAGAATCGTTAACTTCCTAGTTTCAGAACCATATAAGAGAACAGATTTAACTAGGGATTTAAAAAGGTTTAGTTTTATTCTTAATTCTATATTACAAGCTCTCCAAACTTTGTTTAAGATTTTAAAACAATTAATAGCTTTTGAGATTCTATCATCATAAATGTCTTCATTTGTTCCTCCTTGGGCACTTAGATTTGCTCCAAGATATAGAAAAGAACTTGCGTCTTCCATAAGATAGTTTTCCAAAAGTAATTCATTGCTTGTTTTGTTATTTATTCTCAGGGTTTTGGTTTTAGACTTATTAATATAATAGGAGACTTAATTAATTAATTAATTAACAATTTATTATTTATTAACAAACACAAAAAAAAACAAATTACAAAATTTAAAGAAGAATCACAATAGTTTACACATAATTAATAAAAAAAAAAGACAATTGTAAATACATCCCAAAGGAGCCACAGCTCGTCCATGAGTTCACAGATTTCCAGGTTTATGAGTTTTTAACTTATAACAAAACAAAGTCTTTAATATATATTTACTTATTAATATAATTAATATATATTTACTTATTAATACTTATTAATATAATATAATAATAATTAATTAATATTAATATAATAATATTATATATTACTTATTAATATAATCCCCATATTTTAAGCATTTTTTGCTAGGTTATCTGTTTTTTTCTGCAGGTCGTTAAATCTGGATGATAACAATACGATGTCCTCGGCAAAGTCTAAATCTTCTAAAGTGGAAGAAAAATTCCACCTTATGCCTAATCTTTTCTCTTTGATAGTTTCTCTCATTATCCAATTAACTATAATAATTAATAGAAGACCAGACAGGACACAGCCTTGTCTGACACATGTTTCAACAAGAAAGAAATCAATTAATTTCCCCTCTACTTCAACTGCTGCTTGGCTGTTGTGTTTTCAATTTAAAAGGGTGTTATTCATGGAGATGACCTGTGACGTAATTTTGAAAAGTTGTTTAACGTTTCTTCTGCTAATTGTTTTATAAAGTGAGTTAAGTTCAGTGAGCTGGGTTTTGTGAGGAAGCAATCCAAAAGGTCCTGCGTAAGCAGTTTACAACAAGGGGTTGGTGAGCGATAGCGAGCAGGAGGCGGTAGCTCCCTAGTTATTTAAAAAAAATACTCTCTAACATAAAAGTATAGCGGTAACGCCTTATCGCAGTTTGTTTTCAAACAAATTTATCTTTCCATGAAGTAATTTTTTTAATTGTTATTATCGATTATCAATTTATGTTAGTAGTAGAATAAAACTGTTAAAATTTGAAAAACACCACGGCCTTAGTAACAAAATGTACCGAAGAGAATGTATTCTTACCAGGAAGTTTTCTTTTCTTCGTTTAACCTTCTTTTAACCATTTTTACTTATATCGTAATCAAACAAATACAGTTAAGATATTTAAATCGTTAGGATACATAATGATTTTAGACAGGCCGTTTTTATCCTAGAAATAAAATAGTTTTAAAATTATGGTGTTAAGTGGAACGTTTATTTTTAATAAGGATTTTACATTAAACTTATAAGCCGGTCTATTTTATAGTAAGGCATGAAAGGTTTTATAGAGAAACCTTATCAAGTATGGCAGCTGAACACATTTTATAGCAGTAGTACAGGAATTAGTAAGATATTTACACTTAGAAGCGTGAGCTGAGTATAAACTTGGGATAAAGTGCAGACAGACTAACCTTCAAATAAGAAAATGAGAAATTTCAATAGTCTGTAGAAATCGTTTACAAAATCCCTCAGATTTTGTAAATATTTTATTTTAAAGAAGATAAAAAAAGATTTTTTTAAAGAAAATAAAAGTTATATTTAAAAATGAAGTCGAATTTAATTTAGAAGCATGAATTTGTAATGCAAATTGAAATTCTTTAGTTTTGAAGGATTTTTTTAAAATGTAGAAGAAATTTCTATAGACTTGTACAGTGACACTACACTGTAGTGTTGTGGGTAAGATCTTGAAGCTTTTTATTCTTTCAAAAAGAACTATCATAAGCTACATACTATAAATACTTAAAAAATATTTTTTTAGTAATAAGTACGTTGATTTTCATTTCCGTGTATTGAAAAATATATTCAAAAAATTAATACGGGACTTAAGTTTCATCTTACATCTCAAAAATGTTTTGAAATGTTTAAAAAATAATTTGGTCTCATATCCAAAGCATGGTTGATGAATCATTATTAAAAGCTCAAAATCCTTAAAGGCTTTACCCTTAGAATTTTTCCAATCAAGAAATACTTATTTTATGAAATAACCATTATCCTTGTAACATAGTTTAGTTAAATCTTTTATCTAATAATATGGAATATTTTCATAGATCATATTTTTTATCTTATTATTTTAGCGTGATACATCGGTTTTTGTATCTTCTTTCCAATGAATCATCACTTAGAAACACTTGTAAAGAACTGAAGAAACGTCTAAAGTTTGAACAGGTATAGAAATCATGTAACACTTTTAAAAATAATCGTTATTTGGATAATTAATTGCTCTTTTTTTAACTACGATGGAGCTTTGTATACCAAAATAGAATTTAAGAATTTAAAAAATTTAGTTTTTTTAATAATTACGTAACGAAGGAGACTAATTATAAATGCGGAATGGGACTGTAGCTACTGAGCGAAGCGATCGTCATTAAACCTCCAGACATCATGCAATACATCATTCACAGCATGCGTCATGCAGCAATATTATATAGCGCATCTGTTTAAATAATCACTTCCTTAACTTCCTCTATAGAGCATTTTCAATCACATGACTCGGACCTAACAACGGCCTTAGCAACGTTGTTATTCGTCCAAGTGACGTCCCTAGCAACGTTGTTTATTCGTCCAAGTGACGTCATGTGCGAATGCTCTATTGTTTCGGATCTTACAACAGTCTATATTTTAATCAGGCAATTTTAATAAATTTGTATATAATTATTTGTCCTTTACTTAATTTCTAATCAAGACTAATATTTTAATGGAGTCAGATTAGCCATCCACCAAAGTGGTGACCCGGCCATAGGAGTTTCGCAAGCTTCATTCCGGTCACTAAAGTTTAAGGAATTTAGCAATCCTCAATTTTTCCTGTCAACTCACCGTTTGCTGCTATTCAAGTTCAACTGTTTTGACGAGTAATTTTCCAAGCAATAATTAAAATATCTCTTCCTAAATTGAAATTTCTCATCTGTGACTTAGTACAATTTCTTACAGAATGAAGAATTAGACGAACAATTTCCAGCAGAAGGGTTAGATGATGATTTAACGCTAGAAAAATTGCGTCGAGAGCTTGAAGAAACAAAGCAGGGTAAAATAATCCTTTCAACGTTATTATGTTTTGCACTATAAAACATACACATACATTACATGCACTATAAAAACATTTTTCTTCAGAAAACGGAAATTTTAAGGGAGCATTGTTGCGGAATATTTCCGTCATTCCAGGCAAGGCTAAACTGGATCTGTTAACTGTGTTATATAACACAGTTAACAGATCCAGTTTAGCCTTGTTCCAGGAAACGTTCGTTGTTTCTTTTTCTGTTATTTGAGGAAACGTCCGTTTTGTAAGTGAAACTTTCCGTTATTGAGGGATAGTTCGTTTTATCTTTGTAGGAGTATTAATGTATTTATTTAGGCAAATATGTAATTTATCAATATTACTTTAAAATAAAAATAAAATTCCTATTCGAGGGATTGAATCCAATTCAATACTTTGATGCGAATATTTCTTATAATTTAATTTCAAGAAGAAAAAAAATAACTGCAAAAAGTTATTCTTCATATTTATATATGTTATTATTATTTATATATGATAGATAAATATAATATATAATCGAACATTAAAATCGTGCTATGATAACTTGTCACTATATTTTCGTTGTGTGTTTAAAAACTGTAAAATTAATAAATTATGTGTTATACATGCTATGTATAGTATACATGATATATGTATGTAAAACATGCTATGGTAGATTCAATAAGAAGCTCTCTTAAAATCATAAGCATATTAAATCTTTTGAAAAACCATGCCTACGATGTTTTTTTTAAATAACTAGGGGGCCTGCCCCCTGCTCGCTATCGCTCACCAACCCCCGTAACTGCTTCGCAGTTCTTTACAGATCGCTTCGCGATCTTAGCGAGCACAGCTCGCTTGTTCATCTCAACAATCCAGCACAACCCTCTTCTCGGCTTAATTAAGCCTCTTGTAATACCGAAAATACCTATCTCTTGCTTATAAAACTGCTCTCTTGCTTATAAATAATTTAATTCGGATCATTCCCCTAAATTAACAACAAAAATGTTGCTGAAATATTTTCCTTTTCTAGCTTATCAATAATTTAATCGAAATGTTAAAAAAATATCCAGCAAGTCTACTAATAATCAACAACTATTTTGTAGAAAAAACATTGTTGAAAATAAAATAAATCAGTCTCATCGTAAAACTCGTTTGTTTCTCTAGTGAACGGCCACAGAAAGAGAAGAAAAAATTAGAACTTTGAATCGTAATAATTCCAAAACTAATTAGAATTTTTTGACAAACAAAATGCTAATCTTTTTATAAAAAATAATTGTATGTGTGTTTAAAATTTCATAGTTCTACTGCAATTGGTTTTTCTTTTATAAGGAAAAAACCGAAAAACCGTCAAAAATTTCGAAACTGTAAAACTTTATTACTCCAAAACTAATTCGAAATTCGAAAAAAGGGCGACGAGGTGCAAAACTTCATATCTAAGAGTATGCGGCTACAAAAAATCATATTTCTGCTGTGAATAGATTTTGCTGGCGGCGAACTCGCAGCAGAAAAAAATAATTTTCGACTTTGACATTAAATAACTCTAGAACTAATTATCTCAAAAAGGACCCTCATACATTTGTCTACAAATGGTCAAAATTTCATAAATTTCCGTTCAACAGTTTTTGGGTAGTGACAGTTCAAAATTGTCAAAGTGAAGATTTTCTGAAACAGCGGCGGCAGCGGCGGCGGCGACTGTTACTTTTTTTTAATATAGAGAGATTAATACTTTGTCTTTCCATTATTTACCTTCCTTTATCAATAAAATTCCTTTATTTTCAGAACTTGAAAACCTAAGGATATCATACGACAAACTACAGGCAAATTTGAAGCAATAAACTTAATTTTATGTTTTTTTTCTTGTGAAACAAAAACACATATCAAGGTATTTGTGTTTGTTATTTATTGTGTTGGTATTTGTGTTGGCATAGGATGCCTTGATTTTTTGAATCAAGATAGTATCACTAAGTCTACATTGAAGAAGACCGCATCTAAATATTCATCGCATCACATAACCTGTTTGTAATTACTTGATTTTTAAATCTAGTCTGTATAGAATAGAGCTGTCTGTCTGCATTACGTTAGCATTGACTGTTTCCCGAAGTATATTTGATAGAAACTCGATTGCTCAAGCTCTGTGTTTGGTACATTGCACTACATATCAGAAGTTTCAACAGACGCAACTCTGTATTTCTTGTTGAATAAACAGTGTTTTTATCTCTCAAGTGTAAATATTTTAATTCGAACTCACTTTTTTACTATCTTTGAAAATTCTAAAAAGGAATATCTTTTGTTTAGGCTAAGACAAAACCTAAAATAAGGTATGGATTTTTTTTCTATTACAAGAAACTAGGATTTCAGATATAAAATTCAATAAGAAGTATCCTTAATTATAAATGATTTTATAACACACATTCAATCTTCTTTACTGGATTTGAGCTTGATATCTTTAAACTAAAAGTAAAAAACATCTGTGAAAACATAAAGTAAACTACATAAACACACAAATGTGCCATTTAAAGGGAAAGGAAGATGTCTAACTTATTTAAGACAACTTTAGGGAAATTAATGTTTCGAGTCTAAGTAGAATATTAAAACTTGCAGTTTATCTCTAGTTAAGTTTATATCACTCGGATGCAAAATTGAGCTAGAGGTCAACCACTTTTTCTGTAAATGGGAAATAACCTCAGGAACATGGACGAAATCAAAATTGTATTTTTAGAGTTAGACCTTCTTTTTCCTCTCAGCAACTCAAGCTATGCGAGGTTTTCAACACCTTGAATAGTTTAAATGACTTTAACATAAGACAAAATATATTGATGCTTAATACTTGTAGCATACTTAGTATTATACAAGTTTAACTCATCAAACAAATAAAAATGTTTTTCTCTGAGCCATTTATTCTCATAGTTATAGCACGCGAAACTCTAAAAATAGTTTTAAAGCACAAAAACTTTTTAATTTTTTTCTTTCTTAATTTTTATTCTTTGGGAATTTTTATGCTGTTATGATCAGATCATATATGATACAAAATTTTCTATTTCATTTTAAATGCTCTTGTTTCTGTTACTATATTTTAATTTCATAATTAACTTATTATGAAACCGTGGTCTTAGCACATTTTTCTGTCAATACATTTAAATATTATTTAATGAAGGCTTAATTTATCTCTTAACCCTTCATTTTAATACACTGTTTTTATTTTAATTCAAAATATTATTTTACTCCCTATTTATATATATGTTATGGGCAAAGTGATTAATCGGGCATTATTAATAATGCCCGAAGTGTAGGCGGTAGTGTTCGGCACTAGTTAACTAGAACTAGTTGCAACTAGTAGTTAACTACCGATCAACTAGTAGTTAACTAGTAGTTTAACTACTTTTGGTTTAAACTAGTTGAACTAGTAGTTGAACTACTTTTTTTAATAACTACTAGTTGAAACTACTTTCAAATTTTCAACTACTTTAAAAAAAATTTTTGTTTAAAATTTCAAAAATATTTAAAATTTGTATCAAAATATACAAAAATTACACTGCTATTTATGACTACAATGTCATGGTAGAGTACTCAAATACCATAACCAGAAATAAAGCGCCGTTTTGAGCGAAGCATTAAGTTTTTTGTGATATAGATAAGAAAGATGTATTAGAATTTGGGCAAAAAATAGGTTATGAAATTAAATAGACTAGTTAACTAGTAGTTAACTACTTTGGGAAATAGTTAACTACTAGTTGCAACTAGTCCCAGGAAAAAATAGTTAACTACTAGTTGCAACTAGATTTTCCCAGACTAGTTAGTAGTTGGTAGTTAACTACTTTTTGACCACTAGTTGCCGAACACTAGTAGGCGGGCAAAGTGATAAATTTCATTCATAAATTCCACTGAATTTATCACATTGCCCGTAACATATGTATTAGGTCATCTAAATTAAATGTACCGAAGAATAAAATTTTGCCTTGAGATGTTTTAAAAAAATACTCCATACTTTTTATTTTTAATTGATATTTTTTATTGTAGTAGCTATTTCAAACTATAACTTCTTTCCAAATTTTTAAAAGAAAGAATTTATACAGATTTTATTTTACTTGTTTTTTAATTCATTCATCTTTTTTATTCGTTTAATAATATTAGTTCATTAATCTATCGATATTTTATGCTTTTCAAGATTATAAAATCTAGATTAAATATAAATCAGTTAAAAATTTGTGCTTGTTCACATTTATAAGTTTCGGTGCAATTATTATCTTTTTGTCTCAAACATTTAAATTATACCATGTTACTATAAGAAAAATAAATAAAAAACCAACAACGTTTAAAAGAACTCGTAATAATATGGGAAAAAATATACTAACATACATTATGCCAAACTTGTTGTCTTTTCACTTTAAACTTTTCTTCGCATAAATTATTTTGCAATACAATATATTATATATGTAACGCAATATTTAAGTTTTAACATAAAATAATCTAGTATACTTAAGGGTGTGTTTACATTATGCTGATTAAGTTTTCTGTGCATAATTAGTTTTAACAGTTGCGTAAAATTTTTAATACATAAAAAATTTCTGAAGCTTATATCTCTTATTTAAAAAGGTTTTTAAAGAAATTAAAGTATGACATTGCAAATACAGAAGTATTCAAAATGCAGTCTGTTAAGAAATCCCAATCCAATTACGAAATTTTAAGAAGGCTGAGAAAATGAAAAGTTGAAAGCGTTTCTGTCCATAAATATGAAGATCATTTTTTAAAACTTCACGTCCATTTTTATCCCATTTTTGAAATATTATAAAATTATTAAAAGTAAAGAGCTTATCTTTGCTTGAGAAGAAAACCTACCGTTTTTACTTTTACTTCTGAAGTTAAAATTTAAGAAAATTATTTTACTGTTTATTCTCATTGGCTCACTCTTTTGAAAATAATTTAACTATAGATTTTTAATGTGTTTTTTATAAAGACGTTAAGAACATTTCAAGTGAATTTTCTTATTTCGAGTGCGAAGCTGAGCTTTTTTGTGATGTGGTATATATTTTATCGGTTCCCAAATTGTATTCCTTGTAACATTTTCAACAGCTCCATAATTGTACTTTATAAAATTTGTTTCTAAAAAGAGAGAAATCTATCCTACTTTTGCTCTTGTTAATTTCAAATAGAGGAATTGATAATCTTTTCGTTCATTGATAATCCTGGATAATCGTCTACACTACTTGTTCTGGTCTATAGTCAAGTACTGTAGGAAGTTTTTTAGTGTAAAGTACCCGAGAAGTACAAACATTCAAGATTCGCCCAATTTTTGTCATGTATGGCCCAATTTCGTTTACTTCTTGTAGCAGTTACGTAAAGAGTAATGTTCCAGCCATTTCTCTTCGAAAAATGAACAAGTGACCTAAATAAAGGTAAACGACATATTTTGAAGAAAGAATTTAAACTACGAATTCCCTTCAATTTTTAAAACCACGACGATTAAAAACGGCGTTCTTTCCAAACAAATGAACTGCTAATATTAGTAAAGTCTATATTTAGTTTGGAAGTTTAAATATAAACAGATAACTCCGAAACTCTTCCGTAGGCAAAAAGGAAGAACTGTTTATATCGAGTTTTCAAAAACGATCTTCTGACAAAAAATACTGCTTATTCAACAGCCTGAAAACTAAGGTAACTGATTTAAGCACTTAGAAAAGAAAATAATGAAAGGACATGGGAGATGAGAAAATCCTCTATCAA
Source organism: Tetragnatha montana (assembly GCA_963680715.1). Lineage (NCBI taxonomy): Eukaryota > Metazoa > Arthropoda > Arachnida > Araneae > Tetragnathidae > Tetragnatha > Tetragnatha montana. Next base: position 18,162,539 of record OY796681.1, read on the forward strand.
ACGCAATTGTTATTTAAAATAAGCTGATTCTTCCACATCAAATATGAAGGAAATATTATATGATCAAAATAGAATTTTTTTTATTAATTTAGACCTGCAAGTCATGTCACGGAATTGTAGATGTACGCATAAGAGGATCACCTTGACTCTCGAAAACGGCAGCGTAAACAGTCGTTTATGACCCTACTAGGGACAAAACAGATCGTTTTAGCCAGTGAACGAGGTTAAACGTCTTAAATTTTCCTGCTTTCTCCCTCAATTAGTGAGTGAACGGACTCTCGTGACGGAGGGGTATTCGTCATCAATTATATGAACTCTTTCAAGAACGCTTGTTTTCATCGATCTTTTCCCCAGGAACCGTTGCGTAGCAGACTGGGCTGGGGGAGCGTATTTTTACCGGGTAAGTTTTGCGCATTCTCATTCACTCTCATAGTTATCATTTTTATGGTTCTTTGGCGATTGTTAAGAAGTTTGACTCATATTAGTTGACAAAATATGAAACCGATAGAAATACTCTCAGACAAGAACTACAGAAGATAAATATTAAATGACCTCCAAACTTTAACTTCTTAATTTCCCATAAAATAGCATTTTACTTATTCCTTAAGTTCAGCAATAATTTATTTTGTATTGTTTTGTTTTGTTGTAATAGGATCTTATTACTTACTTCTGTAAGCCCCGTGCAATACATTGTGGTGCACGGGGAGCTTTTTGTTTGTTTATAATAATAATAATAATAATAATAATAATAAATAATAATAATAGTTGGCAGATTCTATCTATGTGGAAGGCCTTGTGGAAGGCAATCTAGGGTAATATTGGGGAAGGTTCAGGTTCCTAAGAGATATGGAATCTCTCGTTGCGTGAAACAATGATAGAAATCTTAAATTACTGGGGCCCACCCCATTATTGTCCATATTTTATACTATCCATAAAAGCATTAAAAAGATCTTGAGATAAAGTTTGGAAGAAACAAAGAACGATTTTAAACTCAATGTTGTTTTATTAATGCCATTAATTTTTTAAAGATTTAAATACTTAGGAAAGATGAGGGTTTTTTTCATAAACTTTATTTCTTGATACGTTTGCCAGGTTTGAGAAAATATTAAGAAAAAACTAAATAAATTTAATCCGAAATTATATTGTAAATAGAAATTTGATGTTATTAAAAACTAAATACTTAGTTTTTTAGATTACTACTTGAATACTTAAAATTTTATTTATTAAATAGTGAATGGAATAGATAGCTTTTTAGAAAAAGTAAAAGTAGGTAAGTTAGAGATTCATGTAAATAAATCAAATCAAAAGGATTAAAACATTTTTATACTTTTTAAAAATAATGTAATAAAACTAATCAGGGTTTTTTTTTCTCCCAAAACGTTTATTCATTGAGTTTAGGTTTAGAAGAAAAAAAAATCAATAATGCCATCTGTAAAAAGATTAATTCGTATCAATATATCCCATCTACAAGACACTTTGACAGATAGTGAAGCATATTGACAAGGTTAATTACATAAGTATTAAGAAAAATGTAGGTTCCTACTGAACAATTTTAAACACTCTTAAGTTAGATATTAAGAATATGTTTTTATATTTTTTGTTAAATTTTCATAATAGCAAAAATAATCTCCTACACATTTGCTTTTTAGTACAGGGAAAATATGTTTACAAAATCATATGTTTTTCTTGATGCAATACTACAATTTATTTTCCCTTTTATATTTTTCTAAATTTAATTTGTCCGCACATGTTTAGTTTATGGGATAGGATATATTAACTGACTACCAAAAGTATTAAATTTTTCTAGTTTACATATGTTTAAGTTCATCAAAGTCCCCCAAAACCAAGAAGATAAAGTAAAAAGATATTGAATATATAACCTCGCAGTACCTAATATAAAATTAACACCATTTTCCCTATATGACTAAATAATAACAGAATTACCTTTGATGTGTTTTCCAAAATTTCTATAGGAGAAAGGAGGGTAAGAGTACGCACAAAAATGATTTTGGGCTATAAAATGGAGAATTTTTAAGCCAGGGGCTCAAAAATTTACTGACCACAAGTGTATTGACTTACAAACCAAAGTACAAAAAATCAAAGTTTTAGCTATTAAATAAATATGCTAAAAATAAAAAATAAAAAAAAAATTTGAGTTCGTACTTTTACCCGACGTGGCGGCTAAAAGTACGCAGGCGGGAGTCCAAGAGTAAGAACCCTGAAAACTTGGAATTAATTGCAAAAAAAATGTACCCACTGCCTTCGTATTTGGAAGATCCCTCCCTCATGTCACCTCTTCTTAAGTATGATCCAAACAGGATTCAATCTTCTTAAAAAATCCAAGAAAAATTACAACTTTACTTTTGCAGGATTTTACAAAAGCTAGATTTCAGCTTCTGAGGGATTAAAAGCTTGAAAAGGTGTTAACGCTGTGTCTAACGCTGCCAAGTTGTTCAGAAGGATGTATACTTCACATTAGTATTCACTTTGAAAGCAATCATTTGTTCTTTATTTATAAAACAATTAAGATTCCTTCTCGGAAAAATTAAATGCTAACTCAAAGAAACCATATTTTACCTGATAAATAAAATACAGAATGTATGAAAATAATAATGACAGTCTGTGAGGATAGCTTATGATACATGTGTCCATGTGATCATAATTGTTCCCCCGTATAATGTTGCCAACAGGGAAAAAAAAACGCTGCGTACTTTTACCCGACTGCGCACTCTTACCCTCCTTTCCCCTAACGGCTTTCAGCATTAAAACAATTTTCTCCATTAAAAGCTCAATAAAAAGGATAATTAAATCGAACAAAAAACTGTTGTAACTGCTCATCCTCCTTAACATTTTAGTGCTTAGCATGTTTAATTCCATTTATCCATTACAAATTGGCAGTCAATTAAGTATAAGAATTTGAAAAAAAAAAAACACTTTTTCCTAGAAGGACTCTAATTGGCGGACTGAGATAAAACTTTAATATTTTATTCTCATAGTAATGGGATAACATAAAAACGCGCGAAAATGCTCTAAAGTCCTTACAACATACATTTTTACAAAATCTGTAAATCTGAAGCACATTATTTGCCAAAAATCTACATTATCTCAGCTTGTTTAAAAAATAAGTAAATAAACCGTTCTTTGACCAGTTTTTACATCCTTGACACTCTAAAAGGCATAGAAGGACAGGGTATATGAGATGGTAAAATTATTTTAATTATGTAATTAAAAAATCTCAATGGGTTGTTTTTAGGGTACAATTTGGAGTGGGTTGTTTTTAGGGTACAATTTGGAGTGGGTTGTTTTTAAAGGACAGCACTATATACATTTTCCATGAAAATTTAAGAAAACTCTTACTTAAAATGAATGTACTTTCTCTCATTAGTAGACTTAACGAAAATGTCAACGTAAAGTTCTGTTTCGGCATAAAAAAAGGCAAATTTCGTTAAAATTGCAATTAATTTTCATTTTAAAATACAATATTAAATTTACATCTCATAGCATCATTCATGTAATTTGCTTCTTTTTAAATCATTATTTGAATCATTACGTATGTGACTTCTATGGTTTAGGATTAATATCAGTTACCAATCCAATTAATATCAGAGCTTTTTAACTTTGAAGGTCTTGCTGTGAACGGATCCAGTAGAAGGATAGTAGGTACTCAGACTTGTATTTCAAGCTTGAATTTTTCGTGGTTTCGTGTGGGACCATGAATATAAAAACGAAAACTATTTTCGCCATCTTTATACTGTATTGAGTAATAATGACTTAATGATAATAAGACTTAAAAGACTCATTGTGTCAGAAAAGTTCGTGATGCTATCATAATTTTCCGTCAACTTTACCTTTTTTTTAATGAAAAAATTCATCTGCATTCGCAAATGAATAAATAACTCGATCTAAGAGAAATAATTATATTCTGAAGAATAAAAAATTATAATATATCACCAGTCTGGAGGGATCAAGAAATAATACAGTTGGAGATGCACGCCATATTTATCCCATAAAAATCAAATGAAATACCCGTGAGGGGAAATGTGTCATAGTGAAAGAAATATGAAAATGTTTTTAAAAAAAATACACATAGAAATTTTAAATTTGATTTGAAAAGTTTGTATTTTGATACGCTTTTAAATTAAATTGTAGAGTGGTACGGATTGATTAATAGTGTACATAAATTCATTTACAAAATCCGATTGTAATACCTTGCAAGATATATAATTTTTCTCAGAAGCTCTGCAAAGTAAATTTTGCTAGAATTTATTTATTACCAAGTTTCCAAGCAGGTGTCTAGACTCTCATTTGGATGCATTACACATCTTTATCAAGGCTGGGCTGATCGAATGTTCATAAATATACTGCTGATGTTTATCTCTATGAAAAATCTGATGTGATACAAGTTTTGAAATAGGTGATTTGAAACTCGCAAAACAAGCGTAATTTAGAAAAACTTAAAAGAAAAAAATATTTTATGTCAAATCAGATAAAGGTAAAAAAAAAATATTTTGAAAATCAAAACGGTGCTTTTTTTGTACCAGTGGTTGTGGGAGGACCTTATATGATATGAAAATACATTTTATATATTAAGCTAAAGTAGGTTGTATGTATCGCATATAATATAATTAGCACAGGTTGATTTCCAATGAAACAGAGGTTTATCATTTTAAGAGTTTTTAAGTGTCTCTCTCTCTTTAAATTTCTAATTATTCATAAGGCTTTAAAAGATTGCCCCTTAATATTCACCTTAATCTTCACTGAAATAAAAGATACATTCCATTATTTTTATAAGCAATGAAATTAGTGAAATTTCAAGGGGGGGGGGTTTCATAGAGTGTGTAAATTAGAGTAGAACTGCCTCACACTGAAGAGCTACATTAAAATGTTAAGCGCAATATCCGTAATTTGCTGTCAATACTCAATCATTAATTATAATAATAATTAATTATAATTATAATAATAATAATTAATTATATTAATAATTATAAAAGGTGATAAAACAATTTCATTTTAGCCAGTGCAATTATTATTATTTTATGAACGTCAGTCATGTTTAATCATGAACAGTCACTGTGAGCTAAATACAGTGTGATTCAACATTAACCTTTTTAACTATATATGTGGATGCTTTTCACTTTAGAACTTTCTAACATTAAAGATTCAATGTAGAAATATTTGCTGAGTCATCAAAACACTACATTCTGTGTCATATAATTTGTGCCACAATTTAAACACTATTTTACATAATAACCATAATTATTATAATTTTTTTTTTAAATATTTATTGTTTTAATAATTAAAAATTTGTAATTAAAAGAAAATATTAATTCTTTTGAGTTTCATAAACTATAAATTCCTAAGTTGCGGTGTAGTTTAATATGGATAAACTGTTGCCCCCAACTTGAAGAATGGAATTCTGGTAAATCTCACATAGCCTTATTATTTTTTTATAAAGTTGAGTTTTGTAAAGTTATATAAAGTCTTGAAAGTATGAAAGTATATAAAGTATGAAAACTTTCTTTAAAATTCGACCCTTAAAAACGGGTTTTTAAAACATTTCTGTTTTCTGGGGGGAAAAGCTGACCAAGTGGATTATATTGTATGATAGTAAAGAAACTATAAATTACTAAGTATTTTAGTCATAAACTAGAAATTATAGCATTTTGCTAAGTGCTACATTTTTAAGCCATTTTGAGTTGTTTAAAAGTTACTTAAATTGTTTAAAAATTCATTCTACACACAATACGAGCGAATTTTCCAATACCAAAAATTATTTCCTTAAAAGTCGAAAATTGCACAAATTCACAAAAAAACACTACTTTTAATAAACTTTTTAAACATTTACGTATAAGTATTATAATTTTTTTCATTATTCTTTTCTATACATAATACATTAATTTATTTAAGATATTATATAATTATTTACATAATAATGAAAACTTACTTAACGCTTAAGGCATGCAATTATTCTTAATACTTAATTACAATTTGGGAGTTATTTCGTGTAAAAACACATCATCTTCTTTAAACGCCGATTTTTATTTTTATTTTTAAATAAAAAGCATTTATTATGCTATGTTATTTTATTCTTTAGTTCACAAAATGACGATTATATCAAATTACACTATTATCTACGCCAAATAATAGAGTTTATGGTGATTTGGAATACCGTTTTTCCTCTGAAAATAAGAGTTGGAAAAACAAATTTTCTTTAAGGAAAACTATTTTTTACCCATTTAAATATTTTATAAGACTTTTCTCGTTTGATTGCTTACATCACGAAAGCTTAATAATTGTATTCGTAGTGTGAGCATTAAAGTTTATGACAAATCACAGTACAATAAAAGTGTGGGTAACAACAATTCTTAAGGAAACTAGAATAAAAAAACCATCATGAGACAAAGAAGTAAGATAAAAATAATTCTACATTTAAATATCACGTAATTTTTTATGAATTTGAAAGCATTTAGGGAGATTCCAAACAAAAGGAAACTTTAAATACTGAAATAATTTAAATGTAATGAAATCAAGAAGTTAACTATTTGTAAATAAAAGCTTGAATTCTTAACTATCAACTAAGATAGTAAGATCTTTGTACTTTAAGGAAATTTATGAAGAAAAGTTTTTTAGAGTGATTTCCATAAAATATATTGTGTGATAATATTAAAATTATAACACAACTTTTTGATCATTATTTTGTCTTTCAAAGATTAAACCATTTAATTTTATGTATGGTGAATTTAAAGGTGTACTTTGTTTTCAAGCTTTTGCCAAGGGATATAGTTCACAAAAAGTACTATGCAGTTTCCATTCAGAATCCTATAATGATTGTCTGATAAAAAAAAGATAAATGTATTTTTCAAGATAATCAGTAATTAAGAACGGCTGGCTTTCTTTCGCACTTATATACCTTGACACTAACCTGCGTAGTCGGATTTTGTGAGAAAAAAATTTCGATACTGAGAAAAAGATAAAATAGAGTGTATCTACATTGAAAACTTCCAAATTTTTTTCAATAATTTTTTTCTTTTTAATGCATTTAAAAGCAGATAGGGAAAGATAATCGTGGGTATGGAAAAAATTGAAGACAGTGTTTTAATAATTTTATATACTTAATTTATCAACTTTTTTTTTTACTCGGGGTTCAAGTGTTTATTTGTGATCTTGGGAGAACCGCCACTGAATCACTAACTACTAGCATAATGCCAATATTTATTATAAGTAGTATAAAGCAGGTATGGGAATCTGAATAAGAATATGAGTCACTGAAAATAATCTATTTTATCAATAAAAAAAGGTGAGATAAAAGTATTTCTCTTATCATAAAACTTGACTTCTCTCAAGGACATGCGAGACACGCTTTTCTTAAATTATACATTATTTTCTTTTCTACTTTCATTTTAAAATAATAATAATGATAGAAAATATGCCACTTGGAGTTATTCTTCTCCTCCGTAAAGATATAACAAATGCTGGGTATACTTTTCAAAAATCCCGTCTCGGAGCATATTTTTCTAACCGTCGTCGGCGTCGTAACGTTGTATAAATTACACATAACGATAATTTAACAATTAAATTTATTTGAGGTAGGTATTTAATTTGTTTTTATTTTAGACGATTTATCAGAACACAAGGTGTTTTCTTCGGCTTATGGAAATGTACATTAAATATTGTCAACTAAAATTTAATTATGATTGAAATTTTTACAACTTTTTATTTTTTTATAATTAAAGGTAAAAAAAGTATACACTATATTGATGAAAATAGAAAATTTGAAAATCAATTATATGTAATTCATTAAATGAAAGATTCTAAAAGTTATAGAAAAAAAGTTTCCGTGAAAAGGTTAGTTCAGTTTTGTCTAAAAGCTGCAGTCTCTTGCAGGACATATTTTTGAAATTACATAATAAGTACCATATCGATTCATCAAAGATTAAAAACTAAGTAAAAAACATTCAAACTAAAAACATTGAACAGAAAAATTAAAGTTTATTTCTAACTTGTACTTTTTATTTGACGGAATTGTTTTCAAAAATCGTTTGTTTGAGGTATTTTTATGTAAATTTTATGATGAAATTAAGTTCTAAGAGTAAAACAATGCAATTTCAAGCATTTTTAGTCAGAATATTTTAACAAAAATGTCTCACTAAGCTTAAATGCATGGAACCCCGGACATTTTTGCGACCCAGGACATTTCCCAGACATTCCCCAGACTGTCCGGGGTAACCCCGGACGTATGGTAAGCCTACTTATTATGCAATTTTAGCTGAACACCAAAATGAAGAAAGATAGCTGTGAATGAAACAAAAACTAAATCCAGAGGGCCGAACAAAGAAAATCTTCACCCAAAAGGAAATCAAGAGAAAATACAATAAAAAAGAATAGCAGTCTAATATGTCACCGACACATAATTGACACAAATAAGAATGACTCTCTTTCCTGGAATGACCAGCCCATTTTTTAAATTAATTCCCATCCCCAAGCATCACTTCCTTTTTCGAGATGAAGATCGTCCGGAAGTGCTCATCATCTGGCGGTCTGGCGAAATCGAAAGGCATCACGTGACTTCCTCTGTAAACAAAGTCCTTCTCTGGCTCTGGATGCCCGCTGTTATTTGATTTGATTCCGTTTCACTTTCTCCGTTTCTCGGTGTTCTTCGTGCAGCTTATTTATCTACGGATGTTCTTCATTTCATAATAATATACTTATCTGTCTACAACCCTTGCGTCACTTTTATGTTATCAATGCAGTTCTAAATTCAAAATGTGATGCAGATAAAGGAAACGCTAATTCCGCGTTTTGTTATTGATCGGGATTGTTATGTTTCTACACGTCAAGCTATGTGAATGCGATTTTCATTAAATTACACACACGTGGTAAGCATATTTTTTTCTAATTTAGTGACTATTTTATTATTGTGCTGTGGGAGCGCAAAGTTGTGAAACCGCTATTTTTTCTTACGAATTGTGCATCTTTTAAAACAACGTGTTTTTTTATTTGATTAGTTGTTTGAAAATCTAGGGATTTTTTTAATTTGATCTGTTGATTCCTATACTTTATCGGACCATCACTCCTTTTTCAAGTAAAAATTATTCTTTCTGTTCATCCAACTTTCAAAGTAGATTTTAGCATTACGTTTTAAATGCTCAGAATGAATAGTTTTCTGTATTTAAGTTTGTTCTGCTTTCTTCGAATCGAATTTGAATTAATTTTTCAAGACTTGGCACTTTAAACATTTTTTAAAATACATGTTAGTTTTTGTATTCTCATATAAAAAGAAACATATTTTGCATCAAATGTTTTGTACATTTATAAATTACTTTCATAAAAAACACATTCAGCCTCCTTCGATGTTAGTGACTTGAAATATTGACTTGATTTTGGTTGAAATAATATTAACTTATTGGAGTATCAAGTATCTGTCCAACCTATGCAGAAAGAAATGCTGTTTTTAACACTCAACTGATGTCATACCATACATTCATGTCATGATGTCATACAGACCTCAAGCCATTTTTGATTGGCTGTTTCCATCCCTTAAAATGAGTTATGGCTCCTGTCATTAGTACATTCCTAGAGTTGAAATAGTTCCTCCATTTCATTTGTCTCCTTGATTGTCTACAAAGAGGAGTTGCATTAATTTTTTCTTTCATATGCATTGATTTAAAAATATTTAACTTGACCCCATTTTTTTTTTCAAAACCTCAAATTTTCTTTTAAATCATCACTGCCCCTAAAAAGTTTTAATATCCCTTAGAAGTATTTTTTTCCATTTTGGAACCCCCTAGTGATTGAATATGTTTTGAAGTATACCTATAGTAATGTTTATTGGAATTTTTACCAAAATCATTATAATTAACAGCTGAAAAAAATAATAAACTATTTCTTTTTAATGAGGGCTAATTTATTATTATATTTCCAGGTTCCAAGAATTTCAAGAATAATTTTCTGCTAAGATGAAGCTATTAGTTATTTGTATCACTCTGTTAGCTTTTGTTAACAATTTCTTGGCTCTTCCAACAAGGACTGCTGAAACCCCTTTGCGAGATAAGTCAGTTCAAAATGATCTTTTTACAGTAATGCAATTGCAGAGTTCAAAAAACATTTCTACTAGAGCATTTTTGGTGGAGCATTTTTGGGACATCATGAAAATAAAAAATGTAAGTATCAATGTAATCAGAATATCATATACTCCCAAAATGTTATAATAAGAGGGAGTTTTGAAAAACTCTTATCTACTGAAATATCATTCTGCTTTGCAACACACCTAGGACTGTATCCAAGGTTATATGGAGTATTATCCCTAATTATGTACTGTTTCTATGGAAAGATCAGTTCAGTTTTGCTGAAAAGCTGCAGCCTCATTTAACGATTAAAAATAATTAGCTTCAAATTTTGTTTGCAAGTTTCACCTGTTATTTATTACATACCTTATCCCTTATTTTTATCACTATTTATGTATACTTTTTTCTTTGGAAAATTCTGTTACAAAGCAACTGGACAGTGCCTTGTGTCCCACCTACATCCAAAGGTTCCAGGTGCTCAAAAGAGTAAAATTTCCTGACATTTTCTGCAAGGGAACCTTAGACTACCTCCTTTGACATAAAACATGGTACATTACCCCAAAATTTTTTTAATAAATCTGACAAAGTTCAAATCTTGTTTTAACCATTCTAAAAGCTATATTTAACCTTTATGCACTTGAGGAATTAGTGTTGTTTGAAAATAATTTATAGCCTAAATACCTTAAATCAAAAGTCTAGTAGTTATGCCCTCATACACTCTTTTTATTTTTTAAGTATACACCTTATACATATTTCTCTTTCCATGTTTAAGCGTGGAACAAAAGTTTAACATTTAATAAAATACTCTCTATTTCAGTTTATTGCAGACCTAGGTGATAAGTCATTTTCTTATACAAAGTGCTTGTCTTGCAAGTTTGCTGTAGCCTTTCTACAGCATTATGTGAAAAATGGAGCCACTGAAGATGATGTTGGGAAGCTTACCATTAAAGTGTGCAAGTTTTTCTCTATTGAAACCCCGAGAGTATGTAATGGAGTGGCCAAGCTTTTTCAGGTAATTATCTCAGGATTTATCTGTTTGTTATTTAAAAGTAGTCAATCGCCCATTTAAAAATGAAATAATTACCTTTTTAGAGTAAAAGCCTGTTAAACCTTTCAGTCCAAACTGCCCCAAATTTACCATTTAGGATTCAATGATATTTTTGAGTGGTCTAAGACTGAAAGGGTTAAATAACATTTTAAAGTAATTTAAAGAGCTTGCAATAACAACAAACTTACTCCAACCGCTTTACATTGGATTTATACTCGAGAGCATCATTTCCTGACCCTATGACGTCACTACACAGAAGCAGAAACTGCATAGGCAGAAAGTCTGTTGGGTTGCTAGGAGGAGTTTCGGTACTCAAATTGTAATAAAAAGATGCAATATATTCATGGGTTTAACAAAATAATCATATTATGTGATTGTGATGATTTCACTTAATTCAGACACCACTTTGGTAGCTACTTTGTTTGTTCGTGATGTCATAGGGTAAGGAAACATTGCAGTCTAGTGTAGATCATTGTTGCTGCAAGTTTCTCATTTTTCAAGGTTCTTAATAGTTTAAAAATGTGGTCATAAAAATTGTTGGTAAAATGTGATGAACTCACTACCATCATGAGGAATTCAGTCTAGGATATTTCCAGAAAAATGTTGGTATAGGAGCCCATGCTGAGATAGTTTCTTCCTTTGTGTTTTCAAGAAAAATTGTAATGGAACTAAATTATTTTAACCCTATATTTTAGAGAGAACTCACTCAAGTGATTGCGGCTGTTGTATTAGACCCTCATGAAATTTGTGGCTTCTTCTATTCTGGGTGTGGATATCCTGTAAATCCATTACACAACTGGACTGTGCCTATGACTCCTTTTCCAAAACCAGCACCTGTTTTGCCCAAGGCCCCTAAGGTAGGTATCACCTGCTGGGTTCGTGAATGTTTAATGTCTATAATGAAGGTTTTTATCTGTGTTTTTTTAGTGTAAATTTAAATGGTTGTTTTTTACTCCAAAGCTATTACAACAAAGTGACAATTAGAAATCAATTAATGGCCACTCTAATATTTAAAACTTACTTCTATATTAGATTTTTTTTTTTTTACCAAAATAACAACATAAACTATCATCTAGTAATTTCTCTTGAAAAAAATTCTTAGTAATTTTGGTATTTATTATTTTTTGTGGCCTGTGTATGTGTTTATTATTTGTGAAAATAAATTAAAAATTTTTTTAGTGTTTTATTTGTAGGTTATTTTAATTCTATATATGGTAAAAAAAATGTCTTTTAGTTTTAGGGATAAAAATTAAACTAAAATATATTAATGAAATTATCTGTGATTAGCCCTTTTATAAAGTTCTATCCTTTTAACTATAAGTCTAATTGATTACAGCCTGATGCCCCAGTCTCCCGAGTACTACACATATCAGATGTGCACATTGACCCTCTTTACATGGAAGGAGCGAATGCTGAATGTGGTGAACCTCTCTGTTGCAGAAAAGAATCTGGAGAACCCAAAAGCCCAGAAAAAGCCTCTGGCCTCTGGGGTGACTACAGAAATTGTGATATGCCCATGAGAACTCTGGAGAACATGCTCAGCCATATCAACAAAACACATAAGGTTAATATTAGAAGTGATTTTGCACATGAAATGGAACCTTTTTAACTTAAGAGTATTGAATTATAATTTATGTCATCACATTTTTTTCTTCTTATATGGTTTAATAATATAGTTGTCCATCTTATTAAATCTGAAATTCCACTTTATATTCTTGCAACGTTCTTAAAAGGTGTTTTATTTTTCGTTACAGATTGTTATTAAAAGGTATGATACAAATGTGATTTGTTACAACATTTACTTATCGTATTATTTTTTTATTTTATGAGACCTATTCCATAAATTCACTTCTTCAGTAAAGCAAGGGATGTGTTTTTAAGATTTAAGATTAATAAATTTAATACTTATAGACATTTCAAAATCACTATATAGCTTTTTACAGTTAAAAATTTGTAAACTAAACAGCCATAATTAGTTATGTATGCTGAAGCAAAAGTAATGTTTTTTTTTTGTCTTATTTAATTTAGATAGATTATGTGGTCTGGACTGGTGATATTCCTCCTCATGATATCTGGAATAATTCCAGAAGTGAGGCTACATCTCTTTTACATTCTGTGTCCCGAATGGTTGATAAGTACCTTGGAAACGTACCCATTTTTCCTGCATTAGGCAATCATGAAAGCTCCCCTGTAAATAGGTATGTAATCTTGTTCTACTGGCATGTCACTGCAAATATTTTTTCCCTTTTTACACTGTCAAAATATTTTCAATAAGTTTCCTTTATATTTAGGTGTCATGTATGACAAATAAAAAGTTTTAATGTTTGTTATTTTCATTTAAAATACAATGCATGATAATTTTTTCTCTTAATTTTTGTTGACTTAATTTGTTTATCCCTTAGCTTTCCTATTCCTGGTATAAAAGGAAATGATTCTGTTTCTTGGCTTTATAACGAAGTAGCCAAAGCTTGGGGAGATTGGTTACCTGATGCTTCAACCACTCTTAAGTTGTGAGTATTGATACTAACCTCATTAACTATATAGATTCTAATTTCAATAAAATAATTAATTATGTATAATTTTATAAAGTAGAAGTCCTAAAGAAATTTCAAAATAGTTACTCAATGTTTTAGAGGAGCATATTACAGTGTTCCTGTCAATCCTGGACTTAGAATTATTTCTTTGAATATGAATTATTGCAACAACTTAAATTGGTAAGTAGTTCCAAGTTTGATTTATTATTCATGTTAAATTTATTTCAACATCTAAAAATCTTGAATGCTGTATGAAACTTTCAATATTATTCTATAAGTACTTCATGCATTTCAAAAATATTATCAATTTTTAAAATTTAATCTTAAATTTATATATAATTTTAATAAAACATTGCAACAGTTCTAATACTTAAAATACTTATCTACATATCCAATAATTATACACTTGATATTTTTACATCTACTTTTTTGTGTGACTTTCTATTGTAGTTTTCAACAGGGTATAGGATTCTGTAGAGTATAAAATTGCTTTTTAACAATTATTGGAGTTTATAATGAGTTGAATTATACTGACACATTATATTATCAACTCTCTATACATTTAGACTCTTTTTTTTTTGTACAGGTGGTTGCTGATGAACTCTACTGACCCAACTGGACAACTAGCCTGGCTTGTTGCCCAGTTACAGATGGCAGAAAATAAAAATGAAAAGGTACATTCAGTTTTTCTTTAAGGAATTGCAATTTTCTTTTAAAAAAATTTTATGTGTTCCATGATTTAGTAAAGTTTGATAAATATTAACAGGTTTTTTCTCATTATTTTATTTTAATTTAAAGGTTCACATTATTGGTCACATACCTCCCGGAGAACCCGACTGCTTAGGAGTTTGGAGCAGTAATTTTTATAAAATTATCAACAGGTCAGTTTTGCAAAAACTGTTATATTTTATGAAAATTTAGAAAGGTTATGTCGATTTTATATCCTATTTCTTTGCAATTTAGGTTTTATATATTTATATTTTAAAGATACTCTTAGTAATATTTTATTTAGCTCATAATGTTATTTTGTCTTAAACTTGAATTTCCTTCCTTTCCCTCTTTGAATTACTTAAATTGTATGTTTAGTTATGGAAAGATATGCATATGACTCAATTTAAGAGACCTAAACTAAATGTAAATGAGAAAAGGTAGAAGTTATATGACCTTAAAAACTTTTGCAATTTTTGCTATGGCTTTTCTTTTTGACATACATAAAATGGGAGAGGGGAAAAAGGCTCATTCTTGTCAATGGAAAAGTTTTAAATATGCTTCATTTTGGGTTTTAGGGAATGCATTGAAGTATTTTAAAAAATACCTCAAAATACTTAATTCTTAAAACTGAAAACTGAAAACACTCCTGGGAATCAAGGATATTTCTTGGGAATACAAAATGTAGGAAAATCTATTTACTGAAGGTGAGCACTAGTTTTAACTACATTGATTTTTAAATTTTACACTTAGGATTTATATGCTCCAACTAATCAGTTGCCACTGGTGTTTGCTATTGAATTTAAAAAGTATTAAGTTAAATATTAAAAGTTTTGATTTAAAGCAGGGTTGGTAAGATTTTCCCCTCCCCTGGTAAAAACCTGTATTTACTGTCCTGGGAAATACTATGTTTTTCCCACATGGGAAAACTGATTATTAAAAATATAAATTCAACACAACCTTTAAAAATGTCAAAATGTTGTTCTAAGTAAATAGCTCGAAAGAAAATGAAAAACTGACAATAGAGTGCTGGAGTGCATTTATTTAAATATTTACACACCTCACAGATTCCCAAACATTTACCAATCGTATTCATATTCCTCGTTGGATTTTAGCATCATACAACTAAATACTACTTTGGAGGCTTTTTGAAAACCCAGTCTATATCTTGTTTTGGATAAAAGAAAGCAAGAATATTTCTTGCTTATTGTTATTTTCCCGGTATTAATCAGTTTTTCCCAGTGGGGTGGGAAAAACAAGTTTTATATTGGAGAAAGTCAACCCTGATTTAAAAAGAGCTTGGAGGATTTATGAATTCTTTTTTTTTTTCAGGTATGAAAACACAGTCACTGCCCAGTTTTATGGCCATACTCACACTGATGAATTTGAAGTATTTTACGACAAGTCTGCATCAAAACCCAGAGCCACTAACATAGCTTACATAGGACCTAGTGTAACAACATATGATGGTGTTAATCCAGGTTACAGAATTTACACTATTGATGGAAACTACCCTGAAAGCTCAAGAGTAAGTTTAAATTTAAAAATTCTTAATGAGTGAATCTTCATTCAAAAACCTGTTACTATTATGATATACATGGCTAGTTTTATAAACATCTATCTTTTATGTCACCTTTATATCTAATGTGTTAAAGTTAGAAGAAAGGGAAAGAATATAAATGAATAAAATTTAGTTTATTTGGGATGTACAAACCTCTGAACCTCATCTAAACATATATTTTTATCTAATTGTTAATTATTAAATCATTTTTGCTGAGAACTAAAATGCAAAAATTGTTACTTTATTTAGGTATGCTACACTTAATATTTTTCCTGTTTTTTATTTAGAATAGAATAGAATTTTTATTTGACCATGGACAAAAATATAAAAAAAATAAAAGATAGAAACAAGAAAATAGTACAAATCGTACATAAACACAAAAACATCACACTAACATAGACACACTGAATCAAGAATCAAATTACCAAAAGAGCCAGAGGCTCGTCCTTGGTCCTTGGCATTAGTTTGAAAAATGTCATTCTATATTCTGCATAATGTTAAGATATTTTAAAAACAAGATGCCTACAAAAATATAATCATGCTTATATGAGATAGTTTAAGATGTTTCACTACATATACCCAGGGCCGTATTTAGGTACGTGCAACATGTGCAATAGCACAGGGCAGCAAAATTTTGGGGGACGGCAGATTACAACAATTCAAAATGCTACAAACTATACAGTTTTGAAAAAAATGTACCACACAGTTTAGTTTTCACTAAGGGAGGATTCTAGGATTGAGTCATTCCCAGTGTCCAACGGTCACATCCCCGCAACAGATCCGAACGGTACAACAAACAAACAAAAAACCAGAAATACCAAGCAACTAGACTGGTAGCCTGTTTTCATAGTGAAGAATAAGTAATAGTTTTTTGAGGGTATCATGGCTTCCCAGTTCAGGGCCGTAATTTTGACATCAATTTTTATACTATTTTCTCTTGAAAATTCTGCAACTTATAAGAAGAAATCCTCTTTGGGTGCAACCCAAAGGGTCTCAACCCTTGGAAATTACAAGAAATGGTTCTCTTCGGGTGTTCTCATTTTCTTGAAAGAGAAAACATTATAGGGGGGCGGCAATAAATTGATATGCACAGGGCGGTAAAAACGCTAAATAAGTGTACCGTGGGGAAAAATTCCTAATTGGATTTTAAGGTATTTAACTCACGGTAGTAACCCAGGTTCGTTATTAATATAAAATTGAAGGGGAAAGACCCTCTCGACTGATGGCTACCTTGGTTATACAATCTATTAACATCATTAAATCCTCTTTACATGTACATAAATCAAGGTTCGGGAGTTTAAAATAATCATCTTATCCTTAATTATAACTAATTATTTATTAAAAATAGCTACACATGGCCAAAAAGTACCGATTAACATTACAACACACAAAAAAGGCCCAAAGACACCAAGACAAAATAAGCAATACAAATCATCCGATTAATTATTACAACTAATAGTTAACTAATTACGGTTTGGTGATTGACATAAGAGTTAAATGGGCACTAGAAGAAGAGAAAGGTAAGAGAACAACTTAGCTTGAATGATGGCGTCCCATCGACAGCGTGTTGAGACAGAATAAAGCAAAATTGTAGTTCCACCTCACCGGCGAAGAAAAAAAACTCAAGGAAAAAAGCCACGTCCGATCTTGCCTCCCCCTTATATAGGTTCTCACAGGTGTTGTCACGTCCGCTCTCGCCCTCGACCAATTATCAAGCGAGAACACCAGGGGGGGGGAAAGCAACCCCGCGTCCAAGGGAGGAGCAATGACCGTCGACTGAGAGGGTTATAAGCACCACCAGAGAATACGACGAAAGGTGGATAACTTAATAGTATTAGGAGGAACAAAAAGAATCTAAGTTTAGTCAATATTTGTCAATCACCTCTAAGAAAATTTAATTACAGTTATTATTAGTCAACCACCAAACTACTTTAAAACATTCAAACTAAATTTAGTTTTTGCCAATGCACTCTTAACTAAAGGGCAAAAACCACTGAGCGTGACCGGAACCACTCAAAGATAATTATTTCAGTTGAATTCATCTCAATAAAGAACCCACAAAGGAACCGAATCAGACATAAGAATTATTTTCCCAACTACGTGTTGTTCCTAACCGCCCGTTCAATTTGGACCCGTCCCCCAAATCGTTACAATCGTGACAAAACATGCGGTCAGCTGTCCGCTCACGACTCGAACGAACACCTGGCTGGTCTATGCGTTCGGTAAAACTCTACATAAGGGCCTGCATATACCTATATTCTGATAGAACTTAGCTTGCAGTTCTTTGATAAGTTTGGCATCATGATTCTAACCCAAGTATCTCCAAAGTAAGGCCAGTGCTCCAACCATAGACCACAATTTCAGGCTGATTTTTTCCCAATGTCCGGTTTACCAAAATTGTTAGATTTTCTTGATGACACAATCAGATAGATCCCAACTTAAAATATTAAAAGTCAGTTTCCAAAGTATTGAGGATGTCTAAAATGTAATGTTACTTTTTCGTCTTAGGTTGTTCTTGATCATGAAACATACATAACCAACTTGACAGAGTCTAATTTGTATAGAGAGCTGAAGTGGCATTTTGAGTATTCAGTCAAGAAAGAATACAACATGACTTCACTCTTGCCTTCTGAATGGCATCGCTTGACTGAGAGATTTGAAGAAGATGATAAACTTTTCCAAAAGTTTTTCGGGTACTTATAAATATTCTATCTGTTGACATTAAATTTTCCTATGTTTATATTATGTAATGCTTTTGTGCTTTCATAAGTAAGTGTCTGAATCATAAAATCTACATAGCATGTTTTTTTTCCTCTAAATTTCTTTCAAAAATCATTTAATGCCAACTTTCAAACATTTATCAGTAGCAGAAGTAAATATATTTTTAATGAAGCATATTGAGAATATTTTATGTTCGATAGAATTTTATAATCTTAATTTGGTGCAAGTTGCAAGATGTTGCAGTTCTGCTTCTGTCTGAATTCTGCAGTTTTTTCTTTTGAAATTGGAGCATCTTATCTAGATCTTAATTTTACCCTGATTATAAATTTAAAAAATATGGGATTCTCACTTTATTAGTTAATTTTGCATCATTATCTTAAGTACTTTCTCAAGTCAAACTTGTGTGTGCAATTAAAAGTCTTAAAAAAATTAAACATTTTTTTTTTAACTGTTAGAATATTAGTTAGTTTGAAAAGTTTTTAGACTGAACAAAATAAAAATAGTATAAGACAGAAAAAGTTCATTATCATCCTGAAATTTCTTAACTTTCTATCCTCAAAAGTAACCAAAATATGCTTTTAAGTATTTTGAAACCAAAATAATGCTTCTCTTGAGTAATTTTGGTCAGTTTCAAGGTATATAATATGCATCAGTTTCCACTTATATTTTATTTTCATATTCATTTTCTTTATAAATAATAGCTGTTTATTTTTTCCAGATATTTCTTCAAACTCTCAGATTATAGTGTTACAAAATGTGATTCAGTTTGTAAAAGAGTTCACATTTGCAGACTGCGAAGAGGGCAATCAAATGATCCTCTAGTGTGTTAATTAGTAGAATTATAAGCAAGCTAGCATTCAGGTTAGAGATGCAGCAATATTCTTTCTCTTTTTCTGATTATATTTCTATTGTTTCTCTAATTTTTTAAATGTTAGTAACTCCAATTAATTATGTTTGAGGTTTTATCTCAAGGAACATAATCTTTTTATTAAAAGGTTATTTTTAAACTGATATCAAAACATTGTTGGAAGCATTTACTCCTAGTGAAATTTGGGGTTAAAAACTTCTTTAAACTTCTTATGCAATTTATCCAAAGATTGTCAACCTTTCAAAAGTAAAAATTTTAGTTTGGTAAAATTTAAACAGTAGCTTTCCTTGATTTGGTATTGGGGTCAGCTGCTTTCTTCTTAATTAGCTACCCTCATCTTTATTAATTACTTTTATTTTGTTTCTTTGAATGAATTTATGTGTAAAGAGATTTGGTTTTTTTTTTATTTAGTGTATTATTTTTTTACTTAAGCCAAAGAAGCACTTGGTGTGTGGTACCTTTTTTGCAAAAGGCTTGTTTTGTTTTTATATTTTGTAATTATGTGTCAAAAAACATTTGGAATACAATCAGTTATTCCAGATACAGTCAACTTCACTTAATGTGATCACCTTTGCCCAAGATTAAACTGATAACAGTATCTGATTGATAATAACAAGTAATTCAATACTAGAAAATTTCAAACAGTGTAACTCGCATTTTTAACTTACTTTAAAATCACAACTACGTAGTCCTAATGGAGGTATTTAAAACGATTACCTGGTATATGTATGTTGCAACTTTTACATAAATATCAGAGTGGAACACATAACACTAATAAATTTAGTACTTTTATGTAATAAAATTGGCCTTCAAACGGGAAAAAGGGTTTTTAGGATATTTCACCAGATTTTAATAACATTAAAGATATATTAATCACATAAAACTACATATTTTGCGTTAAATTAAGTAGGGGTGATAGTACCTAATCAGTCAACTTTGATGATATTATCCGATTGATAACATTAACCGTGATCACATTAGTCGACTGTATTCTTTTAACAATTGTTAAACTGTTGGATTGAAATTTATTTTTTATTACATGTTTTTGTTTTTTATGTTACTTAAAAAGTGTTAATATTTCTTACATTTTAAGATCAACTCTCAAAAATTGTATGTGAAATGAATAACTCACTTTGATACTGTAGGGAATTTAAAATTATCTCCTTTTCAAATCATTTTCAGAACATGTGAACTAAGTACTGAACTGTAAGTGTTACAAACCTATTAATTATTTTTGCAGAGTTGATTTTCGCTTATTAAGTAATACTTGTTAATACCCGTATGAATAATACAAGGTAAATAATCCATAAAATAAGAGACTATTTTATTAGCACTTATGATTACAACAGCCACTATGAAAAAGATGCAAGATTTGTGTAAATATTTTTATATTTATTACATTAAAATAGTTGTCCCTTTTATTTCAACAACTTATTAGCTCAAACTTTCTTATTTTATCATATTTCCTTATCTTTACTTATCAAATCTTTGTTACTTTGTGTTATACAGTTAGTCCAAAGCTATCAGATTCTATTAGGATATAGTATCTTAATTCCTTGTGATTTTCAGTGAAGAGCTTAGAAATGATGTAGCAATCTTAAGTGCTGTAAAATAAACTTTATTTTGTATTATTTGTTTCATACCTGCCTTATAAACACATTTTAAATATGAACTTGAAACAGTTTTCAAGTTTAAAGTATCACTGTCACAAAGGTGAAAAATATTATAAACTGGAAAACAGCAATGTGAATTTTATCCCATTGCAAAGAGTCATTTGTACATAGTAACTCTGTGATAAAAGTGTAGAATATATACATCATATCTCTATTCACCTTGAAGAACATATTCAAAACTTCAAGGTAAATATCTAGCATGTTTCTATTTCTAAAGGCAAAGCTGTTAAACTTGTTAAAACTTTCCATAGCTGCTGAATTGCTCACAACGATGCTATTGTTAGTCACGTTTGCATATTTAAGATGACAGGATTGAGAGATTTCCTTATTCAGGTTACACATGGAAATATTGCCTGTTATAAAAGAAATATTAGAATCTCAGCATAAAACACTAGTCAATATTTTATGGCAATAAAGTCAGTAACAATAGCTGAGGTATCAGGGTGCATATCAGCTAGTTCGTAAAATAAAATTGTTACCTGCAACTCTAGCTTTAATCTCTGTATTCACATCACAACGTTTCTTGATATTTTCGTATTTTTGTGGACTGTAACCAAAACTTGTAGTTCTCGAACCCAATAGAATTTTCTTTCTAGGTTTGGAAAACTTTTCCTTGAAATCGCAAACGGATGAGTCGTGGCCCTCAAGGCTCTGGACAATCTTAGTAGGGAATTCTGGAATTCAAATATCTCCAATTTTTTATGTTCCTCTCAATGTAACTTATTTAAAGGGGTTGGTTTATTACATTTTGCTATAGTTATTATATAATTTGGCTTCAAAAATAGCTTAGCGATTTTTGTTAAAGGTGTTAACAGAAGAGTACCCGGTTAAACATAACACTTTTTATGAGCATATTATCTGAACTAAGTAAGGGTCAATATCAGTGAGTGATTTACCTAACTTCAAAGGGAAACTAACGGAAAACAGATGCTGAGATGGCTTATAAAAACAGTACAGTTTCAAAGGAGATATTTGATCTTTTAAAAACTTATCTTTAAGAGAATGGATAAGCAGTGGCGGAGCAAGACCATAAGAAGGCATCGGCAAAACATTCTTGCGAAGCCCTTCACACCAAAATTTTTTCCAAGGGCACTTGAATTTTAATATAATTTATTGATATGTTTTGTGAAATAATATAATTTAGGGGCAGATTCAACTTGAAAATTTTTTTTCCAAACAATGAATTCATGCAAATTTTGAACTCACTAGAGATTGTCAATTTTAACTTAAAGATTTTGAACTAACTACTCTTTTTAAACTTTAAACCTCAATATTTGGCCCTATTATTTGTACTAACAAATACACTTTTTCTGTTTTAAAAAATTGAGAGAATTGTCTGTTACAAAAACTAAATAAATCAGTGTTGTCGTTTGTAGAAGTTTATCTCGGGAGGGGCCAAAATTACTCCTCAGCCCATCTCACACATATTCAATTAGTCCAATGTAGCTTGTTTATACATTTTTAGGTGATTATTTAGGCCCTGAAAAACTTAATATAAGAAAGTTGTGAGTAAAAAAACTTACAAGTAACCAAGGGAGGTCTGGGGGTCCTCCCCCAGAAAAAGTTTTGAAATTTGACTCAAAAAACAGGTTTTTAATTAGTTTTGGTACAATTAGTCCGAATATTGGATATATATTTTTATAGAGGATTTGCGTTTTGATGAACTTAAAATTAAAAAAGTTATAAGTAATACAGTTCCAAGTACAAAAGGGGATCTGGGGGTTCTTCCCTAGAAAATATTTTGAAAACTACTCTAAAAACAGGGTTTCAACTTGTTTTTGCATATTTAGTCCGAATTTTGGATATTTAGTTTGGATTTTGATTAACTAATTGTATAATAAGTTCCAAGTACAAAAGGGGGTTTGGGGGTCCTAGCCCAAAAATGTTTTTGTAATTTGACCCTAAAAAAACAGCGTTTTAACTTGTTTTGGTACACCTAGTCCAAATTTCTAAATTTTTCTTAAAAAATCAAATGGAAAAAAATTCATTAATTTTTAGGTTCTCTTCCTCGGGCGCGAGGCCGACGGCGACGCCTAGCTCCGCTACTGTGATGGATAAGCGGACCTGGAAAAAGTGCCCGAACATGGTTCAGTTGACGCTCCACCAAAACATACATCCTTAAATTGCTATTATCAAAATGAACGCGGGTTAAATACTAAAACTGAACTTCTTTACTTAAACCTTTTAGATAATGAGTTTGAAGGAGATAAAATAAAGTTTTGTTAAAATCAGAATGAAAGATTGGCGTTGTAGAGCCATTTGTAGGTGTACCAAAACCAAATTGAAACCCTGTGTTTTAGGGTCAAATTATCTGGGCAAGAGTGGCGTATATAAGGGGGGCGCGAGGGAGCCCTGCCCCCCCCCTGAAATTCGGACTAGGTGTACCAAAACAAGTTAAAACACTGTATTTTAGGGTCAAATTTCAAAAAAATTTCTGGGGGAGGGCCCCCAAACCCCCCCTTTTGTACTTGGAATTTTATTATTAAAAACATTTTTTATAATAAGTTCATCAAAATCAAAATCCTACCAAAAAATATATGTCCAAAATTCGGACTAAGTATTCCAAAAACAAGATAAAACCCTGTTTTTAGGGGTAAAGTTCCAAAAGTTTTCTGGGGAAGGGCCCCAGATCCCCTTTTATACTTGGAACTCTATTAATAGCTTTTTAAATATTAAGTTCATAAAAATGTACATCCGAATTTCGGACTTAGTGTACCAAAACTAGTTAAAAACCTGGTTTTTTTAGTCAAACTTCCAAAAATTTTCTGGGGGAGGACCCCCAGACCCCCCCCCTTTGGTACTTGTATTTTTATTACTAACACCTTTCCTATATTAAGTTCTTAGAACCTAAGTTATCACCTAAAAAGCTACATTGGACCTATTAAATATGTGGGGGAGGGGCTGGGGAGTAATTTTGGGCCCCTCCCGGAATAATTTCCTATATACGCCACTGCTGGGCAATGACCCCCCCCAGATCCCCTTATGTACTTAGAACTAATATTATTTACAACTTATTTTATATTAAGTTCATCAAAATGCAAATCCTCCCTAAAAATACACATTTCCGAAATTCGGACTAGATGCACCAAAACTAGTTAAAAACCTGTTTTTTAGAGCAGGCCCGTGCTGGGTACCTTCAGAGGGCGGTGGACAAAGGGTGAAAGGGCGCCGCCGAAATAATTATTGAAAAAAAATTAAAGCAATACTGCTATTTGAGATATATTTTATTGTTTTTTATTTGTAATGTTTGATTTTTGTGAAAAACAGTATTTTGAATTATTTCGAGCCTCTTCAGATGATTACATCAAAAGAGGACTACTCCTTGTAAGTCAGAGAATATTCAAGGAAAATTAGTTTATAATGGATTTTAAAAATTCGAGGGGGGTCTTGGGGGTCCTCCCCCAGAAAATTTTTGGAATTTTTACTCCTAAAAGTACTGTTTTGACACATTTTGAGACCCTTTGGGTTACACCCGGAGGAAAAAACAGCATAAATATTTGTCTAAATTTTAGGAGGGGTTAAACCCCTAAAACCCCATTGGATATGGCCCTGCGTTCGATACTTCTCTCTAATGACTAAGGACGGCCCTTAGTCAAGTACCTACCTGTTTAAATAACAGCACCGTAAAAAATTAACGCCCCACCCTTTCAATTTCAACGTATTTCACTAAAGGCCTACCAAAAATTAGTGCTGTGGCCCTTGCATTTTCTGGTTTGTGCATGAAGAAGGGCGTCTAAAAGACACCGCCCCGAATTCGAAGTATTAAACAAAGAGCGAAATCGCCATGAAAAATCACCGCAGTAAGCGGAACTTTTAAAGTTTCGCGGTAGCTTAAAAGGGCGCCCTGAAAACACCGCCTAGTTTTCCACTATCAAGGTATGTATTAGTACTTTTTTTTCGCTTAGGGTTCCCCTAGTGCAAAAAACACTACCTTGACTTAACACTCTCAAAGGCATTGCTGTTTTGATTAAAGGCGCCCACCTCTATTAAGTAGTAGCCTACAGTCGCAACACTCAAAGCCTTGTCAGTTTCGGAATAGGAGGGCGCCAAAATTTCCAGGCTGGAGGGCGCACCGGGATATGTCCCTGCGGCCCAGCACGGGCCTGTTTTAGAGTCAAATTTCCAAAAAAAATTTGGGTGGAGGACCCCAGACCCCCCTTTGGTACTTGGAACTTTGTTGCTCACAACTTTTATTACAATAAGTTCTTTTTAAGACGGAAATTCTACATAAAAATCTATTAAAAAGTTACATTTGATCTATAAAATATGCGTGGGGGGCTGAGAAATAATTTCGGGCCTCTCCCAAAATAAATTTCTATAAATGCCACTGATAGTGAATGGTGCTAGAAATAAAATGTGCTCTAAATGTAATACTTTATGCTTAGGCTGTATGTTGGTTGGGGGGAGATATTTTTGAGAATTAGGTTCGGGAGAAGGTTACAACATTTTCCAGGTCAGTGGATAAGCTTTTATTGATATTTGTTTCTTTTCAGATACATATACACATCCATAAGCACTTAAATTTTTTTCGAACATCAATAACAATGGTCTCCTTTGAAACTGGTTACTATCCTCATCATAAGCCATCTCAACACCATCCATAAACCACAGCAGATATTTTCACTGATGTTTGCAGTTGTATACCTAGTCCAGTAACCAGGTAGTTTTTTCAGGAAAAAAATCCGGAAGTTTTTTTCTCAACGGTTTTATATGTTTTCGAGGGTGCTGAATCCGAATCTGAACTTTGCATACAAAATTTCGAATGGCATTTTGTTGAAAATTCGAAAAAACCCTAAAATGTCACCCCATTTTTTGATTTTCTACTTGTAGAACGGAAAGTATGGGTTTCTCATGAAAATGTCAATTATGGAAAATAAAGAAGATAAAAAAATATACAAAATTGTCAATTACAACTTTTTTGTCAGACCAATAGTTAGGCCACTAGAGCGCGCTGAAAAACAGACATTTTTTGGCCTTTCCGCGAAAAAATGAAAAACGCTCGCTTCCACCCTCTACAAAAGGAAAAATATTCACTTTATCAAAAAAAAATTACACCACGTGAAAGAGCATTTAATTCTCTACAAATAACGTGCCTTAAATTATTATTTTTTTGAGAAGGGGGAGGGAGAGAGGCAAAGATCAAGAATTAAATTTTTGCGCCTTACAGCCAAACGAACTTTTGCAGTAGTTAATCTCCAATCTGCGCTTTACTTACGGTATATTACCAATAAAATAGGTTGTTTTGAATAAATTGATGACTAAGCATGCCTAAAAAAATAATTTTTAAAATTTATTTATGAAATATTAGGTATTTTAGGCTGAAATTCGATCAAATTTTTAAATTCATATAATAAATTATGGGAATGTTTTAATGAACGAATTTATATGTATTTTGCATTGCTGAATCCAAATTTTGAGTTTATTTTAATTTAAAAAGTCAACTTCAAATAAAAAAATACAAAAAATCTCAAACTTTCGCTTTTTTGTTCGATTTTCACCGATTTTCTCAGAAACTATTCGTTTCTCGAAAACAAGCAGTACACCAAATTAAAGTACATAAAATTTCCTATAAGATGCACTGGTTCGTTTTTATTTTTCAAGAAGCAGTGTACGATTTAGAGCGTTCTGAAGGAAAGGGATTTTCATGTTTCTGTGTAAAGTCAAGAAACAGATGTAATTCAGCGCGCTCTAGCGACAATACCTCACATTATAAAGTAAAAGTTGACTAGTGTATTTTGTAGGAAATTAAATGTACTTTCATGTGGTGTAAACTATTTGTCTGTAACGTGTATATATTTGGAGCTGTAGAGGGGGAAAGGGAACGTTCTTCACTTTTTTTGTAGAAAGTCAAAAAAATCGCTGCGCTTCAAAACGCTTTAAAGTGTACACCGCTCCTCGCAAAATAAAAACGAGTCAGTGCATCTTATAGGAAATTTTACGTACTTTAATTTGGTGTATTTCTTTTTTTCGAGAAACGAATAGTTTCTGAGAAAATCGGTGAAAATCGAACAAAAAAAGCGAAAATTTGAGATTTTTTCCGATTTTTGATATGAAGCCGAGTTCCCACGCGGGCACAATTTTGATATTCGTAATCAGCGCCTTCGAAAACATATAAAACCGTCGAAAAAAACGTTCTATGTAAATATTTAAAAAAAAAGTACCGATTGCCTATGTTAAAAGGTAACCAGGTAGTTTTTACAGGAAAAAAATCCGGAAGTTTTTTTCTCAACGGTTTTATATGTTTTCGAGGGTGCTGAATCCGAATCTGAACTTTGCATACAAAATTTCGAATGGCATTTTAGTGAAAATTCGAAAAAACCCTAAAATTTCACCCCATTTTTTAATTTTCTGCTTGTAGAACGGAAAGTATGGGTTTTTGATGAAAATGTTAAATATAGAAAATAAAGAGGGTAAAACAATCTACAAAATTGTTAATTACAACTTTTTTGTCAGACCAATAGAGTATTTTCAATCACATGACTCTGCCTAACAACGGCCTTAGCAACGTTGTTTATTCGCCAAGTGACGTCATGTGCGAATGCTGCTATTGGATACTTCTATGTCCCGCCCCTAACAACAGCCTTAGCAACGTTGATTTTGTCCTCCAAGTGACGTCATGTGCGAATGCTCTATAGTTTAGCCTTTAAAGCGCACTAAAAATCTGGCAATATTCACCCCTGAGGCGGAAAATTCACCATATCTTCTGTAAAAAAGTAACATTTGATTTAAATAAATAGGAAACACTACTTTAATAATTTCTTGTATGATTTAATCTTAATTTCTATCCCAATGATTATTAATTAAATTAATTATTCTTCAGTATTTTCCCCCAGAAATGGTTTTTTTGGCAATGAAAAATGCATTTGCTTGTTCATTTTTATTTGTGCAAGGAACCAACTTCCACTGAAAGTCTTTTGTTAAGTATTAACTACTTTACTTTCGATCTTTCCTTCGCTCCCTCCTCCTTCTCAAAAATATAATTTAAGGAAAGTTATTTATAGAAAATTAAATGCTCTTTCACGTGGTGCAAAATTTTTGTTGATAAAGTGAATATTTTTCATTTTGTAGAGGGTAGAAGAGCGCGTTTTCCCTTTTTTTGCGGAAAGGCCAAAAAATGGCTGTTTTTCAGCGCGCTCTCGCGGCCAAACTATTCGTCTGACAAAAAAGTTGTAAATGGCAACTTTTTAGATTGTTTTATTTTCTTTATTTTCTATAATTAACATTTTCATGAGAAACCCATACTTTCCGTTCTACAAGTAGAAAATCAAAAAATGGGGTGAAATTTTAGGGTTTTTTCGAATTTTCACTAAAATGCCATTCGAAATTTTGTATGCAAAGTTCAGATTCGGATTCAGCACCCTCGAAAACATATAAAACCGTTGAGAAAAAAACTTCCGGATTTTTTTCCTGAAACACCCCTTTTTTGACACCTGGTTACTGGACTAACCATGGTTCTCTTGTCCCACCTGCTTATTTTTGAAGGTGATTCGGGTCCAGATTTTTTCTTTATGGCTAACAATGCCGCGCTAAATTTTTTTCTGTCACCATCTCAAGAGTTTCTAAAAGGTCACAATATCGATCGAATAATGTAATTTTCAGGGTCCCTAGACATAAGTCGAAACAAACACATATGTGAGCTTCAAAAAATATGGTTTCCATTTACTAATAAAGGAACCAAGAGCCAATGGCGTGGCCAGAAAAAAATTTCGGAAGGGAATATGGGGTAAATTTATTCCTTTTCTATGGTCAGAAAAGGTAATAGACGACATTAGTCATAACGTCACTTGCTTGTTTGGAAACGTAGATTCCATCCGTGATTGGTTCCGTACGGATTTACCTCCAATCACGGAACCAATCACGGATAGAATCAACGTTTCCAAACAAGCAAGTGACGTCACACTAATGTCGTCTATTATTTTAATTTCGGGGGGGGATAAACCCCCCTCTCCATCTGGCTACGCTCCTGCCAAGAGCTAAAATCCGCCTAAAATGAAGTTGGCTTAATCTTAGTATACGTAACACTGTGGATTCGGCAGTGTTCGCGGCGACACATTTGTGAGGGCTTCTTGCTTTTATTTATTATTTTTATTAATTACACTTATTAATGTTATTGCTTTTTGTTAAAATGAAGAACCGCTACAACTAAAACTATACTGCTTTGTTGTATCAAAAAAACCTAGAGCTCGTGCTAATCGTGCTATTATTGCTTTTTTTGAAACGAGTCATTGTTCTTTGTTATGAATTATTTACCTGATGTAACTTATTTTTCCATTTTCCATTTAATGTTTTTAGTTATTAATAAATTTTTTATTAATAACTATTGAAGTGCGAATTATTCTGTCAAGAGGTTACGGGCCCAGACACGCGATAATGGAGCTATTCACCACAGATAAACTTCAAGGCCAGGAAAACTGGGTGAGGTGGAAATGGATGGTGGAGGGGCTGTTAATGGAAAAAGAATATGCGCATGAGGTGTGCACCGGAGAACTAGAAAGGCCAGTTCTGGATACCGGGGATGCTGCATCAGTTGGTAAATATGATAAAGTTTTGGCAAAGTTCAATGAGGGGAACAGAGCCGCGAGAGGCATTTTTTCTCGTACTCTGGATTTTAAAATTTGCGACTTGGTGTCCATGTGCAAAAGTGCCAGGGAAATTTGGCTAAAGCTGCATGAGCTGTTTGAGCAGCGAAATACCCAAGCTCAGTATGCATGTCAGCTGCAGTTTTCGTCTTTTGCCAGGGATCCGGAAAACAGTATGGCAATGCACATTGCTAAGCTGGAGCATCTCGTCTCTAGAATGACAGATTTGGACATTAAGCCAAATGACTTTCTAATCATGAGTAAACTTCTTGAAACCCTGTCAAGTGATTACGAGCCATTGAAAATGGCTTGGTGTGTAAGACTTCCAGAGCAACAGACGCTCACAGAATTAAAGAAACTGTTGATATCTGAGGAGCAGAGGAGAGCCACAGAAACCTCCCGAGATGCTGAGCTCTCAGCTTTATTGTCAAAAGCCAGCTTGGGGAAAGTACAATCTAATGCCAAGCATACCAACCCGGTAAATAAACAGGGGAAGATGAAATGTTTTAAGTGTGGCGAAAGTGGACACATTAAAAGAAACTGCCCCATGAGAAACAACTATCAAGAGAAAAACTATCACAGTGATGAAGTGTTTGTGACAGAGTCTCTCGTAGCAAGTAGTGATGATGTGTGGGTTATCGATTCAGGAGCTACTCAACATATCACCAACAAAAGTAGCTACTTGTTCGATTATGTGGAATACCATTGCCCCTTGGAGGTCCGTGTTGGAAATAACTCTGAAATGAAGGCATTTGGACATGGAAAAATTTCTATGAAGATGCTGGTACATGGCTCGTGGAAACAAAGCATGTTGGAGAAAGTGTTATATGCTCCGGACGCATCAAGAAATTTGTTTTCTGTCAGCCAGGCCTTGGATCATGGGAAGGAATTTAACATGTCTAATGAGAAATGCGAATTTGTCAAGTCAAACAGAGTAGTTGCGGTAGGAATAAGATGTGGAAATTTATTCAAGCTACAATGCCAAGTAATGATGCCTGAGGCGGAGACTGTTATCACCACTGTTCCCTCACTTGAATCTAATTTAAATGAGACGCTTCAACTCTGGCATGAGAGACTTGGGCACGAACAAGTAACAGGAGAGCTTGAGAACAAGCAACATGAAAAGAAGTTACTTCTATCTCAGAGAATTAAAGTGCAGGATGACAAGGAGTTCTGTGAGGCTTGCATCGTCGGAAAGCAACACAGACAGCCGTTCCTTAGTCCTCAACAACGAGCAAAGGAAGATGGAGAAATAATTCATTCTGATGTCTGTGGTCCTATAGAGGAAAAATATAGGGTTGAATCAGTGTCAACATCGGCTGTTGTTGGACTTGAATTGCCAAAACCAGAAAATGATCCAAACCCTGACTCGACTGAAGTGACCCCCCTTCCCGATAGTGCTGAATCTGAAAAGGATCCTGATCCGAAGAATGCACCAGAGGAAAAACAGAAAGAAGGTCATCAACTGAGAAGCAAGATGAAACTAAAGGCACCCAAACGTCTCATTGAATGCTGTGTTGCAGAGCAGGTAGAATCTGAACCCTACCATCAAGTCGTTAAGTCGGAGAATGCTCTCGGGGTGCTGGAGAGATTCAATATGGAGGAGTTGGATCCTGTGTCCAAAGTCAAGCGCATACTCAAGTATGTTGGAGGAACATCAGGCCGTGGTGTGTTGTACAAGTATGGCCCTCAATCAAGTGTTTCGGAGTCTTGCAGTGATGCTGACTATGCCAGTGACACAGCTACCAGGAAATCTGTCTCTGGTATCTTCTTCAAAGGTAGTGGAGGAGCTATTAGATGGGTAAGCCGTCGTCAGCAATGTGTATCACTAAGCGTAAGCACCACTGAGGCAGAATATGAGGCTGCAAGTGAGGCTACGAAAGAGCTGATCTGGCTGAAACGCAAGATTTATCCCCCTTGTCAGCAGTCCCAGTTCTACAGGTCACCAACGAACGAGAACACCAACTGGCCGACATTTTGACTACCACGCTTTGAACTATTAAGAAGTTCTCTTGGTATTTTTTAAGTTAAACTGTTAAAAGTAATATTGGTAATTTTTTTGGAGTTTCTATTTGTTTAGTTGTAGGTTCTAGGGGGAATGTTAAAATGAAGAACCGCTACAACTAAAACTATACTGCTTTGTTGTATCAAAAAAACCTAGAGCTCGTGCTAATCGTGCTATTATTGCTTTTTTTGAAACGAGTCATTGTTCTTTGTTATGAATTATTTACCTGATGTAACTTATTTTTCCATTTTCCATTTAATGTTTTTAGTTATTAATAAATTTTTTATTAATAACTATTGAAGTGCGAATTATTCTGTCAAGACTTTTAAGCCATTTTGCATTTACATTTTGGAATTCATAGTGTGATTAGCCATTAGCGTCATTTTTCAAAATCGCGGCAAGCGTGTTACGTATACTAGGATTTTACCATGAAGTTTGACGAGGTGTCACTGAATCACCTAAAAACACTCAAAGGTGTTCTACACGTTTAAAATTATGCATGGAGTTCAGAAATATCATATCCTTTAAAAAAACAGGGAATTTATTTGCTAAATGACTCTCACATGGACGTTTCTCTTATGGTTCCGAATGTGCATAAACCCCTATCAATAAAGGGTCTCTCTGTGTAGTGTTTACACTCCTTAAACTATGGTAGGGTAATTTGATCCCATATCAAATATTCCCACTCTTACTTAGATGATCCTATGATGGTATGAATTTCATTGATGAGGAACTGAAATATTTGTGTCATTATTCCCAAAATATCAAATTATCCTTAATTTTTGGACACTATAGTCTATAGTGTATTTATTAAGTGCAATGATTTTAATAAGATTAAATCCTCGCTTTTACTGCATACTTTATTCAAAAGTATCTCGTATCTGTATTTATCGACGTTGGAGAGAAATTAAGTGAATGTGTTCAAAAATGCGCGTCGGTTTACAGTTGTAGAATTCCATTTCTCTCCGACTTGTTTTTGCAGTAGGTTTTACTCTAGCAATCAGGTAAGAAAATCACTTTTGGTGATTTTTTAACCCTAATCAAAATAATCGCCAAAAAGGACTACATTATAAATTGTGCCTGTTTCTGTAATGCCTCACGACTTTGGACCTTGATTTGCTTGTCGTCCTCAATGCACCCATCGCGAAGCCTCCCGTGATGACCTTATTCTGCAGAAAAGCTTTTAAAAAGCATCTCACGCAGTATCTATTCGGGCCTCTTTAGGGTATATACGGTTGGTTTGCTTTGAAACTCAAGGAATTTAGTCTGATAGTTGATATAGAACAGTTCAAAAAAGGCGTGTTCCCAAGATCATTTAATCACGACTTCAATTTTTAAAAAAGTAACTTTTCTTACCTCTTGTTTTTTCAGATGGTATTGTAAGTGCCTGGCATTCATGACATAGCTGATGAAGTAAAATATAGGTTGATAAAGTTAAATATTTGTTATACATGATTTCCTGGTGATGAATTTAAAAATCTTCAAAATACATTGTTTTACCGCGGTTGTTTCACTATAAAGTTAAATATTTGTTATACATGATTCCTGGTGATGAATTTTAAAATATTCAATTACTGCGGTTTGTGAGCTTAAATGAACTTCACATTTAGTGATGAACGCCTTTACCTGTATTTTCATTAATTTTGAAAAGCAATTTTAAGGTAAGAAACAGAAGCTTCAAGGTAAGTAAGAATATTTTTTTACATATTTTTCTTTCACTCACAGTATTTTTCACATTACTTTTTGGGCTACTCTCATAAGGTATGTATCTAGTCTTCTACTTCCATGGTATCTAAATATGTATTAAATCTTTCTTTAGCTTGACAACTATTGATTATTTGATAACTATATTAATTATTTGTTCAAGCATCTGATTCAAAATGTGTGTGGTTGCCAACATAACAATTTTCTATGAGCGTTTATTTTAAAAAATTTTATCATTTCATTTTGTTAAACTATTTTTACTTTTAATTTATTTTTTCAAATTGTTTTTAAAGCTTCAGCATACTTCAGCTGTAGTATGAAAAGAAAGTAATGCTTTTAAGTTACGCAATGACATGACACCCTAATCTATACTGATATGTAAATTAAATAAATACACATCTTTTATCTTTAAAGTTATTTAATTTCATTATTTTTAGTGTGATTTCTATGGATTGTCCAGAAAAAACATGTATCGTAGCCCCCCCCTCATGTTGTTACAAATAATGAAGCATTATCACCTGCAAATTTTCAGGTCTTAAGGCCAATTTCTGTTTTATTGAACCTTTTTCTGCCCACCCCCTTCTATCCTGTTCCTATAATATTAGTTAAAAATGAATGTATGTCAAATTTTAGCTCATTTGTTTTGACTACCGCCCACTTCAATTAACTGATTTCTTATATGAGCTATTGTATATTAGCGCAGTGCGCTTTGAACCCTCTGGGAACTGGGAACTTGCCCCCAGTTGGTGCCATTGAATGTTTTTCCAATAGGATCTTGGGACAATGATATCCCAAAGGTGATATATAGGTTTTAACTCAATATTGATAAGAGTTCAGGCTTATTAAATTGAAAACAAAGAAAAATTTAAATTAAGATATTTTCAATATTTTACGAGCGCTTATTTATGAAACATTTTGATCCAATGCGCATGCGTGTGGATTTCGCTGTTTTTTGGGAATTTTAATAAAATAATAACTGGGGATAGAACCCAGGAACTGCCGCACGCTACGCAAGCATCCTGCCTGAATTATAATTTTACTTATTTTACCAGATACCATTGAGCCAAAGATTGAAAATAATTAGAAGACTTTATAATTTATTCAAAAATATGAACTAGCAGTTTTGAATCATGTTCCTTATCGCCTTTCCAAAGAAAATATTGGAGATTTAACGCAGAGAAAATAACCATATAAAGTAAAATTAAGTTTAATGACAATTTAGACAGACAAGTTTTATAATATCTTTCAGATAACTTACAGATTTAAAAGTAAAGCAAAACGTGCTGCACAAGCACGAGTTAGTTGCAAGTTGTATCAGGAGAGTGAACTAGTAAAACCATCAATAACTTCAACACTCCCCCTGGTTTTACAGTTCAAGTTTTGACTTGAAAAGCAAAGTAAAAAAAAAAGGCTACAAACACATCTTTCTTTACCCCTTTCTTTGTCGACTTTAAAGCCTTCTGGAATCTCCGTACAATTTTTCTCAGTATCTTCTTGAATACCAGCCTTCTGTGAACAACCCTTGACCACAAGTCTGGCTTTACTTCTTTCTGATTTTCCCTGTGTTTTCTTTTTCACCTGTTTACATTTAACTGGACTTCTATAAGGTGGAATAAGTTCCATTTCACCTGCATTACTTCGTTCACGGGACTTATATTCTTCCTTCATAGCCCCTTTCCATCTCACAGCTTCTTCATGTTGGATAATTTCTCTACATAACTTTGTGGGTTTTCTTGATGCATCCTCCATCCTACTAAATGCGATATGACACTGATAAGAACTTTCCTTATTTAGTTCATATTCTTTCAAGTACGACGGCAATTTTTGCTGTCGGGTAGATCTCGAAGCCATCACTAACGATCTTGACTCATCAAGGTAATATAAACTGTTATTTTTAGAAGTAGCGGTTGCAAGAATTTTACCTGAACCCTTTTTAACAAGTTTACATTTCTTCCCTTCAAACTGTGCTATCAAACCCAATTTTGAGGTAAGATATCTCACAGATATTAAATTAGCTTCCAATCCTGGAACATACAACACGTCCTTAAGGATAACCTCAACATCTTCACCTTTTCTGTTGATATGCAGAATCACAGAACCCTCTCCCACACTATGAAGTGTAGCTCCAGCTGTCTGAATAGGACACGGAGAGATATCATGGTAATCAACAAACCATTCTCTATAAGACGTCATGTGCCGATCACTGCCTGAGTCTATTATCCAGGACTCATTACTATTACAATTGGATAAGACATCTTTATTCTTTACCATCCACGCTTCCCTAAAACTTGACTGTTGTTCAGCTGATTCTTCACTCCTATTCCAGTTACTACTTGTCTTATTCTTCTTTAGCCAACAAAGCTTGCTTTTGTGACCTACCTTTCCACAATTATTACATTTCCCATTGAATTTTTGAATACGGTCCTTAGATTTGGTTGAGAAAGCATTGAGAGATGAATCACCACTACTTTCACCTGATTTTGCATATTCGCTCATTAATTTCTCACATACTAAATCAGTCGTTAAAGTTTGGACGCTATTTTCTAAAGCCATAGTAAGTGGTCTAAAATAACTGGGCAAATTTGTCAAAATATTAGCAGCTACAGCTTGGTCTGGATAAGTAGGTAGAATAGTTCTCATTTTAATTCCTATTGACCTCATCTTATCAATATACTCGACCATATCCTTACAGTTTTCAAATTTTGTAGAAAACATCTCCTGATTTAAAGATACAAATCTATTAGGATTGTTGTCAGCGTACAAAGTGGATAATCTTTGCCACATTTCCTTGGCACTTTCACAGTTCAAAATCTCTTTTATTACATTAGAGCTCAAACTACTTACGATTGCCGATCTTGCTTTTCGATCTAGAGTCGCATCGACTTCATCTCCGTCTTCATACGTACAAGCATCATACAATTCTCGATCCTCTAGGTGGTATCTTATGGTGAACTTCCATTCGTCGAAGTTTTCTTGTCCCTTCAGCTTCTCGAAGTTCGCTGGTACATTACTCGGGAGTACAGCCATGTTGCGGTCTGTCACTAAACTCACTCAATTCAAACAAAACAACTTATCAAAAAATTTTCTTTTGAAAAGTTAACAACCTAATTCTACTCTGCTGGGCCCATAACCTATTGGAGATTTAACGCAGAGAAAATAACCATATAAAGTAAAATTAAGTTTAATGACAATTTAGACAGACAAGTTTTATAATATCTTTCAGATAACTTACAGATTTAAAAGTAAAGCAAAACGTGCTGCACAAGCACGAGTTAGTTGCAAGTTGTATCAGGAGAGTGAACTAGTAAAACCATCAATAACTTCAACAGAAAAGTTGTAAAGTTAACAAAAATCGACATTTTGATACTAAACCTGGAAGCCCCCCCCTTTGTGATCGAATTTGGGGAATTTCAAGACACCATTTTTAGGATGTCATAACAACTCTACATGTTTGCCCTAGCATTAAATAAGTAATAATCGCATTCTTCCATATAGATATACATCATGTAAAATCTCTTTCCGATGGTTGGGCCAAGGCCAAAGTTACCTCCTTTTACGGTAAGTATAGTTGATTTGCAGCATATTATTTTAAAGGAAAACTCGTTTGAACACTCTGTTATTCGTATTTACAACATGTGATGTAGTTCATTTATTTAACCCAACCTTCTATTTAACATTTTTAAAGTTTTTAAACAAATGTTGATTTGGAACAATCCCTCTTAAGGCTTTTTATCAGTAAAACTGTTTTCCTTTAAATCACTATGCGAAAAAAAAAATCTTCTACTTGTTTTTTTCCCCAAAATCTTTTAATTTAATCCATTCGAATTTAGCAGCGGTTGTCTAGATTAAATTTTTAACTCAGATATCTTTTCATTTTACTAAATTTTAGAATGAAATTAATTGAAAAGGCTCTTATTCATAAACAACATTTTATGATCATGATAATAGCCTGAAACCATTAATGTTCCCCTCACATTGAAAAAAAAAATTTCTGTAAAAAAAGATTCCATTATTTTTAAAGTACTAATTTCTTTAAGCCCATATGGTCATCGTTATTTCAAGATATAAGGTAAGTACCATATTTGACCATTTGAGAAACCGAGTCAGTACTTTAGGATTAACCGGGGCCAAAGGCTACCAAATGAACTTAATGACAGGAAAAAAGTCCATCAATATAATGGACGGAAGGGTGTTTTTTTTTTTCAAAATGGCGGCCAATACTATTAAGAATTAGAAAATTGTCCAAGTTTTGATTTGCAAACATAGTTAAATAGTCGTTATTTTCAGTAATGAAATTGATTTCTAGGTAGTATCAGAGTCCCCTGTGTATAGAGCATTTTCAATCACATGACTTTACTTAACAACGGCCTTTAGCAACGTTGTTTTTATCCTCCAGTGATGTCATGTGCGAATGCTTCTATTGGATGCTTCTGTTTCCCGCCCCTAACAACGGCCTTAGCAACGTTGTTTTGTCCTCCAAGTGACGTCATGTGCGAATGCTCTAGTGCAGAAGTTGGTCCACCAATGTTAATCCCAAGGTTTATGGAATATAAGGTTGGCTCTTCACATAGACATGGAAAAAGCTCGTGACGTCTCGTTTCCGCTGCCAGTGACGTCATTTGTAACGCCTCCTAACTGTTTGAATAACCAATCACTTTCAGTTTGAGCGGGATAAGGGAAAGATACTGGTGGCATGGAAACTTTACGCTCCGCCTTAACAAGCCTGATTGGCCAGTGTAAGCTTTGGCTCGTCACTTCCGCTGCCAGTGACGTCACTAGTAGCAGTGTCAGATGGGCCCCCTCTGTGTTAATCCTATGGAAAACTCTGAATAAAAACGATGAAAAGAAAAGAACTAAATACAGCTAAATTAATTTGTTTTTGTTTTTTTGCTCTTGTTACTGTTAGATAATACTTCTATGTGTTATTGAAAACAACAAAATAGTGTTATAATTAGATTAATGTAGTTTTTATAGTGTTTTAATTTTTACTAATATCAGTTCAACATTAAAGGATTTTGTAACTACTATAGATACATCCAATGTTCCTTTTTGTAGAGGAGGTTAGTGGAGGGTGTCATTCTCTCTCTTACATAGAATCTTTAGTTTAATATTATGATTGTTAACACTTCGGGTGTGCGACTACGACTAGAGATGGTAAGGTAAGAGGGGCTGAAAAGAAAAATCCACAAGATTTGATTTTGTGTTATTTGAAGTCAAATTATTCCTTTTATATACTGTTAATAATGCTCTATAATTTAAGAAAGGTGGGGGAGGGAAATGGGATTCAGCCTGGACTTACGGGTACGGGGGGGGGCAACCACGTTTTACGAAGGTTGGGGATTCTTTCCCAGAAGAATTTTGAAAATTGAATTTGATATTTGGTCTTCAGTGCCGTACAACCAGACTTTTGTTTTTAGGTAGGGTTTTGACACCCAATTTTTTGCAAAGGTCTCTCCACCCAAGTATTTTACTTATTAAATGCGAAACTTCGTGCAAAAATATCTAAGGTTAATTGACGATGCTCATAATGATGCCCCAGGGAAGGAAGGGGGTCTGGGGGTCCCCCAGAAAGTTTTTTAAATTAGACCTTAAAATGTTGTCTCTTGACTCATTTTTGAACTTATAGGACGGGATTAAGGTCCCCAGTCCCATCGGTCCCATCCTCCGAGATGAGAGGTCATCTCTGCCCTAGACAAGGGTTTAACTTTTGCCCTCCTCCTCCGTCACAAATTGAATACCTCCGAGCACGATGTCATTTATGGACAGCCCCTAATAGGTTCAATGTAGCTTTTTAATATATATTTAGATAGTATTTGCATCTTTAAGAACTTGATATAACTTATCGAAACTTCAATGTCCACTTATTTAAATGAATTTAACTTAGCACTTATAATGTCAGCAGCTACCACCAGAGAGCGAGGCTGGAATCGAATATGTCCTATTGAAGTAAATAAAATCATAATAATTTTCCATAGGATTAATACTCTGTGGGATTAACATTGGCGGACCAACTTCTGCCTTAAGTTCACAGAGGAGAAACCTAATACTGAGACCAGCTCTGAAAAACTACTCAGTTAAAATAAGAGTTTTAACTGTAGCTCACAATCTGAGGGCATAATAATTTGACGTTAGTGTCGCGATTGATGGTCCTTTGAAGTTGTAGATTCCCAGAAGTTTTGTTGCATTGGATTTCCTTCATGCTGGACGCTTCAATGTGTATCGACTTAGCCGTAAGTTTTTTTGAACTATTATAGCAGTTTAAAATAAATTGCAGGTTCTGAATGTTTAGCCGGAAATAATCGATTATTACATAATGTGGGGTCATGATATTTAGATCCTCAAACGTCATATTTCACTGTTCGGCTAATTGAAAACAATTTATTTTTCTGTGAACTTTCATAATAACAAACAAATCATAACTAGCGAAGAGGAGTCATTTGATCTGATATTTTGCTGCGATGAACCTAATGCTTGACAGCTGTATTAGACACATTTTAAAAGAAAGCGATATATTTCTTCTGCCATCATAGCTTTTTACTCCTATTAGGCTTGGTTTTAGAGAAAAATTATGAATTCTTTTTTTTCCTTATTTATGTTTATTCCATGTTACAAAGTAATAAAAATGTCCGCTCTCACCGTCCATTTGCAAAACATGTCTCTTCATGATCGCTACAGCTGTTCTATAACCTGATGATGATGCTCTTGGAAATATTTTCTTGTTTTTGTTTTTAGTATGATATAATTGTGTAGTAATAGCGATTTTAATGATTTTGGTTTCTTGCCTCAACCTGACCAGATATTTTTCATACTTTATTTCTATATTAAAATATGTAAATTAGATTGTTATCTTTAGTAATTTAGTAGTTATTTATTACATATTTATGTATTTTTTATCAAATCAAAGGCTGCCCAGACCTAGTGACCCATCAGGTGGTGCCCATCTCCGTTTCATTAGTCTTCGGGCCTGGGTGCTAATTACTGAGCTTGTGCTTACTAATTACTTAGCTTAGCTAATTAACTTCTAGCTTGTACTTTTAGGCCTTGGCAAAATCATAAAATTTTTTTTTTTATTTTCACAGATTTTTAACCAATCTAGAAAAAACAAATGGGTATACTTAAGTATTATCCCGTCGACTGTCTCGCTTAATCCGAAAACGTTATCAAATCCCATTAACTTAACTAATTACTGTGCCACTGAACGGTCGACGGGCTAATACGTAAGTACCAACAAATGCAAAGAAAAAGCATAGTACTTATGTATTAATGCCAGCGCAGCTATTTTGAAAGTGTTTTATTTCACAGATAAAGTGTTATTTAGATAAATAGTTATTTTAGAGATAAAATTTTAAATAAAATGCTTTACCTAAAATCAAAACCCTTTCTAAGTAGCTTCGGTGGCATTACTATGTAAGTACCAAAAACCACCTCTCTGTCTCTTTGCTGAACCTTTGCCACTAAATCTTAGTGCATAGCCTGGATCAAATTAGCTAACTTTCTTGTAGGTAAACTTGATAAATCATTATATTATGTTTTCCTCTGATCCATAATAAGAATATTAATTTAATACCAATTTTGTTTGCTCAATATTAGTTTATAATTTTAAAAAAAATAGGAATAGTGGTATACTTTAGGATTAGCTGGGCGCAAGTGTAGAGTTTTATGTTTAATTTGCCAAAAACAACCAACTAATCAAATAAAACATCAGTAAAATATCTCAACTAGTAGTGCTTCTTTAAATTTTTGTGATGGTTTTTTAAGTAATTAAAATGTTGCCAGTTTTGCCGATTGGAGAGTTTTGATCCTGGCTAATCATAAAGTACCAAAAATAATCTAGGACTAATCTGTCAGTTTCGGCAGCATACTAGTTAAAATGGGCTGCAGCAAAACATTTTAGTTTTCAATGGCAGGGTTGATGAGATGAATATGGAAGTATACTATTTTTATTATATTATTTGTATAATTTACAATATTTTTAGGTTTTTATATTTATAATTAATTTTTAATAAACTCTTTGAGTATTGTTACAAATTTTTAAAATTTTAATCACCACTAATAGGATAAGACCCTGGCAGGCCAGTTTGATGCTATTGAAAGCAATGAAATTTTATTATTATAAACTACTTTAAAAGTTTTCCTCAAGCATAAGTTGTATAAAGCAAAATCTCTCCATGCTCATTTGACCCTCAGACATCACATTGTTTGACCATGAGCAGGGCCCCCAGTATCCTAAGTCCCAAATTTGACCAGAAATATTGACTTTGGGAACATCCATAGGATACATCCCCAAAGATTTAAACCTTCAAAACATAAGACAAGCCAGGGATTCAGGGTTTGAGAAAACCTGGTTTTTTTTAAACCCAGGTGGGTTTTGGGTTTATTAATTATTACAGAGCAGAGTTTTACAGCTGGAAGGAATTTAAGTTCTAAGTTTTTTTTTAATTTTTCGTATACTTAAATATAAAAAATATATATTATATATATTGATATCTATGTAATTATGATGTTTTATTGCATTTTCAAGGGGTTATACTAACTTGAGTTTAAAAAAAATTAGAATTTTGTTTATTTGTTAGTTAAATTTTCACCCTTCATTTACCTTGCACATGATCATTTTGTGTTAATCTGATTTTTTTATACATTTCTTCTCAAATATTATATTGTGAGAGATTTGCTTTATTAAAAGACTTGACCATGCTGGTTTTTAATGAAATTTTACCCAATTTAAAAATACTTAAGGCTGGGTTTTATTTTTTTAAAAAGCACCTGGGGGTTTGTAGGCAGGTTTTAAACCAGGGTTAGGAAAAACATGGGATTTTTTCATAAAAAAAACATGTTATGTCAGTCCTTTCAGTTGATTTTCGTAAGTTTCATCACAGAACCATGCTTAGGCATTTTTTGCTTAGGCATGCATTTTCTTGAGTTTAACCCAGGACACTTTGTCGACCTATCGGTCCATCAAAGATTAAAAACTAAATTAACACCCAAACTAAAAAAAATTAAACATTTAAACTGAAATAACGTACTTTATTTAATAATTTGTACTTTTCACTTGACATAACTTTTTTCAAAAATTCTTTGTTAGATTTAATTAAATCATAAAACTCACGACAATTAAGTTCAGAAATAATTTTCACATTTAAAAAGTGTTTGACAGTACAAATAGAGAGTCTGCCGCTTTCAGCAGTCTAAATATGAGTAAAGTGAAGCCGTAGAAGTAGGTAAAAAATGCAGTTCGAAAATTTTTATCCAAAATTTCACAAAAAATTTTGTCTAGTCTTAAGCTTACGAAAACCCAGGACACACACACACATTTTGGGACCCAGGACAGCC
The DNA here is from genome assembly GCA_963680715.1 of Tetragnatha montana. Taxonomy (NCBI): domain Eukaryota; kingdom Metazoa; phylum Arthropoda; class Arachnida; order Araneae; family Tetragnathidae; genus Tetragnatha; species Tetragnatha montana. The sequence goes on from OY796681.1 coordinate 18,205,334, forward strand.
TCCGAACCCCAGGACTGTCCTGGGTAAACCAGGACGTATGGTAAGCCTAACCATGCTGTTATCAAGTAAACCTATGTCATGGTGATTTAGTGGTTTGTACCCAGGCCTTATACTTGACACCAACTTTTTAAACTCTGGGTGGTCCACATTTTTGTATTACTCAACGGTCTGGTTGCAGCAAAAATCAAATCCACACGAGCAAAAATCAAGTCCACACGCATGTGCAATAAACACCTCAGGACCAGACCGTTCGGATGTACAAAAATGCGGGTGATCCACCCATGAAAAGGGTGAAATGCATGTGTTTTAAACAATGATATTTTTGATTTGTTTTAAACGTAACAATCCTGTTTAAAACCCTGATTTTTATGAATTTGAATATTGGGAAAAGACCATTATGAATGTAGAATTCTGTGAAGGTCATTCTTAGGAAGTGGAAATTTGCGAATCAGCAGTAAAACTGCCCCAATTTTCAACTGAATCAATTCATGTTTGGTTTACTGCATTTTTCATACATATAAATTGATATTTCTCTTTTTCGTATTTCAGGCTAATCAAATTCATCCTTTCTTATTGATGGAAGTGCTGGTAGGGAGCGACGATTACTGCCGTGCTCAGCACAAATAAGCATTGTCAAACCTAGTGAAAGAATTGGTGTATATATTGTTTTTACTCTTTTTTTATCACACGCTATCCACCCTTCCAGTATCATCATCTACATATGGGTTAAATCAGCGTCCAAATTTACTGAAGTTTTTACAAGTTAGTGAGAACAAAATTTTTCAAGAAAGGAATTTGATTAGCAGCAAAAGTCACCATCTACGTAATCAAGCTCAAATATCAAGAACAGTCGTTTGAGTTTCTTTATCCCATCTTTGAACACAAGGAATGACCAGTATGAAGCAAAAATCAATGCGACCAGGGCCATCTGAAATAACTTATAAGACCATGAATTTTTTGATAATGGATCGACCAACAGATTCTACCATTCCTGCCTTACTTGAAGTATGTTCTATTTCAGTTTTAATTTACAATTATCCATAGTTAATTTTTTTGCTATTCAAGTAGCATGTGTTTTCAATGTAAGGAATTGTAAAATTTAAGTTTTCTTTACTTAGTTAAAACCATTAGACAATTTTTTTTAATATAAATGTATTACAAGTTGTTTAAATTTATCATTTGTAAAAATTGTATGAAATAATTGTAATCATTATAAATTATTTTACTTTTTAACAGCTGCTGAATGTTTAAATGTACTGTAGAAATCTGGTTGATTAGCTTAAATTAATTATTTTTAGGAACTCAAAAAGAGAAACGTGAAAGATGTGGTTAGAGTATGTGAAGCTACTTATAATACAGAGTTGCTGGAAAATGAAGGGATAAGAGTCTTGGTAAACAGTTTTTCCTTTTGAAATACTAATAATCAAACTCATTTAGAGTTCAATCAAAACCTGGGTTAGTTTGTCAGTTAAAAGGTTTCTTAGCCAGGGAAGTGGTTAACACTGGCAAAAACAAAATAAGGTGATGAATCATAGCAACAAAACAAACACAAAAAGATTAAAATAATATTTTCTTAAAAAGATCTATGCACATTCAAATCTTTTGTCCGCTCAAACATTCAGAATAGGTTATGACTGAGGTTTCCAAAGAGGGAAAGGAAAAGTTCTTCAGGATGTGAAAAACTAACCAGGGCTTCTTTTTTTAAACCCAACTTGGGTGGGTTTTTTTTTAACTGTATAATTTAAGCAGAGTTTAGCAGCTGGAAGGGATTTAAGTGTTTAGTTTTATAATTTTTAAGATAATAATTTAAAAGTAAGGGGAAACTTTAATTGCAAAAAAAATACATATTTCAATTAATTAAAATAAAAAATTTTTTAATGCTGTAACTTTGGGTAATAATAACAAAGAATTTATAACTTTTTTTGTGGTAAAAATAGTAAAAAGGGTAAATGCATGTTACAGTGCAAAGATAAAGTGTGTGGTGTTTTTATGAAAAAAGGTGGTTTTTATAAAAAATTTTTTCAAACTTTCGTTTCCAAACTTTTAAAGTGGTGAAACGAATGCCAAGACAATAATTATTTTGTATCAATGAGATCATTAATAATGTACCGTACTGAAGCTAAGTGTTGAATCTCTTTTGTTTGTCTTTATATAACTTCCTATGTGTTAAGTAGTAATTTATTTTAATGCTAAGACAATTTCTTTGCAACATATGTGATGCCATTTCTCACTTTTCTATAGTGTTTTCTGTTAACTAAATTAATAATTTGCTTTTCAGGATTGGCCTTTTGATGATGGTTTTCCACCTCCAGCTAAAATTGTTGATGACTGGTTTGACCTTCTGAGAAACAGATTCAGAGAAGATCCAGATAGTTTTGTAGCAGTCCATTGTGTTGCAGGACTTGGAAGGTGCTAGCTTTTTTTATGAAAGATATAAGCTTAATGAAGTTTCTCCCCTGTGTCAGGTTATGATTAAAACAATTGTTCTAAATATGTTTGAAACATTAGTGTTTAATTCTTTCATGCATCAACTTCTTGCTGCAATTCCACACTAACATTTCTTAAGCAATTAAATATTTTTTTCTTTATTAAGATTATAAAAATTAAATTGATTTAAAATATTCATACTTAACATAAATACGTCAGTTAAAAAGAAATTTGGCTCAGTTTAAGGATCCTTCACAAAATATTTTATCCAGGGGTCATTCCAGACTTTTTGTGAAGGGTCCGGTTTTTGTGAAAATCTACTCATAATTTTGTGAATTTGAAGTTAGCGTTAAATTAGTTTTTTCAGCCAGGAGCCTGTTTTTGTGAAAATAGGGTCCAATATTTGAAGTATTGTGAAAAAAAAAGGTCTGTTTGAAGGCAAAAATACTTTGTGAAGGGTCCGTTTTTAAGGTAAAATGTTCTGTGAAGGGTCCGTTTTCACAATGAAATATATTGTGAAGGGTCCGAAAACGGACCCAAATTTCTTCTAAACAGACCCCTGTTATCTGAAAAAAAGTTAGTTAAAAATGGACCTTAATAATATATTTCACTAAGATCCTTTTATACTTTATCATAATTTTACTGTGTTATTCTTTTTAAATTTTACAATATCAGCACGGAGGGGAAGTACTGTTGCCCATGCCTAGAGATGGGGATGGTTGGAAAAAAACGGAAACTTTGGGGGTGAAAAAAAAATGGTTTTTTTTTTTCCGAGGGGTTTATTTCTTTCTGGAAAAATTGAAAATTTTAGTCAAAAATACTGTAATAAGAATTATATAACCAGGGGTTCATCTAGAAGAAAAATGGGTTCGTTTTAGGACCCTTCACAAAATTCTTATCTTCAAAAAAGGACCCTTCACAAAATTCTAATCTTCAGAAAAGGACTCTTCATAAAAGTCCAAAGATCAAAAATGGGTTGAAAATTGTTTTCAGGAGTGTTTTTATCATTTTGGAATGGAATTTGCCAGTTTTGGACCCATTCCATAAATTATGAATAATGTGGTTGTACTGTGGACCCTTTATTTTCACAAAATTCCATTTGATTTTTCACAAAATTCCTTAAACAGGACCCTGGCAAAAAAAACCTGGATGAACCCATGATAACTGATTGATGTCAACTAAATATGTTTTATAATTGATGTTTATATGTAATTTAGTACTTATAAATGAAGTTTTAACCATATAAAAAGCCTTTTCCCCCAAAGAAGTTTGATTCCTCAATTTAATTAACTCGGGAAAAAATGGAAATTTTGAAGTTTGTAATTAAAAGTAATGTTTACAGAAATGTATTATAGTTTCTATACAAAGTTTTTTCTTCAAATATTTTTTTATATTTTATAGCATGCATGAAAATATTTAACTACTAACTAATTATATCTATGCTGCAAGTAATAAACTAATTCCACTGGTATATAAAAATATTATATTTGGTATTTTAACAAGGGTTTTTTTTACATAAAACAAAAATGTTCATGCAAAATTATATTAGTAAACACAGAAGAGTTACATAGAAAAAAATGTTAACTTTATATACTTATAAACAATTATTACATCCAGTACTTTAAAAGTAATATTTAACCATATAATAACCAGATTTTTTTTTTTATGAAAATGGGATTTTATTTAAATTTGGAAAAATTTAATGATTATTTATTTTTTATGCAATGAATGGTTATTCAGTTCATTTAAAAATGTGAAATTAATGGTTATTCAGTTTCTAATAAATATTTGTGCAAAAACCCTTCTCCTACATGCAAAAAAAGTCAATTTTTCCGAAGAAAAAAAAACTTTTTTTTCTGCCTTCTCAAAATTTCCGGAAATTTTCCATCTCTACCCCATGCCACATACTCATTCACCAGCACAATCCCTTTCTACCAGGGGATTTACTGTTAGTACCTCATGGTTTATATTATGTCTGGGATTTCCCTGTAATTACATATCTTGCTGGTAATCGATATTGCCATATGTCAGCGTTTCCCAACCTCTTTACTCCCACAGAACCCTTTTGACAATGCCCAAGTTCCGCGGAACCCTAGCATCCATGTAACAATATTTTTCTTACTATTATATAAATTATTTAATAAAACGGAAAATAAGAGTAACAAAGAAATCAGTGGCTTATATAGGAATTTATTTCGGGAGGGGCCCAAAATTACTCCCCAGCCCCTCCCCTACATATTTAATAGGTCCGATGTAGCTTTTTAAGTGATAATTTAGGTCCTAAAAACTTAATATAAGAAAAGTTAGTAATAAAAATACAAGTACCAAAGGGGGGTCTGGGAATTTTTGGAAGTTTGATTAAAAAGAACATGTTTTTAACTAGTTTTGGTACACCCAGTCCGAATTTTGGATGTACATTTATATGTATTTAATATGTAAAAAGTTATTAAAATAGAGTTCTAAGTACAAAAGGTGATCTGGGGGTCCTTCCCTAGAAAATTTTTGGAACTTTACCCCTAAAAACAGGATTGTATCTTGTCTTTGGTACTCTTAGTCTGAATTTTGGGCATATATTTTTTGGTAGGATTTGGTTTTAGATGAACTTGTTGTAATAAAGTTATCAATATATAAAATTCCAAATACAAGAGGGGGGTTTGGGGGTCCTCCTCCAGAAAATTTTTTGAAATTTGACCCTAAAATACAGGGTTTTAACTTGTTTTGGTACACCTGGAATTTTGTGAGAAAAGTCCGTTTTCGGGAATCTGAAACAGAGGTTTTCGAGGTTCCGCAAGAAATTTGAAAGAAAAAATTTTTGTTCTAGATTCTAGAACAACCAAAAAATTGGGTTTTTTTTCGAATTTCTCGCGGAACCCCGGTTGGGAAACGCTGCCGTATGTGTTAAAATTCTTTTATGTTTTAAGTTATTTTGGATTAAATTAGACCATTTTTATTTTACTTATTTAAGCTATAAATGCATATTTGTCTGTTTTCAGATTTTAAAAAATAATCAGGTTTTGCCTAATTTTTAAAATTAAAGTATAACATAATAGAATGATACATCTAAAATTGTAGCTAATATGGACCAGATGCTAAATTTAGCTACATATAAAAAGATGCAGGGGTGCAAGTGGCAAAATATGTTTTGGAGCAGAGAAATTTCCATTTTGGAGCAACTTCAAATTAGCGTTTAAAGTTCAATTCAACTTCAAGGTAAAAGATATTTAAAAAACAAAATTTTTTACAGTTACCCTATTTGTTTTTAAGAATCCAATAGTAATTATGTAGTAAATGTCTGGGAAGCCAACTGGTATAGAGTGAATTTCTTTTCATTTTAGGGCTCCAGTTTTGGTTGCTTTGGCTTTGATAGAATTAGGCATGAAGTATGAAGATGCAGTTGAGTTGATAAGACAGTAAGTTTTATTTATGTTTTGCCTTTGATCCGGTTGGGTAGGGTGTTAAGAAATATTGCAGGAATTTATCATTGAATGAAACTTACACAACTTGTGTTTTTGTAGAAAAAGGCGTGGAGCAATAAATGCCAAACAGTTGCAATATCTGGAAAAGTATCGTCCTAAGTCCAGGCTGAAAATGAGGAATGGCCATAAACAATGCATTATTCAATAATATGTTTTCACTGTTTTTCACATTATCTTAAGTGTAAATAACCAAGGATCCAGTCTGGTTCAGAATAAATGTCTTGATGTATTTTATTTCGCTCATCTCTATTCTAGTTCATTTTCTAGATAAGTTTCCCAACCCCTTCTGTGTTAATTGTTGTACTCCTTTCTGGACTCCTGTTGGATATGTTTCAAGAACAGCTTTTGATTCTAATGTATTTTAAAATGTATGTTCTTGCATGTTGTGGTCTTAAATAAGTATTTAACTGCAAGTAGTGTCTGATCGTTTTAGATGCTTGATCTGTGCTTAGACTTCTGAATATTTTAAACGTATGTGAAATTAGTGAGTAACTGACAGCCCCAAGAAATATGCATCTTATATACTTTCTATCTTTGTTACCTCTTTGTGTGTCCTATGACAAATTTGACTAAATTATTATTTAAGCATGGCCGTTGTTGAATTGAACTTAACTTTCTTGAGTGTACTTGAAGATTGTGCAAGATTTGTTTATGAAAAAGTTTTGAAACTTGTTTCTAATTTTTCTACATAAACCATCTGTTTCTACGAATTTGTAATATTTTGTAAACATAAGGCTGTTTTGATAATTGTCCTAATAGAATTTTTATGCAGAAAGACATTACATCCCTTTGCTCTACTCGTCATTTTTTGTGTAGGAAGTTAACATGTTGACAGCTTTTCTCACTTTTAATTTAGATCTCAACTGCAACATGTTATGTGTATTTTAATAAAAAAAAGTGGAGTAAAATTATATTTTTTCTTTTGAGAAAATTTTAAAACATTTTTCTATGGAACTAAATTGTTTATTATATCATCCATTCAATCTAATTATTTAAATGAAACAAACTTGTATCTGCTTTTAAAGTTTAAAATAATTCCAAATTTTTACTATGAATGTTACACATTGTGTACATTGTATTAATAAGGGAAGAAAAGTTACATTATCATTGGCGCTTGCAGTTTAACTGGGTATCATATTTTGATGCTTTTCTATTTGGAATTTGATGTCATATCTTTTTTGCATTATGTTGATAAAACTTGGACTACTCTTACATGTTTAATTGGATTTTTATGCATAAAATTCATTATTTCAATCTTTGTTATTTAATTTTTGTCTGGCACTAACACCTAAACATTTTTCACTAATGCTTACACATAACTTTTTGTTCATATTAACATTTATTTTTTCGCTTTTAGAATTGTATTTTAAAAACTTAAAACTGTATATTAAGTATTCACATTGAAACAAATTGCTTTTTAAGGTATTTGGGTTTTAATGAGCTAAATCAACTTAAATACTCTGTATCTTAAACAGACAATTTCAATAATTCTAATAAGTAATTATGTTTTGGATGAACCAGGAGAAATCATGAGGTTAGGTATTGAGTTTAAGACGAGAAAAGTGTTACTATCATGCTAAAAACAACATTCTGCTTTTTATAATCATTTTTTCCCAATACACTTTTTGGGACCTGGAAAAAGTGCCCGAACCTAGTTCGGGGGAAGCCCCTGCCAGCTCCATAGGAGCAATACATTAGGTTCGGGTAAATTTTATTAGGTTAGGGGGAAGGTTACAGCTTTTTCCAGGTCCGCACTTTTTAGATGCACACCATGTCAGAGCCAATAATTGTAATTCACCGAAAATAAAGCAATCTATTTCTGAAGTATCAGAAAAATGCCTTTCCCCCCCCCTAAAATATTTTAAAATGTTTTTTTCTAATATTAACCTCCTGCAATATAAATAGCCCATAAATTCTAAAAAACAAGTCTAGTTTCATGTTTGTAAATTGTCATTTATTATGTAATTTTCATTACTTTGTGGTTTTTTAATTGATTTCTGGAAAAACACCGTAAAGAGGGTAAAATAAGACAGGAACATCATTGTAAGAAAATGAGGCAGTTTAAAATTATAATGCAATTCCATCTTATTGATTTTAACCCTGCATGACCCCTTTCATTTTTAAATAACCAATCCACCGAAATTTAGAAATTCAGCAAAGTATAAAGTTATCTTTATCAGACCATTTAGCAGCTTGGTACTTAAAAAAGGGACTTTAGGGACCAACTTTTAAAAGCTGTTTTCTTTTGATAAAACTAAATAATGAGCAGTGAATTTCAATTTTTAGCTGCAAAAATTTGATTCTAGAAACTTTTTTTCAGTAATTCAAACGTGACAAATTACTTAATTCTCAGTTGGCTAGTTTAATATATTGCAAATATTAATTATTGGTAATACATAAAAACCAAATCTAAAAAAGTAATAAAAATTTTAAAAATATACACATATTAGAACAATATTTTAATCTGAAACCAACGTTAAACATCTTTAATTATACACCCACTTAACACTACGAAATTTCCATTTATCAAGGTTAAAACAAGGGCAGGTCCAGACCAGATTTTCAGGAGGGGCATATTGGAGGGTATGTAATACTTTCCAAATTTTCAGGTCCCTCAGAAAATTTTAGCATTTTAAAGAGTGCTTTTAAGCAGATTTTTAGGGGTTTATAGTAACTTAAAATATTACACTGTAACCTTTATAAGTTTCCTATCTCAGTGAGTATATCCAGAGACGTGTGTTTTTGAAAGTGGGGGCGTAACCAGACTTTTCGAGAGGCTTGACTTTTAAACATACTTTTCTTTCAGGTAATGTTTGCTCCAAAGTCTAATTCTTACCCCTTTAGGATAATACCTAAAGGGGATCACTTGTACTTTTCAGGATTTTCAAGAGAAAACAATATAGTAATAAGTAACCATGAGAATTTCGGAGGGTGGGATGAACCCCTTGGGGGCTTAGATTCGGGCCTACCCTTTTAAGCACAGTCCACCAGGGCCGCAACCGAACTTTTGTTTTGGGGGAGGTTGACTCGATGTTAACTAACTTCTAAAGATACCCTAAAGTTTTAGATCTCTTCAAAGTACCATCAAATAATTTTAATCATAATAAGATTTTACAATTTGAGTAAAAATTGGGGGGGGGGGGGTGCACTCCCCCAGAAAATTTTTTCTCTTAAAGTAAATTTAGGTTACTAGTTTTAAAAAGTAAAACTAGGCCTTGTAAACAACAGAATCTTCAAGGAAAAAAAACTTAAAATTGACACCAAATTTTAGAGGGGGCTGGGGGTCCTTCCCCATGGAATTTTTTAAAATTATGCCCTTTTTTTAAACTAGTGTTTTATCTGTTTTAGAACACCCATAAGAGGAATTTTTTTTTCAATTTCTTCTAAGCAGCAGAACTTACACGAGGGAAAACACAATAAAACAGGTGTCAACATTTTAGAGGGGGGTTTGGGGGTTCACCCCTGGAAAATTTTTTAATATTAGTATTAAAAAGTGTTTTTTAAGCTATTTGCAAGGGTTTCTCGGGGGGGGGCATCTCCATTTTTACATTTGAGAAAAAGGTACTTTAGGGACCAAAAGCTAAAAAAAAGGGACTTTTAGGGGCCTAAAAAAGTTTTAGGGACCGACTCTAAACATCCTGTTTATACATATTTATTTGTATGTACATACAAACTGCAAAAATTAATGATTATCAAGTATAGTTTCAGACTTAAGACTGTTGAAGTTTTATCCATCTTGACTTAGAGCGGACGACTCGGGCTGGTGTTCAATTGCATTTACCTTACCAAATTTTTATAGGTAAAAACTTAAAATTTCCTTTTTAATTTCCTAAAAGTCTACAGAGTCGAATGACTGAATTAAAATTTAAGATAGAAACATGTTATCGTGGTTAAAATGTCAAGCACAAAAGTTTTTCAGTGTCTTAAAAAAGATGCATGAAGCAAAAATCTCTATGGATATTTTCCCAATAAACTATGCATTACTAGAAAGAAGAGGAAATTTGCTTACAAATAGTGAAAAAAATCCGTGGTGTTTGGGGTTTAAGGTCTTTTGGCATCATTTAATAACAGAAAGTGGTTGATTAAAAACCACTTTAACATAAGGGAACGTACCCATACTACGTGACCTATTTTTGACCCCCTCCCCCTCTAGTTTTCACATAGTAGTTCATAAATACGGTTTTCAATCATTTTTAGCAAACAGAAAGTTAAAAAAAGTGGCCTAATTAAAAAAATAATAATAATTAAGACTTAATAAAATTTGGCTTAATATTTGTCTTTATTAATACAGCGCTTGCCTCGTGATGCCAAGAGTGCGTGCATACAAGTGGAAAATATATTATCAAGAAGAAAAAACTTATGTAAAAGTTATTGTAACAGTAACTTAAATTACAAAAACAAGTATTTTTTTCTTTATTTTTTGGCTATGGGACAAAACCCTAAGCCCCCCCCCTGTGACCAAGCGAGGTATTTTGAAGACCCCCTCCCCCCCTAAACAGGTCACGTAGGGTACGTTCCCTAAGTGCCCATACAGAAAATACTACTGGATCAAATGTTTTTAAACTTTGTTAATATTTTAAAGGATTGTGATTTCATGTTTTTACAAAAAAAAATTAGTTTGAAAACACAAAACCAGAGGTAAGGGGACTTTGTCATGCATGTGAAAGATTAGCATAGTTACCTCCTGTTCAGTTGAAAGATAAAACTGAGAAATAACTTTTACATACTCTTGACTTTATAAAAAGAAAACCTTTGTGTAAAAAGTATACACTCTACTCAACTCTGATAAGATAACTGTATCCTCCAATACTAACCTAAATGTTTATTTTCTGCAAAAATCAAAATAAAAAGGGGCAAGGAACCTACAACTGAAAGGTGGGATGGAAATTAGAATTAAAATCAATCATTACACTATTTTTTTGTGTTGTTAATTAATGGTATTGCAGCTCTAGTAAACAAAAATTTAATCTTCAGAGGAAAGCTCCAACTTCCAAAGATGCACTGAAGGATAAAACAAAAATTAACTTACAGCAGACCCTTTATGTCTAAATTTGCTAACAAAATTTGTTTTTATTATAGAGCTATATTAATCTCCAATAGTTTTTTTTTTTGCTGAAGAAAAACTAGCAACACTATAAGAACTATTAGTTTTATTTTAATCAGTCTTACAGCCTTTCAATATGAAGAATAAGACAGTGTAGTACAAGTTTGTAAAACAATTAATAGAAAGCTATTTTCTTTCCTGGCAGTGTTTAAGGACTATTTATTTAGCCAGGTTAACCTTGATAGCAAACCAGTTCTCTATATGAAGTATAGAGGTATAAGTCTAATATCACAATAAACTATATTATATTTTAACTAGTAATTTTTATCAGGCTTTTAAGTTTTTACATCTTGTTAATGTAATTAAAAATTGCAATTTGGAATACCAAAAAAAAATAAGAGCTATAGTAAAGTTTGTCTGCCCCGGCTAGGCACGAGTGGTAAACCCAAACGGGGAAGGCCCATTCTCTTCCAGGGTTGGATAGGTATGGAGAGAGCGCCAAACTGGTTTCTGCGCGCCAAGTACTCCACCTCCCTTCCCTCTCCTTCGAAGGAGTCAGGGGGGGGGGGTGCTCAAGTAGCTAAGCCAGCTACCCTGATTTCCTGCACCCCTAAAAAAAAACTTGTATTTTCCGCGTTTGGGTTTGCCACTCGTGCCTAGCCGGGACAGACAAACTTTAACAGATATTCTAAGGACCAGGAAGGGTAATAAGGAACAGTAAGGTTATCTTAACTCCTTTAAGAGTCCAATCTATTTATCAAGTAGCATTTAAAATCTACTCATTCTTACATTTATTACCCCAATATCTTTTCATAGTAATTTATTTCTTCTATAAAATGAAGTACTGATAACTGTGAGATTCAAGAGTTCTTAATGGCACATAAAAAATGTCCCTGGTTATTCTTTTCAAACTTGATCACAAGACAGTAAATATGAAATGCAAATTTGGTTGAAATAGGTGTTTGCTCTCTATACAGTATTATATAAAGTTTTTCCATCAACTGCTCCTGGTTCCATATGCAGGAAATGCATGAATTTCAAAGGTAGTTACAATTAAATTACACAACTCATTTAATGATCCTTAAAACACGTTGACAAAACACCAAAAAAAGTTCCTTAAAAGTAAATTTGATTTGGGGGGTTTAAAAAAAAGCAAAATTTAGTGCTTACAAATAGAAAAACATGATGCACTAAAAATCTTTCACAGCAGTCAGCACAAATAAAATTTTTATCAGAATTTTTTTAATTTGTTTCAGAATTGGTAGTTCATATAACAGTTGTAGAAATACAGCTAAAATAACATAATGTACAAAGTCACATTGAAAACAAATGAGATGAGAGAATACAAATCAAGCAATACAAAGTGTTTCCGTCATTTAAGCAATAAGTACATTTTGCATACCTAAGTATTAGATCAGATGTGTCTCTGCAACCAAAATAACCCTTTAATAAAGAAGTAACCTAAACCTAGCGTGTACATGATAATTTCCCTTTGTTGGCGTTGTTGGTTGTCTTGCTCAATGGCAAGAACTCTTCTAGATAAGAGTCTCAATTGTCTGCGCAGAAGGGCAGTTTCTTCCTCCGGTGCATTTGAAGTTATGGACGACTCATTCAAGTCATTGACACTGAAAAACACATACATAATAAAGTAATTCTATCACTGCTACCTAAAAAAATATCTATTTGCTATTTTTTTTCAGCAACTCACAATAAATTTGAGATTTAACTGCACTAGAAGAACCTCTTGAATATTTTTTTTTTCAAAAAGGCAATTTTCCAACAAATACACTAGTGACAAAATTGAGGAGTATGCAGCAACAAACAAAAGTGTAAATGTTTTTACAGTGTAGTGAGAGAAGAACCTAAATTAGAATTCAGTAAGCTAATTAAATGAAACTATATTTGTTTTTTGAAAGCGCTATGATCGTCCTCCTTTTGAAATACTCGAGGATAGGAGGTGGAGGAAGAACTCTCTTTGGGGGACGTAAACTTTTACCATACAAGAAAATAAATTTGCAATTAAATAATGTCGCAGATTAAAAATGGTTGGAGCCCAAAATAAAATTCTAAGTAGGCCAAAAGTAGCCTGTTGTCCAAATCAAAGTTTTTGTTGCAAGGGCCTATAAAAAACAGCTAGGCTTACCATACATCCAGGGAAATATCCGGGGTTTCATACATTTAAAATTTGCGAGACATTTTTATAAAAAAATTCTGACCAAGATTCTTGAAATTGCGTTGTTTTACTTTTTTTTATGTCCGTTTTAATTCAGAACTTACTTGCTGTGAATTTTTTAATAAATTAAGTCAAAGTTTTTGAAAAATCCAGTATCAAGTAGTGTTTGGCAACTAGTGGTCAATAAATAGTTAACTACCAACTACTAACTAGTCTGGGAAATTGTAGTTGTAACTAGTAAACTATTTCTTCCCGGGACTAGTTGCAACTAGTAGTTAACTAGTCTATTTAATTTCATAATAATCTACTTTTTGGCAAAATTCTAATAGTACATCTTTCTTATCTATATATAGTATATCACAAAAAACGTTTATACTTTGAGCAAAAATGGTCTTTATTTCAGGTTATGGTATTTGAGTACTCTACCTTTGATAAAAATCTTAAATATCTTTTTAAATTTTAAATAACATTTTTTTGAAGTAGTTGAAAATTTGAAAGTAGTTTTAACTAGTAGTTGATAAAAAAAAGTAGTTAAACTAATAGTTGAACTACTTTAAACTAAAAGTGTAAACTACTAGTTGATCGGTAGTTAACTACTAGTTGCAACTAGTTCTAGTTAACTGGTGCCAAACACTAGTATCAAGTAATAAGTAAACTAAAAAATAAAATTTAATATTTTTGTTTTAAGTTTTTCACTTTAAATGTTTTTTTTTACTTAGTTTTTAATCTTTGAAGAATTGGTGGTACAGCTGAGGAAAAAAAAACGTTACAGTTATTTTTTAGGCTTGGCGATTTATCGATGATTTGGCGCTTCTTGCGTTTTTGTTTTTATTTACGCGTTTTCAAACAACACGAAAATTAGCTCAGTGCGATTTTTGACTTTGAAATTACTAATAAACTAATATAAATAAACAAAATTAAAATAATTTAATCATAATATTTATATGCTTATTAAAGCTTAAAAATTTTAAAAATAACCTTATCTCATGTTTCGACAATTTAAAACTGAAATATTAATGAAAATCGGTTCACTAGTACTGGTAGGTTGTCAGAAATCCGTGTTTGGCAGTCGGGTGTTGGCGACTAATTTCAGGCTTTTAATATGAATTTTTCAGATTTTGACGGTCTGCCATGGGTTTGTTTAACGTCCAAATTAAATGAAACTCGGTGATGAGGGTTAAATTACTATGATCTTTCATAAAATCGAATAAAAATTGACGGTCGCCATGAAAAAAGATGCAGTTTTTATTGCGCTGCACCAGAAGACGACCTCTGAGAGAAAAATAGTCAGTTAGTTTTTTCAAGCATACACTAAATCCTGAAAAATGACACCAAAAGCATCTTTCTAACCCCACCCGTTCTCCCGCAAAGTCTACTGTAACGTTTTTTTTTCCCTCAGCTGTACTTATTAAGTACTAATTTCAAAAATATGTCCTGGGTTGGACCCAAGAAAATATGGTATACCTAAGAGCCCAACCTGCGACTTATAGCTTAATCTACCAACACAGGAAGATATTTATTAAAGAAATTTCTGGGATTTTAGGCTAAGCGTTTCAAATAGGCTAAACATCACTCTAGGCTAAGTGTTTGGCACTGGTTCTCAGGAAATGCAGAGTCAAGCATTCATGAAGTTGCTGTGTGTCTTCATTTTTTTTTTCATTCCTGCATACATCATTTCATTTTATTTTAAAGTGCTTAAAAGGCCTTTCCATCATTTGTTGATGGCATATTTTAACACTGGGGATGTTTTCCACAGTCAAAGGTGAAATTTTGGGGATGTCTAGGAAATTTCTTTAATAAATATTGACAATTCCAGCAGTGGAAGTTTTCTTCATTTTATAAAGAAAAAGTTAAAGGCATTTATAAATCATGGGCTTAATTATAGATTAAAACTAATTACTATGTTAAAATAAGATAGCAGAGTTTCATGTAAACCTTCTAAATTGTCATATTTATATTAAAAATAAAATTAATAACTTCATTTGAAATAATATAGCATAAAAACTACCTAGTTATAGATTGATCCAATATTGTGCTTCTCTTTGCTAGTGTTTTAGTTTTCGTTTCAGAAGTTGGAAGAGGGAATTCATCTACAGTCAATACATCAGGAGGAGGAGCAAGAATGTAGTCTGTAACTTGAAATGGCAAAGGTGCATCAAACTTCAATTCAGGTAGGGACTCTCGCAGAGCAATATGCTTGTTATCACCTGTTAGTTAAAATTTCATGTGTTAAATAGGAAAAACATTTTAAAATTATTTTTGGAAAATAATGAGTTTGATCATTATGACAGAGGTAGAATAACTAATCAATACTGCATTACCACATAGGATAGTATAGGTCAAAAGGGTAAAAAATCAATTTTTTAAAGAAAAGCCCAAAAACTAAACTTAAAATTGATTTAAATCATATTTGAAGCATTTTTTACACACCCATACATATGGGTATCCCACTTGCAAGTGCCTGAGGGCAGTGGCATACCCTCTTATACTTGTCGCTTGGCAGCCCAAGGAGAAACGGGACGCTTTACTTTTTTGGGGGGTGGTGGGGTTAGCCTACGCATGCCAACTTGTTATTCCTCACGGCAGAAACTATGCCAAAGTTGATGTTCAAAAGAAGTGCGGGTTTCGCGTTTCTTTTCTTTGAGATGTGTCTTGATGGTGGAACTTAATTTCGTCAGAGAATGAACTAAAACCATTGAGAACATTTTCTTATAAAGTACGATTTTAATAATTACTGATCATAACATTTCGGCTTTTTTTATTTGACAAATTCATTACTTATCTTTCAATTGCATAGATTTTATGAGTTCACGGCAATAGAACAAATAATATGCTTTAAAAAAATGCCAATAAAATGCTTTCAATGAGTTTCCAAGAACATTTGAGTATGTTTTTGTCTCAAATAGGAATAACATAGCTAACATATTAGATATATTATATTAACTAACATTGTAAAATTAATGACTACAAAATAGTTTTTAAAATGGTAGTCTAAGACTCTAAATACCAAGAGTTAACACATTTTTTACTTTATTTTTAGTTTTGGCATTTACAGAAACCCAATTTTTGTAACCTTATTTTTCAATTTATAAAGGATTAAAAGAACATTTTTTGGAGTTTAGTTCCTTGAGTGAAATGCTCTATTTGAAATTGAAATTATTGAAGAAAAATTTGTAACATCACACATTTAATGGAAGCTCAAGAAAATTTCACTGTTTCTGCCAACAAATAAGCACTTTTTAAAGACTCATGTTTTGAGATAAAAAAATCTAAGAACCATTGAAAAAAATTAAGTAGGTACTTTTTAAGGGCCTTATAAACAAATACAAAAAGTAAGCACTTTTTAAGATTTTTAAGCACCATATGAACCATGCCCTTATACAATTTTTCAAACTTCCTCCTGAAATTTAAAATAAATGGGTATAGGTTTAGAAAGAGCC
Source organism: Tetragnatha montana (assembly GCA_963680715.1). NCBI lineage: Eukaryota > Metazoa > Arthropoda > Arachnida > Araneae > Tetragnathidae > Tetragnatha > Tetragnatha montana. The sequence continues at coordinate 18,221,894 of OY796681.1, forward strand.
TGCCATAGCGACCATTTTCAGCAGGAGCCAAGTTGGCGCTATTTCATGGGGCCGTGAAAGCACAGGTTGCTCGTGCTCGTCACGGCTGACTCGCTTAACACATGCGAGCGATCGCAACACAATTTTGTCATTGCCATGTATCCCTTAACCACTTGTATTAGTTGCAAAATAATATTATGTTAGTTCGAGAGATTGGAATTGCAGAAAAATTATGATTGGATGAATTCAATTTTATTTTAAAATTTGAAGGTTAAAATAATCTGAATTTTGTGGCAATTCCTTCAGTTTTGAGTTTAATTCTGCGGTCTAGTCATTAGCTTCCCGGCCATGCCAGTAGTATATATGATGATGCAATGTGATTATACTGTTGCCTTTTCTAAAGCTGTTCCAATAAAAGGTTCGATTCAGTTATTTGTCCTGCTAAATATCACTCTAAACAGATTTAGTCTTAAAGTAATATAAATATGGTCCAAAATTGCAAACCAACGTATTAAGTTCAGTTACATTTAGGGGTGCCCAACCTTTTTTGGAGGAGGGCCACTCAGGGTATTTGATGAGGTATGGAGGGCCAGAAATGAAATTACAGTAGAAAAGCAAAAGCGCTAACTGATGCTTAATTACAACAATACATTTTATAACTTTTCGTTTACAGTATTTTTGCAACTTGGCATTTTTAAATGAAAAATAATTGCATAAAATAAGTTCCAAAAATGTTTGACAAAAAAAACACAATATAGAGCCAAATTTAGGAATATATATGTTATGGGCAAAGTGATTAATCGGGCATTATTAATAATGCCCGAAGTGGAGGCGGGCAAAGTGATAAATTTCATTCATAAATTCCACTGAATTTATCACATTGCCCGGGCATTATTAATAATGACCGGATTTATCACATTGCCCGTAACATATATTTTAATAACATTATTCTCTTAATTTCATTGACAACTGAGAAAATAACATAAGAAATTATAAATTATTTGCAAAAAAAACCCCGTAAAAAAAAGTAATAAAAGGTGTTCTAATTTCGTTCGCAGGCCGGATTCAGGGGGCTCGGGGGCCGGATCTGGCCCGCGGGCCGGAGGTTGGGCAGCCCTAAGTTACATCAATGACAAATTTGGTGATATTTGAATAATTGGTGTTTAAATCAGCTAGATGATACTTAACGAGACATTTAATCAGACCTGGAAAAAGTGCCCCAACCTACGAACCTGGTTCGGGGGAAGCCCCTGCCAGCTCCATTGGAGCAATACATAAGGTTCGGGTAAATTTTATTAGGTTCGGGGGAAGGTTACAACTTTTTCCAGGTCCGCATTTAATAGAATTGAAAAAAAATTAAAGACTCATTCTTAAATGATTTATTAAAATTGTGAAATAAGGCTACTTTTCAATTTTCTTTAAGTTTGGAACTCAGATAAAGAACCAAAATAATTTTAAACAAGCAAATAATTATTACCAGCAATAATTATTCTTTCCGGAACATTCATTTTAGATTTAACATCTTCCATCCGAGATGTGTAAATTTCTGGACGCTCTGCGCCCTCAACGACACAAATTTTATCAGGAACATGCATTTTTGACGTTATTTCAGCGGTAAAAGCTGGATCATACAATGAGTCGAATGAACTTGAAGAAGTGTGCCCAGGTGTAGAATTCAAAGACATGATTTTAAACAAGAAATAAAAGCCACTTGATTAAAGTTAATACAGGAAATTCAAAATATACTCATTAAAAAACACCTGCTTAATTCTTATCAAACAAATCCAAAACCTTATTAAACATTTTCTCCTCTGTTTATCATCTGACATTCAACGGTTAAGGTTACATGTGTAAGATGTTTCTCAAATATTGAGAAAACGATCCAACGGATTCAACCAACTGAAATATCAATCAAATAATCGAAAAGTACCATTAGATGGCGCTGTCCAAACTAACCACAACCTTTAGCACATGCGTTAATGGAGTTCTAGTTTCCCATCGTACTCTTTCGAAACTTCAATATCCACTTATTTAAATGAATTTAATTTGGATTTTTCTCTTTTAATTATCTAAATATTGCCGAAGTATATCCATTAGAACCCCCCGAAGTAAAAAGGGCAAGTCTGCGAATGATTGGTTTTTAAACGGAGGTAAAAAAAAAACTCGTACGGTCTGATTCGAAAATAAGCGGGCGTTCAAGTTCATGAACAATGGACTCTAACCGTCTGACGTCACACGGAACCAACACGTGACCTACTGAGCTTGCGATTGGTTACCACAGATACTACACTAGTAGATCTACTAGTATAGTATCTGTGGTAACCAATTGCAAGCTCAGTTGTAGGTCACGTGTTGGTTCCGTGAAGTCTCGAACCAGATAGGCGGTTAGAGTCCATTTGAAAATTAGGATTTATACTTAGTTTGAAATCTATTTTTCAAAACACACAAAATCTAATGGCTACTAATTTGAAACATGCGTGGTTTTTGAAAAAATATGCTAAATTTCTTCATGAAGAGGAATTGCAAAAATTAAATGATGAGAAAGAATACTTTGATGTTTCTTGTAAAGGTTTCTGGAAGGTGATAAAAGTTTCTACGTTAAAAATATATTTAATAGGAAGGATTTTTATTATTACATTAAAAATTATTTAAGCTTACATTTTGATTTAATTTATACCACAAACAAAAATTTTTGTCTACATTAAATTACAACTTTGTAGCAATTTTCTGGAGAAAATAAAGACCTTATTTTGTCTTATTTGGAATCAGATCACTGTCTTTTGACAAAACAGGATATTATACTTGTAAGTAAACAAATCATATTTATAAATCTTCAAATCTATATTTACACTCAATTTAAGGACCCTACCAAAATTTGACTTGCATTAATAATTATATATTTTTCAGGTGTAATTACTTAATACTATCTTCAATTTGACTAAGAGGGGGCTTAATTTTGTCAATATAATAGTTAAATATTAAGTGTTTTATGATTTCTTAAACAATTGTTCTCCATCTTCCCCTTTATTATTCAAAGGGGAAATATTTTTACAAGTATCTAAAATGCAAGTAAAAAACTTAAGTTAAATCAATTTTTGTCAACAAATTTTTTTACAGGAGAGTTTCTACTTACCTTGTAGCAAAACTTGGATAAAAGGAGTTGCTAAAGAAGACAGCTTATTATTATCATATCAGTTAGAGGTAATATTATGAATTAGTCATCACTTCTCATATTAAAATGTCCAACTTAAATTTGCATTAATTTTTTGGTACAATTTTTATCTGTGATCAGTTGGGTTCCAAATATTTTAAACCAGTTATTGTGCTGATATATTGATAAAAAAAATGTGTATATTTCTGTTTTTTGGCATAAGTTTGCCTTGATGTATCAGTAAAATAAGATGAATCCTTATATTGATAGTAAAATGCTTTCATGGGGAATTTGAAATTTTCCCATGTTCTAATTTACACTATATACTATGTTAATGTATTAAGCTAATTTGACACTTGCTTCAAGTCTCCTTTTAAAAGCTTTAAATGGAGCAATAAATGGTTTTAAGAAACAAAAGTATTTTAAATTAAAAAAATTTTTTTTAAGGATTAACTCCATTTATTGTTCCAAAGGAATTGAACAATTAAAAACAGTAGGAAAAGCAGCTAACATTCTTAACAGAAATTATTTTTGTACTTGGTAACCTAGCATTTTTTTTTTCAAAATTTTAACTGACTTTGTCAGAGTGCTACTTATCCAGGGTAGCCCCCGGAAATGCAATTTTTAACAGCCTGAATCCCGGGTTTTATCGAAAATCTCAAGCTCTATATAAGAAAGTGCAAAATAACATCCAATTAAAAAATAAGTGCAGGGCCACAGTTTTAACAACATTTTTTATGAAGAATTCTGTCCCACCATCAGTTCTAAGTGCGATTACATAGTAACTACATCATTCTGAAAGAAATTTTTCCTAGCCGTAGATATGATACATTGGCTGAATGAAATAACTACTAATGTTGGCAGAATGTTCTGTAGTTAAAACATTCAGAACAATATTTTTTAAAAATTCTGTAAGTGTTCTAGAGCATTCTGGATAAAATGATCATTGCTATTGCTCTAATAATTTTCCGAGATTTTTGAAGTCAGTGGCAAGGCAACCCTTCATTGTCTTTAGATCTAAAGTTAACCTAATACTGCTTTTTAGAATGGTAATACACGAAAATTCAGAATTCAATTCTGTGCAGAAGGAGATAGAAATGGAGTTCAAATGCGAAAACAGTGCACAGATATGCTTCAAAAATATTTTATTATCAGCGATTTTGAACATAAAGGAAAGGAAAATGAAGTAGTGAAAATAAATGAGGTATGTGAGATTGATTTCTTATGTAATTTAGAATTTTAAATGACAATTCCATTGGTTTCGATGTTGATAGCATTTTATTTATTTTGCAGATCACACTAAACAGAGTTAATAGTCGTAAAGGTTACATGACCAGTGTACCCAAAGTAGATTTAAAAGAAGTATTATCTCTTTGTTTGACAGATATTTCTTTTCCATCATTTGTAGCTGAAGTTGAACATATGGTCCAGGACATAGCAAAACATTAGCTACAAAAGACTTCTATTTTTCTCAAATGCTGTATAAATTTCAATAAAATGTTTTTGTTTTTAACTGTGGAATTAGTTATTTCTCCAAATTTAATGAAATAATAACATTTAGGTTTTTCATAAAATCATTCTATAAATAAACTATAAGAATCACAATAAGACAAAATGTTATTTTTCTCCATGGAAATAGTTCTATCTTGAAAATTGCTGTAATGTTCATTCGGTATACAATGAGTAAAAAATACTGATAGCAATGATACTAGTTTTCACTGTACAAAAAAACTTTATTAACATTTACATTACTAGCTTTCATTTGTTTCCATAGATGTGCCAGTATTCCTGCATGCCCCAGTTTGTAACTCTCTGCGAATTTCAGGGGAAACATACTGGTGATTATGTACAGTCAATAAACGTAACAATTCTCTCTGTTGTTCAACTGATAAATCATTTTTATAAAGCTGGGCAAAGGTAAGCAAACACTGATGCCACAGTAAAGGAAGTTCTCTGTCATCATCAAAGAACCTAAAACAACAGAAACTATTGAAACTTCTCTCTTGGAACTAAATATGGTAAAAGCAAGAATAATTTAGAAGATTTAAGAACGAACACAATACAGTAGAGTAGAGTGTTGATAATTCTAGTCTTAATTGTTCTAATTTCCCCTAAATCTGAGCTAATCAAAAAGAATCGGTTAAGGTTCCAAATAATAATAAACAAATGCATAACATATAAAAAACATTTTTTATTACATTTCTTATGCAGCCCAAGCCCTATAGTCCGTGTATATAAAATTGGCGGCTCGCCACTATGTCAACGACGTAGCAGTGCAATAGAAATACATTGTGACTCGTGGGAAATGACTAGTAGTGAACCGTTAATTTTATTTACACAGACTATAATACATGACATATGTATGTAAATTAACTTTACATGTAACCTTTCAATTCTAAGCTGCCCGAGATTACCATTGAATCCTCTGGGCAATTTGTGGCAGCTAGTACTAAAAGGGTTAAACATATGATTTTTGTTGACTACATTGTTGACAACAATGATTTTTTTTTAATTTTTCATTTATATACTGTGTATTTATGCACATAAGCAGAGGGCATAAGAAAACTTCTAGTTAACTATTTGCTTATAATGCAGAAATATACAATATTTATCAAATTATATTACTTTCATTACTTCAGTTTTCAATAGTTAGAGATAAGCTCAGTCCCATCCATGTTGAATTAATGAGAATCTACTGTACTAATATTGTATAAGAAAACTAAAATACAAGGAAAACTTCCACTATTATTAGAAAATAAAAAATAGTATTAACAATGTAGCTTTAAAAAAGGATTTTTAAAAACTAATACCTAGCATAGTAGAATAGTTTTTTTAATCTTTAAAAATTTACCACAGTAGATAAAGCTACCAAACTTTTACAATTTGTTCCTTAGGATGTAAATAAAGATATAAGTAGTACTACTTCGATTAAAAGAGCTAGCTGTAACTTATACTTATGATCAACTGCAAAATCAACCAAAAGGTCTTAATGTGTTTTGGGCCAACCAAACCAATTTGGTTTTGCATGAGTGATAAATGTTGTATGACAATGTATGAAACAATGATTCAATATATGATTCAAGTAAACAATGTATGAGGGTTTTGTTTAACTTCCGTTTTGGTCCTGAAAAAAAAAATAGTAAGAATTTTGAAATACTTTGCTACTAGTGGTACACCCTTGAAGATCAACTGGCATGTCTTCTGAAAAATTTGGACATTTTTATCCTATTAGTTATTGAGTTTACAAGTGCACTCCTCGAACTTATTTCCCGCCAGCCCATAAAGAATTTCTCTTCATTCAAACCCTGTTTGCATTAACAATAAACAATCGGCAAGCAGATAATTTTTGCAGTATTCAATTGTGCATGGTTAAAACTATATGTTTTCCAGGCATTGGTCATTCTTGAGCTTTAAAGCATTAATAAACAAGACAATATTGATTAATTCTCCAGCCAAGAGGGAAAACAACTGCCTAAACTGATACAGAGCAGAGCTCAACAAAATGTCAAACTTTTTATGAAGAGGGGATCAGAAAACTTGTGAAAAGGTTAGAGGTGTCCGGAAGCTTCTGTTCTTGAGCTTTACAGCCTTAATAAACAAGACAATATTGATTAATTCTCCAGCCAAGAGGGAAAACAACTGCCTAAACTGATGCAGAGCAGAGCTCAACAAAATGTCAAACTTTTTATGAAGAGGGGATCAGAAAACTTGTGAAAAGGTTAGAGGTGTCCGGAAGCTTCTGTTCTTGAGCTTTACAGCCTTAATAAACAAGACAATATTGATTAATTCTCCAGCCAAGAGGGAAAACAACTGCCTAAACCGATGCAGAGCTCAACAAAATGTCAAACTTTTTATGAAGAGGGGATCAGAAAACTTGTGAAAAGGTTAGATAAATGGTTCAATTTCAAGGTGATTACGAGGAAAAGTAACTAAAAATGTTTGTAATCTTCAGTAATAATCTTATTTTTAAATATGAATTTGTAATTTATTTTTAACCTATCGAAAAGGAGGCTCACTTGTAACTCAATAACTAATGGAGCATTTGCAATCACGTGACTCGCGCCTACAACAGGTGCGTCTCCTCCAGCAGTTAACAGTAAAAAGAAAATAATTCGTCATGACGAATGCTTTTATTGGGGCATTTGCAATCATGTGACCCCGCACCTAACAACAGGGTGTGTCCAACAGCAGTTAACAGTTAAAAGAAAATAACTGGTTGTGACGTCATGTGCGAATGCTCTATAGAAAAAAAATGTCTGATTATTTTCCAGTTAAGATGCAAATTGATCTTCAAGGATGTATCTATCAGTAGCTAAATTATTTCAAAATTTTTACTACTTTTTTTCAGGAGCAAAATGGAAGTTGAAAAAAAAACCCCAACCCTCTTATCTTAAGCAAGGTTATTAGAAAGAAAAGGAACACAAAAGCTAACCTTCGAAAGTGTTCTACAACACCATCAATCACACGGAAGGGAAGGGCATATTTTTTCTCTAGAAGGACCCTCATGAAAACACTGTTGGCTCCACTGTATTCCATCTCAGCTATTCTTAGTAAAGCAGCACTGGAGTGCAAAACTGGAATAGAGGATTTTGCCATCACACTTCCAAATATGGTGGCTTCTCTCAGAGTGCAAGTACGAGACTGAAAAACAATTTTCAAAATATATTTATAAATATAAAATACTACCCCATATATCTAAAAAAAAACCCTGATAATTTTTGAGAAAAAAAATTGAAAATACCTTTATAATTAGGACTTAAGGTGTTTTCTGGATATACTACTTATATTTAAGACAAATTACAGGTTTTCAATAAATTCTTAGAAGCTGTTTAAAAAAATTCTAAATAATTGAAATAAACATTTTAGGTATATTTCTTTCTCAAAACTTTTTTGGGGAAAACTGGTTATTATATGGTTAAAACTTCATTTTGAAGTACTAAATTATATAAGAACATCAACTATAAAACATTTTTTAGTTGACATCAATCAGGTATATAATTCTTAATACACAGTATTTTTAACTAAAATTTTAAATTTTTCCGGAAAAAAATAGGGTTCCCCCTAAGGTTCTGTTTCTTTTCTGGCCATTTCCATCTCTAGTTTAAACCAAAAATTAACGTCTCTTTTAAATTAGATATAATTTAGATTTTTAAAAGTACACTTAAAAACTTAATTAATTACATTTAAAGATTTATTAAGGAGTATAAAACACAATACCTCACATAAAGGAAGAATCATTCCCTTGAAGAATGCAGCTGGTTTGAATAAAGCTTTCACTAATGCCTGAAATGTACCAAACACTTATCAAAGTTATCATCCAACTTATTACTGATGTAATACCAAAGTTAAATGAGGATCTTATTTAGGTCATTTTCAAGAAAACAAAATTCAACTTTCAAAAAATTAAGATTTTGATAGAGCAGTGGTTCCCAATCAGAATAGTGCAAGAAAAGCCCCTTGGGGCAGGGTTGGGTTTCTTCCGGAAGAAACTAGTTTCTTCCAGGACAGTGGAAGAAACTGGAAAAAACCGGAAGAAACTGGAAAAAATGGAAGAAAGTGGAAAAAACCCACTAAACGCCAAACAAATGCTCCACATTTTTAAATTTACTGACTACATAAATGAATAATTTAAACCACAATCTAAAAAATAAAAGTTAATTTAATTACTAATAATTAATTAAAATAATTAATTTTAGAAAAAGAAGTTAAACTTTTAACACTAAATTTCAGGTACTTATGTTTTTAAAGGGGATGTTGGATGGAATGGTTTCTACTATTTCTGTATAAATGTTACCTAACCATTCTTTATTTAAATATTATTAAAAGATTAAAAAAAGAAAAGATTTCTTCCAGTGGAAGAAACCTCCTAGTAAAAACATTGGTGTAATTATTAACTCAGTACAGTACTTGCATATAATTATATTTTTAATGGTATAATTTTATTAGTAAAACATTATAACTTAAAGCTTATTTGTCAATTTTTTTGAATAAAAAAGGTTTCTTCCATCGGGAAGAAACCTATTTCTTCCGGCCGGTTTTTTCCATGGTTTTTATCACTTTGGAAGAAACTTGCCAACCCTGCCTTGGGGGCTCATGGAATTTTATAGTTTAAATCTGATAAACAATTCAATAGTCAGAAAGAAAAATAGGCATCTTTTGGGAGAGTGGAAATTTATAGTATAATAATTAATTGGAAAAGGATCTTATCCATGTCGTTCTCAAGAAAAACCCAATTCAATTTTCTAATAGTTAAGGGAACAAAACTTTATTACTGAGTTCAAAAGTTTTCTTTACTATCCTTATACTTCTAATTTCTTAGCTTATTGGAATCAGATCTCATAGAGCTTATCAGATAATTTACTTTCATATCACTTTAACAGTCTACACCAGTGTTTCCCAACGTGGGGCGCACGCCCCACCGGTGGGCAATATGATTTCCTAGGGGGGGGGAGGCAATTTGAAAATTTTCAACCAAATTTTTTCCCAGGTGGGGGGGCATAGACCACCAGGTTTTATATACTTTCTAAGAAGGATTTTTGAAAAAAAAAAAAGACATGGGGGGGGGCATGGAAAATTTAGAAAGGCTTTGGTGGGGCATGGACCGAAAAAAGTTGGGAAACACTGGTCTACACGTTTACAGTGATAGCAGCGAAGTCATATGAACATATAGGATTCTCCAATAAAAATATAGAACATACAAAAATGTACTTTAAATTTTTACGCAGTTTACTTTTAGATCTTTTTTTGTTAGTTAGATTAGATAATTAATTAATTAAAGCAATATTCAATCATGTTGAATAGTAGAAAATGAAACAATTCTTCACATTAAAATTCTCAAAATTTTGAGTCTTATTGAAACCATATATGCTTTAATTGACTTTTCATTGTTGCTTTGTCATCTGATTTCAAGTCTAAAAGTTGCAAATAAACAACTATCCATGAAATATGCAGTGAAACTAGAGAAAATTATAAAAATATAGGGAATGTTTTGAAAAATCAAGAGCACTGTGGGTAAATCTAAGTCATTTAATAAAAATGTGGAAAGCAAAAATTTCATGAATAAAATCCTCTCAAAGGTGACAACACGAAAAAAAAAATTTAATCTGAGAAAAATCATACTAATTGCAAGTTTTTGACCAGGATAAAGAAGTTTATCTGCATTTCAATCAGAACATGAGAGGAAGCAAGACTTTTTGACCAGTCATCAGGCAAAGAAATATACAGGCAGAGCTGACCACTCTTAGAAAATTCGTTACATGCATCAGTAAAAACAGAATAGCAAAATGTTTTGGAAAAGACTGATTTTTTGATAGAATCTGTCAAAGCAAATTGACATGAAGAGAGAAAATATAGGAACAACTGCTATCACTGAGTTAACACATTGATGGTTAAAGTGAACAGAGTATGTTTATCTTGATTTTCCAGACATGACAATATTTTTTTACAAAAAAATTTTAGAGGAAGGTAAGCAATCACAGAAATATTTTTACACTGATATTGATTTAAATACATGGCACAAAAAATTGACAATTAGTAAGCCTTTTCTTATCATGGGTATAGAAATATGGTAAATAAAAAAAACTTAATCAAATCAAATTAAAATTCCATAATTTGTAGCTTTTTCTGAAAAATAGCAAGTTTTAAAATATTTGAAACTTGGATAAATTTAATACTCAATAGATTTTTTTTCATTAAAGTTACTCCAAAGCAAACATACCTGGTATAGATGGAAATTTAACATCTTACACTCAGCAATATCATCTCGAAGCCGAGGAAGTAAAACGAGATTATAAAACCTAAAAATAAATACTTATTTATTAGACACATGACATCCATTTAAAAATTATAAAAATAAACTATTCTTTTTTTATTACACTTTGATAGCCATTTTTGACACTTAAAATTTCTTTCATCAAATATTTTCTGATTTTCTAAAGCTACTCTCGAACTGATTTCGAGAAAATGTTCATAAAAGTGCCAGGGTTGCTAGATTTAAATCACTTGATTTTTTTAAAAAAATCATTGATTTAAATCAAAAATGTTAAACTGCCACAATTTAAATAAAAAAATAGTTGTAGTATGCTTTAAAATGCTTTGCAAGGTTATTTGCATTTCAATTTTTTTAAAATTCTGCTAGTTGCAGTTGCTTAAAATAACTGGGAGATAGGTTTGGGTTCCTCAATCTACATAAAATTGCCTGTAATTTTAAGAACAAATTGTACTACCAATTACAAAAATATTTACAACGAAAAGAGGAAAATAGCAGCGTTTGGAATCAATAATTGTGATAAATTAAACTAGAATTAAAAATCTACATCCTAATCTAAGTCTACATCCACTTTTTAAAATAAAAGCATGAGAATGATTTTTATCGAAAGCTTGCTTTTATAGTTTTAGTCACGTTTTCCAAACTATTATTTTTTTTTAACATAACTACAGCGAATACTCTGGGTACATGACTGTCAATAAGTTCCTCATTTGATTTTATTTGTATAGTTAATTAATTATTATTTTAAAGAAATAAATGCACAATACATTTAGTGAAATTAATTCAACTGAATTATTGAACTTAAAATTTTTACATAAAATTGATGCATAGATTTTTTTTAGAAATCGTCACCATTTCTTTTAAAAATTGATTTCACAATTGGGTAAAAATTGTTATAGAAAGAAGGATAAAAAATTTTAGTAACTGATAGTACAATTAATTGTTCATTCACCATATTAGGATGGGTTTGGGCATCTCACCATGAAATGGTAGCAAACTACTTCCCTTAATTAATTCAATTAATTAATGCCTAAATAGATAAATATTGGGATATTAAGTAATGGTAAACTATTATATAACATGGATATTACAATATCAGTAAATTATTAAACCAGTTTTGGGAAGTTCAGAGCTAGTAATTCATTTAAATCAAAAAAATCTGATATCTCTCTATATTAAAAAAAAGTAACGGTCACCGCCGCCGCCGCTGTCGCCGCCGCTGTTTCAGAAAGTTTTATTTTTTAACTCTTTGACCTCTCACAACGTAAAAACTAATTGACAGAAATTTATGAAATTTGAAAAGTTTGTAGAGGAATGTTTGGAGAACATTCTCGAATAAAAAGCTAATTGATGTGATTATTAGTTCTGGGGTATTTTTAAGGTCAAAGTTAAAGTTTTTGTTTTTTCGCCGCGTAATCGCGTTCAGCAAAAACTATTAGCAGCAGAACTTTGATTTTTTGCAACCTCTTACTCTGATGTCTGAAGATGTGCACTACGTCGCCCTTTTTTTGAATTTCGAATTTGTTTTAGAGTAATTAATTTTTAAAGTTTCGAAATTTTTGTTACCTTTTTGGTTTTTTCGATCTAAAAGAAAAACTAATCACAATGGGAGTATGATTTTTTAAACACTTATGCTCTTATTTTTTAGAAAAAGATTAGCGTTTAATTCTTTGAAAAATTCGAATTACTTGTGGAATTATTAAGCATCAAAGTTTCATTTTTTTCATAGTTTCACTAGGTCTTCATCAGACGCGTTTAATGTTTATTGGAGATTTTTTAAGTTTTATTTTTGACGGTTCACTAGATTGTTACAAGCACACGTGCACATTATAAATTGAAATGTTTCTTAATGATATGTTTTTTCTACAAGATAATTGATGATTATTAGTAGACTTTCTGGATAAATTATTGATAAGCAAGAGATAGAGCATTCTCACATGACGTCACTTGGAGGACAAAAACAACGTTGCTAAGGCCGTTGTTAGGTAAAGTCATGTGATTGAAAATGCTCTATAGGTATTTTCCTTATTACAAGAGGCTTAATTAAGCCGAGAAAAGGGTTGTGCTGGATTGTTGGGATGAACTAGCGAGCTCTGCTCGCTAAGATCCCAAAGCGATCTGAAAAAGAACTGCGAAGCAGTTACGGGGGTTGGTGAGAGACAGCTCACTATGTATCATACTCACTATGTGTTTGATTTCTTTTATTTTCGACGATTCACTAAATACACACGTGCATACTTTAAAAATTTTCTTGAAATTAAAGTTTTTTGAAGTGCATGTTTTTCCTTATCTAGGAAAGTAATATTTCAGCAATAGGTTTTTTTTTTGGGGGGATGTTTGATTTGGATTAAATTATTTATAAGCAAGAGAGATTTATAAGTAGTTTCGGTTGTAAAGGAGCATTAATTAAGCCGACCAGCGGGGTATGCTGGATTGGTAAGATGAAACAAGCGAGCTTTGCTCGCTGAGATCGCGAAGCGATCTTAAGAGAACTGCGAAGCAGTTCCGGGGGTTGGTGAGCGATAGCGAGCAGGGGGCAGGCCCCCTAGTAAATAAAAAAAATCTGATTTAAATCAAATAAATCCGATTTTTTTAAAAAATCAAAAAAAATCAGCAACCCTGAAAAGTGCCCATTCTTTTATTAGAGAAAATTGCATAAAAATAAGTATGAACAATACATGACTTCGGAAATGAATTTTAAAAAATATTTTAGGAACATAACTATTGAATACCCACAGCCCGGCTCTCACATGTGAGCGAGAAATAGAAAGCTAACGTTGTTTCAGCACGTGTGAGAGGCTTGCTGAGGAGGGAAAGGGGCAATAAATGTCAGATAAGTGAAATCATTACTTTTCTTGTTTATGTGTGTAAAAAAGAAAACTTGCTTACCGTTGAGCCATTTTATCTTTCAAATTTGAAGCAAATATTCTGGTGGCCTGGTACATTGCAGCAGCTGTCCACCTATCAGGATCAGTTATGGATAAGATTTCTTCCCAGTTAGTGAACTTAGGAATAACTTTGAAAGCTTTAGGTAGTTTACCACTACGATAACGTGAAAGAACCTCAGCAACACCTTTATACAAGGGCATTATTTTTTCTAGATCTTCAGGCTTCATGCTTCCAACCTCTGCAAGAAAAAAAAAATACATGTAAAAAAAGTAGGAGCTTTTCTAAAACCTTGAGCTAAGAATAATCAAAGAAACATGATTTAAGTCAGAGGTGGACAACCTGTTTGGTAAGTATACTACTATTAGGTGGAAGATACTTATGCGTGCCACTTCTAATTTTCCCGAAGATTCCAAAAATGCTACACATATTTTCATGTAAGTCTTAGAAGTAGATTCCTGAATGAATATATTGCTCTCCAATTTATTATATTACAGTGATAGCTAAATGTTTATAGGTAAAAATAAATGAAACTATAATATGTATGACATAAAGTTCTTGATACATTGATTTTTTTTGTCATCTTTTTATTTATTTATTTACAATCCGTCAAAACAAACAGAACAAGAAAAATATCCATATCACCTGGGATTGCAACGATCAATGTAGGTGAACAAAACATGCATAGATTAATTACAAAAACTAAAACGTGAAGAAGTTATAAACTAAAGTGAACAATGCATAAAAATAATATAGGAACAGTATAAATATAAATGTATAAACAGGGGTGGCAAAAAGGGTGTCTTAAATTACGGGTTTAATATCAATCAGTCATAAGGGGGTGGTGCATAAAAAATGAGGATAGTTGATATTATACAATAGTACAAAATTTAAGCAAGAAAAATTTCAATATTTTCTATAGAAAATAAAAACTCTTTTAATTTTTTTTTAAATACATGTTTGGATGAACTATTTTGTATTTCTAAAAGTAGTAAATTAAAGAACTTAGGAGCTAAATAAAAGAATTGTTTACAAAAAATAGTTTTTTCAGGTTTAGGTATATCATATACTATATCGGGTCTTCGAGGGTTTATTACGTTACGCCTTTTGCATATTTCTGAATTTAAGTAAAGATAGAGACTTGTTTTTAAGAAAAAGAGTTAGCGAATAGGTAAGATATTCAATATTTTGAAGCTGTTGAAGGAAGGTGCTTGTGGTGATATGAATTTTATATCTTTCCTGGAGCCTACAAATTATTTTTAAATTTATCTGATAGTCTCCACCCCATATTGTTAGGCCGTAATTAATTCGTGATTGAACCCAAGAATGGTAAAGTTTTATTAGAAATTGGCTGTTTACTTACGGCTTTAAATGGTAAAAATTTAGCATAATTAGTCTTAATTTGTCTGCAATAACTTAGTATGTGATTTCCACTTTAGGTTGCAGTCAATATGAAGTCCAAGATATTTTATAGTAGACACTTTGTCTATTGATTTACAATTACAATCATTGTAGTTATTACACTGATAAACATGGTATTTTACTGACAGCTGAATTGGAGAATTTTGTTTTAAATTAAAAATCATATATTTTGTTTTTTCGAGGTTTAATCTTAGACAATTATCAAAAAACCAGTTACTAATTTTGACGAGATCTAAATTCATCTTTTGGATCAAATCTTCATAAGAGTCCACGGAATGTAAAAGAACTGTATCATCGGCAAAACTTATTATTTTACCGTGTAAACTGAGGCTATATAAATCATTTATAAATATTAAAAACAGCAGGGGACCTAAAGTTGAGCCTTGGAAAACTCCATAATTTATTGGAAGGCATTTACTTAAGGTGTTGTTGATCTTGACAATTTGTATACGGTTTGATAAATAGGACTAAAAAGTTATAGAAGTGCCCTCTGAAGTCAGTTTATGTAACAAAATACCGTCATTCACCGAGTCAAACGCTTTCGATATATCCAAATAAAGAGCAGCAGTTTTAACATTTCTTCATAATTATTAGCAAACATGCTCTGGATAATTAAGAATTAATTAAAAATTCTCTTAAGTAGACTTGCATAATATAGAAGCACACGTGCACGCTAAACACAGATAATTTAAAAATTTTTCAAAAAATCTTTTTAAATAATTTAATTTTTTGATAAATAAATTGATTTTTTTCTTACTGTTGTTGATGCATTATTACAGTATTTAGGTGAACCATGGCATACCTGCCAACTTTTGAAAACTTGCATCAGTAAAACCTTTTGCATAACGTTACAAAACTACAATTTGAATTGCTTCAAACAAAAAAAAAGTACAGATTACAGATTGATGCATTATTACCTAAATTATTTTTATTAAGTATTTAAAATTTTCCCATAATTGAAGATAACTGTGAAATTTCTTTGCTTAAATTTATAAGTATGTTAAGTTAAATTTTTACAAGCTTATAATCAGCTTACTTCAATTGCATAGTACTTATCTGATAACAAACTGACTTATCCCCCTTCACAAAATTCATACTACTACAAACCAATTTGGTTACATGAATAGTATCTTGTACCCTTTTTCCCAAACCATTTGATTTAAATTTCTGTTTGGAATCAATTTCAGATCAAATGTTATGATTATAGCTTTTAAAATTTTTTTTCTAAATTTCCATCAACATTTTCAGCAGCATGTGATAAAGATGAATTTAAATAAGCTTGAGTTGCTACGATTAGAAAGCGAAGAGAAACTTTTCAGCGTTAACAAGCCTCAATGCTAATTGAGGGAGACGCGATGATGAACCACAGGTCCGATCTCGGTAAAGTTGTTTTTTCCGCATTGCGATCGGAACACGGGGGAAGCAAACTTACCGGGTGAGCGCGCGCAAAGACTCACGGACGAATCCGAAAAAGATTTGCAAAAAATTTAAATTTCACTAGATAAAAGAATAAAAATTGATAAAATCGTAAGAGCAGGGATTAGGAGATGGTTTTGAAGTAAAAATATATTAATTAGAGAAAATCGTTTAGGTTGCGAATGTTTTGCATTTTCATGGATAGTTAAGTGGAAAGAAATGCAAAATCCGGAAAATTTTCTGATCCATCCGTACAACCACAAAACTAGAAAGAAATCCGTAAATTTTACGGACAATCCGTAAAAGTTGGCAGGTATGCCATGGGGATGTCATTATGTTTTAAGTCAAAATTAAAATGACTGGGGTCACTCTCTTAATTAATTTGCAGAAAACATTTAAAGAAATTATTGTGCGCAGAAAATTTTTTGTTTTATCCAACTATGCTCTTAAGAATACTTTTGTTTAAATTATTAGTATTCACTTTTCAGAAACAGTAATTTCTAATTTAAATGCAAATGTATCAGATGAATATAAAAAAATTGTATTGTTAAAAAATAATTATGTAAGGCTACAAAACCCTTATAATTGGAGCAAAATAATGAAAAATACATTAAAATTTACTTATATATATATATATATATATATATAACTCATCTTATAATCTTTGAATTTAAACTAGATAAAAAATGCAAACTTGAAGCAGCGCCAATGCTGCATGCAACAAGAGCATGAAAATAATTAAGGCAAAATAATTAAGGCAAAATAATAGTTCTATCCAGTTGAATTAAGTTTGGCTCTTACCAGTGATGGAAGTATTGTCAGCTTTCTGGATTTGAGTATTGATTTTTCTGTTGATGATGCAGTGAATATTGAAATATATGATAAACGAAATGATTTTAATTTTAATATCGTTAAACTTATATATTGGAACTCCAATATCTCTAGAAACATATATAGAAATACAGTTATTGGACAAATTAACAGAATTAAAACTATTTGCAATGGAAATATTAGCATAATTAAACATTTAAAAGAGCTGTATAAATTGTTGGAATCTAACTTATATCCATTGGGATTTTTGAGATCAATATTTGACAAACTGGCAGTTGGAGTTTCTCTTCCCTAAAATGGCATCAGAGAGTTTTTTGGTATAAGCTCTCTACCACGGTATTGATGCATTATGTTCTTTCACTTTATGATTATGGTATGTTGTTTTTGATGTTCAAATTAATTATGGGATTTGATTTTCATGTATATGTTAAGGGTCGTTTGGGTACCATGGTTGGTTGGAATTTTGTATGTATGTACTCTCCAACAACCAACAGAAAACGACCCGTCCACCATGCTTCTGTTTGGTACCCCTGATGAAGTGACAGAGGTATGGTGGACTTTATTAATTTTTATTAATTGTTGTGGGTTTTGTTTCTGGCTCATTTGAGTGGTTATTTTAATTATAAAAATTATTTTGCCTTAATTATATATATATATATATATATATATATATATATATAAGTATTTAATGCAAATGAACAAACTTAGATTAAACCCTTTCAATCCAATTTGAGATTGCCATTAAATCCTATGGAAAACTTGGGGTGGTCAGGATTGAAAGGGTTAAACCCCAAAACATCTTTTAAGTTTACAAATTATAGATGACAAGCAAAGGAGGTAGCATAATAATTTAAAATGTCTTAAAACAAAATAGTCATCTGTAGTATTCAACAAGACTATTTACATGTTAGGCCATCTTTAAAGGATAGCAAATTATAGAGGAAGCTCTCATTGTGATGATTGTGATCAATCCAACTTGATGATAATCGGAGCTTATATAGTAACTCCAAGTAAACAATAGGCAAAAGAAGATACTCTTGTTGCTTATATCTCCAGTAAACAGGCAATAGAAGAACCCATATTTGATATTGTTTCTTGTGTCTAAGCCCTGACATTTAAGGGTCCCTTTGTTAAGAAATTGGTTAATAGGAATAATTTGATTATAAGGTTTTACATACCAGAATACATAGTGTTTATTTCCGTCTTTTTTTCTGTTAACTTCTCTTTAATGATATCAGCCAATGTAGCGCTTTTGACAGGGTCTTTGCAGATGAATTGTTCCAAAGCCTTTTCATCTTCCTCGCTGATTTTCTATTAATACAAATTATGAAGTAAATGTTATTATACATTGAAAATGATCAAGACTTGCATTTTTAAAATTAAAAAATTTATTATTAAGACATTAGACAGTAATGTCAGTGCTATACTTAGAACTGTGTACCAGCATTATTGATCAATGTTATTCTAGTCCAGGGATGGCCAACCCAAATGATCTTGAGGGACACTTTGGAAAACCACAATACTCCCGCGGGCCGCATATAAAATTTTAACCTATGAGCTGCTCAGAATGACAGTGACATAAGTTGAAAAGTATAAAATGAGTATTTAGATTAGGGAGTTTAGGTATTAAACAGGTGCCGTTAAAAAAACATTCTGAATTACTTGAAACTAAGTTAGGTGCATACGCACTACTACTGTCATTTTAATAATCTCTCAAGTCTGAAGACGAAGTCCCAAAACCTCAATTTTTAGTGAAAAATAAAAACAAAATTAATTGATACCTTATTTCTTCGTCTAAATTACTACATTTATGAATGCAAGTATGGTGTGATATAGTGACAGCATAATTAAGATATTGAATATGATATGTATTGATGAGATCAGTGGCTCATGTAGAAATTTATTTCGGGAGGGGCCCAAAATTACTCCTCAGCCTCTCACGCATTTTTAATAGGTCAAATGTAACTTTTTAATACATTTTTAAGTAGAATTTGCGCCCTAAACAACTAAATGTAAGAAAAGTTGTTAATAATAAAGGTACAAGTACCAGAAGGGGGTCTGGGGGTCCTCCCCCAGAAAAGTTTTGAAAATTTGACTAAAAAAAACAAGATTTTAACTAGTTTTGGTACACCTCGTCTGAATTTTGGAGATACATTTGAGGTGGGCAATTTTGGGGCATTTTTGCAACTAAACATTGTTCTTAAAAGAAAATTATAGCTCGAAGAGTAAAGTTTTTTTTAAACTTTCGAAAATTCTCGCGGGCCGCAAAATTAAATCAAGCGGGCCGCATGCGGCCCGCGGGTTGGCCATGCCTGTTCTAGTCATTAGCTGGTTTGACAGGAAATTGGGGGGAAAAACGCCATTTTAAAATTATATTTTCAGGGTCTAAAATATTTTGTTTTCCTTTTACTTAACTAATAATATTTTTTATCCAATTTTGATTCAATACATTGATTTGACTTATCCTCCAATTATCTGAGCTTTTTAGTGTTCCAACCACCCCTTGGCCTAAAAGTGGCAGTTAATAAAGATTCTACTGCATGTAATTCTATAAGAAGAAAAATTATACCATACTTCTAGTCCAAGAAAGTTAGCTCAAAAAAGGGCTTCCTTCGGAACTAATTGTAAAAGAAAGTTTGATGGTTGATTCTTATAGGAAATTTTCCGTAGAAAACGATGGTGAAAAGTCTACCGAGCTACGACGTGTCCTTTAGCCAATATGGCGGATTTTCCAAAATGGCGGCCGCTTATTTTTCACATTTTTATTTTTTACGTTTTTACATGTAAATACATATTTTTTTTGCATAACATAAATTATTCTCTATTAAATTACCTATAAAATGGTATATTAACCAAGATTGTGCGATATTTAGAACCTAATAAAATAATTTTCAAAATGGCGCCCGCATATTTCAAACTTAGTGGAAAATGGATATTTTTGAATTCTTACCCACCTTTAAGAGTATTTACCCTTAAGTATCGGTAAATTATGATTACTCTGCATATTTTACTTAATAACATGTAAAACTTCTAATTTTTAAGAAAATACACAAATTTAAAGCAAACATATATTTTTAATCTTGACTATTTATTCTGATTATTACAACATTTTCCAACATTCCCTTTGATTTTATGCATACAAAACATTATTTTCTTTGAACAAATAATAATATTATAATATATTTCTAAATAATGTAATGAATTTTAGGTTAATGAAAATTAAATTTATTTAATTATTAAAACTTAAATTTAATTATTTTAATTTTAATATCGCTAAGTTCTTAATAAAAAGTAACCTTCACTAAGTTTTTTTAACGTTATAATGTCTAATTATATTTTTAAGAACTATTTTAATCATCTTCCATATCTACATGTCCAGTATTGCAGCAGCTAACACCTCTACAGTCGCTACAAGCACTTGTACATATTGTACCTTGATTTCTGCATATACATTGTACGGTAGCATATTGGCTAATTTTAAATCCACATTTGACAAATTTCAAAAGATGGTCTGGAGCAGGTGCTTTTTTCATCTCTATAGGTCTCAAACCTCCTTCCCGTAATTCCCAACCCCAGTCACATGGGTCCATGGAAATTCCTATCCACTGCTGCTTGATGATAAACTCTTAAACAGTGAAAGTTATTAGAATCTATTGTAGGAGGCAATATTTCTGGTGTTACTTGGACTGATTTCGTAGCTTTTGTTTGAAAGTTTGCAGTCTTACGTCAATTAAAGAGTCTCCCACTCTACCCCCTAGAGAGATGTCATTGCTCTATTGGCCAGCAGTCTGGATTTGTTACTACAATGGAAATCACCATAAAGAAGGACATTTTTCTTTTAAACAGTGATAATAAACAAGCCTTCATAGATCATCTATCAAAAAAGTTAGCTGAATCTGGATGTATTACGAAACAAGCAGAAGACGATGCAGATGTCATGATCGTAATTGAAGGCATCACATCTGCACTGAATCAACCGACATCTGTTATTGGTGAGGATACTGATCTTCTGGTGTTACTAATCCATCATATGAACTCTAAGTCCTGTGACTTATTTTTAATACCTGAACCAAAAAAAACTTCAAAGAATTCAGTCATATACAACATAAAGGAAATTCAAGAGAAACTTGATGAGGATGAGTGTTCCAATATCCTTTTTGGTCAAGCTAGGCTTGGATGCGACACTACGTCCCAACCATTTGGCTTAAGAAAAAGTGATTGTCTAAAGTTAATTTCAAAAAACGAGGATTTCAAAAATCAATGTGATGTTTTCAAAATACCCGGACTGCTGGCCAATAGAGCAATGACATCTCTCTAGGGGGTAGAGTGGGAGACTCTTTAATTGACGTAAGACTGCAAACTTTCAAACAAAAGCTACGAAATCAGTCCAAGTAACACCAGAAATATTGCCTCCTACAATAGATTCTAATAACTTTCACTGTTTAAGAGTTTATCATCAAGCAGCAGTGGATAGGAATTTCCATGGACCCATGTGACTGGGGTTGGGAATTACGGGAAGGAGGTTTGAGACCTATAGAGATGAAAAAAGCACCTGCTCCAGACCATCTTTTGAAATTTGTCAAATGTGGATTTAAAATTAGCCAATATGCTACCGTACAATGTATATGCAGAAATCAAGGTACAATATGTACAAGTGCTTGTAGCGACTGTAGAGGTGTTAGCTGCTGCAATACTGGACATGTAGATATGGAAGATGATTAAAATAGTTCTTAAAAATATAATTAGACATTATAACGTTAAAAAAACTTAGTGAAGGTTACTTTTTATTAAGAACTTAGCGATATTAAAATTAAAATAATTAAATTTAAGTTTTAATAATTAAATAAATTTAATTTTCATTAACCTAAAATTCATTACATTATTTAGAAATATATTATAATATTATTATTTGTTCAAAGAAAATAATGTTTTGTATGCATAAAATCAAAGGGAATGTTGGAAAATGTTGTAATAATCAGAATAAATAGTCAAGATTAAAAATATATGTTTGCTTTAAATTTGTGTATTTTCTTAAAAATTAGAAGTTTTACATGTTATTAAGTAAAATATGCAGAGTAATCATAATTTACCGATACTTAAGGGTAAATACTCTTAAAGGTGGGTAAGAATTCAAAAATATCCATTTTCCACTAAGTTTGAAATATGCGGGCGCCATTTTGAAAATTATTTTATTAGGTTCTAAATATCGCACAATCTTGGTTAATATACCATTTTATAGGTAATTTAATAGAGAATAATTTATGTTATGCAAAAAAAAATATGTATTTACATGTAAAAACGTAAAAAATAAAAATGTGAAAAATAAGCGGCCGCCATTTTGGAAAATCCGCCATATTGGCTAAAGGACACGTCGTAGCTCGGTAGACTTTTCACCATCGTTTTCTACGGAAAATTTCCTATAAGAATCAACCATCAAACTTTCTTTTACAATTAGTTCCGAAGCAAACCTTATTTTTCTTGGACTATTCTAGAA
Source organism: Tetragnatha montana (assembly GCA_963680715.1). Lineage (NCBI taxonomy): Eukaryota > Metazoa > Arthropoda > Arachnida > Araneae > Tetragnathidae > Tetragnatha > Tetragnatha montana. The sequence goes on from OY796681.1 coordinate 18,244,841, forward strand.
GCATAAGACAATTTGGATGGATAAATATTAGCATTATTTTCATATATGAGCATAAAATTTTAAACACTTGTAAAAAATATTTTTTTTTTACTCCAAATAGTACGTGTTGCATTAGGGTGGTCCTAAGTGTAATGGTAAAATTTTTTTTTCGGAAAATCTTAAGTCGCACCCCCTAATTTTTTTCCTTATGGGGTAGTAAATAACTGGTAAAAATTTTATCCGAATCCATACATATTAACATGTGCCGCAAAAAGGGTGAAAATCTGAAAAAAACATCAAAATTCTCAAAACTTTGAAAAATCACAAAATTTATTAAAAAAATATTATTAAATATACTTCAATACTTTTTTGACAGAGAATGCTTCGAACATGAAGAATATTGACCGTTATAGTCTTTGACGGTTTTTAAAAGGTATTGTTTTTGCTCCTCATTATGCGTTAAAATACTGTTTATTCTTCAATTATCTTGATTCCGCTTTCTGCAGCATCATTTACAACAGACAAGTTATTAACGACTTAAAACCTTCCTGATAATCTTCACACGGGTTCCACCGTTAAAGGATCCATATAATAAATAAATAACTTTAATCTTTGAAAAAATTTGAGGTTCGTTTTGACATAAAATCGGCTAGATTTTTCTTTGATAGTTTTACCCAGTTCTTCAAAACTAATTTGCAACCGCTTTGATACAGTGGTGGATTAAAACTCTTTAAACTCTCTCTAAACTCTTTGGCTATCAAAGCTCTTTGCTGTGTGGGGACAGTCTCATCAAAAAAGGCTAGGGCATCTGTCTCCTCGATAAGATACTATCCAAGACTAATCATTTTCTTTGTTATTGCTAGATATATATATATTTTTCTATTTCTCTGTAGAAAAACAGGTCCCTCAAGAATTTCAAATCTTGAAAGGGGGTATTGTGAGCCAATTTGAGCATCAAACCAAGCCCTAATGTATAACTTAACAATAAATACTCATATCTTTTAATCCTTGTAGTTTTTGATTATCCAAATTAAATTAAACTAATTTCTAAAAATAAACATCTTCAAGCAATAAATTGCTTTAGACATCCATCTCGCATGATGGAAAGCACTAGGTTGTCTAAATTTAATCATTTTTACTTCTTGATAATCTAAAAATGCTATTGTCATCTGTCGGAGCTCTTGGTAGTTATCTCTCGGTTGGTGTTTTGTACTTTGATGAGTACTTTGGTTTATCGATAACATCCCAAGATTTTTGCACCGTTCTTAATTCCCGTACTGGATGCACTGGTGTCACAGCACAAGGCTTTGATTGTGTCCAATTTGTCATAATCAACGAGTAAACCATAAATAGCTGCTGCAATGTCTTCTCACAACCCTCATTGGAAGATCCTCCACTTTACCTTAAATCCTCCATTGGAGTTCACTTATAATAATGATTTGCACTTTATGTTTACCTTTTATTACCCTACATAATCATAGTGTAGGATGCATTCAAGTTTATTATAAAATCCATGAAGAGATTCTGCCTTTAAAAGTCTCTTTTTTAAAACGCCCGAGCACCGTCCGTAAGGTCTACTGTCATGCGGGAGAAAAAGCGAGGGGAGCCGGCTTTCCTCTAAGGGTGTCACGTAGTTCTGCGCCTTTATCGTAGTCTAACTTCAATCGCGATGCGGCACGTGTTAATATTAAAATATCGGGAAAATATTTGTTATACTTTCATTTTATACCTAAAGGAAAAAAGTTGGGGGGTGCGACCAAAGAAATTCCGAGTTTGAAAAATTAGGACCACCCTAGTGTTGCATATCACATTAAAGCCCATAAAAATACCTTTAAAATGAGACAAAAACGAAATTTCTAGCCCCTCGTTCTAGAGTTGTAAAGGATCTAGTTATTACCTGTTAAGAAAAAAAATTAACACTGGTTTCTTCATATATTCCATGGGTACTACCTTTAACCCAAAAAATATGGAAATCAGAGACATCAAGGTCCAAACCTTGTGTTGATTTGACAATGACATGGAATGAATAATGTTAAAAAATATATTTGGATTTTGCAGAAGACACTGACTCATAAAAACTATTAACATAAGCTTGATTACAAAGGACTTGGAATTGTGTGGAAAGGAAAGGTATTTTTCCTCGACTTACTGATTACAACATTTAAGCAATGAAAGCCAACTTACAATTTCTTCCATGTAATCACTTCCACAATTTGGAAGAGCCAAATCTTCATCCTCATCATCTTCAACAGTTAAATGGCTGAATAGCTTAGAAGTCAATAGTTGAGAAGATCTAAAAAAAAGCACTTATTAGTAGTTATTGAGAAAAAATGAAAAAAATTCCCAGACTTTTGCACAACTGAACTTAAAACATTTTTATCTGATTTATGGGAACTAATTTTATTTTATTAGCACCCCTGCTTATAATGCAAAAATTTTGCGTACTATACTGGAGTTCCAAACAAAAAGAGGGTGTCTGGGGATCCTTCCCTAGAAATTTTTCTCTTAAAAGTGCTGTTTTAAGGTATCCGCCTACCACTAAAATATCAATTTTCTATGATTTTATCGAAAGTATTTTTTTATATATTTGAGTAGATACTTTTCTGCAGTTTTCCAAAACTGGTTTACTTTTAAATTTAAGAGAATTAGAAGAAAAATAACAGAAATTACAAAAATAGTTTAAGCATTGAGGAAAATACATTTGAAGGCATTTCTCTCAGAACTATATTTTACTTACCATTTTAATGATTATTCAATTTCTAATAAAGATATTTACTAAATATTTTAACTATGTGTTTATGACAGTATAAGGAATCAGATGGCCTATGGGTTTGAGTGTGAATTAAAAAATATTTATTTTTAGATGTTTAGAGTAAAAAATGACAGGAAATTTTAGGATTTTTTCACGTTAGTTCATATTTTACCATGTAAAACTTTTCAGTTTCAAACCTCACCTTAGATAATAGTCCATTTTGAAGACAAATGTTGGTTTTATCTTGATACCAAATGCTATTAATATTCAAGCAATACTTTTTTTCTACAGTTCTAGGGGTTTTAGTTAAAATTCACTAAAATTTTGCACAAAACGAGCAATTTTAAAAAAAATTAAATTGATATCTCAAAAGTTTCAACGTTTTTCTTCATTCTGCACCTATTTGAAACCAAAATAACAGAAGTGCCAAGTTTCAAAAGGCTTTTAGTAACCAGTGCTGATGTAATTAGTAACTTTTCAGTAATAACCTTGTTGATGATTGATTCACTGTCCTCAGGATCTAACTATCTTGATTGCGATTCGGATGATGTGATCCCAAACTCGAGTATTTCCCTGACCCACATTTTCCTACACTAAAATTTGATTGGCTTAATTATTTGGATAATGAATTAGGTAAATTTAAATAAGTACTAAATTAGTTTTAATTATATTTTATTGAAAAAATTAGATAACAGAAAAAACAAATCCAACTTAAGTATAATTTTCAAGATTAGTATGAATATTAGGTAATTCATTAAATTTATCTTATTCAATATCCTAAAAAAATTATATGAATTAAATAAATTGGAAAATTTAGAGAGGGATATTTTATTAAAATATTTTGATAATCGTAATCTTAACTATTTACGTATTACCAATTCAATAATTTAACTAGCAAGGTAATTTAAGTTGAATTTCTGAAAACAAGTTTAATAAAAATAAAAATTTATGCATAGAAATACTTTATGAATTTAACTCTAAATATTGGAGAACACCTATCTTCCAAAACAGATAATTTAAGAATTATAATTTTAAGTAATTAGAGAGTCCATAACAAGAGATCCACTGCAAAAGAGTTGTGATTATTTTCTGCAGCTGTGGCGCAGAAGGCAAAACGCAAGGTAGAGAAGATTGAACCCAAACACAATTTGGATAGTCCCTTTATTCCCCAATTTGCATCACGGCTTTATAAAAAACCGTACATGGAAAAGTCCAGGGGCCGATCACAAAATGCGTATCGTAAGGCAGCGCAGACCAACGCGGTGCCGATGCGCGCCGTGAGCCGGTGATTTCACGAACAGCCGGAGAGGCAATCGTGTACGGCCAACATATTTGCAACTTTAGGAAAGGAAGATAAATCTTCATTCTGATAAAATCATTATGAAATTGAAAAAAATTCACGAATCCGCGAAAGAATAGTTAAAAATCCGTAATTTTATATCGATGTCCGTAACACCGTAATTTTCTATCGAATCCGTAAACATTACGGTCAAATCGTAATACTTGGCACCTGTGAAATAATAAAAAAATAATTTATAAGTACCTTTTTTAAAAAATTTGGCCCCAAAGGTAGGCGGATACCTTAATTTATTTGGAACCATTTTGAATAACATCTGAATAGTATAGCTCTGTCTACGCCAGTGGTTCCTAACTCAGAGGAGTCCGCGGACCACTAAGTCTAAAATTAGAAACTTCATGGACCATCCTTTGTAGCTTAAAATCCTATCTTCATAAAATTGCAAGATGGAAATTAACTACCCCCTAATTAAGCATGGAAATTTATAATATGCTCTGAAATATAACTATATTTTATGAAAACTAGAATTACATCTCACGAGAATAAGTGTAATGGGACCCACATAATAATATAGCTGTTATTTTCTGAACTCTTAGTTGAACTATAAATATTTATACTAGAAAAAAGTATTGCCAATATTTAGTGGTGACTGTAATCCCCACAAATTACACAGCCAAAAGTATAATTCAAGCTTTTTCATGTTCAATTAATTCAAATATCAATTATTTATAGGAATTTTTTTTTTGTTTGCTTCCAGTTCCCTCCACGGACCACCTTCCAAGACTCTCACTGACCACCGGTTGAGAACCACTGGTCTACGCTGTAGACTTTTTGAGGGAGAAACCCGAACCAGGAAAAAGTTGTAACCTTCCCCCGAACCTAATAAAATTTACCCGAACCTTATGCATTGCTCCTATGGAGCTGGCAAGGGCTTCCCCTGAACCAGGTTCGTAGGTTCGGGCACTTTTTCCAGGTCTGGAGAAACCAGAATATAGTGGTCATCATGGAACATGTGCCAGGAAACGATTTACTTTTAAATTTGTTTACAATCATAAAAAAGGCTTAATATAGTAAAATATTTAAAATAAAATGTTTAATAAAAATTATTTACTATTGTCAAATGAAGATTTTACATAAAATTTTCCAGTTTTAGGAGGAGGCCCAGCCCCCCTCTTGCCCCTATGTATGTATCCATGATACTTTCGCATTATCCTGTTGACCGTTCAGCGACCATCAAATTCAGCTGCACATGCACAGCTGTAGAAAAGTCAATGGGCTTTGATAATGCTTTCTGACACAGTGGTACGGTCAACGGAATAATACATAAGAACCTTAAATTCAATTTAAAAATCTGAAAAAATTATTAATAGGTAGCTGTATTAGTAACAATTTATGGGGAAGTTTTGAAAATAAGATATATAAGTAGCTAGACTGCTTAAAACAATAAAATCGTTTGAAAATCCCCACTAAAGAATATTTTGTCAGTATTTCCAATTAATATGTTTACTTACCCACTTGCTCCTACTTCTTCTTGCAAGTGTTCTTGTTGTTGTTTAGCTTGTGTCAAGATTTTCTTGGTTAGTTTGTCATCCACAAACTGTAAAGAAAAGAGCAGCATTTTACAAAAAGAAAAGGGATGAAAATTATACCTGGCCTGTTATGATGGGATTTCAAAATCAGACATTTAAAAATTCACATTTCTTTTTTTACTAATCACATGTCACCAGGTGTTATTTTGCAAGACAAATTTTTGCTTCTTGCAGCCTTTTTTATTTGGATTTCATTTTGCGCTTTCTTATGGAGCTCGAGATTTTTGAAAATTTTGATAAAACCTAGAATTTTGAGATATACATGCTGCTTGACTATGCTGTGGCTATACCATTGACAGGTTTATCAACTTTTCAAAAATAAAATGAAACAAGGGTGCAGCTTTGATAAGAGTCCTCCATCCGACATGTTTATCCACAAAAATGTGCTTAGGTGTCATCATTTGAGCTTATGGGCAAACATGGGGCTGGAGGACTCTTATCGAAGCTGTGCCAAAACAAAAAATAACGTAATCTAATTAGAACTAAATCAAGGATTTATTAAAAAAACAAGTACAACAAAACAATTTACCCCTCCTGAACACAGTGAATAATAACCTTAGGAGATTATTCACTGGCATGCAGATATTACATGAGTACCCAATTTTTAATTTAAATAATGTGATAAAAAACCAATCCACTTTAAAAAGTCAAGAAAAAGCTAATAATAATCCAAAATTTTTATTTTAAAATACATTTTTTCCCTTAGATAAATTAAAGTTGAACTACAAATACAAATCATGATGATTTACAAGTTGGCCAGGTTTACGCTAACTTTTAACCTAGCACATCAGCAATTTAACAACTTTAATGCTTTAAGTACTGCACATAGTATTTAACCATGCTTTGGTTCTACTTTAATGCCAGTTAGCAAAAATCCACCAGTTCCAGACATTGTATAACAGGGATGTGTTCTTTCTGGAAGAACCTGATACTTCCGAAACCATGTCTCCGTGATATTCAGAAGAATTATATCGCCACGAGCTTTAAGTTTTACATAACAGTCAACAAGAGGCTCTTGAAACATAGAAAATATAGCAAAAGGCCTGGATGAAGACAGAAATTCCAAAAGTGGTAGAACATTGGCTGGATGATTCTTCACAGCAACAAGAAGGCTGTCCATGGACTTGAGGCTCAAGATGTCTTTAGCCTTAGATATATGAACTCTTTTCTCTGTTTTAGGGTCTTGGATGTCAGCTGCACAGTTAGGAATGTCCATAGCCTCGGTATCATTTAAATCTTCCTGTAATAGTGACATAGCAGTATGAATATCAATATTGTACAAGAGAGACTGGAGAGTATCCTCTGCTATGTTCAATGCTTTGATTACTGGTTGAGTAGTGCGAATGGAAAAAGGACCAAGGTGTAACTGTACAATGCACCCTTCATTACCAAGTCTTTCTAACATTGCTGCTGTGAGAAGCCCAACTACTGTCTCCATAACCATATACTTTCCTCCAGACATGACATTGCAAAATGCAAGCATTTGGGAGAGGGAATCAATTCTCAAATTGCAGATTTTTAGGGGGCCCTGCATGTAATACATCTCTGTAAGGAGGCGTACATTGGGTTTGAGCACTTGGATGTAATTCATGTATTTCTGTTGTTTCTTCCTCAAGTACTTCTCCTTGGCAAATGCAGTTTTTTCTTGAAATGAACTGCTGTTCTCGACAATGATCTTGACCATTTCCTGACCGGAGATTCCCTGTTTCTTGAAACCTTCGATGTCGCTCGTGGTCAGTTTCTGGGATTCTCCAGTATCTGTTAGAGACCGGTTGTCTTTTGTTTCACCATCTTCGTCTACTTTGATGAGCAAATTTCCAATACTTTTCGCATTTTCAAGCCTCTTCAACGTCCCATCCGATTTCATTTCGAAGAAAGAACCATACGGATAACCAACGGCCGCAAACAAATGTGCTTTTCGCTTCCCAAAGAATTGAGGTTTCTTTTTATTAAGTTCTACCAAACGCAAAACAGAGTCCGTTTTAGCAATGACAAAGTCACCTTCTTTAATCACTTCCATATTTCAATTGTACAAATATGAGAGAAAATCTAACAGGGTACATGCAACGCACACGTGCTCCCAGTAATGGCTGAAATGACTTACCTCGCCTTCTTCCAGATGGACTCTTTCTTTTATTCGGGTAGAAGATTTTGCATATCTGTTGTCAGTTATCTGTTGCTCTAAAGGACCAGAACGCACGTCTTTATTTTTACTTTTCCTAGCTTTACCCATTTTTTACGAATATAAATTCAAAATTTTACCACATGCAAAAATATAAAAACAAACAAGAGCGTTCAATTACGGTTGCGGGCAACATCTTCCATCGTCTCCATGTGATCGATCTCCCTTTTTAAACATTTTCAATAAGCAATCAATCATCAAATTCGATAAATTTTGAAACACCTAAGAATTAAGTAACGTATTATTGAATTCACATTATTTTGTGGAAGGTTCCGATACACAAACTACAAACCTTTTTTTAGTAATTACAGGATCTAAACAACTAATTATTCTTATTTTGATTTTTGACTCATAGCTTCTTTTTTTCCTTTTCTGCTTCCCGATCCCGAATCCCGACCCGATAGTGTTTCTCTGATTCACCGCTTTGGTCACAAGCACACAAGTAAATAAATACCTGTGGAGTATTTCTTGCGTCCGATTAGAAAATAACATTATCAGTCTTTGACGCTTCGAACAACACGATAGAACTGTCACATTAGCTCTCGTACCTCCCATTTTGTTTTAAGTGTGTGTTTTCACTTATCCTTACAAAATATTTTAATTTTTCTTTGATATAAAGATAAAATCAGTTTGAGATTTACCTTTAGTTTAATTAACGTGTGATTTTATGATAATTTATTATTGTTACGGTATTAATTGTAATCTAGCTAATTTTCTATAAAACTTCCTTATAAAACGGTGTCCATAAACAAGGAAATCATTCGGCCCGATTCAGATTGTTTGTGGAAAGTTGATTTCTATTCTAAACAATTTTCTTAGTCTCTAATAATTGACATTGCAGTCCTTAGTATTATGATTGAATCCCCAGCCTCATAGTCCTTCATGGCAATGGGAATGGAGAATTGCTGCATCTCTAAAAATTCGAAGTTTTCAATTTTAACTCATTGAAAATTCTTGCCTGAATCCGAAAATACCCTTATCTCTTCTGAGAAAAATTTTGTTAGTTAATTATAAGATCTTTCATTACAGAAAAGCTGACATCAAAAATGCCTCTCGGAAATATAGGAAACGATTTAGAAAATTTAGAACACTAGGCCCAACACATGCAGGAAGAAGCCCCCATGTTGCCATATTTGGTATTATATAAATGTAGATGCGTGAAAATTGTTTGATTAGTGTGAAAATTCACTATTGTCAGTGTCAGACATGTTCTCGGTTATTTTTTACATTGCTAAAAGGTTTGGAATTTTTATTTTCGATTTAAAAAAGTAATGAAAAAACATTCTAGGAAGTATTATAAGTTATTTCTACTATAAATTTTTGTTAATTTTTTAAAATTAGGGGGCCCCCAAATTGTGGGGCCCTTAGACCCTGGCCTAATGGTAAACCAGGCCCTCTAATTGTAAACAAGGCTACCATAACGTCACAAGCTGTTTCAGCTCAGACCAAAATGAAGCTATTTTAAATTTAAAATTACTTAAATTTTAGCGCTTTGAAAGGGATATTAAAAAGTTTTTTGGAAGTTTTATGCCATAATAAACACATTAAGATTTTAAAAAAAGGTAATGTAATTGTCCATTACTTTATATCGGTTGCTAAGTTGGGGCTGAATTACAGGCGACCAGTGAATCGGCTGCTGACCAGTGGCGAATCCAGGATTTTTGTCTGGGGGGGCTGAGTTTCATGTGTCGTAACTCCTATTATATAGACTTTTTATATGGTACTAAAATATACTGCAAAGAAACTGTGACCTTAAAAACCTATCAATAATAAATATGGTACACATTTTTTACAGAATTTTTTTTTTAATTTTTACTTACATGATCATTATTAAAATTTTAATTTTGAAATCATTACAAAATTTATAATTCTCGGCTCCTTTTGGCTTAATTTATCCTGCACTTCATTAATATTTATATCAACACCATAATAAAATATTCGAAAATTTAATCAATTTTTAAATTCATAGATTAAATTATGGAAATTTCAAGTTTATTTAGGTCACCTTCACATCAAAAAATGCAAAAAAAAAAAAAAACCCTCAAATGTTTGCCAATTTAGTTCGGGTTCAGTGGCGGATTGATGCAATTTTGTGGGTGAGGGAGGTTAGATGGAGTATTCAATTTGAAGTAGGTCCTCCCTGGGATATAAATTTTTTAAAAATAATATCTTTAAAACTAGTACTGTTAAGCTTAAGCTGTCTTGAGACTTAAAACTGATATGAAATAAGTTTGAAAATTTGGACGTAAAAAATCTGTGGGCAGTATAGAAATCCAAGTAAAAAGGGGGTCTGGGGGTTCCTCCCCCATAAAATTTTTGAAAATTTGACCCTTAAAAACAGCAATTAACTCGTTTTTATTCTTTTTAGTCCGACTTTCGAAGGGGAGGCTGGGCCCCTTCCTTTAACCCCCCTATATACGCCTCTGGCCCACTACAACTTCATTTTGTATAGGGTAGAAGCGCATGTTTTTCACTTTTTTTTTTGCGTATAAAGACAAAAAAATCACCGTTTTTCAGCACACTCTAGCAGCAGAACCACTCTTCAGAAAATCAAATTTAAGCAGTGAAATTTTGTTTACTTCAACTCTGTAATTGAGATTATGATCGAGAAACTTGTAGTTTTTGAAATATAAGCAAGAAATCGAAAAATGTTGCGATTTTTAAATATGAAGACGACCTTCCCAATGGGACAAATTTGATATTAGTAATCAGCGCCCTCAAAAACATAAAACCGTCGAAAAAACCTTCTATATATATAATTGTTTTGAAAAAAACCCCTACCTAATGACTAGGGTTATGGCGGTTTAACACCACGCGATTTGCTGCAATAGCGACAGTTTTCAAGGTTTCCTATTAGTTCTTTCGAATCGCGGTTGTCAAAATTTGTTGCAAATCGCGTGGTGTAAAGCCGCTATTACAGACCCTGAACAATAATGATTCTGCTAAAAAATATCTCGGATAAGGAAATCAGGCTCCCTAAAATAATACTTACTACCAAAATGTTTTTAAAAAATAAAACGTTATTGCAATTTTTAACTATACCAAAACTTGGATGTCTTGGTTCTGGGGGGGGCTGCAGCCCCACAGCCCCCCCTACTGGATTCGCCACTGCTGCAGACGCATACTAAAGAAGTTCCTTTTGATGTTATTTTCGAAATTTGGGTAAGTCCAAACAATCCTGGCCTGGGTGACATTTTTGGGGAAATTTGGTTTTGCCTATTGTGTTTATAGGGGGTAAACAATTGAGGACGTTGGTGCAAAAACCAGGTACCTCAACTTTCAATTCGAATTTACTTTAGGTGAATTTTGGTGTGCTTTAGGGTTGCTAAAGTATTATTGCCTAAAAAATGGTTAAATAAAAATATCCTGTTTTAATACTTTATTAACAGTGCTTTTCCTCATCAATTTATTGTCAAAATTGATTTTCTAGCCTTTATCAAGCCAGTCAAGATGAGTCTACAGTGGACATTAGTTGCAGGGTTTCTGTATGCAGAGGTTGGAATTATTATTATTTTGATGCTGCCTTTCATATCTGCTACAATGTAAGTCATGGTTTGGTATGAATCATGGACCATTGGTGTTTCAATTTATGTAGGAAATTTTTAAAACTGTCTGTATAAAGAATTTTTTTATTTGCATACGTTTTAACAATATAAGTTGTGGTCATTCTTCAAATATAAGGTTTGCAATCAGGCCTTTTCTCTGTGGTATGGTGAAAATGCTTTCAGATTGTAGAATATAAATCCCTCAATTTCCAACACGTGGCATTCTACATGATGAAAACCCTTTAGTATTTGATAATGAGCATAAAACTAACTACTGAACTAAAACTAACTGAAGTCAAATCTTTACCTACAGATCTCTTTTTGTTCACATGCAACTGGGTTATCAATGAAAAAAAAATTAAGCAATTACACAAATCAAAGAACAATGAATAAATGATAACCCCTCCCCCATTTATGAGACCATAAAACAATAACCAAACCATTTATAAAATCTCCCTACAGTAAATAATATAAGAGTGTAATTTAATTTCAGAAATTTCACTACAGGCAGTTGTGTAAGTATTTAGAACTCAATTTGGATAGTTGAAAGTTCCTATAACCTCTTGAGAAAAAAAAACCCAACATCTTTGGATATGAACTTCTTTAGAAATGACACTTTTACCTGAAAATCTCTAAAACCTTTTACACTTGTTGCTCTTTTATTTTTAAAATGATGCGAATTTCCTATTTTCTATGAAAGGTTTTCTCTTTACTAGTAGACTAATTATGACCCAGATGTTGTCATCATTGCAAAAAACCAGTAAAAAAACCCAGTTAACTGCCCTCTCCCTCTCCTTTCTCTTTTAACTTACCATTGCACCCTTGCTCAGCCAAGAGTTGGCGTTAGGTGATTTGGGAGGGATTGTTGTGCCTAATCATTCAATAGTGATGATTTAACGACCTTACTCGACTGAATCTGGGCTGGAATCTTTTCTAAAACTATAAAGTTAATGTCAGTTTGGGACCTCACTTGCTTAACCTAATCTCACAAGGGTAATGCCATTTTAATTTAAACTAACAGTTTTCAATGTTTTAAACGGTACTAGAGCAATGGGCATCATTGCCTAAGCTCTTTTCCTTCTACCCCGAGGAAGAAGGAAACGCCTCCATGATGATGATGAATAGACTAATTTTCCTTTGCAACGAATCTTCAATTTAAAAAAATATAACAAGAAATAATTTGTTTTAAATTTTGATTTCATGTATTGGAACATCAAGTAAAATAGTGTTTAAATTGTGGCACAAACAGTAGTGGATCCAGCCTGGTCCTAAGGAGGAGGCAACAACATTTTATGAAGGTTAGGTGTTCTCCCCCAGAAGAATTTTGAAAATTTTACCCTAAAAACCTATTTTAGGTCGTCTACAGAGCTGTACAACCAGACTTTTGTTTTTCGGAAAGAGTTTAGATTCCCATATTTTTCCTAAGGTCTCTCCACCCGAGTATTTTATTGACGATGCTTATGACGCCTCAGGGAAGAAAGGAGATCTGGGGTCTTCCCCAAAAAATTTTTTTAAGTGTAACTTAAAATGTAGTCTCTTGACTTATTTTTGAACTTTAAAGACTGGATTTAAGGTCCCATCCTCCAAGAGAGATCCTAGAGATGAGCAGTCAACTCTACTCTAGATGGTCAAGGGGTTGACACATGGGGCTGATTGCCCGACAGGTCTCCCTTTATCACTCTCTCTTTTCATCACTCCAGTGGCTCGTATAGAAATTTATTTGGGTTGGGGCCCAAATATCCTCTAAAGTCTAAAAGATTTGTCATTATCAGGTCAAAATCTGGATTTTTGCACCAGGGTAGAGGACTCAAAAATATTCCCAATGCATATTTAAGAGGCCATCCATAAATGTCACTTTTTTTTTTGCCAATTTTCAACCCCCTCCCGCTATGTCACATTTCACGCTCTTATGCCAACAATATGTCTAATATACGGTTTGAAAATGCCCAAAACCAACTTTTTTATCTAAACTTAATTTTACCCCACCTTATAGTTTTATTTCTATTTTTCATTCATGGGGCTTAAATTGTTTTTTTTTTGTTAAGTATTTTAGAAAAACGAAATAGTCTCATTTTTTTGACACACATATTTTTTCAGTTGAAGGATGTGATGTCGTAACTTTTGCCCCTCCTCCCCTTGTCACAAATTGAATATCTCCCCCCTCCGAGCTTGACGTCATTTATAGATGGCCCCTAATGTGTTCAATATTAGCTTTTTAATACGCTTTTAGATAGTATTTGCATCTTGAAGAACTTAATTTAATATAAAAATTGTAAATAATAAAATGATATAAATACAAAAGGTGGTCTAGGGGCCCTCCCCCAGAAAATTTTGAAAATTTGACCCAAAAAACAGGGTTTTATCTCCTTTTGGTACACCTAGTCCGAGTCCTTGGGGGTGCAATTGACCAGTTGCCCTCCCCTGAATCTGCACTTGAGAGTGTCAGCCCTCCTTGACTAACATCTTCATGCTTCCTATTTAGTGTTCAATATTTTAATCTTCTCTTCCCACTTACGATTTTTTCCTTTTCTTATCTTAATTTTTTTAAAAAGTGCCATAGCCCAAGGGGGAGGGCAAAAAGCCTGTTACCCCCCCCCCTTGGATCCACCACTGGGCACAAAACAAATCCCCTTGAATATATAAAAGTCTGTTAATGAGACCCAGTCAATATTTTTGTATTGCATCTTAAATGCAAGATATTTCTTGAGTAAAATGTGTCTTAATGAATCTTTATAGTTGAAGTAAATGTTCCAGTGTTGAAATATAAGCTTGATTTGCCTATTTTAAAATAATAAAATGTAATTCATATTTTATACTGTCGGGCACTTGCCTTCTTAAGAAAAGTTTAATTGGCACTCTGGTAGCTAAAGTTTAAAAAACCACACTAGTTTAAAATATGAATAATGCTCTAAATATTTTAATCAATCCATTTAAAAATTAGAAAACACATCCAGTATTTTTTTAAAAATACATCCATGTTCTCATCTGAGGGTTGGCAGGGTTGCTTTAATCACCTGCTTTACTTTCATAACACAATCGGGCTGCTTAAAAGATCTAGCGAAGGAATATTGAGTTACTGCGCTTCTCTGTGAAAAAATAGCATTCCAGAGGGATGTAACTAAGTGTTATAGGGTTCACCTCTTAAAATTTCATGAATATAAACTTTTTCCTTGAAATTCTGCAGTGTACACCTAAAATCAAAATGTCTACAAATTGGTCAAATCAATACTTTTTAGAGTAAATAAAGTTATTGGGGAAGACCCTCGGCCCCCCATTTTTGCCTAACTGTATGAAGTTTCCCAATTGGCCTATTATATACCATAGAATGAAACCTTAGAAAAATTGGGGTCGAAACCCCACCTGAAATATAAGTCTGGTTATGAAACTGACCGACTCATATAATCAGTTGAAAAAAACTTGCACATTTCATGCGAGCAATCGTTATTGAGCATGAATCTTATCAAGAGCACATTGTAGATGGGTTCATTGAGATCAACTTACTGATGAAATCCTGATTTCAAGCCTAAAATTAGAGATGACTACTGATGATACTGAGTTACTCAAACTTTTAAGGATATGCAAGGCCTTTGATTCCATTAGTGTTAATAAATCATGGCCTCATTCACTAGAAGGTTCATTAAATACCATGTATTATGACTTCTTAGCATGTTCTGAAACTAAAATAACACTTATTGTTTTAGGTGGCAAAAGCTTTTTAAATCTAGGTTTCTAAGAAGTTTGGCTGACTATTCTAATTTTTATTTTTCTGCATTCGTTGTGATTCTTCTGCTTCTCTTCTTGGGTAAGATTATTTTTTATTGACCTTCAAATTTAATGGTGCGTTTGGAATTCTAAGATAGATAGATCATAAATAACTCTGATTTATTTACTTGTAGGATTGTAATTTCTCAGAGAGGTAACTCAAAATATTGGACTATTTCTTGCTTTAAAATTAAACCATAGAACATTTGCTTTTATATTTATATTTTTGATTTAAGATACTATTTTAAAGTTAATTCTATTCATTTTCAAATTATCTAGTAGTTATACAAAATTAATTAAAAATTCCAAATTTAAGGAAATATTGTAAGAATTTTTTTCTAGTAATGATACAAAATGTGTTTAAATACCTGTTTTAAGGAGTAAGATTTTTAAAAATTTCTCGGAGGCATTCCCCCGACCCCTCTTTTTATAAAGTTTTAACATTCAATTAAATATTTGAATAATAGCTAGACATTTGATTTTAATCTAATGCAAAAATATATTAATTAAACAATATTTTGGTTATAGTATATAGTTGGTGACTTCCCCTCCCCCTGGTGAGATATTGCTGAAACCCCTTTTTGACCCCACATAATTTTTTGGATGTCCCCTTAAGCATTGAAAGCTCAGAGGTTTTGTAATTAAAGTTTTCTTTTTAAGGATTTAAAATGAAGGGAGGATGAATATTCATCTAGAATAGGGTACAAATTGGAATATATATTACTTTTTCATCTATTTTAAAATTTTTATAGATCCACTTATTTTATTTTCACTGGAAGTTTACATGTTCATGTGCTTTTATGGATGAGCTGCCAATGGGTGGTTGTACATTATTTTTTAATATTTCAGATTCCATCAGACAGATGCAAAAGTACTCTTCTAGTAGAGATCAGGAAATAGATCATGGTCATTTGGATGCTGAACTGCAGCAAAGTATGAAAATGTTCAGGGCTCAAAGAAACTGCTATATTGCTGGATTTGCTTTATTCCTTACTCTGTAAGTGACCATTTTCTCTCAATTTTTAAAGTCTTCCCTTATTTTTTAAAATTAGAATAAATTTTTGCTTATTGGATTTTTAATTCTTAACCCATCATACAATACAGAGAAAAATAAGTTTGGTTACAAGTTTTTGAAAATTAGCTCATTGGAATAAAAAGTAATTTATATTTTCCTTTTAGTTGCCATGGTTTATCAACAGTATAATTTTCAGAGTTACCATGGTATACTTGCCAACTTTTACAGATTGTCTGTAAAGTTTACCGATTTTGTCATAAAAATGCAAAACATTTGCGATGTAAATGATTTTCTCTAATATCTTTTTACTTTAAAACCAGATTCCTCTGCTTATCCCTGCCCTTACAATTTTCTCAATTTAGTTTCTTTTATTGAGTGAAATTCAGATTTTTTTAAAAAAAATATTTTTCGGATTCGTCCGCGAGTCTTGGCGCGCGCCAACCTGGTAAGTTTGGTTCTCTCCGTGTTCCAATCGCAATGTTTGTGAAAAAAGGTGCATGATAGTCAGGTAACACACCAAAAGGGTTTGTAGCATGAATTTTGTGAAGTCAGTTTGTTATCAGATAAGTACTACACAATTGAAATAAACTGATTATAAGCTTGTGAAAATTTAACTTCACATGCTTATAAATTTAAACAAAGAAATTTCACAATTTTCTTCAATTATGTGAAAATTTTAAATACTTATATTTAGGTAATAATGCATCAATCTGTACCTTTTTTGTTTGAAGCAATTCAAATTGTAGTTTTGTAACGTTATACAAAGAGTTTTACTGATGCAAGTTTTCAAAAGTTGGCAAGTATACCATGGATAAGGGAATATCTGGAAAAGTCGGGGAATATTGCTTATTTTGGCCTAAAATCTGGAAAATTATACAGAACTCCTGGAAAAGGATAAATTTTTAATGCCTGTGTCTCATTTTTGGCTCTGGAAAAAAATTTGAAAAAGCAAGAAATATCCGGTAAAATGCTGTTAACTGTAAGTTTTTGCTAATAAAAAATCTTTTTTTGTTTAAGCCCCTACATTCAATGATTTTAAGGTGGTTTAAACTAATTAACTTTTATCCCAAGTTTTTGTGAATTATTTCTTATTTTTAACTGAAAAGGGAGGTCTGGGTTTCCTCCCCAGAAATGTTTTTTTTTTAATTTGATCTTTTAAAAAAGGGTCAATCACCTTTTCATTGTTATATGATTAGACAATTTTTAAATCAAACAGGGCTGCTACTTCTCTGGGGTACCCTTGGAAATCCATTCTTTTTTCAACAGCATCAATCCCAAATTCCAGGTTTAATCGAAATCTTTGTAAATCTAGAGCTGAACAAGAAAGCATAAAATTAGGTCTGTCTAATTAAAAAATAAGTGCAGAACTGCAGCATTAATAACATCTTTCATGAAGAATCGGGTCCCGCCCATTGGTTCTAAGCACGATTACCATAGTAGCTACGTCATTCTGTAAGAAATGTTTTGCCCCATTAACTACGATTGAGTTGTGTTTACAGTTTACATACAGCTGTAGTTAAAACATTCCCGACCATTCTGTCTCATCAGTTTATCTGGGGCGCTGTAAGTTTTGTGGGAGAAATACCCTCAGAATAAGATTTTTTTTAAAACCTGTAAATGTTCCAGATTTTGCAGCATTCCAGAGTTATGGATTCCTGATAAAAAGTCCGTTACTCTAATAGTTTTTTGGAATTTTGAGTTGAAGTCAGTAGCATCCCTGATCAAATTTTCTATGCTTTAACCCAAGGGTCGGCAACTGGTGGACCACAGTCCGCATCTGGAAAGCGAGAGGTTATTTCCCGGACCGCCAAAACATTTTGAAAAATCGTAAATATGTATTCTTACACAACAAAAATTAGTTTGACCGGCATTTTATGATTTTAATGGTCAAATTTCAAAAAACAAAAAATCCTGGGGGAAACCCCCAGACCCCTTTTCTTAAACATAAATCTCTTAATAATAACATGTTCATTCAATGATTTTTAGTCTTATAATTTAGGTGGAGTGCTGAAATTTTAGTATGTAGTACTTTTCTAGTCAATAAATCAAGGTTTTGCAAATTTTTTGCGGGAAGAATATCAAATTCCTTGCCCATAACTCTCAACATTTTCTTGTTGACGGTCAGCCATTCGTTTGAGCTATAGCCTCATCAATGTTTTCTTAAATATTTTATGAGTAACTTAATTGAAACAATTTTAATAGAAATTAACAGTTTTTTAATTTAGAAATATAATTACGCAGATAGCATACTCAAATGAAAACCTTTTTTTTTTGTTATTTAATTAGTGTATCTAAAAATACGAATTCAAAGTAGTAATAAGTATCTTTTTTTCTCCGGACCGCGACAAAAATTTTCAAAATTATTTGGACCCCAAGCAAAATTACTTGCCGACCCCTGCTTTAACCAGTGCTGTAGCTGGAAATTTATTTTAGGGGGGGGGTCGCCCTTGTTTTTAGCTAGAAGAAACAAAGTATTTTGTTGGGAGGGTGTCCCCCCAATCTCAACACTGGTTTTAACCTATTCTAAATGAAATCATGTTCTAAATTATGGGGGGTCTGCCCCACTTATATGTTAGGTGCCATTAGTAAATGGGCACAGGCCCGTTCCTGGGTATGAAGGCGCCTCCGTGCCAATAAATTACGGCGCCCCTTACACCTCACCCCCATTAATAATTAATTCTAAGTTAATTAATTTTTACTTTTAATTAATTTTTAATTAATTAATCACTTATTTTAAATTATTTGTTAATTTTAACTAATTAATAATTACTTTAAACAAATTTGATATTACTTAACTTAATGATACAGTAGAACTTTGATAAAGCGACTCCTTATGGTGCCAACAAAATGCGGACGTTTTAACGAATAAAATTAACAATATTGTAATAAAAAGGTGCTTTTATTACCGGTTGTTGTAACGCAAGGGTTGCTATAACAGAGGGTCGTTGTAAAGGGGTTCTACTTATTAATAAATAAATAATATTGGCATTACTTATTTAATTAAAATTAGTTTTCAGTTAAAATAAATCAAGCTTTTTTCAATATATTGTGGGGAATTTTTACAGTTTTCAGTTTAAAGTATAATGATAAACTCATTTTTTGGTGGTGGTGGGGGGGGTTGGGGGTTTTCCCCCAAGAAAAATTTCTGAAATTTGACCCCTAAAAGTAGTGTTTTAACTCATTTTGAGACCCTTTAGCTAACAACCGAAGAGAATTGCTCCTTATAAATTTGCAGAATTTTCAATGAAAAATAGTATAAAAATTGATGTCAAAATTTCGGGAGGGGTTTGAACCCCCCTTGGATACGGCCCTGGGCCATAAACTCAAAAATATTCACTTAGGATTACTCAATTTTCGCCTAGTTCTCGATAGAGGCTGTATGGTTTGGTTATTTATCTAACCAGTAACTGATGGTTACCAGTAATTGACACTTTAAGAACAATAAAAAAATTAATTAGCTATTGCTATACTTAATAAAACTATCCTGAAAAAACTTTTTGTTTTGAAAAATTAAATGAAGTTTCAATATTTATCTAGAGAACAATTTGTTTGAAAAAGTAATTATTTTCTATTTTTAAAATATTTTTAAGTTGGCATGGTAGCAGCACCAGGTGCACCTAATAAATTTACGTAAGAGATATCCATTCGGTTTTTTACAATAGTCTTCTTCAAAACATTTTTCACAAGTCAAGGGCCTATTATATAGAAATTTTTAAGGGACATCTATTAAAATATGATTTGAGGCAAACGCTTGATAGCTATTTAAAACTGGTGAATCAAATCTTCATCCAAGGAGGGCGCCTATTAATAGATTCATACAATTCGGTTTTTCTAAGACGCCTTACAGCTTTCAAGTCCGGAGTGTTTAAATTTTAACTCACTCAGAATGGGCGCACTGGGCGCCCTGAATAGATTCATTTGATGGGGGTGCCCATACAATACGGTATAGCTTTTAAAGTTGGGAATGTTAAAATTTTCACTCGCAGGTCTGGCGGTCTTTGATAAATCCATTTAATTAAGACAACTCATACAATTTGGTTTAGCTAAGTAAGACGCCTTACATATTTCAAAGTCGGTGTGTTCAATTTTTCTCTCAGGGTGGGCGCTTTGAATATATATTTATTTGATGGGGCGCCCCATACAATTTGAAAGCTAAAAGGAGTCTTCCTTATAGCTTTCAAAGTCGGGCATATTAAAATTTTTGTTAAGAGTTGGCACCCTTTAATAGATTCACTTGATGAGGGCTCCCCATACAAAAAGTTCAAAATGCACTTTTCTTAAAAGGCGCCTATATTAGTTCTCTTAAGGGGGACAGGTGTGTATAACCCAGTAAGGGTGCTCTTTACTCGTTTGTAGGCGCCTTTTGAAGCTTTTTTTGTAAAGGAAAGGAGATCTAGCTTACTGCTTAGGTTTGTTTCTTTTGAGTCAGGACGTAACGGACTAACGGAATATTTTTCCCTTAAAGTTAGGGGTCAAAAAAATTTTCTAAGGCGCCTCTTCATCGGTCGGCGCCTCCGTGCAGGCACGGCCAGCACGCCCGGCCGGAACGGCCCTGAATGGGCACCATTGTTTACTATTAAAGGTTGGAGAAACACATTCAGCATATTTTCAGTCTCCCTCAAAAGTTAAAAATAAAGATTTTTAAACAAATTTCCTAATTATTGGGGGGGCGTCCCCCTGGGATCAATGCCCGTGGACCTAAGTAACGCAGGTGAAGTACTATTTCTGCTCCACACACTCTTTTTTACCAGGTGCAACATTTATACATCTACAGATGCAAACATCCATGCCATAGACACGCGACTTCATTGTCAGATAACTAACCACTTGGCCAGTACTCATGAATAAGCTAATATTGTATTGTAAATTTTTCATTTTTAGTGTGATTCGTCGGCTTACTTCATTGCTGTCCAAACAGGCTGAATTGACTGCTCGTGAAATTGCTTCTCTAAAGCAAGCTAAGAGTGCGTCTGACACAGCTAAGTCCTTGATGGCTGAAAGGGAAAAGGTAAGTTTTATCAATTTTTTCTCATAAACTTTAAGAACTTTAACTTAACTTTTATGTTAAACTTAAGAACTTTAAGTTTAAGACTTAAAGAAATGGGCTTGGTTCATAA
The DNA here is from genome assembly GCA_963680715.1 of Tetragnatha montana. NCBI lineage: Eukaryota > Metazoa > Arthropoda > Arachnida > Araneae > Tetragnathidae > Tetragnatha > Tetragnatha montana. Next base: position 18,266,079 of record OY796681.1, read on the forward strand.
AATTAAATATATGATTTTATAAACTACCAGACATTTTTAGGGAACTGAACAATTTTTTTTTTGTGTACACATTCTTACCTTCTTTCTTTGTAAGTTTTCACTAAATCAATTTTTTATATTTTTTAGTAAAAAAATTAATTAAAAGTTTAAATTTAACTTTTAGAAATCACACCACAGAGGAAAGGGGTCCAAATTGTTAGGAAAAAACAACCTTTGTAATTAATGTATGTCCCTATAATTAATGTAATTAATGTATGTCCCCTGTAAGGGTACAGGGGTCCGTTTAGAAGAAATTATTTAGCTTTTAAACGGACGCTATTTTTCACAATACAACAATAAGGGACCCTATTTTTTTACAAATTAAAAAAAAAAAAAAAACAGGCTCTTGCTCGGGAAAAAAAACTAATTTATTGTAACTTCAAATTCACAAAATTATGAGTAAATTTTCACAATTTTTATAAAAATCGGACCCTTAACAAAAAGTGAATAAGACCCCTGATTAAGTTCTTTGAAATCATGTGAATAATCCTGATTCATCGATATGAAAATGGTGACCCATTTTTTCTGGATTATAGATGGATCATCAAGAAAACAAAGACAACCAGCTTAATGTTGAATTAGAAGAGAAGGTGAAGGAAACGAAAGCCAAGTTGGAGAGTTCTGATAAAGGTTGGATAGTTAAGTTCTTAAATTTTTGTCTGAATTATGATTTCTGAAAATATTAATCTCTTGCATATAATAAGATTTTTTTTTCAATTAATTTTTTAACCCTTTCACAATGGGTTGCCTCAATCACTGAACTGCATAAGAGTAGAAAGAACTTTCCCTTGGGAATAAACCCTAACAAAAAGGTCCTTGGACTAGTCAAAATGCTTTAAATATTAATTTATTTGTTCATCTATCAAAATTCTAAACCCACTCAAGTTCTTGAAAACTAGAATTCTGGATTCTTGTTTCTATTCCATTTAGTCTAACTTTGAATTTTTATATGTTGGCTATTTAATGTATTCAAAAAATAATTTGGTTTCAGAAATTTCTAATTAAATTTTTTGTTTATGTAATGATACCAATCATCAATTTTCTTCTAAAATCTTTGTGGAAGTTATAACAAAACTCTAATTGTGCTTTAATCCCAGAAATAGTGGGATAATTTTGTTTTGGAATGTTCAGACTTGCATGTTTGATTCTTACAATATTGGCTGTTTTATTTATAAAAATTTCAAACCCTATTAACACCCCATGTATAGGATGTGATGATACTCTTAAAATATATTCTTGTTTACTACCTGAAGTTAGTCCTTTTTAATAAGTACCCTGTTAAATTAATTTAATCCTACTAAAAATAACTAAGACTCTTCATTACCATTTATGAAATAAATATTGCGAGTTTTAAATTTAAAGAAAAGAATACTAATATTTATATATTTTAAAAACAGAATTGGCTAAGACTAAGAAAGACCTTGAAGCTCTTAAAAGTCAGTCTGAAGGACTAAATAGGGAGTATGATAGACTGACTGATGAATATAAAAATTTGCAGGTAATTGAATGTTTTGATTTTTCTGTTATTTTCCTGTAATACGTATAAGTGTGTTGTAGACCATTTATGTTAGTGAATTATAAATTTTTACGTCAGAATCTCATCACAGCATTACTTGAAAATTTATTAATTCAATCATAATTTTACAATTTAAGTCCCAATATTTTTATGATGAATTTTTTTGTTTTAATAACTTGTAAAAAAAATACAAAGTTTTCACTTTGGTAAAACTCTTCCTAAAATGCTAGAACTCAGGGGTTCCTAAAGTTTTTTACATTATTGCATACCTAAAACATTTGAAATTTTCCCACAGAACACCATTCTTACAAAATTTATATGCTGGGTTATACTCCCTTTTGTGACAATGAATCTCTGCTTGCCCTTCACAACTACAAAATACCTCTATGTTTTTATGGCCTTTTCTGATTTCAACCTAGAAAAGTTTTTGGAGGTTAATACTTATGTACTGGCATTTTCAAGCTAACTTAAATCTGTGCATATGGCACAATCCTAATACTAAACAAACTATTATTTCTTTTTTAAATATAATTGTTTCAATTATTAATTTAATTTTTAAATGGGTCTAAATTGTGGGATATTAATTTAAAAAAAAACCATTGGGTGCAGTGCAGCTAACTCTACGCCTACATGTATCAAAATATCTTTGTAATACTATAATACTAGTATCATTTTCTCACCCTAGTTCAAATTATTGCCTACTTTAAGTACTCAGTTAAAATACTAATAATATTTTTGTTTTAGAAACAATTGGAGAAGGCTCAAGGGGATACTGGAAGCAAAAAGGATGAATAAATTATGGACTTTTGTGTTACTTTAACTTAGTTGTGATGCTATAAGTGCTTTCCAACAATGAAAACTGGAGCTATATAACTAGTTATGTCTATAGTTTTGAAGCCCAGCTTAATCACATTCTCTAAAGTATATTTTATTTAGTTTTTGTTATTGGTTTTGTTCATTTCTATTTCTTGCCACATGGGAATGTTTAAAAGATGAAGCACCCTTAATTACTAATACTTTATGTACTTATGTGAAGATATTTTAATAAAATATCCTTTTTTTAAGTTGTCTGGTTTGTATCAATTGAATTTCATGGTTGGTTATATACTGGGCTGGAAGGTTTCTTATCTAATTATCATAGATGAGATTTTTCAGACTTTTGGGGTATTTTCAGGCTTTTTACTTTATGAAAATTTGGCTTATAAATTGAAATTTTTGAGTAAGAATTGCAATTTAATTCAAGTTGATATTCTTTTAATCGGTAAATTTTCATGTTTGAGACAATTTAATGTAACAGCTTAAGTTTTTTTGTTTGGTTTGCAGCCATGAATAATAGGTTTTAGTTATTTCTCCCCTTTATTTAATGGGGGAAATCTTAACTTGATAAGACACCCTATTTTTATTCAGTGATTTCAAAAGAACTTTCCATTATAATTTACTGTAATTCTTCTTTATACTTTTGGGGTCATTCTTTCTAATGGATAGTTTATTTCTTTCATATCATTACTAAATGGTAAAATAAAGTATGTCTATACTTCACAAATACCATGTTATTCTAATGTAGACGACACATTTTGTATGTTTTATAACTGAGGAGTTAAACAACTTATGCCTAAAAGTCAATTTTTTTTCCTTCAAAAATTTCCACTAATTTTGATAAGTTAAAATCATTTTAAAATCAAATAAAACACTGACAAAATTTTCTTTTATATTTTGGCAGTCAATGTGTTAAACGGACACTACTTTTTCACAATACTACAAATATGGGACCCTATTTTCACAAATTCAGCAAAAACATAAAAATAATACGGAAGAAGGAGTAAGCAGAATGCCTCTATACAGCCAACAAAAACAGCCTCCTTACTGAAAAAAAACTAATTTAACACTCTTCAAACTCACAAAATTATGAGTAGATTTTTACAATAACAGGACCCTTCATAAAAAGTCTAGACAGACCCCCTGCACATAAAATTATACATTTTGCATTAAGTTAAATAGGAGTGATTTGGATAACATTAACAGTAACCACATAAACGTAACCGTTACGGAGTCAATTGTAAGCGTTTAAAGATGCATTCAATCTAGAATGGAATAAAATGCTTTTATTTTTAAAAGAACAAAAATTATATTATTACAGATACATTTAACACAACTGTGCACAAAGTGACTAGATTTTAATACATACAAGAGCAGGCAACCTTTTATATTCACAAGTATGCCTATAAAAACTATGATGAGTTTTCATTCAAATAACTATTTTTCTATTCTCACTGTACTGGGAGCTTCCCACAAAAATAGGTGACTTTAGTTTGCTTACAACCTGTGGCAGAGCATTGGCATCACAACAAAATGGATGGCATTCTTGAAGTCAGTATATTGGTAGAAATGGCATCTCCTAACAATAGTTACAATATTATTAAAAACACATGACAGCCATTAAGCTACACAACAGGTTTGCACGGATTAGATATTACACAGAATGCCAGTAAAGACTAGAAAGATATTTAACCAACTGGTCAAAATAAGTGGAAAACATTAATTATTTTTTAAAAATTGTAGTCTGACAGTGACAAATGCATAAATTATTTAGAATAGGGTAATTTATTCTTATTAATATGTTTAAACTTATTGCTGGTGTTTAAGGAAAAAAAAATTTAATTGTAATTTGCGTATTTGGGAGCTATAAATAAGGGTAATTTTGGTTTAATATCTATTACCCATAGAAACAAGTTTTCTATGAAAAATGTCAAAGTTTAAATATTAACTATCTAGGTAAGGTACATCATAAGCAAAACATTTTATTGTCTTCATTCTGTTTATAGGGGTTATTATTTAAGAACATTGAGAACATATCACAATAATATTTTGAAATGGAGTTTTAAATAAGTAATTTAATGAACATTACAGTTAAAGTACTAATTGTTTTTGCATGCCAAGTTTTAAAAAAATTTTAATAGAATTTAAAATGCATGGAAAATAATGTAGAGGTACTAAATAACAAAAATTATAAAATATACTTTTGAATCAATGGTTGAAATTTTAACTACAAGAACTAAATAAACATAAGAAAATAAGTAGAAGTTTTTGTAACTAAAAGCCAAGGATCAGCAACCTTTTATTCTTGCAGACCATTTTTTAATATTCAGACTGCATTTATGCCACATTTAACTACAATTTATATTTCCATTATCAAGAAACATGGCAATAGGACCATCAAACAAGATGGATGTGGAAATGGGAGAAAAGAGGGAGCGCAAAGCTTGACTTAATTATAAAAAAAAATACATTCTAAAAGAGCACAAGTGTTAATCTTGGGCAGGGGGACACTTTTAGTAAGCTGCAAACCTCAGAGTTATTCTATACATATAGGCATTAATAAAATTAGATACAGTCATTAATTGTTAAACTTAAACATTATTTCTGAATATATCAATACTTTGTAATTGTATATTTTTGTTGTAGTAATATCATATATTTATTTTGCATTATTTGAGATTTTATAAATATTTTTTTCTGCTAAGCAATTTTTTTTAGTTCCTTGTCCCAATTAATTACAATTAGTTAGTATTTGTAAAACTTTGCCCTGACTTGCAAGGTTGTCACTCGGTTCCACCTATTGCATAACTTAGTAGTTTTACTTTACTTTATTTATGGAAAACAATGGAAATACTAAAGAACCATTAGTTGCTGACCCTTACATTTAAGAATAGATCCTCTATGAGAGTACTTAACTTTTTCATGGATTGAAATAATCATCTGCATGGATTGTAAAGAAAAAAAACTGCAAAACTATTGGAACTTTTTTACTTTGTAATAAAATTACAATATTGTATAAATTTTGCCGATAAGTCTAACAAAAATATGTTATAAGTTATATGTATAATGATATTCTTAATTTCTTACAACAAAAGTTAAATAATTGAAAAAAAATCAATATAAATTTTAACAGAAAAATGTCATTTTTGAGTAACATGTCTGCCAAAATTTTAGGTATTTTAAGAGACCAGATTGGTTTGAAGAGAACCATATACAATTCAACTGCCCACTTAGTTATTGTAATGGGTTCTGCACACTTATACAGATTGAATTATAGTCATCTTTCTAGCAGTGGCTGTTATAATACTGCTTATTTTCCAATTTTATAATAATTGGATGGTGATTTAATGCCTCACAACTTACTTTTAAAAATATCATTAAATTACAAAGATTTACAAAGCTGAAACAAATAGAAAAAATGGAGGAATAAACACATTTTGTACTGATTGCTATATAGTGTATAGTTGGATTTACAAATGTCTATCCAAAAAGTACTTTCAAAATGACTACTTTTATGTTTGTTCAAACCATTTGAGTTTGATTGCTAACATACAATGCCATGACAAAATAATTTTATATAAAAAATTTCTAACTAAAGATATAACAAAATAAAATTTTACAACAGACTATCTTAAGCAGTTCATTTTAAAAGTATGAATACTCTTCAACAAAATAAATTACAAAGCAGTAAGCTACTAAGCTAAAAGTATATACTTTCAAAATGCGTTTCATACAAATTTTCTGACAGACAATATTTAGTTGAATGTGTGTGAATCTATTAACATTTTATATATTAATGTACATTTTGACATCAATTGATAAAATACAATTCTTTGGATTGTCTATTAGTTTTACATTTCTCTATATCAACAGAACAATCAAGAAAACCTTTTTAAGTAAAACATAACCACTACAAAATTGAACAATCTATTAGTAATCTGTCTTAACTGTTACTTGTTTCTTTAATGCACCAACATCGCAACATAAAAAGGTTCATGGATGGATCAATGAAATAGCCACAATAGACTATAACACCAGAGTTTTAATTAATCTGCATATAATATATAAATACCATAATGACCTTAAATTAATTCAAACTGTACAAAATTTAAGAACAGAAGACATATTACTAATTGCCTATAGATAAAATAAACCACATTATAAAAAGATAATTTTACTTGTTGAATAAAGTAGTCATAATTTTTAAAGAAAGGTTTTAAATTTTTTCAAAACTAATACTTTTATAATTCAGGCAATAGTGATATCAAGTGCATAATAATATTATATTGATAAAACTGGTATAATGATTTGTGGTTTTTGATGCATTACAATAATTATGCTGCAGCATTAAGTGAACTTGGAACTACAAGCTGTTAATCTCTTTATCTACATAAACAAATATGTGAAACCAACATAAACAGTGTCTTCTCATCCTAAACAATTTATGAAAGAAAAAAATCTATAAAATTCTAATTTTCTACTATTTTACAGTTATTTTTACATAAATATTTTTAAAAACACCAATTAAAAAAAACAAATGACAATACATATAAAAACCAAAAAAAAAATATACTATAAATTATTTCAAAAATAAATAAATAAGTAGCACCATCTATGAAATAAATATGCACTCTATGAACAAAATAAAAGTTAGAAACCATCAATACCTTCAACCACAAAGTTATCATATATTTAGATAGATTTTTATTCACTATTATTGATTACAAGAAGAAAATAATTATCAACCTTCCAACTATTAATTTTTAAAAAATGTTATTTACTTAAGTAAGTGGAAATTGAAAGTAAGAAACCAAATAGTCCTAAATGTTTGGATTTCATAGTCACTATAGTCATTCCTTTACTTTTCCTAGACCAAATAATTCTTTAAAACATTTTCATTAAATTAAATCTTTTAAAAGAAATTCACATAGAAGAAGTTGGTTTATTTTGCAAAACAGTTTTTCAAAGATGATTCTTTTGCTGTTCAAGGTATTAAATTTGTAAAAATTAATAAAATCAAACTCTGGGTATAACTGCTTTTCCTGAAGATTCAGGAGTATATCATAAACTTATTCTCTATATATTCATAACATATATGCTTTACATAAATTGAGCACTCTTTATCATACAGGCTTATCCACCTCTACTACACACCATAACAAAACCATAAAAATACAATATATACATAAATTAAATGTACACAAATCTTTATCGCTTTGAAAGTGAGTAAATATAAGTCGTAAATTCAGTATGAAGGAAAATAAAAATCTTAACAGACAATAGAGAACAAAAAATTATGTATGTAACTTGAATCGCTAAGCACAAAACAGTTTAAAATTAAAGTATATTTTTATTTGGAAAAATACACATTGTAGCTTACATGAAGAAATGATACTTCTAAATGACTAGCTAGTTTCATAATTATAATTATAGTACATATAATTAAAAATCCACATATTTTGGGAAAAAAATTGTTCATTTAATGTTCTTAAAGCTAAAATATTTTTAACACAAATTGCTGATACGGCTACACATAGGAAGATAAACAATCATAAATTATTAAATAATACTGATAAATACAATTTGAGAAACTGACTACAGACTTAACATTGTATAAAAAGAAAAACAATGGTAAAACTTTGTAAAACAAATTGAGAGCTAGTGGTAAAAACAAGATCAACGAAGACTAGAAAATATATACATCATACACAATTCCTTGAATGTTTGGCATAAACAATAATGAATAAAACTTTTAAAAAAATCACAGAAAAAGTACTCAATTTGAATACTGAAGCTACATGTTGTCCATTGTAAATCACCAAACTAAAAATATTTAAGAGATTCACGGTGAACAAAATATTTCTGCAAGAGACAGCATAAATAATTGAAAGTTACACATCTCTATGTCTGACATACTGAAAAGCCATTTGGCAGGTTCACTTTTAGCTAGATCGTGTATTATCTGCCTCAGTTTCAACTGCAGTGGGTGAAGGGGCTAATTTGGAATGTTTAAAAGAAGCAAGAGGACCCTTATGCAGATCCCTTTGGGGCCCCTTGGCAAGGCTTTCTGATTTGGAGCTCAGGTTCTTGGGATCTGGCCCTCGACAAAGGAGTGAGTTTGGCCCTTTGCGATTTTTGGGATCAGGTCCAATCCATGGCATGTACTCTTTTCTAAAAAAGAACATGAATTAAATGAGAATAACATCTAACACAAATGTTGTCTCCTGTAACATAAGCACAAGGAATGTTTTTTGGCTTTTTGATTAATTATAACGTACAATTTTACTGGTTTTTAACACATGAAAACTTTCCAAAAAATGTTGCTGGGAACAAATATTTTACATATTTTTAGGGACTAAATTCTCAGTATGCCATGGATATTTAGTAGCTCTTGTTTTAATAAAAGTTCTAAAATATAAATACGTAGTACAAATAAATATGTTATAAAATTTTGAATAGAAAAGGGTATTTCCTTTCCTGTGCCAGTGTGTTGACTAAAAAATCAATTAAAAGTACGTACAATGAATTGTAATGATCCAAGAGAAAGTGGCTTTTACAATAAGCAGTTTTTAGGTACCTTTGTTTAAAAATTGGGGGGGGGGAAAGATTATTCTAAAAATTAAAATTTTCAGTCTTTTAACCTTGGTATCAAAGAGCACAATCTATACAATGGTTCAGCAAAGAAGAATTACTGGTGAGATCAAAAAGGAGGAGAATGTCGTAAGAATTCAGTCTGCCATTGTTCCTGGTGCTACTATGTAAGCTCTTACACATCAAATTTGATGGGTCATAACAATCTGGTTGCTGTTCCAAAAATTATCAAAGGAGAAAGTGCTGTTTCATAATAAGTTGAAAAAGTGAATAAAAACAGAAAATTCCAAAATAATGGATTGACCTTAGAATCAAGGGCACCAAGGATGCTGGAGTGATTTTTTTTACAAAGAAAAAAGACAAAAAAAAACATTCAGAAGCTATCAGTGTAATTCTTAAGTTAAGGAAAAGTACAATTATTCCAAAAGCATTAGCTGTGGTAGAAACAACCAACCCACACTTACAACAGTAAACTTTCACAAGGTCCTTTTCTTAGTGAGGGATCAGGTCCTCGAGCTCTAGTACGGTAAGCAGACACGTTTTCGAAATCATTCCGAGTGCTGGTTGCTTTGGACACTCTAAGAAATTTTAAAAGACGGCTAAAACAAATGCAAAAATATAGAAGCTAGGTATGTTGACCTTTATTATACGATTTAGACAAATTAATTGAAACTATATGTTTTTACATGGAATAGACAAGATGAGACAATACTTTATTAGGCTATGTTAGGTCAGTGTTGCAGTAGCTTAAGTTTATAGCACATTACAAGGCAAGATGAAATGAAATCCATAAAAACTACAACATATAATTTTCTACATTTTTAGATTAGTTAAGGAAAGAACTTAAAATTTTAAATCTTACTAGAAACGAAATAAACTTACTTTATGATATCTTTTTTAAACTTGGGACGTGAAATTCGTTCTGAAGTGGTGGTAGAAGTTGTTTTCTGGGCAGGAGAAGAAGTAGTGACATGACGGCTGTAAAATTAATATTATAAGAAAGATTCATTAAAGTACTACTTTTGTATGATGACCCAAAATATTTTTGAATGAACAAAACATTAAAGCAGTTTTTTTGAAATAATCACAAAATTGAAAATAACATTTCAATCATAACATTCAGAGAAACATTTTTAAAAACATATTCCAACTATTAATAACAAGAAATAAATTGGAATGAAACATTTTCATTAATTAACTTTTAATTTTGAAACTTACCTTGGACTTTTGGATGGAGTTGCCTCTCTAGAATTGTCACCTAAAAGTTAACAAAATATACTGAACTCATTTCTTGATAACATCAGTAGATTGTTATAATAAATAAATGATATTGGCACATTGATTAATACTTTAATACCTAAAAGGCTTCATAAGACTGAGGAGACTAATAAATGGATACTTTCCAAGGTATATCAATGGATTTTTACTAATTTTAAAGAAATAGGTAGTTTTTGTATTGTGTAGTGATTCATTTCTAATAATTTACAAATGAATAGTAAAATAAATGACTATATTTAACAGTCAATAACTGAACTTCTGAGAATTATCATAGAGACCTAATAAAACACTCTTTAAGAAGGTGTTGGGAAAAAGGATTGGAACTAGTACTCTTCTCAGTTGGCTTATACACAACCTTCTAAACGTTATGTTATAAACCAGTGGCAACTCCATGAGGAGGGCTGACATCATTCAATTGAAGAAAGAGTCAACATGATGCTTGTTAAGAGGTAATCAGTTTTGACCAGACTAACACCTATATTCCTATTCATGTTGTAAACCAAACCATGTGATTTCAGGTTTCACCGTGTAATATCCAAGTTCATATTATCATCAATGCAGTTACCTTACACAACACAGTTGCAACGAGAGGCACAGAAGCGCGCCGTGGAAGTGACTGGCGTCACATGTAGATGTGGCTGCAACCAATGACCGTTATTCTCGCCAAAGATACTCTTTATCACGCATGCCTGAGAAGAGTACTACAACTTACTGTCCAATTTCACCCGCTAGATTTACCACATGATATCTGTTTTTCAGGAGGATCAAGATATGAAAAAGTCCAAAAACCCAGGTAAACCACATGATAATGGGTAACAATTGTTTGCATAGAATACGAACGTGAGACTACTGCCGGACTGAGGGAACCAGTTTTAGAGAAGCATAACCAAGTTGGATTTTTCTAAAGATATCTTTGGAAGGATAACCTCACCAGTCGGCAAATACAGCAGATAGAGTTGTTGAACAGGTGAGTATCATCAACACAGTATTTTTGGAGGGTTGGTTTATACACAGCACAGAAAGTTGCTGAACTGGTGAATATGGTAAAATAATCTTAATCAGAGTATCTATGTATAGGATTCTACCAACCTTTCCAAGAGTGCCTCTCGAGGCTGGAATGTCTGGACCCGTGTTCACTATCCTGTGAGGCAGAGGCGTGGCGACTGCGGGGAGGGGGTATAGGGGGAGAGTCAGCAGAGAAAGCCGCCAGTGGGCTCGACTCTGCCTGGCTCCCGAGATCACTGTGAGGAACTGCTGATGGACGAGAGCTGAAACAAAAAAAAATACTTTGTAGTTAAGCATTGAATGGTTCAGTACTAATGAAAGAGAAGGTTGTGACTAAGAGAGAAAACACCTGAATAACTACACAAACCCCAAGTAAAAATCCCCAATGAAATAAAGTTTCAGATAATTTATACATAAAAGGTTTCTGCTGTTTAAAATTAAAGTCACCCTAGAGAAAAAAAAACTTCTTTTAAAGATGTGGAATGTTTCCCTGAAAAAATGGAAGTTTATTCATATGCACAGTTTATAGATATGCTATTTAAATATTAAAGAAGTCTGTTTACTATTGTTAGTTAGTTTTTCCAAAATTGCTCTTTAGTCAATACGAATTTAAATTATAGTAAATGAAGTTATATAAATGTATAGTAAGTGAACAAAGTATAATAAGTGAAGATATATGAATGAAGAAAGTAAAGTTTTGTGAAGAAAATTACAGTATACTACTTGCTATTTTACAATTTTCAAAATATAATCCATGTTTTGGCTTCCCTACATTTCTCTTCTAAAACAAGTTTAAAAACAAATTTCTCTCCTCAAAAGTGCTCTATGAGTAAAAAGTTTGGAAACATTGTATAGGCAGATATCATGTCACCTAGGAAAACATTTCCTAAACTAGAGTAGGAAACATGGAATCAAGTACTCTTAATCAAGTCAAATCAGTCAAAATCATGATTTTTCTTTAAAATTTTCAAACATACCCATCTTGAGGAGTCATGGCAGAAAGAAATTGTTTGGCACGGTCTTCATTGTAGTTACTACTATCTAAAGCCATATTAACAAGAGTTCTTGAAATAGCTGGAAATTGGTCTTGAAGTCGACTGACCACTGAAAAAAAAAACCGTAAGTATGAGCAGCCATTACAAATAACAATAGAGTAATCACAAACAATGCATAAGTGATAATCAATTTTCGGGTCTGGTTCGAAATCCCGACAATCAGTTGCCCGACATCATCATCATCGTCGTCAGTGTGATACAAGGGAAAGGAATGAGGGAGAATTGTCAGGCAAATGAACGTCGGGCAGTTAAGTGTTGGGCATATTAACGAATCCCTCAATTTTCATAGTAAGTGCATAAGTGATAACCAATATCAACACGCATTAATATAAAAATGTTATATTTAGATACTGGAGAAAAGTTTCGAGAAAGCATTATTGTAAGTACTGGAAAGTTATTTTTTGATATATTTGAGCTTAGAACAAAAGAAAAGAATTAAATTAAACATTAATACTTTAATGAACTTAAACAAAGATTTTGACAGAGGGCATAAACAGAAACATGTTAGTTAAAAAGAGGCAGTAACCAGTTTAAAATAATCAGTAATCAGTTTCCTTTTTTTAAAAAATGAATTTAAGTTTAATTGGATTCACATATTGAGCTAAATCACTCCTTTTGATTTATATTTCAAATTAAAATTACAAAAATTTATTGACCAAGTGTAAGCCGAAAAGAAAGAAAAACTCACATTGCAACTTATCAGATGCACTAGGAGGGATAACAATGGTTGGACGTTCAGGGGTGGGTGGTGGCTGAGGAATCTCTAAAGAAGGCTTCCTGATTGGTTGGCTGGTATTTGGACGAGTAATTGGAGTATCTCTCTTAGAGTAACCCATTCCACACAGTCGGTTTGAAGCCTCTTGAGCATTATTGTCACAACTGAAGGGAAAACAAACATATGATTTGTTTATTTAGTTTTATAAACCTGATGAGCAATTCCTGAATGAATTTAAAACAATTGTTTGAAAACTCAACCAAAGATAATCATGTTATTTATATTTCTGCATATATATTTTGAAAGATTTGAAAGAAGAGAAATATTAGAAAACAAATGCATTTATTAGAAATCAATACCTAAACATATATGTGTTACTTGAAGCAATTAAACTTTACTAAGACACACTATACAGTAAACATGACTATAATGATATTGTGGGGACAAAAAAAAATAGTAAAAACTAGGTCATTATTATAGACATATTGAGCATTTAGTATTAAATTTAATCAGGATCATGGGAAAATATTATTATACAGGTTTATCATTGATAGTACCATTATCATATGCAGATTGCACTGAATGAAGAAAACTGCCATAAGCAGAATTCGGAATTATTTGGTTTTAGTAAATTTTAACACCGTGGCAACACATATAAACCAAATATGTTATTCTGTTCAAAAATAGAACATTCCTTCTTCCTAAAATCTATTTTAAATATTTAAATGAGTTTAAATTCTTACTTATATACTTATTCTTATACTTATTATTATATTATTATTCTTACTTATACTTATAGTCTTCACCAAATTCATTATAATTATTAACACATTATTAGCACCATTCTTAGAGAGTTTTAGATCAGGTAATAAAAACACTTACTTATTAAGCACATCAAATAAGACAGCTTCATCACACTCGGGAAACACAAGCTTCAAGTACCGCAACTTCATCTTAGGAGAACTCGGATGGGGACTCTGGTGTCGACTGTTATAGCCTCGGTTACCAGCAACCAAGGCTCCTATCACCTCATGCTCCTGATTGTTGTACCTGAAGGAAAGAGAAATTAATCAATTGATCTAAAACAATAGCGTAATGCCTAGATATGAGTTTTCTCCTCCCAAAGCTTTTTTTATATTTCATATACTATTGCAAAAAAAAATATTATGGATATTCCAAGAGGATCAGAGTGAAGAGAAAGTCAAACTAAAGGCTCATTTACACTGTCCCACTTTCACTGTTCATCTCGAGTGAGTCACTCCTATGAATAGCTAGTTTGGATAGAAAAGTGAAGGAGAAAAGAGTGAAATGCCAAGTTACACTTTTCACTTTGGAGGATTCCTCCAAAATGAATATCAAAAGTAAGAAGTCTGAATCAGCCTGAAATATTCAATCTTTTAAATATTCAGTCAAATAATCATCAAAAATTTATAGAAGACTAGCTGAAATGCCCGGCCTTGCACGGGTGGAGTGTATCAATTTTTTTTTTAAGTTTTCTATTATCCCAATGTTCTCAGTAGTTTTTCATACGCCTCCTAACGTGTTCCTAACGCCTTTAACAAAACAAATGAAAGTATAGGTTGACGGTAGCCATGTTTGACCAGGGAAAAAATTTAAACTTTGAATCTTAATAATTCTAAAACTAATTCAAATTTTTTAAAAAACGAAACGACAATCTTTTTGTAAAAATAATTGTATATGTGTGTATAATATTGTACTTTTACCATGATTTGTTTTTCTTTTATAACGAAAAAAGTGTTTCGATTATTTCATTGGCTTTGGGCCAAAAGTTTAAAAATGGAGAAAAATAAGCGTTTTAACAACATAAAAACGGTCAACAGAGGGTCAAGGGGTCGTTCTAGAACTTCGAAACATCGCCTAAATTTCAAATGGGGTGTTTTTACGTATGTATACCAAGTTTGGTGCAGATCGGAAGGAAACTGTAGATTTGTGTAAAGGACAAACACACAGACCCACCCACAAGATTTGACATTTATTATATTAGATGGTTTTGACAGAAAAACCACATTAGCTATTAAAAATTCTGAAAGACGAGAATTTTTTTTTCATTGTAAGATAACACAAGAGAAGCATAATAAAAGTACTTAAAAGGCTACTCTAGTCTGTAATACCCTTCAGAAAAAAAATTTACTTTTTCTCATTTACTTAAAAAAACATCCCTTAAATAATAAAAAAAGCTTACAGTTTCAGGAGATTCCGAATATGTTCAGAATCAGCTGCAGGGAAAAAATTCTTCAGTTTGTGGAATAGGGCTTCATCTGCTTGAAATGATTGTAGTTCACTCTAAAATAAAAGTTTAATTTATGCAATAGCTTTAAAATTCCATCAAACATAAAAACAATAAAAGTACTTTCTTATGAAATTACTTTGTATTTAATATTAAAAAATGTAATAGATGATGGCTTAGTTTTTATTAATTTTTTTACCCAATCACTGAAAGCAGGTTAATACAACTTTAATTTATTATGAATAATTTAATTAGATTGCCATGCATTTATTATTTTTAAAATATTTTTTTATATATTTGTATGTTATGAATAAAGGCATCATAGCCAAACCACAGCTATGTGCTCTTCTCTAATTATGAAATGTTTTCTGGTATCTATCCTGTTTGAAAGTTAAATAAACTTCAATAAAACAATGACTCCATATAGTAAAGGGCAAAATGAAAATGATTAGCAAAAAATAACACCTGAAAGTTTCAAAACATTTATGACAGTGCAAATTATTTTGAAAAGTAACAGTAAATAAAATAATTCATACATTTGAAGTAAAATTCCATTTTTTATCAACTCTACCTTTTGTAATTTAGGGGTTAACTCCACAGAATGAGTTTGCGCTCTGGGTTGACCCTCGGCCAGAAGAGCACTTACAACTACATTTTCTCGATTGTGGTACCTGAAAGGGAAAATTAGAGCCATTAGAAACTTATATATCATAAAACTTTTAGCTATCATCAATCATTTTTTAACAGAAAGAAAAACTTTAATAACAAGCATCTTAGAACAAGGAATTTAAACTTGACTGTTGATAAAAACTTACTGCTTTAAAAGCTGCCAGATATGCCCTTCTTCAACAGTCGGAAATTGCACACATAATTTCATGAGAATACGTTCATCTACATGTACAGTGTTTTCTTGCTGCAAAAACAAGGAAATTAAAGTAATAAGGAATTCAAATTGTTAAAAAATGAAGGTTTTTGTCATGTACTACTATAACATAATTTAAGAATGTAATTATTTGAGGGATACAATCAAAAAGGTCTAGTTGTGTTTTAAATATTTGTGTAACAGTTGAATTACTTAATTTTCTTATATTTAACAAGCCCAACTTACCTTAAACCTAAGTGGAGTTTTGGGGGTATTATAATTTCCTGCCTGTAAATGAAAATAATTAAAATTGTTTCCTGATAGCACAAGATTTCAAATTATAAAATATCCCAAAATTAGTTTTCACGTTACATTCATAAACCCTTTTGATTAAACTCACTGAGGTGAGTACAACCCAAAGGGAAAGGGATAGCTGAAAATAGTACTTTTTTTCTGATGTGAGTTGAAAAACATAATTAAGATATATGTTAGACATATAAGTAGCAAATTTTTAAAGTTAAAGAGTACTCCATTAAACTCAGAAATAAAATGAATGTTCAATTTAAAATGGACCCTTTTACTGTTTACAAATGAACAACACAAACATAATAAATAAATATCAGTTACAGTGGACCTCTGGCAATATAGTAGTAAATTAATTAATTGGTCACTTAATAGTTCCCTATACCATGTTCAGTTGTAGTAATTTTTTTACCCTGGTTCAGATTTAAAATCACAATTCAAACAATAAAAGCATAAAATGCTCTCTAGAAAAGTTTTAAAATTTTCTTCTGATTTAATAAGTTTTTTAGGGAAATATGATTTCATTTACCCTTTAACCCTTTGGAACCTAGACCAACCCATGATTTTCATTAAATCCAACAGAAAATTTGGGGCAGTCAGGACAGGACTGAAAGGATCAAGCATGCAAACACATTGTGTGTAAGTATACATGCTAAAAATGTAGACATCCTTATAAATTACATACCCACCCAATTTAGTTTCAATTCAAATTAAATAAATTTGAAAAATATTTATAGATATATTTATCAAATACTAAAGTAAGTATTTTTGATACTTAAGGATTAGCCGGGTGCAAATCTCCCCAATTACATTTTATTGGGTAAGTTTTCCAAATTACACATTAAAACATAATGAAAATTGAAAACAACACTATTAGTTGAGGTATTTTGATTGTTTTTTTATTTTTATATTTGCTTATTTTTGGAGTTTTATCAAAACACTTGGCTCTTGTGCACAGCTAATCTTTAAAGTACCAATTTTTTACAAACATTATAGTTGATAATTCTAAAATTTCATGCAAAAAATAGCAAGACAGGATGGCGTCACCTGAGAATAATGACGGGGGGTGTAATATCCTCCGCCAGATACCTAAAGAGCAAGAGAAAAGCAAAAGCTGATAGATACGATTTTATGAACAAGCAGAACAAATAAAGCAAAGCACGTCAGGTAGTTTCATTTTAATTATGATATTTTTTAAGCTTTTACAATCTGTTGTGCCGCTTGCACGCCTAGAGTTGGGGCGCTGCTCTCGGTTGTCTCGAACAGAGTATTACAGACTTGCCAACCTCTGAAAGTCAAAAATCAGGAGATTTTCCATAGAAATCAGGAGAAATTTTTATCGATATATAGCCCATCGCAAACCAATTATAAAGAGATAATATGTGCTCAAAATAAAAATTTAACCGTTTTAAAACCATACAACCATACTTTTTCGCAATCGCACTGTCCGGGAACATTTTTCTGAAGAGAGCTCCGGAATGGTCCTCCACACTGATCGGTAAATTATGCTCCAATATATATAAGAATGCTGTAAAAAGGCATTCAGCATTACTTACCGTCTGATCATTTTGTATTATGTACAAAAATCTTTTGGTTATTTTCCACACATTTCGCATTTTCCTTATGCATATTTCGAAAAAAAAAAGGAATTCCAAAAAAAAGCGGGAGAAAACCGAGAAAGCGGGAGATTTTCAGGGAAAATCCGGAGGGCGGGAGGAGAGAGCGAAAATCCGGAGTCTCCCGCCAAAATCCGGAGAGTTGGCAAGTATGGTATTACTATTGCTGTGAATTATTTATTGAGAATTAATGTGAAATGAGGTGAATAGAACAGCACATGCGTGGATATGTATGCAGAGATTGTATATTTAAGAAAGAAAAAAAAAACTTAATTCATTGTTGAAAGCTTCTAACAAATGGGGGAAAGTAAATTTAATACTAAGGCACCCGGGATTACTATTGGATCCTATGGAGAAATCAGAGGCCAGGACTGAAAGAGTTAAATGACCATAAAATATGACAATTAATAGTTTAATTTATTTCATACAGATATACTAAAAAAAATTGGATTTACAGATGGAAAACATTTTAACCATTTATCAGCAGCATTTATGAAAATACATTTTGGAGACCTAACATTTATGAAGAATTTTGCAGGTAATATGTATTAAAAATATGAACCCTCTCCCCAAAAAAGAAGTAAGTAGAATAAAAGCAGACAGATTATACAATTTTCTTCATTAACCTCATGAAAAGGCTATTTATTAAATCTATCACCAAGTTGATATATGTATTTTAGAGGGACCCGGTGTCTCCTTAATACAGCCTATCTACTACAAAATTTTAATTAAAAAAAAACATCCAAAAATGACAGGATTTAATTATGTATAATTAACAAGCAAGTATTAATAAAGTTTAAATAATTTTTGCATGTAAGGAAGGTAAAACAAAATTAATATTTTTCCAAACCAAAGTTAAATATCGTAAATAGTAGGTTACATATTTCTGACTAATATTTGTCTATTGTAATGAACCAAAAATACTACATTTGTACAAGGAAAGTTCACAGAAGCACACTTTCATAAGAAACAAGACATGCACAACTTAAGAGTAATTTTAAAATCAGATTGCTCATAAAGCTATGTTGAACTTAAAATATTATAGTGACAAATTTGAATTTCCCACACTTTCAATCTAAAAGTAGATATCAAGAATGTTTTAAGTCATAGTGGTAAAAGAGGACACTGTATTATGAAAGTAAATCAAATGAAATTACAGCACACTTTTTAAAAAATAATAGTACCCAAATACTGATACAAACAAAGAACTTTTTCAAAACCAGATTGTTTTTTTTAAATAAATTAATTATCAATAGTAGTGATGGAAAATTGGATGTCTACTCACCGAAGAGTAGTCTTCTTCCATGTATCGCACAGTCGTCATTGGTGGAGGTGGAGAAGTTACTGGTGGAGGAGGAGGGGGAGGTGGGGAAGTAACAGTGATGGAGTAAGTCCCAGATCCGTAATAGGGGGCATAAGTCTGAAAAAATCTTTTTACTTTACAACACATTTATAAACATGTATTTCCTTTTCAAAGAACAGAATAATGATGAAATGAATTGAAAAAAAAATGGTAGATCAATAAAAGTTTACTAGGTAACATGAGTCACATTTACTCAGCATTACATGGCTTTTTTAAAAGTGCAGAGAAAGGAGACGGAAAGAGTCATTCAAAAGTTCCTTAAGTACATAAATATCATGAAAAATTAATAATTTTCAAAACAAAAGAAAAATTAGTTAAAACACTACTTTAAAGAATCAAAAAAAAAAATATTTTTTTTTTTTGAACTTAAGGGTGGGGACTAGGGTTGAGCAAAAAAAACCCTTTTTAAGTTCAAAAAGCTACTCATGGCAAAAGTTGTGTTATATAATAAAGAAAAACTGAGAAAGAATTTTTAAATCTGTTAATATCTTCATTGTTCGCATATTTTCCTTTCTTTTGAGCATTTTTAAGAAAAACAATTTTCTACTCCTGTAAAGTTGTTTTTTTGCAGATCACCTGCAGTTTACTTAGAATATATCCAGAAATTACCCCCAAAGAGAATGTACGTCTAGTTCCGCCTTCCCCATGATTATTTAGTGAATTATATGAATTTAAAGGACTATCATTTGATACTTCGTAAATCATTCTTATTTTTTAAAAAAAGGACGAAAATTTTATCAAAACTCCTTTTTATAAGGTCAAATTTACAAGAGTTCTAATAGGATGGATAAATTCATTTCATATAGAATTTTTATACCATCTAGTATTTATGGTGTAAAATATATTTAACTCTTAAGAGTAATTTAATTATTAATATATAACTATAATATCCAAATACACTTGTGCCGATCAAGTAATTGCATTTATTACACTCCAAAAAGAAAGGTGTAATGTGCCATAAAATAAACAGAAAAGTTATAAAGAAATTAAAAGATGTGGAAGAAAATAGGGAAGGGTTAATTATCATTCATGAAATATTACTGAGACTGAGTGATATAAAATACCCACTATCTGAACTTTAAAAGGTATCAAATGCCAGGGGGCCAATGCCCCTCAACGACCCTCTTAAATTCATATAATTGGCTAAATAATCAGGGGGAGGGGGGGAGAAGAAAACGGCAAGTGATCTGCAAAAACACAACTTTACAGGCGTAGAAAATTTATTAGTTTTTAAAGAGTGTTTTAAAAAAAAAGGAAAATATGGAAACAAAAACTTATAGAAATTTAAGTCACTTATTTTAACCATACATAGTTCTTTAGTGCTTATTCTTGCACCGAAAGTAACATTTAAAATATTCTCAAAAATACTCATTTTTAAAATTTTATTGAAAACTTCAAGCTCAATGCGCGAAATGAAGAAATTAACAGATTTTAAAAATTCTAGCGCTGTTTTTCATCTAATTATATAAGACAACTTTTGCCATATGTATCTTTTTGAATTTCAAAAAAAAAAAAAAAAAAAGTTGTTTTCGCTCCACCCTAGTAAAGACCTCTATTAGAACTCTATTTTTGCTTGAAACTCAGAACTATCCATAATATCTTAACATTAATTACATCAAGAATCAAGATTCAACTCCTACTTGTGAATATTCTAATAAAATAAGCTATACTTTACCTATAATTACCCAATTACTAAAATAAGAATAAATAAATGCTATAAATTTAAAAAATTCTGTAATGAGCTAAAAAATGTTTAATTTCAGTTTTTGATCCACAAACATTCCCATCAGTAATTGGTACAGAGAAATTAAACGATGTATTCGAATTTATTTGGAATTTAATTTAAATTTAAAATAAAGCAGACTTAAATATTTTAAAATTATGCAATGAAAATTAATATTAATGATCATATTTAATTTTAATTGGCAAATCTTTTTGGGGGAAAATGTACTCTTAAATCCTACTGGTAAAGAACTTTTAAAAATTTTTGGTACTTTAAAATTAGCCGGGCGCAAATATCCCCAATCGAAATAGCGACGTTTTACACATAAAAAACAAAAACTAGAACCAACACTGCTAGTTGAGATATTTTAATGGTTTTAAATTTAGATATTTGTTTTTGGCGATTTATTTTAAAACTTGGTCCTTACGCCTGGCTAATTTTATTAGAATTAGAATTTATTAACAACAAAAAAAAATACAATACAATATCTTTGCTCACCAAGACGCCCTGACCCTTCCAGGTGAATCTTAAAGTACCAAAATTTTCCACATGAATTGCTTTAAAGAGGGTCAAAAAGAAAACATGTGAAGGTCAAAAAAAGTTGTCATGGATTTGTTTACACCCCTTGCATTACGGAAGGTACACGTTGCCTTGGAAACGGAAAAATCCCTTTTGCCAGCTGAATTTCCCCCATTCGGACGGTAAAAATTGGATAATCCCTAAAATATATCAGAAAATTATAGTTGTATGTTAATGATAAGTTTATTTGAAGGACAGGTAATTTAAGCACTTGTCATAGCATTTTTTATGAACAAGTTGTCATTTTGCATCTTTAGAAGGTTTCATTTCTACAGATCATTACCGACAGCTCGTAAAGTCAGCTTCTTCTCTTTAGGTAGTATTGCGGGAATGTCAAGAACATTTATCGTCCAATAAAAGTTGTTTTCCGCCGTACAACAACTGAGAAGATGCATCCGATTAGACCAGGGGTCGGCAACCTGCGGCTCTTTTGAAGTTAAGTTGCGGCTCTCCAGTTCCATACGAAAATATTAATCATTTATTATCAAAACCCTTAAATATAAGTAAAAAAATATTTTTAAGTACCTAATTTTTCAATATTTCAATAGGTTTATTTTCATAATCTAATAACAAATCGCTTGTGTGAAATAAAAACATTCCTCAATGAAAAAAAGCACTGATCATCCTGAATTGGAAGAAGACAAATTGCTGTAAAAATTCAACTTCATGGTAGATACCACAATGAAACTAAATCTAAAACTGCAAGGAATGGACAACCCAGCCTACGTCTTGCAAGAAGTAGTTTATTTAAAAAACATTTACCACTTCTTTTCGGTAAATTACTTCATTTTAAAAATCTGAAGTAATATCGCGATGAGACCATTGTAACTATTGACACAACTTTCTTCAGCATATAGCTTTAAAAACCATGAAGGCTGGTTTCGCATAGATTGGAGCAATTCAAAACCAACAAAAATACTCTCGCGTTCATAGTAAATCCTCTCAGCACAAATACAAATGAGTTCAACATTTAGTCATTTGGAATGGATGCTAGATCGCTTCAAATGCAATTGCTGGATTTGAAAACCAGACTTTGTAGAGTGCAGGAGCGGATCCAATGCGGGCACTCTGGACAGTGCCCCCCTTGGACCCAAAAAAAGTACTTCAAATGAGTTAAATCCCTACTTTTATAGGTTAAATTTCAAAAAAAAAATTCTGGGGGATGACCCCTGAACCCCCCAGCGGTACCAAAAGGGGATCTTGAGTGATACTTTTTAGAAAATCCCCAACATTTTGAATTTTGACATTTTTCTCAAAAGGTAAAGGTGATGGTCTGGAAAAGTGCCCCCCTTTGGAGCAGTGTTGGATCCGCGCCTGGTAGAGTGGCAAGTTCATAGAACTCAAAAGCAAGTTGGGAGTTGGAGGGGCAACTGATGGTCAGTTGCTCCTCCCGTTACCAAAACGAATTAAAACCATCATACTTTTTGGGTCAAATTTCTAAAATTTTCTGGGGGAGAACCCCCAGACTCTCCTTTTGTGTTTATAATAATATTATTTACTACTTTTTATATATTTTACATTATTCCAGATTTAAAGCCATTGATTTTAAATAAAAAATCAAATATATATTATATAAGCAAGTACTATATCATATTGAAACGAAAATGTTTAGCTGCTCTTTAAAAACTGAGAAATTTTGTAAAATGTAACTTTTGGCTCTTCCGCTTCAAAAGGTTGCCGACCCCTGGATTAGACCAGTGGTTCCCAAAGTGGGCGGTACCGCCCATTCCGTAAAAGTAGCTTAAAATCACTTTCTAACATGCTAAAATGTCCTGTGGGGGAGGACCCCCGGACCCTCCTTTACCTATGGATTGAGGTATCAGTAATGTCTGATATTAAAACAGGAATTTTTCAAGTGGGGATACTAAATTTACTTTAGACGTTTAGCAAAGGAGGTATACGCTCTGGGTATCACACAAAGGGTTTTTAGAATATTCAGAATTAGATAAAAGAACTATTTTTGAATCAAATTTTATAATAGGGTAGATAAGTTTTCTATACCCCTTAAAATTTAATGTAACTTTTGCATATTGTGTCCACATACTATGATTTTCAAAATTTTATTTTGCTTGGTTATAAAGTAAAGTATTTTTATTACAAAACGTTGATATTTGTAAGTGGGTGGTGGAAGATTTTGCAGGTGGTCCCAAAAAGTTTGGGAACCTCTGGATTAGACCATTGGTTACAGGCCAAATAGCGGCCATAACAAATCGGTCCGTAATTAATGTTAAAATAAGGATCCTAGAAAATAGTGCGAAATTCAAAAGATTTTGAGACGTTATTTTGAATTGATTTGAATTAATTTTGAATTTAATTTGATTTTGGGCCGTTTTTATGAACGCGAATTTTGTAAAGAAGCCGTAAAACAATCTCAACTTTCGGCTTTTTTTTTGTCACTTCTTTTCTCACTCGTCTCTCGATTACATACTTAAATTATTTGCAATTTAATTTCAACACAACAACTTCAAAAATTACAACTAACACATTTTTATAATACAGAATTACTGAGCTTGGAATTCTCCATGATCTAGGAAAAATCTAACAAGTGTCCTTTCTTGTCTAACAAAAGAGCGCCACGACTCGAAAAGTTTAAAAATCAATAGAATATGGTTAATTTCTCAAGCACAAACAATATAAAAAATAGAAAAGAACAATCAAAATTAATTTTCCCGATTGATCACTTGAACGATTTTACAGTTGAGAAAAATTCCTAATGTAACGACAATTCTTTCTTATAGATTCGTATGTTATCTTACCTAATCAAGTTTATAAATGGAAAATAAATGTTAATATTGGACCATTAATCAAATCAAAGAATTGATAGTAGTTGAACATTATCCATTAACATTTTTTTAAAAACTCATGTATTTCCTATTTTAATTCCTTTACTTTAAACTCTCTCACAGATATCGGTTAGTGAATTAAGTATCTTACACTTAAAAAAGTATAATGGGCGGGTATAACATTAAAAACAGTTCTAAAGATCCTCCCATCCTTCTAGACTTAAATTTATTGAAGATTTAAATTTCCTTACGGAACTCCAGTTCAGAAAACTTCACTTAACGATAAAAGGAATCGATATTAGAAATCGATTTCACCGATGTTTCACGCTCAATTTTAAAGTCTGAACAAGTTTTCCTTCAAAGAGCCGCAATTTCTGCTCCTAGTTTTTGGACATTTTCCAGGCATGCGTTTGGAAACTGGAAGAAAAAGTTTGGAAAGAGGATGTCCAAAACTCCTGGTTCCATACAAAATAAAACCACTGAATACAGTTTGTATAAATGAGAAAACTAGGATTGCTAGTCTGAAAACTTGAATGAGTTTGCCCTTAATAATATACATTCAGAATATCAACTCTGAGATGAAATAATCTAAGATGAAACACTGATTAATACAGCCAATTGTTTGAAATACAAGTTCTTTTAAATATAAATTATCAAACAATTAGTCTTTAGACAAGATGAAAAATTTGGCAAGCTCTTTCATACATCATACCCAATGAAATTTCAATAAAGCTACAATTTTCATTAAATATACTATAAAAACTGTAGTAATATGTAGGGAAAATGAGATAGAGACATGGTATGAAATGCCTTTTCAAAAATTTATGTATACCATAAGATATTTTAGAATTAATAAATTGCTTCGTATCAAAGTGACTTATGCATATGAGATTTAAATTAATACACAATACAAAAAATATGCAAGTGCCTTCCCACTATACAAAAAAAAATCAACTGCACCACTGGAAATAATATGCTGATCAAACATAATTTACTGCACTAACATAATTATTTTATAAAAAAAAAGATTTATCACACTCCTTCAATAGTACAAACTAAAAAAAAGTACTATCATGCACACAAGAACACTACTTCAGTAATTTTGACAATTCCAACAATGAAAATAAAAACTGTAAAATTGACCACATTCAAGGAAAATTACTTTGATACTACTCATATGCAAATTGAGAAAAAATTTATTCAAATGAAATAATAATATGGATTAAACAAATAAAAGCAATATAAAATTCTTTTCTCTAGTAACAGATGCATCATGCTAAGGGAACAATGAGACACAAGATGCTGTAAAGGACAACTTAATTAACTGCATGCACACTGGGATAATGTTTTCACCTTGACTTGTCCTGGTGTTGACCGTCCTGATCCGTAGAGATAATACTTTGCATAAGAACCCTGAGGAAAATACATAAACATCGAAAAAATAACTCACAAGTGGGATAGCCAACATTGGGAACTCAAAAAATCTCTTCGAGAAAGGTTATAATAACAGACAAAATATAAATAGGTACACTAACAATTGTACAAATAGAAATGATAGAAACAAAGAAAATATTGTACTCTTCAAAAAAATATTTAACATTTACTTCAAAGAAATAAATATATAAGCAAACTTTTTTTAAAAAATGAAATAATTGCCTACACTAATTCCCACTTTAAATTCTTGCAATGCACTGCACCGTCTGATGTAAAATCTTAGCAATTAAATTTTAATAAATGTTTATTCAATTAAGATATCTATTGAGAAAAGTTATCATGAAATTGAGAGAGTAATACAGGCAAAAGTTTTTTTAATTAATCAATAAACTCTAACTCTTCAAGTCAACAAGTAATTTTGTGTAGCAATTTCATTCCAAGTTTATTTTGTCACTTTAAAAAAAAAACATAATAAAGATTGAATTTACATAAATTTAAATTTCATCCTCTTTAATGAAAATAAATTTTAAAATTATTTTTAAAATAATTTTAGAATTTGTTTTTACATAAGAATTTTAGAATTTGTTTTTACAAAAGAAATTCTAAATTTATTTTTAATTTTTTTTTCCAAATTATGCACATCTTTACTTCTTGAGAAAAAAAATAAAGAGTTTAGAGGGAAAATATTTAGGTTCTTTTATACCATAAGCTATGAAGATTTTTCTATTACTGAGTGTCTATGGATAATACCACAAATGTGTATTACTTAAGAGATTAATTGTGGTAATTTTTGTGTAATTATTATTAATTGTGGTCACCAAAATATCAAAACTACTTAATTCTGTTCCTTCATTTGGAAATTGTCAGCATACAGATATTACTCATAGGTTCACATACAGTAGAATATCACCAGGACATGGCAATTTATACTACATAACTATATGGTTGAAAGCTCAGTACATTTTCATAGAGATTTAAAATTGAAAATGTATGATTTGACAGACATGAAAGTTTAAATGTAATGATAATGATTGTTTCTGTGTTGCTTGAATATTTTTATAAAATTCTATTAAATTAGAAAAAAATATTGAAAGTTTTCAAAAGAAATATTTTTAAAACCCCATCATCCTTGATGGAAAACATCTTGAAAAACTGATGAACTAAATTTGTGCATTCTTTGTTAGGAGGTGCTAATGTTTAAGCATGCCAAAAAGTTAGAATAAAAACTACCACAAAAGGGATAAATAAAAAATTAAAGCATATCTATCTAATATAAAGAAACAGGGAGTATGAAAATCGTGATTGGAAGGCACAAGATCAATATCATAAATAAAATTTCATGTAAGTAATTTGCATATAGCATACCAATATCTTCTGGAAGAAATTTTAAAATTTGAAAACATACTGAACTTAAATGAAAAATTATAAAAACTACATTCACCCAAATTTGTTGTATAATTGACAATAATCAACAGGAATATTTTTTGTAGTGTTAGAGAAGAGAATGGGTAAATATACCAACACTAAAAGAAATAAATTCTTACTCAATTATAATTAATATTTATTATAGAGAGTGTCTCAAAAGGTTGTTGCTGAACTTAACATGCAGGTCTGTTATGCCATTACAAACAAGATTTTCATAGGAACTCATGTCAGCAAATCTAAACTGTGTCTGCTAGAAGACAATGTTCGCTGGCAAAGGGACAACATACATAACTTTTTTATTCGATGGTAAACTTCAATTATTATTACATATTCGGAGTGAGCACCCCCAAAAACACCTGTACACCAAATTTTATTAAATGCCGATAATTAGCCTAGATAATCACTTCCTAATTTAATGATGACCTACAAAATATTTATTTGAAACTGAAAAAAAGAGGTGACTTTCTCTGCTAATTGCTGCCAGAAATTTTATGAAATTTGGTTTACAGGGGTTTTCGGAGGAGCTTGCTTGGAGTATGTAATAATAATTAAAGTTTTCCTGTAGAATAAAAAAGTTCAACCTTGCCCCTTCTACATCAAACATTGTCCTCTAGCAAACACAGTTTACATTTGC
Source organism: Tetragnatha montana (assembly GCA_963680715.1). Classification (NCBI taxonomy): domain Eukaryota; kingdom Metazoa; phylum Arthropoda; class Arachnida; order Araneae; family Tetragnathidae; genus Tetragnatha; species Tetragnatha montana. The sequence continues at coordinate 18,294,064 of OY796681.1, forward strand.
GGACATCAGTTCCTATGAAAATCTTGTTTGTCATGGCATGACAGACCTGCATGTTAAGCTTGGCACCAATCTTTCGAGACACCCTGTTTATAACTCAAATACAAGTTGTCAGATACAAGTTGTTTAGTACTTCCTATTATTTCATAAAAAATAACTTCTCAAAAATAATTTTAAGATTATGACTAATCCTCCTGACTCTGTAAACAAGAAAGTTTTGTTTTTCTCTTTTTTCTAGTAGTCCATTCTCCACTCTTTATCATTAATGTTAAATACTCTTGATCATTGCATTTCATTGTACTGGAATTTAATTAATATTTTTGGTCAGTTTAGTATTTCCCATTTCAGATCTCTATAATTGAAAATTGTCAATTTTAAAAAACTGCCTTTTAAGAACTGAAAATAAGTATAAATTAAGAACACAAAAAACCCTTTTATACGATCCATTCAGTTGTTTTTGTAATATAGTATTATTCAAAGTGAGCATTCTTTCTAACGACCAATAACCCGCCCCATATCTATTACCTTCATACATTCTTCGTAAAGTTATTCGAAAAAAGTTTTGACTGAAACTAATAAATACTGGAGAGTAAAACAAAGTTTATCAAATCCAGATGCAATAAACTTATAGTGATTCATCTTTGATAAAACCAAAGCTAAAACAGTGAAATATTTTTTTATGTTCAGTAATATTATTTATAGTTTTCTATTAATTATGTCTCAGAACATAGACAAAAAAATAGAAATCACAACAAAAAATAAAAATATTGAAACATATATAAAATTGGAATGCTATCCCACAGTGAAATGATTTGAGGATAACAGTATTTGAGGAATTAAATTGGTGTGAAAAGAATTTTACTTGATCTGGCTGCATAAAATACTATTCCAGAATGAAACAAATAAAAAATATCTATCTAACTGAAGCAATACTCTAAATAACTGAAAGTTTAAAAATATTCCCTCCCCCTTCAATGATTTATAAATAACAACACCTTCTCAAACTTATAAGAATCCTTTCAAGGAAACATCAAAAAGTAGTTTTGAAAATAGGGGCCAATTAAACATTACGTAAGCATGATTTTGGTCATTTTTGATCTCCCTCCTCCTTTGTCAGCAAAGATAAGCAAGTTGCAAACCCCCCACTCATAATTATGTAAAAAAACTGCCCGACCCCCTCGAAAAGTCAAAATGCTTGACATATTTTTTCCTAGTTCAATATTTTTGTAAAATTTATTTTTGGTTGATTTTGAAATATTTGCAAAAGTGCAGTGTTTGTGACATCTTACGTAAGCTTCACTTATATCCCCCTCCCCCTTGTCAGGAAAAATAAGCTAAAAGCAAACCCTCTCCCCCATTTTTATGTGCTTACGTAATATTTGAATGGCCCTATAGGGATAAATGAAATAATGCTGCAGTAAAAACAAAAAACTTTTTCACATAAAAAAGATCAAATCATATTTTTAACAAGTTATTTAGGTTTGTTATCTTAAGGTATATAGTATAGATAATGTTTTAGGAGGTTAAACTAGTTATTTAACATAGTATGAAATATGGATAAACAAGTTCTAAAGTTAAAGAATAGAAAAAAAACTGGTTATCATAAAACCCATCTGGATTTATTATGCATAATAAAATATGAAAAAAACCTGAACATTTCTGCATTTAAATGACACCCTTATTCACTATTAAACTCCTACTAAACAATAATTAAATCATAATGAAATCATACAAATAATGAGGGAAATAACATCTTGCTGCTACTCTAAACCCATAGGCACAACATCCCCTGAGGGCCAAGGCAGATGATGCCCATTGTAACAGTTAAATTACCTTTACCAATTTATACAATAATAGGAAACTAAGAGAAAACCATTAAAACCATCAGTAAGAACTATTTCTCTTTGATATGATTTTTTTCTTCTCTGTGCAATACAAAATTGGTATGCTTCGTACACAAATATATGTAGCTAAAGTATAAATTGAATTACCTGTTGTAATGTGCAAGGTCTGACTCGAGGATCTTCCCAGGTAGTTATATGTTCAAGGTGATTCAGAAAATAACTGTAAGAAATATTGACAATGTAAATTCAACATTAATTCTAACCAAATACAACTAGTAAATGAACACCAGTATAACATTAGAATTACAAAACTTTTTTTAAATATACAGGTGCATATTAGTGCATTTAACACATTCATTCACAATGGTATAACCACTTAGTAAATCTTGACTTCAAAATAATAATAATAATAAACTAAATCTTTGATTCAGTTTTACATACTTAACTGTTATTTTAATACTGTTAACAAAGCAAAAGGATAAATGAGTTGTTGAGAAAAAATAAGAGCTTCAGAGATTAACTGTGAAGGTAAAGAGGACATGAAGCTACAGAAATCTACCGAAAATAGATCAGAGAGAATCTTTGAAATTAATGTTTTTAAAGAAAATAAGTATTGATTAAGAGGTATTGGTTTGTTAAATTATAATATATTACACATTTGTAATACCATGTAATAACAAATAGGATTTTTGTAAAATAAAACAAATTAGATTTTTGTAATACCATATAATAACAAATTTTTAAAAACAAGCCACACCGTTAAGGATGCTATATTGTTTTAAGAAATTAATCAAACAACTTAATACTGAAATCAAGAGCAGAGCAACCAACAACTTTTATTAAAATCATTTTCAAAATATGGATTTCCTAAACAGAAAACATTATCATACATGCAGAAAAATAGCTATATGATGGTCTACATTTTAATAAACACGTAAAAAGATCGAGTAGCATTTTAACATAAACATGCATTTGGAATAAGTAGTTTATATTAGTTCACCGGGTAACCGTCTGCAAGGCAGGAAAGCCAAATTACAGTAGTTAGCGGGCTTCCCTAAATGATCAATTGCGGACTTTGATTTTGAAGGGTTTAGAATTTTTTGTTCAAATTTTATGTAAAGTGCATCAATGGCTCAATAAGATGGCTTTAATTAATCCCTTATAGGAAACAACTCAGTGGTTTTTTCAGTACTCTGATGACGCGCAAGGATGAAGGGATGCAAGAGAACTTACTGTCTTCCAGTTCTAGGATCGTAACGGCATTCCCAGCCTGGTGGAAGTGAATCTTGAGGAGGTTGAGGATGGACAGCCGCCATAGTATCCCTTTTCTCTGTCCGTCACCCCCGCTTTGGTCACCCCGTTTTTATAATTTACTCCTTCTCCTCAGCATCAACATCAATATCCCAGATGTCAAGTGATGCAAACAGGAAGAAGACGAAGAGGATTGCTACTACAGAAAGGCCTTGCTCCGGCGCAGTAGGTAGAGTTTAGTATCTGAGTGAGTGGCAGAGTGGAGAAAAATCCCTCTACCCGGGGAATTATGGGTTGGTTGGTTTTCTTTTTTACAGGTTTGTGCTTTTCGCTTATCTTATAACCGTTTTCCTTTATGGAATTATGGGATTCGGTGTACTTAATTAAACTAAGATAAATTTTTTTAATTTAATGAAAAAAAGGACAGGACTAATATAATATGGTTTAAATTTCTTTCTTGCCCTAAAAATAGAGTTTTTAAAAATATTTATTACATAAAGGGGGAAAAATCATGAGAAAATGTTGTACTTATGCTTATAAAAGATAAGAGACGCATCTATAACAACCATTTAAATTAATACAAATTAAAATCTAAAGGTTATTTATTGGCTTTTCTTTCATAAGTTTTCCGAATTTCAGGGATCTTTCTCGAGAGTCAATAGGTCATTAGTTTTGGAATATTTCATTGATAGATGGCAGCACTATTCTTGGAACAAAAACTTCAAACCAAGAAATTAATTTAAAAATAAAATTTGAAACCAATACAAATTATTATATACATTTTATATAAATACAAATTCAAGAAATCTGAAAATATTTTTATGCTGGGAAAAGCATTTTTAGAGCAAAAGGGAAGGCAAATTGGCTAAATTGTTCTATTATAATATTGATTAGAAGAACTTTTAATTTCGTTTAAATAATGAACGAAAGATAGGGTATTTATTTTTTTCCCAATTCAGCTTTCTTCTTCAAACAAATATTTTCCCCTTAGATATCAGTTCCATGAATAAAATTTTTATCATTTTATCAGGAGAGAAATTTAAATTAAAACAGAAATAAATGGCAAAATTTAAACTTCACTCACAGCACTATACAAAAAAAAAATCCCCATCCCTATTGAAGTGTCATCAACATAAGTTTGAGGCATTGTTGGGCATGGTTTAGAAAATTCCCCTACTTCTCTTCAGTTATGTTTTAATTTACACTTGCAAGTAATTTTTTTTTGAAAGGATTGAAGCTTATAACATAAGAGTTAAGAAAGTTTAAAAAAAAATAATTTGCATAGTTTTTCTAGCTCTATCAGTTATTCCGGAATTTAGGGCCAAAATCCTGAATGGTTGGCATCCCTGTAATGATCAACAAATTAAGGCATCCCATCAAATAACCAATCAACCAACTTTGTGGGTATTACAGATAAGATATATTACAGAAGCATCTAGTAAGTTTATTATGTAGACATTCCTTAATGCTTTTGGACAGAAATTAAAGCATTACCTTTCAAACTTTTAATGAAATTTTATTTTAAGACATATGTTTGGACATTTTACAAAAAAAGATGTAAAAATTGCTACTTCAAGTTGGCACTAATAAAATTAATAACAGTCATTTACAAAATATAAGAGCCTAAGGCATCCATTATTCATACAATATTGAGGGAATGACTTGATAACAGAGTTGGGCATTCAATCAATTGATTTTCAATTATTAATTGTACAATTGAGAATTTAATCTAATTGACTCATTTCCAAATTGAAAGTAATTATTGTCCTTCCTGCTTTCAGCAAGCTATGACTTTCCTTTACAGTATGGTCATACTGTACTAATATACTGTAACAGCACTTGTAAGTACACTTAACATGTAAATAACCTTTAACCTTTTCATTTAATTAATTAAAAGCTTTTTCTTTAAAAAGTTTTATTCTTCTATTTTCAACATACATACAGTAATTAATTAAAATATATCCTTTTTTCAGAAAAATTAAATTATCCGAATAGGTCTGGGGGCCCAATTGATTTAGATAATTGGAGCTCTACTAACTTTGGTTGACCCTTAATGCACTGAGAAAATGGAGTACAGAAAGATGTTTATTTGAGAAAAATACTGGGTCGCTACCCAATTAGAAAATTTTTGTGGGTCAAAAAAAAAAAATTTTCGGAAGAAAAAGAAAAGAATAGGGTTATTTTAAAATCATTAGAAGAAACTACCATAAAATTTCATTAAAATCAAAAATAGTCTCTATAGGGACTTACCTGCATCTTATGAAATCTGCCTCTAACACCAGGGAGGCATTCAGAATTACAATTTATTTATTATTGTTAGTTGCAGATTATCTTAGTTAAAATTGATTTAATTGTCAATAGATTACCCTACAATTACAATTGAATTGATCAACTGTCAATCTTGCATGGTTTATTGTAATTGATCAGGGGTTCATCCAGGTTTTTCTACCAGTCATGTTTTAGGAATTTTGTGAAAAATCAAATAGAATTTTGTGAAAATGAAGGTCCTGTACTACAATCACAGCATTCATAACTTTAAGAATGTACCCAAAACCAGCAAACTCCATCCTAAAATGATATATAAGCACATTCAAAAAACAATTTTCCAACCACTTTTGATCTTTAAACTTTTGTGAAGAGTCCATTTTTGGAAATTGACATCTTGTAAGGGTCCTTTTTAGAAGATTCAAATTTTGTGAAGAGTCCCTTTTTGAATATCATAATTTTGTGAAGGGTCCTTAAACAGACCCATTTTCTTACTAGATGAACCCTTGATAATTCAATTGTCTGAAACAATCAAATTTTGCCCAACACTGCTTGATAATGACTTAACAGTAACAAGTATAAAATACAATGCAGACAAATAAAGTTTCAATTAATAATATATATATCATGAAACCTTTTAAGATTTATTTGAGCTGCCAACAATTTCTTGAAAAATAAAATATGCAGACATCCAAACAGAAATTACAGGTCAAAATAGAGATGTATGAAGTTAAAGGTAAGAAGGATGATATAATTGTGTTTTATATGAACAGTTTACTTAATGAGTATTGAGATACATCCAATATAAATACATTCATTCAAGTATTAGATCATGTAAATAGACATGACCAAATTCTTTTGAAGTCTCTTTACTTGTTGACATTAGTTAATTTTTTAATATAACCTTTTTCTTGAATTGTCTTGACTTCTTTGGAAGACCATAACACCACCAATAATGCACACTACAAGTCCAAGAAGAATGATGACCATTATGAGAAATAGTTTGGTCCCTGACAATGGTGCAGGAGGATCTTCTACATGATCTGTAATAAGTTTAAAAACCAATGATTACCCAGATACTTCCAACATTTATAAATGTGATGGTTAAAAATAGTTTTTCTTCCTTTGTATAGTTTTAACTCTTTAAAAATCTAATTACTTAAAAATACCCTGTTTCCAAATATCAATACTCATTCCAGTAGTTTCGCGTGTGTGAGAGGCTTACAAGTGGCAACAAGGCTCCTACAGTGGATGTTCATTTATATAAAGCAGTGGTTCCCAACAGGTGGTCAGTGAGACCATTGGAGGTGGTCCGTGAGAAATCTTATTAACTTATCAAAAAATGTGTGGAATTAAAAAAAAATAGTTATCACACAATCCAGAAAGTAGTCAAAAACAATACCTAAATGTTAAAATCTTAAGTAAAACTCACACGTCTCATATATAGATAAAAATGTTAGGTTTTCTTTCTATCCTATTGTAGTGTCTGGCAGTGGGCCACAGGGGTCGCTACCTCTGCCCAGGGTCCGTATTCCTGATAACCCCTCTGACCCAACCGGTATAGGGGGAGGAACGGAACTGAGCAGAGGGGCAACGAGTTTATAAAAAGGGGACGGCCCCTGATAAGAGGGAGAACCGGTTAAGAGACGCTGGGGAACGCGTGTGGTTCAGGAGTGATTTCTCGAAGTGTAGCGTGTGTCGCGTGATTTTGGTAGTGTTGTTTTTCGGAAGTGGATATTGTAGTATTATAATCTAGAGTGTGTAAAGAAAGAAGTCTCCCAATAAAATTTATTTATTTGGGACTTGTGTAGTAATTCTTCTGTGGTGTTGTGGTGCATTCAAGATATTACACCTATGATTAATTTGTTCATTTCACTTACTTTATTCAACTGTTGTTTACTAAAAAGTGGAAAAAAAAATGTTAAAAAGTAAAATGGAAAAGGTTTTGAATTATTAGTGAGAAAATTCTGAAGAAGCGTTTGTGGTACGATATTCATTTGGTAGTTTTTGCTCTTCAACTAACTGGTGTTGGTTCGATACTATTAATATTGCTGGCGTACTTTTTAAAATGTCTCCTAAGAGTAAATATGATAGTAATTATATTAAATTTGGATTTACAGCAATTAAGGTAAATAAGGAAAGGAGACCGCAGTGTATAATTTGTACAACTGTACTTAGTAATGAAGCTTTGAAACCTTCAAAACTGGAACGTCACTTGAAGACTACATCCAAATTTGGCCAACCGGTCTCCGGAATATTCTCCAGAAGACTTATCGAATGCTATTATGCTGACGATCTCGGTATATTATCGAAGCTTTAATTTTTTTAAAAATTGAAGGTATATCAGATGTATCTTTTTTATTGGAGTAGCATTAAGTTAAGATAAAAAATAAAACTGTTTAATCCATTTTCCTTTATTGTTTTGAAAAACGAAATGGAAACTTACGTAAGAATAGGGGGGAGGGGTTTTGAAAAATTTATGTACCCTTACATGGGGGTAGGAGGGGTCAAAAATTTCCAAAATCATCCTTACGTAATTAATGAATGGCCCTTAAGACAACAATAAGTCTTGCAGGAATGTCATCATACCACCATGTACAAATTCAGCAGAATATACTGTAATTATTAAATAAACTGTAAATCAGTTAAAAGAAACAATAAAAACTTTACCTCTAGGGGGTGCAAAAAATGCTGCAGCAGGTGCAATTTTTGAGCGATCTTCATTTTCCTACATTAAAAAATATTTATGAGTCAAGGAAAATATCAAAAAAGTCTAAATAATTTTAATAATCTAACAAATTAATCTAACATTTAATATGCAATGATGATAATACACTAGGGCAAGGGTCGACAAACACATTCGAGAAAAGAGCTAAATGTCAATATTGCAACCCTTAAAATTTCCTTAGAGCCAAAATATGTCTTAAATAGATATATTGTTATTTACGTATTCAAACTAGATGAATGGCTTAGTCAAAAAGTTTACTTACACAACAATATATTTTTTAATAAGTTATTAAATTTAAATTTAAGGTATATATTTATAAATTAGGTTATAAAGAAACTTTGTAATGGGGCATTGCTTGTCAACATATCCCAAGGAAAATGGAAATAAAAATATTATTTGTATGATTTGAACCAAATTGCTTACAGCTTTCATTTAAAAGGTTTGTAGCTTTCAGAAGTTTAGTAAAAAACACTTTACATTAGGAATTTCTAATCACTTTCAGGTAAGTCACATTCTGTTGCATGATTTTTTTTTTTCTTCTATGAGGGAAGAGTTAACCGCATTCCTCTTGGTCAATTGCTTATACAGGAAATTTAGCTGGGTGAAGCTGTTTTGCCTTTGTTCAAACAGTGAAAATTCCTCTCATTGCTAGTTTTGTTATCAATCTGCCTTATCTCCCCACATAAATACATGCAAAGAGAGTTAGTTTAAATCTGATACTCCAATCAAAACTGTAAATAAAATTCTTACTTCATCAGGAACTTCCAATTCATACAGTCTGACTGAGATAATATCATGATTATCAGACAGATCACCAGTTGTAGCAGATGCACCAAAATAATAACCCGTAGGTAATCTAACTCCTTTAACAGTGAAGCATTCTTGCCATGCATTTTTACCATCAATGTCTGTTGAAACCTAAAAAAATTTCATTAGGAATAACTAGATTGTATTACAGGTCATTATGTCATCCAACTTTTCACTGCAGGTCAACTCCTATCATGTTACCTTACAGGATACAAAAATTATGTAATATTTTGTGTTCCTAGATCGCCCAATTAGACATGTTCAGAGACTCCAACCTCCAATGAAAATTTTCCACAGTACCGTAATGAACCCTTTATTCGGAAATCCAAAATCACCCCTTCCTTCGGAAAGTTTTCTAATTTTTTTAGGTAGCTTAACTTTTATCTTTTTTCCTCACCAATGAGTTTGAAATGCCGGAAGTTTCGATTACCTACAATACAATCTGAAAAGAGATTGTTTTATATAGCACAAATTTTTACTGAATGGGAGTTGATTATAGGGAGAGAAAGCTTTTTATTTTTCAGGATCTTAAGCAGACCCTGTCATTAGTACTAACAATGTGTTTGTACATTATGCAGAGCTACATTAAGTCTGCATTTCTTCCCAAAAGCACCAGTGTTGGAGGGTTTCCGTAGTTTTTCAGATGATTATGAAAACAACAACTGTAGAAACTACAGAGAATCCGAAGTATACTTGGAATCTCTGCATACTCTGCATCCCCAAACATGCCTTATTACCCCTGAATATGCACATGTGGTCTATTAACAACGTTATGCTATGTTTAGCTTGGTGTTAACAGATCTACAATACTTCAATCACAAATAAGAAGCAAAAATTCACAAAACTCCAGCTTTCAGTTATACTTAATCTTTTAAGTTTTTAACTAGAATTTAAGTTATTGCATTTGCAGCTTCCCAGAGAGTTTAGAATACCATTAATGGAATAATGTTATTTGCTATTTACTGTTATGTTCCTAAGACAATGTCTTTACTTTCAAATTCAATTTTTCACAAAAACAATTACTTAAAACCACATAAAATTTATACTTACAGTCAAAACATCTCTTTCGTATCTTATAGATAAATGAGTATCATGCTCAGAATTTCTAAATTTTGCATCACATCCAGCCAGTTCTGTATGAGTTCCATCTCTGTCATGATCATAATGTAATGTCCCATTGTTCACCATAGCAGAAATATATGGATGTCCATGCTAAAATTGGTTAAACAAAATATTAATCAAATGTAACAGCACATACTTACACAACAAGGATTAATACTTATACAGCTAGGAAAACAAGGATTAATGGGATACGAATATTACTTTATATTTTCACTTTTTGTAACATTTTTCTTGGGTATAACCAAACAGTATGCGAATCACAAATAGTTTCTATAAAATATACTATATTTGTATTTTACAGCTAATCATATTTTAGAAAAGTGTGACTAAGATTAATCGATTTAGTGGCAAGTTGGGGCATTCTGCTGTTACGTTTAATCAATTTAGTGGCGATGTTAGGACATTCTGATGTTATGCTAAATTGATTTAGCGGCTACATCGGAGCTTCCAATGTTAGCGTTAAATCAATTCAAAGTCTTATATTGATTTAAGGCCTAGTCCTAACTAAAAACATTTATTACCTTTCAACAAATCAGCCTTGGTGGACAAAAAAATTCTGTAGAAAAGTAACAAAATGGTTTGATTTTACAGATTAAAGTAAACCAGTAAAACTCCTTTTTGATAAGGAGTAAGTTTAATTAGCCTTTAGAGTTTCTAATAAACCTCTTTCGAACTTTAATTACACATGGTTTTCTGTTTTTTATAACTTTAATTACTGATGGCTTATAATAAATATAACTTATAACACATATAATAACAGACAGTAAAACAAGAACTTGCATTATGAGGTCCATTTTGATTTGCATACGTGTCTAAAAATATGCCCAGTCCATGAAAGTAATCGACACTGCCAAATACAGAGCCTGTAAAAATATGTTATTAAGAAGCATGTATTAGCTGGATATTACAATTACTAGGCTCCATAAAGTTATATAAAATATCTTACCACTGGTTAGTGGCTGTTTGGTGTACCAAATAGCCATTCCATCACCAAAAAGATCTTTGCTTTTGCCATAAACTTTAAAATGAACTTGAAGTTCCCAATTTTTAACCCCACATGGCTGAAAAGCAATTTTATTTTATTAACAGAACAGAATTGGTCTAAAACTATTATGATACAGTACAACATGGATAAAACTTGAATGCCTTTAATTCAGTTATATTTGGTCCTTAGAACTTTCGATACTTAGGTGTTATACTGTTAACTTTACTGCTCAATTTGAAAAGAAAGTTCGAAAATGGACCCAAATTTTTTCTAAACAGACCCCTGAATATGTACTACTCAAAGCTATCAGTGGTTTCTTTACTTGTGAATTATCCAAGTTGCATTGTGGTAGTAGTTTTGGTACAGCTTTAGAAAGAGTCCTCCAGCCATGTTTACCCACAGTTCAAACTATGACTGACAACCATATCTAATCAGACTATTATTATTATTAGATCCTAAAATAATAGTAATTAGTAGATTATTGTTAGATTGCTGTGGTTACACATGGCGTTGGCAATAGGAGGACTCAGTTTCACACTACAATCAGGTGCCACTTGTTTTTTTAGTGTTGCCAAGTAGGATGATAATTTTTATTTTCTAGCAACCTGGCAGTGGCAGATAAAGTCTGTCTGTCCTCGCTTGGCACATGTGGCAAACCTAAAATCACTACCCACGGCAGGAAAAGCAGTGGCGAGTGCAGGGTATCGGGTATCTAATAGAAGTGAGATAACCATCTTTATGGCTTTTTCGCCACTGTTTTTTCTGCTGTGGGTACTGATTTTAGGTTTGCCACTTGTGCCAAGCGAGGACAGACAGACTTTATACTGCATGGTGGATTATGATGCCGAGAATAGTGCCAAAAAAAGTCGCCAAGAAGAGTGGGACCCGGTTGTAATATAGCACTGAGGACTATTTCTAAAGCTGTTCCGCAGTTTCATAGAAACAGTATACAATTAAATTAACAAAAGAGATATTAGTATTCAACACATCTCAGATGATTAAACCATTTCGGGACAGATCCCATAATCGAGGTTTTCGCCAAATTTGGCGAAATCGGATCTCGCGAAGCTATTAATAACACTACATCTATAGTCTGTGTAAATAAAATCGGCGGTTTCACGTCATGCTTTACCATGGCAACGCAGAAGAAATACATTGAGAAAAAACTCAAGGTCAACCGCCGATTCTATTTACACAGACTATAAATCCCTGGTTATCTCCCAAATTTGGCGACATTTGGCGAAAACCTCGATTACGGAATATTACCCAACCATTTCTAAAACTAAACTTACCACATTATTCCAGATGGCTCCAATTTTGCTTTGCAAATCAGGTGTTAGACGAATATAACTATTAGTTATCATAACACTACCAGTAAAATCCCAAAAAGGAATAGAAATACCCGATGCTTGATATGGTTTGACAACTGAATGCTCTCGTTTTAAGTAATCATTTGTATTCCAAGCAGAAATTGCAAATGGACAACATTGAAGCAGAATACACGAAAGAATAGACAACTTCATAATTGCTTTCATTTTTACCGGATGATCACTTTCCAAAACAACGTCAAAATGGCACGATAAAACAACAAAATCAATATTCCTAGAGTATTAATTATTTCCTTGTATAAAGACAAGAAATTGTCATCGAAAATTATATCTCACTCAATAGGAAAATAAATAAGAAAACTAGAAAATGCTAATACTTGTTCTTGTTGATATGGATGGATAGAGACTTGTGCTTGCTCAATGAATTAGCCGCTTTGTCTTCTTCTTCTTATTTTTGTATATTTGCTTAATAATTGGTTGGTTGGTTGGTAGGAGAGTCTTCACTTATACAGATGCAAAATTCCCTCAGTTTTTGTTTTTGAGACACGGGTTTTCCCGTCTCAAAATGGTCTCAACAAGAGAGAGGGGACAAGGGGGTTTGCTCTCTGCCTTTCACGCCAACAGTCTGCGCACTGCTCCGTCGTGACTTCGATTCTTACCTCGCCCCTGGGTGTATTTTCCTTCTTTGTGTCAGTAAAAATTCTGTTGTGTCCGTCTCACTTGACGAAGGTGTATAAGCGGATCCTTGAGATCAAGCACACATACCGGAAAATATATGTAACCCAAAACCCAACCCAACCAAGGGGACAAGGGAATTTAGGTAGGGGAACAAACAAATAAGAGTTTTAATTATTTCTAACGTACAGCCATGGGCGTCCTTTAGGGGGGCAGGGGGCAATTGACCCCCCCCCCGAGTTTTCCACTCTAATGTGAAAAATAGCTACAGGTCCCTTGAAAATTCTGTACCTTACAAGGAGCATCGTGTGTAACCTAAAAAGTCTCAAAATGTGTTAAAACACTACTTTTGAGGGTCGAAATTTCAATAACTTTCTGGGGGTTCGGTTCACCCCCAAACCCCCTTCAAAATGTCTTCAATGTTTTAAATGCTTTTTTAAGTCTGTTATAGTGTTTTTCCCTTGAAAATTCTGCCGCTTACAAGAAGCGGTTACCATTTGCGTGTAGTCAAAAGTACTAGTTTCAATTGAGATTTTGTTTTTCGGGAAGGGTTTTGACGCCCAATTTTTTCCCTAAGGTCTCTCCACCCGAGTATTTTACAGATCAAATGCAAACCTTCGTGCAAAAATTATTTATTGACTAAGTTTTATTGACGATGCTCATATGACGGATGACGCCCCAGGGAAGGAAGGGGGTCTGGGGGTCCTCCCCCAGAAATTTTTTAAAATTAGACCTAGTCTCTTGATTCATTTTTCAATTTTTAAAACGGGATTTAAGGTCCCATCCTCCGAGATGAGCTGTCATCTCTGCCCTAGATGGTCAAGGGTTTAACTTTTGCCCTCCTCCCCCTTGTCACAAATTGAATACCTCCGAACGCGATGTCCTTTATGGACCGCCCCTAATAGGTTCAGTGTAGCTTTTTAATATATTTTTAGATAGATTTTGCATCTTTAAGAACTTAATGTGTAAAGTAGTAAATAATATTGTTATAAACACAAAAGGTGGAGTCTGGGCGAGTCTGGGGGTCTTCCCCCAGAAATTTTTAGAAATTTCACCCAAAAAGTGGGGTTTCTTTGAAAGAGGGATATTTGAGTTTCGATGGTTTCGATCCAGGTTCAGCTGTACGTGTTTTCAATGTTAGGAGTCTTTCCTTTGTGATGCGTTATAATTAAATACATTTTTTTTTATCGTGTCCATCGACAAAAATCAGGGCTTAAATTGCACCGGAGCGCACCGGAGGGGAGCTCCGGTACTTCTTGGTTTTCAGTAAATATTTACATTTTAATCGGAACGCACCGGAGCGCATAAAATCGCGTTCCGAACCCTTTCGGAAAGACCAAATTTTACCCCTCGAAGTTTTCCGATTAACGAAAATTACAAGCGCCTTTCACCTCACTACCCCCAACGACTACCGGTCAACAACGACCAAACGACCTTGTTTTCCCCACCCTCAAAGAAAAGGACACCCATACCCTTCGGCGACTAATTCCGAGACAAGAGTACCCCCTCCCAAGGTTTTCACTGTTTAGTGAAAAGTTGCTGCAAGTCCCTTGAAAATCCACAAGGAGCATCGGATTTAGCTAAAAAAAAGTCCCAAAATGAGTTAAAACACTACTTTTGAGGGTCGAATTACAAAATTTCCTGGGGGAGAACCCCCAAACTCCCTCCTGACCTTTGATACAATGTTTCTCCCTTGAAAATTCTGCCACTTACAAGAAGCGGTTCCCTTTGGGAACCAAAGAGCATGAAACCCCAAAGCCAAAGAGTTTGAAGATGAGGTAAAACACTGGTTTAAACGGGAATTTTCAAAAATTTTTACTGCAGGATCTCCGCCCCTCCCCTTGAAAATTTGATGTTTATTTATAACTTTTTTTACCTAGAAAGTTCTATGCTTTACGAGGAACTGTTCTTTTTGGATGTAACCCAGTCAAATTTCAAAAAAATTTCTGGGGTAGAACCCCCAGACCACCCTTTCAAATTTTTACATTTATTTGTTATACAGTGTACCTTCTCTTTGGATATACCTTAAATGTTGTAAAAAGAGGCTGAGTTTCAAACTTTTTCTTGGGAAACCCCCAGCCCCACTTAAAAACATCCTTGCCCCCCCCCTAGCCAAAACTGAAATGACGGCCCTGTTAAGCGGAGATGTCTCAATTAAGCGGAATGTTGAAATAGTAGCGCTCCGGTACTTCTTTGGTTAGAATTTAAGCCCTGACAAAAATTTAAATTGCCTCGTGTGTCTTCAGAACTGCATCCGCTAGCTCCAATGAATCCATGCTGTAGTGTGGGGGACCTCCCGAAGTTCTAAAGACAGCGGCACCATACCCAGCTGGAAGGTATGTAGGGCAAGAGCACTGCCTCCTAGAACACAGTGCATAGTGTCTAGAGAAAGCAGTGGCAAGTGGCACTCTAGAATGTGATCCGGGGTAAGGTGGGCATCGGTGCAGTTCTTGCAGTGAATATATAATGTTTTCGAATTTAATTCATTACTTTGTGGGTATAGACTCAAAGAATTTTAAAACTCGATATATCAGGCAAATTTATTTCTGAAGAAATTCAAACTATTTCTTTGTTTTGATAAATCAATTTTTATTTACAAAAAACACAGTTGTGCATTAATAACTCAGCAACAATGCGGTTTAAAGAATTAAAAATAAATAAAAATACATTTACCAGTGAAATTGAAATTGCATTAGTTTCGTATCAACATTAATTATTTTTAGATCTATAACATTTTCATGTTATGATGTTAAATAAAGATAAAAAAACTCCTCCTTTAATCCAGATTAAAAAAATTATCAGTTTTTAATGAGCAAAAATAAAAAAAAGAAAACTACATAAAGGTAAATCTCCAGGAAGTTTTCAAGCTGTACAGGGGTTAAATTTATAGTCAGGTTATCATCATTTACAGAATCCAAGAATATTTACCAATTTTACTTCATAAAACATTTACATTGACGATAAATACATAGCAATGTTCTAACCTACAACAGAAAATTCTTTCCAAAGTTACTTATTTTTCGTTCAAAACTTTGATCCAGTTCTTAGGAAATAGTTTTTCGGGTATGGTATGCCATTAAAAGAGCTGGCTGGACAACTACAAGGAACATAACAACTTCCTCTAACCTTCAAAGCAAAGAAAAGAGGAAGATGAGCTGCACTTAGGGCTGTGCTAAGGGTGTCAATCCCACGACTCGAACGTTGCGGGACGACCATTTAGTAGATGTTCAAAGTTTTCGTTGAGGGGAGAACATTCACAAACAGTAAAACTCCATCCTCTCCGTCTCGCACTCCCTGCACGTGACGTGGCAGCACCAGTGGAACTTGCAGCCGCAGCGCTCGGTGGTGGTGGTGCGCCGCGCGGCGTGGCGGCCGCCGCTGCCGCAGCAGAGGCGCTCGCAGACGGTGGGCGAGCCGCAGTCGCGGCCGGCGGTGGCGCCGCAGCGGTCGGGCGAGGGCCGCAGGAACACCAGGTCGGTGTCGGCGAGCGGGCGCTCGGCGGCCACCAGCCGCCGACCCACGGCCCGCACGCGCGCCGCTGCGGCGAAGCGCGAGCGCAGGTCCGCGCTCACCGCGCGGAAGTCGGGCAGCGCGCGCCAGCAGGTGCGCGTCTGGCAGGACCCGCTCGCGCCGTGGCACTTGCATTCGATGCGCATTCCGTATTCCACTACCTGAAAAAGTATAAAGAGACCTTTAACACACGACTAACAATCGAATTGAAACATCTATTAAACTATTTTGGTTGGAGGAATATCGTAACGGACATTTTATTAAACCAAAAGGATACTTACTAGGGTGGGCCGAAAACACACTTTATTTTTATTTATGTTCTAATAGAGCGGAAAGGGTGCCACTTGGGTCCAATAAGAACGGTGTAAAATGGTTTTTCGATTGGATAATATCTTAGGCTCCCGCATCGCACTTAAAGTTAGAAAAAAATGATGACTTTTTCACAAAACAACTAAAAAACCAAAGATTAAACTCTCAAATATTGTTTATGATTTTTTTATGAGGAACTACCTATAGTTATAGACATAATGTCTCAGGTTCCATTCTTCTATCACTCTTTTTTCGTTAGATATAATTTTTTAATGTTCAAAGAAATTATGTAAAGTTGTTTTTTCTGCATTTTTAAAAAGCTAATAACTATAGAACTATACAACTTAAAATCTTGAAATCAGTCCCATTTTGTTCGTTAATTTTTTGTCTTTGATTTGGTGTGCATAAAGACCATCATTTTCAAAAAGTTTTTTTCAGAATTTAAGAAAAATGAAAAAAAAAATTTAAAAAAATATTTTTTTGAAAAATATTAATAGCATTTTAACTCTTAAAATGAACATTTCTACCAAATTTCAAGTTGAAAATTAAATTTAATCATGTATAAAAAAATAAAAATAATCGTAATTTAGGCAAGTCCCTTAAACATTCCCTAAAATTATACAAAAAGAGCGGTTCTCTCATGGAGAGTTCATAAAATCGCTTGAGGGTGTTCAAGAACAATGTAAAATATCTTTTGCTCCTGCTTTGCACCAGAATTTCAGAAATTTGGGTAAAAATAACCAACTTTTACTTTAGTTCATTTCTATAGCGTTTAAATCTGTGTTTTTCTAGAAAAATTACATGATCTTAAGTGCAATGAGGTTAAAGACCTTTATTAATTAAATAAATATTTAATTCTATTCTTAATTAACCGTTTGGTCACCTATTCTGCAACATTTGAGTAGCAGTATTGAAAAATAACTTTTCTTCCTGCATTGAGAAAAATTGTCAATTTTTCTTAAATAACGCTGAGTAAAAGTTAGTTATTTTTACCCAAATTTCTGAAATTCTAGTGCAAAGCAGGGGAAAAAGATATTTTACATTGTTCTTGAACACCCTCAAGCGATTTTATGAACTCTCCATGAGAGAACCGCTCTTTTTGTATAATACAAGGGAATGTTTAAGGGACTTGCCTAAATTACGATTATTTTTATTTTTTTATGCATGATTAAATTTAATTTTGGTTCAATTCCGTTAAATATCACCCGGTTCTTTTAGACAACAAAAAGTAGAAATATTCATAAATAATTTCAAACTCCTGAATTAAAATGTTTAATTAGATCAATAACTATTCAGTTTATTAATAAAAGTCAGAAAAATTTGTGGATATTTGGATATATTTAGCGATTTGGATATTGGCAAAATTTAGTGGGGACTCTAACGGAATTGTACCTTAATTTTCAACTTGAAATTTGGTAGAAATGTTCATTTTAAGAGTTAAAATGCTTTAAATTTTTTTTTAAAAAAAAATATTTTTTTTAAATTTTTTTTTTCACTTTTCTTAAATTCTGAAAAAAAACTTTTTGAAAATGATGGTCGTTATGCACACCAAATCAAAGACAAAAAATTAACGAACAAAATGGGACTGATTTCAAGATTTTAAGTTGTATAGTTCTAGAGTTATTGGCTTTTTAAAAATGCAAGAAAAACAACTTTATATAATTTCTTTGAACATTAAAAAATTATATCTAACGAAAAAAGAGTGATAGAAGAATGGAACCTGAGACATTATGTCTATAACTATAGGTAGTTCCTCATAAAAAAAATCATAAACAATATTTGAGAGTTTAATCTTTGGTTTTTTAGTTGTTTTGTGAAAAAGTCATCAATTTTTTCAAACTTCAAGTGCGATGCGGGAGCCTAAGATATTATCCAATCGAAAAACCATTTTACACCGTTTTTATTGGACCCAAGTGGCATCCTTTCCGCGCTATTAGAATATAAATAAAAAATTTTCGGCCCACCCTAATACTTACGTTTGATTATTCGCTTTTTAAACCAAACCCATACTTAAGGATATTTGGAAAGTTCTTTTAACCCTTATGAAGTTATTAAGTTTGAAATTTATTAATTCTTACACAGCAATAATATTTCACACGTATATTTGATAAGATAACCAACTTTCTGAAATTTTTTTTTCAAAATTTAAAAATAATAAAAAAATATTTTACTAAAATATTTTAACGTTATTTACTCTCTAAATGAACATTTCAACTAAATTCAAAGTTGGAAATTTAATTTTATCATACTAGAAGAAAATTAATGTAATTCAACGCAATTTCGGTCGGTCCCTTAGCACTTCCCCTAAAGTAGGATAAATAGACGATCAACTCATGCAAAGGTCATGAAACCTCTTGAGGGTGTTCCTATGATTCAAATAAATGCTAATAAAAAATTCCACATTTAGGAAAATACAACTCTTTAACTGTATTCCCCCATTAAAATTTTATAAAGCTCTCAATTTAGAGATAAGTTAAAGCAATATTCAATTTCACCTTAATATTCCTTCATTTTTCAATTTTTTTTACCTTAATTTGCTTTGCTTATAAGATATTGTTAGATGGTAAAAGAATAAAATATGTGAACATAATTCTAAGAATTATTAAGATAAAATTTTTTTCCATAGGAATGTGAACCACCCAAGTGAACATATATACGAGTAATATCCCTTAGAGAGAAGATAGCTATATATAACTATCAAATAAACTTATACAGGGGAAACCTTAAACATATTTATAATTACAGTCAAATGAACTTCAAAGGTCTAAGATTGGGATTGTTCTAATTTTGAAACTCGTGATTAATTTATACTTGAATATTGATGTGATGTGATGAAAATTCTTTTGATGTTTTCGTGGGTAAAATGTTTGTGCATTCCCTCTTTCCTGACTATATTTACTCAATTAAGTAACGTAACGCTTTATATTTTCTATCAAATGAAAGAGTCAAAGACGACTACTAACTTCAATAGTACGATATTATCAACCGAAACTTGTGTGAAAACACCTAACGTGCACGTTACGACCTTTGACACACTTAACTAAATACAATCAATTCAATCTTCTGCCTTTCAGACCCTCAAAGCAATTTCTTTCGTTCTACTATGATTACACCTGAAACCAATACAATAAAAAAAACTTTGATGAACTAGGGCATTTCTATTGCTCACACGAAAGTGAACATTTTCATCTCCGTTTGCTTAAGATCTATTATCTGCACAGGTAGCATTTAGCTTAGGTTAGATGTGTCATTATCTAGTTGCCATGGAAGGAAAAGAACAGATCGAAATTTATGTCATTATGCTGCTTGATTTCAAAAATTTATGTCATTATAAATCTAGTGATCAAATTAAGTAATTTAGAACTAATTACTACTGGTGCTTTTCTTGGGTGGAGAGAACTATACAAAGAAATAACAAGACTCTAACTTATTTCAAACTTGATAACTTCATAAGGTTTAAAAGAGCTTTTTAAGTATGGGTTTAAAGATCCAATAATTATCAACAATTTTGACTGACTCTACAAAAAGATGAAACTGTCTTTTTATTATTTGACAGAGGTCATTTGAGTAAACGTGTTTGTATGATTAATGATTATTATTAGCATTTACTTTTTTCGTCAACTCACCCTACTATTATAGTCGCTTACGAGTTGCAGCAGAGTTGATCATCCTTGTTTAGTAGATCTTCATCGTTCGTGGTAATTTTTCTAATACTTTTATGTTAAGATATCTATAATAGCGCATTTTTTACTGCATATTAAAGAATGCTTCTACATAAAAACAGGTAAACAAAACCTATTTTTAAATAATATTTGATTGTCATGCTTCTTATAGTATATATTCCTAATTTCTTTTAAATAACCCTCCTTCTTAGCCTTCCCCCTCGAAAGATTTGAATGATTCCCCCTTCGAATGATTATTAGTGATCATTTTGACAGTTCTGTTGTCATACATTCCATTGGGGCCATTCATTAATTACGTAAGGGTCCCGAGGGGGAGGGGGGTTGGAAAAATCTCTACACCCTTACTTGGAGGTTGGGGGGGGGGGGGGTCAAACCCATTCTTACGTAAGATTTTCCAAGTTAATGTAAACAAATCCCAATTATTTTGATCAAATTACTATTGAATAACCCCAGAAAAACTTAAAAATATGTAGTTGACAGCAAGAATATTACTTATCTGTTGAAAAATAAAAATCTTTGATTTACGTCAAACTGAGAGTTTTAGTGTAACTGATCCTTTTCTAACACTTTATTATTTTGAAAAACGAAATGGAATCTTACGTAAGAATAAAGGGGGAGGGGTTTGAAAAATCTTACATACCCTTACATGGGGGTAGGGGGGGGGTCAAAAATTGCCAAAATCATCCTTACGTAATTAATGAGTGGCCCCATACTTGTTTCAACCAAGCGAACTTTTTTTAAAATAACTAGGTAAATAATATTTTTTTTTCCTAAAAACTATCTTAATATAGTCATACTACCAAGAGAAAAACTTTGACAGAAATTCTGAAAAGAAGTACAAAGCCAAATGATAGCTAAGCAGATTTTGAACAAAACGTTTGTTCATGGCTTACGAATTACCATCATCACCCCTGAAATGTAGTGGAGAAATCCGTTCCCATAACAATCACAACAATATTGTAAATCGTCAGAAGTTTTTCTCCTTATGGCGGTATGACTATATTTATGTTTAAACTTTTAAATATCCTCTTTCATCTCACAGATCCAAGTTTGATTAGGGTATATGGACCTGGAACCTATACTAAACTCCTTTTACTAAATATTTAAGCAATATGTTTCGCTTAGTAAAAAAACCTACATTTTTTTTGTCATAATCTACTCAGAATTAATGATGAGCTTTTGGGGATTTTATGTGTATTTCAAATTAAAGAGATCGATGGTTCCCAACTCATAGAAATTAGCGGACCACTTAGCCTAAAGTGTCATTATTCACGGAGCTTCTATTTACTCTTCCATCTTCTTTTACTCTTCAGCATCCCTTTGCTCGATCTTCTCTATATCCTTTTGCCTTTTAAGACTCTCACCTCTTTACTCTTCATTTTTCTTTAGTTTTACAGAATCTTTTTGTTCTTGAACCCCGTCCCTTATGCATATCTCAGCATCTCTTTGCTCTTTAGTTTCTATTTGCACTTCACGGAATCTCTTCATCAGAATATCTGACCTCGATACCCTCTGATTCACCCCTGCATACCTGTCTCGCACGGATATCTTAATTTCTACATACAAGTGACTCCTAATTTTTTAGAACTGTAGTATCATCTCCCCTTTTCGCGGGGGGCACTACCTACGATCTCATGGACCACCTGTTGGGAACCACTGATCGAAATCAAAAGTATACACAGTACTTGTGATAGTACACTCAGGATTTTTCTTTTAAATTAACATTTTAATAACCTTTTCGATGCATCTTCATCTTAACAACATCAATCGCAACACAAAGCTTAGTTGGCGTACCAGTAGATGTTTCCAGTAAGAATGTTTGAAGATAAATAACGCAACATGCCTTGCTCTATAAGCCATTACACAGGTTTTTATTCATATAGGCAGAAGATCCTCACTGGCACGCCAAGTAGCATCATGCAAAATGCGCCTGTATAACTTGCCTTCCTGCCGGCCTCGTTGTTCTGCAGGTTGACGACGGCCTTGGGGTCCGCCTTGGCCCTCGCCCTGCGCGCGTCGTTGGCGTCCACGAAGCTCTTGGCGAAGGCGGTGCCGAAGGCGACGTTGTCGGAGCAGCCCGACCACTGGAAGCCGGTCGGCCGCCCGCCAGCGGGAGCCGTGCGGTCGCAGCCGCAGCGCACCAGCAGCCCGCTGCTGCATGCGCGTGTCACCGCGTGCGCCACGCCGGCCGACGATACGGCGTGCACGAATGCGCTCTCCCGGGTCCCTGAAACGAACAGTTGATACAAATGAAAAGGAACGAACTATACACTGAAAACAAGTTAGTAAAGAGGAGGAAGAAACCCTAATAAAAAATTACTACTCTATGCTTCTTTTTTTATATTTTGACTAATATTGCCGCAATATTCGTTGTTTTTATGTAATTTACTGTTGAATAAATTTCAGATAAAAAAATTTCTAAAAGTTATCTAATTTTAAGCAAAGTTCAGTTCCTTGTCCAGCTGTTTTAAACGTCAAGGTTTAAAAGTATCGTGAAAAATTGCAAACCAACAGAATAAAATGTAATTATAATCAATGACAACAAAAATTTGGCGTTTTATTTTACCTTGTCACAAGGTTGTGAGGGTTTGCGGGGAAAATCTTTTGTAACCTAGCAACGGATTACTTTGCAAAGTTTTTTCAGGGGTCGTAAAACTGTAACTACGTTTCCATTCAGGAAAACCGCTCTCATGACCCCGTCAACCCCCCTCAGTGGTTAGTGTTTTGTAGCTGTTATTTCATCTCTTGATTTGAGTTAACAGCCTTGCGCAATCAACCTTAAATTCTATCTTCCCTTTTCCGTTACAGTCATTTTACATAAACTGAACTGAACGTTTTTTTAATCTAAACTGAACGAGAGGTTTACCTGAGAGCAGGCTCTTTCCGAAGAGGTCGTCAGCGCTGCAATTCCAAGGGGAGTACCTGAACTGCCACTGGCACTCGAGCAGCGCGAGGTGTGCCCCCACGCGCACGCTGTCCATGAGCTCGACATTGCGGGCGCAGATGCGGAGCTGCCGCCGCGACAGCACCCCCGACAGGTTGCCGCACGCGACCGCGCTCTCGATGCTGCCCAACGAACCCGCCGTCTGCAGCACGGATCTGTGGAGAGAACCACTACTTACTCAAAAAAGGAATGGAGTCAATGCTTTTGTGGTTATTTCACCATTATTTGTTAATATACCTCAAGATAGGGGGGAAAGCTCATTTGGGAGGGGGTTAAACTGGAAACATATACAAATACAAATACAAAGACTAATATATGCATAAATTTTAAAAAGGTATTAATCCTGCCCTCTTTTTCGTTTTTCACTCATTGTGATGTCGCAGTGCTAGCTTTCTTGCTTCTTTCCTTAATCTTATTTTACGATGAGAAATATGTTATGCCATTTTATTCATATTATTTATTTAAGAGATGCAGCAATGAGAGAGAATGATATCATAGGCGAGAAAGGGGAGAGAGAGAGAATAAAGAAAAGGCTAAGAAAATGAGAAAGGCAGAGTAGGGAAGGTAATAAAAAAAGGATGAGAGACTGAGAATAGAAGGGATTTTAAGAGGAAAAGGAAGAGAGAATGGGAAAGGTAAGGTAAAAGAAAAACCTCAATACTTTCCTGGATAGAGGGGGAAAGGGGATAAATAAGGAGACAGAAATGTAGTAGAAGACACTAAGGAAAATAGAATGAAGAAGATAAAAGATGAAAGAGAGAAATTGAGGAGAGAGAAGGAGAAAAAGTGTGATGGGGAGAAACTTCAATATTTTCCGGGACGCCGTTCCCCTAAGCTTTCCGGCTCAACTAAACATCTGAATTTATTGAAATTATTCCAAACCTAATTTTAATTTTTAAAATCTCATTGGAGCCTTTTTATTTAATAGTGAAGGTCAACGAATAAGCTTTGCCGTAGTAACTCCTATCTGTACAAAACATCGGTTGTACCAAGGAATGAACACATCACTACAAGCAGCCGAAAATAGTTAGCCTTAGCATATGGCCTCAGCTTCAGCATCTGAAACCATCTCGCATCCCGTGACAAAGCGGAAGCCTGGCTGTTGACCCAGCCGCCTGGATCCAGACAGTCGACTCAGCTTGCCTGATCCGCTTTTCGAAGAAAGCGGGTGGACTCGGGCAAACTGTTCCAGGAGAAGTCGTTACAAATTCGGGTTTCTCCATTTGGGATGCACCCTGCTAGTTAACTACTTTTTGATACACTGGTATCAGTGTCTGGGAAGGCGGCCTTGTCTTTGTTGATTTCTTCGACTGATACTAATAGATTTAGCACTTGCTGTTTCTGGCGGTGGCAGTTTTATCGTTATCTGTTTTTGTCTGTCGATTCGGCTTTTGGGAAAAACCGATTAATCAAGAACTCCAGGACTTTTTTTTATGTATTCCAAATTATTTACGTCCTAACTGTTCACTATTTTCGACTGTTTATTTCTTTTCTCTTTTTTATGATTCAGAATTATATGAGGACATATGCCCATCAAGAAATTTACGAGATTAATGAAACTGTTTAGAAAAATAGTATTTTCTAAGGAAAATATGTTTCTAAGGTAATAAAGTATAGTGTACGGATATGGTAAACTCTCAGTGGGTAAACTAATATCAATAACTCAAAGGCCATTTTTTAGCCAGAAGGAATTTTAAAGTATCTTATAGTATAAATTAATGGCTTTTTAAATGAATTAGTCTAAAAGTTACATTATTCCATAATGGAATATCCCTAACCCTAGTATTCTTATTTCTTTAATTAGCCAAACAAGCTCCTTCGCCAAATAAGGCTATAACACTGTGGCCAGGCCAACTTCGACTTCTCCAACTACCATTAATCAAATCCCAACCAATCGTCTTGGTCCGAGATAAACCATCCAGTTGCCAAACTGGACTCTTTTTTTCCCACTACCTACAGGTAAGCACGACACTCAACCAGAGCAATAAACCCAAATATCTAAATACAAATTGGAAAGGCAGAGATTGGCTATCCGATAACAAATGATGTATGCCTCCGTTTAACGGAAGCTACTCATCGTAATCAGCGACGTCGCTTCTGCAAGCCACAGAGGAATTCGGAATTCGTCCACTTCTCACCCGTATTCCCACAACACTGGAGGCAAGAGAAGAAAAAAAGAGGCCATAATTACACTTGTGGAGATACTCAAATTGTTGCCTCGACCAATCATCGGGACGAATTTCCCCTCGTTTTATTTTTATTAATTGGAGTCCGACTGTTTGTGCTCGGGTCATTAAGGTTTGGCTTCACGTCCCGCTATTAATTAACATTGGGATCGTGCTTCTGTTGGGGCATTAATATCCCGCTCAAGTGGCGAGTGGGGTGACAGGCAGTGTCAACAGGTGGATCGGCCGCCCTTGGTGCTGTGATCACTGCCCGGTTGACACGGATTGGGCTGGCGGGCGAGTTTCTGCGGGAAGATAGCACATAAGTCGTTATTTATCTTTTGATTGGGTGAGCAATTAACTAGAAAAGAAGGGTTTAACAAGTTTGAAAAGAGAAGAAACTATTATGTGTAATATAAACTGATTTCACAAACTTGTAAAAAGAGAAAATGATAGTTTTGAACTAATAATAATCCATTATAAAAGTTAGGCAGAGCTTCCCTAACTTATAACTAATTAACTAACTCTACTGCAAATAGTATCATACTCTTCTAATTTCGAACAACATCCATTATTTATAATCTAAAATCTTTTAAATGCTGAAGTCTTGTTTTCCAAATATTTTCAACAAATCTTATGAAATCCAAATTTTTATGAGAGTGTATTGAGTGGTTGCCTTAAGTTTTGGAGCAGTAAGATTTTTTTAATATTGTTAATTTAAAAAAAGAGACCGACTTCGAAAATGCGCCTAAAAGTGAGAAATAATTTTTATCCAAAAAACAACAATACTACTTTTTAACATAATTTTTGAAGTCGAAACACTTTCACAATAAATTAACATTCCTCGCTAACATTGAAAATGTTTACTATATCATAATTTATGGGTATTATAATTTTTCTTTTTAAATTAATTTTCATAAGACTGCTCAAAATATATACTGTGGGACTCGAACTTTTTACTCTTACGAATCGAACTTTTTACGATTTGTGAACTTTTACTTTTTACCTTTATATAATTTTATTATATGTAAATTATGGTAATCGTAACCGAATCAATTGTATAAATAACAGCTGGCTACAATGTTGTATACAACCACATTCACGACCTTTTTCTACCATAATGTTTTTAACTAACCACTTGTTAAGTTTTAAATAAAATTGTTTTTGTTCCTGTTTTACGAGCACGTATTTATATACTTCCCCGAAATACATCTCCTGCGCCATAGTGGTGACCCGGACGTGATTGTGGGGACTCGACTGGGGACTGTGTGGGACTCGAACTTTTTACTCTTACGAATCGAACTTTTTACGATTTGTGAACTTTTACTTTTTACCTTTATATAATTTTATTATATGTAAATTATGGTAATCGTAACCGAATCAATTGTATAAATAACAGCTGGCTACAATGTTGTATACAACCACATTCACGACCTTTTTCTACCATAATGTTTTTAACTAACCACTTGTTAAGTTTTAAATAAAATTGTTTTTGTTCCTGTTTTACGAGCACGTATTTATATACTTCCCCGAAATACATCTCCTGCGCCATAATACCACTGTATAGCATGCGGTAACGAAACCACATGTTTGTTAGTAATTCTAAATACCCTATATATTACTAGCAGAGAGGTCTGAACTGCACTCTTTTCGTCATGTTTATATTTTCCAAAAAAAGTTTATTAAATTAGAAAAGAAAACAGTTAAGTACTATATTGTTCCTTTAATTTTAAATCTTCTTTTATCTTATGTTACATAACGTGTTCTTTTTTTAATGTTAGCGAGGAATGTTAATTTATTGTGAAAGTGTTTCGACTTCAAAAATTATGTTAAAAAGTAGTATTGTTGTTTTTTGGATAAAAATTATTTCTCACTTTTAGGCGCATTTTTGAAGTCGGTCTCTTTTTTGTTAAAAATTAATTTATTTCACTCTTTTTATATCAAGTCGCCTGCGGCTCCAGAAATTTCATGCCAAAAGAAAAATATTTTACCCGCCCGACCCACGACGCCTTCGGCGTTGTTTAAATAAAGTTTTCTTTTTAAGAAACATATTCCTTACTTCAGAGTTTTAAAAGGTTCAGTCGGTATTTATTCCTCGTTTCAATAATCTGACTCTTATAGTGGTGAGTAAGCTCGTCACAAGTTTTTGATTTATTTATTATAACTCCTCTGGTATCCGCTAGAAGGCGTTTAAATTAAAATGGGACCAACTTGAAAACAATTCCAATCTAATGCAACAAACCGCGTCCAAATCGGTCCAGTAGAACATACCAAAAGGGCCTGGCAAAGATTCAACATTTATATTCGACGAATTGATAACCTCCTCCTTTTCGAAGTCGGTAAAAATTGAGAGAGGAAGTTTAGACGCATTTTATCAATAGAGTTCAGCTGATTTCGTTATCAATATGAGAAATTTATTCAGAGATGGTTATGAAGTTGTGGTTCATAAAAATTGTTAAATAAATAGTTTGAAAAAGTAGAAGCTTTATGAAAGTCTGTACATTCATTTGCTTTTAATTTAATCGTATCACCAAGTTAACAACATGGAAAAATCGTTTTATGACACAGTCCGAAATTTAATTTAATATTTTCATTTTTTCTAAGATTTGCTATTTTTATAGGAGGGGCGCCATGGAAAAATTTTTAGTTAGTAGTGGAGCCGCGAATCGAAAAAGTTTGGAAGTTAGGGGAAAGCAAAGAGGGAAATTTGGTCAGAAAATTCCATGAAAAACTTTGAGTACAAAATGTGTAAAAATAACCAAAGGAAAGAAGAGAAATTCTAACCGCCATCTTATCCAAGAATTACAAAAATATTAAGAGTACCAAATTTATATTTCACCCTGTATATTTTTTGGGATAAAATACTTATTTCGGTTGTAAATAAAATTCAACTATGAAATTGTAATTTTCTTATATACGTATTAGATTAAAAATTAACTCGGTCATTCACAAACAACACTTAAAATATTTTCAAATGGTATTAGAGAAATCATAAAGTATTTTCTCTATCAAGGAAATTGAAAAGTATCCTTTATAAAGGACGATGTAAAATATAGAAATTATCTGATTATAACTTCGGGCAAATTTATGGAGAATGGAAAACAGCGGGCTGGATGAAACTCAAATGACCCTTTATGTGATGTAATATAGTGGAATTGCTTGTGATGTGAATAGTAAAATCAGTATTTTTCATACACTTCTTGCCTTTATAGTCAAATACAGTAGAGCCCCGATTATCCGCGGAATTGGGTGGCAAGGGTACCGCGGATAGCGAAAATCGCGGATAACCCGAAAAGAGACAAAAAATGAGGTGAAACACGAAAAAAAAATATTTCAGCATAAAAACTATGTTTTGTTGTACAAAAAACATGATATGTAAAACTTTTAAAATATGTACAGTACAGTAGAAACCTTTCCTCTACATCTAAACTACTAAAATTTTCAAAATTCAAATAAAAAAATCAATTCAAATCGAAGAAAAAATTTTCGTGGCACTCGCGGATAAGCCGCACCGCGGATCATCCGCTCGCGGATAATCGGGGCTCTACTGTACGTACCTATATTTCTTCTTGTTTTACAGCTATATTCACTTTGCTGAAGATATGGATTCATTAGGGGTAGGTCCAACGGGCTGATGAATGTTTAAAAAGAGGCCAATCAATCAATAGCAAATTAGTATGTAAATTACCAAACAACAGGATTCCGTTTGTATACTAAATTTTTTCTTCAATGGCCTTAAGAAGTAGTTGAGGCGAGCAACTTGCCTTGTCTTACACGAATCTGCTACTATAACTAAGTACCGATGATAAATTACAAATAGTCATTCCTTCGTGTTTATCGTGGAGACATACGTCTAGTGCTTAGTTGTTTAGCTTGTAGGGCGAAAAGTGTTATTGACCTGATGCTGTTGTTCAAATGAAAGGTCACACAAACTTCTGTTTCTTATAATTGTTGTTAAAAAAATAATAGTTTGGGTGACATTTCACTTAGAAATTACGGAATGGGACTTGAGTACTAACTTTAATACATGCTACGCCATTGTTAAAAATCTTGGATTCTTATTTGGTTAATCGGAACGAAGGTGCAAAAACAGTGTTTCAAACTCATTGATTATTTGAAACCTAAAGTGACGTGTTAAGAATCTTTCAGCCCTAAAAATAAAAATAAGAGGTAGGAATGCGATATTTATAACATTCTACAAAGTAAGAATTAAAGCCTTAATTTCATTTCCATTTTTTGATATTGTCAACATTTAAATAATTTTTGTCTTGTAATTTAATCAAAATTTATTACCAATTTATCACTTAGTTCATAAGTTCGAAGTTTTCTCTTAATCACAAACATGTAAAAACACAGTAATCTTTAACCATCAATATAATTTTTTTTTTCGAATATAAATACTGTACCTACTGTTTTGTACTCTAATGTGTGTTCTGTATTGATTCCCATAAAATATTTACCCTTGAAAACAAGAATCAAAATAGCCTCCAAGTGGTGGACGTGACTTGAGTAAGGTTTCACGTGTGATGTATGATCTTCTGTATGCACAGCTACCCGGAACGTAATTTACTTAAATATCCAATTACGTATCGGTCGAACACATCTTATTTGCTCGAAGTAATTTTAAATGTCCAAAAGGCAAAATGCTTACCGCAAAAAGAGTCGAATAACCTTTTAAACGAAAACTTCGGACTGTCATTTTATATATATTTTTCGTTGAGTCCGATGATTTATTTGTACACCATAATAGTTTCATTTAATTTTACTTACTCTGGTTCATAAAAGATTAAATATTGCATATTTTTAAGGCTTAATGATTTAAGTTACACATTTTAAATGTGGCGTATTCAGGAAATAACATTAATGCCAATATATTGGCATTAATCCCAAGGGAACAATCCCAAGGTACAAACAAGGGGGTAATCCCAAGGTATGGATTCTATAGAATCCATACCTTGGGACCGTTAAGTTCATAACTTTAACCAATTTTACATTTAGGTAGAATTTTCAAAATCAAAGGTTGCAAACAGGAAAAGGATACAATACATCCTAATACTATCTATAAAACTCTTAAAAAAGGGGGTTCTGATCTCAAACAAAAACAAGCGATAAAATTATACTTAAAGTTTATTATAAGCTTCTTATTCGGCCCGATAGATTTTTGTGCATTTATTTTACATAATCCAAACTCATTCAATTTATTTTAAAAAAATTTAAATGCCAGAAAGAAAGAAAGCTGAAACTTTCATATTGACTGGTTGTCGTGAAAACTAATTTAACAAAACTCAAATAATTGAAAAATCTAACATTTTGAATTAGCACCAAATATCCTTTACAATTAAATATGTTTCTAATTAAACTATCAAATATTTTCAAAACTATGCAAACAAAAATAGTTCTGACAATTTCTAAAACCGGTTTAATGGGGATTGCGGATTAATATCCTGAAAAATGTCTACAAAATAGTCTTAAATGGTACACTAAAATTGATAGCCTATAAAATTTCTTAAAATGGCATTATATTGAAGTATTTTCAGCAAAGTATTTTTTAAATAATTTCGAATTTTAAAAAACTCTTCTTGTTCATTATTATAATTTTCAAAACGCAACTTATTTGTTACACTTTTAAGTCTTTTTAGTAAGTACTGGGATTTCCCGAGATTCCAGAGCAAACACTGCCTATCCCGGATTTCCGGGAGTGACTGGAAATGCTACCAAACGACAATCCCAACTCACGATTATGGGAGATGGCGAAAATATTATAAGTTGTGGGTTGCATCTGTTATTAATCAAAGAAACAAAAATATTTTTGAGGAAGCTTTGATACACGATAGTGACTTTTTCGTTACTCGTAATTAAGTAATTTTATTTGCATGATATAATTTATATGTTTCACACCTAGCTAATTTTGTTTATCATTTAACCTTTTTAGTCTCATTTTTTAGTTTTTGTGTTACTTTCATTATGATTATCACTCTTTAATATTTTCCAAGCAAACATTAGCTTTTATTATTAACACCCAGAAAAAAGTTACTGAAATCCATGATAATTTTCTACTTAAAATCCCACTGAGAAAGATAATAATATAGCCGCAAAAAAGTATTTAACTATAAATTCAATCAATAAGAGTTAAGTTAAAGTTAAAATAAAACTTTACAATTGAAGCCGATATAAAAAAAGTTTTTTAAAAGTGAAACATAGCAAGTTTAAAACTAGTTCATAATTTAATTTTAGAGTGGATTCTTTAAATGAGGTAAATGAGGTGTATTCAAAATATCAGCCTAAGTGAAAATATCTCCAAATCTGGTAATGTTTTGGTTTGGAGCAAGTTAAGGAAGCTCATGATTACTTTTCCAAAAACGCCCTTCTGCATACCATAAAGACATTTTGATTTCTATTTCGTCACTTCAGCGCTAAGTGTGAAAGGGAAAGTTTGCACGCGATGTACGTTCGTTTTTACGTTCTTCGGAAAAATGCAGCTGCACAAATGACGGATTCACCTATTTTGGAGCATCTTCCCAAACGCGAATGGTTGTGGAGAAAAATTGGAGGTAAATTATGATGACCATGGGTTTGAACAGCTACGGGTAGGTTTGTTTTGTCCCCCCCCCCAGAACACTTTTTGCAAAGAAAATTAAATATGATATGAGTTAAGACTGAAAGTAGGGCTAAACTCATAACAGAGTTAACGAGGTAGAATTAGGAGTAACTTGTGTTGAGAGGAAAAACATCTGAAATGAAAACGGCGTGTCCGAAAAGAGAGAGGAGTTTAAAAATCTGTCTCTTTGGTAGTTTTAACTCTTGATAACATTTAATAGCTATAGAGCAAAATTTATGTATTCTCTAAAATTATACAATTTTTCATTCTATCCATAACAATACATGACCATATGTTTAAAATAACTGAAAGAGTGGAATTTCTAGGTTATATAAATGTTTATTTAACCAGGAAATCTGAGCAAAAGAGGGTTTTTTTAGAGTTTTAGAGACTGAATAGGTCAATATAAACTGGTGAAATTATTTATATTGTAGAAAATTTTGCTAGACTATTTTTCCTTTTATCATTATTCTTCACTATGCAAAATGAAAGCTTTTAATTTAGCATTATCTTAAAATTTTTAAATAGCTATATATGTATACAAGAAAATTAGCTGTTTGAAAATGTCTGTTAGCCGATGAAAACTTCCCTATTTTCTCAGAAGTCCGAAAGGCTTCCCATGAATTTTATCTAAATGCTATATAAATTTATGAAATGGCATCATCAATTCCCAAAACGCTTAAAATTCATCCTATCTTTAAAAAGCTCTTTGATGAACTCGGGTTTTCTCTCCCTCGTTGATCTATGTACTTTCCAAGTCAATAAGCGTACCAAAGGGATAGCTTCAGTCTCCCAATAAATTGACCTCCCAATTTAAATTAGCGTTATCACATCCCAAATCTGTCCTGATAAAGCTGATATCGAGAGGTATCAAAAAGAGTAATGGATTTTTGACCGGTCAAACGTGTGTTTAACACTTGGGCTCCCTACTCTGCCGACACCTCCAAAACTCTGAGGAAGGCGTGGCTTTTTGAGTGACGTGCCATTACGTGCGCAAAATCATCAAAAGGGGGGTCGTCTTAAAATTAAATATTACTTCTCACAAAATATTATTATTTTTGTGAAGAATAAAAAAACAATTCGTTCCAGTCATGGGCTCTGTTAAATTAGTTTTGTTTTCAAAGGTGAAGACTAAAGTATTCCGCATTATTAAAGTATTATTAAAGTAATGCATATTATTAACCTTTTAAACGCCGCAATTCAAATTTCAAATTTAAGGTTCTGATTTTTGGCTTAAATGGCTTGTTTCATCATTACTAAAACCAATCTTGACATTTTTTGGCAGAAAAAAAATCCTAAGTAGGATTTTCAGGATGTTCCCATTTGGGAACATCGGCGTTTGGAGTGAAGTTTTTAGGGGGATTTCCAAAAGGCATATATTTCAAAATTAATTGAAGTAAAACTACTGAAATAGGTTTCTACTCAATAATTTTGAACATTTTTATCATATTGGACTGTCTCTTCATATTTAATTCCCATAGTTGGACGATTGGGTAAAATTTTAAAGATTTTCATAAGAAAAAATTTACATATTTATTACATGCGTGAAACTTTTCCGTACATTTTTACTGCACAATGGGTAATTTTTCGGTATAAAAAATACGAAATAATGTTCCCATGCGTTTCAAAGCTAAGCAGTTATCTTTCTGGGTGAAAAATTAGGTTTAATTACTGTTCTATCTGGATATCTAGCATAAAATCCATGAATTGCATTCAAATTTAATTAGCTTTCAAAAGGGATAATCATAACTATCTCCATTGATTTGTTAAAGCTGCGTTTCTCATAGAAGATTCTAAACTAAACAACATATCTCTTACATCCAACTTACGTTAGAAAAGTGTTTTTAGATGTACAAACTTTTCATTATTTTCAAAATTTTTCAAATTTATACCTAAAATTTCTTTGTAAAAAAGAGAACTTGAACAAAATAAGTACCCAAGTCCTCAGAAGTACTCCAAATATGCCCTTTGCATAACTCATAATAATAATTACTGAAAATTAATCGGTCAGGGAGTTAGAAAAATATACAAAAGTAGGAATCTGCTATAAAGATTTGGCATTTATTCCTCCATAAATCAGGAGAAAAAAATTAAATTATAGATTTAAAAATTTAAAACATCATGATTAACTTGTTTATATCCTTTGAGACAGAAAAGATTAAAAAAAATTAAGGATAATAAGAAATAGCTTGAATTTTTACATGTTATGAAAATCCCCTCAAAAACTATACCCCAAACGCCGATGTTCCCATTTGGGAACATATACGTTGAATTGGTAATTACTCTCCAAAATCGGAATATGGAGCTATTCTTCCAAGCCAATTGAAAAGATGTGTACTTAAGCTACCTAAACACAGCATAATTATTTAAAACTAAATTTATTTAAATTTATCATAAATTGAAACTTGTGCAACTTTTGGAAGAGCCAAAAATCTGTTATTTTGATATAAATTCCACAAAAAGGATTAAATTGCACGGTAAAAACTTTTGCATGTAAAATAACTTCATATCTTTGAGTTTCTTGCTACCAAGTATCAAATTCCTGCATAAAAAATTAAGTGGTGAAAAAATTCCCTAAAGTGATGTTCCCATTTGGGAACATCGGCAGGTAAAAGGTTAAAGTACGCAAATTCGCTTTTAAAAGGATTTCAAAGTTAGGTATTTAAACTGAAATAAAAAACTAGAAAAATAAAGTTATCATAAGTTATTTTACATGTATAATGCTAAAAACAAAGAGTTTATAAGCATCATAAGATGGTGATGTGAACTTTAAGGGAAAGATAATTATTAAATACATAATTTTTAAATTTTACAAACGACGAATGGTTTTCAAAATTTGGTATAAACTCTACCTTTTACAACATGTTTTAAAATTTAAAAAGAAAAAATCTAGTTTTTGAAAACTTAAAAGAGCTGGTTCTAAAGGAAAGGCTTTCAAAAATTCGTTTGTCTTTTTTGACCTTATCATTCATTTAGCCCCACCAATAATTTATGCAAGTAGAAACCCATGGTTACAATCGAATCTCTGCCTTAAAGACATTCGACGTATATTGCTTTATATATAAAGTGAACGAAGGTATAAGCATTCAAAAGGTATTTATACCCTTCAACTTATGAACGGTGTCAGGAAAACAAAGTGGCCCGATTCTCAAGTGGGCAGTGGTCTTGAATTTAACATGAGGCGATGTGAACTTTATTAGATCAAGCTTCATATTCCGTCATTGCCTCTTGATGTTTTAGGACTTAATAATAAAGGGAATCGGGTTTTATATTAATTGATCATATTTATCAACTTGGGCAAAGAAGACCGTTGCAATTAATCAATTCTACAGCCCGTGATCATAAATGATTTATCGGGTAATTTCTTGAACATCATTAGAACATTATTAAGATTAGTATTAATTAAGAAAAAATGCTTATTTCAACACTAAGAGTCCGGTATAGTCCTATTCATTCACTAATGTTCCTAAGCGATGTAGATTAATGCGTTAAACGTGCAACAAGATTGGTGAATTTATAATAAGCTACTAATGTTTCAACTTACTCAAATTCTTTTTATATCTTTCATTACCTAAAAGACCGATTGAGATGCATACATGAATTCATAAACCTTGGTCAGTGGCTCAAAATGGTTTTGTAAATGGTCTCTCGCTTTTAGTAAAAAGGGGTCTTTTCATAATTTTAAATAATGATGGGTGTTTCTGTATTTTATTTTGAGTTTCAAATAGGGTGATTATTTCTCATATCTATGGTTGTGTTATTTTATTATC
This sequence comes from Tetragnatha montana, assembly GCA_963680715.1. NCBI lineage: Eukaryota > Metazoa > Arthropoda > Arachnida > Araneae > Tetragnathidae > Tetragnatha > Tetragnatha montana. The sequence goes on from OY796681.1 coordinate 18,330,045, forward strand.
AGCTCTTGCAATGTTGTTTACATTATTAAGTTGAAAACATGTATAAAAGGCAGTAAAGTTTGCAAAATGAAACAAGTAAATTTTTTTTGTGTTGTATATGTAACAAGTGAGGAGAAATCTCAATTCTTCTATGCTCGGCTGAGCATAGAAAATACATGGCCACATAAGATTTCTACGGGGAAAATCATGCATATAAAAGAAAATATATTTCTAAAATGCCTTATTTTGATTTTTAACCTCCAGGTACTTTAGGCAATATAATTATTAGACCAGAGGTTCTCAAACTGTGTGAACAACAAGACTGAATTTGTCTGAATATATAGTATGGTTTTTATAATTTTTACGAACGTGTTCTTAACTTTTGAAATTTATCAAATTACCATAGTAGTAAAAAGAATAAAAAGAGCAATAAGAAAAATTACCCTAATCGGTGTCAAACTTGAAGGACAATTAGAATAAAATACGTAAGTGTGTCACTTTAATGGGCTGATAATTCAAAATTTATAAGTCGGTTATTCAAATAAGATGTGAAAAAAATCAGTGTTTCTAAACGTAAGGCTTCCCACCGGGGGAAGAAAATTACCACAAACAAATGCAAATTTTAATATACCACTTACCAATTTTAAGAATTTTGTGATGGAATGATGTTGTAACTGCAATTTATCCAAGATTACTAAAAAACGAGTTGAAAGTTGAAACCCTGTTTTTCAGAATCAAATTTCAAAAATATTTCTGAGGGAAGACTCCCATCCTTATCATTTTCTAAGAAGTTAATTTAACCTCTAATTCATGCATGTAATTTATTATTGGTAACAAACTCGTTGGGGGTCAAACCCCACATGCTAAAGTCTTGTAGGGAAAAATTAACTGGAAAAATTATGGAAAAATAACTGAAAATTAATTGAATATGAACTGGAAAAATTCATGGAAAAATTAACTGAATATGAGGTGGGTCATGTTAGATTTTGTTTATAAAAAGTGGTTCGCGATGTTCAAAAATATGACAACCCCTGTTCTAGGCTAACTATATCTAGCTCTATACTCAATATCCATTGCCTTTAAAACGGAATGCTTAAACTGTCGCTATTTAAATAGGAAATTTTAACTTCATTCAAATATAACTTATGGAACAAAGAGCTCTTACTTAGAACAACAAAGAAAGTCTATTTTAATAACTACTGATTGAATCATAAAATCTAGTAGAAGAGAGGAATATTCAAATTCTCATTACTTCATAAGTTGGAATAGGGTGTCCCTTAAAAATGAAGGTCGGAGACATTTTTGCAGTGCCCCCTAATTTTTGTCCTTTTTCCATCCTAAGACTATGTGCAAAATTTATTATATTAGAAATTATATAGAATTTCTAATGTAATAAAATTATTAATTAGAATTTTATACATTATAAAATTATTTCTTGTGCCTCAAAACCTCAAAAGGCCTTAAGTTGGTCAATTTTGACAAATTTTCTCACTTTTTCATTTTTTTTTTAAAATACTAAACATTTTGTTTTACAAAATATTATAGCTTAATAACATTCAAAAACAAACAATTAACCTTCTTTCATTATCAGATAAGCTGAATGTCCAGTTTATAGCCTAACCCTTAATTAGAAAATCATTAAATTCGCCCGTTTTGGACTGAGGATAGACAAATCGAAAAGTGTTATGTCCCTTTAAAGGACATTTTTACCACAGAATTTCTTCACTGAATGCATTTTCCATACGGTATTAATGTGTAAAGAAAGAATCTGATGCCTAAATTAATTTATGTGTTTTTTAATTACGGACGTCATCATGGATTCTATTCTATCTAACATGAAATAATGAATAACATGTAATAGACATGTGGGGTATCAAACTATATGTTTTTGTGGTTTCTAAACCCAATTAAGACAAATGAAATTCACTCAAACCACTTTTTAAGCCATTGTTGTAGTGTAGTCTTTTAAAAAGACGTCAAAATAAGGGAACCCTAGTGCTAAAGGGTACAAATACACTATTCAGTATAAGTGAACCATTATAAAATTTTTATTTTTAGATATTTCTTGAATATTTTGCAACAATGTAACGATGTTTGATGTAACGTAATTTTTAGAATTAGAATAAGAATTATATATATTATTTTACAATGATACAATGTAAGTTTGCGAATTATGTTACAGTGTCAGATAACCATTAGAAACCGGACAGATAACTACTCATCATAAAAGTGGAGAAATATAAACACAGAAATATTGAAACATAAATTTTATCAACATTCGAGAGATTTTACTAATAAACTATAGATCCACAATAACCTGCATTTCCTATGTATACCGTCCCTTTCTATAAATTAGCAGAGGCGCCGCACAAGGTATACTTTTCACAGTTGCAGAATGAGAGGAAGATTTATAGGATTGAGCTTCTCAATATACACGATAGGGACACTTATTAATTACGGAAGCTAGCGAAGAATAAAAAAGCGGTTTTAGTCAACTGACAGCCCATAATAAATGACATCATATATGAAATATAGACCGAGATGTTCAGTAGTTTCCTCAGTTCTACCGACAATGCGTTGCTACTTTAACTGAGAAAGGCTATCATTTTGTCATGAGAAGGTCAATAAAATAATGTGATTATAACTCCATTATTTAGTATCAGTGTAATTTTTTATCTGCGTTGAAATTGGGACAAATTTCTTTCAGCATGATTTATTGTGTGTACCTTGCAAATTATCTGTAATATCCAGTTGATGAACACTGGTTGACAGCTAAAAAACATTGCTCAGCTTTTGATTGACTATTGAAACGGGTAATCAACTTATTGGACTTGTCTACACCTCATTGTCCTGAATCAGGAGGTACAAGAAAGCTAGGAATAATGTGGTGAAATGAACTAAAATAAGTTGAAGCCTAAAACTGTCCATTTTGCTACAATATGTTCAGGTAACGGTGAGCGAAGGTTTCGCTACTTTTTTAAGTAAGTAGTAGTAAAAGGGAAAAATAAATAGGGGAAAATTATCTCCTCTGTTACAACACTTAGCACCAACACCTTGTAACTTAGTTGTTTTGAATTAACAAGATATAATACTTTAAGAAACGTTCAATTTATATTAAACTTGTAATACCACATCATAATTACGGCTTTGTCCTTAAATTGAACTCTAAAGTAAAGCTTTGGTTTTCATTTATGTTTTGTGCAAAAGATCGAAGAATACAAAAAAAAAACCTTTTTGGAAACAGACAATTCTTTTGCTAAATAGAAAAGAATGTGTAAATATTATTAAGTAAATTTTTAAAGGAAAATTGTACATTTGGCTATTGTTAAAAATTTTTATTCTTCTTCTCTTTTTAAACATTCTAATCCTAGCAGTACTAAAATATTTATAATCTCCCATCTTTACCAAAACTCACTAACAGTCCTTAGAAATAAACTGTGACTCTCAGCTATCATGGGACTTTAGATTGGTTATTTTTTTCCATTGGATCTGAAAGGTCTGGTCACCACTAATCGGGATTGTTCACCAAACCTTTGGAGACGCCCAGGCGAGGTCCGTCAGCCGATGCACGTATCGCTGCCCGCGGTTCTGGGCCACGCTATTCAGGACCCGATTATTAATGTGCTCGTTGTAGCAAATTCATTTGCCGTTTAATTATTCTAATAAGGCCGTCCCGAACACTTAAGTGACTGCGAACATTTCAGAAGTCGATCTTCCCTTTGTAGACGGGGAGGGACGGGACTACGATTCGATCGATCTCGCTGATAGGTTATTTAACCCTTCGGTGATTGAGATAGTGTTTCAAGGTCACTAGGGTGCACAAAATGTTCTTTTTTGGTGTTTTCAGAAACGCTCCGTGCCCTGTATGGCCTCTTGGTTATTCCTTAATTTGTTACAGAAATGGCGGCATGCATCAGAAAGTTAAGCGTTTTTGAGTCCGTAGAAAAACGAGGATGTGAAACTAAAATTTTAGTTTTTCAGCAAGAAAAGTTCATCTATGAATCCAATCTTATCCTTATGTCAGATAATGTTCTAGTTGGCATTTAAAATTGAGGGTACATTTACTAACATTCATCAAGATCAATAATTTAATCGTCAGTTTAAAAAAGGGAATGCGTCAAAAAATGGCAAATTGACTTTTTGTGCGCAAAAAAAATCTCCAAGCTTAGCCCTACACATGAGTGTAAAGAGGAAAAAATAACTATCCCCTAACGGCAGATATAGTCCTTTGAATGTGGCGATATAAATGTCCATTGATCGTATTTTTAAATTAAATATGAAATTTAAGTTAATTTGTCTTTCTTTTCTTATTCTTTGCACTGTAAACTTAGCAAAAATAAAATTTGTTTTAATGAAAAGTGTTTTTCCGTTTCTATCCAGTGAATGTTTGAATCCACTGATATTTACTTATTCCATGGATAGTGCTTCAAAAACTCAGTTTCATTATAATTTTTAATTTCTTATTCTTTCTTATAATTTTTATTTTCTTATTATTTTTATTTTCTTATTCTTTTTATTTTTTACTTTACTACTGTGAACTTACTAGAAATATAATTTAATTGTCTATTCAAGTGGTTTTTAAGATTTTTTCATCCAAAATTTCATAAGGTAGAAATTGGGAATTAGTCCTTTTTCAACATTTTTCGAATATAAAATATTTTTGAAATAAAAAATATATAAATGTTTTTTCTAAATTAGAGTCCTGAATTTCCAGTACAAATTGTGTGATTATGATATGAAAATTCCATTGCTTTTACATTTTTTTTCTCTCGATTTTCTTAAAACTTGTTTTTTGAACTTATTCCCTTTTTCAAACTGGCTATTCAGTTATAAATATTGATTTATCAGACGCAATTCTAAATATGGTCATAAAGTGAGTGCATAAAAATACTAAAAAATGATACGTAGTATACTATTAAGAAATTACTATTTTAAGGCCGAAGCAGGAAATTTAAGAAAAATTATGAAATCAAACTTAATTTTAAAAGGTTAAAATATTTATCTTGTGATTGTATAACTGAGAGACGTGGTATCAGGAAAAAGAGTGCGATAAAAGCAGCGAGTTCGGTATTTAAGACATTATTACATATTAATTTAAATTTCTCACTAAATTTTCATAAAGTTTTATATTCTTTTGTAATTTATAAAGTTTACTATAAATAGTTTTATAAAATTTTAGTACATATTCTCATTTATATCAAAATTAGGTATGTTATTGATTGTAATCAGTTTCAAGTTAAACTCAACTTTAGATTATGTGTGTGCTATTCATTTAAGTTTTTAAAAACTGAAAGAATGCTACAAAATTCCCTTGCAAATCTTTCTGATACTGCAATTACAATTTGTTGAAATTTCATGGATGAAATCAAGTTGATTAAGTCGCTTTCTCTTTCTCAGCAGAAAAGTGAAAATATTTCATTCACACATATTAAGATTCATTTTAAAACCTGTCGGTTTACATAATACGCAGTTATAGATAGTATTGCTTTAGTTAAATTGGACATCTAACTAGGCTAAATTTAATGCCAATCTCAATATGACATTCACATGGAAAGATATTTATCTTTTAAACAGATAATACCAACATCCTATTTATGAATTTTTAATACTACGTTTATTTTTAAATAAAAAAAAATTATGAAAAAATACTGATAATGGATGCGTTTCAACATCTTTCAAAGTTCATACTTTTTTCTAACTGTCAGCATCCTTTTTGACAAGGATGTAAAACATTTTTTTTCCCCTTGTTGGTATTTTTCACTCCCTACTCGAGTTCATTCATCGCATCGAAAAAAATGAGGGACACAAACCAAACTTGACTCATAATAGCGGACGAAACGAGTGTAGAATTCTAAAATCGTGATTGGAGAAGACACAGAAGTCACAGACCTGTGGAGTGACAAATCGGGTTCAGGTATCAAGTCGGACAATTACAACACAAACAAGAGTTTAATTAACGTTTCTCGGTGTCAGTTCGGATGACAGATTATTCATGGGAGAAAAATTGAAGTTCAATCTATATGCTCAATAGAATTCCGTTGTGTGAGCTCAACTATCTGATGGATTGGTACATTGGCAAATACGTTTTAGTGAGTTTCCAAGGCAATGGGTCAAGTTGGGTTATGATTTTTTTTATATGAATGACTTCACTCGAGGTTGAATATTTAACTTTATGTCAGCTATCATTTTCAAGTTAACTTTTGATATTTTTCTATGCGTCATATTTGTTTAATTGGTTTTAAATTACCACGTGCATTTAAAAGTACTGAAATTATCCTTGAACAGTTTTTATTTGATAATTCCATAATAATTTGTAATCATAACATTGTTGTATTGTTTGATTGATTCAATGGGGTTTTTCCATTTTATTTTGAAAATAGATATTCCAGGTTTGAAAGACTTATCTTGTAAAACTGAATATTTCAAGAATTTCATTTTCCTTAATTAAAAATGAATGATTTATGAAATTTTATAAAAGAATACATTTTCTCACAAATTTTAAAATCAATTCTAAACTATTTTATATATCCTCGCTATCAAAACTCAGAAACAAATATAACTAACTGGAATTGTAGGTAAAAATGTTATAAAGTCATACTTACTACTCAAGTAGTATCTACATTTTATCAAATATTGTCAACTAATAAAGTAATATGTTTAAAACTAAATGATAAAAGACAAGAAAACGCATGATACATGCAGTTTTCAAGTTTTTAAAGGAGGTTTTATCCACTGACTCAATTTTTCTTATTATGAATAAAATGTAATTATAGAATATTTTACTTGTTGTTTTTTAAAGGATTAAGGGGAAAAAAATCTGAAAATAGTTTTTAGAAATTTGAAATATCGTTGTCTTATTATTCTAAACAATATAAGAAAACTCTTCGTTTTTTGTAAACAAAGTTCAATAAATCGGATTTTAAAAAAATGTGCCCGATATTGTTATTAGAAAAAAAGCATTTTTAAAGTATTTTATGGATATCAACGTAATAATTTAAAAACCATCTTTTTCCCTTTTCTACTCACAAACCAAACCACGTTTTTATTTGAAAAACATATTTAAAATTTAGTTTTAAATATTTATTAACAATCTCTTATTATTCTAAACAATATAAGAAAACTCTTCGTTTTTTGTAAACAAAGTTCAATAAATCGGATTTTAAAAAAATGTGCCCGATATTGTTATTAGAAAAAAAGCATTTTTAAAGTATTTTATGGATATCAACGTAATAATTTAAAAACCATCTTTTTCCCTTTTCTACTCACAAACCAAACCACGTTTGTTCTACTTTTTTAGTTTTAAAATACTTTCTTTTATTTGTGATATGAAATCACTGTTAATATGCGCCCCATTTATTACCTACTGATGCCATATACCTATAGAAGAAAATCAAGGAACGTTTGAAACCACTGGGAAAATAAAAAAGTATGAGATCAATCTATTCTTTGGAAAAGGTAGACAAGAAGTTTTCATTATTCAAACTCCAATATCCCAACAATCGAATAAGCATCAGCCAAAACGAGAAATTAATTTCAAGACTCGGGTCGGAGTGTAATCGATTCAGATGAACCGATAGAAATTATCTTCGATTCGATGCAAATTCCGGTCTAGGTTTCGATTTAAATGCATTATAATGATGTTTAGAATGCTACAAAGTATCGATATTTTTCAAGAAAGATTGAGAGAGCGAGTATCGGTATCGATCTTGGGCCTCTAGTTTGAAATAAAACGAGGTGGCAAACAAATTGATGAATATCTGTGCGCTATTGATTCGATTACTTATTCCATTCATCGGTCCAATCTTGTATTCCCATTTGATGTTTTGGTCCTACTCTCTCGATATCGGCTTTTCCCTACACTTTTGATCAAAACCATTTATTATAGTCTTGCTTTGTAGTATCTAGAGTTGAAGAAAACGCAAGAAATGTTTTTCGGGCACTTTATTTGTTGTCTTTTATAGTCTATTTTGTATTATTAGTATCAATCTTAATTTATAATTATTTTAGCGAACTAGATAGTAAAAGTAATTCAGGGAGAAAGCAGCACTCTTATAGAAAGTGAAGAAATGTAATGACTCTTAATATAAATGTTATAATGAAATAAGAAATGAACAAACTAAATTAATCTAAGAAATTTTAACGTCAAAAATTATAAAGTGAAACTATTCAAAAACTATTATTATTTAATTTCTTTTAGACTTATTAATTATGTATTTTTTTTTCATTTATGATATCAACTTACTCGGTTTAAATTAGCTTTTCAAAAATTAAAAAATAAAAAAAATAATACCTACCTACCCAAAAATTTTCATGACTAAATTTAAAAGTGTTTTATGTATAAGCGCTTGAAATAATCACACAAGTTATTTTTTACATTTTAAAACAATCCGCCGAAAAAGTTTAATAAATTAAGAAACTTAATAAGTTTGAAATAGTTTTCTTTAGTCTCAATTTTATCATTTTTCTAGATACGAAAATAAAAGTAAATTAATTAGTATATCAAAGTTTTTAAAGTTAATTTAGTCCTCAGATTTTTCAAATATAAATTTTGTGATACATATAATGAAAATACAGGAAATATCGGATATAATAAGAACACTTATCTATAAATAGAATTTACATATTTGCAGTCAAGCATCATTGCATCATTTAAAGCATTCAAAGTATTATCTATATATAAAAAAAGTTTAAATCAGCAAATTGGAAATAAGAGTGTATATTTTTACCTACGATATATGACAATACAACTTTAAATTTAATTTGAATAAAAGGACTCAATCACTTTAATCTGTATTTTCAATAATTATGTTTATTAAATGGTGAGATTAAAGCTAAACAATGTAACCTATTTGTCGGAACTATACTGCGGAAATCCTCCAAACAAGTACTACAACATAAAACATGAAACAAATTATTATTAATATGCATACTATCAATATGCACCCCCGAAAAAAAACTTCTACCATAGAATTTTCTTGTAAAAAGATTAATATACTATCTTCATTTTGAAAAGAAATAGAATAAGTTTATGTAGTTGTTAAAAAAAGATTTCAACCTAAAATAAATAAGTGGAGGATTTAATGATTTAAAGCTTTTAAATCCCTCTTCCATTTTAAATGAATAAAATTATCTGAATGTATTTAGAAAAAGATAGTAATAAGTTTTGCTCTTATTTTTAAAACTATGATATTGAATGTCGTCACATCTGTTTCGGCCCTACTTTAAATTAAAAGTCAACAATAGCTTTTAATCCTAAACCAAGGTTAATAAGGGTACTCTATTAACCTTGATCCTAAACCATTGTTTAAAACTAATGTTTCGGATTTAATGACATCCAATGCTGTTTTCGCGACTTTTTGAAGAGACAAACTTTGAAATTAAATTAAAAGGTAAATAAGCATCGCAATTAAAAAATGTTTGCGGGTATATTCCTCTCTTGGATATTTCTATCGAAAAAAAAAATTATAAAAATGCGGGAATTGCCCATAGTACTTCAACTTAACTCTGAGTGTCATAAATTTTAAGTGAAACTTAAAACTTTTAAACAAAGGAATTTATTAAAATATTGTATTTATATACCTCGAAATAAAATTAGAAGAAGTTAAGTATTAGAAATTTAAAATATTTTTTTTCCTTGAACACACTTGTAAACTTAGATCAGTTTTTGTTTTAATTATTTTTTTTCATATGTTTAACTGTTTAACTATTAACTTAATCCTTATTGCTGCTATAAAACTAGATTTACAGAAATGTTTTTTTTTCTTTTCTAATTAGAGGTTTTACTATTACAGTGTCAACATTTTATATTTCAAGTATAAAATTAATTATTTACTTTAAATTCCCATAAAATTTGTTAAAGAGCCATTACTGCCTTTATAAAAACCATTAATTAAATAGACGGCTGAATTTATTTAATTAGAATAAATTCCCATAACATAGGGAAAGGCGACAAAACTTAAAACTTTTCTATATATGCGGTTTAATTAGTTCAAAGCATAGATTGCAAAACTCACAAGAAGTAATCAAGTAATCAAGAAGTAATCTAGAAGTAATCAAGTAATTTATAGTAACAAACAAAAATTTTTAAAAGAACAAATATTCATTTTTGTTTACATTTTTTGCACACTAGAAAGTATTTTTAACCTTTCCTTAGGGGACATCTCTAGTTATAACCAAAAAATATTATCTTGATTAAGGTTACAATATATTTCGATAATCTTATATAAATGTCATCCATTCAAATAATTTTTTATAAAAGACCCCAAAGGCAAAACCTCAATTATGAAATTAACACACTACCACAAAGAATTTTGCGTTCTAATGTAGAGATATTTTTACTCATATATTTGTACCTGATTATAATAAATTAGTTTAAAAATAACAATGGTTTTTAAAAGGTCACAATATTTTTTTTCATACATTGGTTTTTCTCTAAAGCGTAAAATCAGCATCTAAAACAAATAAATTATTCTCTACTCTTTACAAAGTTTCTCATAAATTTTAGACTAGCTAAATGATTTAATTTCAAGTAAAAAATAGTGAAATCTTTTATTCGTTTGCATAATATCTATATTAGGATAAAGAATGAAAAAAAACCCTCTAATTTATTTAAAACTATTTACATAAACTCCAGAAAGGTTAGTTAAAATTGTAAATAATGAAGAAACATTCTCGAAAAAAAGTTTTGAAATACTATTAATATCAGTTTCCGATGGACTATAATCTCAAATAATAATAATAATAATAATAATAATAATAATAATAATAATAATAATAATAATAATAATAATAATAATAATAGACCAAATGTGACTCACAACCACTTGATGGCGAAGACTGCTTCAAAGGAAAAGAAGCCCAAGAGAAGGAAGATGGGGATCATCAGAGACGAGGAGGTATAAAAAGGATCATATCGAAGGAGGATGCCTCCAAATATCAGCATGTTCAGAGGATTCCGCTTTGGTAAAAACCATGCTGCTCTTTTGAATGAATTAGAATCAACACACACACACCTGAGCTGGTGAGTAGAAAAGTTGGTTGGCCTGCCGATAAGACCGCCAATCAGTCGCCAGACATCGCCAAGGAAAGTTTGAAAGTAGTGTTGTGGTGAATCTTCGCAGTTTCATAACATCTAATAACTTACTTCGTAATTACGTTTCGTTTGCTTAATTATTGAAGGTTTTGACTTTTGAGTTTATCCACACACATATGTGAATTAATTAAAAAGCAAAAAAAAAAAATGTTGTAAAATTATTTTAGTTTCAAATAGGAAGTTGTGTATAAATTTTCCTCATGATTTAGAAAAGTGAAAAAATATTTTTTTTTTTCAAAAAAAAATTTACTAATATTTTTAACTACCCTGATTTGGATTAATCTTCGGGTTTATTTTGTATTATATAATTTAAATACACCTAGATCCAAAAAGTGACACCAAAATAAAATATGAATAAAAGTTATTTCATGATTAAATTGAAATTAGAACCATTGGGAAACCTACTATGTATTGGAATCTACCTTTTGGTTTTGCATTCAGGGGAATAGAAGTAGAGGAGTATTTTTTAAAGTAGCTAACTTTAAAAAAATATAAATTGATTGAAATATCAATTTATTCTACAAATAGTTTGCTATTAAAAGTTAAGTTATTACAAATTCTTTTTCCACACTCGTATCATCTTTTTATAAAAAATTGAGAGTTTTCTTTAGAAAACGAGAATTTCTTCTAATTTTTCAAAGATTATATGAAATTTTAGAGACACTATTGGAGGGTTTTATATCATCAGCATGGGTTCAGATGCACTCCAGGCTCTAAGAGTCCCCCAAATATTTCTAAAGATATCGCATTTTACATTGGACTATATAACCTCCAAACCCGGTCGGATAAATAATATTATTTTAATTGGTTTCATTTAATTAATAAATTTTTGAGTAAAGTAGTAACGAATACTTAATTTTAAACCATTAATTTTAAAGAGAAATTCAGAATTTTAACAATTTTCTTGCCTTTAAATATTTTTCTTATAACAGATCCTACATATTTATTTCTACTGAAGTGTCAGACTGAATAAGAATGGTTCCGCTGTAGTCCCATTTTTTCATTACTTTGAATGGCTTAACTTTCCTTTTTTGCTAAAAATAACTTAATAATATTTATCATTTGATTAAACTGAACCATAGAGAAAGACTCCTCGCTTTCGAAAATTCGGTGGTGCTGCCATCTAATCACTTTATACAACACAATAAAATATAACCGAGTTCATCTGTGTGACCTCACAAAGTTTATGTAGACTTCTGCCTATGTATTTCGAACCGAAAATACGATTTATTTTCAATGTTATGGTATACAAAACGTAAAAACGCATGTATGGCGTAAAAACACATATAATATGTTCTATCTTTCTTTCTTGAAAAATAAAAACAAAAGTTAGAAAAAGTTTTTTTAGTTTAATTTTTATAAGTTTTTTAACATATTTATTAATCATCAAAATTTATCATTTGCCTAAAAACTTTCTCAAGATGTCATTAATGATGGCTTACAATGCATTTTATTTCTGTCTGTTTTATTTCAGATTTTCTTAAAAAAATACTCACATAAATTATTAAAATGTAATAGAAATATTAACCGTCCCTTGATTATCAGAACTTCAAAAAACGGTAAAAAAAATATCAGTAAAGATTAAAGAACTATGTTATCTACTTTTCTTCAATATAAAAGAGAGAAAAACTATAACTTTTTATAAGTTTGGGGTTCTTCCAAACTTCTTTTAATATTGATTTTGACTTAAATTAATTTCAGCAAAATTTATAAATGAGTTCAACTGACTGACGTCAAGCATCCCTTTCACTTTTAAGATATTGGATATTGGAAAGTTACTATTACTAAAAGTTAAAAAGTGATTACTTACTTATTTTTTCAAAATGAGTAATTAATATATGTTGTTATCTATTTATCTATTTTTTTATTTTTTTAATAGATATATTTTATATTTTTCTATATGCTTTTAATTTAGTCAAATTTATTTACAGTAAAAAGTTTATTCTCTAAAATACAAAATAAATAATTAAAAAGCTACTTAAAATGTTTAAGATAAAAATATCTTATAATATTACCGTATAATGCAATTTAATCTTACCCTAAATTGTATTTTAAAATGATTATAACTACTAATTTTATTCTACATTACATAAAAGTATAAATTTTAATTTGAATGGTTGTTTTTGTCTTCAGTCCCAAAGAGTTTTTTTTACATGAAAAAAAACTTAATTTCATTACTTTTATTTTTATTAGTTGGAATTAGCTGAAAAGACAAATAAAAAAGTGACTCTCTCTGATTTGCTTTAGTTGGGTTTTTTTTATGCTCAAAACTAGAAAAGCTTCTGTTTTTCGGGTATATTATATCAAACTACTCTCCCTTGGGTAAACCTCCGACTACCCCCTCAAATCAGGTAAAAGTAAAAATGACATTTTAAAACAGATTGATTTATTTTCAATGTATCTATATCTATCCGAGATTTAAAAAGCGGATTTTTGATCAATCTGAAATCAACATTAATTCCCCTAATAGTTATAATTCCAGAAATCAAATAATCCGAACTGAAATCAAATACAGTCGACTCCGCTAATGTGATCACGGTTAATGTTATCAATCGGATAATGTTATCAAAATTGACCGGTCCCGATCCCTCCTTAACGCAAAATGTATCATTTTATGTAATCAACATTTCGCTTAATGTTATCAAAATTTGGTGAAATACCCTAAAAACCTCCTTTTTCCGTTTGAAGTTCAGTTTTAATACATAAAAATACAAAATGAGTCATTAATGTATTAGTAATGCATGTTCCACTCTCATATTTTTCTTTAAGAATGTATAATTTGCAAAATACAAACTATAGGGAATCGTTTTAAATACTTCAATTTTTATTAGGACTACATAGTTGTGATTCTAATGCAAAACTCGAGTCACACTGTTTGAAACTTATTAGTATCAAATCGCTTATTGTTATCAATCGGATATTGTTATCATTCTACTCTTGGACAAAAGCGGAGTCTACTGTACTAGTTATTTCTTTTTATAAATTTAATTGAAAGTTCATTTCCGCTTTACATGGGCTCCATCCTGTCTATAGACGTCCCCGTCGCCCCCTTTCAACTACTTTCAACCCCTGCACCAATTCATGCATCCCCCCTCCAAACTTTTCTCCCACATCGATCCCCGTGTCTGCACGTAATGAGGAGCAGGGAGCCGAACGAACGGCACTAATAGATCGCCGCATGCACGGCACGGATCGGGGGGAGATCAGGGCGATCCCTCCTTCGCCATGATGTAAATACAGTCTTTCCGTGGGGCGACGGGCAGACGGGCTCCGCAACACCTGCTTACCTCGCCTTACCTGCCGCCGACCCTCTGGAGCCGACCTAGTTGTTGCATCTCGTCTCCTACCCTACCCGAGTCCCTATCCGGGCTTCCGTGGGTCTGGATCAACTGAAAAGTTAGCTTAAAAAGGGGAGTAAGTTCAAAAAATGGCAAAATGACTTTGAGTGCTAGAAAAAAACAAATCTCCAAGATTCGCTCTGCACGTGAGTGGGAAGAGGGAGAAAATAACTACCCCCAATAATCAGATATAGCCCCTTGAATTTGATGAAATCGATATTCGTTCGTTGTATTTTTTATTTAATTTGAAATTTAAGTTAATTTGTCTTTCTTTTCTTATTCTTTGTGCTATAAACTAAGCCAAACAATTTGTTTTTACCTTTTTTTTCTATTCAGTGAATGTTGGACTCCATTGGCACTTCATTGATATTCATTAAACTGCCTATATGACACTTCCCGACTTATAACACATGAAGAATTTCGGTTTTGTTATTACATAAGTAGAATCAGTCAAACTCAAAAATAAGGTGAAAAAGCTTGGTAGGATTGGCGTTAAATGATAAGAGTAAAATAATTTAAAAAAAGATTTTATTAAAAAAATTTTTGTACCTAGCATCTCTTTACTTCCTCAAGCTCAAGCTATTCTTTTCAAATTTGATTTTTATTTAATAAATTGGAAAGGAAATAGAAAACATCAATAAATAAATTAAAATCTTTTTTCTAACAAACATAATTATTTTTAAATCCCAGAGAATTAAGTGGTGATTAAAATAGAAATACTCGAAGTCAAATACTAGTATAGATAGGTAAGTAAATGTAATTGAATGGGCTAATATCAGGCTGCAAGCAAATATTTAATTTTATTTAAAGTAGAGCTACTACTATTTAACTACTCAAAATAGAGCTTTTGAAAAAAGTAAAATTAAAATAATGTCAATATGTGTCGTTTAGATGCGGATTTATAGTCATTGTTTTTCGTGAAATCCTTACAATTTCTAACTATATACAGACACTATAAAAATCGTTGTCTTCAAAAAGATAAAAATTACTTTTCTCAAAATTTTGAATAAAAATGAAGTTAATATCTTAATTAACAATTGATCGAAAAATTATTTTTAAAAAGGGTTTTTATAAAAATCATTACAAGTTTGTTCTTTCAAAAAGTAAAATTTTGACTTTGGAGCGTTAATAAATCTACTGAAATCTATATTTTAATTCGTTAGTATCGTTAGTTTTAAGTAAAGTATGTATCCAGTTGGCCGCATTTTTAAAAGTTTTCGAAACTTCAAAACCCCGTATCAAAACCCCTGGTAAGAATACTAAATCAACTTTAGAATTTAAAAATCAGAGTACCCAACCACAGTTTCCCTTGAAGCAGTGAAGTTCTGTAATGTTTGTTTTTTAGCATACTATCTACTATTAAGGAAAAACTAGTTTTACAGGAATAAAAAGATATTTACGGGAAAAGAACTTACAGGAAAAAAGTAATCCTGATATGATTGTTTCAGATGTTTTAATTTACATTTTTTTTTGTTTTATGAGATTTTTTTAATGTAAAAACAATGTTTTCAAATATTTAATATCATGAACATCTTTAAATACTAGAAAAAAAGGTAAGGCAAAGTTTTTGATACTTTATTTAAACTTGTGTATCATAAAAAATTTAAAATTTATAATGATCTAAATATTTTGGACGCACAAACTTTACTCCATTGTTTTAAACAACTTATGTTAGTAAATTAGCCTTTTATTTTTGAAGTGTAAAGATCAACATTTAATTTTTAATTGAATAAAGTCTTGGGTGAGGCCATTTATGTTTTAAAACTTTCCGTACTCAGATATTACGAAACGTTTTCTGGTTTCCTTACAAAAAAATATTTCTTTTTGTAATAAATATTCCTTTGGATTAAAAATAACTGTTAAAAGATAAAATTAAGACAAATGCATTCAAAGGGAAAAGCTACTGTGCATCACAAAGTTTTGCCGTGAAATACCATATAGTACCTTATTTAAAATATTTTTGCAACTTATTTTTTTCAAAATTTAATAGTGAAAGTTAGAAATAAACACTCTGTAAAAGTATTAACATTAAAAGTATTATTATTACCTTTATTAAAAATATTACATTAAAAATTATTTAAAGTGGTTAAATATGAAGCATATTAATCTGATAAAAAAATTGAAAATAATGATAAAAATAATAAAATTTTATTATTTTATGCGTCTAAAATTGTCATTGTTATTTTTAAGTCTCATACCAACATTTTTGTAGTCACTAACAGTCCACGATCTGAACGTACGTTCTTCATCTTTTTCCCCTATGTAACACTTCTAAATCAAAACCATGATCAAAACAAAAGGTGTTATTAGGACAGGCGCGTAGCCAGGGGGGGTTGGGGATATTTCCCCCCCCCCCGAAACTTGGAAATTTTCTTTTTTTGACCATAGAAAACCACTAAAAATACCCCATATCCCCTCCCGAATTATCAATATCCCCCTCCGAAATTTTTTTTCTGGCTACGCCACTGTATTAGGATGCCTTAGGATGCCGCCGCCACTGTATTAGGATATAAAGCTTAATTTATATAACTTAATATACCATACAGGATCATATTTAATATCAAATACAAACTTATACTTAAATACGAAATACTAAACCTCTAATCAATGTTTTGTAAATAGAACTCTCAGATCTATTTACAAGCATTAATAATGCGGTTGAAACGCGTCCCTCGGAAAGTAATACGAAAAAGAGCAGAGGAACAGTTATAGGGTTTTTGATCCTTGGGAACCCATATTTAATGTTGCGTATTCCCCCTTCCCTCTGTGTTGTTAACAAGTCGGAGAGGAGGGGGAGACCCACACACTGTATTTGAATAATAATAACCCCGGCCCCGAGATCGGAAAAATCCGATCGATGCTTCGACGTCACGTGACGTCGGAGGGTTTTCCCGATCACGTGCTCTCTTCTGGGCTGAAGCTTGTGAACGCTGAGGAAAGGTAGCTTCATTTGGCTACTTTATCGCCTTAAAGCTCTGTTGCCGTTTTTAGGATTTCAATGGGAAAAAAATAGTGTGTGCTGAATTTTGAATATTTGAAAGGGTATTTTATGATGAGTAGTTAAGTTTTTAATGTACATTGGGAGGAGTTCAATAGCAACATCAATTTAAAATAAATAATTGTCTTCTTATCTCGATTGATTTTTAAAAGCTTTGTGCAAACAAAATTGCTCTAAAAAGTTTGAAATAAAAAATGGATAATTATATATGAAATTATTCAAAAATTAATTTTAAAGTTTAAACATAACATAATTGTGACTTAAAATATGTATACATAAAATATACAATTTAATACATTATTGTACTACACCTTAATTGAATGAATCTGAAAGAATGAATTGCCTGGATTTATTTAGAGAACACATAAAATGTATAAATTGACATATTGTGAGAATTTTTAAAAATATTTTTTTATCATATTAAGCATCCTTAAGATCAAATTATTTTATTTATAATACCTTATTAAATTAGTTTGAAAGTTTTATAATCCTATCATAGAGAAAGAACTGGAAGTTATTCCTTTTGAAAAGAAAAATTGTTTTCTATAGTACATAGTTAAGTAAGGTAAAGCGGGGATATTTGATACACCAAAATTCAAACCAGTTTTTTGAGTTGAAAAATGACTTCAGATACTTTTTTTCCTTAAAAATACCTAGTAATGACTCAATTTTATAAAACCAATAAGAAAAATATAACTTTAATGAAAATTAAAATATAACGACTTTTGTAAAAAATCAATTTTGTATCAATGTGCCCCATGTGCCTTTCCTTTCATTTTACTTCTAGAGCCGAACAGCAGCAGACCGTGTAAAAGTGCTAAGATCTTCTCAAAATGTTTCAGAGTCCCTGATTTGATCGTTTGGTCATGTATTTATCAACTACATGTTTCTTTAGAAATGCACATTACACATAGCTACACTACAAGCAGTTTCCAATCTCAAACACTTGATGAGACTCAAAGATTTGAAAATTAATATAAATATCCATCACTGTAGATCTAACTTACTCGTAACTGATTTTGTTTAAATTGTGGAGATATACTCTTCTTCCAACGCAAAATATGGGAACCTAAATAAGTTAGATTAAATATGTTAACGTATGTTATTTTTAAACAAAATTTATTTATTATTATTTTTAAAAAATAGGAATGTTATTTATAATTTAAATATATCGCCTATTGATAACTAGAATGTACTTGCTTTTGGAATTTACAGATATCTGTATTCAAAGTAGAATAGCGTCAGGAAGATTTAACATTTTATACTTAAAAATTTACTTTAAGAAATATTTGACGAAAAAAGTTTCTTTCACTAAAATTTATTGACTTACTTAAAAGTTTAACGGTTTCAGATATATTGTTTCTGCATGTAAAGGCAACTTTTAGAAAAAAACTTGACCTAAATAACCTTGATAGTTTTTTAGATATTGAAAGTGTATCAATGTGCCCCTTGTATCAAATCGCATCGTTTTCCTTTATAGAAATTCTTAACTCCCTTAATTTTAAATTTACTATTTTTATTCTTATTATACGTAACATTTTACTATTTTTACCAATAGGGAAAATGTCTTAATCAATTTTAGAGCTTAAATAGTTCTTTAAAAACAGTTTAAACATTCTAAATTTATACATATTATTAGTGTAAAAGTTATATAAGTATTCAAACCATAAAACAATATAATACCATGAAAATGTCATAATTTAAAAATTAATAATAAATAACACATAAAGTAAGCATATTTTTATTTAAGTTTTGTAAATAATTATATAAACTTCATATTTGTTGTAAAATCTAAAAAGAATATTTTAAGGGAATTTTGCACCTGAATCTCTTTATGCCCCATTATAGTGAACGGCAACGATATACTACGCATTCATTAATAAAATCTCTTATTTGATGCAATGCGAAAATAGTGACGACACCAAGTCCTACTCTTGACATTTACCAAAACCATTCCTTTACAAAAATACACCTAAAGAATTGGCGGGAGCTTAGGAACACGATTGGCGACAAACTTGGCATTCGAAAACCCACCACCATTTTCCCTCGGGGTGCAGCAACCCTTAATACTCCTCTCTCGTATTTCCACTACAATCTGAAACGCCAAGCGTCGCAGTGAAAACGACCTCACATCGGGAGAGTGTCAATCCAAAGTGCATTCATGCTGCACATGTAAATAAATATCGTGATTTTATAACATTGTGAAAACTTACGAGTATCCCATGTTTCTATGAAGGATAAGCATTGCAACCAAAACGCTTCGTATGGAAATTAAGCCTACCTATAGCTGAATCGCCATCCTCAGGTTCTGCAGGCTTGACGCGATATGTAGGTGAGTGCTTATTTTTATTACGTTTGTTGGAGATACCACAATCGTTACTCGTGATTGACATCAACATTTTTCGAAGCAAACATTTACGCTACCAAAAGATACGTGTGTATCTTTTCCTGGAGTTTTTTAGTATCATGATTCAATGAAGCGGCGTTGTGTATGCGTAACCTAGATTGTATTTTTCTGTACGCCTTCAGTGCTTTCATGGAAAGTGTAAATGCAGTTTAATAGTACCTATTTCTTTCATCGATCATGAACTAAGTGTATTTTCCTTAGAGATTTATTTTCTATGGTTGAGAGACAACGCGTTTTCTTAATTCTTAATTTTTTCCTCCTCTAATTTTTTTAAAAATACCATCTTTTTCTTCCCACATTTCTTTCTAAACGCATGTTTTTTAGAAATACAGCATGAAATATTTGAAAACTAGAAATATAATATTGAAACAGCTACAATAATATTAAATAATAATAATCTGCACCTCCATATTTTTTTTTAATTTTACTGATGTACTTAAATTTAATTCTTATTTTTTTATTTGTATTTAAAACACTTAAATGATCTTTGAAACTTTAAAATTTACAAATAAAAACGCCTTAACATTTTTTCAAAACACATTTTCATTCAAATTTTAGACAAAAAACAAAAAAGTACAAAACAAATGGTAACAGAAAGAGTCAATTTTTAAAAGGTAATATCCTTTTACAAGTTAAAATTTTATGTCTTCTTTATATTCCAATATATTTTTATATTTCATCTCTATCAATGTCAGTGTTTTTAAAACAAACTTTCTATTTTAAATAGTAGAGGATAATTTTAATGCATGACCATGAGTTGACCATGAAAATGCATGTTCAATGTTCATGTTCAAATGCAACTGCAAATAGTTTCAAATAATTCTTACTGTTAATTTACAAATATGTTACATGTAATTTGGCTTTTTACTTACTGTATTTTATTACGTGCTGGATATTTTTTAAGGAAAACATTTTTATTAAATTATTGATAAGTTAGAGTTAATAAATATTCAAGCTGGTTGACGTTTCTTCTGCTAATTTTTTATTGATATATTTCACAAAGTGAGTTCAGTGAGCTGGGTTTTGTGAGGATTGCGAAGCAATACAATAGGTTAAAATCGCTTTTATTAAGAATTTTGTAAAAATTTTCTACGAATTAATATAAAATTATGACCAAGATATCCTCAAAAAAATTAAGATTAAACCGCTAAGATTCTGCTGCCGCATCAAGACTTAATTTTTCGATTTGAATATGATGGATGTTTCAAAAAGTGTTTCTATGGTTACCTATAACCCTTTACTATCCTTGCTAATTCAAGTCACGTGATAAATTTTTCTCCGTTGTTTTGATAGTCTGATACTGATATCCGAGTAAGATTTTTTGTTTCCAATTCAAGATATGCGAGAGTCAGAAGGAATTTAGCTTGGGGAAGTTTTTTAAAAATATTTTTAGTATTTAATGTTTACAATAATCTCCTGTCATTCTTCAAATAATATTTAACTCACACTAGGTAAAAATAAATAGAAAATGCGTTTCTTAAAATTTCATTATCAGTAAAGTATTATGTAATGTAACAGTAGTTTATGAATATTTTATGATTACCCTTCATAACTGACAAAACTATTCAATTAAAATTCAAATTATTCAATTAAATTACGTAAAACTTTAAAACGTGTAATTCAAGTACTATAAGGTTCCTTTTGCAAATATAAAACTTTATTTGTATTTTTTTATTAGAACGTGGCATACATGACAAAAAGAAAATACAAATTGGACTTTTACGAGCAAATTAATGTCTTCCATCAAAAACCAGCTCAAGATAATTAGAAAAAGACGACATTTCTATAACATATCAAAAGTACCGCCGCGCCGGTGCCGTGATATACACAACAGGGTGGTTCGGAAAAAAAAACCCGTTTTTTTCGAATTTCTATGATGGATAATCCGTAAAAATGAACACAATGCATACAAAATTTAAAAAATAAGTAAAATTCCTTCTATTTCCAGAAATGCTATTAAGTTTTTTAGATACACTGTTTAAAAAAAAAGAAAAGGAAAAGATTAAAAACCTCCAAATTTTTCATGATTCTTTAATCTGCTTTGATTAAAGGAAATTATGCAAAAGGAATATAATTTTAAGGAATATTAAGGTGAAATTTTTGCATTTTGAATCAGCTATACCTAATTGAGAGTTCTATAAAAATTTGTACGAAAACTAGATAAAAGTTGTTGTTTCCTTAAATTAATGGGAAATATTTTGCTCGGTCTGTCTGCTGCAGATTTTTAAATCTTATGAACACTCTCAAGGGGTTTCATAACTTTTGTAGTTAATCAGATCTATCAAAATTTTGATGAATTTTGTCTGTATGATTAAATTCGATTCCCAACTTGAAATTTTTTTTATATAATTGTTTACTTTAAAAGTTAAGAAGCAATAAAGTTTCATATAAAATATTTTTGGATTTAAAAAGAATTAAAATTGACTCAACCGTGCCGATGAAAACGAAAATACACAGCCAAAGCCCCTTAACTATGCCCTTGAAACTGACGTTGGTATTTGTGTTTGGTTGTGCCACCAAAGGGCACCTTTCCATTCCCCATATCATCAAAATTCGGGAGAATATCTTTCGAACCACCCTAATACACAGCATTCTGTAAGTTCTTTTCTCCGAGTAATATTTTATGTCTGTAAAACTAGTTTTTCCTTTGTAATAGATAGTATGCAGTAAAACAAACTTTACCAAATTTTACAAACTGAATTACATGTGTTAGTTTTCGGACAAAGAAGATGGATAGTGTTACATAAAAATATAGAAAAAGAAATCATTACTAATTAACAATAAAAAATCAGATTGTTGGTAGTAGCTTTTGATATGGAAAATATTTTTAATAGGAAAGTAGGGTATGTTTAGGACACCCAAATTTGCAGACTTATTTTTGCGATTTTGAAGTGCTTATAGGTTCTAATATAAGTGAAGATAAAATCTACTCTTCCCCGTGCTTTGGAACTCCTGGTGTGTTTATTAGCAACGTGCAAAAATTTTCATGTTTTCGGTCCTCTAGAATATTAGAATATTATTTTACCTACTATTTACCTCAAACTTTATAGAAAATGCAACTACAAGCGTGTTTTTAGAGGAACTATTTTTAATTTTCATTACCATTAGCTAATTTTACTCTCGGTATGTAATTTTTAATTCTTTTATAAATTTTTAAACATTCTTAAGACCAAAGACATAAAGTAGTATAGGTGTATGTGGGTCACTAAGAGTCGATTCATAAATTTGTGTAATGATTGACGAAAGTTCCTTTTAAGCATTTTAATAAGAAAAGAATTAGAGATAGCCTCTATAAAACGTAAAAAAAAAAACTTGAAACTTGGGAAGAAAAAGTTTAACCTTAATATTACAATAAACTGCGTGCTCTGCATGTAAAACCGTTGAAGAATAGAAGGAATAGAACTAGAGCATTAAAAGCTTAAAAGTCAATATAAGAATAAATATACAGAATTATTTCAAATTTGCCAGGTCTTGCTCTTTTATAGAAGCTTTAAAGTTAAATTAAGTTTGAAATGTTAACGAACTAAATCCTAGGAAGTGTTCACCAAAGTTAATGGTTGAACAAGGTTTTTAAAAGAAATTAATCATCTAAAAAAAATTTCTAAAAATTATGAAAAAAAAATGTTTCGATGCGGAAATCTCTGGCCCTTGGTCCACCGATCATTATGATGTTCTCAAATTAGCTTTTGAGCAAAAGAAAATTTGGAAACCCCTCCTCTTAACTGTCCCAACCTGTCTCGCGTAGTGGGAAAAATTGGATCAGTTTTCTTATAAACTTCTTATTTTCAATTCCCTAAATTTGTCAAAAGTGGTATTTTATGCTCAAATGCTTACATTTAATATTTGATTGGTTTAAAATGTTATAATGGGCAATTTCCGTATTTTTTTTATTCATTGGAGATATCCAAGAGAGGAATATACTCGCAATTTTTTTTTAATTGCAATTCTTATTTTTTTTTAATGTAATTTAAAAGTTTGACTTTTAAAAAGGTAATACATAAGCAAAATAATTTATTTAAAAAAGTGATAATCTAAAAAAGTTCCAGCTTCCTCTATTTTGGCTTTTAGACTATTTATTAATCCAAATAGACTAAAAGTTAACCTTAGATGTTAATTCAAGTTTAATTTTAATAATGCCAAAAGTAAATTTCATATTGTTTTTTTAGTATAGAGAGAGTAAGGAGGGAAACTGAGGCATATGTGCAGTATCTCTTTCAAAATGTCCTCAACCACTCTATCCTTCTTCAGTAAAAGATTAAGTCGAAACACGTGTCACTCATTAATCGTTTTTTAGAAAGTCATCACCATGACAATCCTTTCGGCTCTAGTTCATTCGCGGAAGGAGTTTCCGGATATGTATTCATATGCCAGTCAGAAAGACTGATATTAAGTGGAGAGTAAGGGTTGACCTTGAACTACAAACTTTCCAAATCGATCTAACTGGCGTGTTTCCCCGAACACTTCCGATTTCTAGGAAACTCCATCTCTATCCAATAACTGCGCAATAAACGCATTCCATTCTGTCCATTCCATCATTCAGAGATTCAATTGACTCAATTCGATTTGTTAATTTTGTCTTTCAATGTGTAAATTTTTATCTAATAGTGAAAGGTTTAGCAAAATGACATTGTTTAATGTAGCACAAAATATAGCATTTTTTATTCCGTTTTGTACGGATTAAAAAATGTCTAAAAAAGATTCATCGGGGAAAAGTTTGTAGATAAGATTATAAAACAAATTCGTTTTTATCATGACCTAAGTATATTTTATTTTTATTAAATGAAAGTGTTAAAAATTGAATTTCACAAATTCTTACGATTATCATCAACCTTATTAAAATAAAAGCTAAACATAGAAATAATTTTTTTAATTCATCAGTTCTATGAATTATTTATTACGCTGTTATGTTTTTATTCACAATGGAAATTCTTACCATAAAGTTCAATGATGGTATTTTACTAAAATTTACAAATTTCTTGACTTAAAGACTAGTTTTTATGGCGCAAGTTCACAACTGCTGATGGTTGGCGAGATTTGGGTTTTTAGCGGCACATTTGGCGTTTTTAACGGCACTTTTAACATTGTTTTAGGGTTGCTTTTATCGCTAAAAAATGGCGCATCAGCAGTTCTAAACTCTCTACAAACCTTGCATCGCGGTGTCTGAATTTTAAGTGAAATGAAGAACGTCAATTTAAAAATATGATTATTATGTCAGACCCATGTATATATAGTCTCTTTTTGTCACTATTTACTTACCGAAACTCCTCCTTGCAACCCAACAGGCTTTGTGTTTACCCATTTTCTCCTTCCGCGTAGTGACGTACTGTGTTCGATCAGGAAACGTTGTTGTCGATCTTTTTCTTACTTCCGTCAACCAATCAACCAACAATGTAAATAAACAATGCTTCGAAGTGGCGGTCAGGTTGGTTTTGAGTTTTGACTTTTGCCGGCTTTAAAACATGTATTGTTTACAAGCGTGATCTGATCACATTTTGAGTGCTTTATGATAATCACTGATATTAAAATCATATTTTTCTATCGTAGATGACATAGTTGGAAAATTCTCATTCAGAACAAGCATCAACTATGTCTGCAAATATTCCTAAAATCGATACACCAAGTTCTATGGAAAGTAGTTTGACTTCTAGTTCATTAGGAATTATGAACACAAGTAGTGAAAGAGAAGACTTTCAAAAAAGGTAACTTTAACTATTTTCATCCATGTTTTTTTTGCGCCTTTAATTTATCTTTGACATTTTTTCTTTAATCCGCAGAAATTAAATTTATTACAACTATCTAATGAAAATAAAGGTGCAGTTAATTAAAAAGCTTTTAAATTCTTGTCATTAGGGTCATTAGTCACCCATTTTTGTACCTGAAGTGAAGTTGCAAGTCTCTTTTGTCTTTGTCAGGGAAACTGAAGTCAGGTTCCAAAAAATTTGTATCGCAGAAACTTTTGTAGGTTAAAAATTATAAATCTCTTCAAATATCAAAAAAAAATCCTTATTTTATTTCTTCTCTTTAAAGTTAAAATTGATGATGGGATTTTTATTAAATGTAGAAGTTGATTAAATTCTGCTAAGATTGCATCCCCATAGCCCTCTTCCCTCTTAAATTTTCTCCCAGATACCTTTTTTAGACTTGATGTATACCAATAATTTTATTCACTTGAATCCTAGATCCTCTATAAATAACAGAATTTTACAATGATTATTTTTAAAGATGATTTACCTACAATAACTTAAAGCTGTGTTGAAGATATGGTTTAGTTTTTTAACTAGTAAGATATGACGTTGAAAATTTCTCTGCACCATATCGTGTTAATCTCATTTGTCTGATTCTAAAACTTGGATAAAAGCTCACTTCTACAAGAATGATCTACACTTCCCTATCAAGTCAACAGCTATCCTTTAATATCCTACTTTCTTATAAAAAAAGGTAAGCGAAAATAATTTAGTGAGATTTTTAAAAAGATACTTATTTAGCTCTATGGAAGATCATTGGTGTTCAACACTTTTCCTTTACACTGTCGAAGTGAAATTTTACTCTAAATTTTTTTTTGAATGCTTACTTGTTTGTTCAGTTAAAGTATGGAATACTTTTTTCTCCAAATTTACATAAAGTTTTTCATCAGCTATAAGCCTACTTCAAGATAATAATACATGATGATCCTAACTATAATGATTGAGAAAAAGTCGTTGATACATAAAAATAACTTTAAAATTTAATATTATCTGGTTGAAAACTACAACTCTGACTTACTTTCCCTCTCTTTAAGTTTACTATGCATGAAAGATGAAAGTTCAAGCAAATCTCCTGCATCCTCTCCAGAGACCCCGAGCATTGTCCATCCCCCAGCCCGATCTTGCAGCACTCCTGTGGTCACAACAGTAGCTCCGAGCACTTCCGGCATCATCAGTTCAACCAGCAGCCCAGCTGCACTCACCACCGTCAGGGGTGCATCAGGGCAAGCCAGCGCATCCAGCTTCATGCCTCATTTTCGGGGGAAGAGCGGCTGGCTGGATGGACTTTTGGTATGCCTCCGCCCAGTGTGGGGGATTCTGGGCAAAGCTGCTGGAACAGAGCAACCTGATCCTGGTATGCAATCAGGTTTTGTAACTAATAACACTGGTTTTGTTACTTTTATTTTCTGTATTTGAAAATTTAATATAAGGTTACCATTTTATAAAAAACCCGGTACTTACGTATTATTCTGTTGACCATTCAGTGGCAAAGCTATAGAATAGTGAATGGGCTTTGATAACGTTTTCGAATTCAGTGGCACAGTCGACGGATAATATGCAAGAACCAAATTATTTTAGTACCCTATACATTTTGGATTAAAAAATATTAGGTACTTACGTTATCCTGTCGACCATCAGGGGTTGTCTAATACAGCGGCACAGCAATAGAATAATCAGTGGTCTTTGATAAAGTATCTCAACTATCAGTGTTTCTTTCAAAATTTGTTATAATGTTTGGAACAACTTTAGAAAGAGTCCTCTAGTGGCCATGTGTAACAATAGCAACATGTTTAAGTGTTGTC
The DNA here is from genome assembly GCA_963680715.1 of Tetragnatha montana. Lineage (NCBI taxonomy): Eukaryota > Metazoa > Arthropoda > Arachnida > Araneae > Tetragnathidae > Tetragnatha > Tetragnatha montana. The sequence goes on from OY796681.1 coordinate 18,357,405, forward strand.
ATCATTTGAGCTGTGGGTAAACATGGCAGCTTAAGGACTCTTTCTAAAGCTGTACTTAATATTTTTATGTGTAAGTAATAAAACATTGCCAATATAGTCCGATTGGGAGGATTCATTTGCGGCTTGCTAATCCTAAAGTACCATATATTTTTTTTTAATTTAAGGTATGGTAATGTTACTACAACCATAAGACTATAACAGTCTTGAAATCGTGTATTTTTCTTGAACTGTTTTCTAAATAAGTATTTATTTTTCCATACTTTTTTAAGTTTTACTGTGTTTGAGTGTGCTGTTGACTTCAAAATGTAAGACATTATCAAAATAATAATGCACATAAATGTTATAGTTTTGTCCCCTTGTTTAGAAATATGTTCTGTTTCTTTTTCCCCTAATGTAATCCAAAATCAATGCCCTTGAAACAAGTGCCACATATTCATAACAACAGTTTAAGAAAAGTGTATGTAAAGAAATTTTCTTGTTATCATTCATTACTTGAATTTTTTCATTTCAGATGAATGGGAGATTCCCTTTGAAAATATTCAAGATCTGCAATGGCTTGGAAGTGGTGCCCAAGGTGCTGTGTTTCTTGGGGAACTAGAAGGGGAATTGGTTGCTGTTAAGAAAGTGAGAGAAAAAGATGAAACAGATATTAAAGATTTGCGGCATCTTCGACATCCAAACATTGTGACATTTAAGTTAGTATGGTCAATAAGAAGTTTGTATATTAGTACTTGTATAATAGCACTATTTTAGAAAAATAAAGTAGAAAAGTTCCATAAGAAATTTGGGTTCTTATATATTATCCCATCATCCGGGGATCGGTTTCAACAGCTCGTTTAATAAGCTTCGGCTGTACATTTTTTTTTCAGTAGCTTAGTCGATGGGATAGTACAGAAGTACCCAAATTTGTTTTAAATTGATTTGTTATAATTGCAAAGGATAACTAAAAATTTTACCTAAAAATATTTATATGTAATTTATTATTTGAGTTTAAAAAATGGACTTAATAGAAGTTATGTTAAAAACATTTTCAAAATTTCTAAATAATAATGAAAAGGGGAATGTTATTTTTTAAATGGATGAAAGCTTAAAAAAATTGACTTTCTCCTGATAAATTTATGGTTATATTTTTTTACCATTAAAATTTGATTAATGTGTTGCATTTCTATTTCAGAGGTGTTTGTACACAGTCACCATGTTACTGCATTATTATGGAGTTTTGCCCTTATGGTCAACTCTATGAAATGTTAAGGAGCGATAAAGACATTCCTCCGGACAAAACTTTGGATTGGTGTAAGCAGATAGTCTCTGGAATGGAATATTTGCATCAAAATAGAATAGTCCACAGAGATTTGAAGTCCCCTAAGTATGTGATGCGTGACTGAAGTAATATATGATATTATTATATTATAGTTCATCTTTTACTGTTTCATTTACATTTTTTACTGTTCATTTAAATCTTTGCATTATAATTTTCAGTTTCATTATGTTTTAATTGTTTTTATTTTATATAAAAATTCAAATGTAGTTTAGAGCAATACCTTTATCATGAAAATTTCAGTTACTTTTTCATTAACATTTTACTTTATGATTTCCTTTTTTATTTTGTTTTTAGGTTTGAATTTCTGTGCATGCCTTAAAAGGTACTTTGGTTCTACATTTTTGTTTTGTTTACAATTATTATTTCATACTTTTTATCCTAGAAAAGTAAATGCTAGTACTTACTTGTATGTTTTTCATATTAGTGTGCTAATTAGCATGAATGAAGTTCTCAAAATATCTGACTTTGGGACATGTCGACAACTGAGTGACATTAGTACCAAAATGTCTTTTGCTGGCACTGTTGCTTGGATGGCCCCTGAAGTGATCAGACATGATCCATGTTCTGAAAAAGTAGACATTTGGTAAAGTTGGTTTTTAATTTTTTAAATATATATTTTAATTTATATAAATAAGTGCCTTTTTCTTTAGAAACAAAACATACTGCGTAAAATGTTAATTTGCATTTATTGCTACCCTAAATTTATTCAAATGCAAGTTCAAAAGGTATTGCCACTATATGTAGCATTATAATTTGAACTGTAGTATTATTTCTAATTCTTAGTAGTTATTCTTTCTATTTTGTACATAAGAGGAATATATATTAATATTAAAGGTTAACTATAATTAAAAGATTTAATTTATAAATGTGTTGTTTAAAAAAGGCTTAATTAGATTTGTTAAGAATTTACTAGTCTCTGAACTTATAATAATAAGTTATTCTTTATTAGGTCTTTTGGTGTTGTTTTATGGGAATTGTTAACACGTGAGATTCCTTATAAAGATGTTGACTCTTCTGCTATCATTTGGGGTGTTGGAAATAACAGTCTTCATTTACCAGTCCCAGATTCATGTCCAGAATCATTCAGAATTCTTTTGAAACAGTGCTGGTGAGTGAAAATATTACTTCATTGAAGTTATTGAATTTCCGTATGTGGCCTACCAGTTCATATTCAGTCATACAGTTTACTTCCCCAATGTTTAGAACTTTGATTAACTTTAATTAATTTTAAGCAAATAAAAAGAGTAATGTCATTCAAATTCAATGTTATAATCTAATTATTTTAAAAGATTGATTGTTATCACAACATTCTGTATTGATTGTAGTTTTTCTATCTTATAAGTTTTCCGGTAAAATTTAGTATTCTAAATTTCTGGTTTTTCTCTCAAGTAAATTTATATTGCATTTGTTTGTCTGTTGTGAATACAGTTACAATTCTTCACTATAAAACATCTATTAATTCATAGGAGTTCAAAACCCAGAAATAGACCAAGTTTTCATCATATTCTACTGTACTTGGATACTGCTGCACAAGAACTGATGAGTGTTTCAAAAGAAAAATTTGTCCAAAATCAGGTAAATATACTGAATAAGTTTTTAATATAGCATTTATTCTCTCTAACTGGATTATTTTATAAACTTCTCAAGTCCAGTAATACCCCAAACTTTGCAGTAGGTGGAAATGGGCAAAAAACACATAATTTGGATATTCAAGTCAGGGGGTACGGCAGTAGTGAATCCAAGAATTTTGCTAAGAGGGCTCAGAGTCCAACTTGTTTGTATTGCCATAACTTTTCAAATTTTAAAATAAATTTTGTTTTCTTAAAGTGACACCATGAATTCCTTGTTTATATATTTTCTGTATGGAAATAAATAGATAAAATTCAATTTAGTGAACAGTTTTATTACTAAAATAAACAATTGTTAAATTCTGGGGGTGGGCTGCAGCCCCATAGCCCCTCCCCTTGAATATACTTTTAGGGCACAGTTGTGCATTCAAATACATACAAATTATATTTAGTTGGGACAAAAGACTTAAGGAAATAATAATAAAGAAGAAATTAAATTTTAATATCTCAATTAATACATCTAATTATACTATTTACTGTATGTGTTACAAAAAACTGAACCCAAATTATTTTGACAAAAAGGTTCATATATTTTTTTTTCTTTTATGTGCTTCACGTTGTTTTTTTTATCATTAGGCTAAATGGCAAGAAGAAATAAATGAATACATGCAGAACTTTCAAGACAAGGAAAGCCGTGTACCTCTTGTAGAAGAAGATTTGGTAAAGCAAAGAAGAGAAGAGCTGCGACATGCACAAGATATCAGAGAGCATTATGAGAAAAAGCTAGAGAGAGCAAATAACCTCTACATGGAGTTAGCTACATGCTTACTTCAACTCGAACAAAGAGAAAAAGAACTTGTTCAGTAAGTTGGGTTTACCATCTGACATTAAGCTTTTGCAAAGTGATAGGCCTTGATAACAAAGCTATTGAATGTATTTCTTAATGAATTTTTAATGTATTTTAAACAAATTTAATAAATTTGTTCTAATTTATTACTTAAACTTAAAACTACTTTTGCTCCTTTCTATTTGTGGCATGGTTTTTATTAAAATTCCTTTATGGCTTAAAACTTTCTGTTAAAAACTCTTAAGTTGCAATTATGTATGATTAGAAATTTATATTGACTTTTCAGAAGAGAAGAAAACCTGCATGATGGTTCAAAAAGTGGACTTGATAAAACTTCCAAAAGAAATATTGTTAAACCTTTGCTTCGTGCTCATGAAAGGTTAACCAAAAAGAGGTCTCTCAAAAGTTCAACCACTCTAAAAAGGTAAAATTGTACAAATATAGTTTTTTCCATTACATCATAAAATAATATGTAACTTAATGTATCAAAAGTTTTAGAAATTTTACCTATTGGGTTATTGGTAATTAAATTCTTTAAAGGCATTTTTAAGCATATCGTTTGTATAGTTATATAAGATGCTTCTTTTTCAATACCTACATATTTCAGATTGTTTAACAGTGTTCACTACCCATTGTCTTTATAAAGTTTGTGTTGCTTAATAAACTTAATGATTACTCAAAGCAAAATGCTTATTTTATTCCTTACAATGGAATATCTAAACCTCTTAAACTCACTTTCACAACATATTTGCTTTATTTGGTATAGAATTAATTAACTTTTAAGTTTCAAACCAAAATGAATCTTTTGTAAAAATATTTTGATACATGTCTTTTTTAGCCCTGATGATACAAGTGGGAATCCAGAAATTCCTCAAGCTAAAAGAACCCCTCCTCAGCTGTATGTGGCTGATCCTCTTAGTGGTCACTTTCCTGGCCAATCAGCTGTTTATGTGGCCGAAATTCCACCAAAGCAAGAATTTGAAGTGTGCTGTGATGAAAAATCTCCTTATGCGTATGCTCATCAAAAGAATGCTTCCCAAACAAAAAGTAATTTATCTTACAGGCCTGCTGTAGTCATGAACCTTGATCAAAAACAGGGCATCAGGAACCAAGACCTGCCTGCCAATCATCAATGCAGACCCAGCAATGTGGAAGTAATCAGAAACAGATTATCTGGTAATCCAAGACATAGTGCATGGGAATTTTTTGACTCAGATGAAACTGTACCTTCACCTAAGGTTCCTAATTGGCAGAGGGACCAGTCCTATGAAGTGTTAAAGCACTTAAACCCTGAAGGAAAGAGCAGGGGAATGTCGGACAGCATTGATTCTCATCATTCAGATGATGCCTCCAATGGTAATAGACCTACTGCAAATGGTGTACACCGTGCTTTTATGGACAGCCACATTCCTCATCACTGTGTTGGTGGCTCTTTAGAGAGTCTCAAACAGCCGAAAAGACTGCAACAGTTCTCTAGAATTGTTCCCGGTGTGCCTGTGAGGCACGGAGGAAGCTATAATGACATTTACCGTGAACAAGTATGGTTAAACTTTTATTGCATACTCCTCATAATTACTTACCCATTTTAAAATGCCTTGTATCTGATTTTGATGCAGTAGTGACATCCTTGATTAGTTTTCAGCTTATCTATTTGTTAATATATCTATTTTTGAAACTTCCATATAAACTGCTTTGAGCATCTTTAAGAAACTAGTATATTTATGTATCATTGATGGATTTAGGTAGTCATATTTAGGTTCCCCTAGATGGAAGGTGACCCTGACAACTCTAAAAACATAGTTTACTATTCATCAATATAAAGTTTATTGAAAAAATGCCCATATAAATTCCATAATTCTGCCAGTTAATCAGTTCTGTAAAAAAGAAATGTTTTCTAACTTTTATCCATTAATTTTAAGCACATAACTGTGACATTGGTTATCCCAAAAAACACTTAAGTGTCCTTAGTAAAAAAAAAACAATATGCATCAATTTTTTTTAAATTGGTTTTCAGAAATATATTTAAATAAATCATCTCCTTTTTCTATGAAGTACATGAGGTTTTAGAAAGCTTCATATAGAACTTTTTAAGGGTTTTATTAATTTACTTTGTAATATTTAACTTCAATAAATATATACTAAAATATAAATTTTAATTGGAATTGGAATTGTCCTAAAGTGCTTATAAATATTATGTTTGGCAGTTAATTCTCACAAATACATTGTTATTTAAACTGTATACTTTTTTTAGGAGCTGGAAAAAGTTCTGTCTGTTCCAAATCCATCTGTGCATGACAGAGATGGAAACATTCTTAAGAAAAGATGGTCAGTTTACTTACTATTTGGATTATTTTATTAGATAATATTCTTTAACCTTCTACTAGAATCTTTTAATTATATATAAATAAAATAAATCCTTTCTTTAATCTCCTCTAATCCTTTCTCTAACTTCTATTTTTTACTTATACGAAAGACAGAGTTTTTAATTATTGTTTCTAATTTATATCCTTGATGTGATAGTGTTTAGGTAATGCACCAACCGTTTTCAAAATGATCACAGTGTTTTTTAACTATGAAATTTACTGAATGTTATGTTGTTAAGTTAAAATTTACCTGAATGTGTCGTTAAATGGTACAACAGATCCTACATGAAGTTGCATTTTATAGGTATGAAACCGAAGTGTTAACTCCAGAAAATGAGCAGGCTCCATGTGAATATAATTTTTCTCCACCTCCAGAGGTTTTGTCTGGTATATCTGACTTAAAGATTTCTGATTCACTATCTCCTCATGTTCACAGACATCTACGTAGACACACGATGGTTGATCCTATGGTGTTTGGGCATAAGAAAAATTGGGAACTTAATCGAATCAACAGAGTAAGTAGGGTTTTTTTTTACTTTTTTTTTTCAGAAATATTTTGTAAATACTTTATTTTCTTTCTATGAAATATTTTAGTGTGTTTTAAAGCAGAACTCCTAAATCATTCCAGCATATAGAACTTCTATGTAACAAATTGAAAATTATTTTATTTTAAGAACTAAGATTTCTATATACTTTAGTAATTTAGAGCTAGTTTTAGAAGTTTAATTTTAAAAAACTGACTGAACTACTTTTAAAAGTTATCATGAAATTATTTGAGTGGTAAATTGTTTGTTTGGAATTTTATGAGTCAACTTTATTCATACTATTTTATGTATTCACCCAGGTATATTCTAGAGTAGGTCAGACTCATCTAAATGAGCAGATATTTTATATTTTCTTTGAGCTTTCTATTTTGAACTAAGCATACATTACCCTACAACTAACAATAATGGACTGGACAACTGTAGATTTGCATAGAATTCAACTGCATGTAAGTTTTTTTTGCATTCCAGGGCTCACAAATTACCTCGTAAGGTTTGTATGTTAGTTCTGTATGAAATTGTGACAATATTTCAAAAGGAAAGAAACTTAGAGCCTTTGAAAAAAATTATGTAGTTAGTGGTTACATTAGTAGCAAGTCTATTCCCACAATTTCCGGAGAATAATTCCACTCACTGTCAATTTTGATGTTGTCATGCAGTAAGGGAAGACTACAGGAGCTGGGATACGAACTGCACACATTGCTTTTACTTGTGAATTGATGTTTCCTAAAGCACAAGGATCGTAAGAACCGCAAGAAAACACTATAAATCCTTTGTAAGGAGTTTTAACAAGCAACAAGGATTACTTCAAGCACTACAATACTTGGTGAAAAGAAATTTTTACTCTTAATATTCACGCTTGTGTTGACGCATACAAATCAAACATCACATCTTCCTAAGAAGAAGGCAAACTCGTTTGATATTTGCAGCATCACAACTGGACTTAAAACCAATAGAAAACTGTTTTATGGTGCGTCAAGTTATGCTAAACACTCTTCCAGTCAAATGATCCAGCTTGGGTTTGAGAAACATCATGCAAACATCTTTATCTATTAGCGTATTTTTCCAACTCTCAGGTTCAGGGTGGTGTTTTATTTGTTTGGGGATGTTTTTCACTTCAATGTTGTAAATAATAGTTTAAACAAAGGTATCTGCATGGACATTTTTAAACAATCCGATTCTTCCTGCCCTCCAGCAATTTTATAAAATGGACGAATGTTTCTTCCATTCTGCTATTCAAACTGCAATGTTGTAGCCTCTATCAAGCAGGGGCGAAAGAAAAAGCATCACCTCTTGGTGTTTGGCCAATTATTGTAGGTAGTGTATATCAATAACTAGTAAAATATTAACTGTTAAAATGAACTGTTTTGCTATTATTTGGTAAATCTTAGTAAGCTGGATTGTATGCTTTATCCACTTTTTTTACAGAACTCATTACCACCCTCAAGCTTTCCTGCCGAAGAAAACAATGACCACATCCCCTTAGCTGCATCCATTTGGTAACCACACGAGACGCAAACATAAAATGTTCGTAAAAGACTGTCAGTGCCTATGTCTAAATGTGTACTGATCTGTTTTGTTGTATGAGATTTCCTGCTCAAGGTGGTTGTTTTAAAATAAATGGGAACGCATGGGCAGAAAATTGTGCCCTGTTAGCGTGATTTCTCATGTCTGCTGTGTTTTTCCATATTGAAGATAAAGGCTCGACTTGGGGTTTTAAAGAATGTCTGTGGTTTGAGTGTTCCTGTGGTATTAGAAAAAGTGGTGTTGAATGTATGAAAAAAACACTAAGTACTATATCTTTAAATATTTTTTAATATTTATCAATAGATTAATTTTTTGCAGGGTACCATTATGTTTTAACGTAAAATTGATGTCCTAAGATACTCAGGAGATAAATGTTCTAGTCTATGCCTTATTGCTTTAGAAATTGTTTTTTCCTTAGTCAATATTGTGTACAGATTTTTACCATAGTTAGAAGCTTTTTTAGGATTATACAGTACTGCTATATTTGCCAAAAATTGCATATATATTCATAACCGTTTTTACATTGCTTCATATTTAGATTATTTGAAGCACATTTTGAAGATAATTTGTTATCAACCTTTGTATCTTAGACATTAATATTCAAATTGTATAAAAATTTGAAAAACATTGTAAATATAAAATTTAGCATGATGGTTGGTAAGCAATAATTACACAGTTGTTTACTTGTATAAATTTTTGTTTTATAAGAATGTATATAAGGTGTTGGTATTTGGCTCTTCTGTTTTATTCATTGTTCAGTATTTTTTGTACAAAATACAATTAATTCTGTTAATTTTTAAGGAATCAGTTCACAAGTTATCAAATATTAAGATACAGATAGAATAGGAAATTTTAGTGAATCAAAATAATAATTAAATTAGTAAACCATTTGTGTATTTTAACTAACTGTACATTTTTTTCTTTGGTTTATTGCATTTGTACCTTGTTCAGTTTTAACAAATTTATTGTGTAGTTCTTCTATCCATCATATTTAAAAGTTAAATTTGTAAGGTTTGAAATTTTTCATTGCTTTTTCTATTGACTAAAATTATGATGGAATGTGTTAAAAAATAGTATAAGCCATCTGAAATAACATAATATAGACAATCATTACTTTAAACTTTTATAATATTAGGAGTCAGTAATACTGCTTTATGATTTCCTCCCTGCATTGTGTTTTCAATTTGACTTTGGTAATAGTCAATGTTGACTTATAAAAGTTTTAGGTCTAATTTTTATGTATTAATAAAGCAGTATTATATACCTTTATTACAAATCACTGAAATGGATTTCCCCCTAAACCAAAATTTTAAAATCAGCTTAAAAACTCTTACTATATTAAAATTTAATAACAAAAACTCAAATTCTAGAATTCTTGGTCTTAGTTTCTTTTTTTTTTTTAATTTAAACTCTGCATTTCTGAAAATTTAATCAATTGATCAGATAATAATAAATTTGATTTGAGAGAATTTGATTAGGTTACGAAATTTAACTAAAAATTTATCTTTTAAAGAGTATATGAATAGCTTGATTATATATCAAATGTGTATTCAGTTAAATTTTTACTGGAAAAACCTATTAATATACTAGGTCTTTGTCTCAAATAATGTTAAATATTTAAAAAAAAAACTATTGTTTGTACCATTTTATAATCTTAAAAGTGGTACAAAATATAAAAAAATATTAAAATAGTCCTCTTTTCTGGTATACTATTAAATTAGGTTTAATTATATGTATTGGCATGGTTTCATTTTTAAAATTAAACTTTTCATATGTAATAGAAGAGTTGGGTTTGTAAACTTTTAAAACATTAATTTGCACTTGAACTCTGTATTCTTTAAGTATGGATGAAATTTAAAGTCTGTAGTTGATTTAAAGTGCTTAGTTAATTAACCTACTGGGATTTTTTTGTTTGTTCTTTTAAGGGTAAATAATTAATTCGCTATAGAGGAGTTTTCTTTCTTCATTGTTATAGGAGAAGGCATATTTATTGTCTTTATACAGTGAACTAATTTTTAATCAATTCCATATGAATAAAAGGAATATAAATGGTATAAAGTATACTCTCAAATTTGAAAATCACCGGGATATCAAAGATGTATTGAGATGTCAAGTTTTTGCAAAAGAAAATGTCCAAACCATAATACACTCTCAAGGGATAAAATATTTTTTTGAATTATATTTAGGTTTCTAAGACATCAGATCAAGGTATTGGGAGTAGGTAGTATACTGTATTCCAATGTGTATTCATTTTATTAGTAGTTTTATCTTGTATAAATTGCAAATAATTTGCTTTTTTATTGTTGTTTTTCCTCTAAAACTATTGAATATATACTTCAAAGTTATTTTTCTGTGATAGTTTGGATTCCTTACAAATTATTGTTCACACATCAAAAGGTATATTTTAAAATATTTTGTTCTTAAGGTTGTAGTGTATTTAATAATCCAATTTCCCTAAGTTTGATACTTTATTTAAAAACTTAATCTGATGATTAAAAGTTGTAGTTTTAAAATTACACTTGTTTTCATTGGGTTTTTTTCAATGTTTTTTGTTTTTTCATACTGAAATGCTTTATTTATGAATGAGAGAACACAAAAAGAAAATATTTTATTTCTTGTTTTAAAAATATTTTGTTGCTTGAAATAAAAGACATTATTGAGAATCTTTGATTTTATTGTTGTCCCTGTAAAACTAGAAATAAGTAGACTCTCTGACTGGTTCCCATAAAAGTTTAATTATCAAATTTATTTTTTATAATAATCATATTAAAGGTAATGTTCTAAATTACGTTTTGAAACTTAAAACTTTATGCTAAGAATTCATTTCTGATTACTAAATAGTATATGCATATTATGCATTCTAGGATATGCATAAATGTAGAAAAGATAGACTCCCACTTTAAGTTATGTCAGTCAGTTCTTTTAGTTTATATCCCACACAGTGTTGAGATTGAAGGCGGATGCCATCACAACTGTTCTTAAAATGACAGAAATTCCTTGTAATGGTTTGGTTAATTCTTATAAAAGGTGAATTAAGCTTAAGGATTACTTAGCTCCTAATTTTTCCAAACGCATGCATTTTTTTTTTAACTCTATCCCACTCCTAAAATAGGACCTAGTCAAAAATTACGCAACAGGCAAGGGGGTTGGTCAATAATTAAGGTGAGCATCAAATCTATAATAATTCTACAGTACCCTTCTAAAATAATAAAGTTCTCGTGTCTATATAACCTTGCATACAATAAATCTAGTAAGTTTAAAAGCAAGGACAATAGTTATCCTATTTTTTTACCCTTTGTCTTTAACAATTTTAACGGATAATCGAGAGTATTTACCCTGTGTATTTTAAAATTCTTAAGATAAAAAATAATATGGTATGGCAAAACTTAATAACTGATGTAAAAATCAACAAAATAATAACCTTTCATAGTACGTGAATTTATTTATAAATAGTATAACATTGTTAACAGTACGAAATTAAAAACATGTTAATAATTAATAACTAAAGGGCAAAATGATAAAAGTTTGGGAATCTCTTAGCTAGAGATATGGAGACTAGTGTAAAGCAATATTTGATTATTTCTATTTTCCAATACTTTATCTTCAGGTGCAAATCTCTTCATTCATTTTCTATGAAATGGGAAACTAATTTACGATATCTATATTCAACGGACATGATCGATTTTTCACGATGAATATTTTACTTGCTCTCGTGGTTTTCAAAGAATTTATCAATGTCCCTACAGGCGATGGAATAATACATGAAGCTCCCTCTCTAACTGACTGGGTCAGTTTTTTAATTATTTAAAAATATGTTTCGTATCAAAATGTTATTAGGCTATCATAATGAACTCGGTCGGACAGCGTTTTCGTTGCAGAGATTATTTTTAGGAAAAATTATTATGTTAATCAATGAAGAAATACAGTGGCGGAGCAAGACCATAAGAAGGCTTCGGCGAAACATTCTTGCGAGGCCCTTCATACCAAAATTTTTTCAAAGGGCACTTGTATTTTAATACAATAGTTATTGATAAATACGCGATACGATACGTTTTAAAAATAATATAATTTAGGGCAAGATTTAACTTGGCAATAATTTTATCCCAAACAATGAATTCATGCGAATTTTGAACTCACTAGAGATTGTCAATTTTAACTTAAAGATTATGAACTAACTACTTTTTTTAAACTTTAAACGTCGATATTTGGAACCATTATTAGTACTAAGAAATACACATTTTCTGTTTTTGGAAAATGAGGGAATTGTCTATTACAAAAACTAAATAAATCAGTGGCGTACATAGAAAGTTTTTTTCGGGAGGAGCCCAAAATTACTCCTCAGCCCATCCCACACATATTCAATAAGTCCAATATAGCTTTTTTATACATTTTTAGGTGATTATTTAGGCCCTGAAAAACTTAATATAAGAAAATTTGTGAAGAGCAAAATTACTAGTAAACAAGGGGGGTCTGGAGGTCCTCCCCCAGAAAAATTTACGAAATTTGACTCAAAAAACAGGTTTTTAATTAGTTTTGGTACAATATTAGTCCGAATATTGGATGTATCATGTATATTTTTATACAGGATTTGCATTTTGATAAACGTAATATTAAAAAAGTTATAATTATACAGTTCCAAGTACAAAAGGGGTTCTGGGGGGTTCTTTCCTAGAATTTTTTTTGAAAACTACTTTAAAAAACAGGGTTTCAACTTGTTTTTGTATACTTAGTCCGAATTTTGGACATACGTTTTTATGTAGGATTTGGATTTTGATGAACTAATTATATATAATAATAAAGTTGTTAATAATAAGTTCCAAGTACAAAAGGGGGTTTGGGGTCCTCCACCAGAAGTTTTTTTTGTAATTTGACCCTAAAAAAACAGGGTTTTAACTTGTTTTTGTGAATATGTTTTCTAATGTGTATTGCAAGCAATTGGAATACGTGACTCTTTGGTACTTCCAAATTTCTAAATTTTTCGGGAAAAAATCTACTTTTTAAAAAATGGGAAAAAATTCATTGATTTTTAGGTTCTCTTTCTTGGGCGCGAGGCCGTCGGCGGTCGCCGACACCGCTGACGCCTAGCTCCGCAACTGATGAAATACCTGTAAGTTGATTTCTTCCTACTTTTGAAATATGTTTTCATAATGATGTGGCCCAGGGCCGCAACTAGACTTTTGTTTCGAGGAGGGTTGACATTATTTCTTTCTAAGGTATCAGTTATCAGTAAAATGAAATATTAATTGATAAATTTTCCTTGAAAAGCATGAAATTTCAAAATTTTATGAAGACTTAAATATCTTTTCATTGGCAAGATTAAGTAATTTGTAATTTCTTGACTGACCAGTGTGAGACACATTTTACTTTATGATGGTAGTTTTTGATTTCTGACCTTACAACTGTTTTAAGTGGTTATTTTCAGATTTAATGTGAATTAATGGAATCAGCAACACTTATGGAATCAACATCAATAGACAATACACAGATCCAACCTCATCCCTTTTTGTTCAGTGCACATGACTTCAAAATCCCTACTACTAAAGGAATACATTTGAGGAGCAAACAATCAAACCGTTTTTTCTCCCAAAATAAAAAAAAAATGAGTTTCTGATAATTTCTTGGTCTCCACATTAAATAGCACAAAAATATGCTATTATCTTTAACGAAAACAAGTTTTATCCTATTTTAAACCTACTTAGAAAATTGATGTTTCAATCAAAACGTGTTTCGAGCCGGATTTCATTCAAACAGTGATTCCTCCAGTCAGCCAATCATAGCAAATTGAAAAAAATAGTTTTAGAGAAAAGTAGAGGAAGTGTCAAAGTCAAAGGCTTCAAAAGCTACAAATTTGAAGAAAAAAGTTAACAGCAGGGTGCAAGTCTTCTTAAAAAGGGGGTAAATGCTGCTGTCGTGAAACGATTAGTCTTACAACATCTTCCTCTAGTCATGCAATATCACTTGAAAAGAAAAAAGATGTTGATAAGCATGTGATAAGCTTTTGAAATTAATGTATGGCGAAGAGTGGCAAAATCAACGCAATTTCATTTGGTGTAAAGAAATTATTACAAACAATAATTTAATAGCAGTCAATGAGAGAACGCAGGAAGTATGTGATTGTTTGGATGAAGATATTGGATTAAAAATTTAGAGGGTCTCTACAATTTTCAGATATATTTTCCATGTCCTTATTTTGTTAACTTCATTTTTTAATTCACATATTAATATTGATAATATTCAAGTAAAAAATTATATCAAATATCATTTTCATGTTATTATTGCTATTATTTTTCTGTTATATTTTTGTGTTAATATTGTTAGCATGGCATTGTTAAGTTAATATTGCTCTAATTCAATTACAAAATCATTAAATAACATTTTTAATAAAATGTGCGTAAATTTATTTTCATTCAAAGAGTGTTTTATCCATGTTGGAAACAATCAAACCATGTTTCCTCCACTGTGTTCGGTCAAAACGTGCTTTCTCCAAATTTCAAATGCATTTTTAATAATTAATTTTCAGTTTTTAGGTAAATTATGACTACAAATCCTCCTAGAAACTAGAAATATAGGTAAACAAACGATCATTATATTTAAAAATTAGTTATTTTTTAAGTTATTAGTTTTTTGTGTTTTCTGAAAATTTGTATCCGAAGGAGAAAGCACGGTTTGATTGTTTGCTCCTCATTTAGAGTTCTCTGACAACGAATTGTCATTTGCTCCGATTGAGGTGAACATGTGAGGCAAGGGCGGATCCAGACCAGATTTTCGGGGGGGGGCCATGTCAGAGTCGGAGGGTATTACATTCGAAATTTTCAGTGCCTCAGAAATTTTTTTGAAGAGTGCTTGCTTTTAAGCAGCTTTTTAGGGGTTTATAGTAACTTAGAGGATATCCAGGGCCCGTGCCATTGTTTTAGAAAGTGGGGGGGGCGAAACCTTTTTGGTAGGGGCATAACAATACTTATGTTCCGCGAGGTGTTTGGCTCCCAATTTTCCGAGTATAACATAAATAAAATACGAAACTTTGTTAAAGTTATAAAGGTTTCATCAGATAATGCTAGCTCGAAAGCAAAGGGGGGTTCTGGGGGTCCTCCCCCAGAAAATTTTGTGAAAATTGGCTTCCAATAAAAGTTTTTTACTCATTTTTGTACATTTGGTACCCATTGGATAACACCTACAGAGAGCAACTTCTTGTACTCCTAAAAGGAGAGGAGAGAAACAAATTCAAGTAGAAAACAGTAAATAAGTAACCATGAGAAATTAATAGGGGGTCTGGGGGGTAACCCCCAAGAAAAATTTTGAACATTTGCCTCTAAAAATAAAGTTTCAGCTCATTTTGAAAGCATGAACCACAGAACTTTCAAGGATGAAATTATAAATAGATGCCAAATTTTGAAAAGGACTGGGGGTCCTCTCCCAGAAAATGTTTGCAAATGCGCCCTTTTAAACTATATAGTATTCATCTATTTTAAAACTTCCCAAAAGAGAACAGCTTCTTTTAAGCGGAAGAATTTTCATGGGAAAAACACTCTAAAACAGATGTCACATGTCAAAATATTAAAGAAGGGTTGGGGGTTCTCCCTCAGAATTTTTTTTTAATTTTAGCATTAAGAAAGTGTTTTTTAAGCTATTGTTAGGGTTTCTCGGGGGGGGGGGGCATGGCCCCCAGGGCCCCCCCCCCTGGATCCGCCACTGATGTGAGGAGTGAGCATGTTCAAAATCCATCTTCACTAACATTTATGACTGCTGCCAGACTATCTCGCAGACTACTGATCTCGCAACAAACTTCATAGATCACCAGTCAATGAACCAAAATAGACTCTATAATATTAACTGTTTTACATTAAATAAAATAAAAATTTTAAAAAAAATTCCTATTTATTTTTAAGAAGGGCATACGAAAAGTTACGGACCGATTAGCTCATTAAAATATTAATTACATTATTATTTTAAGCTGTAAATATGCATATTTTCCAATTCGTTAGATGGAAGCGAAAGGTTTGATTGGTTTGTGAGATAGTTATAATTTCCAATATTGGGAATGCTCCGATTGGTTCGCACTTCTATAGTGGGGGGGGCTGCAAATCTTACGAAGTGGGATTAGAAAACGAAGGGTGACAATAAATGACGCTGGAGCTGCTGGAGGCCAGTCTACAACAACTGCAGTTCTATTTATTAAATCAATTGGATCGTCGGTTCG
The DNA here is from genome assembly GCA_963680715.1 of Tetragnatha montana. Lineage (NCBI taxonomy): Eukaryota > Metazoa > Arthropoda > Arachnida > Araneae > Tetragnathidae > Tetragnatha > Tetragnatha montana. Next base: position 18,373,770 of record OY796681.1, read on the forward strand.
ATTCCGGCCTTGCCCTGGGTTTACTTTCTCTCTCTCTGTGTCAGTAAAAATTCTGTTGTGTCTGTCTTACTTGACGATGGTTTGAATTGAATTGAATTGAATGGGGGGGTTTGAGACATATACGACCTAGAGACGATGGTTTATAAGAGAATCCTTGAGATCAAGTATACACAGACCGGAAAATATGAGTAACCAATCCACAATCCACTACTCCTTCTAGCCACTATAATTGAATAAATTATGCAGCTTTCACACCAACAAACCAAGTTATAGCGTAACTGACTTGAGCCGATGATCCCACAAACCACCTTCGTTGGTTTCCGCGGAAAGTGAAGTGAAATAAAGCACCGCTCGTTTAGGACAGAACGACTTTATCTTTCTGCTCCCAAGAACCACCCGTCATAACTTCGACAGTACCTCTTCGATATCGCCGGTACACTTTCGATCATCACCATGCCGATGGTAGCAGCCGGTAAATCCGCCAAGACAACGAAGCACGTCCCGAAGCCTTCGCGGAAAGACGGCAAGCGCAAGAAGAAGCGCAAGGAGAGCTTCGGCACCTACATCTACAAGCTCCTGAAGCAAGTGCACCCGGACACCGGCATCTCCAGCAAGGCCATGTCTATCATGAACAGCTTCGTCAACGACCTCTTCGAGCGACTGGCGGCAGAAGCTTCTCGGCTGGCGCAGTACAACAAGCGGTCCACCCTCACCAGTCGGGAGTTCCAGACTGCTGTACGGCTCTTGCTGCCTGGAGAGCTAGCCAAGCACGCCGTGTCCGAGGGCACCAAGGCGGTCAACAAGTACACCACCAACGCCAAGTAACGCTGAGTTAAGTTTCAGGACTCATTGTTGGACCTATAAGTCCCGGAGGTGGAGACCATTTCTTTTCGAATTATTTTGGACTCAGTCTCCAAACCCTAATAGTTGTTTGTTGTGGTTTGATAAAAAGTTGAGTTTTCTTCTTACGAGAACTATATAGACTAAAATTTAGCTGGACTGATTGTTTGAGATGTTTTTATTTGTTTCTGATACTTCCTATGATTTAGAATTCAGTGCTTTGTTCGTCTAACTTTTTGCTATCTAAATTTTTAGCGTAATGGGGTTTGTTTTAGAGATTGTGGTGAAGATGCCATGGGTATTTTATTTAGTTGGAAATCTCGAAATTATTAAGATACTTTTCGTTGTGTTTTGTTCGCAAGATTGACTGATACTTTCAGATTGAAGTGTTTGTAAAATTGCATTTAACTGTAAACACACGTACGATGCTTTTCTCATGAATGAAATAAATTGGTTGATACTAAATTCATAACTGTACTTTTTTACGCATTTTCTTACAAGAGTCCATATTTGTATTCACGAAGCATATCGACTTTGTTACGGATAGAATTTTTAAAATTCTTAACCCCACCCTATTGGAAAAAATTTCCTTACCGGAAAAAATCAAACCGGCTTATGGAACACCGGAACTAGTATGATATCGGAACCAGTATCATACTGGTTCTAGTATCATACTAGTTCCAGTGTTCCATAAGCCGGTATTATACTGGTTCTAGTATCATACTAGTTCCGGTATTCCATAAGCTGGTATTATACTGGTTCTAGTATCATACTAGTTCCGGTGTTCCATAAGCTGGTATTATACTGGTTCTGGTGTATACTGGATACGGTATGATGATGGATCTGGTTCCGATATCATACAGGAACCAGTACTCCATAACCCGATATATGCTGGTTCTGGTTTATACTGGATACGGTATGATGATAGACCCAATATATACTGGAAACAGTATCACTTTGATCTGGTATTAAACTGGTTCCAGTATTTATTGGGGCTGGTTTAGTATCTGATCCAGTGTCACACAAGAATAGGTGTTTTATAAACCAGATGACTCACTACTAAATCCAGCATGATCTGGTATACCAGACCAAGTATAAAATACTGCTTCTAGTGTGACACTGGTTTCATTGTGAGAATTTGTGTTCATTGTTTGTGTTGGAATACATATCACACAGTACAATACAAGAATACAGTCAACAAAATTATGTTTATGTAAGAGAAACACAGGTGTTTACAAACAAAAAAATACTAAAATAATCATAATTATCAGCAAAACAGGGTTCAAAGCAACAGTTTGAAAAATCACTTACTTCAAATATATCGAACATGTCAGAAAAAATTCAATACTGCAAGATTTTTCTCGCTTATGAACAATGCACATTAAGAAATCAATAGCAATTTTTACTACACTTGAATAAAAAACAGGGTTGGCAAATATTGTGATATTTATATAAATATCAAAATATCGGATATTTTTATATATATCAAGTTTTTGATATAGTATATCCAATACTTTCAAATTTAAACTGAAAAATTACTATTTATTAAAAGTGATTACAAGACTAAACCAAAGTATTACTAATTAAGAGCACTTTTAATTAAATCTCAATTATCCAGAGAATATTTGCTAATAATTACTACTAGATAACATCACTCCAAGAATTTTATGTACGTATGTATCATAATTTCATTTCTGCTTCAAAGAAAATATTTTTTGCTGAAAAAAGTTTAGCTTCACTTTAATTAATATAAATTGAAGAACAATGTATTCAATTATGATTTGAAAGTTATTAATAATTTGTGCCAAAGAAAAAATCAAAAAACTGCCTCTAAAATACATTACTTCCTATGCAGTTCAAAATTAAATAGCTTTTTCTCCTGTTTGTTTAACCACTGTGGAAGATAGAGCAATGACCTCCTCCTTCCCCTGACAATTCTTCAAAAAGAAACGCAATCCATCTAAACGAAACAAAGCATTAAAAATGAGTCAAATACTCTCCCCAAGTTATTTTGCACCAATTTATGAGGAAACTCCAAGAGCTTGGTTTCCCGTTAAAAACTAAAAAAAGGGCCAATAGATACATGATTTTGTGATGAATCCGCTTGTAAGAAAATACAAGATTGAAAAAAGCATTGTTTACAAATACCACAACTTTTCTTTTAGTTGAGAATGTGCTAACAGCTAGGTTAAGAACAGAAACAAGATTTTTCAAGCCATCATGGTAAAAAAATAAAAAAAAACCCACATAATTGAGACTGATTGACTCATTGACTACAGTTCAACAACGAAGTTTAGTCGCTTGACCTTTCTTGACCCGGGGAGAGCTCGCCGCTTCGGGGTAGCTAAAAAAAGAAGAGATTCTGGTTTTCGGGGGGTTGCCCAAGCGACTCAATTTCGTGGTCGATCTGTACAATGAGGAATACCAGCATTTTTTGAAAACAGAAAAAAGGCATTTTTCCAGTTAAAGAAATAAATCTAAATTCAAAAATTGACATGGAGAATTTCCAAAAAATTTAGTTTATTCAATATTTTATAATAAAAATAGACGATCCGAGTGAGAGAGAAAATCAGACTTTGCAATTGTTTAGGATTGAATGACGTCGCATCTGTTTCGGCCTTACTTTAAAGTACAGGCCAACAATGGATTTGAATCCTAAACTATTGTTTAAAACCCTTAAAACCAATGTTTTGGATTAAATGAGGTCACATGCTGATTTCACAACTGAGTAGAACTTCTTTTTAACCTTTTACCCGGAAAAAGTGGCTCATGTGAATGGTGCTATAATATATCAGTTTATAATACCATACAAGAAACATTATTATGTTAAGGCAGCCTTCAAACTTTATGGCTAGGTCGCGACAATGTGAATAGTTTTTCTGCCTGAAAAAGGACTCCTGTTAAGACTCAATGCTACTCTGTATACCAATGACAGTATCAAAGGATCAGCTGGGATAAAAGTCCTCCATTTGGCGATCATGTCGCGATTGCCAACTATACACTATAATTAATTGTGATATACAGCCAACTTGGCGACCCCACGCGAGTCGCCAAATGGAGGACTCTTATCCCAGCTGTGCCGTATCAAATGAGTAATTCTAAAAGTAGAAACATACAATGGGATTGGGTGGAGGCAGGGGCGAGACTAAGGGGTGGCTAGGTATATACAGAAAGATGCATCAGGACGGCAAAACTGCAGCACCAGCAGATGGTCTTGCTACCTGAAAAAAAAATGTGTTAAGGCTTGATGCTACTGTACCTATGTTCAGATTTTTGGTTCCACCAATGAATAGAAACAGAAAGTTTTAATTTCGATGTAGCAAATAAAGAGCACGGGGGGAATCACGATATTAAACTAATAACTTACTATTAAAAGAACACGGGATGCAATATAAATCGCTAAATACTCTAATAACGCAACAAACTGGAACAGATTTGAAACAGTATTCACGGCGAATAAGGAGATTGTCTAAAGATCTTGGAGAGCAGTCGAATGGGGGCTGTATCTAGAGAGGTCACAAAGTTGATGGTTGCTGTCTACAGGGAAGAACCACACTTGTATAATATAGACGCACACATGAACTCCATACACGGAAAATTTTAGAATTTTGCAGAAAATCCTTCATAATAATTTAAGTTTCTGAATTGATTTTTGATAATTGTTGTAGCTTAAGAAACATTATTACTGTAACTAGGTAAATAATTTTACTGTAAATGTGCATTAAATTACAATTTAAAAGACTTGAGGCACTTATTTAATCTACAGAAAATATTTAGAGAAAATTTTGTGTGCAGAAAGTTTTTTGTTTCATCCAAGTTTGGGAAGGACCTGTTTTGAATCTGTTCCCAAAAACTTCCTTATTATGATTTCCGAAACAAGAAGTAAACAATATATGGCAAATGAAACACCTCACCATTTGTTGACTTTGATTTACTTCAATCAAAGGGATGTTAAAATTTACCAAGTGTATGGGGCATTTCATGGTAATTGTAGTCTGTAACATTTCATTTTGTGTTTTAAAGTTGTATAAATTTCAAGTTTTTATAGTTTTTCTGTATTAATCTAATGTTTACAAGCTATGTTAGTATGAGAACAGAAAATTTTAAAAGATTTGAAATGTATACAACTTTAAAAGACAAAATGAAATGTTATGGATCCTACAATTACCGTGAAATGCCACGTATATTTCACTGATCCTCGGAAATATATTATTTTACTGACCACTCTGACTTGCCAACATACCATATACATTTAAATTTTGATACTGATCAATCATTGCAACAGCCTTGATGGCCTAGGCAGTACAGTGTTCACCTCATGACCTGTTGTTCCCCGGGTACTTACGTATTATACCGTCAACCGTGACGCTGAATCCGAAAATGTTATCAGATCCCATTGACTTTACTATTACCGTGCCGCTGAATTAGACGGCCGTTGAATGGTCGACGGGATAATACGTAAGTACCTTCCCCGATTCTAATCCAGGTTGGCTATCGATGCTTTTTATCAACTATGTTATTTATACTTCAAACAAATAATTATATAATTTTAATAAAATGCATAGAGCTCATAATTCTTGTCAGTTTTATCAAATTAAAGATTTTTTAATTAGTTTTGTTTGAATGCATCTAATACAAGGATCTATGATTACAACAGATGCGTCAGAATGGTCGATGAAATACTATTTTACCAGGGGACGGTGAAATATCCACGCTCTAAAATTTATTCCTGACATTGAATTAAGAAAAGATTACACAAAGCTCATTAGCTCACTAGCCCATGAAGACCACACCAGTGGTATGTCCTGAGCAATTTTACCACCTTTTTGCAGTACCTTCACAAATTCATCATTTGATAAAAATAGATAGTTTCACAAAGTCAGTTTTCGGATAAAAAGTACCTTCACAAAATACATTTTTTAAAAAAAGTTCTCTAATAAGCTTGCTATATTATTCTCTTAATTATTAAATATTTAGCTATTCCAGACTAAATTTTCTTTTGATTTTTATGTTTTAAGACAATGTACAAATGATTTTATACTTAAATTTTCACAATTTGCAGAACATTTTCACAAATTATTACTCATTTTTCACAAAATAGGTACCTCTTAAAAAAACTTGGACAGACCCCTGCACACATAATGCCTACAAAGCTTACTTGTATTAGTGACCCAGTTAAGAGATCAAACACAACACCTCAGATTAAATTCCTGATCCTGTCCTGTGACTCAGAGGAAAAAAGTCTGCTGCTACACAACCAAGCAACAAAAAATTAAATCCAAGCTTAAAATTATTAAAGTATATATTTTTACATTACGTTTTGGCAAATGTGATTTGCGTTTATAGTTTGTTTACAACGTGTATAAAAACTTGTAAGATAAACATATAGGACATTAACACAACTACAGTAATATATATGCACTATTACGTAACTAAGGTACAATTCCGTTAAGAGTCCCCGCTTAATATTGCCAATATCCAAATATATCCAAATATCAATAAATTTTTCTGACTTTTATTAATAAACTGAATAGTTATTCTAATTAAACATTTTAATTCAGGAGTTTGAAATTATTTACGAGTATTTCTACTTTTCGTGGTCTAAATGAACCGGGCGATATTTAGCGGGGACTCTAACGGAATTGAACCGTAACTAATATTAATTTCAATTTCAAATACTAAAACACTAAATAGCAATGAAACATACCTTAGTATTCACTTCATTCCAACTTTCGCCATCGCGATGATGTAGAGCTGAAACAGAAAGAAACTTTAGAATAAATAGGGAAAGGAATTTCGGCTAAAATGTCGGTCGAAACGTTCTTTCTTGCTGAAAAGGAATTTTTACAACAGAAAATAAAGATAGCGAAACTAACATTGCACCCAAAGCACTGATTGCACCTAACCAAACCAAAACTAACTAAACCAAACCGGCGAGTTTTATGCCATAAAAAACTCTAGAAACAAGTATAGAACATTACTAGACACATCAAGGTTATAAATGAGAGAATAAAAAGTTAAATACTACTTATTTGAACACTGCATTAAAAAAAAAGGCGGCAACCCGTTAACTCGGGTTGCCGCCAAAAAATATAAACAAATTACAAACACAATAACAAAACATTGGGTCTCGCGGAGGAATACTGTATACTCACTAGAATGCGTGAACCGGCTGCCAGCGTTGCTATGCAAATCCTTATGAAGAGGATTTTCGTTTCTGCTATTGTTGTTAGGAACAGCATTTTTTTAGCATCGCGCTAAGATTTTCAGAAAAGGTTAACCGTAAAGTTTCATGCTATCTGGGTATGATGTTGTTCTCATTTCAGAGTTTTCATATGAAAACGAAAACACACAAACACACTCTACCTACAGATGTGAATGTCAAAATAATTTATTTATACAGGGAGTTTCTGGATAGATGGGGGAGGTTGGATACACCTGAAACAACTCTGGATCGCATATTAAATTGGGGTTTGCAAAAATACAGTACTTCTGAAGGGCTAGAGCAAGGACAGAAGTTATAAAAATTAATTAAAAATGGTTAATTGCTGAGGGTCTAAACAAAATTCCACTGTAAATAGTCATTTTAAACTTATTTGTAAAAAACTGAGAAAAATATTTTTTCTAATGGGGTCTTTAAAATGTGACAGTATAATTTTGCACACGACCCCTTAAGAAAAATATTTTGCAGTTTTTCAAGTAAGTTATAAAATGTTAATTGGCACCAGAATTTCACTTTTACCCCAACTGCTTACCCTTAATGAATAATTTTTTTAATTAAATCTATGCTGAAACACCATATATTTTTTTTGTTTCTGTTGCAAATAAAATTGTAATTTTAAAATGTTTTAGATAGTTTTACTGGATGAGATTTTTTGTTCACTGTAAATTTAAAACATTAATGAGATATGATGAGCTAAGTCAAGAAAACTATAGAGCATTCGCACATGACGTCGCACTTGACGACGTGACGATCGAGTTATTTTTCGAGAAAATTTCAAATATTTTTAAGTCGTCGTATAACTTAAAAAAATAAAGGTTGGAATAAAAAAAATCAACTAATTCTATACTGGTATTTAAATTTTCAGTATGATTTAAAATTGGTAATAAAAATTCTTGTACATTCTATACTAGTATAAAAATTTAAAGTATTCATTAAAACTGGTATCAACGTTCCCCAGTATGGTTTCATACCTGTTTCAAAATTTCCAGTGTTGTTCATACTGGTATTGAAATTCCCAGTATTCATTAAAACCAGTATCGAAATTCCCAGTGTTGTTCATAATGGTATTGAAATTCCCAGTATTCATTAAAACCAGTATCGAAATTTCCAGTATTGATTCATACTTGTATTGAAATTCCCAGTATTCATTAAAACTAGTATCGAAATTTCCAGTATTGATTCATACTGGTATTGAAGTTCCCAGTATCCATTAAAACCAGTATCGAAATTTCCAGTATTGTTTCATACTTGTTTTAAAGTTTCCAGTATGGTGTCATACTGGTTTTAAAATTTCCTGTATGTTTTTCCAGTATGGATACTAGTTCCAGTATGATTTATACTGGTTCTAGTATCATTTTGATACTGGTTTTGTGAACTTTTTCCAATAGGGCATCTCCGGGAAAATGTAAGTTTGGCTTAAAAAACTTGGGGGGGGGGACTTATTTTGTAATGAAAGTTAAAAACTGTTTGCAATACTATAATTAAGGTTAAAGATTTGCTGAGAAAATAAAATTTAACTAAGGGTAGAATGGATAGCGTTAATTAGTTAATCCGCAAAAAAAATCGTTTTATAAATCTGTAATTTTTAATATAGTTTGCTGTAATTCTACTATTGTAAAACTAGTTTGCAATTTTAAAAGTAAAATAAGTAGAGGATAAAATTTATCTGGTGATAATTAAGAACTTTAAGGAAGGACTTAGGACTATCATGCAGATAATTACTATGATTTTCTTTCCATCAAGTATGCATACTTAATTTCTCAAAATAATAAAATAATTTAATTAGATGGAAGCAGTTTTTATAAAGATTTTAAGTTTCTTCTAAAGATCTTCTGTAATTAGTTAAAAATTAATTTAGGAGACCTGTTACATTCAATATTACAAAGACTAAGATTCTCCAAAATAAGTCAAATAGAGAAAATTGTTTTGGTAATAAGACATTTTTTTAAAAAACTAACAATTATGATTCATATAATTTTGTGAATAAAACGGAATGTAATTTTTTTGCACGATGCTTACAATTTATTTAAATTTAGAAATAAATGTTGAAAATTTTTTTAAACATTTTATTTAAGCACTTTGAGGTATTATAATAATAGGTTTTTGTCATTTTAAATTGTGTGTGGATCAAGCTTTTTCTTTCTTCGTAAATACTGTACTATAGGGTGTTTCAGATAAGTGTTTGAGAACTTCTTAGAGGGGTATAGGGCACACCTAGACGACTCAGAATCACCCAGGAAAGGGGGGGGTTGGAAATGCACCCCCAGCGCCCTAGGGGTTTTTATAAACAGATATGGGAGGTTGTATAATCCCCAGTGAAAATTGACATGTACACCCTTCAAGATTGGATTAAAACCAGCAAATTCGTTTGATTAAGACATTTCTTACATAAAACCGATAGCATGTAATACTGAAATTTCAGCTCTTAGCTCTTAAATTGGTTTTTATGTAATAAATACCGGGAATCGAACGATTTTGCTGTTTTTATAATCCAATCTTAAAAAGTCAATTTCCACTGAGGATTGGATTATACTATTTCCCATGTTCGCTTACAAAAGGCGTTAGGAATGCATTTCCGACCCCCTTTCCTATGAGATTCTAAGTCGTCACCATCCATACCCTTCCTAGAAACATTTATCTGAAACACCATTATGAGTGTAGTAAGGTGGGATATATTTAATAGAAATCAATGTAGAAAACCTTTTTCTTGAAGAGATGTTTATTCAGGATAATAATAATAAGCATGGGCGTAGCCAGGTTTCATGTTAGGGGGGGGGGCAAGGATACTTAACTTTGCACTTGATGTTGCGAATGCTAGTGACTAGGGACTCAACATTATTTAACATGCTCCCCACCCCATGGAGAGTACTTCTACACGTTAAAATTTTAGAGTACTTCTTATAAGGTTAAGGTTAAGGTTTAGTTGTAGTCATTTCTCATGACACCACTGATCCTCGTCCAAACACTGTTAAACGCTCATATGGCATCCTTTAAGGTATAAGGGGTGTAATGACTTCTAATGACAAGATAATCAGCGGCAGACAACCTTCTTACAACTTCTTAACCACCCGTTACAGCCCCCTACATATACAATTAAATTAGTGATTGAAAAGGCGCTGCTCATCTCACGCATGCGCTATAACTCTGAATTTGTAATCACTTGAATAACAAACCATAATGAATATGCCCTGAAAATTTCAAGTTGATCGGACAATTCCTTCTTGGTGTTGCATTTTTTATGAACACGAGTGTAGATGCAAATCCTACCTTACAATTTAATTCAAAAAGTCATAACCTAAAATGAAGGGGGTTTAGAAATTAATTCATCCTTCCCGGAACAAAAATCTAGGTCTTGCGATAAAAAATGAAAAGAAATTTTAGTCCCTGAAAAAAACATTCTTTATACGCCTCTACAAATATTCAAATCCGGACCAATAGCGGGTTCAGGGCTGCCATATATGTCTATCCTCTTGAATCCCCAAGAAATATCATAGAATTGTTTTTATCACACTAAAATTTAAAAAAAATTCTGGAGGAAGGCCCCTTGTCCCTCTCTTTGGCATAAAAATTAAGTTGTATACTGTACCTTTACTTTATTAGCGTTAAAATAAATTATTTTTGCATTGAATTCACTATTGCTTAAAGGGGCGCGCGACGAAAATAAGGATTGAAAATGGGGTTGCCAATACTGAAAGTTTGAGAAGCATTGGGATTATTAACATTAAAAGAAGAATAAAAATTCTAAATATATAAGTTTAAATTATTAAGAAAACAAAATACCAAAAGCTTATATTTTCGAGCTAGTTCAGGTGGTTTGTCTTAAATATATACCCTAAACCTCACGGGAATTTTCAAAATTCCTTTTCCCGAAAAACCCGGTTTATCCCGGGTTTTTTTTCCAGCCTTTGTAACACCAGTCTCTGGAAAAGTGTTTCAAGAGTGTGTTTCTTGCCCCACTTTCCTAGGTGATTCTGAATTACCTGTGAGTATTCTAAATACGGTTCAAATCGCAAGTACTATTTGTCTTGTTATTGAATATACCCCCGGAAGTGTTCGGTACATAACAGCTACTTATAAGGCTTAAGGCCCTTGAGCCAGTAGCACATCCAGGGGGGGGGCACGTGCCCCCCAGAGGACTAAAATATATATATATATGTATAAAATATGAGTATAAAATGGCTCAAAAAAGTAGAATTTCAAAATTTTACTGAAGAAGAACCCCCCCTTCAAATCAGTGTTTTTATATTTTTTGTTAGTGATTGACTGTCATTTTTCAAAATGAAATTTAAATCATTCATAGTGAAGAAGAATAAGTAATAGTTTTTTGAGGGCATCATGGCTTCCCAGTTCAGGGCCGTAATTTTGACATCAATTTTTATATTGTTTTTCCCTTGAAAACTCTACAACTTATAAGGAAAAATCCTCTTTGGGTGCAACCCAAAGGGTCTCAAAAGGAGTAAAAACAATACTTTTTAGGGTCAAATTTCAAAAATTTTCAAGATAACCCCAGACCCCCTCCAAAACTTAGACGTCTTATAACAGTGTTTTTCCCCCTTGAAAATTTTGCCCCATACAAGAAGCGGTTCCCTTCGAGTGTTTCCCACAAAGAGATTCAATGATATAAAAACACTAGTTTAAAGAGAAAAATTTCTGAGGGAGCCTAGTAATTTAGACGCCTATTTAAAATTTTTTCCTTGAAAATTATGTGGTTTACAAGGAGTTGTTCTCTTTCTTTGTAACCCGAAGGGTCTCAAAATGTTAAATAACACTATCTTTTAGGGGCATATTTTTAAAATTTTTCTGAGGTGAATCCCAGAACCCCCATTTTTACTTGGAGCTCACATTATTATGTGCAACTTAACTCAATATACTACTTTTAAGTGATCTAAAACTTAACGTATAAATGTGTACTCTTACAGCCATATTCACAGCCATCAGCGTCGGTGTTAAGCAGCAGCTAAAGAAATAAAAATTAGCTTTTCGCTGCCTCTGATTGGTGGAATCCTTCTTTGACCAAGGATTTAACACCGACGCTGATGGCTATGAATATGACTATTAGTGGCTAAGAATCTTTGCGGTGCCTAGTAAAGGGTCTCTATATTTTACCACAGTTTCGACTGTTGAGGAACTTAGTGGTCCTGACTGACTGTCTTTCCACCGCCACCCAGCCAGCTGACGGTCACTTTTAGTCCAGTAACCAGGTAGTTTTTTCAGGAAAAAAAATACAGAAGGTTTTTTTCTCAACGGTTTTTTTATGTTTTAGAGGGTGCTGAATCCGAATATTAACTTTGTTAACAAAATTTCGCATGGGAACATTGTAAAAAATCGAAAAAATCCCAAAATTTTGTTTCTTTTTTTTTTTCTTCTAGCACGCAAACTATATAGATTCCTTAGAGAAAATGTCAGTGCAAAAGTTAAGGCACACTAAACAAGCTAAAAAAAGTAAATTGCAGCATTCCTGTCAGACTAATAGTTTGTTGGCCGCGAGAGCGCTCTGAATTTTAGACTATTTCCGCCCCGACTGAGGAAAATCCAAAAATTATCGCTCGCAGCTCGCAAAACCCTTATGTTTTAGAATAGAGTAACATAAAAACATACTTTAAAATTTTTTACACGTAAAAACCTTTCAAAATAACCAAATATTATTTGATTAAATATTTTATTATAAAGTGTTTTCTCTAAAAGAGCATATCCTGTAGCAATGTTCAGTAAATAAATCAATATTGTTATTCACAAGGAAAAAAATTCAGAATATTAATTGAATTAATTGTTTTATTATTAAAAGTATTCTGTTGCAATTTTCAGTAATGCAGTCAATATTTTTATTCACAAAGAAAAAGCACAGAAGTTATCTCAACGATTTTATTTCAGGGGGGGGAGTTGAATCCCTGACCCCCTCTTTGGATACCGCCTTAGTTTCCGGGGAGGGGGTTAATTACTACTCTAGTTAATATAGCTGGGGGCACCTAAAATCCCCTTTTTGCACAAAAAAAGATGTTATAAATTGTCAGTTAAAAAAATTCTAAACGCCATGCTGTAGGAATAGGACGCTACTTATAGGGTGGTCCTAAGTATAGTGGTAAATTTTTTTTTTCGGAATTTCTTAAGTCGCACCCCCTAACTTTTTTTCTTATGGGGTAGTAAATAACTGGTAAAAATTTTATCCGAATCCATACATATTAACACGTGCCGCAAAAAGGGTGAAAATCTGAAAAAAAACATCAAAATTCTCAAAACTTTGAAAAATCACAAAATTTATTTAAAAAATATTATTAAATATGCTTCAATACTTTTTTGACAGAGAATGCTTCGGACATGAAGAATATTGACCGTTATAGTCTTTGACGGTTTTTAAAAGGTATTGTTTTTGCTTCTCATTATGCGCTAAAATACTGTTTATTCTTCAATGATCTTGATTCCGTTTTCTGCAGCATTATTTACAACAAATAAGTTATTAACGACTTAAAACCTTCCTGATAATCTTCACACGGGTTCCACCATTAAAGGATCCCTAATATAAATAAATAAATATCTTAAATCTTTGAAAAAATTTGAGGTTCGTTTTGACACAAAATCGGCTAGATTTTTCTTTGAGAGTTCTACCCAGTTCTTCAAAATTAATTTGCAACCGCTTTGATACGTTGGTGGATTCTTTCTCTAAACTATTTGGCTATCAAACCTCTTTGCTGTGTGGGGACAGTCTCATCAAAAAAGGCTAACTAAGTCAATTTGTTACGTTTTTGTCAGAAAGGACAAGACGTAGTGGGTATAATATACTAGGGTAGGATTTATTTAATGATGAGGAAAATTATATACAGATGAAAAATGTCCTATTTACACTATGTACACAAATGGAGGGTGCAACACAGTCCAGGATGGTCGAATCAGTCCTCACAAGTTGTCAGAATGTCACACCAAACACAGTCCAACGGTCGAGGGCGAGCTGCACTCGCAGGGCTGGAACAGATCCAAATAGTCCACTGGTCGAGGGCAATCCAAACGGTCCACTGGTCGAGAGCAATCCAAACCGCACAGTCGCCGGAACACTATCTCGAAGAAGACTCACTCTTCAGCCGCAGACTTTCCACAGGGAAACGAGAAGACAATCTCCAAATCGCTGAGAATACTCGCAGAACAAATCGCACAAACAGGACTCCACACGAGTCTTCAATCGCTCACAGCACACCTTCGCTCGAACCTCTCTGGAGAACCTAAATCTCTCCACAAGGCTCCACGAGCCTTCCGTCTCTCTCGAGCGGGCCCACCCGCGCTCTCACAGCAACACCGCTGCAATACTCTTTTTGCTCTCTCTGCCGAGCCCTTTAAATAGTAGGGATCGCCGCAACTAGAGAGCGCCCGAAGATTCGAGAAGCAAGGCAGGGAAGCTCTCGCCCGCTCTCGTTGTTTCGCCGCGGGTCGCGTTCGTTCGGGAAGCTTCTTTTAAGCTTCGGTTTGCGTCCCGCGTAACAAATTGTCTCCTCGGTAAGATACTATCCATGACAAATCATTTTCTTTGTTATTGCTCAAGAATTTCATTGTCCCTCAAGAATTTCAAACCTTGAAAGGGGGTATTGTGAGCCAATTTGCGCATCAAACCAAGCCCTAATGTATAACTTAACAATAAATACTAATATCTTTTAATCCTTGTAGTTTTTGATTATCCAAATTAAATTAAACTAATTTCTAAAAATAAACATCTTCAAGCTATAAATTGCTTTAGACATCCATCTCGCATGATGGAAAGCACTAGGTTGTCTAAATTTAATCATTTTTACTTCTTGATCGATAATCTAAAAATGCTATTGTCAACTGTCGGAGCTCTCGGTAGTTATCTCTCAGTTGGTGTTTTGTACTTTGATGAGTACTATGGTTTACCGATAACACACCAAGATTTTTGCACCGTTCTTAATTCCCGTACTGGATGCACTGGTGTCACAGCACAAGGCTTTGATTGTGTCCAATATGTCATAATCAACGAGTAAACCATAAATAGCTGCTGCAATGTCTTCTCACAACCCTCATTGGAAGATCCTCCACTTTACCTTAAATCCTCCATTGGAGTTCACTTTTAATAATAATTTGCACTTTATGTTTACCTTTTCTTACCCTAAATAACCATAGTGTAGGATGCATTCAAGTTTATAGTAAAATCCATGAAGATTCCGCCTTTAAAAGTCTCTTTTTTTAAAACACCCGAGCATCGTCCGTAAGGCCTACTGTCATCCGGGAGAAAAAGCGAGGGGAGCCGGCTTTCCTCTAAGAGTGTTACGTAGTTCTGCGCCTTTATCGTAGTCTAACTTCAATCGCGATGCGGCACGTGTTAATATTAAAATATTTGGTATACTTTCATTTCATACCTAAAGGAAAAAAGTTGGGGGGTGCGACCAAAGAAATTCCGAGTTTGAAAAATTAGGACCACCCACGCTACATAACCAAAAGAAACAAACTTTAGTAGGTAAAAACAATCCATTTATTTAGGAGATAACGTAAGAAAGATTAAAGGAAAATACGAGATTGGTGTCTTCCCAAAACACATAGTTATATTATACAGATGATTTACAATTGGTATTGATTTAGTTCAAACAGGCAAAATCACATTATATTCACAGTCCGTACGATACTCTGAAAACCTGGTGGACTCGAACACTCGTGTTCTGAGAAAACTCAAAAAAAGTATAAATAATAAAATTTTTATTGTGTTTAATTCAGTCTTTATTGAAAATTTATATATTTTTTTTTTCAGAGTATAAATTGAAAAACAAATTCTATTCAAAAATATTAAAGAGTTGAAGAAAATTTCTTGATTTATTTCCTTATAAAGGAATGGGTAAAAGCCTACTAAAAAAAAAGACTGATTTGATTTGTAATTTAAATTATATTTTTGTGATTACTTTATTAGTTTTCAGATTATATTTTTGATTTGTTATTGATTCACATTTAATGCATAAGGGTGAAAATTGAAAGCATACGAAGAATGGAATAATAAGATAAAATTTATTCATTCCTTTCGAATCCACCAGGTTACCAAAGTGCCGCACTGACAGCAAACTGGGAATATTAAAATGAACCGAGAGCTATGCTGATGTCAGATGCAAACTGAAGTGAAACAATTTGTAAAAAGATGTGTATATATAACTGTGTGTGGGAAATCAGTTTAACTGAAGGCAAGGCAGCGGCTCAGGAGAGTGAGCCAAGGAACTTAGAAGCGAGCAAGGAATCCTGCAGTTCGAGAGTGGAATTCGTCGTTCATTGATTAGGATATCCCGACTTCCGTGAGGGTTGCTTCCCGGACCACGTCGCCAGGAAGAGGGGTACCCACCCTGATGTCGTGGACCACCATGATGACACCTTCATGGAGCTGAACCCCAAACTCGTTCCTGCTATTACCAGTGCCGGGACAAGGAGCGCCACTCGCCTGCTGACAACTGAGAACGTTTCGGTAAAGTCCCAGAGCTGAACCCCCAACGCGTTCCTGCGATGACCGGTGTCGGGACGAGAAGCACCACTCACCTGCTGCTGACAGCCACCGGGAAGCTAAACTGCAAATGGTAAGGGATTTTTTCCCATAACTTACCGATACAGATAAAACTTATTCAGATCCATGTGTATTTTAATTTTTCCCATAATTTACCCCTTAGTGTTTCAATTAAAAGAAATTAATTGGCAGGCGGTCAATATTTTTAATGTGATTTTCACCATGTTCCCAATTAGAAACACTGGCCTTTTCTGACTATGCAAATTTCTTAATGAAATGAGCATGGGTGTTTTTAAATATATGTAAAACGTATTGAAAGTATTTATATTGTGAAAGCGTTACTTTTTAAAGATAGAGATTATGCTTGTAAACTTTATGCACTAGCCTTGCATGACTCTCAATATTTACAATTTATTTCGGTTATCAGACTAAAAATTATAAATTTCAGGCAAAATGTGTAAGTTTTAGTATGAAATAGCTAATAGCATAAAGATAAAGTTTTTAGAATACTTTTATCAGTCTTTGAATGATATTTAATTTAGAAAATACTTTTTTAAAATGTGGTATATTGTGTATTATTGTGTGGTAGATATATTGTGTGTGTGTGGTATAAATGTGGTATATTTAAATTTTTTCCATAATTTACCCCCTAATGTTTCAATTAAAAAAATTCTTAATAGGCAGGTGGTTAAAATTTTTAAATGTGCTTTTCACCATGTTCCCAATAAGAAACATTGGCCTTTTCTGACTATGCCAATTTCTTAATGAAAGAAGCATGGGACATGTTTTAAAATAAAGCTTAAATTTTATTATTTGACTTAAAATAACCAAATGAATCATCTGAAAACACTGCACGGCAAGTGCCCCGAATGCCCTCCCAGAAATAAGGCTCTGATTGAAAGTATTTATATTGTGAAAGTGTTACTTTTTAATATAGATATTATGCTTGTAAATTTTATGCACTAGCCTTGCATGACGCTCAATATTTACAATTAATTTCGGTTATCAGACTAAAAATTATAAATTTCAGACAAAATGTGTAAGTTTTAGTATGAAATAGCTAATAGCATAAAGTTTTTAGAATACTTTTATCAGTCTTTAAATAAAATTTAATTTAGAAAATACCTTTTTAAAATGTGGTATATTGTGTATTATTGTGTGGTAGATATATTGTGTGTGTGGTATATTTTAATTTTTTCCATAATTTACCCCCTAATGTTTCAATTAAAAGAAATTCTTAATAGGCAGGCGGTTAAAATTTTTAAATGTGCTTTTCACCATGTTCCCAATAAGAAACATTGGCCTTTTCTGACTATGCCAATTTCTTAATGAAAGAAGCATGGGTGTTTTTAAATATGTAAAACGTATTGAAAGCAGGCCCGACTTACAAGTTTGGGGGCCCAGGGCAAAAGACCCTTTTGGGGGCCCCCGACATGTTTTAAAATAAAGCTTAAATTTTATTATTTGACTTAAAATAACCAAATGAATCATCTGAAAACACTGCACGGCAAGTGCCCCGAATGCCCTCCCAGAAATAAGGCTCTGATTGAAAGTATTTATATTGTGAAAGTGTTACTTTTTAATATAGATATTATGCTTGTAAATTTTATGCACTAGCCTTGCATGACGCTCAATATTTACAATTAATTTCGGTTATCAGACTAAAAATTATAAATTTCAGACAAAATGTGTAAGTTTTAGTATGAAATAGCTAATAGCATAAAGTTTTTAGAATACTTTTATCAGTTTTTAAATAAAATTTAATTTAGAAAATACCTTTTTAAAATGTGGTATATTGTGTTTTATTGTGTGTGTGGTATAAATGTGGTATATTTTAACTTTTTCCATAATTTACCCCTTAGTGTTTCAATTAAAAGAAATTAATTAGCAGGCGGTTAAAATTTTTAATGTGATTTTCACCATGTTCCCAATTAGGAACACTGGCCTTTTCTGACTATGCAAATTTCTTAATGAAATGAGCATGGGTGTTTTTAAATATATGTAAAACGTATTGAAAGTATTTATATTGTGAAAGCGTTACTTTTTAAAGATAGAGATTATGCTTGTAAACTTTATGCACTAGCCTTGCATGACTCTCAATATT
Organism: Tetragnatha montana; assembly: GCA_963680715.1. Classification (NCBI taxonomy): domain Eukaryota; kingdom Metazoa; phylum Arthropoda; class Arachnida; order Araneae; family Tetragnathidae; genus Tetragnatha; species Tetragnatha montana. Next base: position 18,392,412 of record OY796681.1, read on the forward strand.
TACAATTTATTTCGGTTATCAGACTAAAAATTATAAATTTCAGGCAAAATGTGTAAGTTTTAGTATGAAATAGCTAATAGCATAAAGATAAAGTTTTTAGAATACTTTTATCAGTCTTTGAATGATATTTAATTTAGAAAATACTTTTTTAAAATGTGGTATATTGTGTATTATTATGTGGTAGATATATTGTGTGTGTGGTATAAATGTGGTATATTTTAATTTTTTCCATAATTTACCCCCTAATGTTTCAATTAAAAGAAATTCTTAATAGGCAGGCAGTTAAAATTTTTAAATGTGCTTTTCACCATGTTCCCAATAAGAAACATTGGCCTTTTCTGACTATGCCAATTTCTTAATGAAAGAAGCATGGGTGTTTTTAACTATGTAAAACGTATTGAAAGCAGGCCCGACTTACAAGTTTGGGGGCCCAGGGCAAAAGACCCTTTTGGGGGCCCCCGACATGTTTTAAAATAAAAACATGGGTGTTTTTAAATATGTAAAACGTATTGAAAGTATTTACATTGTGAAAGTGTTACTCGAAAGCATATAATTTTTAAGATGGAGCAGAAATAGTAAGTTTTCCTTTATTTTTCGGTTGCTTTCTTACGAGGTGTGCTAGTGAGTGATCCTGTGCTTCAGAAGATTCCAATGTCTGCAGTGGTTGTTGGCTCGAGGAATAAGTATCTGAAGGATGTGAGGCAGTTTGCTGTGGCACTGTAGGTGAGACCTTTTTTATCTTTCTAGAGGCAACCTTTCTTCTTATTTTAAGAGAGTTTGGCTAAAGCCAAGGGATGGTCAATTGTGTTACTAGGGGTTGGTAAACACTGATATTGGCTTTCTGAGTTGTTTGCAATGGTTGGTGCGAGTTACAGGTTTTTTGTAATTTGGGGGGGGGGAGTTCTGTGGCAACACTGGAATTCCACACCACACCGGTTGCATCAATACAAACCAGCTGGCTGCGTATATATATTTGTTTACTTCGTGGCTCAAGAGACTTTACTTTATGCCGCTAGCCTGTATCGTTAAATGTGCAAGGTGCGCGATGTTCCTAATTCTGGGTTTAGGTTTTTAATATTTTTACACTTGTTAATTAATAAAGATGTTGATTTATAACTAGGCTGATTTATTTATAATCTCCTCATTGGAAGTAGAAATATTGCGGGTAATAAATCACTTGCTAAAGTTTGTTGGTTATAGAGTAAAAATTTCGGTAAAATAGTTACTAAAGTGGCTGTAGTAGATCGTGGCGTAAATTTAAGACAACTACATTTTGGAAAGTTCGGGATAGGGACCAACCAGAATTGGTTAATGCAGTGGTTACCCGAGGTCAAAGGAATAATGTTCTGGACCCTATTGTAGAAGTTAAAGGTGAGCTTCCCTGAATTTCAGAGTCAAATCCTGAGGGCGAAATTGAGTTGCCCCCTGCCGATGGTTGTGCCTCGGCACTGGTTAAGGTTTCCTCCGGAGAGCTTAAGTCTATATGGGAAAAGCAAGATCTGGACATGGTTGAAAATTATCTTTTTCGGAAACCTGTAGATCGCCGGGGTATATAAAGTGACTCGTTGTTCAGGGAGGTGAGGTACCCATAAAATAACCCTGTTCAGAGGTGGCACAGGTCGGTCAAAAGAATGGCGTTTTGTGTTTAGAATCGGGATTAGTTTGGGAAGAAAATCTTACAGTACGGTCCTTTTGGCCTTGAGGACCCATATGAATCCACGGGATTCAGCCCTGCAATTTAAACCGGGAGATCGGTTTTTGGTTATCACAGCCTCAAGCCCCAATCAATGGATTGGGCCAGGTGTCATTGAGTCTGCTTTCCGAGACCTATACAATAGGGTGTGTCACGAAAACCTTTTTTTGGAAATTCAAAAAGGCAGATTGAAAAAAAGTTGCCTCAGTGGTCACATATTCTCCAGAAAAAAATTTCAAACTTTTTTTTTCAAAATTTCGAGATGGCAGGTTTTCGAGGTAACAAGGGAAAATAGAGAAATACAGTGGAAGCTCTTATAGCGACCTGCTCTTATAAAAATACCCTCTTATAAAGACCCAAAAATTACTCTATAAGAGCACTTTTGTGCTCTTATAAAGACTAATCTTCGAATCGATTCAGCTTATCCAATACTTTTCTGGATCGGTTTGTGTGCGTCACACCAGAATTAGCCAATAAACAAATATCAGAGTATGACAAACAGCACCAAGTAACGATCGCATCTTCTCGCTTGCTTTAGCCCGGGGTAACCGGCTACAATCCCAAACGAAGCCTTTCGCTAACTAATGTCCTTGTTGATTTTAGACTTTAAATTTATTAGCGTATTCATTTATCTTTCTTTATTTCCAATTTTTTGACTTATATTTAAAACATAAATTTTTCAAATTGCATGCAGGTGAAATTGATGTAGTAAATTTTGTTAAGCATCAGACCTTTCTAAGGAAGCTAAGCTATGCAATAAATTAATATCAAAATCAAAATTTAAAAAGCAAATATTTATACACTGTAAAATATTGATCTTAAACTTTATATAAATTAAAATAAAAGCAAAAAATAAGGTAATGTAACATGAAATTGGAAGTATCAAGACTTCATAAAATAAGAAATAATTGTTAGTGAGGAAAGATCAATTGGATGATTCGAACTGTGTTCTAAATCCCAATGATATCGTTTTCAGGTTGAGATTTCCTCCAGACTTTATAAATTAGTCTACTAAAAATACATCATTGAGGGAATAGAGTCCGCCTTCCCAAAAAGCATCAAAATTGATAGTTTAGCTTAACGAGTTTATTGCTTTTAAACGAGTGATATTCTACACTCGAGTGTATCACTCGAAGTTTGCTCTTATAGCGACAAAAAACTCGGTACGGATTAATTACGCTATAAGAGCTTCCACTGTATTAATGTTTTTAAAGAGAATCGTAGTGGTCAAACTTGCGTCATAAGATTGCGAGTTCTGTCCTGCTGTGTGGTTATTCATTTTTAAATTCATAATTTAAAAAAAAGATATTTTTTGAAAGACATTGCAACATGTATTAAAATTTTATTTGTAAAGTAGTAGTATTAGTAAAACATTTCTAACAGTACTAAAAAAGTGTGTTTTTAAAATAGAAACATAGACGATTATTGATATAATAGCAGTGGCGTATATAGGAATTTATTTCGGGAGGGGCCCAAAATTACTCCCCAGCCCCTACCCCACATATTTAATAGGTCCAATGGAGCCTTTTAGGTGATAACTTAGGTTCTAAAAACTTAATATAGGAAAGGTGTTAGTAATAAAAATACAAGTACCAAAGGGGGGTCTGGGGGTCCTCCCCCAGAAAATTTTTGGAAGTTTGACTAAAAAAAACCAGGTTTTTAACTAGTTTTGGTACACTAAGTCCGAATTTCGGATGTACACATGTACATTTTTATGAACTTAATATTTAAAAAGTTATTAATAGAGTTCCAAGTATAAAAGGGGATCTGGGGTCTTTCCCCAGAAAATTTTTGGAACTTTACCCCTAAAAACAGGGTTTTATCTTGTTTTTGGAACACTTAGTCCGAATTTTGGACATATATTTTTTGGTAGGATTTGGATTTTGATGAACTTATTATAAAAAATGTTGTTAATAATAAAATTCAAAGTACAAAAGGGGGGTTCGGGGGTCCTCTCCCAGAATTTTTTTTGAAATTTGACCCTAAAAAACAGGGTTTTAACTTGTTTTCGTACACCTAGTCCAAATTTCGGGGGGGGGGGCCAGGGCCCCTTCGGCCCCCCCCTTATATACGCCACTGTATAATAGCGTATACATTTAGAAGTGAAACACTAACACAAAATGTAGAATTAAAGATCCCCTTTTTTACTATATTATTAGTACCTACTATTTTCATTTCACTGAAAATATTCAATTAAAAACGTCATCAAAAAACCTTTCTCTGTCGGGATGCAAATCTTACCGAAACAACGAGATAATATCGCATTTTCATCCAGATCTGAACTGTGTTCAAAATTTCTCAGTAAGTTAGTTCAAAATCGATTTCTAAATTCCACCCGAAAGCCCCCCTGGGGGTTCAGGGGAAGCAAATTTAACCGAAACAACGTTCAAAATTTCAAGTCTCTACCTCATGGGGAAGTTAGTTCAAAATCGATATCTTAAATTCCACCCTAACAGACAAGATTGAAAGAGACCTAAAAAAACCGTGGTAAAATATATCATTAGGACAGAACCCAGAATCTTGGATTATAAGTGTTGGTTTTCGAGATTATACACTGGTGTGCAAAAATTAAGGACCAAACTGATTTTTCAATATAACACCTAGCATAATTATTTTTCATCCAGGAAAATAATACCACAAGATGTTCAAGGAGTGGGAATATAGGGCGCGAGAACAAATTTTCCCTACCAATAATTTGAGGGTGTAAATGGGCCCTCCATTGATAATGGAGTTCCATTACACATTTTGAGCAGTGACAGAAACGTCTATGTGAGAGGTATTTAACAGAAAATTTTATTTTGTTCGAAAAGAATGATTATTTCTGAACCCAAAGCATGTTTTTAAATGTGTGTACTAATTTTAAATAGTATTTTTTAGGTTTTATTGAGAGAAGTCGGTCTAATCATTATTTTTGGCAAGTTTGAGCCACTGGGTCATTTTTTATATTTGGTATCTGACCGTCAACCATATTTTCAGTAGTTCTTTACATGTGCTTGATCGCGTTTAGTTCTTTGAACCCGGAAAGTAACTTTATTCTTTCAAAATTGTGACTTTTGAAAAACTTGGAGAAAGCCAAATTGTGATTTTTCGCAGTTTTGTCATGCAAAAAGAGAAAATAAGGACCCAAAATGTCTCCTAACAGAAGCAAATGAGACATGAGAACACAGGTACACAATTTCAGACATCAGTGAAAATCTCTTTGGTGTATAGGGGGTGCTGAAACGGCACAAAATAATTGTATAGTTTCATAGGAAGGACATCTTTTATTAATGTTCAAAGAAAGGATTTTTTTAGTGTTTATGGACCTATACATGTCTGAAAAGAAACAAATATCTGTAAAGATATCTCCATTCACCTAAAAATAAGTTTAAAGACATCGAATTTTTCCTGTGAAACTATAAAATTCTTTTGCTCCGTTTAAGCACCCCCTATACACCAGAGATTTTCACTGATGTCTGCAATTGTGTACCTGTGTTCTCATGTTTCATTTGCTTCTGTTAAAAGAAATTTTGGGTCCTTATTTTCTCTTTTTGCATGACAAAACTGCGAAAACTCACAATTTGGCCTTCTCCAAGTTTTTCATAAGTCACGATTTTGAAAGAATAAAGTTACTTTCCGGGTCCACAGACCTAAACGCAGTCAAGCACATGTGAGAACTACTGAAAATATGGTTGACGGTCAGATACCACATGCCAAAAATAACCCAGAAGCTAAAACTTGCCAAAAATAATGATTAGCCTGATATCTTTCAATAAAACCTAAAAAAATACCATTTAAAAGTAGTACACACATTTAAAAACTTGTGTTGAGTTCAGGGATAATCATATTCTTTACAAACAACATAAAATTGTCGGTTAAATACCTCTCACATAGACGTTTCTGTCACTGCTCAAAATGTGTAATGGAACTCCATTATCAATGGAGGGCCCATTTACCCCCTTAAATTATTGGTAGGGAAAATTTGTTCTCGCGCCCTATATTCCCACTCCTTGAACATCTTGTGGTATTATTTTCATGGATGAAAAATAATTATTCTAGGTGTTATATTGAAAAAATAGTTCGGTCCTTAATTTTCGCACACCAGTGTAATTGTTGGTACTGAGCTACCATTTTAACGATAAAAAAAGAATCGAAAAAAAAAATTGTGCTTAAAGTTGGTTGGTTGGTAAAGTTGGTTAAAATCTTAAAAGTTTTCATTCTAAAATTTGTTTTATTACGAAAAAAGTAAAAAAAATGCGAAAAAAATGTCAAAACTTTATTTTGTATTTTCTTTTGTTTTGATAATCTGAGACAAACTTTAACAGGCTCCCAAGCATGAAATGGTACTTATGTGAAACTTTGGACTAAAGGTTGTTCAACTATGCTCTTTCAGATTATCCAATAAAAAAAAATTTCGAAATACGAAATCAAGTTTCGGCAGTTTTTTTGACTTTTTTCGTAATAAAACAAATTTTAGAATGAAAACTTTTAAGATAATTTTAAAGATCATATTAAACCACAACATTAGACCATGATTAAATTTTTTCCAATAGTAATTCTTCTACAAATTGAATTTTTCAATAACTTTTTTTGGAGTGTCGCTCCATTTTTAACTCCCTGGGATTTGGTCGGTACGCCCAAATCCTATGCGATTCTGACTCGTCTACTATCCCCTTAGAAGTGTGACCCAACATTTATGTGACACCCTGTATATTAAGAGAGGGTTGGAAAATTTGCCCAGTGGGAAACTAGTTCCGGTCTCCCCGATAGCTTGTTTCATTTAAAATGGAATTTCAAATATTATAATCATGGCTACCAATAAGAGATTTCTTTACATAAAACTATACCTATTTTTAAACTTCGTTAATTAAAGTACATGAAAAGTTTTTTTTCTCAAAGAAATGCCTTGTTTGACCCTTTTGATTGTAACTGGAGCCGATATTTCTTAATACGTCGCCTCGAAAGTAAATCGCTTTAGGAAACAAATTTATTTACCACTTAGATAAAGTATTTAACACTAATTTTAATCTCTAAAACCAGTTTACTTTTTAGTGTCCTGGTGAGGTCTGCAGTCTTATAAGTAACCACCGCTGCTCCGAAGGGTATTCCTGCCATCATGAATCCACCGACCCAAGCTACATGTACAAGGACGATGGAGTTAGCACTCACAACTGTATCTATCTGTCTAGTATGTACACTTTTAATGGAAAATGTTCGTTCTTTATGAATAAACATGTTTTGTTTTTTATAAATCTTGTGAAGTTTTCTTCTTTAATGAACGAATACGGCCTTTACACCATGAAACCTTACTAATCTAATAATATTTAGACTTTATAAACAGAAAAGTATTGATGAAATATATGTATATAGTTTTATTTTTTGAAATAATTTCTTTCAAGGTTGGATTTTAATTGAAATGGTAATCTAGGTTATTGTCATTGAAAAGGCTAATCTAATAGGAAATTGTTTACGCTTAAATTTAAAAGGCATATTACTGTCAGATGGAATTAGTGGTATTCGAGGTATAAGGTAAGATTCATTTCTATTGGTAGATCATATTTTTTTCGCCACAATGATATGTTTTTCCAGTCTAATTACTATAAGTCTTGTACCATTACATAGACCTTTGGAAGGTGCTAAATTTCTAAGTAACATTATGATAGATCCTGCCTTTAATTTCAATTTGTGAGGTGGCATTCCCAGTTGGAGTCAAACTATTTAAAAACTCTTCAGTGTAAGTGAGTTTATCGTGGGGGTCATCTTTCATCACTCACTACATTGTCAGTACTTTCATAAATTACTTCTCTCCCTGGCATACACTCCAGAACACACGACCTTTCAGCTCTTCCGGTGTCCCAGTACTAAAATCTACATCACCAAAAAGGGATCAGCTGGAATAAGAGTCCTCCATTTGGCGACAGCGTAATGGTCGGCAAGTTGGTAATCTCCGATCGGCAGCCAACCTTGCGAATCTTAGAATCGCAGGTCTCTCGTGCTGGCTGCCATGTTTAGTCACCGCTGAACCGATAGTTCAGCATTTACTTGCGTTTTGTTTTTTAAAAAACTTTACTTTAAATATTTAGTTTAAAATTAATGCATTTCATCATTTTTAATTAAGATACTATTTTTAAAAAAGATGCTTTTTTTAAAACTTATTTCAGCCCGTTTTAGACTTTCTTTTTGTTTTAATTATCCCGGAACGGAATAGTATGTCATGTGCAGTAGCGTAGTAAATAAATCTAGAGAAGGCATTTTGAAGAGATCTTCAAAAGCCGGTTTTGAGAGTGCAACAGAAAAGTTTCTTAAAACTGAATAGAATTCTAAAATTGAATTATAATGGGTGAGTGAAGAATTATTTTTCCTTAAAAGAGTGATTAAACTGTTCTAATGTGTTTGCAAATCTATTTCACGTGTTACTTGATTCAAATTGTATAGATGTCGCCCCGCTATCGTGCTTTCTATGCTCTTTGTGTTTATGTGTATGAATTTCAGTTTTTAAAATTGTTAAAGTATCGTATAGAATAGGATTTTACCTAATATTTATTGTTTCAGCTTGTTATACTTGCTTTAAGTGTTTTTTTTTTCTTCAGAAATCAGGTTTAGTGTTTTCGTTAGTCGAGCTGTGGGTAAACATGGCGGCCGGGTTTTCAGGGCTGAAAACAGTCGCCAAATGGAGGACTCTTAGGCCCCGTTTACATGTGCCACTCTTATACCCGGGTATAATGCAGGAGAAAGGGATATTGAAAACCGTGCTAAAAACCCGTTTACATGACCAGTCCTCAAATCCCGGGTATAGACGTCACTGGTCCCATCATTCATTGCGATTTGAGTTTGTTTACATTCTGTTATCTGTTTTCGTCTTGGAATTTTGCGTTCATAATGGATTATTTTTAAGTTATTTCGACATTTAAGATAGTAATCAATCTTAAATATCCAATTGAAATAACAAAGAACAACTTACTTTCCAACAAGTACTCACTTAAGCCTAACATGGATGAATTTTTGCTTTGAGTGAGACCGAAATGCATCATGGGAAAGCCGGGTATTCAAATTCCCGAGTAAATAGGTAGATTTATTTATACCCTGCATTTTTCCCTATTGCTGGGTATATCGGCCACTTATACCCGGGTATATGGTCCATGTAAACGGGGCCTTAATCCAGCTGATCCTCAAAAAGTTGTTGAACATGATCTTGAATAACCGGGTAACAAAATGGGGCCAACTGGATTTTTTCACAGTTTTCATCTTCCCCAACACTTAAAAGCCAACTTGTTAGGAAGAGCATGCATGTTTTCTGTCAATTTCATTACAAAATGAAGCGAATCCGGGCTGCAGATTTTAATCTCCAAATTTGGCGACGTTAGGTTAGCGGAATGAATGCCGAATGCCGATGGCGGGCGCTACGATGATGTAAACAAACAAACTTGATCGTTGCCAACGGAGAGAAACAAAATAAGGGCCCTTTTTGCGCCACGCATAAGCGTTTTATATAAGGGCCCTTTTTGCGCCACGCATAAGAGTTTTATATAGTTAACACGGTACTTTGTTAGTTTGGTAATTTGGCAGTTTGTTAGTTTGGGAGCTTGTTAGTTTGACAGTTTGGGAGTTTGTTACTTTGACAGTTTGTTAGTTTGGTACTTTGGCAGTTTGTGTTAGTTTGGGAGTTTGATACTTTGAAAGTTTGGCAGTTTGTTAGTTTGGTACTTCGGTAGTTTGTTAGTTTGACAGTTTGGGAGTTTGTTTGTTTGACAGTTTGTTAGTTTGGGAGTTTGTTAGTTTGACAGTTTGGTACTTTGGCAGTTTGTGTTAGTTTGGGAGTTTGATAATTTGGCAGTTTGTTAGTTTGGTACCGGTAGTTTGGGAGGTTGTTAAATCTGGCAGTTTGTTAGTTTGACAGTTTGTTACTTTGACAGTTTGTTAGTTTGACAGTTAGTTAGTTTGAAAGTTTGTTAGTTTGACAGTTTGTTAGTTTGACAGTTTGTTAGTTTGACAGTTTGTTAGTTTGACAGTTTGTTAGTTTGACAGTTTGTTAGTTTGACAGTTTGTTAGTTTGACAGTTTGTTAGTTTGACAGTTTGTTAGTTTGACAGTTTGTTAGTTTGACAGTTTGTTAGTTTGACAGTTTGTTAGTTTGACAGTTTGTTAGTTTGACAGTTTGTTAGTTTGACAGTTTGTTAGTTTGACAGTTTGTTAGTTTGACAGTTTGTTAGTTTGACAGTTTGACAGTTTGTTAGTTTGACAGTTTGTTAGTTTGACAGTTTGTTAGTTTGACAGTTTGTTAGTTTGACAGTTTGTTAGTTTGACAGTTTGTTAGTTTGACAGTTTGTTAGTTTGACAGTTTGTTAGTTTGACAGTTTGTTAGTTTGACAGTTTGACAGTTTGTTAGTTTGACAGTTTGACAGTTTGTTAGTTTGACAGTTTGTTAGTTTGACAGTTTGTTAGTTTGACAGTTTGTTAGTTTGACAGTTTGTTAGTTTGACAGTTTGTTAGTTTGACAGTTTGTTAGTTTGACAGTTTGTTAGTTTGACAGTTTGTTAGTTTGACAGTTTGTTAGTTTGACAGTTTGTTAGTTTGACAGTTTGTTAGTTTGACAGTTTGTTAGTTTGACAGTTTGTTAGTTTGACAGTTTGTTAGTTTGACAGTTTGTTAGTTTGACAGTTTGTTAGTTTGACAGTTTGTTAGTTTGACAGTTTGTTTTTTTGACAGTTTGTTAGTTTGATACTTTCGCAGTTTAATAGTTTGGGAGTTTGTTGGTTCGGGAGTTCGATGGTTTGGGAGTTCGATGGTTTGGGAGTTTGTGGGTTTGGGAGTTTGTGGGTTTGGGAGTTTGTTTGTTTTTTCAAACTTTCAAACTTTCAAACTTTCAAACTTTCAAACTTTCAAACTTTCAAACTTTCAAACTTTCAAACTTTCAAACTTTCAAACTTTCAAACTTTCAAACTTTCAAACTTTCAAACTTTCAAACTTTCAAACTTTCAAACTTTCAAACTTTCAAACTTTCAAACTTTCAAACTTTCAAACTTTCAAACTTTCAAACTTTCAAACTTTCAAACTTTCAAACTTTCAAACTTTCAAACTTTCAAACTTTCAAACTTTCAAACTTTCAAACTTTCAAACTTTCAAACTTTCAAACTTTCAAACTTTCAAACTTTCAAACTTTCAAACTTTCAAACTTTCAAACTTTCAAACTTTCAAACTTTCAAACTTTCAAACTTTCAAACTTTCAAACTTTCAAACTTTCAAACTTTCAAACTTTCAAACTTTCAAACTTTCAAACTTTCAAACTTTCAAACTTTCAAACTTTCAAACTTTCAAACTTTCAAACTTTCAAACTTTCAAACTTTCAAACTTTCAAACTTTCAAACTTTCAAACTTTCAAACTTTCAAACTTTCAAACTTTCAAACTTTCAAACTTTCAAACTTTCAAACTTTCAAACTTTCAAACTTTCAAACTTTCAAACTTTCAAACTTTCAAACTTTCAAACTTTCAAACTTTCAAACTTTCAAACTTTCAAACTTTCAAACTTTCAAACTTTCAAACTTTCAAACTTTCAAACTTTCAAACTTTCAAACTTTCAAACTTTCAAACTTTCAAACTTTCAAACTTTCAAACTTTCAAACTTTCAAACTTTCAAACTTTCAAACTTTCAAACTTTCAAACTTTCAAACTTTCAAACTTTCAAACTTTCAAACTTTCAAACTTTCAAACTTTCAAACTTTCAAACTTTCAAACTTTCAAACTTTCAAACTTTCAAACTTTCAAACTTTCAAACTTTCAAACTTTCAAACTTTCAAACTTTCAAACTTTCAAACTTTCAAACTTTCAAACTTTCAAACTTTCAAACTTTCAAACTTTCAAACTTTCAAACTTTCAAACTTTCAAACTTTCAAACTTTCAAACTTTCAAACTTTCAAACTTTCAAACTTTCAAACTTTCAAACTTTCAAACTTTCAAACTTTCAAACTTTCAAACTTTCAAACTTTCAAACTTTCAAACTTTCAAACTTTCAAACTTTCAAACTTTCAAACTTTCAAACTTTCAAACTTTCAAACTTTCAAACTTTCAAACTTTCAAACTTTCAAACTTTCAAACTTTCAAACTTTCAAACTTTCAAACTTTCAAACTTTCAAACTTTCAAACTTTCAAACTTTCAAACTTTCAAACTTTCAAACTTTCAAACTTTCAAACTTTCAAACTTTCAAACTTTCAAACTTTCAAACTTTCAAACTTTCAAACTTTCAAACTTGATTGGTTAAGGACTTAGAGTCTCGGGGCTGGGGTTCTCGAGCGTTCCTCCGTTCTCAGTGGGCTTTTCGCGCGAAAAGCCCACTGAGAACGGAGCCTCCTTGCTCTCGAACCCTGGTTGCTAGGTGGGTCACTTAGAGTCTCGGGGCTGGGGTTCTCGAGCGTTCCTCCGTTCTCAGTGGGCTTTTCGCGCGAAAAGCCCACTGAGAACGGAGCCTCCTTGCTCTCGAACCCTGGTTGCTAGGTGGGTCACTTAGAGTCTCGGGGCTGGGGTTCTCGAGCGTTCCTCCGTTCTCAGTGGGCTTTTCGCGCGAAAAGCCCACTGAGAACGGAGCCTCCTTGCTCTCGAACCCTGGTTGCTAGGTGGGTCACTTAGAGTCTCGGGGCTGGGGTTCTCGAGCGTTCCTCCGTTCTCAGTGGGCTTTTCGCGCGAAAAGCCCACTGAGAACGGAGCCTCCTTGCTCTCGAACCCTGGTTGCTAGGTGGGTCACTTAGAGTCTCGGGGCTGGGGTTCTCGAGCGTTCCTCCGTTCTCAGTGGGCTTTTCGCGCGAAAAGCCCACTGAGAACGGAGCCTCCTTGCTCTCGAACCCTGGTTGCTAGGTGGGTCACTTAGAGTCTCGGGGCTGGGGTTCTCGAGCGTTCCTCCGTTCTCAGTGGGCTTTTCGCGCGAAAAGCCCACTGAGAACGGAGCCTCCTTGCTCTCGAACCCTGGTTGCTAGGTGGGTCACTTAGAGTCTCGGGGCTGGGGTTCTCGAGCGTTCCTCCGTTCTCAGTGGGCTTTTCGCGCGAAAAGCCCACTGAGAACGGAGCCTCCTTGCTCTCGAACCCTGGTTGCTAGGTGGGTCACTTAGAGTCTCGGGGCTGGGGTTCTCGAGCGTTCCTCCGTTCTCAGTGGGCTTTTCGCGCGAAAAGCCCACTGAGAACGGAGCCTCCTTGCTCTCGAACCCTGGTTGCTAGGTGGGTCACTTAGAGTCTCGGGGCTGGGGTTCTCGAGCGTTCCTCCGTTCTCAGTGGGCTTTTCGCGCGAAAAGCCCACTGAGAACGGAGCCTCCTTGCTCTCGAACCCTGGTTGCTAGGTGGGTCACTTAGAGTCTCGGGGCTGGGGTTCTCGAGCGTTCCTCCGTTCTCAGTGGGCTTTTCGCGCGAAAAGCCCACTGAGAACGGAGCCTCCTTGCTCTCGAACCCTGGTTGCTAGGTGGGTCACTTAGAGTCTCGGGGCTGGGGTTCTCGAGCGTTCCTCCGTTCTCAGTGGGCTTTTCGCGCGAAAAGCCCACTGAGAACGGAGCCTCCTTGCTCTCGAACCCTGGTTGCTAGGTGGGTCACTTAGAGTCTCGGGGCTGGGGTTCTCGAGCGTTCCTCCGTTCTCAGTGGGCTTTTCGCGCGAAAAGCCCACTGAGAACGGAGCCTCCTTGCTCTCGAACCCTGGTTGCTAGGTGGGTCACTTAGAGTCTCGGGGCTGGGGTTCTCGAGCGTTCCTCCGTTCTCAGTGGGCTTTTCGCGCGAAAAGCCCACTGAGAACGGAGCCTCCTTGCTCTCGAACCCTGGTTGCTAGGTGGGTCACTTAGAGTCTCGGGGCTGGGGTTTCTCGAGCGTTCCTCCGTTTCTCAGTGGGCTTTTCGCGCGAAAAGCCCACTGAGAACGGAGCTCCTTGCTCTCGAACCCTGGTCTTGCTAGGTGGGTCAACTTAGAGTCTCGGGGATCGGGGTTTCTCGAGCGTTCCTCCGTCTCAGTGGTCTCGCGCGTCCGTTCTCAGGGCCTCGCGGCAGAAAAAGCCCACTGAGAACGGAGCCTCTGCTAGGTGGGTCACTTAGAGTCTCGGGGCTGGGGTTCTCGAGCGTTCCTCCGTTCTCAGTGGGCTTTTCGCGCGAAAAGCCCACTGAGAACGGAGCCTCCTTGCTCTCGAACCCTGGTTGCTAGGTGGGTCACTTAGAGTCTCGGGGCTGGGGTTCTCGAGCGTTCCTCCGTTCTCAGTGGGCTTTTCGCGCGAAAAGCCCACTGAGAACGGAGCCTCCTTGCTCTCGAACCCTGGTTGCTAGGTGGGTCACTTAGAGTCTCGGGGCTGGGGTTCTCGAGCGTTCCTCCGTTCTCAGTGGGCTTTTCGCGCGAAAAGCCCACTGAGAACGGAGCCTCCTTGCTCTCGAACCCTGGTTGCTAGGTGGGTCACTTAGAGTCTCGGGGCTGGGGTTCTCGAGCGTTCCTCCGTTCTCAGTGGGCTTTTCGCGCGAAAAGCCCACTGAGAACGGAGCCTCCTTGCTCTCGAACCCTGGTTGCTAGGTGGGTCACTTAGAGTCTCGGGGCTGGGGTTCTCGAGCGTTCCTCCGTTCTCAGTGGGCTTTTCGCGCGAAAAGCCCACTGAGAACGGAGCCTCCTTGCTCTCGAACCCTGGTTGCTAGGTGGGTCACTTAGAGTCTCGGGGCTGGGGTTCTCGAGCGTTCCTCCGTTCTCAGTGGGCTTTTCGCGCGAAAAGCCCACTGAGAACGGAGCCTCCTTGCTCTCGAACCCTGGTTGCTAGGTGGGTCACTTAGAGTCTCGGGGCTGGGGTTCTCGAGCGTTCCTCCGTTCTCAGTGGGCTTTTCGCGCGAAAAGCCCACTGAGAACGGAGCCTCCTTGCTCTCGAACCCTGGTTGCTAGGTGGGTCACTTAGAGTCTCGGGGCTGGGGTTCTCGAGCGTTCCTCCGTTCTCAGTGGGCTTTTCGCGCGAAAAGCCCACTGAGAACGGAGCCTCCTTGCTCTCGAACCCTGGTTGCTAGGTGGGTCACTTAGAGTCTCGGGGCTGGGGTTCTCGAGCGTTCCTCCGTTCTCAGTGGGCTTTTCGCGCGAAAAGCCCACTGAGAACGGAGCCTCCTTGCTCTCGAACCCTGGTTGCTAGGTGGGTCACTTAGAGTCTCGGGGCTGGGGTTCTCGAGCGTTCCTCCGTTCTCAGTGGGCTTTTCGCGCGAAAAGCCCACTGAGAACGGAGCCTCCTTGCTCTCGAACCCTGGTTGCTAGGTGGGTCACTTAGAGTCTCGGGGCTGGGGTTCTCGAGCGTTCCTCCGTTCTCAGTGGGCTTTTCGCGCGAAAAGCCCACTGAGAACGGAGCCTCCTTGCTCTCGAACCCTGGTTGCTAGGTGGGTCACTTAGAGTCTCGGGGCTGGGGTTCTCGAGCGTTCCTCCGTTCTCAGTGGGCTTTTCGCGCGAAAAGCCCACTGAGAACGGAGCCTCCTTGCTCTCGAACCCTGGTTGCTAGGTGGGTCACTTAGAGTCTCGGGGCTGGGGTTCTCGAGCGTTCCTCCGTTCTCAGTGGGCTTTTCGCGCGAAAAGCCCACTGAGAACGGAGCCTCCTTGCTCTCGAACCCTGGTTGCTAGGTGGGTCACTTAGAGTCTCGGGGCTGGGGTTCTCGAGCGTTCCTCCGTTCTCAGTGGGCTTTTCGCGCGAAAAGCCCACTGAGAACGGAGCCTCCTTGCTCTCGAACCCTGGTTGCTAGGTGGGTCACTTAGAGTCTCGGGGCTGGGGTTCTCGAGCGTTCCTCCGTTCTCAGTGGGCTTTTCGCGCGAAAAGCCCACTGAGAACGGAGCCTCCTTGCTCTCGAACCCTGGTTGCTAGGTGGGTCACTTAGAGTCTCGGGGCTGGGGTTCTCGAGCGTTCCTCCGTTCTCAGTGGGCTTTTCGCGCGAAAAGCCCACTGAGAACGGAGCCTCCTTGCTCTCGAACCCTGGTTGCTAGGTGGGTCACTTAGAGTCTCGGGGCTGGGGTTCTCGAGCGTTCCTCCGTTCTCAGTGGGCTTTTCGCGCGAAAAGCCCACTGAGAACGGAGCCTCCTTGCTCTCGAACCCTGGTTGCTAGGTGGGTCACTTAGAGTCTCGGGGCTGGGGTTCTCGAGCGTTCCTCCGTTCTCAGTGGGCTTTTCGCGCGAAAAGCCCACTGAGAACGGAGCCTCCTTGCTCTCGAACCCTGGTTGCTAGGTGGGTCACTTAGAGTCTCGGGGCTGGGGTTCTCGAGCGTTCCTCCGTTCTCAGTGGGCTTTTCGCGCGAAAAGCCCACTGAGAACGGAGCCTCCTTGCTCTCGAACCCTGGTTGCTAGGTGGGTCACTTAGAGTCTCGGGGCTGGGGTTCTCGAGCGTTCCTCCGTTCTCAGTGGGCTTTTCGCGCGAAAAGCCCACTGAGAACGGAGCCTCCTTGCTCTCGAACCCTGGTTGCTAGGTGGGTCACTTAGAGTCTCGGGGCTGGGGTTCTCGAGCGTTCCTCCGTTCTCAGTGGGCTTTTCGCGCGAAAAGCCCACTGAGAACGGAGCCTCCTTGCTCTCGAACCCTGGTTGCTAGGTGGGTCACTTAGAGTCTCGGGGCTGGGGTTCTCGAGCGTTCCTCCGTTCTCAGTGGGCTTTTCGCGCGAAAAGCCCACTGAGAACGGAGCCTCCTTGCTCTCGAACCCTGGTTGCTAGGTGGGTCACTTAGAGTCTCGGGGCTGGGGTTCTCGAGCGTTCCTCCGTTCTCAGTGGGCTTTTCGCGCGAAAAGCCCACTGAGAACGGAGCCTCCTTGCTCTCGAACCCTGGTTGCTAGGTGGGTCACTTAGAGTCTCGGGGCTGGGGTTCTCGAGCGTTCCTCCGTTCTCAGTGGGCTTTTCGCGCGAAAAGCCCACTGAGAACGGAGCCTCCTTGCTCTCGAACCCTGGTTGCTAGGTGGGTCACTTAGAGTCTCGGGGCTGGGGTTCTCGAGCGTTCCTCCGTTCTCAGTGGGCTTTTCGCGCGAAAAGCCCACTGAGAACGGAGCCTCCTTGCTCTCGAACCCTGGTTGCTAGGTGGGTCACTTAGAGTCTCGGGGCTGGGGTTCTCGAGCGTTCCTCCGTTCTCAGTGGGCTTTTCGCGCGAAAAGCCCACTGAGAACGGAGCCTCCTTGCTCTCGAACCCTGGTTGCTAGGTGGGTCACTTAGAGTCTCGGGGCTGGGGTTCTCGAGCGTTCCTCCGTTCTCAGTGGGCTTTTCGCGCGAAAAGCCCACTGAGAACGGAGCCTCCTTGCTCTCGAACCCTGGTTGCTAGGTGGGTCACTTAGAGTCTCGGGGCTGGGGTTCTCGAGCGTTCCTCCGTTCTCAGTGGGCTTTTCGCGCGAAAAGCCCACTGAGAACGGAGCCTCCTTGCTCTCGAACCCTGGTTGCTAGGTGGGTCACTTAGAGTCTCGGGGCTGGGGTTCTCGAGCGTTCCTCCGTTCTCAGTGGGCTTTTCGCGCGAAAAGCCCACTGAGAACGGAGCCTCCTTGCTCTCGAACCCTGGTTGCTAGGTGGGTCACTTAGAGTCTCGGGGCTGGGGTTCTCGAGCGTTCCTCCGTTCTCAGTGGGCTTTTCGCGCGAAAAGCCCACTGAGAACGGAGCCTCCTTGCTCTCGAACCCTGGTTGCTAGGTGGGTCACTTAGAGTCTCGGGGCTGGGGTTCTCGAGCGTTCCTCCGTTCTCAGTGGGCTTTTCGCGCGAAAAGCCCACTGAGAACGGAGCCTCCTTGCTCTCGAACCCTGGTTGCTAGGTGGGTCACTTAGAGTCTCGGGGCTGGGGTTCTCGAGCGTTCCTCCGTTCTCAGTGGGCTTTTCGCGCGAAAAGCCCACTGAGAACGGAGCCTCCTTGCTCTCGAACCCTGGTTGCTAGGTGGGTCACTTAGAGTCTCGGGGCTGGGGTTCTCGAGCGTTCCTCCGTTCTCAGTGGGCTTTTCGCGCGAAAAGCCCACTGAGAACGGAGCCTCCTTGCTCTCGAACCCTGGTTGCTAGGTGGGTCACTTAGAGTCTCGGGGCTGGGGTTCTCGAGCGTTCCTCCGTTCTCAGTGGGCTTTTCGCGCGAAAAGCCCACTGAGAACGGAGCCTCCTTGCTCTCGAACCCTGGTTGCTAGGTGGGTCACTTAGAGTCTCGGGGCTGGGGTTCTCGAGCGTTCCTCCGTTCTCAGTGGGCTTTTCGCGCGAAAAGCCCACTGAGAACGGAGCCTCCTTGCTCTCGAACCCTGGTTGCTAGGTGGGTCACTTAGAGTCTCGGGGCTGGGGTTCTCGAGCGTTCCTCCGTTCTCAGTGGGCTTTTCGCGCGAAAAGCCCACTGAGAACGGAGCCTCCTTGCTCTCGAACCCTGGTTGCTAGGTGGGTCACTTAGAGTCTCGGGGCTGGGGTTCTCGAGCGTTCCTCCGTTCTCAGTGGGCTTTTCGCGCGAAAAGCCCACTGAGAACGGAGCCTCCTTGCTCTCGAACCCTGGTTGCTAGGTGGGTCACTTAGAGTCTCGGGGCTGGGGTTCTCGAGCGTTCCTCCGTTCTCAGTGGGCTTTTCGCGCGAAAAGCCCACTGAGAACGGAGCCTCCTTGCTCTCGAACCCTGGTTGCTAGGTGGGTCACTTAGAGTCTCGGGGCTGGGGTTCTCGAGCGTTCCTCCGTTCTCAGTGGGCTTTTCGCGCGAAAAGCCCACTGAGAACGGAGCCTCCTTGCTCTCGAACCCTGGTTGCTAGGTGGGTCACTTAGAGTCTCGGGGCTGGGGTTCTCGAGCGTTCCTCCGTTCTCAGTGGGCTTTTCGCGCGAAAAGCCCACTGAGAACGGAGCCTCCTTGCTCTCGAACCCTGGTTGCTAGGTGGGTCACTTAGAGTCTCGGGGCTGGGGTTCTCGAGCGTTCCTCCGTTCTCAGTGGGCTTTTCGCGCGAAAAGCCCACTGAGAACGGAGCCTCCTTGCTCTCGAACCCTGGTTGCTAGGTGGGTCACTTAGAGTCTCGGGGCTGGGGTTCTCGAGCGTTCCTCCGTTCTCAGTGGGCTTTTCGCGCGAAAAGCCCACTGAGAACGGAGCCTCCTTGCTCTCGAACCCTGGTTGCTAGGTGGGTCACTTAGAGTCTCGGGGCTGGGGTTCTCGAGCGTTCCTCCGTTCTCAGTGGGCTTTTCGCGCGAAAAGCCCACTGAGAACGGAGCCTCCTTGCTCTCGAACCCTGGTTGCTAGGTGGGTCACTTAGAGTCTCGGGGCTGGGGTTCTCGAGCGTTCCTCCGTTCTCAGTGGGCTTTTCGCGCGAAAAGCCCACTGAGAACGGAGCCTCCTTGCTCTCGAACCCTGGTTGCTAGGTGGGTCACTTAGAGTCTCGGGGCTGGGGTTCTCGAGCGTTCCTCCGTTCTCAGTGGGCTTTTCGCGCGAAAAGCCCACTGAGAACGGAGCCTCCTTGCTCTCGAACCCTGGTTGCTAGGTGGGTCACTTAGAGTCTCGGGGCTGGGGTTCTCGAGCGTTCCTCCGTTCTCAGTGGGCTTTTCGCGCGAAAAGCCCACTGAGAACGGAGCCTCCTTGCTCTCGAACCCTGGTTGCTAGGTGGGTCACTTAGAGTCTCGGGGCTGGGGTTCTCGAGCGTTCCTCCGTTCTCAGTGGGCTTTTCGCGCGAAAAGCCCACTGAGAACGGAGCCTCCTTGCTCTCGAACCCTGGTTGCTAGGTGGGTCACTTAGAGTCTCGGGGCTGGGGTTCTCGAGCGTTCCTCCGTTCTCAGTGGGCTTTTCGCGCGAAAAGCCCACTGAGAACGGAGCCTCCTTGCTCTCGAACCCTGGTTGCTAGGTGGGTCACTTAGAGTCTCGGGGCTGGGGTTCTCGAGCGTTCCTCCGTTCTCAGTGGGCTTTTCGCGCGAAAAGCCCACTGAGAACGGAGCCTCCTTGCTCTCGAACCCTGGTTGCTAGGTGGGTCACTTAGAGTCTCGGGGCTGGGGTTCTCGAGCGTTCCTCCGTTCTCAGTGGGCTTTTCGCGCGAAAAGCCCACTGAGAACGGAGCCTCCTTGCTCTCGAACCCTGGTTGCTAGGTGGGTCACTTAGAGTCTCGGGGCTGGGGTTCTCGAGCGTTCCTCCGTTCTCAGTGGGCTTTTCGCGCGAAAAGCCCACTGAGAACGGAGCCTCCTTGCTCTCGAACCCTGGTTGCTAGGTGGGTCACTTAGAGTCTCGGGGCTGGGGTTCTCGAGCGTTCCTCCGTTCTCAGTGGGCTTTTCGCGCGAAAAGCCCACTGAGAACGGAGCCTCCTTGCTCTCGAACCCTGGTTGCTAGGTGGGTCACTTAGAGTCTCGGGGCTGGGGTTCTCGAGCGTTCCTCCGTTCTCAGTGGGCTTTTCGCGCGAAAAGCCCACTGAGAACGGAGCCTCCTTGCTCTCGAACCCTGGTTGCTAGGTGGGTCACTTAGAGTCTCGGGGCTGGGGTTCTCGAGCGTTCCTCCGTTCTCAGTGGGCTTTTCGCGCGAAAAGCCCACTGAGAACGGAGCCTCCTTGCTCTCGAACCCTGGTTGCTAGGTGGGTCACTTAGAGTCTCGGGGCTGGGGTTCTCGAGCGTTCCTCCGTTCTCAGTGGGCTTTTCGCGCGAAAAGCCCACTGAGAACGGAGCCTCCTTGCTCTCGAACCCTGGTTGCTAGGTGGGTCACTTAGAGTCTCGGGGCTGGGGTTCTCGAGCGTTCCTCCGTTCTCAGTGGGCTTTTCGCGCGAAAAGCCCACTGAGAACGGAGCCTCCTTGCTCTCGAACCCTGGTTGCTAGGTGGGTCACTTAGAGTCTCGGGGCTGGGGTTCTCGAGCGTTCCTCCGTTCTCAGTGGGCTTTTCGCGCGAAAAGCCCACTGAGAACGGAGCCTCCTTGCTCTCGAACCCTGGTTGCTAGGTGGGTCACTTAGAGTCTCGGGGCTGGGGTTCTCGAGCGTTCCTCCGTTCTCAGTGGGCTTTTCGCGCGAAAAGCCCACTGAGAACGGAGCCTCCTTGCTCTCGAACCCTGGTTGCTAGGTGGGTCACTTAGAGTCTCGGGGCTGGGGTTCTCGAGCGTTCCTCCGTTCTCAGTGGGCTTTTCGCGCGAAAAGCCCACTGAGAACGGAGCCTCCTTGCTCTCGAACCCTGGTTGCTAGGTGGGTCACTTAGAGTCTCGGGGCTGGGGTTCTCGAGCGTTCCTCCGTTCTCAGTGGGCTTTTCGCGCGAAAAGCCCACTGAGAACGGAGCCTCCTTGCTCTCGAACCCTGGTTGCTAGGTGGGTCACTTAGAGTCTCGGGGCTGGGGTTCTCGAGCGTTCCTCCGTTCTCAGTGGGCGAAAAGCCCACTGAGAACGGAGCCTCCTTGCTCTCGAACCCTGGTTGCTGTTATCTTTTATGAATTTAGGTAATCTTATAATTTGGCAGAGCTTAAATGTCTGTGGGATGCATGGAAGGGAAGAATACTAAAGTTATTAGAAACAACATTTATTCAGTAACAATGATAAAGTTAAAGGTAAAACAGGTAAACAAAGTAACAAAAAAGGCTACTTAACATTTCCACAACACTTCCAAATGCCAGCATGGCACCTTAACTTCTGAAAAACACTTAACTGCCATCATGGCAGACATCCAGCTATTGTGCTGTAGAACACTGAGAAAAACTACAACTCCATGGTCATTTAAGAACCAAGCATTTATCTAGGAGAGAGAGAGGTAGCTGCATCCGTATGAGCCCAGCTCATCACCATCTCACGATGCAGTACGAAAGGGAGAGGACGTGGGATAAGAAAAAGGAAGCAGTAAACAAACAGCCAGAGAACCACACTTTATACTTGTGGCAGGTGTGACATCACCAGACCAAGAACCAATCAGGGAGTGATGATGTCACACCTACCACTTCAGCTCAGTTGAAACTGTACTTCCCAAACCTAACATAACCAGTGGAAAAAACACAATTTGACCAACCAAGTAATTTGGGCCTACCTTTGCTTTTCAAGCAAGCAAGCAACTCTCAATAACAAATACACCCCCTTTTACCAAACTGGACATAGGCCTAGTGTGGTCTCCACTGTCAAGCTGTTTCCAGCCTACCACCACCCAAAACAAGTGTGGTGAGT
Source organism: Tetragnatha montana (assembly GCA_963680715.1). Classification (NCBI taxonomy): domain Eukaryota; kingdom Metazoa; phylum Arthropoda; class Arachnida; order Araneae; family Tetragnathidae; genus Tetragnatha; species Tetragnatha montana. The sequence continues at coordinate 18,414,108 of OY796681.1, forward strand.
AAAACAAATATATTTAACTTTTGCTCTTCACAACAAATGCCCCCCCTCACCACAACTTGTTGGGGAAAAAAACCACAAAACCTCCTAAGAAAAAACTTCCCACTCTCTCTCCTAAACCAGTAAACATCAAATCGAAAAATACATTAAAATACACTAGTGTAAATAAATAACAATAAAAATCCTACACAGAAAAACTACAATTACATTTACACATTATATACAAACCCTGTCACAGACCTTCCGCTGCCACATACATACTCCTTTTCATGCAGAACCAAAAATATCTAACTTAAAAAAACTCTCATTCTCTCTACACCTCCAGTGGAATGTTCCATTATTCCCAGAGCGTTCGCTCAACACTTCAAAACTAAGTCAGTAGTTGCGGATCTGAAAAATTAGTCCTTGAACGTCTTCCTTTCTTGGGTCACTTGAATCTTGGTCGAAGAAGTCGGGTGGCGATGAAACAAAACATACCGGAACAACAGACCGACTTCACGGCAGAGCGGGAGAGGCCCCCAGGGGCAGGGCTCGGCTAAGTTCCCAAAGTCTAAAAGCCCCCCTAGGCGTGGCTTCACCGGGCGAGCTATCCAGATTGCTCCGTGGTATCACTCAAAATCACATAATGGCACAGATACAACTTGGTGGACAGCCCAATGCAGCTAAAGAGCCCAGCTCAGAAAAAAATGGAAAAGAAAACACTTTAGCATCTCAAAAAAAATTCACAGTTATTTACTTAAACTACATTTCAAAAACTTTCACTTTAAATAAATCTAAGCCAAACTTAGTCAAAGGCTTTGTAAATACATCTGCTAAATTTTCCTTACTCTTTACATAAAAAATATCAAATTCCTCTCTATAAATCAGGTCTCGTACAAAAAATAACTTGACATCGATATGTTTAGATTTAGAATTTTCAACAGGGGATTTCACAAAGTTTATCGTTGCTTGGTTATCTACAAATAATACGGATTTTTGTTTAACAGAAAATAATCCTTTTGAATTACACTCTCTCAAGATATGGTCAAACCACAACAATTCTTTTGTGGCCTCAGTCATCGCGACCAGCTCCGCTTCCATTGTAGATAAGCTTATACACTTTTCCTTGAATGATCTCCATACAATAGGAGAATCCCCCAAAAATACAATTTGCCCCCCCATTGAGACCCTGTCGTCGCGGTTTGCTGCAAAGTCGGCATCAGAAAAAACTCGTACCTGGGGGTTCTTACAAAAGAATTTTAGTTTTAAGTCCTTCGTGTACAGGACGTAGCCGAGTAAATTTAACAAACCGTACCAGTGACTCAGACCCGGAGAGTTCTGGAATTGGCTTAAAATATTCACGGCGTAGCTAATGTCGGGTCTTGTTCGACTAGCTAAGAAGGAAAGGCATCCTAACAGATTTCTGTAAGGGTAACTCTCTATCTCCTCTTCTTCCGATTGGGGGGACTGGGTCTTAGAATAAATCTGGCTCTTTGATATCGGAAGGGTTCTAAAAGGAACAGAAAAACTGTTAAACTTTTTATATATTTCCTCAATATAAGAAGCCTGGTGTATAAATAAACCGCCATTTCTCTCTTCAAACTCCACACCCAAAAGCTTCTTAGTTTTCCCCAGTGCCTTTAAGTCGAAACTCTTTTCCAAAAGTTTAACAACAGAAAATATTTTTGCTTCGGTTTTGCCAAAAAGGACGAAGTCGTCAACATATAGTAACAAAATGACTTCATTATTAAAAATGTAGGTACAATTACAATGTTCAAATTTTGAGAAACCCAAATTTAGCAAAACTCCCTCCATCTCGTAAAACCACATTCGTCCACTTTGGTGGAGGCCATAGATGGCTTTCTCTAGTTTACAAACTAAATTTTTACCACTACCTTCTGAAAAACCCGGGGGTTGGGACATAAAAATCTCATCATTTAATGGTGCATATAGGTAGGCACACTTGACGTCGTACTGCCTGTGGGTCCAGCCCAAGTGGCATACCAGAAAAGCAAAGAAAAAACGGATGACACTAAAGTTTACCACCGGACTATAAGTCTCGTCATACGAGTCCCCTTTTATTTGCCGGTACCCTTGTGCGACGAGCCTAGCTTTGTACCTTACAATTTTCCCAAACTCGTCCCTTTTTATGGTGTATACCCACCTGCATCCTAAACAATTTGCTTCTCTCGGTTTTTCCACCAAAACCCACACGTTTCTCTTTCGCATCATTTCCATTTCCTCCACCATCGCCTGTTGCCACTCCCCGCGACGAGAGGATCTCAATGCCTGCTTGTAGGTTTTGGGGATTTCATCCGATAGTCAGGATGCTAGACTGGCGGATCCCGCACCAACAATACCACTAGTTACAGGGCCACTGAATTTATTTTTCCCACTGAAATCGAATAATTCCTTCTCAAATTCCAAATTTCTCATCTGACAAAATTTCTCGATCTCTTTCAGTGATCTCAGCCTACAAGTGCTGCCCTCGTAGTAATAGTAGATATCGGTGCGAGATCCGTCAGGTCTGGTAACTGCTTCCCGTTTCCAGGTTGCATTATCATGACCAGACTTGGGGGTATCACAGACAGCTTGTCCAGAACCAATTTGGGGTTCTTCCCCTGAACTACACCCATCAACCGCAGCAGGGGGGCTTTCTATTATTATTTCTTCAACCACATCAGGCCGTCCATCAAAAAAACTATTTTTTTCTTGTACATCCAAATTTACTACATATTGTTGACCGTTGATTACATCTGAAACATTTACATTTGTGTCACTGCCTTTGCTATTAAAATTTTGAATTTTATCCTCCTCAAAAGTTACATTAATCGTTTCTATGATTCTATTTTCTGTGGGTATCCAGATACGGTACCCTTTAGTATTCAATGCGTAACCGACCATTACCCCCTTTTTGGTTCGGTTATCCAATTTTGATCTGTGTACCTTTGGTATGCCAACATATGAGAGGACACCAAATTGTTTCAGATGTTTAACGGACGGTTTGTGTCCACAATATAACTCGAACGGGGTCTGCCTAAAATTGGCATGGCAAACCCGATTCCAGCTATATGCGAAGTACAATACTCCCTCAGCCCAGAAATCTCTAGATAAACCTGACTCCTGAATTATAGCCTTCACACAGTCTATGATGGTAAGATTAAACCTCTCGGCTACGCCATTCTGTTCGGGCGTATAGGCATTTGTGAACTCATGCTTAATCCCAAGTTTCTCGCAGTATTCAAAAAAATTTTGATTTCTAAACTCGCCGCCATTATCCGATCTAATCGAAACCAGTTTTTGATTTAAAAATCTTTCCGCTCTAACATGGAAACCTTTAAAACTGCTAAAGGCTTCGCTTTTGTGCTCCAAAGGAAACACAGTTACCTTCCTAGAAAAATCGTCAATGATGGTGAAGATGTATTTTTTGCCATCCCTACTTGTTGGGTCAATTGGACCGCAAAGGTCCAAGTGAAGCAACTCTAGGGGTCTTTTTGACCTTACACCATCAAAGCCCTTAAACGATCTGCGTTTCGTTTTGGCGAGTTTACATGGTTCACAGTCCAAGGTTGTGTCAGGCATATCCGGAAGACCTCTTACAGCATTGTTTTTAGCTGTACTACAAATGAGCCCTGGGCTAATGTGGCCATACCTTTTATGCCATAGCAACACTCTCTGTTTCTCCGCCACCAATGCTTCGAATCTCACCTTTTTTTTGATTATTTGGGACCTCAGGCTTGTAGTTAACTATTTCAGGGTATACGCAATAAATGCCGTCTTTAAGTTGGGCCGAAAAGACAAACTCATTTTTTGTGCCAAAAACGTTGATCATGCTATTTTTCCCTACAAATTTGTACCCTGCCTTGTCAATGAGGTTTCCCGCTATTAGATTCTTCCGCAGTGCTGGGGAGTACAGAACGTTTTTAAGAGTAACCTCCCGGCCGTCAAACATTAGGATGATGTCACCCCTCCCCTCAACAATAAATGAAGTTTTAGAGGTGGCGACTGCAACCCTTTCCCTAAAAGTTTCGTCGAAACTTGAAAAGTAAGACCTGTCTCTACAAAAGTGATGCGATGCAGCCGTATCAAGTACGAATGCATCGCTATCAGTTTCGGAGAGACAGGCCTGAATATACAAAGAAAACTTATTCCCGGATCGTCTCGAAGATTGATCCCCCGGTGACGGTGACCAATTCCTATTTCTCCTGTTTCGCGGGGGTGTTCTAGATTGAGACCTCCATGGGGCTCTCCCACCTTTGTTAGCACGCTGGCTAGACCAACCCCTATTTGATCCCTGCCCCTCAGGGCACCGAGCAACAACATGGCCAAACTGGTGGCACCGAAAACACTTTACCCCGCTCCTGCATCCTCTTGGAGCTACAGTATGGAGGGCGGCAACTTCCTGCTCTTCCTTTCGTTGTTTTTGCCTGGCTTCCTCCGAAATGACTGCATCCTCTACCCGATTTAGGGTGAAGTGCTCCGGGGGCCACGCCATTATGCCCTGCACCAAAAACAGAAAGGAGCTGGGTAGTTGTTTCAGGACGTGAAAGATCACACGGTCCGCATCCATAGGATGTTTTATCATGTCCAGCTGGTCCACCAGCTCCCTGACCCGGGCAAAAAACAAGGCATAGGGCTCACCCCTAACCGGTCTACAGTCCGTAAACCTGGCATATAACAACTGATGCCTCACCCGGTCGTCAGGCTCGAAATATTTCTTGAGTTTAGCCCATGCGCTCACTGGATCACACTCTGTTTTAATTAACCTTTTATATTCCTGACTAACGTTTAGATATATGGTTGAGAGGGCTCTATCACATTTGTCCGAAAAGTTACTCACCGCGACCTTATCACTAGTATCTACCGGACCAGTTTCAGTCTGATCCACAATCTTCCAGAGTCCACGCTCTATCAGAAGAAACTTAATGTCTATACTCCAACTGGAGTAATTTCGTTCATTTAACTTTTCAATAGTGGGCGTAACTAGAGCCATCTCAAAAAAACTAATGTCCCCGTCACCAACAGAACAACACCGAGACGATCATAAAAGGTAAACAGTTCAAAAATTCACTATCAAAAGCCCAAGAAAGTCACAAGAAAATTCAAAAAAAACCAACACTCCCATCCATGAATCCAACAGACACCAGGGTCAGGCGCTCTGGGCCCATAACCCTTTTGTTATCTTTTATGAATTTAGGTAATCTTATAATTTGGCAGAGCTTAAATGTCTGTGGGATGCATGGAAGGGAAGAATACTAAAGTTATTAGAAACAACATTTATTCAGTAACAATGATAAAGTTAAAGGTAAAACAGGTAAACAAAGTAACAAAAAAGGCTACTTAACATTTCCACAACACTTCCAAATGCCAGCATGGCACCTTAACTTCTGAAAAACACTTAACTGCCATCATGGCAGACATCCAGCTATTGTGCTGTAGAACACTGAGAAAAACTACAACTCCATGGTCATTTAAGAACCAAGCATTTATCTAGGAGAGAGAGAGGTAGCTGCATCCGTATGAGCCCAGCTCATCACCATCTCACGATGCAGTACGAAAGGGAGAGGACGTGGGATAAGAAAAAGGAAGCAGTAAACAAACAGCCAGAGAACCACACTTTATACTTGTGGCAGGTGTGACATCACCAGACCAAGAACCAATCAGGGAGTGATGATGTCACACCTACCACTTCAGCTCAGTTGAAACTGTACTTCCCAAACCTAACATAACCAGTGGAAAAAACACAATTTGACCAACCAAGTAATTTGGGCCTACCTTTGCTTTTCAAGCAAGCAAGCAACTCTCAATAACAAATACACCCCCTTTTACCAAACTGGACATAGGCCTAGTGTGGTCTCCACTGTCAAGCTGTTTCCAGCCTACCACCACCCAAAACAAGTGTGGTGAGTAAAACAAATATATTTAACTTTTGCTCTTCACAACAGTTGCTAGGTGGGTCACTTAGAGTCTCGGGGCTGGGGTTCTCGAGCGTTCCTCCGTTCTCAGTGGGCTTTTCGCGCGAAAAGCCCACTGAGAACGGAGCCTCCTTGCTCTCGAACCCTGGTTGCTAGGTGGGTCACTTAGAGTCTCGGGGCTGGGGTTCTCGAGCGTTCCTCCGTTCTCAGTGGGCTTTTCGCGCGAAAAGCCCACTGAGAACGGAGCCTCCTTGCTCTCGAACCCTGGTTGCTAGGTGGGTCACTTAGAGTCTCGGGGCTGGGGTTCTCGAGCGTTCCTCCGTTCTCAGTGGGCTTTTCGCGCGAAAAGCCCACTGAGAACGGAGCCTCCTTGCTCTCGAACCCTGGTTGCTAGGTGGGTCACTTAGAGTCTCGGGGCTGGGGTTCTCGAGCGTTCCTCCGTTCTCAGTGGGCTTTTCGCGCGAAAAGCCCACTGAGAACGGAGCCTCCTTGCTCTCGAACCCTGGTTGCTAGGTGGGTCACTTAGAGTCTCGGGGCTGGGGTTCTCGAGCGTTCCTCCGTTCTCAGTGGGCTTTTCGCGCGAAAAGCCCACTGAGAACGGAGCCTCCTTGCTCTCGAACCCTGGTTGCTAGGTGGGTCACTTAGAGTCTCGGGGCTGGGGTTCTCGAGCGTTCCTCCGTTCTCAGTGGGCTTTTCGCGCGAAAAGCCCACTGAGAACGGAGCCTCCTTGCTCTCGAACCCTGGTTGCTAGGTGGGTCACTTAGAGTCTCGGGGCTGGGGTTCTCGAGCGTTCCTCCGTTCTCAGTGGGCTTTTCGCGCGAAAAGCCCACTGAGAACGGAGCCTCCTTGCTCTCGAACCCTGGTTGCTAGGTGGGTCACTTAGAGTCTCGGGGCTGGGGTTCTCGAGCGTTCCTCCGTTCTCAGTGGGCTTTTCGCGCGAAAAGCCCACTGAGAACGGAGCCTCCTTGCTCTCGAACCCTGGTTGCTAGGTGGGTCACTTAGAGTCTCGGGGCTGGGGTTCTCGAGCGTTCCTCCGTTCTCAGTGGGCTTTTCGCGCGAAAAGCCCACTGAGAACGGAGCCTCCTTGCTCTCGAACCCTGGTTGCTAGGTGGGTCACTTAGAGTCTCGGGGCTGGGGTTCTCGAGCGTTCCTCCGTTCTCAGTGGGCTTTTCGCGCGAAAAGCCCACTGAGAACGGAGCCTCCTTGCTCTCGAACCCTGGTTGCTAGGTGGGTCACTTAGAGTCTCGGGGCTGGGGTTCTCGAGCGTTCCTCCGTTCTCAGTGGGCTTTTCGCGCGAAAAGCCCACTGAGAACGGAGCCTCCTTGCTCTCGAACCCTGGTTGCTAGGTGGGTCACTTAGAGTCTCGGGGCTGGGGTTCTCGAGCGTTCCTCCGTTCTCAGTGGGCTTTTCGCGCGAAAAGCCCACTGAGAACGGAGCCTCCTTGCTCTCGAACCCTGGTTGCTAGGTGGGTCACTTAGAGTCTCGGGGCTGGGGTTCTCGAGCGTTCCTCCGTTCTCAGTGGGCTTTTCGCGCGAAAAGCCCACTGAGAACGGAGCCTCCTTGCTCTCGAACCCTGGTTGCTAGGTGGGTCACTTAGAGTCTCGGGGCTGGGGTTCTCGAGCGTTCCTCCGTTCTCAGTGGGCTTTTCGCGCGAAAAGCCCACTGAGAACGGAGCCTCCTTGCTCTCGAACCCTGGTTGCTAGGTGGGTCACTTAGAGTCTCGGGGCTGGGGTTCTCGAGCGTTCCTCCGTTCTCAGTGGGCTTTTCGCGCGAAAAGCCCACTGAGAACGGAGCCTCCTTGCTCTCGAACCCTGGTTGCTAGGTGGGTCACTTAGAGTCTCGGGGCTGGGGTTCTCGAGCGTTCCTCCGTTCTCAGTGGGCTTTTCGCGCGAAAAGCCCACTGAGAACGGAGCCTCCTTGCTCTCGAACCCTGGTTGCTAGGTGGGTCACTTAGAGTCTCGGGGCTGGGGTTCTCGAGCGTTCCTCCGTTCTCAGTGGGCTTTTCGCGCGAAAAGCCCACTGAGAACGGAGCCTCCTTGCTCTCGAACCCTGGTTGCTAGGTGGGTCACTTAGAGTCTCGGGGCTGGGGTTCTCGAGCGTTCCTCCGTTCTCAGTGGGCTTTTCGCGCGAAAAGCCCACTGAGAACGGAGCCTCCTTGCTCTCGAACCCTGGTTGCTAGGTGGGTCACTTAGAGTCTCGGGGCTGGGGTTCTCGAGCGTTCCTCCGTTCTCAGTGGGCTTTTCGCGCGAAAAGCCCACTGAGAACGGAGCCTCCTTGCTCTCGAACCCTGGTTGCTAGGTGGGTCACTTAGAGTCTCGGGGCTGGGGTTCTCGAGCGTTCCTCCGTTCTCAGTGGGCTTTTCGCGCGAAAAGCCCACTGAGAACGGAGCCTCCTTGCTCTCGAACCCTGGTTGCTAGGTGGGTCACTTAGAGTCTCGGGGCTGGGGTTCTCGAGCGTTCCTCCGTTCTCAGTGGGCTTTTCGCGCGAAAAGCCCACTGAGAACGGAGCCTCCTTGCTCTCGAACCCTGGTTGCTAGGTGGGTCACTTAGAGTCTCGGGGCTGGGGTTCTCGAGCGTTCCTCCGTTCTCAGTGGGCTTTTCGCGCGAAAAGCCCACTGAGAACGGAGCCTCCTTGCTCTCGAACCCTGGTTGCTAGGTGGGTCACTTAGAGTCTCGGGGCTGGGGTTCTCGAGCGTTCCTCCGTTCTCAGTGGGCTTTTCGCGCGAAAAGCCCACTGAGAACGGAGCCTCCTTGCTCTCGAACCCTGGTTGCTAGGTGGGTCACTTAGAGTCTCGGGGCTGGGGTTCTCGAGCGTTCCTCCGTTCTCAGTGGGCTTTTCGCGCGAAAAGCCCACTGAGAACGGAGCCTCCTTGCTCTCGAACCCTGGTTGCTAGGTGGGTCACTTAGAGTCTCGGGGCTGGGGTTCTCGAGCGTTCCTCCGTTCTCAGTGGGCTTTTCGCGCGAAAAGCCCACTGAGAACGGAGCCTCCTTGCTCTCGAACCCTGGTTGCTAGGTGGGTCACTTAGAGTCTCGGGGCTGGGGTTCTCGAGCGTTCCTCCGTTCTCAGTGGGCTTTTCGCGCGAAAAGCCCACTGAGAACGGAGCCTCCTTGCTCTCGAACCCTGGTTGCTAGGTGGGTCACTTAGAGTCTCGGGGCTGGGGTTCTCGAGCGTTCCTCCGTTCTCAGTGGGCTTTTCGCGCGAAAAGCCCACTGAGAACGGAGCCTCCTTGCTCTCGAACCCTGGTTGCTAGGTGGGTCACTTAGAGTCTCGGGGCTGGGGTTCTCGAGCGTTCCTCCGTTCTCAGTGGGCTTTTCGCGCGAAAAGCCCACTGAGAACGGAGCCTCCTTGCTCTCGAACCCTGGTTGCTAGGTGGGTCACTTAGAGTCTCGGGGCTGGGGTTCTCGAGCGTTCCTCCGTTCTCAGTGGGCTTTTCGCGCGAAAAGCCCACTGAGAACGGAGCCTCCTTGCTCTCGAACCCTGGTTGCTAGGTGGGTCACTTAGAGTCTCGGGGCTGGGGTTCTCGAGCGTTCCTCCGTTCTCAGTGGGCTTTTCGCGCGAAAAGCCCACTGAGAACGGAGCCTCCTTGCTCTCGAACCCTGGTTGCTAGGTGGGTCACTTAGAGTCTCGGGGCTGGGGTTCTCGAGCGTTCCTCCGTTCTCAGTGGGCTTTTCGCGCGAAAAGCCCACTGAGAACGGAGCCTCCTTGCTCTCGAACCCTGGTTGCTAGGTGGGTCACTTAGAGTCTCGGGGCTGGGGTTCTCGAGCGTTCCTCCGTTCTCAGTGGGCTTTTCGCGCGAAAAGCCCACTGAGAACGGAGCCTCCTTGCTCTCGAACCCTGGTTGCTAGGTGGGTCACTTAGAGTCTCGGGGCTGGGGTTCTCGAGCGTTCCTCCGTTCTCAGTGGGCTTTTCGCGCGAAAAGCCCACTGAGAACGGAGCCTCCTTGCTCTCGAACCCTGGTTGCTAGGTGGGTCACTTAGAGTCTCGGGGCTGGGGTTCTCGAGCGTTCCTCCGTTCTCTCGAACCCTGGTTGCTAGGTGGGTCACTTAGAGTCTCGGGGCTGGGGTTCTCGAGCGTTCCTCCGTTCTCAGTGGGCTTTTCGCGCGAAAAGCCCACTGAGAACGGAGCCTCCTTGCTCTCGAACCCTGGTTGCTAGGTGGGTCACTTAGAGTCTCGGGGCTGGGGTTCTCGAGCGTTCCTCCGTTCTCAGTGGGCTTTTCGCGCGAAAAGCCCACTGAGAACGGAGCCTCCTTGCTCTCGAACCCTGGTTGCTAGGTGGGTCACTTAGAGTCTCGGGGCTGGGGTTCTCGAGCGTTCCTCCGTTCTCAGTGGGCTTTTCGCGCGAAAAGCCCACTGAGAACGGAGCCTCCTTGCTCTCGAACCCTGGTTGCTAGGTGGGTCACTTAGAGTCTCGGGGCTGGGGTTCTCGAGCGTTCCTCCGTTCTCAGTGGGCTTTTCGCGCGAAAAGCCCACTGAGAACGGAGCCTCCTTGCTCTCGAACCCTGGTTGCTAGGTGGGTCACTTAGAGTCTCGGGGCTGGGGTTCTCGAGCGTTCCTCCGTTCTCAGTGGGCTTTTCGCGCGAAAAGCCCACTGAGAACGGAGCCTCCTTGCTCTCGAACCCTGGTTGCTAGGTGGGTCACTTAGAGTCTCGGGGCTGGGGTTCTCGAGCGTTCCTCCGTTCTCAGTGGGCTTTTCGCGCGAAAAGCCCACTGAGAACGGAGCCTCCTTGCTCTCGAACCCTGGTTGCTAGGTGGGTCACTTAGAGTCTCGGGGCTGGGGTTCTCGAGCGTTCCTCCGTTCTCAGTGGGCTTTTCGCGCGAAAAGCCCACTGAGAACGGAGCCTCCTTGCTCTCGAACCCTGGTTGCTAGGTGGGTCACTTAGAGTCTCGGGGCTGGGGTTCTCGAGCGTTCCTCCGTTCTCAGTGGGCTTTTCGCGCGAAAAGCCCACTGAGAACGGAGCCTCCTTGCTCTCGAACCCTGGTTGCTAGGTGGGTCACTTAGAGTCTCGGGGCTGGGGTTCTCGAGCGTTCCTCCGTTCTCAGTGGGCTTTTCGCGCGAAAAGCCCACTGAGAACGGAGCCTCCTTGCTCTCGAACCCTGGTTGCTAGGTGGGTCACTTAGAGTCTCGGGGCTGGGGTTCTCGAGCGTTCCTCCGTTCTCAGTGGGCTTTTCGCGCGAAAAGCCCACTGAGAACGGAGCCTCCTTGCTCTCGAACCCTGGTTGCTAGGTGGGTCACTTAGAGTCTCGGGGCTGGGGTTCTCGAGCGTTCCTCCGTTCTCAGTGGGCTTTTCGCGCGAAAAGCCCACTGAGAACGGAGCCTCCTTGCTCTCGAACCCTGGTTGCTAGGTGGGTCACTTAGAGTCTCGGGGCTGGGGTTCTCGAGCGTTCCTCCGTTCTCAGTGGGCTTTTCGCGCGAAAAGCCCACTGAGAACGGAGCCTCCTTGCTCTCGAACCCTGGTTGCTAGGTGGGTCACTTAGAGTCTCGGGGCTGGGGTTCTCGAGCGTTCCTCCGTTCTCAGTGGGCTTTTCGCGCGAAAAGCCCACTGAGAACGGAGCCTCCTTGCTCTCGAACCCTGGTTGCTAGGTGGGTCACTTAGAGTCTCGGGGCTGGGGTTCTCGAGCGTTCCTCCGTTCTCAGTGGGCTTTTCGCGCGAAAAGCCCACTGAGAACGGAGCCTCCTTGCTCTCGAACCCTGGTTGCTAGGTGGGTCACTTAGAGTCTCGGGGCTGGGGTTCTCGAGCGTTCCTCCGTTCTCAGTGGGCTTTTCGCGCGAAAAGCCCACTGAGAACGGAGCCTCCTTGCTCTCGAACCCTGGTTGCTAGGTGGGTCACTTAGAGTCTCGGGGCTGGGGTTCTCGAGCGTTCCTCCGTTCTCAGTGGGCTTTTCGCGCGAAAAGCCCACTGAGAACGGAGCCTCCTTGCTCTCGAACCCTGGTTGCTAGGTGGGTCACTTAGAGTCTCGGGGCTGGGGTTCTCGAGCGTTCCTCCGTTCTCAGTGGGCTTTTCGCGCGAAAAGCCCACTGAGAACGGAGCCTCCTTGCTCTCGAACCCTGGTTGCTAGGTGGGTCACTTAGAGTCTCGGGGCTGGGGTTCTCGAGCGTTCCTCCGTTCTCAGTGGGCTTTTCGCGCGAAAAGCCCACTGAGAACGGAGCCTCCTTGCTCTCGAACCCTGGTTGCTAGGTGGGTCACTTAGAGTCTCGGGGCTGGGGTTCTCGAGCGTTCCTCCGTTCTCAGTGGGCTTTTCGCGCGAAAAGCCCACTGAGAACGGAGCCTCCTTGCTCTCGAACCCTGGTTGCTAGGTGGGTCACTTAGAGTCTCGGGGCTGGGGTTCTCGAGCGTTCCTCCGTTCTCAGTGGGCTTTTCGCGCGAAAAGCCCACTGAGAACGGAGCCTCCTTGCTCTCGAACCCTGGTTGCTAGGTGGGTCACTTAGAGTCTCGGGGCTGGGGTTCTCGAGCGTTCCTCCGTTCTCAGTGGGCTTTTCGCGCGAAAAGCCCACTGAGAACGGAGCCTCCTTGCTCTCGAACCCTGGTTGCTAGGTGGGTCACTTAGAGTCTCGGGGCTGGGGTTCTCGAGCGTTCCTCCGTTCTCAGTGGGCTTTTCGCGCGAAAAGCCCACTGAGAACGGAGCCTCCTTGCTCTCGAACCCTGGTTGCTAGGTGGGTCACTTAGAGTCTCGGGGCTGGGGTTCTCGAGCGTTCCTCCGTTCTCAGTGGGCTTTTCGCGCGAAAAGCCCACTGAGAACGGAGCCTCCTTGCTCTCGAACCCTGGTTGCTAGGTGGGTCACTTAGAGTCTCGGGGCTGGGGTTCTCGAGCGTTCCTCCGTTCTCAGTGGGCTTTTCGCGCGAAAAGCCCACTGAGAACGGAGCCTCCTTGCTCTCGAACCCTGGTTGCTAGGTGGGTCACTTAGAGTCTCGGGGCTGGGGTTCTCGAGCGTTCCTCCGTTCTCAGTGGGCTTTTCGCGCGAAAAGCCCACTGAGAACGGAGCCTCCTTGCTCTCGAACCCTGGTTGCTAGGTGGGTCACTTAGAGTCTCGGGGCTGGGGTTCTCGAGCGTTCCTCCGTTCTCAGTGGGCTTTTCGCGCGAAAAGCCCACTGAGAACGGAGCCTCCTTGCTCTCGAACCCTGGTTGCTAGGTGGGTCACTTAGAGTCTCGGGGCTGGGGTTCTCGAGCGTTCCTCCGTTCTCAGTGGGCTTTTCGCGCGAAAAGCCCACTGAGAACGGAGCCTCCTTGCTCTCGAACCCTGGTTGCTAGGTGGGTCACTTAGAGTCTCGGGGCTGGGGTTCTCGAGCGTTCCTCCGTTCTCAGTGGGCTTTTCGCGCGAAAAGCCCACTGAGAACGGAGCCTCCTTGCTCTCGAACCCTGGTTGCTAGGTGGGTCACTTAGAGTCTCGGGGCTGGGGTTCTCGAGCGTTCCTCCGTTCTCAGTGGGCTTTTCGCGCGAAAAGCCCACTGAGAACGGAGCCTCCTTGCTCTCGAACCCTGGTTGCTAGGTGGGTCACTTAGAGTCTCGGGGCTGGGGTTCTCGAGCGTTCCTCCGTTCTCAGTGGGCTTTTCGCGCGAAAAGCCCACTGAGAACGGAGCCTCCTTGCTCTCGAACCCTGGTTGCTAGGTGGGTCACTTAGAGTCTCGGGGCTGGGGTTCTCGAGCGTTCCTCCGTTCTCAGTGGGCTTTTCGCGCGAAAAGCCCACTGAGAACGGAGCCTCCTTGCTTTTCGCGCGAAAACTTAAAAACTTCATGTGTGACGTCATGTATGAATGCTTCTATTTCCCGTACCTAACAGTCTTAGCAACGTCGTCAAGTATGACGTCATTTGTGAATGCTGTATTTGGACGTCAAAACCGGCGTTAGGCACTAAGTTGCCACATGCGCCGTTGGTCTTATACAAAGGATTTGAACTTTTGCACACTTAACGTACAAATATGTGTAATGAATGTAAGCTTAAAAATGGGGGGACTGGGGGTCCTCGGTCCTCCCCCTGAAAATTTTTAAAATTCGCCCCTCAGAGTAGTTTTAGCTCTAGATACAGACATTGCTCAGTTAACTTTGAAAGTAACAAAAAGTGCAAGAAAAGTAATTTAGATTCCAGAAAAGTTTTTAAAAAAGATTTAACAAACTGAGAATTTAGGGGGGGGGCAGCTGCCCCTCCCTGCACCCCCAGGCTACGCCCAAAATATAATGCTTATTTACAAAATTAATTATGCACAATAAAAAAAAACATAGGCACCGACTCATGGGAATTATATGGAGAAGCTGGATCCAATTCTTGAAAATAAAATTTTTAGACAGTATAAACTGAGTAATAATTGTTACCAATTTTTTCTTGGGTTTGCGAAGTTATTTCATAAACAACTTAAAAACACAAAATAAAATTCATACAAACTTCCTCAGAATCGGGCTGAAATTGATTGTGTAAGTAAACTATAAATTTTAAAAAATGAAAAATGGATAAGTTTTTCCTCAAAACTTACTTTAGTAAAACATTTTTACACCAACCACATAAATTCGCATGAAAAGGTATCAGGCCTAGCCAAGGGGGAGGGAGATTTTGAGCGATGACCTTCCCTCCAAAATTCAAATTACATTCCCCTCAAAAAAAAATTCTAGCAACGCTACCTATCGCAGTAATTTCATTAATGATTTAATTATGTATTAAGATTTTTTAATTTATAGTTCGAAGGAAAAATCTTTTCTCTTTCAGGAATTTGCAATACAATAATTTGAAAAAAAACCACTTTCATGTATACCATTAAATATCTTAGAATTAAATAAACATTTTTTAAACATTTTTAAAAGTTAAAAACTGATCCGCTCACTGATTTTCAAAACTATTGGTTGGTTATGGTTGGGCCCCTATCAAAAATCTGGGTAGCCCTTGTGTGTTTTTCTCCGGGACAAAAACACGTATCTGAAAGAATGTCATGAATGTCATTTTTTTAGAGGGAAAAAGCGCCTAAGGGGTTTTGTTGCGGCCTACTTCGATAAAAAAGCGCGCTATCTATGGGCGCTAACCAATAGAAATTCCATCCACAAGAGTCGCCAAAAAAGTTTGCTTGGCGAGAGATTTTCTAGTAACCCTAAAACCTTCCGTAAAGTAAACGGCGGCAACAAGCAAGCAAGAAGACGAATGCGGTGTGGCAAGTTTTTAGATGCCGGTTTCTGTTAAAATAGTTTCCTCGTGACGTTTGTGTTGGTTGTGTGAAAACCTATTCAAATTACAGTGTGAAAGTGTAATCTCTTGTCCGATAACAGCTAGCAGACACCATGTGTTGATGATCATGTAAATTTGAAGGAGTTCTCCGTGAGAAACAAATTCGCGGGAAAGTTAATATGAGAACCAGCCATCTCCTGTTCAGGTATGTAAATAATGCTCTGTTTTGTTTGTTTAAATGAAATGCCTAGTGGCGGTGACAATTCCTAAACTGAGTTCATCAGTTTTTCATTTCATGTAGGCAATCTCGAGACCGATTGAAAGATTTAAGCATGTCAATAATGATTTTAATATAAGTTATTGGTCTCGACGTTATCTACATTCTATATCTCATTGGAAATTCACTGTGTTTGTTAACATGAAATGTTGGATCAGTGTTCAACTTTTCAACATTAATGTTAATGAACTAATAGGATCGTCTTCCTTCTTGTGTAATATTTTGAAATATTTTTTTATTTTGTTTGATTGGAATTTGTACAGTTTATTACGAAATAAGGGGAATTTAAGAAGAAAATTGTTCATTTGGTGATATTAACATACCTACAACACCCAACTTGTGGAATTATTTTGGGGTAAGGGATGGACCAATACTTGGTTCTAAATAATTGAACATTTATGAAACATTTAATGTGCACGTAAATTACAAAGAAATGGCTCAATTCTGTTAACTGTCCTATTGCCACGCTGTTTTGAAAGTAAAAAAGTAAGAGATATAGACAAAAAATTGAAAATTAACCTATAAAAATACACAGTTATGTCATTACCAACCATAAATTTCTGGCAGTGTTTCTTATTTTTGACGTCGAAAACAGCTTGGCAATATTTTAATGGGACAGTTAATGGAATTGAACCAAAGAAATCAATCATAAGAGCTTTGTTGCATATTTATGAACAAATTGAGGTTGAGAAAAAAATTACAGCATAGTTAGAATGTGTAGAAATTCAGCTCACCTTGTTAAAATACTGTATTATTAAATAAAATTTGTGGATTTAATTAGTTAACCATTAATTTAAAACTCCTTTAATGCCTGTATTTCCCCCCAAAGTTGACAAACAACTTAAGCTTTTTTTAATAAACAAATGAAAGCCATTATTTTTTTTTGCAACATTTTATATTTCAAGTCCCCAAATGCATTTTGATTTCTTTTCATGTTAATAATTAAATTGATTTAGGGAAACACTTTTTGTAACAAAATGTGTATTTTGTTTTCTTGATGTTTCATTTTTCAATTATTTTAATTACAAATTTTACGCATTCTGCTATTATTAATTTTATGTCTGAAGCTTTTTGTAAATTTTCAGTGCTTAAGTGAATGCTGGAAGTAATTAAAAGTTAAAAAAAGGGGAGGCAACATAAAAGTATATATAGCACAAGATGTCACAAACCCAAAATCTGGATCTGAACATGTTATAATGTAGGCTTTTCCTATTAAATACTATAGAGAAAAAATTCTGTCAATACCAGTCAGTTGCATATATAGGAATTTATTTTGGGAGGGGCCCTAAATATCTCCCCAGCCCCTCCCCCACATATTTAATAGGTCCAATGTAGCTTTTTAGTTGATAATTTAGGTCCTAAAAACTTAATGAAGGAAAAGTTGTTAGTAATAAAAATACAAGTACCAAAGGGGGTCTAGGGGTCCTCCCCCAGAAAATTTTTGGAAGTTTGACCAAAAAAACCAGGTTTTTAACTATACTAGTTTTGGTACAGTCCGAATTTTGGTTGTAGATTTTTATGAAATTAATATTTTAAAAGTTATTAAAATAGAGTTCCAACTTCCAAGTACAAAAGTGGATTTGGGGGTCCTTCCCCAGAAAATTTTTGAAACATTACCCCTAAAAATAGGTTTTTATCTTGTTTTTGGTACACATAGTCCGAATTTTGGACATTTATTTTTTGGTAGGATTTGGATTTTGATAAACTTATTATAATGAAGTTGTTAGTAATAAAATTCCAAGTACAAAAGGGGGGTTTGGGGGTCCTCCCCCAGAAAATTTTTGAAATTTGACCCTAAAATACAGGGTTTTAACTTGTTTTGGTACACCTAGTCCGAATTTCAAGGGGGGGGGCCAGGGCCCCCTCGCCCCCCCCTTATATACGCCACTGATACCAGTGAAAAGGGGGTTTCAAAGTTTTCTCAATGATATTTTACAGAGTTTCCACTTGCCCTTAAAAAAGCCTTTTAAAGGCCCTAATTTTACTTATTTTTGTGATCCTTATGTGGCCAATTTTTTACTTAAAGCCCTTAAAAGGCCCTGTTTCAGAAGCCTTAATTTATTTGTTGTTAGGAATCCAGGGAGAAGGCCACTGGAAGAAGTGACTCCCTTTAGATGACTAAATATGTTCTATTTAGGTAAAATTTTCTGGGGAAGAGTCTGCAGACCCCCACCCCTTTCGAACTTGTGTTATGCATTGTGGTTCAATTCTGTTAACTTGGACTCCAAAAATGAGAATGAGAAATATTGCTAAATAATTTCAAACTCAGATTAAAATGTTTAGTTGTGTCAATAATTGTTCAATTATATGGTAATATTAATAAAAACCATAAAAATTTGTTCATATTTAAATATATGGTGTTAAAGAAGCTTGGCGTTATTAAGCTGGTCTGTTAACAGAATTAAACCCACATTGCTTGTGTAACATATTACAAAAGTAGCTCCTAAGGTCTGAGCAAATTCAGAATTTAAGAAACAAAAATGTCTTGTTGAATTATTTTTTAAACAGAGTGAGGAGCTTTAAGTGACACTATAGAAAAAGCAACATTTTGTGTAGTTGCACTAAAAAGAAGGGAGGGGATGTAACTAGGTGCCACTACCCCTTGCGGCCAGACTGGATCCACTATTGTTTGTCACATTTACAATTCTAAAATTTACCTGTAGATCATCACATAGACCTGTAAACTTACTGGTAGATCATCAAAAGCATTACATAATAATGTTTTCAGGTGACGTCACAACCGGTTATTTTCTTTTAACTGTGTACCTTCTGTAGGGCTTTTAACTGTTGCTAAGGCCGTTGTTTATCTGTTGCTAAGGCGGTTTTTAGGTATGGGATCACGTGATTGCAAATGCTCCAATAGAAGAATTCCACGGCTAGTCATTTTCTGTAACTGTTAACCTCTGTAGGGCAAAAAACTGTAACATCTTCTGTTGCTAAGGCCGTTGTTAGGTCCGAGTCATGTGATTGAAAATGCTCTCTAGATTTCTACACAAAAGTTTCTACTTAGTATATATTTTAACTTATTAAAAAGAATTCTACTCAAAATTTAAAAAACTATATTTTAAAGTAATTTGATTGGGGAAAAAATGTCTTTAAAAGGCCCTAAATTAGTCCTACAAATCACTGTTTTTGGTTTTGCTTTGCTCAAAGAGTGTAAAGAGCCACACCTTCTGGGATGAGCATATAGTCATTTAGGACATTTTCATCCTACTGGTGGCTTGCAAAATAGAGATTCATTCCTAAAATGTATGAGTAGTGTTTTTGATTTTTTTAGTTATCTTTTTTATTCCCCCTACCTACTTAATACCACATATTTTAATTAATCAAATATTTAATAAAGTCTCACTCATTGTTTGAATAAGTATCAAATTTCAAAGTAGCAAAACATAAAATTTGAAAAAAGATATGAGAATGTGCTTTTATAAAGATATTAGTTAAATTAAAACAATTTATTGGTATGGTATGACTTAACTTTGTTAGTCTCACCCGACATTCATTCGCCGGTGTCAAACAAATTTATTTCAGGAGCACAAAGTAGGTTATTTTCTTTATGGGAGCAATCTGTGGAGTATTTTTTTGCGTTAATGTTTCTGATACAAAATGGATGCATTATTTCTTGGTTTATGAATAAGTTCGAGAACTTAAAAGCATATATATAAAACAATATATTTTTTTTGTTACATTCCATTCCTTTCAAACATTTTTTACGTAACCATGCATAAATGGTTCAACTCAAAATATACGTAAACTTTTAAACCTTTGCTTTTACGAGCTATGGGGGATTTTCTTGCAGTGTGTGTAAATGAAGCATTGTTTATATTTCGGGCATTTATTTTGTCATGAGTTAGAAGCAGCAGGATTTTGTGTTTTGTTATCCTTTGTGTTCCAGAGCGGTATTATCAATATACTTGGGCCGAGCGAAAGGGTTTCGAATTTTATCTATAGTAGATGATGGATAAATGATTTTCTTCTCGATTTAGTTTTATCTCATAGCCATAAAATAACTGATAAAATCTAAGTAGGCAGATTTTAATGCTCTTGTTGACTTGCTTAATTTTTAAAGCATCTCTATCAATTGCTTTAACTGTTGATAAAATGGGTAATTTTCCTTCGTTCCGCTTTGGAAATGATTGTGCTGCTGGTAGTAAAGTATACATCTCGGACAACCGATTGGGGTCATTACTAGGAAAAATAAGACACATTTTCTACTGGTTATCTAGTTTATAAGTGAGCTTCTTTCATTTCTTTGCCGCCAACCCGTAAGATCCAATGAGAAAAGGTTACAAATGTCATCGAAACTTTTCTTCGCTGATGAAATACTGTTATCTAATCCTTTTTCTTCATCTATTTAAGGAACAAATACAGACTAAAATTATCAATAAGAATAAGAGTCATTAAAATCTAATACTTCAATGGTGAACAAGATGTTGCGTTACTACAACTATTGTGAGATGAAAAATTTCTCGTTCTTTACTAAACAAAATATAGATTTTTCCTAATTCAGTAAAGGTTTTAAAGATAGTTTTTCATCAGTGAAAGAAAAGTTTCAATCATCACAGTTTGCGACTTCGAGGTGGGTGCACATTTTTCCGTCTTCAATTAGTCCCTTGAGCTAAATGTTGGTGATGGAAGGGGGCAATAAAATACGCAGGCACATAAATGGTGTCCAGCTAAAGCATTATTGACATTCAAGTTACTTCAACAAATCTCATCTGAGAACACAACAATGCTCCGGTTGGACCCCAATGATGTCGGTGAGGAGAAGTTATTCAATATATCACAAAGACAAGCACTCATAAGCCAAAACAAATACCTAGGGGCATCATCAAAGCACTCATTGTGATGGGTGTAATGAATACGGGCGGCAGGTACACTAGGGTTAAGCTTAAATGCCTTCAACCGGTTTGTGTATTGTTGAAGTTTTGCATTTTTTGCATGCACTTTTATAAGAGAACAATTGCAAGATACCTTTGCGAAGGAATTTCGTGCATCGCTAAGTACGGTTAGCCGCTCTTTCTGAGCACGAATTCACGAAATGGTATCTAAAGAAACAGACTCCAACGCTTTGTTTCCTATAAAAAAACTTCGAGGTCAAGTGACTATTCATATGGAATAATTCTATTCTTAGTACAGATGTAACTGAAAATTTCAAATTTTAGGGGCATAATCAGGGGTAGCCCCGGATATCCGTTTTTCTTAACACCATGAATCTCGGAATTCCGGGTTGTATCAAATTTTTTGGAAATCTTGAGCTCAACAAGAAAGTGCAAAATCAAGTCCTAATAAAAAAAAAATAAGTGTAAATAATTGTAGTAATAAAATATTTAGTGTAAAGTGTAAATGTAATAACAAAAATAAGAACAAAAAAGTAATAAATCTTTGCGATATTTATCACATTAGCCAATTTTTATTAGTATCCAATTTGTTATCATTAGGTAGGTCAACTCCTCAGCCAAAGGATTTTATCTTAAATAAATGTTTCGTTATCGGTGGTTGTTACTCAGAGAGGAAGCCGGCACTGATACTCGCAGTTGTATTCCTGAGAGTTTGATAAAGTTAAACATCAAAAACAAATATTTAAAGTGTCGATGTATTG
Organism: Tetragnatha montana; assembly: GCA_963680715.1. Taxonomy (NCBI): domain Eukaryota; kingdom Metazoa; phylum Arthropoda; class Arachnida; order Araneae; family Tetragnathidae; genus Tetragnatha; species Tetragnatha montana. The sequence continues at coordinate 18,435,018 of OY796681.1, forward strand.
TGAAACGTTGAAAAAAAATTAAATATATATATATATGTATGCGCTATACATTGCTGTGTGGTATCGCAATAACTCGAGGCACCTACCTCTGTTACACGCATTGGCTGATGATGGGCGCATCACAGACATCCTCATTTTGTTGAAGGAAGAATGAGTTGTGGTTGGCTGTTGATTGATTTACTATTGAGAAAGACTTACATAGCGGCTGTTCTCATTTTTTATCCCTTGGGTACACATTGGTGCTCGTGGGAGTTCTAATTTTTCGTTGTGTTCCGACTCGAAATTTCCATCCAATTGTTTTAAACAGAATTAATTTAGTTAGCTTTGTAAATCTTCTATTTTTAAAAAATTTTCATCACAACCCTAAAAAGCAATAATGGAGTAGGAGGAACCATTACAAAAATATATAGGACCTATGAGAAAACTTGCAGACATAAGAAACCCTTCTTCCGCAAATGGCAAATCCATCCCTAAACGAGCGGAGGGTATCGATGATCTCTTGTTATAGTTATCGGAGGTAATGGCGAGATCGCACGCGAACCCCGTGACAGTGATTTCATTCAGCCCTCGGAATTGAGTTACGCCGTTCTCGAGAAAAATCTAGGATCGCCATTAATTTTCTCTCTAATGAAGAAGGGGAAGGCGACGCGTGACTAGCGCCATTTCGAGAAAAATCCTGAAATAATTCGAGTTCTTGTTCCTTTTTATTTGCTTTTCTGACGTTTCGGGGAGCAGAGTTTCTCGGGAGCTCTCATCCTATAGCCGCGTCGTGTCAGCTGGAATCAATTGGTCAATTAACTTTGCGGATGAGTGCACGTCTGAAAATGCTAAAGCTCTTTCTATAGAATTTCTTACTCCATAAACTGACTCATGCGTCGTTCCTGATGCTACCCTCCCTCTTTCTCCGACATTTAATTTCCGAGCCTTTGAAATGGGAACCTCGGAATCAAGCTAGTTCCAACAGTTTAAAGTTTCAGACAGTTCCTACTTCTGAAGATCTGACAAAGCTGTTTTTTCTTTATCCAGGTTTGGAGTTTATTTGAAAACAAGGTCTTGAGGATATTCTAAATTTTATAGTAGTATTTCATTTAGTGTCGCAATCCAACGTTTTTGTGCATCGTAAGAGGCTCACGAAACAGGAAATTTCTAATGTCTGTTTCTTCAAAAAAGTTTAAGGAATTCCTTTTCATATTTAAACCATGCGATACTTCTTATTGTACAATTTTAGACATGGAGAAAAACGTTTTTTTTTATTTGTTTTAACTAATCTACCGTTCAGGACTTTTCCTTAAAGATTCACAGTTTCTAGTGTTATACGCTAAATTAACTTTTTCTGCTCCCTTTCTTCCCTTACAATACCTCCTTTGTAGTTTTGTAGTAAGAATGAAAAATAGTTTAAATGAAAGAGTTAATCACATTGAATCAGAGAGAAGGAGTGAGGAATAAGGGAGATGTTGCAAGAATAAAAAAAGGGAAGAGTGAACCCTGAATATTCTTGGTACCCCGTTCCGAACCTACTTAATAAATCGCTAAACAAAACGCGTTTCTGATATTGGATTAAACTTTGAAGAACCTTCGTGGTTTGTTAGGGCCTTCTATTTTTGGCATTGATTGTACCTATCTCCTCAAATATTCATACGTTGGTGGCTGATTAAAATCAACAAAAAAGGCGAGTCGGATTCAGTCAACTACTGTAGACCAAATTTTAGGAGATGGTAGTCCAGTTCTGATGGCCCGTGGGTCATTTATTGGAGATCCAAATGTAAATTACAATACAAATTAAAAATGGCCAAATAAACAGCTACAAAACTACTTTTCACCATTTCTTAGTACTCTTATCCAATTTCGATTGAATACTTAATATTTTCCTCATCGTATTATTTCTTCTAATATAAGCCTTGAATAGGCCACCACAAGCAACAGAAAGGAATCCATTTCCAGTGCAATCATATTTTATCTTTAATAACTCATTCTGTAATCTTGAAAACCGCAACTTAATGTTCTGTGCAATAGTTTCTAGACACTTAACACCATCTGTGATGAAGACCAATTAATGTTTAAGGTCCGAATGATTTGGATCATGAATCACTGGACTTTTATAGTGCTATGATTAATCGATTGTGGACATAATAAATGGCATGTTGTTTTAAGTATCAATACCAAAATAGTGGCAATAAGTATGACTTATTTGGCATCATAGATTGATTTTTTTTTTTTTTTGAAAATACAGCCGTATTAACGTATTTTAAGTTCTCTACTAGTTATTCATCAGCTTGCATTAGAAGACTAGCTTGCTCTAAAGTATATTGATTGTCTTGGTTAAAAAAAAGTAATTTTACACCATCTGAAGTAATGAACAAAAGGACACTAAGCTACTCTTTCGCGTGTTTGTATTCAAATGTATTCTCAAGTTTCAGGCTATTAGTCAAACTAGAAACCCGGTGGTACAACTTGAAGGGTCGCTCCAAGAACAAAGTATACTTTTGTTTACTGACACGCAAAGAGCGGTTTTGCCTCCTCACTTGGCGTAATTGGCGTAATCTTCAACGGAATGTTGTGAGGAGTAATGGATCTATTAGGACTGTCACACAAGTGTTAAATTTTAAATGAAAGCGAACTCAAACTTAGGACGTTTTTAAGGCAATTTGTACTACTTTCACTTTCACTAGATTTATATGACCTACAACTTTCATTGGATTGTAATTCTTAAATCTTAGTTTCTATTTTTTTTTTTAAATCCAATTTAATCCAGTTTATTAAAAGGAAGGGAAAAACAAGGATATTTTAGGTATTGGGTGGTTTCAGGGGTAAAAAATCTTTCAGCAAAAAAAAAACGAAAATGGAGAAAAAAGTTTTGCGAATTTCTAAAATAACAAGATAGTTATTAGATACGTCAGTTTTTTTAGCTAGAAAAATTTAATAGTTAGAAACTACACAAAGAGCAAACTTGATGCTAAATATTTCTTTGACATTTTTGTTACATTTTAACAAATAGAAGTATATTTATGTTCTTCATTACGTTCCGATTTTTCATTCGCATTTTTGCGAAAATGGTTCAAATTATTTCCGAATTTCTGAGGGGTTTCTTCACATTTTGTAAACAAAGCCACCATAGCAGAATCCCTGGGTGGTACTTGAGATATCATACAATCGAGGTACTGAAATACTTTTATCGTCTGCTTTTATCTTACTGCGACCTACTAGACAACGTAGGAATTCGCAAGAGATAGAATCATAGAAAGGACTTTCCTGTTAGAAAAGATGAGATATTCATTCATAAAATCAAACATTTAAAGTCCACTTTTTTCCGAAAAGTGAAAGTTAAGCAAAGAGGTGATAGGAAAAGAAAAGTATACTTCCAGTTCTAACCATCCATAGAGGGTTCTAACTTGTCTTGTGATGAGGCATAATAGAAATTCCACGTCAGGTTCCCCTACTCTTTTCTTTGTTGCTTATATTTCGTGGTATATTTTTGCAGGGTTGGCACGGTTTAAACCATTTGGTTTAAACCATGGTTTAAACCACGGTTTAAACCAAATGGTTTTTTTCATAAAAAAACCAAATGGTTTTTTTGGTTTTTTTCCAAAAAAATTTTAGCTAAACTTTTGGGTTTAAAGTCATTTATTGATTCAAATATTGTCTTTTGAACAAAATATGTTGAATGCTTCTGACATTAATGCTGTAAAGCTATGCAATTTTTTGAAAACAATTAGCCAATTGAAATTTTCTTAGAAAGACTCCTGGTTTTTTTTATAAAAAACCTGGAGTGGTTTGGTTTTGAAACTTGTTTTTTTTTTTAATTCATTAAGAACTAGATATTTGAATGCATAATAAAAATCAATTGGTTTTTTTAATCAACTAATCACCGGATTTTTAAATTTGCATTATAAAGAACCACTTGGTTTTTTAATGCTCTAGAAAGACTCCCTTGGGTTTTTTTTTATAAAAAACCAATTTGTTTTTTTTTAATTCATTTAGAACTAGACTAGATATTTGAATGTATCATAAAAACCGATTGTTTTTTTTTTAATCCATTGGATTTTTAAATGTGCATTATAAAAACCAGTTGGTTTTAAATGCTCTAAAAAGAATCCTTGGCCTTGGTTTTTATGAAAAATGCCTTGGTTTTATTTATAAAAAACAACTATTTGTTTTTTTAATTCATTAAGGAACTGGATATTTGAATGCATGATAAAAACCAATTGGTTTTTTTAATCAAATAAGCACTGGATTTTTAAATACAATATGCATTATAAAAACCAGATGGTTTTTTAATGCTCTAAACAGACTCCCTTGGTTTTTTATGGTTATGTATAATTTTAACTTTTTTTAATTAAATAAAATTAATTTTAATTAATTAATTAAGTCACTTAGTTAATAGCTGAATTGATGAACTATTTATTCAATGTATTCATAAATGAAAACAATCAGAAATATTTGTATTTATGTGTTAGGGAAGAATTTCAGTAAAAAAACCCGGTTTAAACCAAAAAAACCTGGTTTAAACCAAAAAAACCGGGTTTTTTAGGTTTTTTTGAAAAAAACCTGGTTTTTTTCCAACCCTGTATTTTTGTTAATTTAACTATCATCCAATATAAATATTTAACTATGTGTAACAAGTTAATTTGTTGCTCTTAATCTGGTCAGGTGTTGATTTTATCAGCTAGTAATTCCTCGAAAAATAAAGAGTAATGATACTTTCTTTTTATGTTTTTCACCTCATTTCCACCGACTAGCTTGCGCTTCGTACTGCATACCACAAAGTGATACAAACTATGTGTATAGTAATGAAATGTTTGTATAAGGTTTTTATTGAACCGTGCATGGAAGCGAGATCTCTTAGATAAATTTATAAATTGAATTTTGTTCAAATAAATAAAAATGTAATAAAAGTAAGTTTATAAAAGCAGCCGTGAGCTTTATCATAATCGTTATCATTGTTATTTTCCAGGATTAGGGTTCAGCTCTGACCTGTCTCCAGTTAGGTTCTTCCTAAGGTAAGAAAATTTTGTATTTATATTTTTCTAGTTGAAAGAGAACAATGCTGTTTTTGAATTTCTCTCGTGTATTGTTCCAGATTACTTAAAAGGAATTAAATTTTCGATAGTCAAATTAATTTACAAAGAATTACAGGGTTAGGATACTTGAACATTCTCAGTGTAGGGAATTTTCCTAACTTGGGGGTACATTTAATTCATTTATACCTTGAAGAAGTAACTCAGTTGGGCGATAAACGTAAATTAGTAAAAAAGAATGCATTATTGGTTTTTCGGTCACAACGAATTACCTCCCTTGTTCTGAGGAAACGCCGACGCGTCTCCCTGGGGCTCATTTGAATTGATTCATAACGAAAGGGTAAGCAGGCGTGTAGTATGTATTAATGCTATGCGGTGCATTGGAGTCACCGACGCCCTCATTACGAATTGCACCCGTCGTCGCGTCGCTGCAAGTTCACGTTCGGCAGCTGTGTCTGCACGCTACCGACACGCCACCGGAATCGGCAATGCTCTCTCTCCTCGCGGTATCAACAGGAGAGAAAGAGTGGGGCGTTGGCCTTGAGGCGCCCGTCATTTGACGGCCGGGCTTTTAATATTCCTGCCGCTCACAATAATGTCTTGAAGGCGGCCTTGAGTGGAGAAGCCCCGGTTCTTCTTTTTGTTCCGGTTGGTAATCGAAAGTGCGGTGCGGCCGCGCTGAGGTCGCGTTCTGTCATCTTTTTTGGCGGGTGTGTGACTGGGTGACCGAGGTATTTGTTGGTCATTTTTTCTTGAAAGCACTCTGAATTTAGTTGCGTGTACCTTAGTAATTAACACTTAAGTCATCCTCCTAACCCCAGCCGTTCACCCACTATGGGCCACCGTAAACTTTTCCGCTGGATGTAATAAACAATTTGCGGCCGGACCACCAGCAGTTTATCTCCCCCAATCTCTTTGTATCTGCCCTCGCACTCGCTCCTGTAGAGGGGTCGGTAATTGACCACACAAAGACACTGGCACCATAAACTCAGGTTTCTTCCTGGAGATAAGTGTTTTATGACAGCCAGTGGAAAACTACGGTGCCCCTATGTCCACGAATGTTTTATTTTTCGGTAGCGGTCCACTGTTTTGTTAAAATCGGAATCGCGCATAAGGTGACAAATTTTGCGAACAGTTCGACGCAGACGTAGATTTAACGTTTAAATTATTTTCTGGCTACTTGCTAATGTGTACGTTCATTAATAATGATTTTTCGTATCTTAGGAGATAAGTGTTTTTATGAAATTAATCATTATGCCACTTCAGGACGATTAGAAGAATAACTAAGTCAGTGACTGATTCTCTTTGAATACACCAATCGTTATTTGTTTGGATGATATTAATACAATAATTCATCGGCTGGCACTTTCAATGAAATGAAAACGCAACTTCAAGATAGGTTTTATTATTTTTTTTATCAATTCAATTAGATCTCTAATCGTCTTCCTAATGATAGTCCTCGGTGTATTGATTAAGTGGCGGTATCGCACTGGTCTATTTTTATCTGATGCAAATGTTAACAGGATAAGATTTTCTATTCATAACTGTATCGCGTTCGCAAAAAAAAGTCAATATTTGGGCAAGAGCCTTGCCCTATCCACTTCATTTGGAAGTGTTCTCAGTTCAGTAGATTCAAGTAGGAAACGTCTATTTAGAGATAAAAAGAAAAGAGATATTGAAGAGCCGTATCTATTAAACATGTATGCAAAACGATTCGATTCAATTTTGAATCCACTCATTCGTCCGTGGATGGCCGAGGGCCTTTGTGTGGCTAGATGGGCAAAGGATGTCCGTCAACCATTTCCGCTTATGATCGTTGATCCAATGGGTTTCCGGTAACAGGGAAACTTCTCTCGGTTACTTCATTCTCGTTCTTTTGATTCAATTTTGCCTTTGGGGCATACTGTGGTTTTCCAGTTTTTTTTTTTTTTTATCTACAACTACAACGCTTTTCCCCGGCCATGTTTGTATTGGTTGACTAATTTATTCATAGACTTCCCCACAATATTTTTTGTGTATAAATCTCTACAGTATTACTATATAGGTAAGAATTGATTATATTGCGTTTAAAAGTATTGTAGGAGCTTGAGGTGTAAGGTAGTGTTTGAAGTATAAAAAATAGGTTATTCTTTACGACACACTTTCATTTTCTCTTTTAAACAAAAATTTAAATATACAAACTGAGTTATCTCTTCAAGTGGTTAGTCTTCTATCAAGTGGTTGTACTTGTGGAGGAGGGAAAGAGATAATCTTATCTACTGTGAGTCATAATGATTCCAAGCCGTGAGAGTTATCTCACCTCTTATCGAATTCCTCGAAAGGCAAATAGTTTTTAATAAGAATTAATTACTGACAATATGTTGTGCAAAGTTACACGATAATTTTTTTTTACAAAACTAGGGTGCTAGCTCTATCGCCCACCAACCCCTGGAACTTCTTGGCAGTTCTTTTAAGTTACCATCATCTTACCAATCCAGCACACCCTGCTGGTCGGCTTAATTACCGCTCCTTTAAAACCGAAACTACTTCATCTCTCTTGCTCTGGAATAATTTAATCTGAATCATTCATCCACAAAAAACTGTTGCTGAAATATCCCTTTTAGCTCACCAATAATTTTGGACTCTAACTTGGTTCCGTGAAGTCTCGAACCAGATAGGCGGTTAGAGTCCATTATCCAGCAATAAGTACCATCAACCAACTTAAGAGAAAAAAAAACCATGCATACTTGAAGAAACTTTTAAATTTAAAATGAGCATGGGTGTATCTAGTGGACCGTCAAAAATAAAACAAATCAGATACATAAAACTCTCCCTCATCCACCTTTAATGGGTTCCCCGAGGTCGATGGTTTCCCTAGTAAAGAAAAAACAGAAGAAAAAAAATTGAAACTTTAAATCTTAATAATTCCAAAACTAATTTAAAATTAAAAAAAAACAAATGGCCAATCTTTTTTATAAAAAAATAAGCGTTTGTGTAAGTGTTTAAAATAACATAGTTCTACCGTGATTTAGTTTTTCTTTTATAAGGAAAAAATGTCAAAAATTTTGAAACCTTAAAATATAATCACCCCAAAATTAATTAAAAAAGAGAGCGACGAGGTGCAAAACTTTATATCTTAAGAGTATGTGGGTGAATTTCTGAAATTCATTGTACTCCATTAAAAAATGCTTAAGATTTGTTTCCTAGTTTTTTGAAATTTAGTTTTAGTTGAATTTTTAAAATTTATTTTTGGTTGAATTTTGAGATTATTTATGCAAGAAACAAAAGATTTTCGAAAATGCAGTGTTTGTAACACCTTACATAAAGCATCACTCATACTCCCCCTTGTCAGGAAAAATAAGCAAATAGCAAGCCCCCTCCCCCAGACCTGGAAAAAGTGCCCGAACCTACGAACCTGGTTCGGGGGAAGCCCTTGCCAGCTCCATAGGAGCAATGCATAAGGTTCGGGGGAAGGTTACAACTTTTTCCTGGTCCGCCCTCCCCCCTTAGGTGCGTACGTAATATTTAAACGGCCCCTATATACATTTACAAATAATTTCGTGAGAGATAGAGTTGGGATAGAACCTTTAGTTAAACACAAACCAGTAAAGCGAAATACCTTTATGCTAAATACAAACACTTCACATTGGGGAGTTAAGAGATGGTTTACTCTGGTTATGATTCTGAAACCTTTTTTTTGCATTGAAAACATGAAATCATTTCTGTTTTAAAAAACAAGTTTTTTTATTCACAACAGCCTGTAAAAGTAGTTTTGCAATATTACAGGAAAAAGACTTGTTTTTAGATCGCTTGCTTAGAGGAAAATATTTACGACATGGATTATTTGCCATTGTTCTTTTGAACTTAAAGGCGCGTCTCTTTTACCTGCATTCCTAATGGACATCGCTTTTCGTTTAAAGTTTAAAGTCACCGAGATAATAGTATTGTGTGTCCTTTTACTGATGTTTTTCGCCCCCTTTTTGGGCTTAACTACAATTTGTACGATTGAGATTTTAGCATGTGAGCACCCTTTTTGTTGTTACCTTAATACTCTTTCAATTTCGACAATCATTTATTTCGATTTCGCTGAATTTTGGATATGCTCCTACTTGATAGGCATTACATTTCTTACAAGTTGAAATCTATCTGCCTCCTCCTCCTCCTCCTCCTCATAATTTTTTTTTTATTTAATATTTATAAAATATTTAAATTTTGTAATTTATATTATGGTGAAATGAAAGAAAAAAAATCCTGATTCGATTACATTGCTTTAATTAAGATGTTCGTTGTCATGCAAACAACCTCAGCGGAAGAAAACTACTATTTCTGAAATTTTCAAAATAGAGAGGCGAATATCGCGCCAAATGTGACGTGTGTCCCGAACGTCACATCCTTTTCGCGGGCTTCCAGCTGTGACGGAGTGGCCGGAAGATTCAACAAATGAACGTGGTGTGCTATGTGAAATCTTCTCCTATTGTAGTATCACGTGCGTGCTGTTAGTTTTAAATTGGAGAAGCTGTGGAGAGGATAGTTAAAGATGAAGGCAGTTTTTTGAGGCTGGATTTGTGTAGTCAGTCTGGAATAACATCTGGGAATAAGCGGAGGCGTAGAGAGGGAGGGCAATTCCCCTCTTTTGATCAAGGCTTGTTATAAGTTCATCATTTGAAATTCCGTTTCGCTTAACTTTATCACGGATTGTTTTTACTGATTTGGACAGGGATGGCCAAGACGTGGCGCATGCGCCAAAGATGGAGCATTGGATGAATTATAGTGGCGCAGCAGTCAATTATGTAATTTAATAAATAGAATCATTTCATTCAAAATTAAATATAAACTGTTTTTATGAACAGTTATAAAACGATAATTTGAGTAAATTACAATGCTTAAAAATCAGAGCGAATATTCTGAGAATATAGAAATTTAATTAAATAAATTGAAAGAATTAAAAACTTATTCCAAAACATATAAGACGTTTCAGGATTCTGGTAAAGAAGAAAATTCCTTTCGCACCTTTCCCCTGTCTTCCTGTCTGTTTGATATACCCCTTGTCTTTATTATTCCTTTTTTAGTCAAACTTTTTTTCCTGAATTGGTTATCGGCATAAAGAAGGGATTTTGTGGGGGAATAAAGCTCTAACAATTCAGCCTTCAAGAATCTACAATTTTGTCATACTCGACAGCAACGTTTCCTGAACCCACAGTACGTCACTACGCGCGGAAGGAGAAAATGAGAAAACACAAAGCCTATTGGGTTGCTAGGAGTAGTTTCGGTACGCAAATCGTGATAAAAGGACTTTATATATACATGGGTTTAACAAAATAATCATATTTTTACCGACTTCAAAAAGGAGGAGGTTATCATTATATTGACGTTCTTCATTTCACTCAAAATTCAGACACCGCGATGGGAGCTACTTTGTTAGTGATGTCATAGGGTCAACTAACGTTGCTGTCTATAATAGTATAGTCGTGTTTATGGGCAGTTTGGAAATACGTCATGGTCTTTTTCAAAATGCGCCCTATCGATTATTATGGAAAAACTCTAGATAGCGAGAAACCTTCAAGCTAAGCGAATTAGCGACGTTGGTAAACTGAATTTCTTGAGTGAGAGAAGGTTGACGATAAACGAGGTCGGTGAGCGGTAAAGGCCAGCAACAAACAGCCGCGTGTTTCTCTCTCTGCGCCCAAGATGAATCGCTCTCCAAATAGGTTCGGCCCGATGTGTTCGCCGGCGTTTAAAAATAGCGCTTCGGGGTAAATAAATCTCTGAATTAAAAATGACAAACGACTTGTCTGCTTGTTGACAAGACCCTCGAATAAACAAGGGCCCCGACGTAACCTTTTCTTCGCGCGCGGGAAATGAATCCGCGCGCTATGGATGCTTCGACGCGATTGGATGCTTTTCCTTCAGTTGCCAAATGATGTGTTGAAAGTGTCCGATTGCTGCAGAGCAAACGTTTGTGTGTGGCTTTTTCACGTGATCGAGTCGGTAGTTTTGAAAGTGAACCAAACCTGTATTTCAAAATCACAGCTGATTCTTTTGACACAAAACAACCAAGAGTAGAAAAGAGCATTCGACTTTGAACGAGTTTAAAATGTTAAATTTATTATTTTAATTGGTGAACATAGAAGACCGGAGGACCCGTGTATTCGATTAATCTACCATTCTGTATTATTTTCAATGGATAATTTACTGTGCAATATAAATTCTATTTATTGTAATCAGACAATACCGTTATGAATTCCTTCCATTCACGCAAATCTGTTACTTTTTCTTGTTACCGAGTTGTACCATGGAACCATGTTTCCTCATTATTATCGACCACTGAAGATGAGCCTGGGAGAATGGTGAAAATCTTGCTCTTTCGCAGATGTAATTTAGTGCTTTTTCATTTACATAATATGCATTTCATTATGGAAAATAAATTGCTTTCACCTTTTAAAATTCATTTTATATCGTTTTGTTTGGGAAACAATTTAAAGCTCGGAAACGCATGTGTTTCTAATGGATTTAGGTAATTACTCCGATTATTTTTTTATTAGATTATGTTGGAGGGGTTACTTTGGTGTGTTCTTATTATTTTTCAAACTGAGTTTCTCTGGCTGTTTCTTTGTTTGGGGCTTTGAAACGTTGAGCAAGTTAACCATGAAGTACGTAAGTTGAATAATAACGTTACGTTATCATACGTTTTTTGTTCAAACAAACTCACAACTTATTGTATCATTAAGTGCTTTATATCGGCTGGTCGAGTTTTCATCAAAAGCTTTTATATTTTATGTCATCGATTTGTGTCTCGTACCTTACTATTTTAATCAGAGGTAGTTTTGACCTTCAAATCTTTTATTCATAAGAGACTGTAAAAGTTTTGTCAATCGGAAAGTTCTATAATCTCAGTGTTTCCCAACCTTTTTCGGTCCATGCCCCACCTAAGCCTTTCTAAATTTTCCATGCCCCCATGTCCTTTATTTTTTTTTCGAAAATCCTTCTTGAAAAGTAAATAAAACCTGGTGGTCCATGCCCCACCTAGGGGACAATTTGGTTTAAAATTTTCAAATTGCGCCCCACGTTGGGAAACACTGGGTTCTTCTTTTTAGACTGTATTAGTTAATGGCCACGACCCCGTTTTCTTCAACCTGCACAACCCCTATTGTACGTGGAGAAAGCAAAGTCTAACTGTTACCATACCTTTTTTGGACAAAATTTCAAAGTATAACCAGTCCCAAACAAAAAAAAAAAAAGATATCTTATGTCAGACGCACTAAAATCCTATTTAAAAACTGTTATTTATCGAATTTTGATGTTGCCGTTGCCGTATTTCTACTTTTATCAAATCGACCGCCTTTAGTTGATTTACAGCGACAGTGGCCAGAACAGAAAATACTTATTATCCCAGACTTCACATAAAAAATAAAACTGACGCATACATTCAACTAATACTTCATCTAAAAATGTATCTTTAAATAAAACAGTTTCTATGCTCCCTTCACCATATAATGTCTCATCCCCGAAGGGCAACAAACTTCTAAATATTGCCCGGCAGTTTCCATTATTTAAGGTTATTATTTTATAACTATTAGTTGATGTTATGTACTACAACCTGCTCTCTCTCTCGGGAAAGGTCAGAACGTGGTTTTCCAACTAAAAATACTGCTACGCGAGCGTTCCCCGTCGTTTGTTATCTCCCCTTCCGCAGGCGTCATTAAGGACAGTGCTCTTTTAAATAAATGATTCGTCGAATGGAGGCCCCATTGTCCTATGAAGATCATTAGGTAGTGTCCTGTGTTGGTCGTTATCCCGCTCATCACTTCTATTTTTGTGTCCTGAATCCTTAATTCTGGAAATGGTTGATGCAACTAGAGCTCGTGCTTTTTTATTATTAGATGGAACCTTGAGAGATGGCTTACTTTAATCTCTTCCGGTTAATTTATTTACAACTTCTTTTTTCCCTTTTTTTAAATAAATCTTCTTCAGTTTTTTTTTTTTAAATATCCATAACGTAACAAATTTTTAAATTCTTTTTCAAGGTATTGTTATAACTTTTAAATTAAGCATCTTCGCACAAGCTGTGTTTCCATTTTAAAAGGGACAGAGTTTCAATTGAGTCATGTTCTAGTTTTTGTTTGCTGTCTTTTGTAGCTCATGAGTAATTTCTTTTCTGTTTGTTAAAACAATGGTCCAAGTCCATTTAAATAGCAGTTCGTTTAATTCACTTGCTGTGGTTGGGATATGGTGATTTTAAGCTTTCGTCGTTTTAATTTCTCGGAATTTCTAACGCTGTGTTTGCTATAAGCATACTAAACAAATATTTAATTCAAACGCACATTTCCATCTCAATGATCATTGCCATTTAAGTTAATGGTCATTTGTTAAGTATGCTGGTTTTACTTTTTGACACTTGAGTCCGTATGAGACACTATGATGAAAGTTTCTCATTCTTTCTTTGTCACTTGCAAATACATTTTTATTTTTATTATTAAGATTAATGCCCCTTAAAACAAAAAGGAATTTTTACCATTAATAATAGTAAAAAAGTAAACCAACTTAAAACATAGCGGAGTATCAAAGTGCACTCCCCACAAAATCTGCTTTTGTTTCGTCATAGTTGAAATAGTAGATGTCTGATATGAATGTGGCTCGGAGGAGAAAAGGGTTGAGTACCACGGCCTCCTTAGATGTTAAGTTCCCTTCTAAATTAATTCCTATTTACAACATTGCCTCCTTCCAGTAATGTTTTTCTGTATCTTAGTAACGTTTTTCAATATAACAAGATATTCAAGATAGTGATATATCTTTACTTCTCCACAACGTTATCACTCACTCATATCCTCCACCCCTAAAACCTCTACAAAAAAAAAGGAAAATCCCAACATTGACTCTAGACACCCCCATCCGAAGCATTACTGATACGCGCCATCAATTAGATCCAGGAAAACAAGGAGAAATTTCACTCGCAGCCCCGTCCCTCCTCATATCGTCGCCCAATTAATCACTCTTCCCGGCATGCCGGACCTTTCGAAAGCAAACGATCCCCCTCTTCCCCACCACCACCGGAGGGGGATCCCTCGCATGTAGAGGAGGAGGGAGAGAGAACAGAGGGAGGTGGCGCAGTGCGACGCTGTCTGCATCCCTCTTCTCTCCCTCTAGGGCTGCCGGTCGCTCGCCAAGGAGCGCGCCAAGCCGCTTGTCAACAACCGGCCGGCTCCTTTTGTTTGGCGCTAATCTGGGTTAAGTGCGGTTGACCTTAATTTTTGGAGAAAGCATGGAGAGATCGACTGTCGGGTTATGTGATGGGACTGGCGATGGGAAAGAGTTTTGCTCTGGGTTTTCTGCCGGTAGTGACTGAGATGCATTGGGGAGAAATTTTGTTTGGCAAGGGTGATTTATTTAGGATACATTTACAAAGAGTTATCTTCCGAGTTTATTTACTCCGTTAGTTTCATTCGTCTCTAAGTGATAGCTTAAGAAACATTTGGGAATCTGAGATTCTTATATGATAGTTTATTGCTGTTAGAAAAACAATACTTAAATTCTTAAGAAGGCATCTAGATATAAAAACAAACTTTGATGTGATACATCCTTATAAAGTCGTTGCTTTACCTCTGGAGCAAGTAAACTCGAATGTACCTTTGGTAATTGCTTTAGGTTTTTAGAGCTATTACAACTCGATTGCGGGCATAACATTTTAAAATTTAGAAGTTAGAATTTTCAATTACTACAATCTAATTTTTTAACTGGTAATGGATCTATTTCTTCTGTTCTATTTAATACAAAACTATTATTATCACTTTTAGTGCCCTTTGGTTCAGGAAAACTTACTTAAAAAGATTATAAATTATTAAAATAAAGTTGTAACAGTAAATTATTCAATTTGAGTCACTGTACCAAAAACATAACCACTCTTTATCATTCTCTGAACATCATAGTTTTCGCTTCAAGTTTGTGTTAAAGTTAAATGATTGATTGTCAAAGTTCCTTTTCTCTCCAACAGTGTATTTATTGATCAGCATTCATTTAATTCCAAAAGCAGTCCATTGTCATTTTACCTTGTCAAACTTTAACTTCCTTCCCCCATTGAAATACTAGTCTGAAATGGTATTTGATTGTTCTCTTCGAATAAATCTTAATAACATCTTAATAGTTGTCTGTCAGATTTTCGATACGATGAATTTGGAGCAAGATTTTTACGTTTAAAATGGTAGTTTTAAACAGCATTAAAATCTTTTAAAACACATTTTTTACCTGGTACAATCACATTATCTATCCCATTAAAAATAGTCAAATTCATTTGGACTCTAAAAAGTCGAATATCGCTAAAGTTTTATCTTATCATCAATACTTTAACTGTTTATTTTATTTGGTTTGTAATTTTCGACGATATTTCAAGTCTTTGGCGTTTAAAACAGTTGGATGATTATTTTTTTACACTGCGGATAGTGGAATATTACATAACTCTTTCTTACATATTACTATATTAATGAATTTAAAGATATTAATATTTTAAAAAGACTGAAATTTTTATCTTATATCTAAACATTTGTGAAATTATTAATTAATGTTTTACTATATAACTTTTCTCTTTATAAAATTTTTCTTCCGTATTACCCTTATTAAATAAAAATCTATTGTCTCCTGCAAGAAAAGCTTGCAGTTACGATTAAAACAAAAAACATGTTTTAAACGATTAAAACATGTTTTTGGTTCTAAATAAATAACATGTTTTTTAAACCCACTTATGTAATACACTGATTTATATTACATTAGTAATAAACGTTAAAACTTAAATCTTTTAAACTCTTTAAGAACTAACAAGTGTTATATAGAACTATTTTAGGGGATTAGTGTAGTTCTTTCCTCTACCTCTATTAAATTTCTCAGATACAAAATTGAGCACGTTAACTTCTTAATTAAATTTTTTAATTAAAAAAACCATCTTATTAATTTCCGTTAAAACATTTTCAAATCACAGCAACACGATATAAAGTATCAAATTGCTTAAAAAATATTTTTAAAAACATTGACAAGGCTATCACTCAAACGAATGGGCGTCGTCAGCAAATGGCTTGGGAATAGGGGGATTCCTCCCAGAAGGATTTGCAAAACCTTGATTTATTAACTACAAAGAAATATACTTTTTACATTTCATCAAGGTATGATCTCCATGAGACAAAACAACTCTAAAAATGGAGACAAAAAAAAAGTCGTCATAACGTAATATAACCATTCCTGATGAATTCCTGTATAATAGTTAACCAAACTAGTAAACATTTTTTGAGAACCCCCTCAAAAAATAAGTCTAGCTCTAGTCCATCATTAATTCTTAAAGCTAAAATTTTTAAAACTATCGTTGACCTAGGGTGCCGTTCAATTATTACGTAAGCATGTTTTGATCATTTTTGACTCCCCCCCTCCTTGACAGCAAAGATAAGCAAATCGCAATCCCCTTCGTAATTACATAAAAATGTCCCGCCCCCCCCCCAAAAAAAGAAAAGAATAAAAATGCTTGAAATTTTTTTCCCCGTTCAATTTTTTTTTTAATTTATTTTTGGTAGAATTTCGAAAATATTTGTGCAAGAAACAAGATATTTTCGGAAATGCAGTGTTTGTAACATCTTACATAAGCATCCCTCATACTCCCCCTTGTCAGGAAAACTAAACAAATAGCAACCCCCTTCCCCCTTAGATGCCCATCACCAGTTTTAACTGAACTTTTAGGTCAAAAACATCACCCATCATTATTTCAGTTTTTAAATGCCATTAGAATAATTCACGACATTTAATCATATGTACAATTGAAAAGATGCTGGCATCTCTGAAATTGTTTTTAACCTATCAACCTTTTAATAATGGCGTATAGTCTACGCTCGACTACGGGCTTCACGCCCGCATCTTATAAGCCTTTTAAATAAGCTTCATCTTTTAATATTGGTTGGAAATAGACATGACTTTTAATTTAAATATATTTTTAACTATTAATCTTGTGCTTGGCGCGGAATGCCCGATATAGGGACCTTGCGCCATAAAACCCAAAACAACCAACCAACCCCCTTAGATGCTTATGTAAATTTGAACGGCCCCTAGTTACTAAATACTTCTCTCTCCTACAAAAAAAATGAGTTGCATCGAAATTCAAAACTAATTACTTTGGTGGCATCGCTGAATGGTGCTGTGGTTTTAGTTTCAAGCTGAAGCAATCTGTTTGGAGATTTATCACATGTTTAATTTTACTGGAACTGCACTGTCATTGTTTTCAGACTGAAAATGTCAGTGATGCTCTGAACTGTTGTTTTTAGTTTAGTGTCATTTGTCTGGGATTTGATGAAGTTTGTTTGATACCTTATGGTGAAGTTATACTAGTTGCATAGTTACTTTTATAAATTGCTTCGTAAGATTTCTTCCCAGAACTGTTTGATATGGAAAATTTTATAAATAATCTGCGTAAGAGTTTACTGGAAAAAGAGAAATTTAAATGGAAAAAGTAAAAAGAGTCGACTTTTAATAATCTTATTTCTTGGTTAGAGCTTCATTTTGCTTGGTCGAGGTTTCACAATAAAACATCAATACACATCATATTTCCTGAATGATCAGTACATCTTTACTTGAAAGTTGACCATTTTCTTTTTAAAGAAAGGAATAAATTTTTGTCATCCACGCGTTTTCTAAAAATTTTTTTTAAAGAAGAAAGGAAAAGTTAACTTTTATAGCCTTAAAAGTTAATCATGGAGGGTAATTGGATGGTGTTGGTGATTAAAAGCAGTGTTTCTCTTTTAGAAAAGAGTGGAAAAATCACCACAATATGTACACACTAGCACGAATATTTTAAGATATTTACAGCTCATTTTAAAAACGATAATTAAATACTACTATGAACTTCGAAATGAGTTTTTAAATTTGAAATGTCATAACAATATTTCAGGAAATTATTTTTTGTTTCGAAGTTTTTAGAAATCTTTGTGCGTAGGAATCGTAAGAACCCCCTTTTTTTAACTCTAATTGATCTCTTATTTAACGACTAAATTTGTTTGTAAGGAAACAGCTTCTGCCTTGTCATCATAGAGTTTCATTACTCTCAATATCTCAAACATAGGTATGCATCTCAAAAACTTGGTAAGTGAACCAAAGATGTTTTCCTTCTTGTGTTATATTTGATTTTTATCTCTCTCTCTCTCTCTCGAAAACTCGATAATTATTTGCGTCCCTCTGATTTTGAAGTGTGTTGAATTAATTATTTTTACTTCACGAAAATATTCTTATTAGCGAATAGTTGGCACTGACAGTGTAAAAAAACATTCATAAATTCCCGAACTTTTTCCTTCATTTCATCTTATGGCCTTAAATTATCTAAACAACTTCTTAAATATTTGAAAATATTTCATTTGTGTTCCAAAGGAGCAATTCCCAAACTTTTTGAATGAAATTTTTCTGTACAGATATAATTAAAGCATTTATATTTAAAGCAATTTTCGATTTTAAAAAATTAAGATTAAGCACTTGGAAAAAATATTTAGTAAATATCCTTGCTGAGCGCTGCACAGAGCACAATTTTGGAACCAGTGTAAAAAGCATCGATTGACAAAGTGTCTGCAGAACTTGAAAATGAGGAATATCAGGAAAAAGTCAGAAAATTATGTTCTGGAATAGTGAAAATTTTTAAAAAATACTGTGTGGAAATCGGGGAAATTTCTCGACAAGATTATTTTGTTCTACCGTATTACATCCGAATCCCTTATTATATATTTTTTACTTTTTGAATCTCTACAAGTAACATTTCGTGATGCATGCTATTTTTAGATTCAATCGTCACTCAAGGTTAAAATTAAATTTCATTAATTTATACTAATTTGTTTATGTTAAGGTGTATTTAGTAAAAAATGCTGCACGTTTTTAACAAGTACAGAAAACGTCCGAAAATAAATAAAATTAGTTCGTGTTAACAAGGAAACGTTGCAAGTTTAACCTTGGAATTGTTTTTGTAGCCACTCTATCTTGAAGACCAGCCTCAGAGCTGAAAAGGCTTAGGGGTGTATTTTGTGATTTTTTCGATCTGGAAGAACGAGTCTTCAAGATACGTTTGACACTCCTTCTCCAGACAAAACAAAACCAGCCCACCGGTCGCCAAAGTGAGCGCTGCGTCGCCAATCCCGCCGCCCCGGCCGAAGGACGCGTGCCCCTTCTCCGGTTCTCATCTCTCCCATCCCTCCTCTCCGCTGCTCGGGCGTCGCTATTCGGATGAGGGCACGAGTACGCGGCCTTGCGCTGCCAGGTAACCGCCAGCTCTGCATGACAGTGCCGTCAGCCTTCTATTATGAAACTCTGGGTGCTGCTGCTTCCGAGGATTCATTCGGCGTGCACGGACCGTGAGTATATCAGTGTGGTATACGTATACGCCGTACGTCCGCGTTGAGAGAGTATTGCTCCGTAGAGAATCGATTGCTCCCGATGCTGTGGTGTTTTGGCTCGGAGGATGGATGTGGTGTGTGCAATGCATGCGGTGTTAATGGACTGATGGCAGTGTTGATTATGTACAACACATACTCATGTTTGTTCGCAAATATTAGGTTTTATTGTTCGAGAAAGGTAGTGTAGACAGGCAATTAGATTAATTCCTAGACACTTTCCTTGATGAGGTGTCTGATATCATCATCATCAACTATGTAATAGGTCTCTGCGAAACTACAGCTAGAAAATTCTTCAATGTCATGATTAAAGTAGTCACCATTAGTCCTGGTGGGATTGATGAGTAAAAATAAAACTATTATCATTAAACTCGACTGTAAAGGTACACCTTAAAAAATAACCTTTCTGAATTAGTGTTAGAAACTTATTTAAAGTACTACTCATTCAAATATTTTTAAGAGTAACTGTTAATCTTAAGTATTCATGTTAATTTATTTACAAGGTAAAATGTCAAAAATATATAAATTAGTGTCATTCTTTTGTCACAAATTTAGTCTAAAAATTTCTGTTCCTTTATTGCATTCCAATAAGGTTTTATTGTAAAAAGTATTTCTTATCTATAATAAAAGAGCTTTACCACTCATCCAATCATCAACATACTGCTAAATCTACTGCGGCTAAAGACTCAAAACATGGTATGTTATGATGATAATAGAGAGATTCAATCAAACTTAAATACTATTTCCAACAAAGCTGAAATTTAACAATAAAATATATTTTATCGAAAGCATGAGTTGGTGTTTATTCAAATTATGCTTAATTTTTTATTTCATATTTGAAATTCACTGAGTGAGTTCTTAATAAATCAATGTACATAATATTAATACTTGAATAGTTTTGTTTTCCCATTCAAGGACCATAAAAAAAGGAATAAGTCCATAAATGTCAAATTGACTTTTAGTGTGCATAAAAATCTCCAAGCTTCGCTCTACACATGAGTGTTGTAAAGAGGGCAAAAATAGCTACTCCCTATAGGCAGATATAGCTCCTTGAATTTGGCGAAATTGATGCACATTCATTGTATTCTTTGATTAAATTTAAAATTTAAGTTAATTTGTCTTTCTTTTCTTATATTCTGAATTAAAAATTTAGCCAAAATAAAATTTGATATTAATTTAAATGTGTTTTTACCTTTTTTATCCAGTGAATGTTTGACTCCATTGATATTCACTTACTCCATTGATACTGCCTTAAAGACTCAGTTTAATAATTAATTTTTAACTTTTTTTTCTTCTTAATCTTCATATTTTTCACTTCTGTGCTGCAAAAATATAATTTTATTGTCGATTAAAGTGGTTTTCAAGCTTTTTTGTATTATTATTCTATGCTCTAAATGGGATCCTGAATTTCCAGTACAAATTTGGCGGTTATATAATGAAAATTCCATTACTTATACAGTTTTTCCCCCGATTTTCTCAAAACATGGATTTTGGAATTATTTCTTTTTTCAAACTGATGATTCGTATAAAAATAGTTTTTTTTAACAAAAGTGTTTAACAATAGTTTTACTGAGTCGAAGGAATTTAAAATAATGATATATTTAGTATTACCAATTGAAGACACTAAAAAAATTGGAAAGAACATCTAGTTTAATAAAATTACAAAATTTAGAAACCTTACACAAGGGATCTCAGGAAGCCTCTGACTTTTTTTTTTAATCTTACTCTTAAAGACGGATTTTTGACTCTTTAATTCAAAACTTTTTTTTGAATATCTTCAACAGTTTTTAGAGTTATAAAAACCTTTCTGAAATTTTCATGGCGAACACTTTATTTTTTCTTTTAATTCCTTTGGAAATTACTTTCAAGGTCTAGGATTGGGCGCTATTGAAATTAAGCTATTAAAATTAGACAAACAAATGCAAGAAGTGTTTTGCATTATGATTAATTTATTGATTTAGTGAAAACAAGAAAAATGATGCAATGCAATGTTCTATTTGAGATTTGTTACAGAAAATGTATCGAGGAATGTACACGTGTCAAGGATGAAATCTGAGAAGGGGGCTATGGGGGTGTCGCCCCTCTAAAGTTATGAACCACAAAGCTATTACTAATTAAATTTCCAGGATTTATTAGAAATTCTTTTACTAATTCAATTTTAATCTCCTTATTTTTATAAAGGTTGACATCAATAAGGCATTTCTTTAATTGATGAAAATAACTCCTTTTTTAAAAACTGTAAGTACCAGTGTTCCAATCGGAACACCATTAAAATTAATAAAAAATAGATAACTTTTTATTTTTCTCAAAATTGAAAGAACAGGCCGAATATTCCAATAAAAATATGTCACCCCCCTCTCAAATTTTTTATTATCTGTTTTTATGTTGAAAAGGGTCATAGTTCTTCTATATTTTTGACCACTGTCCTATATTTTTTCTCCAGTAACTTGTGATCCATAGCAAACCAAGCTGCTTGGGCATCTTCTGTCAAATGAGATTACTGCTGCAAATCTTCATAAACATAATATTTTCTTCAACATGCTTTTTGTATTGTATTGCTTTCTCTTCGTATTATTCCTATTAAAGAGACGAAAATACGTATATTCAAATTTTCCTTGATTAATATTATTTGAAGGCTTCAATTCCTTTCTTATGTAATCTTTTTTTATTTTGTGAAGCGTGTATAATTTTTAAATTTAAGTCAACCTAATAATCCTGTGTTTGGCGCGAATGACCATGTACGGCCTTGCGCCATAAAACCTCTCCAACCAACCTTTTTTTTATTTCAAATGCAATAAAATATCTTATTAATTTTTATATTTTTAACTTTTATTTTATTTGTAAAAGTTTCAGGTTCTTAAAGTATATTTAATCTACTTAATTCGTTTGTATTTTTAATGAGAAAAATCTGACAATTTTGAAATTTTTCTGACTTTTCCTATATTTTTGACTCAAATGTCCTTTATATTTTTTCAAACTTTCCCTATGAACCCTGCACCCGTTTTATGGTACTGTACTGAAGATATACAAAAACCCATACATTAAAATGGTGCGTTTGATTTATGTTGAAAAAAATCAAACCAAAAAATTAAATATAGAGTGAGGAGATGTATTTTCAAGTTAGTTTAAAAATGGGCAATTTTTTTATGAAATGCATTTTCAATTCAGCTTTAGTGCTATACATTGATTGAAATGGAAAACGAAATTCAACCTTTTTGAGCGCTCAAAAATATCATAAAATTCAGTTAATTACAAAAATATATTTTATGGTGCTCAGGGCCCGATTTAGAAAGTTTTCTGTAGTAGGCACCCATGATGTGTTAATCATCAAAACAAATTTATAACACACCATAATTGGTAGTTTCATATTAGCCTGTTGACTTTTTCAAAGATGTCACCAAAAAGTGCCTTATAATAGTTTTATATTTTTATTTTACATTTTGGAAGAAAAATATTAGAGTTGCATTCCAAAAATATAAGAAAAGTTATTTCTATGCTTAAATTTTTAGATAATTTTGAAGTTTAGGGGGCCCTTAAATTAGGGGGCATATATGACACGGGCTTCACTGGCCTAATGGTAAGTCAGTGCCCGACGGTGCTTAGTCCCCTTAAAACTAAAACTACTCTATAACTTAAGAATTGGGGTATCGGAAAATTTTTAATTTTATCATGTCGAAAAGTGTCCTAAAGCTACGTATTTTTCCACAGGGGTTATATTTAGAAGGCTTGGCAGGCCTCACAAAGGTCCGCCAGTTAGAAACTCCTGCATTAGACTAAGGTAGTGAACTGGGAAAAAAATGTTACAACCTTATACAGTTTGCCAACTGGTAATACGTGATTTGATATCTCATAAGTAAATATGGCGATATTCCAGCCGTTTTAAATTTTTGTTTTGCTCCTGTAATATACGTAATTGCTCTCTTGATTGCCCTCATCATATTGAGTCTTCCATTAAAAAAAATAATTATTATCGCTCATCATCTTGGACCATTATTCTTAATTTTTTTTAAACATCGGAAACCTTTGGATAATTTCTCTGTAAAGTGGAGCTTGGCAATTTTTCTTTTGGCCCCAGCTCGTCGGTTTAGTAAACTGGTTTTATTACGCGTCTGAACGCAACTAATTTCTCAGACTTCGGGGGCGATGAACCGTGCTTTGCATGAGAATCCCAGCCCGGTGTTCATCTATAAATCAGCGGCCGACTG
The DNA here is from genome assembly GCA_963680715.1 of Tetragnatha montana. NCBI lineage: Eukaryota > Metazoa > Arthropoda > Arachnida > Araneae > Tetragnathidae > Tetragnatha > Tetragnatha montana. Next base: position 18,458,610 of record OY796681.1, read on the forward strand.
AACGCATGGCTGATTTACGGGAGTTTTTTCTCGTTAGCCACTTTGCCATGTTACCTGCTGGCTCGTCCTACTGATACCTTCTCGGTACTATATTTTATTATGACGGCCGGCGTCTCTCTCAGGTGGATTCTTATATAACAAACTCTTTAAATGACGTTGGTTTAGCAAAAATGATGTAGCCTGTGTGGTGCGTTAATTACTTATACGGTGAGTAATTCTTTTTCCAACTGCATTTAAAGCAGTTATATTATGTGGTAAACAGGTAAACTTTTGATAACCTTTAGATATACCTTCAATATCAACCTTGTTATGTTGAAATATATTCTATCCATTGAAGAATGTTTTATGGATTTGACCGTTTTTTACTTCGAAATGTGTGCAGAATTCATTTGAAATGAACCTTGAAAACGGGCCCGTATTAAATTTGGAATATTTTCCAATTTTAATATGAGATTCCTTTGATGTTTGAATACTAATTTGTTCGTTAATATCTCCTCGAATATTTAAGATACTATTTTCATTAAACTTTTTTTTCTGTGTGTTTGTTATTTTGCAAACACCCTTCTCATTGAAGTTTTTGTTCCATCTCCATAAGTTTTTTTAATTAATTTTTAAAGCTTTCTTATTTTACCGCTTGCGGCTCTGTAAGCCATCTCAGTTTATTCATCATGGTCATTTATCTATTTACCTTACTCAAAGATCCTAAGAGACGGTTCCAAATAAAAGCCGTGAAACCATAGAGATCTATGGTTTCAAGGATCTTCTTCTTCTTCTTCTTCTTGCTTATCTCTGATCTGAATCAGATCAGATCCATGAGGTTGTTTGCCTTAAAAATATCGAGGACAAAAGATTACATCTCTTTGCGTGAAACTGACTTTGAGAATCACTCTGTATATGTTTTATTTTAACGACAATAAAGGAAGGTTGTATTGTAAAGGAAGGTTGTATTGTAAAGGAAGGTATAAAGAAGTAGGAAGTTGTATCCCCACTTCTCCTTCTAAAAAATTAAAAACCCGTGGTTCAGAATTGTGCAAAATAGTGTTCGAAAGAAATAAGAATATTTTTAGGAAAAAGGAACTGTTTTATAGAGATTAATTTCTGCTGTACACAAAAAGATTAAAAAATAATAAATCTTTCTGGATCGCAAAGGAAAATTACAGGAAGTACGAGAAATTATTACTCTTGAACTCTATGAAACTACTATTGAATGGTTTGTCTTCCAGTCATCCAATATCGAACTTCTTGCACAGTATTGGATATAAAACAGCTGTGTGCTCTCTTTATTATTCTTTTGCGTTTAGGTAATAAAATCATTTGTGAATTTTTATGAGTAAAAATGTAAATTATTTTTTCAACACCTCCCTAATGATTGTTTTAAAAATAATATTTAAACTCGTGATGAGAAGCTTGTTTTAAAAATAATATTTAAACTCGTGATGAGAAGCTGTTCTCATCATTACATTTTTAAAACAAAAACTATGGTTCTCTCAAGTTGGGATCGGTTAGTAACAGGAATTCAGTGCCAGCACTCGCATTCAAAAAACTGATTTTATCTCTTACGTCAGCAGTGTAATAGTAATTTACCCAAATGGTTCACAAATTTTCATAATTTCTCCACTCCAAATTTTTTAAAAAAAATCTTAAGATTCATTGAGGTTTTGAAGCGGATTTTAATGTTCCTGGTAAAAGTGCTTAACACCCCCTCTAATTTGTAATATCGTGGTATAATAGTATAAAATAAACTATAAAATTCATTATTTCAATTTAAAAATAAATTCTGCGACTGGGGTTAATTTCTACACTTATTTGTGCGTACAAAAGTATGCATTTGCTGGCTATTTCATAACTTGAATACTGCACAGCACCGTTCAACCAATGCTCTTTCTTAAGAATTATTTTCTGGCATCTCTCTCTTTGTCCCTGGGATCTATCCTAAATATCCGTTCTCTCCTGAGCCATGGAAGACTCTCATATTCTCCAATCCGTTCCTCCCGTGCAGGTTTCGATTATTTTTTTAATAAGCTCGTCTGACGCAGGAGCTAACCTTTAGTGCCCGACTTCCAAAAATACGAATCGCACCTCGAAGAGAGAGAGACCCACCAAAAGATTCTTTCCCAGGGGTTTTTTGAATCGTTTTTTCCCGCTTTCCGATTTGTTTTTGGCTTAGGTACCCCTCTGCGTTACGGTTTCTATGTTTAGCTGTAACGTGAAACTCGCTGTCCTTCTTGGCTCTATATATGGCGGGCCGGCCGAGCTATCTTCCGCACACATCTGTTAATTCATTTCCACAGAGGGGCTGCGGCTCTCTCATTATGTCGAACACACCTCAGGATTGTCTTGAAAAAACTATAGGAAAGAATGCAGGGCTCTCGACTGTGGTTGGATTTGACCAGTGTAATATAACAAAGTGTTCGTGAAACCTTATTGAAAATCATATTCAGTTCTGTGCAGTTTGAGAAACTCTTTATTTACCTCCTCCAAAGTTCCAAACGGCGTATCTGCGACCCCCCTTTCTATACCAATTCTTGTTCGTCTTGATGAGTACTATCACCCCTCAAAGTTTGTCGCATCATTTCAGATACACCCTGTATTGTAGATTTTTTTTTCGTACGTACAGTATAAGTGATACGGAATTTGCCTATTACAAGTATTAAAATTTTGAGGAAAATCTCATTTGAATTGGGGGAGTTGGGTGTAAAAACATTTTCTACACCCCTGGATAAAAGTATCAGAAATAATGGTGTACTTATGTCCTTCACTTCAAGTGACAGTTGATATTCAATTGTCACCAACCACTCTTTTGATTAACCTTTGTCAAAAGCACTACTTCTAAACTATCTCTAAATAAGTGTCATAAAAAGGTAAGAATTCTTCGTCAAAAAAATTATGATCTTTCGAATGTATGATGGGCCAATGCGTTTTCTTCTCATTAACTTCTATCAATAGAGGTACAAAAACCGAATTTATTAAACCCGTGTCTCCCCAGGTTTAGCGGTCGTGTTTCCCGGGCATTAACGGCTAGTTAGAGGACCGTTTGATAATCTGGTCACCCTCCGCCGGGAATACAAAAAAGATTGATGAAAAGATTTTGGCTGCTCTCCAGCCCACCCTACCGCCGGCAATTTGTGCGGTCAGTAGACGATGGGAATTATTTATTTACGTCGATCAAACGAGCAGAGAGCAATTCGCTTTGTGTGTGTCCCACGATAAAATAATAACCCTTCAGGGTGATTTTTTTTCTTCCGATTCAATCGATTGCGTGGACCCGCTGTCTGGAATTGATCTGTTTGAATAGAATTATAGTTGTGTCGATTCAATTTCATTCATTCAATTAATTACGTGCGGGGAGTGCGGCTCTGAAATTGCTCCCGCTTGATTTATAACTCGAAAACATCATTGCGCATCGGGCTTTAAATAGCATTTCCATTAGTACTGTGAGGACGCACTCAAATGGTAATGGCATTAGGTTGCAAGTATGTTTTCCCTATGGGCTGATCATTGGCATAACTCGTCTATTCCGAATGTAATTCGAGCTATTTACGGCATCTGTAATTTGATTTTTTAGGTTTTTATTTGAACCTCTTGCCAAAGTTCTGTTTGTTTGAATCTTGTCTATGGTCTATGTGGATAAGTATCGAGGAATGAATTTAAAATTTTCTTCGTTTTTAAACACTAGGTAGCTCAACCCCCGTAAACTGCTTACGCAGACCTTTCCGGATCGCTTCGCACTCCTCACAAAACCCAGCTCGCTGGACTTACCAACTTTTTAAACATGCGGGGAAAACCCCCCAACGTTTATAATTGAAGAACTTTTTTTCTTCATCTTTGGCCTCCACGATTTAAAGCGACTTAGTTAGAAACTCCTGTTCAAAGATCAACTAACTCCTAGTTTGTCATAAGTCTGAGACCTTGAGCTTAAATAATTTTCTGAGCAAATGCAAATTAAATGCAACAACTAGAGACCCTAATATATAGAGAGACTGGACAACGGCTCACCGGTATTATCGGTATTTCCGCCATTTTAGTTACAACTTTCCTATACTTTAACATTACGAAATGTTGAAAATCGTGGAAATGCTGTTAAAAGTTTTGAAAAATACCAAAAGAAGAGTTAAAATGTAAACAAATAAGTTATTAAAAATTTATTTGTTTACTTTCTTTCATAAATATTGCCAAATAAATTCAAAAAACTAAATATTTTATTGTTTAACTGGTTGGCGACTTTATTGGCATCCGCCGTTGGCTACCAAGACTAGTGAACCATCTATTTGGATAAGAAATTAAAAACCAAGTAATACAACTAGGAATTGAGACTAGTTTCCTGGCTACTAGTCCATAACATTTCTCCTCGAAAAGAGCGATAGCGTGCCAAATGTTGCCTGTGGCAACCCAACAATCATTCACACTCACTTTGATTTTTTAAAATGCTTTTTCTAAGATAAAAATAATTAATAACAAAAAAAAGAACATCAATTCGTGTTCGGAATGAATTGTTGAAATTTTTGATATAGTTTTCGCTTTGATTTTTGTGCACTAATAAGAGTTTTAGGCGGATGAATTAGCATTACAGTCTATGGAGATCCATGCATTTTGTAACTAAAATGGCGGCGAAAAGTTCATTGTCCAGTCTCTATATATAGGGTCTCTAGCAACAACATGAATAAAACACTCTCTTATAGAGCATTTTCAATCACATGACTCGGACCTATCAACGGCCTTAGCAACAGAAGATGTTACAGTTTTTTGCCCTACCAAGGCTAAACTGGATCGGTTAACTGTGTTATATCAGGCTTGGACAATGAGTGAAAAGCGATGTTACGGATTATGTCTCTAGTGAGCCATACGTGGCCAGAGCCACCTATCTGTCATTCATGGCATTTTTTAATAAAATTGCCGACTCGTCACGCTTGAATTGAGACTCGCGCATGACCAACGATGTGGCAGTGCATTGTGACTAGTGGAAAATGACTAGTAGTGAACCTCCAATTTTATTTACACAGACTATAGATCATTAGAAACCTACAAAAAATTAGCAATCAAACAGAGCTGACAAATCGAATTTGTTTCCCTCTTCAAACCGAAAGATTCCTTCTCTCCCAAGATTTTATCTCCGGGTGGCTGATTCTCAACTCTCATCCATGCGAGGTATATGCCGGCCAAAGAGCCGAGGCAAAAAGCACCAAGAACCCAACCCAATCAATCAACCAAATTTTCTTATACGTGGCCAGCGCTTTCAAGCGGTAAGATCTGAAAACTTCCAGTAACGTCGGCTTCTTTGATCTTTTCACTCATTGTCCAAGCCTGATATAACACAGTTAACCGATCCAGTTTAGCCTTGGCCCTACAGAGGTTTTCAGTTACAGAAAATGACTAGCCGTGGAATGGACTCTAACCGCCTATCTGGTTCGAGACTTCACGGAACCAACACGTGACCTACAACTGAGCTTGCAATTGGTTACCACAGATACTACACTAGTAGATCTACTAGTGTAGTATCTGTGGTAACCAATCGCAAGCTCAGTAGGTCACGTGTTGGTTCCGTGTGACGTCAGACGGTTAGAGTCCATTCTTCTATTGGAGGATTTGCAATCACGTGATCCCATACCTAAAAACCGCCTTAGCAACAGATAAACAACGGCCTTAGCAACAGTTAAAAGCCCTACAGTAGATACACAGTTAAAAGAAAATAACCGGTTGTGACTTCACCTGAAAACACTCTATAAATTTGAATTTTTTTTAAATCTAACTTATAAATAATTTAATCAAAATGTTTTCCTTAAAAATATCCAGCAAGTCTACTAATAACTGTTGTCAATCAACATTCTGAAAAAAAATGTACACAAATGAATCTTTAGAATTTCATATTGTACCTAGTAACATCGTCAGTACACCCTTTTAAGCCCTAGAGCATTTTCAATCACATGATTCGGACCTAACAACGGCGTTAGCAACAGAAGTGTTACAGTTTTTTGCCCTACAGAAGTTAACAGTTACAGAAAATGAAATGACTGGCCGTGGAATTCTTCTATTGGAGCATTTGCAATCACGTGATCCCATACCTAAAAACCGCCTTAGCAACAGATAAACAACGGCCTTAGCAACAGTTAAAAGCCCTACAGAAGATTAACAGTTAAAAGAAAATAACCGGTTGTGACGTCACCTGAAAACACTCTATTGAAAATAATAAGAGACAAAACCTAAATGACACTCAATGTTTACAAGTATAATTAATTTTGGTTATCAGAAAGTTTTTCTTAGGATATCATCAAAAACTTTTTTTAGAATAGAGGGATAGAATGTGGCATTTAGTTACAGAAAATAACTACCCTAACCTCACATTATGATTTCAATCAATAAATTAATGAACTTGGTTCTCTCATAGATATATATTATACTAACGTAACGTAATATATACTAACGTTAGTATTTATATCTATGGGTTCTCTACTCTGCTTGAAAATCAAAGCGATGTAACAATGTAGTTTCAAAAACTTCTGGTTGTAGTACAGGGTCCGTTTCTTTTCAAAAATAAATCTCTCATTGTTTTCAATTGAATTTAGTTCAGGGATGAAATTCCTCAGAATTTTGATGCGTCTTTCTAAATTCGAGGAGTTCTTGACTTAGGATCTTTCAAATGCGAAGTTTTAATATACGAACTTGGGTCCATTTAATGTGAAAGATAAATGTTTTTATTGGTTTAGAACCTGTTGAAATGTATAAGAATGCTATGGAATATGTAATTTAGTTAATTGGATTGAAATATTTCATGTCATTTTCAAAGATTCTAAAAAAAACCCTTATTTTCAGTACTTTTAAAAAATCTTTAGGAAAAAAAAATCTTAACTATATTCATAGGAAAGACCTTCAAAACTAGGACTATAGTATAAATCCAAATTTTTGTCAGTGATTTCAATAGAATATAGTTCAAATTAGTCTTTTTTAGAGGGGAATTTCTTCATGAATCTTTTTTCCTGTACATTCTTTCTAAAAGTCGTATTTATTGCTTTTAATTCATAATTATGATGGAATTTTTAAATGCAAGAATTTGTTACAATTATCTTTGACTATTTTTTACTGCTAATTTTTTGTTCGATTTTTTTTTTTAATTTAAGCCTAAAATGTTATTTGCAGTTTTCAGATTTTTGCCTTTGTACCAGTAGTGGCGAGAGTTCTCTTTGATTTCTATCGGACTCTTCTTCACCTTCATCTATTGGTTTTTAACTTAACCTCAAAAGTTTACTAATTGTAAGAAAGTTTACTTTTTTAAAATCTATCTGGATCATGCAACATACATATGTCTCTATGGTCGTACAATTCGGGGAAAGCCTCGCGAGAAAACGAAGGCTGCTGCTGCTGCTATTTCGACAGCTGGGCGTGCCTCTGTAAAACCCTTTCATCTCAAAAGCGAATTAGCCATTTCGTTTTTTAAAAAATCACTAATTACTAGTGTTAGAGCGGAATGTGCAGTCATGCATCGAAATGCAATTTTAATTTGCCCGTTTATGCATTTTTAGGATCGATTGTTGCATTGTGTATGAAGAAGGCCTCTTAGATTTTTTAATAAGTCAATCGAAAATATACTGAAATGACACCTAAATCATCTTTCTAATCCAGAGGTTTCCAACTGGCGGCCCGCGAACCTCCCGGAATCCCCAAAGTAGCTTCAGAACAGTTTTTAGCATATTAAAATTCAAAAATTTTTAGGGGGAGGGATATTTTTATATTTACCTCTTAGATTATGGGGTAGGTTTGGTTGGTTGTTTTCTATGGTGAAAAATTAAAAGTTTGGGGTTTCGAGAGGGAGGTTGTGTACTCTGAAATTTCCCCTGAGCGGAGTTATAAAGGGTTTGGTCAACATTTATAACAAGGAGGGACAAAATGGAGTATCCAAAAATTAGGCGAAACACTATTTTTAGAGAAATTAACATTTTCTGGAGGAAGACCCTCTTCTGGAAACATTGGAGGAAGACCCCCTCTTTAATTAATATTCAGTATTAAAAGATGTATTTGGGTTAAAATTTATATATCCTCTGAAATTGTTGAAAGTACCTTCACAATATGTAAATAACCTTCGTCCCTCTCTCGCCGGAAAAGTTCCATATTAAAGACTCGCCCCCCCCCCCCCGAAAAATATATCATGGATAAAAAGGAGCCAGATTACTTTGCGGCCTGTACCCTTCCTTGACTTTTCGACTTGAATTTCGATTGCGGCCCTCGAGTACTTGGAAATCCCTGTTCTAATCCTAGACGTCCGCCCATGATATCTACTGTATCGTGGTTTTGTCTTAAATTCAGGTGGATGTGCCATATTTTTAACTAAACGTCCAAACTTTGTGAGACTTCTGACGTGAAGAATTCTTTTTGAGTTATTTTTTAGCAATATGAATTTAATTTCTTATTTATGTTGATATATCCGATGACATTTTTTCAGATAAAGCTGTGCGAAGATGATGACCCGTCCATGTGAGCGTCGCCTTCGAACACTGCTTATGTTTGTGGCAGCTACTTATGGACTCTCCAGCCTGGTGTACATATTTCTGGACAGAGAGTCGCCGTCTATCCTCTTGCTTTCCAACGCGACATGGTGGAGGACAAATGCAGCTCCCTACAACATGTCCCTCCTAGAAGGTGGTTTGAGTTCTGCTTGTTAGGTTTTTTTATACTTTTCCAATTAGCCAAGCTGTTCAAAATCGCTTCTAATTTAAATTGAAATACTGCCGAAAAAATAGCCAATCAATCCGCCTTTAGTGGCCTACGATATTCTCCGATATCATATCGTTGAATGAATATCGTCACAATAAAATCGGTTAAAACCTTCTCCGAATCCATTTTTGGCAATAACAGAATAGTACCTTAAAAACTTTCAATACTTGGTGTATGTCATCTATCTAGGTTTTGCAAGGCAAGATAATGAATCCAATGCAGGGTTGGTCGGTATATCCCTTGATATTTATTTGATAAATATCAGGATGTAGTATATAACGAAATCATCATTTTTCAATCTATAAGGTCCCAAAATTAATTTTTGAGTAGGTATTGTTGGCCTGTTAATTAAGCTAAAAAAATATTAACCTCATGTAATCACATATACAATTGAAAAGATGCTGGCATCTCTGAAATTGTTTTTAACCCATCAACGTTTTAATAATGGCTTATAGACTACGCTTGACTACGGGCTTCACGCCCGCATCTTTTTTAATAAACAAAACTTTTTTAACTTCGTCTTTTAATATTGGTTGGAAACAGACATGACTTCTAATTTAAATATATTTTTAACTATTAATCTTGTGCTTGGCGCGGAATGTTCGCTATAGGCAGGCCTGACGAGAGAGGGGCAGGGGGGGGGCGAGGGGGTACGATACCCCCGGGCCGGTACCCAAAGCTTTTCATATTGAGTACTAAGACGGGTATCATTTTGAATATTTTGGAAATTAATTTGTTCACATAAAGGTCCAAAAATGAGTAAATTCCCAGTTTTCTAGGGCATATTTTCAAAAATTTTCTGGGAGAAGACTCCCTTTATTACTTGTTACTCTTCGTATTATCAAGAAAACGATACTTTTAAGTTGAGTGAAATTCAGATCTTGCCTAGAAATATTCTAAAAATTACTTTAAGCCTATGAATGCATGGGTGGAGGTACTTCAGAAAATTTCGCCCCCTACCTCGAAATGAGAATAGGTCATTGGGGGCCCGCTTCTCAACCTTGTACCCGGGGCCCGACTTGGCTCTCGGCGGCCCTGGCTTTAGGGACCTTGTGCCATAAAACCCAAAACAACCAACCAACCGAAAAAAAAAAGTTATCCAATACCTGAAAGTTGGCTCTTCCTTGTGTTCCGATTGATATGCAGGAAAAACAACGTTTCCGTGACGGGATTGGTGATTTTCACTAAAAATCGCATTCTTGATTAATCACAACCATGTTTTTGACAAATGTTAATTTTTGAACCTTACAGAAATCCAGTAATTAAGAAAACAATATTTTATAATAAAAAAGAACCTGAAAGTTTAGTAGTAACTAACATAAACTAGAATGAAAATATGGGGGAAATTTTGATGAAAATATGGACATTTTGGGAAAATTTTGGACGAAATTAATTGTACTCTGGGGAAATATTGGGCCCTGGAACATTTTTTACACCCCTGCCACTTGAAACACCCTGTGTATAAATATATTTTCCAACCCTGATCCAATGCCACCTAACGAAGGAGATAATTATACTCAACCATATCCGTTGGCAGGGGTTGCAGACCTCCTATATTTTTGAAAAATTAGTAAAAAACCTCTTATATTTTGATAAGCCTCCTATATTTCTTATATTTTTGCTCGGCTCGCGCTGAAAACGTTCCATTCCTTATAGAACGGGGAAGTTTCTCACATCGGTTTCTCCGGGCCTGGATAAAACCTGGAATTACGGGATTCACAGCCCTGTGATTAGTTTTGACAAATTTGTAGAAATAAATAATGTTGAAAGGTTCTCTTTGAATCATCTTTTTAATAATGTATATCAACTTCTGAGGTTTAAGTAATATTTTGTTTTCTAGTATGTTTCCTTTCTTTCAGAAGTAAATGATCTGAATTGGCTTGTGGACACATCAGGATTTAAGTTTCTGATAAATAACAAGCGCTGTGATAATACTGATGCAGTATTCATTGTTGTATTTGTCCATTCTGCACCAACAAATTTTCACAAGCGCAAGGTTATCAGGCAAGTTATTTTGATAGCATTTATATCCACTGAAAAGTTAACCTCTTGTAAAGGTGGAAATAACAAGAAACACAAAATATATTTTAGAAAAAAATTAATGAAACTGTTTATGTTAGGAAATTATTAATATCTTGAAAACTCATTCGAATTTTTTTTTGTAAAGAAAAGTAATTAAGTTTTATTTAAAAATATCTGCTCACATCCAGTCTTATGGGATTTTCATTACTTTTGCACTGATGAAGGGAATCTAACAAGGAAACGTTCTCAGGGTGAACTCACAGAATTGGATGAAAATTTTACAGGCATAAGAAGATGGCTAAAAAAACTTACTGTGAAAAAATTAGCTGCTAAATTTCATTTGGAAAGGCGTAAATTAACTTTGAAAATTGGGTTCTGAGATGCCAACCAAATTCAGTTAACACCACTTGGCGAATTTTCTATCAGATGGGATGATTAAATTTGTATTTAACGTGAAATTGAGATATTTTGTTAAAAGTACTTCAGAATATCCATTAAAACAACAGTTTTTTAATTAACTTCCTTTCCTTTAATTTAATTTTCCTCCTTTTTTGCATTTGATGAACCTTTTTTTTATTCGCTCATTTAAACTCAAACGCGGCCAGTTTATTCTAGCATTTGGCACAGAGCCAAAGGAAGCATCCTCGCCTAGTAGGGTTACATTTGGCGTTAAATATGATAATTTTTTTACAGCTTTTCTACTGTAATTTATCAACTAATTTTTTTACAGAAGGTGTTTTGAGTCATATACTAACCCCTGTAAAATTTTCGTCCAATTCTGTGAGTTCACCCTAGAGAACGTTTCCTTGTAAGCATCCCCAAAACAGCTGCAGGTTTTTTAAATTTTTACCTATATTGTTTCTTTTGTTAATCTTGTATTTGCGTGTGTGGTGGAATCATCCAAGAAATATTAGCAGTGATAAAGCAATTTTTTTTTAATTTTAATAAATTACAAATTTTATATTAAAAGATTTTTTCCCATCTGAACCTTTTGTAACAGTTCTTTCGTTAACATCATTACTTTGTTTTAGGAGTACTTGGGGGAATGAAAGTAATTTTCCTGGAAATGAAATGAAAGTAGTGTTCCTGCTAGGTAGTGTTTCTGATGAAAAGCTTCAACTCCAAATAAATGAAGAAAACAAAAGTCATCAAGATATAGTTCAAGGCAACTTTGTGGACAGCTATAGGAATCTCACTTACAAACATGTTATGGGGCTCAAATGGGTTACTTATTTTTGTCGTCAAGCACGCTTTGTATTCAAAGCAGATGATGACATTTTTGTTGACATTTTCCAACTTGCTTCCTTCCTCAAGGACACTTTTGGTGAAACAGGTAGTGTGGCCAATCTCATGATGTGCTACCTGATTCGCTCTCCCCACGTGAAGCGCAGCCAACGAAGCAAGTGGCGAGTGAGCTTCAAGGAGTATCCAGGTCCCAAGTACCCTACATATTGTGCTGGCTGGACCATTCTCATGAGCCCAGATGTGGTGTTTAGGCTGTATCTTTTGTCTTCCAAAGTACCATACTTTTGGGTGGATGATGTTCACATTACTGGTACTTTGGCCAGTCGGGTCGGCGTCTCTCATGTTGACTTCACGGAGAAACTTGCCTTGGCAGCTGTTAATACTAAAAAGTGGCTGAGCAGTGAAGAAATTTCGAAGCCTTACCTGTTTGGTCAGCCAAATTCAAACACTGAGACTATAACTGCTCTCTGGAATCGAACTGTCCAGTATTACAATAGGCCGATGGTACAAGTTAGGTAGCATTTATTAATTTTCCACAAACCAGTCACTCAATGAGTAGTTATTTATTGTGAACTCTCAAGTTGCAACCAAGACTGTTGAATATGGTGTGATAAGACAAACTTCCAGTTCTTTGCCTTACTCAATTAATAATTATAGGAAATAGATTTATCTACTGAAAGTTTACTAAATATTCAGACAAGTATTTTACTATTACCATTGTTTTCAAGTAAATCTGTTTCCTCTTCTTGACTATTTCAATGTTGCACAAAAAGCATTAATCTCGAATGTTACAGCTTGGCATTTCCCCCAGAACTTAAACTTAAAAAGTAGAAATAACATTTAATTAGGCTTTACTTTTTGCTTTCACTAAGCAAATAAGGATCTTTTTTATAAAAAAAAATCATAATTAAATTTTCAAAGTTTGAATTCTCATATGGATGAAATAATTTGCAAATTAAAATGTTATCACAGTCTTTAAAAAAAAAGCCACCTAATTAAAATTTAATATTTATAGAAGCACTAAATTTTTCTTAAAACTGAGTATTATTGCACTTGCCTGGAATTTCTCAAACATATTGTATGCTTAGAAAAGATGAAATTTTTTTTTTACCTACCTGTTCAAATTTTACACCAATTAGATAAATTAATTTTAAGTTTTACTCCAGTTTTATTTAAATTATCTGCAATGCATTTTAACCTCAGTTAAAATTGCAAACAGTAAATCCTTTTTAAATTTAAGCTTTAAAACTAGCATAATATTGGGATAGTCTAACTGGTAATTTTAAGTTTTTAGTACTTCTTAGAAGTATCTTGCAGCAATTGATTTTTGCCTCAAATACTAGTTATACTAAAAGGTATTGGTTTAGCTAATCACCTAATGTCATTGAGTGACTGAATATTATGATCAGAATTTATTATGTGTGGAAGAAATGCATTATATGTCTGTAGTCGCACATTAAGCAGGAATGGCACATTTCTTTACTGTGATAAGGTGTAAAATGATGCAGTATGTTATTGCCCGAACCTTTCAAAGTATTTCTGAAGTTGAATATAACTTGTGATATGGACCAAATGTTAACTTAGAGCAGCTATGACTAGAAAGTAGCATGAAAATTTTTTTCTGGAATATCTGCTAATTTTCCACTTTCCTCTACTTTTTTTGATCTCTAGTTGTGATTGTTAATATTGTTTTGGATAATTGTTATGTCCGTTTATTTATTTGTCATAAGAACTAACATTGAAGCAAAGGTAATGGAATTCATAACATCCATTGGTTTTGCATCATCAAGGGTCAAGAATTTATCTCAATTTTGTATATGTATATAGTTAGGCTTTATTAGTTCACTTCTCATTTTGTGTCATGTTGTCATATGAACAATTGTGTCATTAATGCATTTTGACTTTTTGTCTACATGCTTATTGGAATTATTTTTCTGCTTAGAACTTTCCTCGAGTTATCATTTCCATATTGTTTTACATTCAGTGGTGTAGAAGGATTTTTAATGATGTATTATTTAATTAGTTAAATTATTTGCACTTTTTAATGTGATACATTAGATTGGAAAGCTTGGCTATTAACATTACACTGTTCAGTATTGGGCCACCTACTTGAATTTATACTTGGCCTTTAAATAAATTAAATAGCACATCTGCAACATAAGCTAGAAATTCGAGAACCAACAAACTGGTTGAAAATTTGTAAGAAAATTTTCAAGCCTCAGCTAAGAAAAATTGTCTTGTGCAGTTAACTTAAGAATCAAGTACTAATAAACTAATCATATGCATTTAAGGTTTAGTAAATTTATAGCAAGGTATGTCAAAAATACTTATGCAACATTTAACCTAGTTAACTTTAATAATTAAAACAATTTTAAATATTATGTTTTTTGGTACATTTACATTAAATGTATCCTCATATATAGTTAAATTCTTTTGGATGAACTGACTCATGCTAAGACTCAAGATCTGTGCCAAATTCTCAGCATTTTTAATTTGCTGGTGCTCTTCTTACTGTGCCAAAATTCTGAGCAAAAATGTGGTCACTTATGTAATGTATTTTTACCAATATTCAACAGTATTCTCAGAAACCTGTGATAATATTGAGAGTGTTATTCAGAAATTTTACTTTAAAATGCTACTTACTTGGGGGAAATGCAAGCTTATTTTTAATAGCTTATAAGTTCATTATTTCTTAATGTTTCTTAAAACCAGAGAAAATTTTACAAGATATGGTTTTAAATTTATAAATTTTTAATAAAGTGTTTAGATAATTATTTGCCTAATTGATATGTACTAATTAAATCTACATAATCAATTGCTTGATTTTTTTGTCCAAAGAAAAAAAAGTGTATCAGTTAAATCATTCTTTTCGGATAGCAGCTATCATTGATACACTAGTTTTTTTCCATTTAAAGTGAGTGCCTTTTGAAGAAATAAGGTGAATTTATGAATTAAGGTAACATTCACACACATTCTCTCAGTGGTATACAAAAGGTCCAATTCAAATATTTAAAAGCTATCAAAAGTTTAATGCTTTTCAGTGTTAATATTATTAACTGGATTTTCAGATACATTCAGCTTTCAACAAGATCATAATAATAGATATGGTATCAACACAGCATGTGATAAAACATGCTGATGATACAATTTAGAGAGCTAATCCAATTTATATTCAACCTTTATAGATTGACTCAAGCAGGGTATAAAGTAAAATGTTTTAATTTTTATTTACTTTTATCTGAAATGTAATTGAAGATATATGTTACATCTGAAATGTAATTAATTTTTTGTAATTACTTTGGGTCTTTATTGTTCATTCCCTCCATTTGATATTGACAAATGTTACTCAGGATTTTGTTTAACCAGCTTTTACATATTGTTTTGTCTTGATTTGTCTAATGTAACCTTTCTTCATTATTGTTTATCTTCATGGTCAAATGCTTGGTTCTTTTAAGCATTTGTGTAATTTACAGTATCATAATAAATTCATATTTAAAACTGTTTGCGCATTTTGCATAAAAAACCCCTCGAATTTTTGAAAAAGAACATTTAAAACTTCCAGGATCAATTACATACTATCAAATGCTCCAGTAAAACTTCCTATCAATGTATTTAAAAAAACTAAAAGAACCAATGACGACTGAAGATAATCATTATTAAAGACATGCAACTTTCTCACATTGACATAAATTTCAAAGCTAGCACCTTGATGCTCAAGTAAACCTCTTTAAAAAGCTAAAATATTTACGATGATCTAATAAAAACTAAGCAAGTCTGTTCTGCTGTAGTGATTGGCAGACAACGATTTAGATAGAACTTTAAGCCTTTCATAATTGGAAATTTTCATTGGAATAACTTTACAAAAGGGAGTTAAAAAGATTCAAATTAAGTAATATATAAATTTCCTAGTAAAGTATATTATATAATTTTTTTTTTGGCTGTGATAAGTAAAGCTTTGGCTAGGGGCAAATTTTAAAGTTTAAGAAATATAAACAAGGATCTCTATAGAGTTAACTTGATAATTAATTAATAGCTAATATACAAGCCACAAAAGATAGAGCACTTCTGCCAAGTCTCATAATAAACAGAAATTTTACAAAATATTGCAGAATAAATAAGATGAAACTAAGTAATCTAATAAGAAACATTGTTTCAAGATTTATAAATCATTAAACAGATACAATGGAAACAGAATCAAATATAATATTTACTTTTCAAAACGAAGATTGAAAGTTTCAAAGTCGTTTTTAGATAAGAACTTGGATATTAATAGGTTCCTCTACAATTCGTTAGAGTTGAGGAGGACATCTTTTGAAAAGTACATTAGTTCTAGGTTCCACTTGTCAAGGCCACTGTGATTGGTTGGTATATTCTTGCCTGATACAAGCTAAATTTAATATAATCATAATCAACATCTTTTTACAATGTTAAAAAATTCAGTCTTTTTTATTGTTGAGTTTGACATTTTTCATTTGTCTATCAACATAAGTTTTTTTTCCCAGAATTCTCCCTTTAGTCTATTACTCAATTACAACATTTCTTGTCACTGACATCGCGGGTTGCATCATACGTGTCCCACCAATAAGGTAGCTAGAAAGTGAGACTTCTAATCGAAGCTCCTCCTTGCAACCAGTGATGTCACTTATTGACAAAAAATGTAATCTAGTATAGAAATCCTCAGGTACTGATTTCCATTTTTAAACAAAACTTTCACCCATTGCAATGTTATGTTAGTTCCTTCATTTAAAACAAAGTATGCAAATTTTGTAGAAATTAAAACAACTTTTTCAAATGAAAGTGTTTAATGTTTTCATGGAACATGAATAAATGTAGTGAATGCTATACAAATGTAATGAAATATACTTGTCAATATCGAGAGTGTCCCCCATAGCCACCACTGCCTCCGCCATATCCACTTCGGCCGCCAGAAGAAAATCCGCGCCCACGTCCTCTCCCACCTCCGCGACCTCTTCCTCCACGTCCACCTCTTCCTCTGCTGGATGTAGCAAGGACCTCCAACTGATTTTTTATTATCCTCATAGGATCAAGCTCATCTGAGATGTCTACAAACCTACAACAAAGTAGTACACATAGCTATAGAAGTGGAAAACACATTGGAGGTTAACCCAGAAGCACCCAGCTGTATACAGGGTGCATAGGAAAGTCTATTTATCCTGAAAGTACTCTCGAACGGAAAAAGCTATAGCTATGCGAGTAAGGTAACAGTATAGTAAAGCAACTACGCCCGACATAATGCAACTAACTACCGTGATTCCATAGTTAGATAAATCAGAAAACTCTCTGCGCACAAAAATTCCATCAAATATTAGCTGCAAACTAATTAGTGCCCCTAGTCGTTTGAATTTTGACTTAAAAACATAATGCCAGTCTCATTGTTTACCTAAATACTGTAATAATGCTTCATAGGTAACAACAGCAAGAAAAAATCAATTTATTTACCAAAAATTTAAATTATTCGAAAAGATTTTCTGCAAAATTCTAAAACTAGCTGCGCTCAGCGAGCGCGTGTGCTTCAATATTATCCAAGTATGCGCGATCCAGTGGCAAACTTTGGAAGTTACAAAAATTAATTAAAAACTAAAGGAGATAAAACAAAATCTTCAATGAGAATATTGTTGCTGATATAATAACAGGGTGGCGACAGATCAGGGAGATCAGGGAAAAGTCAGGGAATTTCATTCATCTGGAAAAATCAGGGAAAAGTCAGGGAAATTCAGAAAAAAGTTAAAAAATCAGGGAAAATTTTAGTAATTCACGCCGCAAATCCGCGCAATCCACGATCGCATCCTTCACTCATTTCCGAGGCTGGGAAGGTCTGGAAATCCTATAAAAATCTGGAATTTAAATGAAAAATTTTGGATTTTCATACATGTTTCCGGACGTTTGCCTGTAAAGTTGGCATTTTACGGCGTAAACGCGGGCAGAAAAAACAACTTGACGGTCGGTTCGCGATCGCGTTTTTCAAACTTCGTGTCAATAATATCCTTGGCTTTAAATGCTTGTGTTTGGAGATTGGTATTTCAAATGTGATGTTAATTAATAATGTGATGGCAAATTAAGAGGTTTTTTAGAGGAATTTCCTGTTGTTTGCAAGAAGGCAAATAGAAATTTGTAGTTTGAACTTTAGAGTTTTAATATCAAAGAATTACAAGGTGTATTGATAATAGGATGTATGAATATTTTAAAGTATCAGAAAGGAAATCTTACAAAATCTTCCATATGGGTAATTTTTGGGGGTTGAAATTAAACTTTTTGGACTTAAGTTTTTTTATTCCTTTCAGATTGTTTTAGTTTTTCATTTTCTGCAATTTATACATTTTGAGCATTAGAATAATTGTTCATCATTATTTACAGTTTTATTGAAAGTATAAGATAATTTTTTATTTTTTGAAATTAAATTTGTCTAACAGTGGCGTATATATGGGGGGCCGCGGGCCGAGGAGACCCTGCCCGGTTTTAGAGTAGTTTTCCAAAATTTTTCTGGGGAAGGACCCCCAGATCTCCTTTTGTACTTGAAACTCTGTTACTCATAACTTTTTTAACATTAAGTTCATCAAAATTCAAATCCTATATAAAAATGTATATCTAAAATTTGGGCTGTACCAAAAGTAGTTAAAACCTGTTTTTTGAGTCAAATTTCCAAAAATTTTCTGGGGAGGACCCCCTAACCCCCCTTTGGTACTTGTTATTATGCTTCCACAACTTTTCTTATAATACGTTTTTTAGGGCCTAAATAATCCACCTAAAAATGTATTAAAAAGCTACATTGGACCTATTAAGTATGTTTGGGAAGGGCTGAGGAGTATTTTTGGTCCCCTCCCGAAATAAATTCCTATTTATCCCACTGCTGTCTAAATAAGTTCATTTATTTCAAAATTATATGAAAATATTTTGTTAATATACTATAGCTTAATTACATTTATATTCAAACCCTTTTTTTGTAGCTAGGAACTATATGAAAATTTGCTTTTATTAAACTACTAGCTGACTTACCCGGCCTTGCACGGGTTGAGTTAATTCATAAATATTTTTAAAAGTTATGTCTTTTCTTTTTCTGGATTAGCAGTCACTTATCATCCCGTCGTCTTTTTCATCCCAGTTCCTAACTGTGAAAATATACCCTAACTCATCCCGTCCCGCATTTAAATTTGACTGTTACCTTCGCTGTAAAGAACAATCAAATTGAAATCATCAGGTTTATCAAGTTATATGTCTTTTCTTTTTCTGGATTAACAGTCACTTATCATCCCGTCACCCCCGTCGTGTTTTTCTTCCCGGTTCCTTACTTTGAAAATATACCCTAACTCATCCCGCCCCGCTTTTAACTTGGGCTGTTAAAGAACAATCCAATTTAAATCATCAGGTTTATTGAGTTATATGGTTTTTCTTTTCCTGGTTAGCAATCACTTATCATCCCGTCATCCCCGTCGTCTTTTTCATCCCGGTTCTTACTGTGAAAATATACCCTAACGTATCCCGTCCCGCATATTACTGTGGCTGTAAAAGAAAAATCCAATTGAAATCATCAGTCTTTTGAAATTTATAGTTTAAAAGCTTAAACAAAATGTCTATGAAGTATTTCCGATGTCCTTTTCAAAAATTACGCTTCGGTTTTTATAAATCCCTTGATTAAAACTTAGGAAGTAAAAATCACAACCCTCTTTGAGCCCCTTGGGAATAATTTCCTAACAGGATGTTACAAACCGTATATGAAGTTTCTATCGTTTTCCAAAAATGATATTAATTTAATCAAAAAATAATCCCTATGTGTAATTCAGTCAACAACTCCCGCCGCCAAAGCAAAATATTTAACTATACCTAATTTATTTTATATTCAAAAATGATAAAGAATCCATTTTTATTTGCATGATCCTACATCTCCAAAAGTAAAAACATTTTTATCAAAACAATAAAATGCTTGATAAATCTCATTTTCCTTTTATCATGATAGCCAACTTCTTAGTAAAAACGGTTTTCTAGTACTTAACAATAAAAATTTAGTGAATGGATAAGTCTAGTAAACCATGCCCCATGAAACAATGAAATAATTTCAGCTCTGTTTCCATGGAAACCATTTATTTTAGCTTTCCCACAAATATATTTATTTTTAGAAAAATTTAAAATTACAAATAAAGGAAATTTTTTTTTCAAAATTAATTATTTGAATTTTTAGGTTTCCTGAAAATTGTTATAATTTTGAAATAGAAATTTACACTGTGTTTTTCGTCTTAATTTGTTATAAATTATGAAATTACATTTTATCACATGAGGCCTGACGAAACCTCAAGAGAGAAATAAACCTATTGCAATTCACGCATTTCAACAATGCATAATGCTATTTCAATGGGAAAAACGGAGTAGAAAAAGCGCCGAAAAACAGGGAAGGAGTCATTCGATTTTTAAATCCGTTCTTAGTGCGCGTCGCATAGCTGAGAGGAATGTCTCTGTCAAATTTCAAGTCTGTGGGTCCAGTAGTTTCGGAGATTCCGTGTTGAGTGTTTGTCACTTACCAGTGAGTCAGTCAGTGGTATTTCGCTTTTATAGATATAGATTAAGAAGATTAAGTTAATGAAATACACATACTACTTAAAAAAATGGTTGCAAACAATATCAGATTTCTACATATGAAAAATATCATTATAATAATTATTATTTTAATATGTTTACTACGTTCAAGTATATTTGGGTGTAAATAACTTCCAAGTTTACAGTGTATTAATAATTATCGTTGGAAAATTTTTGATGTAGGTATATCAGGGAAATTTTAAAATTATAGTCAGGGAAATCAGGGAAATTTTTTCCACAGATTCTGTAGCCACCCTGAATAAAAAACACACTGAAAAAGTTTCATGAAAATAGCACTTTTCAGGCCTCAAAAAAGAAAAAGTTTGTAAATCTCCAAGTTTCCTTGATTTTTTAGATAATATTTGTATTTATTTAGCTAAAAAAAGCAAAAATTACATGATAACAATGAAAAACTTGCAAGTTTGCAAACTTTTTCTTTTTGAGGCCTGAAAAAGTGCTATTTTTACTTGCTAATATCTCCTCAAATATGGAAGTTATTTTCATGAAATATTTTCAGTGCGTTTTTTATTATATTGGCAACAATATTCTCATTGAGGACTTTGTTTTATCCTTCTTTAGTTTTTTAATTAATTTTTGTCACTTCCAAAGTTCGCCATTGGATCGCGGCAGTCGTTTGCATTTTGTCGGGCATAGTCGCTTTAGTAAAAAATTTTCTGGGGGAGGACCCTCAGACCCCCCATTTTTAAGCTCACATTCATTACCCATATTTTAACATTTTAGGTGTGCAAAAGTTCAAATCCTTAGTATAAGTATGTACCCTAAAACTTAGCATGTAAAAGTACTCGCCATGAGGTATAGGGGGCCAGGGAAATAATGTTGAGTCAACCTCTAGTCACTAGTATTCCCAACATCAAGAGCAAAGGTAAGTATCCTTGCCCCCCCACATGAAACTTGGCTACGCCCATGCTCGGGCAAAAATGATGATTAAAACTAATTTGAAATTTGTGAAAGGTGCATTTTGAAGGCCCAAATTTTTGGATGGATCAACCCTGGGAAGCAATCCTTTTTTGGCATCAATGGCTCGGGATTTATTACTTTACCATTCCATTCACTGGTATTCCAAGAGCATTGGCATGAACTTACACAAATAACCCATACTAAAGATATCTTAAATCTGAGAATAGGTTATTAGATGACACAAATGACATTTAGACCAGGGTTGATAATTTTTGAAACCAAAAAAAATAATAAAAGTAGGATGAAACCCATTAGAAAAGGAAGAGAATATAACAAAAAAGAAAGGAAAAATAAATTGAGGGCGATCTGAGGTCGGGAAGGTGAAGGGGGCGGAAAAAAGGGGAGTTTTAAGGGTAAAACACGGTTTATCTCGATTTCTGACAAAACTACAAGTCCTATGGAAAAAATTTAAATGGCAAAGTTGTAGGTGCTAAAAAGATCTCCAACTTTTGTATTTACACTTTTTTCACATAACCTCAAAATTTATGTGAAAAATTCAAATAACTAAGTTTTTGGTTTTTTTATTTTTATCTTTTACAAAAAAAAATATTTTTTTTCACGAAATTTTGTGAAAATTTACCTTTTTATGTCCCTAACACACGGTATTTTTTTATTTTAAATATTTATTTTTTCACCTTAATTAGACTTAATATCGAAAAGGAACCCTAATTTTCAATCGAAAATTCTCACGTAAAAATATCTGCTGTTTTATAAAAGTCGGTGGGCTTTTTGTTTGTTGAAATCTCTACTTTCTGATGGTGTAAAAAAATATACATTACATGGTAAATGTTCTCAGAAAATGCAAAGAAACGAAAGAAACAAGAATCCGAAATTTTTTCTAAACATTATGTAACAATTTTCAACAATACAAAAATACTACATAATTGTACAACAATGATTAAAAAAAATTTCGGATTCTTGTTTCTTTGCATTTTCTGAGAACATTTACCATAGTAATGTATATTTTTTTACACCATCAGAAGTAGATTTCAACGAACAAAAAGCCAGACTTTTTAAAAAAAGCAGATATTTTGACGTGAGAATTTTCAATTGAAAATTAGGGTTCTTTTTCAATAAAAGAAAAAATAAATATTTAAAATAAAAAAAACTGTATGTTTGGGACATAAAAAGGTAAATTTTCACAAAATTTCGTGAAAAAAAACTTTTTTTTTTGTAAAAGATAAAAATAAAAAACCAAAAACTTAGTTACTTGAATTTTTCACATAAATTTTGAGGTTACGTGAAAAAAGTGTAAGTACAAAAGTTGTAGATCTTTTTTTTACCTACAACTTTGCCATTTAAATTTTTTCTATAGGACTTGCCAGAAATTGAGATAAACCGTGTTTTACCCTTAAAACTCCCCTTTTTTCCGTCCCCTTCACCTTCCCGACCTCAGATCGCCCTCAATTTATTTTTCCTTTCTTTTTTGTTATATTCTCTTCCTTTTCCAATGGGTTTCATCCTACTTTTATTTTTTTTTTTCACTTTTAACCATTTAAAGGCTGGTCAAATTCACACATATTTGGAAACGAAAATGGATTAGTTTTTTGGCCCTAATGGGATGTTGCACCAATGAGTTTAGAATTTCAGGAATCCTGCAATGCAAACAGTACAATAAAATGGTAGAGCATACCTTATAAACTTCCCTTGGCAACAGTAATTAGAAAACTTCGTAGTGTCGCCAGAAGGTGCAATGTAATCTACATCACTCATTTCAATATTCATATAACTAGAAGAAAAATATCACGCTACATGAAACAGAAACACTTCATAAAAAAACCCAAGATCTTTGCAAGCATGATTTTATAACTGGTGAAAGTAAAAGGTTCCAGGCGGACCTGGAAAAAGTGCCCGAACCTACGAACCTGGTTCGGGGGAAAGCCCCTGCCAGCTCCATAGGAGCAATACATAAGGTTTGGGGAAATTCTATTAGGTTCGGGGGAAGGTTACAACTTTTTCCAGGTCCGGTTCCAGGTATTATCCTGTCTATTGTGCTGCTGAATTTGAAAACATTATCAAACACTGGTCCCCAATAAAAATAACTGGTCTGCAAATTAAAAAGGACCGGTTTATATATTATTATACCAGGGGTTCATCTAGAAAGAAAATGGGTCCGTTTAAGGACCCTTCACAAAAATCTAGTCAACAAAAAAGGACCCTTCACAAAATTACAATTCCCTAAAACGGACCCTTTACAAAAGTCTTAAGATCAAAAGTGGTTTGAAAATTGTATTTAAAATGTGTTTCTATCATTTCATAATGGAATTTGCCAAAATTTGGGACCATTTTAGAAGTTATGAACGCTGTGCTTGTACTACACGCCCTTCATTTTCACAAAACTCGATTTGATTTTTCACAAAATTCCATTTAACTTTTTCACAAAATTCCTAAAACAGGACCCTGAAAGAAAAAACTGGATGAACCCCTGTATACAGTATAACTATTGCACTGAATGTGAGTACCTACCAATAATGTTTAAAAATTAATACATATTCAATAATATTTTTCATTTTTCGCCGGGGGCTCCCCTATCCCATATCGCCACATTTCAGGTTCTGTCAAAAATATGCACTTGCTTCACCAAATGCACTTAAAATACCGCTATCACTTTACAACTCGTCTAGAGATTTTTAAAAAACACTGCTTGAACTGGAGGGTGGGATAATTTTTCACCACACACACTGGTCGGGCGGACCAGTGATTTTCTGATTCCACTGGACCGAGCCATTTTTTAGTTGTCCCGGACCAGCAATCCACCGCAATTTCGAACACAGCCATTGACTGTTCTATAGCTGTGCTGCTGGATTACACGGCCGCTGAATGGTCGACAGGATAATACGTAAGTAACAAATGAAACAAACCCACCTCAAATAATGGTCTTTTTGGCATGGTGGTAATGTAATTTTGTAAATTTGTCTCCTTTTTGTTTCAACTCATTTTCAGACAAATGGGATTGACTTTTAGTTACAGAACATAATTTTAAAGGGGAAAAACTGTACAAAACTCATCACCAAAACTTCAGCAGGGAGTTGAACCTTATATAAGCACCTGAATGCACGTCACACACCCTTTAGTAATATAATTTATATCAGTTTTATAAATTTTAAAAACACTTGTAATTGAGTAATAATTCAGCCAAGAACTTTGGAAAGATTAACCCCCAAAAGTTAAAAAAAATTTAGGGTTTTCTTTACATTTTTCTCATTTGCATAGTTGGATAAAACAAAAAACTCTCTACGCACAAAAATTCTTTCAAATATTTTCTGCAAACTAATTTAAATGCCCCTAGTGTTTTGAATTTTGACTTAAAAACATATATTGACAGTCCCATTGTTTTTCCTAAATACTCTAATAATGCTTCATAAGCAACAACAATAAGAAAAAATAAATAATTTTATTTACCAAAAATTTTAATAGACGACATTAGTGTGACGTCACTTGCTTGTTTGGAAACGTGTCGATTTCAATGTAATTGGTTCCGTGATTGGAAGTAAATTCATATGGATCCAATCATGGATGGAATCAACGTTTCCAAACAAGCATGACTATGTCGTCTATTACTATTTGAAAAGATTTCCTGCAAAATTCTAAGACTAGCTGCGCTCGGCATGTGCTTTTATATTATCTATGTCCAAGTATGCTCAATTGATGAAACTTAGTAAAAAAGCAGGACTTACGAGGGACATTCAGTCAGCAGGACAAAGAGGCAAAAAGCAAGATGTTTGGTCACCTTACTTTACCCACATCACCAGGGCCATATCTAAGGAAGAGGGGTTCAAACCCCTACCGAAATTTTGACACAATTTTTATACTGTTTTTTCCTTGAAATGAACAGTCCTCTTCAGGTGTAACCAAAGGGTCTCAAAATGATTCCGAACCCTACTATTATTATACCCAAAATTTTTCTGCAGGAGGACCCCCAAAAACGCTCCACAAAATTTTGAAACCTATTAGTAGTATGTACAGTTTTTCCTTCACCAAAATTTATCTATAAGTAGAAATGCCAATCCCCATCAAAATTTTGCCACTTATTATACTTTCCTGTTTTTCCAAGGAAATTCTGCCACTTACAATGAACAGTGCTCTTGAGGTGAACAATCGAGTCTCCAAATTGAGCTAAAACTCAATTTGAGGGGCAAATTTCCGAACTTTTTTTAGGGGGAGGCCCCCTAGACCGCACTTGTTTACAAACAATTTCAAAATTTAAATACTACATTTAAGTCATCTAAAACTTAATGCATAAAAGTATACTAACAAGGAAGAAAAAGTGAGGTCAAAACCACTCCCGAAACAAAAGTCTGGTTATAGCCCTGCCACATCCTAACAGCAGTTCAATACTTATAACTTTGTGGAAATTTTATTCTCAAAATCTTAAGAAGGCATTTTTATTTAGAAGTTTGTAGTTCATTGCTTACATGTTTTTTTTTCCTAATATAAAAACAATAAAAAGTAGTAGTAGGTACACCAAAAATATTATTTTAGATATTACGATTTTAAAAATTGTAATCAGTACTTATGAACGAGAAAATATTATGAATATTAACATACCCATCAACACTTTCAATTTTCCCACAAACGTTTGTTTCATCACGAAAATCAATTTTCACGCGATTTCCTTTTAGTCCTTGAATAAAACATACTAAAGTTTTATTGGAGATAGCTTTTTCTCTGGCAGACAAAGACATTTTAGAAAATATAAGTTCTGATAATGGTATACAGATAGTGCTACTAAGCTATTCAATTCAAGAATTCACTAATTCGAATTTAATTCAATTTTCTATGTTCTTTTCTTACATTATTTCATTCAAATTCGAATTTCCTTTCGTTTCGTTTTGATTTTTCATGAGACGGTTACAGGTACTAAACAAAGACCCAGATGTACTTTCAGAAAACTGAATCAACCAAGTGATAACCGTATTCTTATTCTTTCAAAACTCTTTAAAATCTTTAATAATTGTGAAAGAAGATTTCATGCTCATAAAACTACTTCATTCTTTCTGATTCTAAATGGTAAATTGGTATAAAAAGATTGTTCAACTTATCTAGTTGAAATCCTTCCACACTAATCAACCAACCAACCAAATAATCAACTCAACTAAACCACTCAACCCAGGTTTAATTATTTCTTTTCATCTTGTTTTGTCAACACCACATTATTTTCAGCTGTGTGAATTCAACGGTGAATTGCTTGTAAATTTTGCTCTGAATTTCAAATTGCTCTACTAGTTATCTGTCTCGGGTAAGAATTTTTAAAGCTTACTTCGAACAAAGTGCTACAGTATTAATTTTCTCCGATTTATGCCTTTGTCCAGTATGCCCCCATTTATTCTCCTTCTTGGTTATGGCATTATACTTCGTGCTAATTTTCAACGAAATTAAATTTGGTATACATTTCTGTTTTAAAGAATTAACTTATTTTTTTTGTTTGTTTCCACTAAAACGTACCAAATATAACCAGGGGTCTGTCCAGACTTTTTGTGGTACAGCTTTAGAAAAGGTCCGCTAGCCACCATGTTTAAGTTTAACCACAGCTCAATTTATGACCGACAACCATCGAGATCTAATTTTTATTAGATATAATATTCCGTAATCGGGATTCCAAATTTGGGTGATAACCATTTCAATGTGAAATTGGCTTCTACCAGCAGGGATTTAGATGTAAAGTCTGTCTGTCCTCGCTTGGCACGTGTGGCAAACCTAAAATCAGTACCCACAGCAGGAAAAACAGTGGTGAGTGCACTAAAAAAGCCATAAGGATGGTTATCTCACTTCTATTAGATACCCGATACCCTGCACTTGCCATTGCTTTTCCTGCTGTGGGTACTGATTTTAGGTTTGCCAATCTAATAGTACAATTAAATCTCTATACTGACAACACTTAATTATGTTGTTGTGGGAGCTGTGGTTAAACATGGAACACATATTTCTAAAGCTCTTCCACCAAAATGTCTTATATTCAATGGGAAATTGACTGATCAACCTATATTCCCAAAAATAAATTTCCATCCAAGCCACAATACAATTATGAATGTGTGGTTGAAATGCTCCATATCTCCTGTAGTGAAAATGCTCTCATTTGGCAAAATATGTTTAGAGTTATCCATTACTAAGTGAAATATTACATAGGAACATCAGTCATAATATGTTCTCATTCTTCTTTTTTCAATGGTGGAATCAATGTTATTTCTAGGATTTTTTTGGAGGAGTAAAACCTTCCTTTACTTTTTCAGGGGATTTCACCAAATTTTGATAACATTAAGCGAAATGTTGATTACATAAAATGATACATTTTGTGTTAAGTATAATAGGAGTGATCGTGACCGGTTAATTTTGATAACGTTAACCGTGATCACATTAAGCGGAGTCGACTGTACGTTATAATATTTTTACACAACTAGAAAAGAGAATTCTCTTCATAAAATGTATTTTAAAATTTTCTTGTCTTTCAGTTGCATCATGTCTTATATGTTAGAGCATCTCCATAATGGATGGCAAGTTGATCGAGCTATTCTGTCAGAAGAGGATCGTTTGGTAGTCATTCGCTTTGGGCATGATTGGGACCCCACTTGCATGAAAATGGATGAAACTTTGTACAAAATTGCTCAGCGAATCAAGAATTTTGCTGTGATCTACCTTGTGGACACCACTGAAGTACCAGACTTTAACAAGATGTACGAGTTGTATGATCCATGCACGCTCATGTTTTTCTTCCGAAACAAGCACATTCAAATTGATTTGGGAACTGGTAACAACAATAAAATTAATTGGGCTATAGAAGACAAAAATGAAATGATTGACATTTTGGAGGTGCTGTACAGGGGCGCTAGAAAGGGTAGAGGTTTGGTCATATCACCAAAAGATTATTCCACTAAGTACCGATATTAATTCATCTTTGATCTGTTCTACTCTTTGTTAAAAACTTTCATTTCATATTTTAAATTTTGTTTTAAGATAAGGTAGAAAGGTTTTGTATATATTAAATCTGACTCATCAATAAAATTCCTAATCAGCTTTTTTCTTTTAAATATACTTGCCAATACTATGTTTTCGTTTTTTTTTGTATGATGTAGATTCATGTGCTTAGATTGTGTGTTTTTCCCTTTAACTTCCTTGTTCAAATTTTTCTAATCAAGTAAATTTAAGGATTTTATCAAATATTAATTTCAACACAGTTTAGAGTTATTTTATTTTACTGGTGTCACAAATTATTTTTTATTCCCTTTTCACATAAATAGATGATTAAATTCAAACTGTTGAAGGAATTTTCATTAAAGTAACAAGATATGAATTGACTCATAACAAGTTTCAATAATATAGTCCTTTTTTCAAAATAAAATTGCTTTTTCTATGTAATTTATTGATTAGAAGTTAAAATAAAAACATCTTGTAATAAAGTTTGTCTTTTCGTAGTAGGTGGTTAGTGCTGATGTTGTGATCAGATTCTTTCATAAAAGATGTTAAAGCTGCAGCTCTGCACTTATTTTTCAATTCAACCAAATTTTGTGCTTTCTTGTTTAGCTTGAGATTTTCAAACATTTCTATGAAATCCGTAATTGCAGGATTTATGCTGTTAAAAAACTAATTTTTGGAGCTACCCTGGAAAAGTAGCACCCCTGTTAGAGTAATCTCAAATGAGCCAGGCCATTCACTCCCTAGGGTTGGGGAGGTATAGAGAGAGCCAAACTGGTTACTTCTCGACAATAGCTACCCCACCTCTCTTCCCTTTTCTTCGAAAAGAAGAAGCTTAAGTAGCCAAGCTAGCTACATAAATTTCCCATTCCCAACTGTCTACAGCAGGGGTTCTCAAACTTTTGAACATCGCGACCCACTTTTTATGAACAGAATCTAACGCGACACACCTCATCTTTAATTAAGGTAGTATTAATTATTTGCAGGGCATAGTTAAGTTTGGTTCTCAACTATTTTACTTGCAATAATTAAATGTATGCATTAGAGGTTTAATGTTTTTTTTGTTGAAAATTAAGTGATAGGATTTGAAACTCAGCGCATCATTATTATTATTTTGTCTGCAACTGCAACACTGACTCTCACAATAAAAAGGGGGTGTGGGGGGTCCTCCCCAAGCAAGGTTTTTACAATTTTATGCTTAAAATCAGCTTTTCAACTTGTTTTTTAGTAATCTGAGGTTAATTTACAGTTACAACATTGCTTAAGAAAATTCCCAAAATTTGTAATTTGGTTCCCAGTAGGGTGTGTGCCACCATGTTTAGAAACTGATTTGAATTAATTTCTTGAATCTTTCTATTATTTGAATGAATATTTTGCATCACCAGCACATTAAAGTAACACAAGTTTTTCGTAACTTATCTTTTACTTTCAAAACCAAGTTATTTTTTTAACTTATTCTTTTTTACTTTCTGGTAAAGCCAACATCCTGTTCGTAAAATTATAGAAATACATTTATTCAAAATACTGTTGCGACCCACCAAAAATTGACTCGAGACCCACCAGTGGGTCACAATCCACAGTTTGAGAACCTCTGGTCTAAAGAATAAAGACAGACGACACACGAAAGACAGACCTGTGGCTTATAAAATAAGGACATTGACCACATCATTAAGTCACCAATTATACAGAACAGTAGACTCTTGTTTAATTATTTGAGTTTATATTAAATTAAAATTAAACTCAAAAAATTGTCTTGTTGAATTTTGCAACTAAGACAAATAAGATGTTAAATAAAATAGTTGCTTGAATTGACTGATGCTGTTTCATAGTTAAATCTAAAGTTTTATCACTGTGCATTGTATTAGATTTTTCTTTGTACAACTTCATACGTTGCTAATTCCTACAATATGGAACACTTTACTTGCGAGTCTAATCTCAATATTCTTGCCATTCTTTTAGGCTGTTTTTTAGGCACTCTAATTAAGCTATGAAACTATTTTACTTAGTAATAACAATTTAAAACCTTTAAAATAGTACACAATTCTTGATATATTAATAGTTTCTAATAATTATTTGCAAATATCCTCTGGATAATGATGTGTTTAATGATTGAAATACTCTGAAGTAGTAATGCTTTGGTTTATACTAATATTAACTTCAAAGAAACAGTATTTTTCTTGTTAAAATGAGAATATATCTGATAAATATTAAAAAAAATTATATATATCCAATTACATTAAAAATATCCAATATATATTTTACTATTTATATTAATATCATGATATTTACTAACCCTGCTCTCCTCTACATTAGCATTAGACTACGTACTATGCATGTGAAAGAAATTAAGTCTGTTTTACACAAAGCGCTTTAATAACTAAATGTAAAGTATAATGCCATTAAGTTTTTAAGTACATAAAAATCAAGAGTAAATGATACCACTGTTACAACCCTAAGTTGTATTTTTCATTCTAACATATATCGTCAGCTTAGAGAAGAAAGGCAATAAGTCACTTCTGTCTGAACTACTCTATATGAGGTTGGGCCAAATTTGGCAATGCAGGATGCTTTCTTTTGCAGTATGGAATTTCATCAACAAGCAATTATTATTTAAGCTTGGTGAGATTTTAAGATCTGCTCGTTTATTGGCGCTATTCCACCACTTTCAAAAGATTAACCAAAAGTGACTTACAGCCATATTCATAGCCATCAGCGTCGAGGTTAACCAGCAGTTAAAGAAAGAAAAAGTAGCTTTCCGTTGACTCTGATTGGTGGAATTCTTCTTTGACCGAGGATTTAACACTGACGCTGATGGCTGTGAATATGGCTGTTAGTGTCTTTCTCCTGTAAGCCAGTGATATGAACATTTTTGAAGTCTAACAATTTCAATGATTGAGTGAAGTGAGTGATTTAATTATTTAAGGAAGAAACAATTTGGATCACAAAATAGTATTTAAAAAACTTGATTTCATTAAAAAATACAACTGAACCTGTTTTTATGGGAGAAATAGAAACCCCAACCATAAAAGAATTGGGATCATTTTTTTATGCTTAGGTAGCGCTTTTAAATATATTTCAAAATGTGTGAATTTTTGGGTCTTTTTTAATTTGTATGTTTTTTCATAGCCACATGTTGCTTTTTTTCTTAAATGCTCTTTAATTCCTAAATACACATGATATGAAATTTTTGTTGAACCACTATCACATACACATAAACAATTGCTTGACAAAAAGGAAAAATCACTGCATAAAAGCAGGTTCACTGTAAAAATTAATGGTATTATTTACTCATTAACCATTTTGTTAATCACAGAAATGTTTAAAAAAGTAACTTAGCACTAAACTACATATTTTCTTGCTCTTCTTTTGTTATAGTTTATCTTCTTTTTGTCAAAATAGTCAACTGTTCAATACATAAATACCAAATGCACTAATGTTTGTTTCAGAAAATATTTCAGAAAAAAAATTTAAGACTAATACCTTTTTCACTTCTGGAGTTCTTATGTAACAGTGTAAAAAATTTCAATGTGTCATGGATGTGACATATCACAGTTTAGTTTCTAGTTTAGGCACACCACTGAGTAACAAGTTATTAACAAATATAACAATAATCAGATCTCAAAATAGTTATAAAACAGTACAAAATACCACATTTCAAACAAGAAATTGTAATTTGTCAATATTTTGGACATCAAGGCATTTTAAGTAATATCATAGCATAAGTTATAATCGTCTTTAACAAATGAATAATAATACATGTCAGTACATACACAAAAAATGAGTAATATAGATGTGATTTATCAGATCAAGAATGGACATGGAGGTTATTGCAAAATTAAGTACATTCAAAGAAAAAAATGTTTACAGTTTATTAATATAAAATTTTTAGAGTTTAACACCTTTAATAAATTTCTCCAGAGAACTGCTGTTTTTATTTTAAAAGTCTAAATATACTTATTATACAGTAAACAAATATTTTAAGTTTTTCATTGATTTAATCAAAACATCATCTCTACCCAATAGAAAAAAACAGGTACTTATTCGTTAGCCGGCCGCAAGCAAAAAGTCGCCAAATAATGTAGACTGAATTAAGGAATTCTCTGTTCCAACGGTCGCCTCCTGCAAAAGAACATCTGCCTCTGGCACATTCGTTTCGTTTTGTCATTTGCTTCGCTTGGCGAGCGTTTGGTTCACAATTGGCGACATTTGTGCCCGGCTAACGGATAAGTACCAAAAAATAAAATACTCGTAAAATTGGATAGACTTTAAGAACGCTTTAACATCAATAAGTGTTAAGTATAAGTAGGGGAAAGCAATTTGATACCAGTAAGTTTCAAACAAATATGCTGTCCTAATTGAAGTATTTAAAACTATTCCCTAGTATGTATTTGGCAACTTTTATTCTTAAAGAAAAATATGAGAGTGAAACATATAACACTAATAAATTAATGACTACTTTTGAATGGTTATGTATTAAAATTGGCCTTCAAACAGGAAATAAAGGAGCTTTTTAGGGGATTTCAATAGATTTTGATAACATTAAGTGATATATTGATAACATTAAACAATACATTTCGCATTAAGTTAAATAGGAGTGATCAGGACCCGTCAATTTTGATTACATTAACAGTGATCACAATTAGCGGAGTCGACTACATTGAAAAATAGTGTAAACATATTTTTTCCCGTTACACAATAAAAATACAATCACAAAATGAACACAAATCACTAACCTTAACCAAAATACTGACTAAAATCAGTAAAATAATGTTATAAAGATGTTCTATATGCCAATGCCATTGATTTTAGACCAACTTAATTTGTATTAGAATTTTCATTTTAACTCAATTTTATAATTATCAAATAGTAGTAACATAAAAGTTTTTTATAATTCTTTAGATAATTTAATACCAAGATTACCAGTTATTGTATGAAAATATGGACAAGGGAACGTTAAAAAAACCTAATAAAAACAAATATTGCCCAATTGTAATATTTTCTATTCAATTTTCTATAACCAAATTTAATGGCACATAAAAGAAATAAAGATTCTCAGAGATACATACATGTATATAGGCTCCAACATCAACCCAATGTTGCCAGACTTATTGACAAAAAAGTATGTAGACTTAAGCCCTAAAAGCCATCAATGTAAAATTTTAAAAGCCAAACGTTTCAATAAATAGTTAAAATACTGACAGCTAAAAAAAATTATTATCCTATAGCACCAAAACAAAATTTTTTTCATAAGGACCTTTCAAAATGAGCTTAATCTAGCAACAGTGCATCAAGCCTTAAAAATGATAGAAGCATATATATCAGGTTACATTGGACTGTCAAAGCACAAAATAATGCTACTAGTACTGAGAAAGAAAGCAAGAATTTTTTTTAGGTGTTTTTATTACGCGATAAAAAGTTACCCCAAAATAAAAAATGGATTTTTTCCCCGTAATCCTATCAAGAAAAATATTTATAACTATTCTAACTTACTTTTGTAACAGCCTAAATTTGTAAATTTGAAAGGATTATCATTGAATAAATTAACATAAAAACATTTTGTGCTTGTATTAAAGGCCAGGGTTGCTGATTTTTTTGATTTTTTTAAAAAAATCGGATTTATTTGATTTAAATCGGATTTTTTTTATTTAAATCAGATTTTTTTGATTTAAATGAATTACTAGCTCTGAACTTCCCAAAACTGGTTAATAATTTACTGATATTGTAATATCTATGTTATATAATAGTTTAGCATTACTTAATATCCCAATATTTATCTATTTTAAGCATTAATTAAATGAATTAATTAAGGGAAGTAGTTTGCTACCATTTCATGGTGAGATGCCCAAACCCATCCTAAAATAGTGAATGAACAATTAATTGTACAATCAGTTACTAAAATTTTTTTATCTTTCTTTCTATAACTATTTTTACCCAATTGTGAAACCAATTTTTAACAGAAATGGTGACGATTTCTAAAAAAAATTTATGCATCAATTTTATGTAAAAATTTTAATTTCAATAATTCAGTTGAATTACTTTCACTAAATGTATTGTACATTTATTTCTTTAAAATAATAATTAATTACTTATACAAATTAAATCAAATAAGCAACTTATTGACAGTCATGTACACAGAGTATTCGCTGTAGTTATGTTAAAAAAAAATAATAGAGTTTATAAGTTATGAAGAAGAAGAAGAAGAGTTTGGAAAACATGACTAAAACTAAAGCAAGCTTTCGATAAAAATCATTCTCATGCTTGTACAAAAAGGGGATGTATACCTGAAAAAAAATTAAAGATTTTTAATTCTAGTTTAATTTATCAAAATTATTGATTCCAAACGCTGCTATTAACCTCTTTTCGTTGTAAATATTTTTGTAATTGGTAGTACAATTTGTTCTTGAAATTTCAGGCAATTTTATGTAGATAGAGGAACCTAAATCTATCTCCCAGTTATTTTAAGCAACTGCAAATCTTAAAAAATAGTAGAATTTAAAAAAAAATTGAAATGCAAGTAACCTCGCAAAGCATTTTAAAGCATACAACTATTTTTTTTTATTTAAATTGTGGCAGTTTAACATTTTTGATTTAAATCAATGATTTTTTTAAAAAAAATCAAGTGATTTAAATCAACTTGATTTAAATCAAGCAACCCTGTCAAAGGCATGCCAGTTATTCAAGTAAATGCTACCACTTTTTAGTTAATTTGATTTTGGTTATTAAATCAATTGATAATTGTTGATTGCTTAATAAAAGGTAATATCTTTGATCAGTTTTAGTGTTGCCATCCAACCAAAATCAACTAACTAAAGTATGGTAGGTCACACACTACATCAATAACAGAATGACTGTGCACTTAACATTACACATTTTAATCAGAACAAAATTAAAGAAGCAGTGTAGATAGTAGAAAAGGAGTTCAGACTATCTCTATCAGCTTTACATTTTTACAGAGATAATATAAATATTAATCAGATATTATATTTAACAGTTTTCAATAAAATAATACTCTTTTTAAAATGAAAGCTACTTTTTTGTAAGGAATGTGTAAACTAAGTAAAAAAATACACAAAGCATACAATATAAGGATACAGATTTTTGAGGGGAAGACCATTTAGGTAAAAAAAATAATGAGATGGCATGGACTGAAAAAGATTTGCCATAATTTTAGTTAAAACTATTTTTTATAGTATTATAAAATGAACAAATGTGAATTGATTTGATAATTTTTTGAATCATTCAAATACATATTTCTGGTCAAACATTGTTTGTTAAGATCTGAAACAAGCAGTTTACGTTGGTGCGTGTGGGATTAACTTTGTGCGTTGTAGTTTTCTCCCTCATGAATGTGCATGATCATTGATCACTGCCAAATCTGGTAACCAGAGTGCTAATGCCAGACAATCTTGGCAACAGCTGGCTCTATAGAATTTGAACCCAATGTACAGCTTATTTCCCTTCCTCACTCTATAGGAAAAATCCAGTTCAATCCAGTTTTTGTTTTTAATTTTTCAGTGAATTTTTGGTTCTTAATACTTAACTATTAATTTAGCATAGCTATTTGGTACTTTTTAATTAGGTGGGCACAAGTATTGCTAATCAGACTTTATTAGCAACATTTTATAAATTACACATTACAATATAAAAACAACACTGTTAGCTGAGATACTTCAGATAGTTTTTGATTTTGCTTGCTCATAGAGAGCTGGTTTTATTGAGTACTTAGATGAGTTTGCGAGTTTACAATTCCCTAACCAATGGTAGCCCTATAATAATATGCTAGCCAATAGTAACCATCATTATCATCCCGTCATGGAAACATTGCTTTTCCTGCATATCACAGTTTTCACCTAATTTCCATAGACTTTGGAGGGTATGATATTGTCACCAGCCAAAATATTTGTTACTAATCACATTTTGATTTGTAGATGTTTTTTTTTCTTTATAAACTTACGCAAAAATTTCCCCACAACTGCCTGAATTTCCCCCAAACCGCGTTCGGGCTTTGAACATATTCTGCACCTGTTATATTTGGTTTTCGGTGTTAATAAAAGGTTATGTTACGAGTCTAAAATGAGACTTGGCAGAGTTAATTTTTTTGAGTCGAAAAATCTATTTTTGTAAATTTTATATTATAAAATGTAAAAATATTAAACAACCACTGATGAATAGTAAAGGAAAGGACGGAAAGGGAATCATAAACATACATACCTATCTAGGCTACCAATAAAATCAGAAAATAGAAGTTAAAGCAGCTTCCTGAGAGGAAGAAATGGCTCTACCTATAGTTGAACTATCTCAGCTTCCTTTCTCCCCTCCAATATAATTGTCTCATCTTTCAAAAGCATGTAACCCTTTTACCCTCTGGCTAGGTAGTACTTTTAGGTGTAAAATTTATACAGGGGGATAAAAAAAGTACCTTACCATTAACCAAAAATTTTAAATCCTGCATGGGAAATAAAATTTATACAGGATGTTTCAGAACTAGATGTAAATACTTATAAGGTGGTTAGAAGGAACCTAGACGTGCATATTCTGAATAGGAATGGGAGTGCAGATACACATTAAAAAATTATTAGTATAAAAAAAATACTTTCCCAAGGCCCATTTAACCATCTTTTTACTCAATTATTTTTTGTTTAGTTAAACGGGCCCAAGTAAAATCAGTTTTTATAACGCCCTCATAAAACTACATTACGTCCCAGCTCTTTAACAGTGCATAAGCAGTTTGCACTATTCCCCTCCTGTTCAAAATATGCTTATCTAGGTCCCTTCTAACCACCTCATAATATT
The DNA here is from genome assembly GCA_963680715.1 of Tetragnatha montana. Lineage (NCBI taxonomy): Eukaryota > Metazoa > Arthropoda > Arachnida > Araneae > Tetragnathidae > Tetragnatha > Tetragnatha montana. Next base: position 18,495,846 of record OY796681.1, read on the forward strand.
TTACATTTAGTTCTGAAACATTCTGTAGCCAAGGATAGAGTTAGGTTTGATGACTCTCTCTTCCATATAACCGAGGTGATAATTCTACATAAAGATATCCATATAGTATAACAGAAATAAAACAATTCAACTTTCTGAATACCCAAACACAACAAGTTTATCATGATAAACCATAATTCAAATTTAACAACTGTTTAAAATATCATCCTACTATACATTCAAATTTAAATAAAAACATCAGAATTTTTGTATAAATGATTAACAGTAGATATATTAAAACATTTCATGGCCTTTTTTTTAAATTCAAAAATAGAATAATTTGAGACACTTTTGAGATTAAAATATTGATAGCATATTTTTTCTCCAACTAAGAGCAACCTTACCCACAAAAGCTAACAAAACAAATAAGATTTCATTTAACCTCTACCCATTACAATCATGTCTTACAAGTTCCTTTCACAAATACTTTTAAACCCTTTCCGTACAAGCACAAACATTTTGTCCTTTTATATAAATTTAACAAATTGCTTACAATTTTGAAAATTGCTTTGCAATTAAATTTGCCCTTAGTTAATACAGTAGAGCCCCAATTATCCGCGAGTGCCACGGAAAAAAAATTTAATTACGAACCTTGTTTCCAAACCAAGAGACTGATTTTTTATAAAGGAGTAACTGAACACTCTTTGTTAACAGTACAGTATATTGTTTTTTGTTCTTTATTTTAGTGATTTAGATGTACCCCAGCAAAGGTTTCTACTGTACTGTACATAGTTTAAAAATTTTACATGTTATGTTTTTTGTACAATAAAACATAGTATTTATGCTGAAATATTTTTTCGAGTTTTCACCTCATTGTTAGGTTTTTTTTCGGGTTATCTGCGATTTTCGCTATCCACAGTACCCTTGCTACCGAATTTCTCGGATAATCGGGGCTCTACTGTATTTTAAAAAAACAAGGTAAGTATAAAAATTAAGAGTTAATACTCAAGTATATGGCACCATTTCAATGCAACAAGCAACAGAGACACACTAAAAAGGCATTTTAAGCGTTATTTAAGTTTAAATAAGTCAGCTCTATTCAATTTGGTTCTTCAAAATGATTTCGCCATGGCTAATACAGGAAGCAAATCGAGCAGCTTCAGGATCTTTGTTGGCAGTGCACATTGCAACCACTTTGGAATCTTTGATGTAATAAGCAACGAACTGCAGGTTTTCAACATCACCCTTAATAACAACTTCATCAAATTTGTGGGCATAACCAGCATAACGAAAATTTTTGCCACACATAGCACTCCAAAAGAATGGCACAGTATGGAGTACAGAGTTCTTTCCAATCATATTCAATGCAGCTGTACGACCATGTGCAAGAGCCATCTGCCAATGACTTATATTCACTCTTATACCTTCATATGTTGTTAAAGGAAATTCAATAATATCTCCAGCAGCATAAACTCCTTTTACATTAGACTCCAACATTTCGTTGACTTTAATATAGCCTTTATCATTCATGCTGATACCAGAATCTTTCAAGAACTCTGTAGCAGGCTTGACTCCGATTCCAATGATGCATGCGATAGCTGGTATCTTTTCACCAGTAGTTAATTCTATGCCTGTTAATTTTCCATTCTCTCCTTCAAACTTAGCAATGGTCTCACCACTGTGGAAGATTACCCCTTTTTCTAAAAACAAATCTTTGATCCTCTTCCCTATCTCTTCACCAAAGACATTTGCAAATGGAACAGGACTGCGCCCAATCAAATGGATGGTCTTGGCTTTTCCAATCAAATATGATGCAACTTCCATTCCAATGAAGGATGTACCCACAATAACAACTGAAGCATCCTCTCGATGAGATACATGTTCCACAATGGATTGGCCATCTTCAGGAGTTCGGAGATAATATATATTCTTCAAGTCTGATCCAGGAGCTTCAAAAGGTACAGGGTAACCACCAGTAGCAATCATGAGAGAATCATACTTAACTTTCAGTTTTCCATTATTACAAGCAACCCACTTTTCTTTGGTGTCTACTGATGTTACCTTAGTGCTCAGCATAACTATTATGTCGGCAGATTTATAAAAGTTTTCATCCCTAAGATAAAGGGAAGAAGCTTTGCTGTCAAGGGCTTTGCTTAACTTGGGGCGATCATATGGCAAATTCTTTTCTTGAGTGATCATAATTATCTTCCCTGTAAATCCTTCTTGTCTTAGCGTTTCACAGCAAGTTTCACCAGCAGCTCCTCCACCAATAATGACGAAAGTGGTAGGGTTAGCATGAGAATATTTTACCATTGGTTTAATTCGCTTGTTGTTTTTAAGAGCTGTTGCGGGAGCTCTGACTTTTACATCTCCATCATCAACGGTAACTTCGTAGCATGGCAAACTGTCGAGTCCCGGGAAATCTTCAATGTCACCGGTCTTGCTATCGAAACAAGCTCCGTGCCAGGGGCATCGTATTTTACCCCCGATCAGAACACCATTTTTCAATGGAGCACCATAATGGGTGCATTTCGTTCCCAAAGCTGAATAAGTTCCGTTTTCTTTTACCAATAAAACTTTCGCATTCTCACCGATTTCGAACTCTGCCATGGTTCCATCTTGGAATTCGTCATCCTTGCAAACAACTTTTTCGACATACGATTTGTTGTCTTTAGAAGTAGTTGGCACATCACATTCGATTTTATACTCCCTTTTCTTTGATCCTAAAGCACCCATCTCGCACGTAATCCAGAAGATATGATTTTCAGAGTACGATCCAAATACAACCTTTCACAGTTTGTAAACACAACAGCAACAAGTGGGCGTGGCGTCTCGCCCTAAAAATATTTCCGTCACAGTTAAAGTGAAAATGCAGTTACAAGCTAAAATTAGTACCTATTTCACAGATAACTGCAAACCAAGGTTTGTAGAGAGAAATAAAGGTTACTAAATAAAGGTTAGCGAAACTTCTCCAGTCAGATCTTCCAAGCAAGAGGTACGAATCTATTCAACTGCTTTACCAAGTCATTAGCATGATGTCATGAAATTGAAGTTTTTACTTTCTCATTTCTCACACAAGAAGTTTTTACACAAGAATCTTTAGTTCTCGTCAAGTCAATGCTCATCTCTATTTTCATTCGTCAAACGAAACCCACTGAGCCGCCCAGCGGCCCAGCCCCCATGCTTTATTTTTTCATGAGAACCAATCACTGTAGAGATGAGGAACGGTTCAGCAAGGACTACAGAAACTTTTTCAGCAAAAAAAAATCATAATCATAATCAAAATCATAATAATTGAATTCTGCAATAGACGACATTAGTCATAACGTCACTTGCTTGTTTGGAAACGTAGATTCCATCCGTGATTGGTTCCGTACGGATTTACCTCCAATCAGGGAACCAATCATGGATAGAATCAACGTTTCCAAACAAGCAAGTGACGTCACACTAATGTCGTCTATTGAAAATGGATTATTCATGGAATCATTCATCAGCAATTAACTTCTAGATAATTGATAGGAAGTCCAAGAGCATACCGACCACATTTACTCATTTACTATTATTCAAACCGCCGGGGTTCCCAAACATTTGAACATCGTGGCACTTTCTGGGGGGTCCCTCCCATGGGCGCACATATTATGTTTGAATTAAGGAGGGGGGCCAAGAAAAATTTTGGCAAGTTTAACCTGTCAAGCGCGTAACTAGACTTAAGTGTATCTTTTTTTAAGAGGGGTTTGGTTCATAATTATTTCAAAGGGGCTCCTCACGAGTACTGGAGTTTCAAGAAAAAAGGGGGGGGTACCTAAGAGTCCTTCCCGGGTGATTTCTGAACTAGGATCGCTCCAACGCAGAGCCACAAAATTTCAAGTAAGAATCTAGTAAATAAATAGTGGTCAACATCATTAGAAACTATAGACATAGAGTATTTTCAGGTGACGTCACAACCGGCTATTTTCTTTTAACTGTGTACCTTCTGTATAGGGCTTTTAACTGTTGCTAAGGCCGTTGTTTATCTGTTGCTAAGGCGGTTTTTAGGTATGGGATCACGTGATTACAAATGCTCCAATAGAAGAATTCCACGGCTAGTCATTTTCTGTAACTGTTAACCTCTGTAGGGCAAAAAACTGTAACATCTTTTGTTGCTAAGGCCGTTGCTAGGTCCGAGTCATGTGATTGAAAATGCTCTATTTACATTTTGCTTTTGAATTAGCTTACAATCATAATAAAAAGATTAATACAGTTCAAAATTTAAAATGAAAAAGAAAAAGTTTAATAAAAACTGATTCATCATAGTCAAAGGAAGATTTTATGAAACTTCTCCAGTCCAAGGGGAGGCCCGGGCCCCCCTTATGTATGGGCGCCCATGGTCCTTCCCCAGAAAGATTTTTGAAATTTTAAAGCAGCGTTTCAATTCAACGCATGTTTATTTAGTATTCTGTTAATGATTTGCCGTTGCGAATTTTCTTTAGAAAATTCCCAATATTTGTAATTGGTCCCCTGTATGGGTGTGGACTGTGCAGTGCACCCCACTTTTAAAAAAACTGATTTAAATGAATTTTTTGAATCTATATTATTCGAATGAATATTTTGCATCACCAGCAAATTAGGAATAAAATATACTACTTTTACTCTGCCAGGCTCGTATTAATATTGCCGGCCCTTTGCAAAATGCTTTTCTTCGACCAAACCAAATCTAAATTGAAAAAAAAAATTACCTCGTTGTAAAACAGTAAGGGATTCCTTATCAGAAAATCCAAATTGGTCTATGTTGTTGACACAAGTAGTACACCCAGGAAAAAGCCGGAATCAAACCGATACCGGACAGTGCGCAGACTGCTAGCATGTTTGACTGCACGTAATCCAACCAAGCCATCCTGGCACCAGGTGGGATCTAAACCTGACAAAATTTATTGAAAAACGAATCAACCTCCAGGGCCACAGTACTGGCGAATCAATTAAAGAATGGATATCATCTTACAGAATGAAGAAAAATCTACAATGCACTCAATCCTACAAAATGAAATAGCACCTATAACTTGTCCTAACAAACTAACTGGCTCTACTGATGTCTTCCCACCGTGTCATAAGAGGAAAGAACTAATCATCAATCTTTCCATAGGGAATTGTGTAAGGAACAAGATGAACTCCCTAATCTCTTGGAAGGCTTTTTTTTGCTTGCAAATTTGGACTGCTTACGATCATATAATACTCCTACTCCATAATACTGCTACACAGCTATAGTCATACCACACAGAGTAATGTCATACCGCCAGGAGAAAATCTGACAAAACACCTAAACTCTGAAAAGAAGAACAGAGCCAAATGATAGGCACGCAGATTTTGTTCGAAAAGTTTGTTCATCGTTTATGAATTACAGTCACTTCTGAAATTGAATGGAAAAATCCGTTCCCATAACAATCGCAACAATATTGTAAGAAGTCAAAAGTTTTTCTCCTGGCAGTATGAATATAGAACAGAACATTATTATATCTTTGAAATATAAATCAAACTAATTAGTAAGCTAAGTAGAGATGAAAAGCAGTAGAATTACACAAAAATAGAAGGAATTAGTATATTAACCTAATATATAGTACCTTTGTAAAGTGAAAAACAACACCGTTATAGCATTCATTTACTAACCATAACTTAAACTAAAAACTTAGTGTTATTCATTGTGTAGTGTTTAGTGTAAGTAAAAAAAAATTATTGTGTCAATAAAAATTTAATAAAAAGTTTTTGAAAATTTTCGGGGTTATTTTTTTTTTTTGATAATCCAAAACCTTTATTTAACGCTATGTAAAGAAAGATTTGAATTAAAAATTATACTACCTATAGATTTCTTCTAGCCCCCGTTCCCCTTTGAACATTGACATGTAACATTGATAAAACATTGAATAGAAGTATTTACATTTTCATTCATTCAAGGAATTATTGAAAAAAAATCATTACAGCCGATTGTTTAGCAGTTTACATTCTGCCTCCTGCCGATTCTTATAGAAAAGATTAAAATGATTTTAGCTTAATGTGCTTAACAGTTATTATTTTCCTCAGAAATGCATAGATTGTTTACACACAAAAGAACCCATAGAGGTCTAACTGGCTCTTTTTGCCGATTTTTCTCAATATTTCTTTAAGAAACTTAACGGAAGATTCCAGATTCGGATTTAGCATCACCTCCTCGAGAGCTTATTGTTAACATGTGTACTTAGTAAATAACTTTTCAGGATATTCCATTATTTTAAAATTAAATTGATGCTATTTCCAGAGTGATCAGGGACAGCATACCCTTCAGAGTCTTATAGCTTTCCCCCAGGGTCTTCCCTCCCTCCTCCTCTGTCACTGATGGTAAGAGTGCAGGGGAGACAGGAGACAGTAGCTCTCACGATGAAGCCTTTTAATTTTCTCCCTGAGAAAAAACGAAAGAAAGCTTGCAGGAGAGACCAGTACTGTATTTCGGGAAACGGAGGATGGGATATAAGTCTATTTTAAGCTTCACGCACACACACACTCTTAAACTTGATATTCCGCATGCTTTACAGACGCGACATTTCGACTTGCTATCGTTGGATGTGTGATGACGAAAATTCCCTTGTAGATTCCCCAAACACAAACATTCGCTGAAGCTCTGGAAGCAATTGCGGGCAATGGTTGGTTTTAGAAATTATGGTTTGCTCCTGGTTTTCATTGGATTATCCTCTTTATGTAAGTTTTTTTCGGCATGCCTTCGTTCTTTTTATTTAGTTCTAAATATTAGTTGCGAAAAATGTTTTTCTTACTGAAGCCTTTACTTTGTTTTGGAGCGATTTTATATAAGGTTTCAGTTTTGTTAATTTTAATGAATAAGTGACCCCTTTTAGTGATGTACTTTTCCGTTAACTATTCCGTTAAAAATCGCCTAGCAATTTTGAACAGTTAAAAATTACCGAAAATTGCAAACCAACCGATTGTTATATCCATTTATATTGATAACTATAAAAAAATGTGACGATGTAAAGAATAAGATGAAATACAAGAGAAGGGGTATGAGTGATGCTTACGTAAGATGTTACTAACACTGCATTTTCGAAAAGCTCTTGTTTCTTGCATAAATAATTTCAAAATTCAACCAAAATAAGTTTTACAAAAAAATTACATTTTTAGGCACTGCCAAAAATTTTGTACCAAAAACAAAGGGAGGAAGTCCGGGCAGTGTCTTACGTAATTATGACGGGGGTTTGCAGCTTGCTTATCTTTGCTGACAAGGGGGAGGGGGTCAAAATTACCAAAAACATGCTTAAGTAATATTTAAACAGCCCCTAAAATATATTTGCTTTGAATATTCATTATGGACCATTTGAATTTAAATCAGTGTTTCTCAACCATTTATATATCAATATTAATCCAAGTAAATTTAAATTTGAAAAAAAAAAACGTAAAATAAAAGCGTGGGAAACTAATTAATTTTTTTCACTAACCAAGGAGGTAATTGATACCAATATTCCATTAATCGGTCAAAACTCTAGTGGTACATTTGACATATGTGAAAAAACAACATGCAGCAAACAAGTTGAGAAATACTCATCTGAATCAATCATGGATTTAAGGGGTTCTAAATTTGATGCAGGAAAACTTAAATCTATCGGATTGAGTTAAGATTTGACTCTAACTAATGTTAAAACCGAGAAAAAATTTAAATATTAATAAAAGAAATCTCTACTACCTATCAATCTTTCATTGGAATTGAAACGGTTTTTGCATTCAGTTTGAACAAACTAATTGCCACTTAAAATCGATTTTTTCCTGAAATGGTTTTCGTTCACAATCTCTGTCAATTGTTTGCATAATGATGGGTGTGGTGAACTTTGCGGGAAAACTGCCAAATAGAGGAACTTGTAATTTGATTTTTTGGAGAAAAAATTTTGATGAGTATCCACATTAAGTAACTATTTTGGATAAATGTAGCAAAAAAGTATAGTCAGTTATGACTTTAAACTAAACTGGTGACCACTAACATTGTTTCCTTATAGTTAAATTTTTAGTATTAAGAATAGTAGCATTATATTTATCTCTTTGTTTACTACCTTTTAAACATAGTTAATGTAAATTTAAAAGAATTATAGAGATAGGGGCTAGAAAATTTTATTGAGCCATTGTTTTGTGCTTTTGTGCTTCACTCCAGAATCTTCTATTAAAAAATTATGTCCCATTTGTTGCGTATCTACCCTTTATTTAGACTAAACTTCCAGTAAGGAGTACTATACAAGTTTAGCCTTGCATTTAAAGGACATTTAATGATAACTGTGTATGGACCCCCTTTTGAGCTTCTCGTCAATTTTAGAAAAAGAAATTTTGTATTTGTATCTGCTATTTGAAGAAACCAAATATGTTCACTTAAAAAATGCTTAATAGTACAATGATTTTATTCATTATGCATGTTCGACATAATTTTGTGCACCCCTGTCCCACCTGACAGGTGTAAGGCTTGACTTTTTCATATTAGAATGATGTAATCTCTATTGAATGTGAAAGTCTCACATTCTCTTTTCTTTCCTTAAGTTCTTTTAAATCCTCTTAAAACTAAAAATGGAGATTGAATGATTTTCATATTAAAACCAAATCTCAAATATGAATTTTATTTTATACAACGCAAAATTTTCATTAACTTATCACGAACAAAAATAAACTGTGGAGATTTTTTAAAAACAAAGACATTGAAAGATGTCCAAAAATTTGGAATTTTGTAGGATATTTAATTCAACCAATACAAAGTTATAAGTACCGAAACCTATTTATGTATTTTGATATTGAATTATACGCGATTTAGTTTTTTAATAATGATATGGAACTTATAATATAGTTTGGAATATAGTTTACATCTGAGATTTTTCAGGATCATCCTTTTTTATGTACTAAGTGTTAGGCATGCATTCGCTCTATCCTTCTGTTGTAACAGTTCCAAACATTCGTGCTCACATTTTCTGAAATCTTATATTGAATCACTCCAGATTTAATTTTTTCAGGAATCTTCTTAAACCACGGATAAAAGACCTCAGGTTTAAGAAAGGAAAAAGAAAAAAAAAAATCTTTTTAGAAAATTAACTAAAATAAAATAGCTTTTAAGAAAGAGCTTACTTTATTTTCATTACCTGTCGATTTCTTGGGTTGTTAGTGCACTGGCAAATACGGAATCTGCAACAGCAATTCACTATTCAAGTCTCTTGGTGTAGGACCTAACATTTCACTTCTATTCCAATATTCAGCTGTAGAATAATAACCATAATTTTCATAGCATAATAGATTTTCAAATTGTCTTTAAATATCCACTTACCTCAAACGCTTCCAGATGTGTCTACCAGTGCCGACCGCCCCACGATCTACCGGGGGGAAGAAGAAGTTTTCGAAGGCGACCCCTTCGAAATCTCTTGCGTCCTGAGCTTCAGCGACTCCGAGGGATGGACGGTCAACAGCTCCCTCCTCATCACGGACGACAACGACCTGGGGTATGTCCTGTCCGAGCGGACGCTGGACAAGGTCCGAGAAGAGGTCACTCTCAAGGTCCAGTCCGCTCAGCTTTACCATGAGGGAGAGTACCGCTGCAACAGGTTCAGCAGGGATTACCATTATGTCAGAGTCATTCCGTTGGATGGTAAGTAAGTTTTTTCTCAAAGAGAAATTTCTATATTAATTTGAACTTAAGGGTCAACCACAAATTACGTTCGTTAAACAATTTCCAGGCATCTGCCCTTATGTCGCAAGTTGACTTTTGAAACTAAAACTAAAGCTAAATTTAACATATATCTCAAATCTTAGTTTATTTTCATTTCTTGTAGATTACTTGGGCTGTTAGTACACTGTTAGATCAAAAGTAGCATTGAAAGAAATACTTCTTTTAGTATTTTTAAAGCTGTAAAATAATAAGAGTGGGTTGGTATGTTATTTCAATCATATACAGGTTATAAAACAACTCATATAATTATAGGTTATTTTATTTTTTCAGTTTTTCTTTTCTGTTGGAACTTATTTTTTCTGTAGATCGAAGGAAAGATAAAATTAAAATGAATCATAAGTTTGTTAGTTAAGTTTTAAGTTTGTTTGATTTATTGGGACGTTAAAAATGAAGTATTATTTTTTATTGTTTTTCTTTACTAGAATGCGTTTTAAAACAATAAAAATAAATGTTCTTCTTGATCCACTCCAATACAGCTTCTCGTTTCTGTAAAACGAGGTTTTCCTTCATTAGTAATTGTTGTACAAAAAACAACTTTACTATACTGTTTAATCCTGTAGAACGAGTTTTTCCTTTAGTATTATCAGTATGCAGGAAAAACAACTCGATTTTCTTTGGCCGGAAATACAGTAGAAAACCTTTACAACGACCCCCCGTTATAGCGACCTCAGCATTTCAACGACCGGTAATAAATACCGGTTGTTTTATCATAATGATAATTTTATTCGTTTAAACGACTGGTGTAGGTACTATATATTGTTGATCCCAGAAGAGGGTCGCTCTATCGAGGTTATACTAGATGGGTGATAACTTTCTTTTAGTTCTCAATAGTATTATATTTAGTTTTACTTAAAGAAAAATGACGAATTCTAATTGCCATCCACTTGAAGCTTATTTATTTTGGGTTAAGTGCACTTTTATTTAATTTTATGTTGAAAGCAATGTTACTTTGTTGGCAATAAAAACTTAAGGTCATTTTTTATAAAGGGACTCCATCCTTATATGATATAGTAAATAAAAAACATTTTTAAATTTATTGAGCAGTAATGCCCTGTTTGTTTTTCCTATAAAGTTCTTGATGAAGCATTTCTTTATGATGTTATCAATTTTAATGAAAATTTTTCATAAAATTTAGAAATCCTTTTTAGTTTTATTTCCCAAAAAAGGAATATTTTCTAAAATATTAATTGTCATTACATCCACTTACTTCTCAGATTTATCTTAAAATGCTCCAATATCCTTTGCTATTATAACAACTTATACTTTATTTATGCATTAATAGCATAAACTCTACAAGATTAAGATTGAAAACAATTTACCATTTTCAGGGTACGAAAAAGAGGCACCAGAAAAGGAAACTTCAATGCTTAAGACAACACATGAATACATACTAGAAGTTAATAAGACTATTGAATTTTACTGTTCTTCAGCAAAAGATGAAAATACACCAATTTCTTGGTAAGATAAATATTATCATGCTCTGTTTTTTAAATCTCTTTTCTGTATGAATAAAAACCTAACGATTAAATAGTATAATAAATCAATAGGAATATTTCTTGTATCGACAATTTTTGAAAGAAAATAATCCCGAATATTTGTACAACTTTTTTTCAAAAGATCATTTTGAGATTTGAGGAAAGGGTAAAGTTAAAGAATGACCAAGAAAATAATTATCAAAATCCGTTTAATTAATTATTAATTTTCTTTCTGATAGATTATTAGATTTCAAATTAGTTCTTAATTGATTATATTCCATATGATTTCATTCATTTCTAAGAAGTGAAACTGAGTCAGTATGCGTACAAGAGATAAGTCCCTGACCATCTTTTTGAAATGACCCAAGGAATTTTCATTCATTGATTTTTTTTAAAGTGGATACTTTTCTTGTTAAAAAACAAGTGTCGAAACTACTGAATACACACCTTTGACCATGAACTGCAAATGGAAGACCAAGAAAACTCGATATTATATCTTGGCTCAGTGCCGACCTGAAATTACATTAGATGTCATTTACGAGTAGGAAATCACGTCCCATTTCGTATATTTTTTCAAGTTTATTCATTTTATCTCGTTAGAACTCCTTACAATTGATTTAAACACCAGTTCACTTGAATGCCGCAGCGATTTCTTTCACGGGAATGAGTTTTTGCAGAGCTATTTCTTATTCCCTTTCAGGGTATCTTCTTTTGCTTGATACTTTTGATGTCGTACAAATCAATGAAACAGTTCGAATAAAATTTCATTTCTTCTCTGGAAAGTTAAAATAAAACATATAATATTAGCATTCACGTTATAAACTGAAACTGAACCCTAGTTTTCAAACACGTGTGTAAATAATGAGATTCAACTGTCCATAGGGTGGAATTTAAAAAGACCAAAATATTATTCAGCACCAGTCAAATTTTGAACACCATCATTTAAAAAAATGTAGTCTTTCATATTATTGGTTTACTTTTAGCTTATTTTGTTGAATAAGCATTTTGTTTTCTTTAACTATAACTGTTTATATTTATATAAAACTGTTTAGGAACTGTTTAAACTGTTTAAAAGTTTAACTGTTAAAACTATCTTATGTTCCTTCCATTTTTATGGGAAAGTTTTTAATCTTTTTTTATTAGCGGCATTTCTATAACGGTCTGTATCAAACTGTTCCATACTAGTTTTACAATTAATGAAGAAAATTTAAACAATTTTTCCTACTAAACGTTTTCATGAAATTCTAACTTCTAAGCTGCCCTTCTGATAAATTTTATATCCCTGATCTTTAGGAAATCGGTTTTAAAATTTTATAAATATAGATTGAAATAAACATAAAAATATGTATGTATGAAAATTTAAATTAATATTTTTATTTGAAGTTTTATTTTTTTTTTCGAAACAAGAGCAAGGTTTTTACCCCGGGTCTTAAAAAATCTCAATGTTAAGAAAGTCGTAGGAATAGCTGTACTGTGCCTTTTTATCAGTTTGTCTTGGGAAGTAGACTCACACTTAGCACTAGCAGGCACATTAGCTTGATTATTTCTCAATATTTTTTCCACGCATATCTCAATGCTTTTTATCAATTACTTTACATACTATTAAGTTATTTTATTTTAAATAAATAGTATTAAATTTTTTGTCTTTTTATTTCTCTCTTCTTTTTATAGGTATATGTATAAATATTAAGTACATAATACCTAAATTTTGGGTCCTGTAAGTTCTTGATTTTTTTATAGTATTAAATTATATATATAATTATAGTATTATTTTATTGATAGTATTAAATTTTTTGTCTTTTTATTTCTCTCTTCTTTTTATAGGTATATATATATAAATATTAAGTACATAATACCTAAATTTTGGGTCCTGTAAGTTCTTGATTTTTTTTTATAGTTTTAAATTATATATATAATTATAGTATAGTATTATTTTATTGATAGTATTAAATTTTTTGTCTTTTTATTTCTCTCTTCTTTTTATAGGTAATGTATAAATATTAAGTACATAATACCTAAATTTTGGGTCCTGTAAGTTCTTGATTTTTTTTTAACATGAGGGGGCCATCATGTACAAACAGAAAAAAAACACACGTATTTTATTTAATCAAGAAATAAAAAGGCAAAATAGAGAAAAGTTAATTATTATTTTCCTCCAAGTGGAAAGACCCTTTCAGGCAATATAAAGATTACATTCAAAGAATGAATAATTATTAAATCATTGAAATAGTTTTTAAGTGACATGAAGCACCTAACACATGAAATTAAAATAAAATATGGAAAAAAAAATAATACGGTAAATATAATATGAATTAAAATTAAGAAAAAGGGCACAGCTAGATAAATGTAATAAATTTTGCTTCTAATAAGTATAGAAAAATCATCTAAATTATCTATGTGAATTTATTATGGAGAATTGAATTATTATGAATTATTATGAATTGAAATAAAGAACGTTTAAATATGCGTAAATTTAAAATAATCTGAATTTCTCTCTCGAAAGCTAAATTGTTGAATAGTTTTGGTACAAGATAGAAAAAATTTTTACGAAAAATTCCCTTATGGAAACGGGGAATTTAATATTATTATAGGTCTTCTGTTGGAAATATTAGTTTTTGAATCACAAATATTTTTATAAAGTGTATAAAGTGTATGATACTCTAAAAAGCAATATGACGGATTGGCAAAAGATTTAATTTTTATAATTACAGGGATGGAGATTTATGAAAATTTAATAATTAAAAAATAGTTTGAATTTATATGAATGGAAACAAATTAGTTTTACATTCTCCACCCCAAATTATAATTCCATAACTTATTAAAAAATAAAACCAAGAGTAAAAAAGGGTAATAAAAATGAACTATGTACTGCAGTTTTTAGATGATGAAATTTAATTAGGACGGAAGCGAAGTTTTTTTTTATAATTCTTTTACATGCGTTTTACATTTAAGATTAGAATCAATAAAAATACCTAGATATTTGATGTAGGTATTAGTTTGTTATTAGTAGTATTAGTTTTCTCGTTGTCTATCTAAGCCAATGATTCCCATTGTTAAAACTTTTGTAACGTGTCTGACTTCTTTGAAATATTTATCACAGGTACAAAAACAGCCGTCGAATTTCGGAGAACTCAGATTCGAATATCCTCATTGATGGCCTAAATTTAATAATCGAAAATGCTCAAGAAGATGATGCAGGAGAATATATGTGTACGATCGACACTCCCTTCGTCACAGGATATACTGACATAGGAAGGATTTTTCGCCTCAACAGTAAGTGCTTCAATTCGAACTTGATTATTCTAATTTATAATCAATAGCTGCCTATTAAATTAGGTATCAAATTCAGCTTCCATAATAGTTTGATAAATAATTCGTTAAGTAAATGTTAAAATTAGTTCATGTGAGGGATTTTTTCCGTGGATTACCTGAAATTTGAGTTGAAATTTTATTTACGTTTTGATTTTCCTTTAAAATGTGATAAATGATCTAATGATTTTGTTGTTAGTCTCTTTTTGGAAGATAAAAAAATTGTTGCATCAAAGTATCTTTTCTTTTAGTATTATTATTTTCTATTTATCTTGTTGAGAAGAGTGTAGCTCACACAGGGAAGTATATTTGGACACGTACCTTCTGGAAGTATTTTTTTTCACAACAAAAAACCCTATTAGAATAGCGATACTACATTTAGCGATATACACGATCAAAATTTCCATATATGGTAAATGTAAGAGCATGCTCATGTATAACAAGAATAATTTTTAATATTTGAGATAATCTTGCCTTTTTATCTAAAATTATTAAGAGAACATTAGGAAAATGTGCTTTTAAGCGTGTTGATATCAAAAGCATTATAGGGGATTTAATAAAAACAGAGGTGCTGTTTTCTTTCCTCACGCTTTTTTCCACATGTTCTCTAAGATTTTGTGTGCGTCAAGTATTTCCAAAAATATATGTATGAAAATATAAATTGCAATCACGAAACGAAAGGGATTTCTTGTTGGAGTATTTTGTTCTCCTCAAGCAGTTCTAAATTATTTTTTGTTCTTTTTAAATAAAATTAACTTTAACTTTCTCTACATTCTAAGATAACGATGATATTCAAAAAATGCACCGCTTGTGGGAGTTTGGAATCTTTCCAAAACCATTGGACAACTGGAGGGGAAAATCAATAGCAGATGGTAAATACCACGAATAAGTTTTAGCCATCACTTAAACGTGTAGCATCTTTTCTGATCAACATCTCGGGGAAAAAAGATAAATAAAAATGGACCAGTCTTTTTTTTTATCTAGTATTAGAGGAGAATTTTCATACGTGATTCTACCTTGGAAATACGGCTTTTAATTCATCGTATCGCATCAAAGTATGTTTGTAAAATGTGTAATATTCAAAAGTTGTATATTAATAAAATGTTAACTTTTTCTAATGAAATTTTCATTACTGCCCATGTCCACGCGTGTCCAGTCTACAGGTACGACTGGGTGTGTCCTTACTCCGCGTTGTGCCTAAAGACAAAAGTTTTTTACTGTTTTCAATAAATTATTAAGTATGGGAAAATTTTAAAATTTGATCTTTTAAAAATATAAATTTTTAAAATGAATAATTTAGAGAAAATGTTTTTTCTCTGTTTTAAAAAAGTGGAAAAGAAATTTTGTTTGTAGAAACAGCGATCTTGCCTTACAAACCCCCCTCTTTTTCTCTTTTTTAAAAATTTAAACAGAATTAAAAATGAATGAAAATTCTTAGAATGAATTAAAAACGTGTTTTTTACGTTCTTTTTGTACTTTTTATTTTATTAAGATATAACCAATGTTAAGGCTAACCAATGTTTAACATTAAATAGTAGGTTTCCTAGCCAATATAAAATTTTCATGTTAACCTAAATTTGTTTTGCTATTATATTTAAAAAAAACCGAATTTTTTCTATTTCCTAACTTTCACAATCCTTCGATTAATGCTTCTAATAAAAAATAAATGCTGTTCCTTTTTAAAGAACTTTTCTTCTTTTAAAAAAAATCCCATAGATATTAAAATCCATCTCAATAAATTTTTTTCACTCAATCACATAACAATAGTTTCATATTCTATATTTTAAAAAAACCCACTCTTTTATTCGCAAAGAAATTGTTATTTACACATTTTTGTTTTTCACCAAAACCCTCTATATACAAAGCCTGACAACTACGTCACTGTGACGTCAAAGGTGGCGGAAAATGAATTATAAAACATGGCGTCGTTTTGCATGTGACGTCAAAGGTGGCGGAAAATGTGACGTCACCCGTCCGAGTTGTGAGGCCATTATATAGAGGGTCTTGTTTTCACAGAGCCTTGCTATGTTTACTAAATAAATGCAAATCCGAGAGTGAGAATTATTAAAATTATTTTTCCGTGGTGGCATCATACTCGAACGCACGGATAGTTTCCTTCTCATTTATCGCTATGGAATATCACGCATAGCCAGCCAACTGCGAAAGACGTGGTAGAAAGTAGATCACAAATGCCCATTGATTAATAGTACTTCGCAATAACAATCTAATAAAAGGGGTTTTCTCTCAAGAGTTGGTGACTGGAAAAAAAGTATAAATTAATGCTAATGAGTCAGAGAGTCCATGTTGGGTATTTCGACAATCTCTATTGTTTTTTGATTGGACATTTTGGACATGATTGATGTAAATAATTTCTATGATTCATGCTGTGACATGAGTTAGAGTTGCATTTTGCCAATTTTATATAACTTAGCTTTGAAATTTGAAAATTTCCCATAATTTTTAACTGAGTTTATGAAGCGTGTCTAGTATACAGGTATTACGTGTCAAATGTAGTTTTTTTAAATAAAAAAAATACGCTTTACAATGCTTTTGAAAAAGACACCATACATTTTTATTTGCAATCCGAAATTCGTGAAATTCTTATCACAATTAAAAAATACAATTTTGGGGCTCATATCAATTTCTTTACCTTAAAACTCAAAACAAATATACAATGATTTTAATATTGATCTTATACTGAAATAGCTAATATCATAAACTCCCTTCCAAATAAAAAATCTACTGGGTTAGACGGAATTAACAAAAGTATGTTAATCATAATTTTCAACCACTTTTCAGATTTTTTAACAAAATTGTTCAATACTTCCTTTGATCAAGGTATTTTCTTTTCTACCTTAAAAAAATCTTTAGTTGTACCGATATTTAAGCAGGGTAGTAAAAATGACCTGAATAATTATAGACCAATTTCTCTATTAAGTATATTTTCGAAAGTTATCGAAAAAATAATGCATACCCGTTTAACAAAATTTTTAGAAAAGAATTCCATATTAGCAGAAAACCAATACGGTTTTAGAAAAAGTAAAAGTACAGAATTAGCTTTGATGAAGTTTACAAAAATAATCTACTCAAATGAAAATAATAACCTAAAATCTGCTGCTGTCTTTTTGGACATAAGCAAAGGTTTTTATACCGTAAATCATAAGTTGCTTTTAAGTAAATTATACTGTATTGGAATAAGGGGTAATATCTACTCCTGGTTTGAATCTTATTTGAATGATAGAACGCAATTTGTCAAAGTTGATGATGTATATAGTTGTGAAATTCCTGTTAATGGTGGTGTCCCTCAAGGTTCTATTTTAGGACCTCTTCTGTTTCTTATTTTTATCAATGATTTTTGTCAATTAAATTTAAATTGTGACATTATAACATTTGCTGACGATACTGTTTTAGTAATTTTCGGCTGACAATTATCTAGATCTTTATAAAAAAATTGAACTTGCACTACAAAAAGCTAATATCTGGTTTAATAACAATTTATTAAAGTTAACGTTTTAAAAACTAAATTTATGATTTTCAGTCAAAGAGTTAGTGAAACCACTATTGACAGTCTAAGAATTCACAACCCCTCCTGCGATCTAAAATGTGATAATGCATCATCTACATGTAATAAAATTATGCGCGTTGACTCTATTAAATACTTAGGACTCCAGTTTGATAGCAATTTAAAATGATAAATTCTTTGTTAAACAAGCTAAGGTTTATTAATTTGAAATTTTTTAGGCTGAAACGTATTATTGATCATAAATTTCTAACTTCTCTATATTTTGCCTGGGTTCAATCTTCAATAAACTATGGAATAACTTGCTATGCTTCTGATTATTATAACAACATAAAACCTCTAAACCACCTTCAAAATAAAATCTTATCTCACATAAAAGGTAATTCTTTAACAAAACCTATTTTGACTGTAAGAGAACTCTATATTTTTCGACTATTACTTTTCATTTTCAATAATAGAGCATTCGCACATGACGTCACTTGGAGGACAAAAACAACGTTGCTAAGGCTGTTGTTAGGGGCGGGAACTAGAAGCATCCAATAGAAGCATTCGCACATGACGTCACTTGGCGAATAAACAACGTTGCTAAGGCCGTTGTTACGCCGAGTCATGTGATTGAAAATGCTCTATAGGTCCTTCTATCAATTAAAAACTAGTAACTATTCTCTTAGAAACATTCAAGGAAATTATTTTATTCCAAAGTCTAGTAAAGAAATTTTTCATAAGCCTCATGTCTTTCTAGGTCCCTTTCTATTTAATAAATTAAACGTAACTCTTAAATCATCTAATAATAGAACTGAATTTAAAAATGGTCTTTATGATTTTATAGCAAGACATAACAACATCGAGAAATTATTTAATTTAATCAAATAGAGTCAGCGCAGTTTCGTTGCCAAGGCAAATAAATTATAAGTGTAGTACCATGGACGAGCTATGAGCTCTTTTGGTACTCATAACTATATTTTTTTTTGTATGTATGTCTGTGTTTGTCTCCCCATTTTTGTCTTTTGTTCTTTATGTATCTTTGTGTTAATAAATTCTTGTTAATAATAATAATAATAATAATAATAATAATAATAATAATAATAATAATAATAATAATAATAATAATAATAATAATAATAATAATAATAATAATAATAATAATAATAATAATAATAATAATAATAATAATAATACTTTTCATGATGGAATTAGGATTAGTTTATTATTGTAAACTCTGATTCGTAGTTTATAACAATCAAGCAAAAAAGTAAACTTATTAGGAATGTAGATGATAGCCTATTTTATTCTTAATTAAAAAGTTACAAAACTGGCAAATCTTATCAATTACTTTCCTGTTGAAAAGGACCTTATTTTTTGAATACCTTACTTTTTCATTGACAACCTTTAAATCTGTACTAAAAATATAGTAACTAATAAAGCAAGAGAAAAATCTGCAATATTTAGAAATAAGAATCAAATTTTCTGGAAGGAATTTTTTTCTTAAATCATAAAACTTGTAGTGAATAAATGGAATTTTTTTTTGCTTCGATAAAGAATACACGGAACTAGTTACTTCGTTTAAATAAGGAACTTTTAACGATTTGATAGTCAAAGAGAAAATCTCTCTATATATAATGAAGGTGTCCCTGGGTTCCTGCCTGGGTTCCTGGGTTCCTGCCTGGGTTCCTGGGTTTGTCCGGAACAGATTTGGCTCAATTTCTCCAAAACTACCCGTCCCAATCTAACCAAACTTGGTACACATACGTATGGGGACGGGGGAAAGACAATGACATCATTTCCAAATTTCTAAAACCACCCCTTCACCCCCTATAAGGCCTTTTTGTAAAAATCGCCTTACTTCTCCACTAAAGAAGATCTGTTTAACTCGCATTGTTGCAAATAATACAACAAAAACAATTTTAAACACAAAACAAAGTATTTAAAGATAAAACTTGGCTAAAATTGTTTTAAATGTTTTAAAAAGGTTATTAATAATTTAAAAAATTAAAAACGGCCCTTATAAAAAACTTTATAACAGTATTTTCTTATTAAAAACTTCATTTTCCATGAAACTTTAAGTTGAAATAGAAAGTTTTAAGAATTAGACTGGTTAAAGTAAAGATTACATCATGCAGTTTTTTTAGAAAGTTGATGATAGAAACACTAGATCAATTTGTTATTTAACCTTATAATTTGTTTCTTTGGTGTAGTTTAACGGGATTTTTTTTTTCAATTTAAACAGGGGGTATTTACAAATTTTGGGATTTCAAAAGTCTGTAATAATTTTAATGGATTTTTTTCACTTAGAATGGATAATTGGGTAACTGTCGTAATTAAATGTGCAACACCGGAACTGGATGGTTAGGTTAGATTTACACAGTTGGAACCGGGAGGGAAAAGGCACAGGGAGCACGGTGATGAAAATGCACCGGGAACACCGAGATGAAAAGGCACCGGGGACACCTAGATGAAAAAGGCACCGGGATATGAAAAAATACTGGGAACACCGGGATATGACAAAATACTGGGAACACCGGGATATGAAAAACTACCAGGATGATTGGTAATTATGGTTACAGAAAATTAGGCATGTAACTTGAGAAAATTTTAATAAATTGATACACTCCACCCGTGCAAGGCCGGGCATATCAGCTAGTACATCTATAAAAAAAGCATTAACCTTAAATGATAGGGTTCTTTTGGTATTTACAAGTAATGGTCACGAAAAAAGATCGTTATAAAGACCTGTCCAAAATCACTTGGAAAATCAATAAAACATAATAAAATTGTAAGGAAGACTGTAGTACTTGATAAAGTAGAATTTCTTAGTAACCCCATAAATATTTTTAAAATTTTCATCGAATTTAAACATTAAACAGTTTAACGAATTCTAATGGGTCAATTTATTTTAATAGCGCTTATGTGTTTTAAAGGTAAGTGTTTTTCAAACTGTTTCTTGCTGCAGTTCTAAAAAATTAATATCAAAGGTGGTTAGGTGGTTAATGATACAATGGGCGTTGTCAGGTTAATGATTATGTTCTATAATAAATGCCAAATTAAAATATGCATAAAAATAAAGTTTTCCATTTCATTTAACATTAGTTTTCATTCCCAAATTTTCTAAACATTTTTATTGCTACTATTTGTTTATGCAATGAGATCATTAACCGTCATTAATAAAATAGTATTAATGATTTTATATGGTTTTAACTTCAATCAAGTTTGAAATTTTCAGTTTTCTAAAATATTGGGCTTTTTACAAAATTATAATATAAAATATCAAATGGAACTTGTAAATATTTATTGTAAACCTCGAAAAAAATTATTCAATTTAAACAAACTTTAGACATACGAGTACACCAGTTTCATTTTTTAGTTATTTAGAAGATTCTCTGTAAAATATTTTACTAAAATTTTAATGTTTATGTTTTCTTAATTTTTTTAAATAACAATAAAATAAAAACGTATACGTATACGGAAATAAAATGGTAGGGGAAGGTAATGTTACCTCGCACCTACTTGTACCTCAATCCTACACTGTTTTTAGCTAAACTTTCAGGAATACGGAAACACTAAGTATGTAGTTTCCATCTTTAGCACCATAGCACTCAGTCAAGCTAAATTATTTCGAGAAAAGCGGACTATTTTGGAAGATATACACTAAAAACTGATTTCATCCTTTAAAAGTAAGTTTTCTATCTTTGCTTTCGTAAGCTATTATTCAAAATTTAAAGATTTGATTTTACAGTGAATTTAATATGTTAATGAGTTAATAAATTGTTTTAGCTGTTATAACATGTGCTTTAAATGAAGCTAGGCGTAAAATCAGCATGGTGGTTAGACATTTTTCAGCAGATGATCAAGTATTGTAAGGAGAGCATTGTACCATTGATCTATCCAAGATACACTTAACTACCTTTATCTTTATACGCTTATACATCTCGGTAGTTCAATGAGCACTTGTTATTTGAGTTTTCACAAAACTTTTATTAAGTTTAGAGGTGCAACTTAAGTTTTTTTTACATAGGTCCAATCCAAGGTACAATACCGGTGTTGTACCTTGGACCTATTTTCCGTTTTTTTTTCTTACATTAATTACGTATTGAAATACTTCAATTAAGATTCCGAAAAAAAAATATATGTTGTGTATGAAAGGCTAAAGTATCGAGGGTTGAAATTGTTGTTGAAATGAAATTGTTTCATTAATTTATTTTCAATAAATAAAAAGTTACAGACTAAAAATAGGTCCGAGGTACACTACCTTCCCCTACATATCCTACTACATTAAATCCAATTAGAACAGTTGAGTGCTAATGTTATGATTCTGTGTAAATTTTGGAAATATGCAACGCGTCCCCGTCCTATCTTTAAAAGACCCTAAAATAAAAATAAAAACGATAAAAACATGGTTGTAAATTTAATCTGCATATCATCTTTTCTTTCGATTTAGTTGAGTTTTAAGAGAGGTTCTTATACCAATTTAAAAGCTTACAGTTAAATTCCATTTGATAGTAAGTGGTAGTATGAGTTACATTTTGAATTTTTCTACTTTTCGCTCACTATCACCAGAATGTCGAATGTCGTAACGTAAAAGGATCTGGATAAGTGGAAAGGCTCCTTAAGAGCATTAAGTCATCGAACCTGAACTCCTACGACTTCATTTTTCCCACGTGTTTGAAAAAAGACACACCTCGAGATTTCGTCCCTCATATAAGGTATTAAGACCTTGAATATAACCTCCAATTTGGTTTTGATGCGGTTATATCCTTCATCATCATTGTAAGAATGTTTACTGACGCTTGCCCCTAAAATTTGGGATTTCTTATGTTAATTAATTTATTCCTGACACGGGGGTAATTATTATTTGATGAAAGCCCTATAATTTTATCAAACATTTTTAACTTTATAGTTTTATAAAGAACTTAAACTTGTCTTGATCTGCTCGTGTTTTTAAAGATTCCCACAGGTTATTGATATCATCTTATGATAGGAGGTTGTGTTATATTTTTAATGATGATTTTTATAATAAAAATTCTTGTTATAAGATTTTTCTAAAACTTTTTCTTCTAATATTTATCCTTGAATGATTATTTATGCCCCTTGAAAGTTCTATAATATTTCCTTGAGTGTATTGTAAATGTAGTAGTATAAGTAATCAATTAGCTATATTTTCCTAAGAAATATAGCAGTTTGTCTTTTATTCATTTAAGTATTTTTCCCTATTATTAAGTAACTTTTATATAATTTATTAAGTATTATATAAAAGTTGTTTTGATATAAAATTTCTTCAAAATGTATTTTTTAATCGTATTTTGTTTTAGTTTCTTGCGTTTTAAGTTTTTTATTACAACCTGCTATTTATTTTAACTAAATAATCATGGTAAATAAAAAAAAACTTTGGTGTGAAAGCATGAGAGTTTATATCAAATTTTACACTGGTTCCAAGGTCAGGTAATGCATAGAATTATTTTACTATCACAAGATATAATATTGTAAGTTAAAATTTGTTAAATTCGTTAAATCTATTTGTATTATCACGGCCCCCCTAATGTGCAAAAACTGTTAGTGATGGAAAAATTCCGATTGCAAATTTAAAACCAGCGTGAAAAGTTACCTTAGAAACACTACAAAAGTATCTTGGTCCCAAAACTTTGTTTACCAGTTCATTATAAGTTAAACTTTGTTAAATCTTTATATTTTCCCTCTAATTTTGTCTGGATGGTCTTGAGAAGTACAATTATGAAAGCAAAAAGGTTCTCAAAATCAATATGTGGATTTAGTAAAATGATATTATAATGTATAGTTTATCAACGCGGATTTAGTAAAAACATCTTTTAAGGGAAGTTACTTTATAAAGAAAGCTGTTATAGGGAGTAATACTTTACTTTAATAGGTGATTTGAGAACCATATAAAACATTTTCACCATAGGGTAGAAAAAATGTATAAAATGATTTAAGATTAAAAAAATAACTTCGAAGGAACCAAAATCAATTACTCTTCGAATGAAGTGACTTTTAGCAGATGGTATTTAATTTCGGTCATTTTAACTCTCTCCATAACTTATATTGGATTGGCTTATGAAATGCGTATTTTTATGAGGAACCAATCGATCTGTAAGAATGTTGCTCGGGAATAGAATTTCGCATATTTCTGGAAAGTTTGGGGAAGAATATTGGAACCAAACGAATTTCTTTAACCGGTCCATTAGTATTTTACTTTTTTACTACTTGTGTATGGTATAAAAATTTTATGCACCAGTGGGGGGATGAAATATTTAGCCGAAATCTTATGCTAGAGTCTTATGATAGCCAAAGATTTGTGTTTAATAATAATCTGAAAATTGTTTTTATTGAAATTATTTTTGTTCCCTTACAAGCAAATTTTTGAAAAGTAGTATTTTGAAATAAACACTGAATTTTAATAAGTTCGATGAATTTTTATTTGAAGTCTGGTTTTATTGTAATTAAGTTTTGTAATGTGTGGCTCTTTTATTTCAAATTGTTTTAATGTTTTAAAGAAGAAAAAAAAGCATTAAAACGCGTTTGTGAAAATAAACTGTAATGAAATAACGAATAATAAGTTTAGAGTGTGATAAGACTTTCCTTTACGTAGAAAGCAAAAAAAAAAATTAATTTTAATGCAAGAGTTTCGAGTGATGTGTCCATAAGTGCGTCAAAAATACTCTAGTACATATATTGAAAATCTTAATAATAAAATATTAAGATGTTTTATCTTAAAGTTATATAATAAAATATTATATATCTAATAAAATAACTATAATATTTAATTTAATCTAAACATTTTTATGTTTTGTTTTTTGCATTTTTGAATATTATTATTGCTATGTAATTCAACCCACCTATCTATTTATTTTATTTTAAACATCACTCAATGTTCGCACTTTTTTTGGTTACCTGAACGGGACTGTTTCCCCTTGGTAACTCATATTATTTTATATATTTATTTGTAACTAGCTGATATGCCCGGCCTTGCACGGGTGGAGTGTATCAATTTATTAAAATTTTCTCAAGTTACATGCCTAATTTTCTGTAACCATAATTACCAATCATCCTGGTAGTTTTTCATATCCCGGTGTTCCCAGTATTTTTTCATATCCCGGTGCCTTTTTCATCTTGGTGTCCCCGGTGCCTTTTCATCTCGGTGTTCCCGGTGCATTTTCATCACCGTGCTCCCTGTGCCTTTTCCCTCCCGGTTCCAACTGTGTAAATCTAACCTAACCATCCAGTTCCGGTGTTGCACATTTAATTACGACAGTTACCCAATTATCCATTCTAAGTGAAAAAAAAATCCATTAAAATTATTACAGACTTTTGAAATCCCAAAATTTGTAAATACCCCCTGTTTAAATTGAAAAAAAAAACCCGTTAAACTACACCAAAGAAACAAATTATAAGGTTAAATAACAAATTGATCTAGTGTTTCTATCATCAACTTTCTAAAAAAACTGCATGATGTAATCTTTACTTTAACCAGTCTAATTCTTAAAACTTTCTATTTCAACTTAAAGTTTCATGGAAAATGAAGTTTTTAATAAGAAAATACTGTTATAAAGTTTTTTATAAGGGCCGTTTTTAATTTTTTAAATTATTAATAACCTTTTTAAAACAATTTTAGCCAAGTTTTATCTTTAAATACTTTGTTTTATGTTTAAAATTGTTTTTGTTGTATTATTTGCAACAATGCGAGTTAAACAGATCTTCTTTAGCGGAGAAGTAAGGTGAATTTTACAAAAAGGCCTTTTAGGGGGTGAAGGGGTGGTTTTAGAAATTTGGAAATGATGTCATTGTCTTTCCCCCGTCCCCATACGTATGTGTACCAAGTTTGGTTCGATTCGGACGGGTAGTTTTGGAGAAATTGCGCCACATCTGATCCGGACAAACCCAGGCAGGCACACCTTCATTATATATAGAGAGATTCCATAGTGTTAAATAAAGATTATTATTATTATTATTATTATTATTATTATTATTATTATTATTATTATTATTATTATTATTATTATTATTATTATTATTATTATTATTATTTTGTTAACAAATTTGATAAAAATTCGGGATTGGAAATTAAATTTTTCTTACCAATAGCATTTTTTTTCAAATAAATAATTTAAATAAACAAAATTTCGAATGATTTTGAATAAATCCATAAATTATATAAACCGATCAGTATGCTTTCTCATCAAGAGTTTTCTAGACTAGAGTGGCTAATCTGGATTTAGGCATTCATTCTAATCCGTCCCTAAGGAGGAAGTTTCCCTGCGCCTACACTATCCTAACAAGAAAGACAGTTTTACAGTACGAGCGTTACTAGATAATTGCTATGCAGGGGACACAACTATTCACCAGTAAAAAAGTCGAGGCGTAATCAAATGCTGTTATTTTCCATCAATCGCTGTTATTTTTTTTCAACAAAAATAAGAGAAGTTTATTTCTTAAAAAACTAGGGTAGTCCACTGAAAATAGCGAAAAAAAGGGCCGAACCTCAAACAAATTGCAATAAAAGGTTTCTCAACGGTTTTCACTTAGGAATTACCCCAATAATAACATACTAAAAATCGGACAAAATCGGACCATGGGAAATTTAATTTTTTTAAAATTTTTAAAAAATGGCCGAAAAAAAATTTCGAAAAAAACCAATACACAAATACAGACATGTGATACATGTTTATAGGTTATTTTTGAGTGCTGAAACCGAATACAGCCTTTAGTTTTGAAACAAAATTGAAATTTCAATTTTTTAAATTAATTTGAATAATTAGCTATATGAAAACATTAAAACACCCCTAAAAACCTAACTAAAAGGTCAAAAGAGATAAATCCAACGGTTTTCATTTAGATATGACCTAAGTATTAACATACTAAAATTTGAAAATTTTACGAGTGAAAAAAGTTAATTTTTTTTTTAAATTTCAATTTTTTTTTTCGAAAAATGCATTTTTTTTTTCAAAATGGTGCCATAAACTTTTGAGGCTTTTGAAAAGATCATTTTTCAGTGGATATTGTCCACAGATAGTTATATAATGGAAAACCGGTGGAATTTACTTTTAACTAATTAGTTAAGTAATTAATTTCATAAATTGAAATTGGTGAAATGTAGGTCTAACTTCCAAACAATTAAAAACAGGTGATACTTTGGCATACTTCTGTCAAAAATTTTTGAAATAACAATTAAATACTATTAAAAGCAAAAACTTTTCAAAAAAATTCAATTTTTTAAAAAATTCAAAAATTTTAAAAATTTAAAATTTTATTAAATTTTAATATTACTATATAAACTTGTAACACATGTTTATAGGTCAATTTTTAAATGTGATGCCGAAAAATGTAATGTTTTTACAATAAAAATTGAAACAGAGTTTAAAATTTAAAATTTTTGAAAAATTTTTTAATTATGTAAAACTAGTCCCTACACCTGTAACAAATTGCAATAAAAGCTTTTTCAACGGTTTTCACTTAAAAGTAGCCTAAATAATCACCTACTAAAAATCGGACAAAATCGGACTATGGGAAATTTAATTTTTTAACTTTTTTTTATAAAAACAGCCATTATAAAGCAAAAAATTTAATTTTTTTCGTAAAGGTATGTAATGCATGTTTATAGGTTAATTTTCTATCAGGATGCTGAAAAATTAAATATTTTTGCCATAAAAATTGAAAGACAGTTGAAAATTTTAAAATTTTTAATTTTTTTATTATGTTAAAAACTAGCCCCTACACGTGGAATAAATTGCAATAAAAGCTTTTTCAATGGTTTTCACTTAGAAATAGCCTAAATAAAAAAATCGGACCAAATCGGACTGTTAGAAATGTAATTTTTTTAATTTTTTATAAAAACAGGCATTATGAAATAAATTTTTTTTTTTCGAAAAGACATGTAATACATGTTTATAGGTTACTTTTCGATTATGATTCAGAAAAACATCATATTTCTGCAATAAAATTTAAAAAAGAGTTAAACATTTTAAATTTTTAACAAAGATTTTAAAATTTTAAAACTAAATTTCTTAGTTCTTAAAATAGTCCGATTTTTTCCGATTTTAAATATGTAGTTATTTAGACCATTCCTAGGTGAAAACCGTTCAAAAAGCTTTTATTGCAATTTATTCCACGTGTAGGGACTATAGTTTTTAACACAATAAAAAAAAATAAAAATTTTAAAATTTTCAACTATCTTTCAATTTTTATGGCAAAAATATTTAATTTTTCAGCATCCTGATAGAAAATTAACCTATAAACAGGCATTACATACCTTTACGAAAAAATTAAATTTTTTGCTTTATAATGGCTGTTTTTATAAAAAAAAGTTAAAAAATTAAATTTCCCATAGTCCGATTTTGTCCGATTTTTAGTATGTTATTATTTAGGCTACTTTTAAGTGAAAACCGTTGAAAAAGCTTTTATTGCAATTTGTTACAGGTGTAGGGACTAGTTTTACATAATTAAAAAATTTTTCAAAAATTTTAAATTTTAAACTCTGTTTCAATTTTTATTGTAAAAACATTACATTTTTCGGCATCACATTTAAAAATTGACCTATAAACATGTGTTACAAGTTTATATAGTAATATTAAAATTTATTAAAATTTTAAATTTTTAAAATTTTTGAATTTTTTAAAAAATTGAATTTTTTTGAAAAGTTTTTGCTTTTAATAGTATTTAATTGTTACTTCAAAAATTTTTGATAGAAGTATGCCAAAGTATCACCTGTTTTTAATTGTTTGGAAGTTAGACCTACATTTCACCAATTTCAATTTATGAAATTAATTACTTAACTAATTAGTTAAAAGTAAATTCCACCGGTTTTCCATTATATAACTATCTGTGGACAATATCCACTGAAAAATGACCTTTTCAAAAGCCTCAAAAGTTTATGGCACCATTTTGAAAAAAAAATGCATTTTTCGAAAAAAAAATTGAAATTTTAAAAAAAAATTAACTTTTTTCACTCGTAAAATTTTCAAATTTTAGTATGTTAATACTTAGGTCATATCTAAATGAAAACCGTTGGATTTATCTCCTTTGACCTTTTAGTTAGGTTTTTAGGGGTGTTTTAATGTTTTCATATAGCTAATTATTCAAATTAATTTAAAAAATTGAAATTTCAATTTTGTTTCAAAACTAAAGGCTTTATTCGGTTTCAGCACTCAAAAATAACCTATAAACATGTATCACATGTCTGTATTTGTGTATTGGTTTTTTTCGAAATTTTGTTTCGGCCATTTTTTAAAAATTTAAAAAAAAATAAATTTCCCATGGTCCGATTTTGTCCGATTTTTAGTATGTTATTATTGGGGTCATTCCTAAGTGAAAACCGTTGAGAAACCTTTTATTGCAATTTGTTGGAGGTTCAACTCTATTTTCAGTGGACTAGGGGGCCTGCCCCCTGCTCGCTATCGCTCACCAAACCTAGACGCTATCGCTCACCAAATCGTAGTTCTGCTGCTAATAGTTTTCGCTGAACTCGATTACGCGGCGAAAAAACAAAAACTTCAACTTTGACCTTAAAAATACCCCAAAACTAATAGTCACATCAATTAGCTTTACATTCGAGAATGTTCTCCCAACATTCTTCTACAAACTTTTCAAATTTCATAAATTTCTATCAAGTAGTTTTGGCATTGTGAGAGGTTAAAGAGTTCAAAAATAAAAATTTCTGAAACAGCGGCGGCGACAGCGGCGGCGGCGGTGACGGTTACTTTTTTTTAATATAGAGAGATTAAAATTGAAATTTAATTTTAATTTTTTAAAGCTTTAAAGCTATTTTTTAATCTGGTTCTACTTTTAGGTATTACTAACATTAAATTTTATTAAATCTCTGCGAAATTTCAAGATGAGATATCTATAGGATCATATGTTTACAATAATGAAGTAAATTTTTTTTCAATCTTTTAATAAAGCTATTTGGGTTTTATTATTGCTATACAGAGTACCTACAACAGAGTACATTTTAAAAGAGCGGGAAATTCTTATTATCAAGAAGTTTGGGTATAAATCGACAGAACCTGAACTTCATAATTAAAAAAGAAGTTAGCAAAAGAAGATTTATCTATTTTTATAACTTTCTACTAAAATCTTGAATGGAGTAAAATAGTAAAAAAAAACCCCAGAAAACATAAAAGCACGTAACCAGAAACCTATCGTAAAGACTGTTTGGCGAATTACATCTCATTTGCCAATCAGGAGAAGACTCGGTTCATTTGGACGCCTTCTCCTACACCTAGAATATTGTACCAGCTACAGCTACTATAGTAGCGAATAGCATCAATATTAAGGCCCTCCCAGTAACCTTAACTCGAATTAAGGTTCTCATTATGCCATTAAAATAGATACAATATAACTTCCAGAACTATGGAGATTAATCAAGTATTTTTTAAAGAAATTATTTTCTTTCCTTCATTAAGAAAGTGTTTTACATCCGTTACGCTCAAATATTTTTTATGATCTTTCCTAAGGTCCACCTAAAATCCTGGATTTCCCAGAACGAGTGAGCATCATTCAAGGAAGATCCCTGAATTTACATTGCAAGGCTCAAGGATTTCCACTGCCTAAGATCACTTGGTACATTGGTAAGACGTTATACTATCACACAATCACACTAGAAGAAAAATATCTTGATTAATGAAGACGTTAAAACATCATCCAATAAAAATCTCGGCAAGGTGCGTTATTTAATAACAATTATTCATATGGAAAATGAGAGATGCGTTCCATGGTTTCATCTCTTAAAGACCAAATTCAGTCTATTTAAAATTTGAATGCTGGTTAAAAGTTTTGAAAAATAGGTTTTTATTAAATACGTAAAAATAATATAAAAATTAAATTACCTAAATTTAAAAAAACTTTGGTAAAAAAAAATTAAAAGGTATGTTTACGTGTCAATAGGGGTAAATCTTTCTATAATTTTCAGAAATTTCAGAATGTATCTTAAGTACATAAGTTTAACAAAAAACTCAAAGGCTCTCTTTATTTTATGTATTAGAAAGCTCATCAAAACATAAGAAGGCTTAATAGCGTTAAAATACTTTTGCTCCTTATTACTCCATTTTACTATTTTCTCTTAGGCAACTTGATGGTTTCTCATTTAAAAGAAGAGGACCTTCGAATATCTGTCTACTCATCAGACGGTGGTCTCTCAAATTCATATCTAATTGTGCGAGATATGCGTATGTCTGACAAAGGTCTGTACACTTGCAGAGCTGAAAATTCAGTAGATTCTGGGCTGACACAGGACTTTGACGAAGAATCTGTCTTTGCTCACGTAAGAGGTAACTATGAGGATGTGGATTTGGTAATGAACATAGAGGATTATACTAAGAATTATAAAAACAGGGAGTTAGTGTAAAGTGACATTCAATTAAATTGATTGACTAACTTGAAGTTTCACGTGCTTGGTTTTGGTATAAATCGGGACAGTCCCTATATCAAAGACTGTGTCTGAGACCTATCTCCGCCATCTGGTCCGTTTTTAAGGGGGTTTGCCACCCTGTGCTACAATTTTCTAGCCTCCTCCCGTTTTATAAAGAGTCTAATTTTTTTGCATCCATTATTATTAGAATATGATAATGTTCTTGATTGTCCTGATTACAGGCCTAAAAAAATCAGATTTGCAACAAAATCCATGGATCCAGGCTAAAATTTTCCACAGATTCCAAATTTTCTTGAAAAATCCTCTTATCATAAGTATATCAAAAGACCGATGTAGAAACTCTTGGACAAAAAAAAACATACCAGCTTGTCTTTCTAGACAAAAAAAGGTGATTTTAATACCCTCGGTTTTTCCTCCATCAAACCCATAGGTTTGATGGAGGGAACATAGTAATCTACTATAGTCTCTAAGGCAACTATAAGAATCCTAACTGTATGAAAAATATCCTAAACTAAACCTGTCATTGCTCTAAAATAAATACATATCACAAACTGTCACTATAAGTATGTAAGAAATTTCTATTTAAAGCGGCGGTTCATCTAAGAATAGGGTGATTTTCCATGCTACCCTAATTGTGATGAAAAGTTTTAAATACCTAAAACTGTTTAGTTTCTCGTTTCTACTTAGTTTGTAATTAATTATAAAATAATTGGCAAGAAATTACTTTTAAACTCAACGTGGGTAAAGATCAAGTGCAGGTTTATTAGCTCGTTACCACGGAGCCGGTTTTTTTGTCATTATTGAAACAAAAAAGAGAAAACTGAAAAACGAAACCGAAACTACGTTACTATTGGTGTTGTTTTGAGTAAAAGGAAGAAAACTTGTGAAATATGACAGTGACGACAATATATCTCTTGGATTTCATCCAGAGAAGTCAGCTACCATTCGCTTGTCAGTGTAATGCATAAATGGTGCCGGATGTGCCTAAAAATAATCATCACTTTTTAGTCTTCGAGTGTATCTTCTCGAGAATCTGGCATTGCGCAAAGGGAATCGTTCCCTATGTCATTGCGCAGGGTTTCTATGCGCAGTGTTGTGTCGTTAAATCGTTTCATGTCTTGTTTGTTTTTGTGTTAATGTTTTTGTTATAAATGCTTATAAAATTTTTCACCATGATCGCGTGAAGCTCTCATTGATGTTCTAGTCACGTCTTACTTCGCTTCTCAGTATGGAAGATACATTGTTCACCAAACTGCTCGTACCTTCAATCATCTGTGGCCTTCTCTGTTTTATATCAGGTATGCATGCGTAATTTTTAGTCTAACATTTCGCAGCTTTCGATGTTCAGATGCTCGTTATACGGTAGTTCAATTAATATTTTATAAATCCTAATGTTTTTATCCTTTTGGTTATGGTTTTTTTAATCACGCAAAAGCAACATTTACATTCACTTGGATGTAGACGTGCGGAATCCATTTTTTAAATTATTATTTTAATTAAAAAAAAATCCACTTTGATTTATAAATGCCTTATCTTCAAATTACAACTTAAAGGTCCTTTCTGTTTCCTAAATTATTAAGATACACACTTCACTATACTCTACCTTGTCCGTCCCTGTACTCATTAATTAACTAGGATTTAATGTTGCTCTGTTTTTTGTAGAATTGTATATAGTTTTCACGGAGACAAAAAAAAATCTTGACTGATGTAAGATTGTGTTACTTATCTAATTTTTTTTTAGGATTTTTTTTAACCTAGCCATAGCAAAGATAGTGTTTGGTCAATTATTAAAAAAATTCTAATGTAGCTCTAATAATTATGGATATCCAAAATATTTAATTTCAGAAGATTATTTAGAGATGTATTTTCTGTTTTTTTTTCCCAATAATAGTTAGTTTAAATTGGAGAATTTATTTGTTGGTGAAAGAAACTTTATTTCATTTTCTGCCAAATTGCATCTGTATAATTTCTCTGAAAAAAAGTTACAAGACTAGTAAATTCTATCAATTTGTACCTTTAATATTGTTTGAATGATATAGGAATACTCCTCCAATTTCCTAAATTTTAGAGAAAATATTTTGAAAAACCTCCCTTGTTATCATTAGATCAAATACTACAGTAGTAGCTCTTACAGCATACTACTTACAATGAATCAAACTGAATGAAAGAAAGTTGCTCCCTATGCTGACAAAATTGAATCAGTGTTTTTAATACAGTTACGATTTAGTTTGATTCTGTGTACTACGTTTGCATCTTTCATGAATTAAAAGAATTATCCTGATAATCCCTGACGTAGCCAATGAACAAAACCTTTTCCACGTTACACAAGGTTGTACATTAATTATACCTTTTTACATCAACTTTCTTGCTAAAAATATTTCTACGGAATAAAATTTGTAGTGTAGTTTTTTGTATTGC
Source organism: Tetragnatha montana (assembly GCA_963680715.1). Taxonomy (NCBI): domain Eukaryota; kingdom Metazoa; phylum Arthropoda; class Arachnida; order Araneae; family Tetragnathidae; genus Tetragnatha; species Tetragnatha montana. The sequence goes on from OY796681.1 coordinate 18,529,625, forward strand.
ATTATGGAATTCGCATACAAAACACTAAAAGCTGTGAAGAAAACAGCTTTGTATAAAGAGTAGAAGTTATATATTGTTGATTTAAACATACTGTGATATTTTTTACGAGTTTCTCATTCAAAGTTTGTTCAAATACTCATTAAACAAGTTGTTTATGAATTAGGTTTGCATTAAGAACTTTCACTGAAGTTTTAATAGTTTTGCTAAATTTTTATTAATAACTTTCCAAAACTACTTATAAGTTTGCAAATCAATTTTAAACAGATAACTAAGGTTTTTAAATTGTATTGTATTTAATGCAAAGAAGTTCTGTTAGTTTTTTAAGTGAAAGGAACATAAAATGTGTTTTATAATATTTATTTTTGATAAGTGATTCTATACTCTACGAAAATTAGTCTCATTGATAGGTTTTAAGCTTTTGTTTAAATGGAAATTAAAATTATAGCAATTGTATAAATTAAATTATTTAAATTGTTTTCTATGCAAAAACATAATAGAACTATAGTACAGGGTAGTCCGTGAAGGTTTTAATTTTAAACTTAATGGTCCATGGACTTCTATGAGTTGGGAACCACTGATTTAAAGTTTAGTTATTTTTATGAAAGTATGTTTGATCCTGATTGTTTTTAATCTATGTCTACTTTAGTGGTTAAAAGGAATATTTTTTTCTTTCTGTTCCTCACTTTACATGCAATCATTTATACATTTCAGCTGTTTCCAGCATCGACTCAACTAGTACAACATTTGTTAAAAAAGGTGGGAGTTTTACTCTTGCCTGTGAAGTTCCAATAGGTAATATGCATCTTTGGTTCAAAGATGGAAAGCCCGTTGAAAAAAATGTTGCCAACAACTTCCGTTTAGAAAATCAAAATACCTATTCTATTGAAAAGAAAGAATTTGTTACAAACATGCGCCTCATTGTGGAAGATGCTGATTCTATTCATACGGGTGTATATAAATGTAATACCGATTCTCGACATGTGATAGTTATCACAGGTAAGGCATAACTTAAATACCTCACTGTTAAGGCTTTTCTGTAGGTTTTTCCCTTAGTGATACATCAGCAAGCATTCACACAAATATGTAAAAGAGTTGCCCTTTAATGCAATAAATTCCCTTTTCATAATATGAGCTATTTGAACATAACTAATTATTTCACAGTGACTAAAATTTAGGTACTTAAAGATTAACTGGGCGCAAGCACCAAATTTTCTAAAAAAAATGGCAGAAAGTATCATCATCAACTGGAAGTGTTACTTTTAATTTTTAAATGTTTTTATATGAAATTTTTAAATTGTTGGCAATAAAATTCTGTTGATGAGATTTGGGCCAAGCTAATTAAGTTCTGAACTTTAATAAATTACCAAATATTCTTTATAGCCAAACTGTGCTACATACGTAAAAATGTCTCTGGTGGACATCTATTACATGGTTGTACGTGCTCATTCAAATAGACGAAGTTTGTATTTAGTTTGGCAAGGCTCTGCTTAGTTCCCTTTGCTGTTGCATTAATTGAAATGTGCCTGGGTTTATTAGTATCTTTTAAGAATTCATAACCTTTGAAAGCCTATTATTACCTTCAGTCATTTTGCATTTGAAGAGTTTCCGTATTTAAATTCGTAGGTATTTTTAAAACCTCTTATTCTTATTTTAATGGTACAAAAGGATTTTTTTATTAGTTTTCAAGTTGGTCAACTCACTTTTGTTTGAATGTCACTTTATATGTTTTACACCACTCCAGTACTTGCATCTTTTTTACAGTTACTTTATGCTAATTAGTAAAAGCTCTGGGAAACCTCAGTAAAACTTAATAGAAAAGGTTTTTAGTTGATTTTTTAGAATTTCAGATGTTTGAATTACTTTACTTACTTGATACCATTGATTATGTTAAGCAGTGTTTCTTAAAAAACAATATTTCAAATTATAGTGATTTTGCTTTATAATTAGCTGGTTTGAACACAATTGGATTGAATGTTTTTGTTTTTATACTAATAATGATATTTGTGTATTTGCTATTAGCTATTAGTAATTTAAAAAGCAATTACATTGCCTAGAGAAATAATTTGTCAGATCAAATACATGTTTACCTGTTTAAAATTTTAAAAAAGCATACTTAACATAATTTATATTATGTACAAATGTGAGCTGGCTTATTGAAAAAGTGGTCTTACCTGAAATTGTCCTACTTTGAGTTTGACTCTTCTTGGAGTTTCTAAGGTTATTCTTCATTCAATGAGAAATTGGTCAACCCCTAGTTTAGTTCTGTATCCAAGAAATACAAATCTAAAGGTTAACCATTGGTTCAGTAAGTCCTCTCAAATGCAAAACATTGATTCTCTAAAAGTATTCTTAGATGTAATAAGACCATTTTTTCTCTCCGGGGCCTAATTGGAATTTCTTGTAAAGAATGAAAAAAAAAATGTAAAACAATATTAGTAAATGTACTTTGCACCCTTTTTAATTAAATTGTCATTTATTAATTAATACCCTTTAGTTAAAAATTAAATGGTAATTTTGTTTTTTTAATATTCTGTAGTAAACCTTAAAAACTTACTTAAATTCATTGATCTTATGATATTCAGAAAGAAAATACCATCTTTTAAGTTTAAATTGTGTTATGTATGAGTTATTAAATTTAATTCTTATTTATATAGTATACTTTAAAGTTTAATGCCAACCTTCCAAATATTTCAGAAAATATGATTGAAACTAATGAAGATGAACCAGGAATGGGAAAGTTATTGGTTCCTGGGGAGCCACTAATTTTACAGTGCAATACAACTGAGTGTCCTCATTGTACAGTTGTTTGGTAATAATGCTTTTTTTTATAAATAATGTTGTTCATTATCTCTATTTTTCTCCTCACTGAAACCTTAAAACACTTCATATTAGCTCTTAATTATTTAAGAGGATTTATATTTTAAAGACTCCCATGAGATATTTCTGTTTCTTATTAATTTTATTTTAAGTGACCCTTATTAAAAACAAATTTGTCTCTTAATAACTATATATGAAGAATAGACCAAAATCCTTTTGCTATTTTTCTAGCTGCTTTAATCTTATGAATTAGCTTTAGCTCTAATATGATTGTATATTTTAAAATATATTTTTATGTTTAGTTTTCATGTATTTTTCAGGTATAAAGACGGAGTACAGCTACAATCAGATACAGGTCATATAGAAATACATCATAAAAATAATTCCCTAATCATTGAGGATTCATCATATAATGATACTGGTGTATACATGTGTGCAATTGATAGAAAACAACTGGATGTTGCCTTAAATGCCACCATTGTTGTACAATGTAAGTATTAAACGCATTAATACTTGTTGTGTAAATCAATTTTAGATACATTATTTTAATATAAGTCTTTTAGACTATTGATACACAAAAATACTCTGTTTGCTTTTTTTTATTTGAAATATTGTGTTCTAAAACATTAAGTTAATATTTTAATCTATACTAGACAGCAACTTAAGTTGAGCCTACGACGTCACTAATAAACAAAGTAGTTCCCATCGCGGTGTCTGAATTTTGAGTGAAATAAAGAAAGTCAGTATAAAAATATGATTAATTTGTTAAACCCATGCATATATAGTGCTTTTCAATCACGATTTTCGTACCGAAACTCCTCCTAGCAACTTAACAGGCTTTGTGTTTACCGATTTCTCCTTCCGCATTTGTGATGTACTCAGGGGTTCATCCAGTTTTTTCTGCCAGGGTCCTGTTTTAGGAATTTTGTGAAAAGTAAATGGAATTTTGTGAAAATGAATGGCCTACTACAGTACAATCACAGCATTCCTAACTTACAGAATGGTTCTAAAACTAGTAAATTCCATTTTAAAATGATAAAAACTCTCCTGAAAACCATTTTCAAACCATTTTTGATCTTTGGAATTTTGTGAAGGGTCCTAAAACGGACCCATTTTTCTCCTAGATGAACCCCTGGTACTGGGTTCAAAAAACGTTGCTGTCGAGTATAGTTTTGAAAATTAATGCACCCTTAGAGTAATAAATGTATTTGGGAGAAATCTTTTTTTTTCCCTATTGTCTCTTTTTTACTACTTCATTGTTTAACTTATTATATCAAGCTTGCCTGGTGTTGAATTGTGAAAACGTTCTTCTTCTTCGGCTCTACAGCCCTTGATGGGCCTTGGCCTGCTGCACCAATCTACTCCAGGCAACTCTATTACACGCCTTTTTCCTCCAGTTCGTTATTTTCATCGTTCTAAGATCTTTAAGAACATCGTCCAACCATCTCATTTTGGGTCGTCCTCTAGGTCTATTGCCCATTGGCTTCCAATTTAACGTCCTTTTAACTCTGTTTTTGTCATCAGATCTTTCAATGTGACCCAACCAAGCCAATCTCTGTCCTTTAATAAAACGAGTTATAGTTTCATTTTTCACCAAGATCTCCAATTCTCTGTTTGTCCTAATTTGGAATCCATTATCTTTCATAATTAGGCCATAAATCTGAGAATTTTCCTTTCAAAAATTTCCAAATTATTTAAATCTTTTTGAGATAAAGTCCAAGTTTCACAACCATAAGTTACAACTGGTCTAAGAATTGTCTTATACAATTTAAGCTCAATTTCTTTAGGTATCAACTTATTTCTAAAGAGATGCTGATATATGAAGTAACATCTGTTTCCCTTTTGTATTCTAGACTTAATTTCTTCAGAGGGATTGTTAACAGTATTGATAATTGAACCTAGATAGGTAAAACTATCAACTGCCTCAAATTTAAAATCATCTACTATCAAGAATTCCCTACGATCATTGGCAAATTTAGTTTTTTCCATGTACTTTGTCTTGTTTTCATTAATTAAAAGACCAGCCTTTCTTGCTTCTTCAATTAATCTTTTTGTTTGTGAAAACGTTAGGGTTTTTTTTCTGTTAGAATTTTGTTGTTTTGTTAGAAGGAAGTTGTTTCCAAACTTGAAACAAAATGTTGGCAAAATTGGAAGCAAAGGTTTTATGATATGACATTTGGCAATATTTAGCTCATTTAATGCATATCTTGGGTTAAGCTTAGCTAATATAACTTACATTGTGAAAGCCTGCATCATTTACGACAGGGTAGTCTAGAGAAACTTCAAGGATATCAGAGCACAGGAAAACCTAACCTGTTAACATATCACAATGAAATTTTGGGTACTGCTATTTGAAGGTATGCGTTCGAGATTGTGATGACTTAAAGCAATAGAGCTCTCACAGTTACAGTTAAAAGTAAAAAAATTTGTTTGAATTGCAACACTCATTTTTTTCTTCTTAAAACTGATCAGCACAAAAAAAATCACCCAGTAATAGCATTGGAATGATATATTTGAGATGGAATCTTAATTTTATAAGCATTTGCATAGAAAAACATCTTTAAGGACCAAAACCAACAAAAGATAGGAATGGAAAACACTTTTCTAAAAATTTCTTGCACCCAATTAGTTATTACAGAGATGTTAAAAACCTGTAGTTTTTTAAAGTGATTTTCCTTTACTACCTTTTAAGAAAAATGCATGGGTATTTAGTTATTGGTGTTTGACATTTTGCTTTTATATTATAAAATAATAATGTTTGTTATTCTTATCGTAAGTTATTTGTTTTACAAAAATTAGTATAGTATACTTGTATCTTGTATGTATAGTTATGAGGTAGGCACTGTATATTATCCAACAAATATCTAATAAATATTGCTATTGTCTCCTTAGCCAAAATAAAGTTAGATAAATTTGATCAATCAGCTGTAGTAGTTCAAGGTAGCCCATTAGAGCTAGTGTGCAGTGCTACAGGATCTCCATCACCATATGTCAAGTGGTTTATTGGTAAAATAATTTAGATAAAAACTTCTTCTTTCTTTCTTTTTCAAAAAAAATATTATTGTTTTATTTTTTGAAAAAAAAACTTTTATTTCAGGAGATCAAGAAATATTTGATGAAGATGAAAGAATTAAACTTTTAGATCATGGAAGCCTTAAGAGAGGCAAGCTATTAATAGAAGAAGCAGAATATGAAGACAGAAATTATTATACATGTGAAGCTTATAATCAAGTTAATTCTGTTAATTCTACTGTTTTAATACGAATAAAAGGTAAAGCTTACATTTCTGTAGATGGATTTCAGAATATCTATAATGTAAATACAACAATTTTCAAGTCATGCCTAAAATATTTCAATTTTCTTGATTCAATCTTAAAATTTCTTCAAAATTAAACTTTAATATACTATGATTAGAATTATTGAAGTTATCCACCCCCAATTGGAATTATTTTTTAAATCTCCACACTAAAAAAAAAGTGCACTTCTAAGTTTTTAAAATTAATTTATGTTGTGTGGGGTAATATTTTTCTAATGGAGCTCTATTATAGGTTTTCGATAGGGATTTAAGTTAATTTACTCAAAATTCATCATATTTTTTCTTTATGCATTTTAAATTTTTGTTTTGTTTGTCTTTTTTTTTAAATACCTAATGACATAAATAAATCTCAAATAAAAAATCAGTTTATTTTCATCCCATGAGGAAATAAACCTATTTTATAGCACACTTTTAGTTTCCAATATACATAATATTTTCCTGTTGTCAAAATATTTCAATATTTCCCTGTTATCAAAATATTTTAACATTTACTACTATTTCTCTCTTTTTTTTTTGAGAAAATTTTATGCTTAGTAAAATGATTTTTTAGGTAAACTTGCTGCATTGTGGCCTTTCTTGGGAATATGTGCTGAAGTAGCTATATTGTGTTCAATTATTTTTGTATATGAGCGAAGGAAAAGTATGAATGAACGTGATGAAGCTGAAACTGATCTTCCTGCTGATGAGTAAGTTTATTTAATTTATATTACAGTAACCACTTAATAAACTCCTGCTCATAGAAATTGCAACACCGTCAAGGACTTATTATTTTTGATGAAATTTACACTACAAGTAACCTTTGTAGTTGCAAATAAATTATTAAATTTTAAGAAAAATGTAACCATCAAAAATCAGTGTTTTTTGTAGTCTATAGGTGCTACAGTGAATAGGATTAAACAGATCTGAATTTTTCCTGAGGAAGAGATTTCATTAAAGATTCTTTACAAACCCAAAGTTTACCAATATTGGCAATGAGACAAACTTTACAAGCATGAGGCCAAACTAACAAAATTTCGGTCAAACGCTATATGTGGAATATTGGGTGAAGAAGTTTGTCAAGGAAGAAACTGTATTTTTTGGGTGTAATTGAAGTCTTGAACTTTCCAACAAACATGTTCCCTGTTAGTTTGTTAAAGACAATGCTAATACGCAAACCTCGCCACAACAACCACTTAATAACTCCCTCACGTGTTATCTTATTGGACTTCATCTGAGCTGCGGTAACACCAGTGCAAAATAAATAACCCTCCACAGAGGATATCATTTGTCCTCTGTTAGACACAGTTAAATGCTCAAATGAAGACAACCTTCTTTAAACCCTTAGTATCTTGTTGCAGACATCCATTTATGCACCCATGAAGTTATAGAGTGCAGGGGTGGAAAATCTGCGCCAATTGCGCCAAGCTGTGCCAAAATTGATTTCTTGCGCCAAGCTGCGCCAAAACCGGCAAAATTCACATTTTTGCGCCAAACTGCGCCAAAAACGCAGTTTTTTCCGATTTTCTCTAAGAATTTTCAGACTTTATATTTTAGCATTTCAACATTTTCGATTTTTTTTTTAAATTTTCTTCAGAAAAGTTCGAGATCTAAGGAAAATCGGATTGAACGGCCCGGCCGGAAGAATGGAATATATTGGCGCCTCGCGTCCTTGAACAGTGTTTTATGGACTGGGCCGGGCTCTACCCTAGTGATGCACAACCTGCGGCCCGCGAACTCATTTGGATTTTTTTCAGATAATCCTTACTTTCCAGATTATTTCCAAGAAAGAGGACTAGTTATATCGCTGAAAAAGTCGGGAAAAATCGCTAGTTTCGTTTTGCGTGCGGAGTGTTCCGTTCCTCCCGCGACTTTCTCGATCGGCCGCGGTAGACAAGTTGAAGTCGGCTTCTTCTTGCGTTGCTATTGCGATGTAGAAAAAACAACTTTACAGTGGTCAGAAGCCAAAAAGTTCGGTGTTCAGGGTCACATTCTCCGAAAAAGTCGAAAATAGCAACATTTCGAAAAAGTTCCGTTTTTTTCCGCCCCTAGTTGAAGTTGACTTCTTGTTGTAATTGCGATACAGAAAAAACTTAAGCGTGGTCAGAGGAGCCAATAGATCTAGTGTGATACTTCCAGATAGTATTTTTGTAGTATTTTCAACTTATTTGAGGATTTTTCCCAAGTTGTAAATTTTTACTTAAAGGTCCTTGAAGATAAGATAATAATTAACAATCAGTGGTTTTTAAATATCTTGTTAGGTTATAACCTGTTTCAGATATAATAACTGGGGCATTGCCCCTCCTAAAAAAAATCTGACTAGGTGTTCAAAACAAGTTAAAAACCTGTTTTTTATGGTCAAATTTCCAAAAATTTTCTGAGGGAAGACCCCCAGACCCCCTTTTGTATTTTGTACTCTTATTATTCACAACTTTTTCTTTATATTAAGTTTATCAAAATGGAAATCTTACCTAAAAATGTATGTCCGAAATTTGTGAGATGAGTGGTTGAAATTAAAGCCCTGGATGAAGACGTTACTTCTTCACGTCTTCATCCAGGGCTTTAGTTGAAATAACTCAATGGTTGTTGAAATCCATGATAAAAGGGTAATAAATTCTGAACTTGAAACACCAATTCTTTTTTCCTGACATTTGCTCTTCTTTCGTTACTCTTCCTGATTTTTTGATCAGATTTAACCTTTGGAAATTTAATTGGCTGTATTCATTGGTAAATTTATTTTTGAATTTCTTGTTATCGGTACCATGGTACTTACCACCAATCCTGTTAGAAAAAGTAATCACCAGATTATCATAAAGATTGAAAAAAAAATTAAAGGAAATTTGCATTGATACAAAACTACTAAAAGCTGATACAAAAATGCATTTTGACTTGATACAAAACTGCCCTAAAGCTGATACAAAAACCATTTTTGGATTTTCCACCCCTGAGAGTGGTTGAGAAGCGAACAATTAGAAATACAATATAACTCTGAATTTAATATAATTTGAATACCAAACCATGGCCCATGGGGAGCCTAAGACAGGATCAAAGGGTCCGAGGTTTGATTCCCGACACTACTAAAGACCTACCGAGTATATGCAGAGTATGTGCTCATTAAATATGGGGGTCCGAAAGCCCTGTGGTTGGTCATGGCGCAGTTTACCATGGGTCCAGGTTGTCTGGAGATTTCCCTCCCCTTCAGAGGCATTTCAAAATTGTGGAAGTGGTGATAGATGGTAGCAGTATCTATCTCATTCAAGGCTTAAGTAAAAATTCTACCACTTATGGCCCCCTTTGCCTTAAATCCTGTACGCCTTTACGGTTTAAGCTTGAATATTCCAAGTGGCATTAGAAACAACAACATACCATAATAAACATAAGCTGAAATTTTCACATTAATCAGGATATTTCTTAATAATGTTGGAATTTCTATGAACAGGAGTTAACAATTACAGCTAGAAATTATTGGTGATATCATTCTGAAAACTATTGGCTGTTGGGTAGATATTACTGCAGCATAATTGCTGACAGATTAAATAGGCTTTTTAAATAAACACACTTTGTTTAGTTTTACGTAAAACAATATACTTAACTAGGAAACATGAGTAAAAGAAAACAAAATAAAATTAATGAAACACTGTGAGCTACCCAGAAGTCTAAGACTCAAAATGAGTGTTATTTTTTAAATCATCCAGGGTGGTTAATTCATCTTATCCACTTAATGAAGCTTTTTAATAAGTTTTTAGATAGTATTTTCATCTTTAAGAACTTAATATAAGTAGTAGAAAATAATATTGCTATATACACAAAAGGGGGGTTTGGGGGTCCTCCCCCAGAAAGTTTTTGAAATTTGACCCAAAAAGCAGGGTTTTAACTCGTTTTGGTCCGAGCCCACGAGGGGGGGGGCAATTGACCAGTTGCCCCCCCCTGGATCCGCACTTGGGCATGTAACACTTTTAAACCTTTCAACTAATGCTGAGCAGTAACTTAAGATAAATATCAAATACTTAGTGTTGGAAGCATATTTTTCCTCCTGCTCAAAGCTAAGCAAAACACACACAACCCTACTTTGGGAACTACTTCAGCAACCCTATCATGGAAACTGAATAGTTCATTGAGTCTTCATAGAGGATCATTGAGACATTAAGTAGATTTAGTAATGTAAATAAAAATACTAGATTTTCAAAATATTTTGAAAGAAGTGTTGGCTAACTTGTTGGACCCACTGTTTTCCAATACACTTAAAGATAGATAGATAAAGAAAAAAAGTGTTAATTTGATAATTTAAGGACAGTGAAAATATTTAACTAGTTTTGATCTTGCCTATTAATTTTCCGTTCCTATATTTCAGCAAGCATAGAGACCAAAAGTCAAAAGGACAAGACATCCGACAAAGAAAATAAAATCAAAGGGCTCACTTGGGTTTTCATCGTGATATTTTAAAAATAATTTTTGTCTGTTCAATTGCATTTCTTTTTTGTGTGAGATCATTGTTTCTCATTTTTGTGGTATAGTTTCCTACATACCTTCGAATCTCATTCTGTGTATTTGTAATGAATTTATCAGTCATTTAGGAACTAAGTCATTGTATCAAGAACAGATCAGTACAACTGTTTGGAATTTTTACTTGACATCTAATATATGCATTGAGATAATGCATAGTTACAACGAGAAATTTAGCAATGTGAGTTAAATGTCCTGTATATGTTGAAGTAGTCATTTGTGTGTAGAGCAGGGCCTGTGGAAAACTTTTTTAGAGTATTATCGCTCTTGTGTGTTGATGTATAACGCAATAAATTATTCCTTCTATATGCTCACTGCTAAAAACAGATATTTTCATAAAAGGAAAAGATTTGAGTTTTGAAATATGTCAGTTATTCATGATAGTTGCTATGCATTTAGTTTGAAGTATGTGACTACTAGTTAAAGCTGCTTTTAAGTTTTTTTTTATTAAATTGTGATCCTATTGATTGTTGAATTTCAAGGAATTTCCATTCTCAGTCATGTGATATAAGCTGACTAGAATTTTTATACTGCTTATTTTCATTCCCTCGTTTTATCAGTTGCTTAGTGACATTTTTGACATAACAAGTTATGTATACAATTCAATGGGACTTATATCAAAATTTCTTATTGTGGGCTATCTATTTTATTATAGGGCATTTTAATTAAATTTACTTAGTTTTTGTTTAATCAAATTGCTTGCATTTTAAATTCTTTCTTTTTTTGGTACTATTCAGTTTAAGTGTATTGAAATTCCAATCAAATTTATCAATAATTAAAAATATTCTTTGTGGTGATTACACAGGGTATTCTCAACTTCCAATTTTTGTTTTTAATAATAGGTTTTATTAAAACTTATGTTTTTAATATTACGATTTGTAAATTTTAATATTGTTTAAATATACTAAATTTCTACTTGTGTGTTTGCAAGTCAAGAAAATATTAAACTTAAGATAATTGTATGTTTTAGTTAAATATTACATCTAACTAAAAAAATAAGCTATAAGAAATAATTATTACTTAGTAACAGCAGTGTAAGAATCAAAGTAATTTGAATTACTTAAGCTTTTTGCTTGTGTTATTGACTATAATTTCTTTTTCTCAAATTAATTATTTTATAGGAATGCATGTATTTGCAATAAATTAAGGTTGTGATTACAAATGGAGCTTTTTTATAATAAAACTATTTCTGTTGCACCATTGAACTAAATTAAAGTAATAGTTTGTAGAAGAAAAAACTATTTTGCTCAAGAATATACAGTTTTATGACCATCGTGTAAAATAAACATTTTTGAAAAGATCTAGAGTAGAAATATAAGGTTTATTTCTTACTTCAAATTTAAAGGAAAGAATGAAAATATTTTAGTGTAATGTATAATAAAAGTTCTATGATGCTAATTTCATTCACTACTCTCGTTTCTTAAACATTTAACAGTCTACTTTTCAATCTGATACATATGTGCAAAGTGTTAGTAGTTATGACCAGTTTTCCTTTTCTTTCCTCTCTTACAAACTTTAAGAAGGCAAATTAACAATATCTTAGCTATTTAAGTTTTTTACAGCTGAAATATTAAAATTATCATTTAAATTCTGTTTTTTTATGTATAATACATTCTTTTGTTAGTATATACTAGCCTTCCAATATTTTTTTTTTGCTTAAATGTAATTTTATTGATTTAATAACATCAATTTAGTAATGCATTAACATATTCTTTTAATTTTGGTTGTGAAAGAGTTTTACTATATATGTGTTTGAAAATCAACAAAACTGTTAAGTGTTTAAGAAGACTGGAATTTCTTTCTTGGGATCTTTCATTTTGAAAATAAATGTATCTATAAATTCTTTTTGAAAAGTAAGCTTGGAAAAGTTTGTTACTCATATCTATAAATTAATTTGATTATTTTGTGCTACCCAAGTCTAGGGGTAGTTAAACTAATTTGCATAGTTCACTTTTATTATTGTAAATTCAGAGTTATAAATTGTATTGTTGTTAATTGGTAATTCATTCGTGAGGAAAAAATTATAGCCCATATAATTATATAATTTTCCTTATTATTACATTAGCTTAGAAATTAAAGAGTAAAGCTAGAAATTTTTTCAATAGCTTGATTAGTTTATTTGATCCTGTGTTGGATTATCTTTGACTGTAAGACTTTTATACATAAACATGTTAACTGTATTATGTGTATTTGAACATATCCTTATATGCTTCAATTGAAAGTTTACCATACAAATACCATATCGTTTTAAAATTATGTATCTTATTTGAAGTTGTCAGTTTTTGGTTATGACAGATTAAAATTGTCTCAAATACTTATGCACTAATATATTACATTATAAATTCACTTGTTAGCTACATAGCAATTTTAACAATATTTCTTATCATTCTTGAAATTAGTATATTTTGAAATGTTTTTTAAAATGGTAAATTAAAAAAAAGTGATAAACTGTTACAATTTTCTTAAGTTTAAAAATTTTTATTGGATTTTTAAACTTTTTTGAAGCGTTTATTTACTGGTTGAATTTTTATTTCATTGATTGACATAATAAATCCCCTTGTTGTTGACATCAAAATAAATACAGTTGACACTTGATTAATAGGATTGGATTATACATTATATTGGTATTATATTGGATTTGAGAATGAACATAAAATTGAAAAGGGAGTAATGTTGTACATCAAAACAGACTTTCTATTATTTCATTCTTCAAAAGCAGTGAAGTTAATTTTTTTTCTTGTTTTGTAATACTTGTAAATCTAGATAAAATTAAAGCTTATGTGCGTTCTTTTTGTATCAATTAAAATATAAATATACTATTGTTTAATAATTTTAATGAACATTTTTTTTATATTTTCATAAATCCAATCATTTAGGTTTTTTGTTTTCTGGGATGTGGTATTTCCCAATCATCAGTATTAATCAAGAATCTACTGTATTACCGATAGTTTATTTACCTTGGTCTAGAAGGTAATGTGCCTATTTGAGGAGAAATGTTTTGAAAGCTTTAAAATTGAGCTTAGTGTGAAGTTTCTTATAAATTTCAATCATGTTTTTATGACAGTGCTTCTCAGTGACACTATCCTGAATAATGTAGTTTGAAATACTGTTGTATTCTTGCTTTAGGCCAACACAACCAAATACCAAAGTTGGTCATGGCAATAATCTAACATACCTTTTAAAATCTTTATTGTTGAGAAAAGGCATTTAATGTATCAAAATCATTATAAATATACTATTCATACAATGCACTCTTACATTACTCTATACATACACACACAAATTTGGTTTAGTTGTTATTATTAACCTGAACATAAAGTCTAACACATTCCTTCAGGATAATAAGAATATCAGTCACAATTCTTAACAAAAGTTACTTTTGAAGCAATTTGTTTCTATTCTCAAAAATTTTGCAATGCACAAATCTTATAGTACCCCTGGCCAATCTATCTTGTAAAAAAAATACTTAAATTACCTTACAAGATATAGGATTTAGTCAGACCTTAAAATTTTAGAAAAACTTGAAATTTTGATGCATCACTTTCAAATATGTGTTGAGTTTTTTGGTACAACTCTGTTAGAGTTCCCACTAAATATCACCTGGTTCTATAGTAGTATAAAAAGTAGAAATATTCATAAATAAATAATTTCAAACTCCTTAATTAAAATGTTTAATTAGACAGTTTATTAATAAAAGTCAGAAAAATTTGTTGATTTTTGGATAAAATGTGTCCATAAGAACCGGGCGATATTTAGCGAGAACTCTTACGGAATTGAACCAGTTTTTTTATAAGGGAGTAAAACATAACCTTGTTGGGCACTTGCCTGTAGTCGGTCGACTTAATTTGTATTTGTATAACTACTCTGAAATATGTATACTAAATTTAAATATTCTGAAATTTCTTGTTTATTCTTCAGGATTTATTTGTAAAAAAATATATGAATATGCATTTTTAAAAATTGGAAGATTCACCCTTTACCATTCATTATTTCAATTGTTGCTTAGGTTATCAAAATGAATAACCTAAAAACATTTATTAGTGTTGTATTTATTATTACATTTGAAATTAGTTAAAATATTTTATTGTATTAAAATGGGGGGGGGTTTCAATTTTAAATGTACTACTTCAATTCTAGTATGTAAGATAAATCATAGCCCTTCTATAAATACCATTCCAATAAATGTTTTCAGATTATCTGTTTTCATAATCATCTCTTGAGATTTGGCACTAAATCATGTAAAAAATGTTTTTAATGTGTTTGAGTACCCAGTGTTTTATAGAGTCTTGGTATTTCAACAGTTAAAACCATATTCAAATAAGAAAATAAAAATTGGTGGAGTATCTCACTTGTATGCTTCCTTTCTGAAAATGTACTGGTTTAAAAGGTAAAGCTGTTTTTACAAATGAAATTTCAAATTATGAAATGTCACTTCAGTGTATTATATGTGTGATAATTAGAGAAATTCTATACAATAATGTATTATTTCTAAATTATTATTTAAAATAATCAATTGTACTATCAAATACTAAGTTGCTACTACAAACATTGGGTACTTTACTGTTCAAATGTTTTATCTAAAGCTTTATTTTGAATTTGACAACCTAGAATTTCTTCATGCATAAGTATACAGACAGATGTATCTAAAGTATATGTATTTTATACACTGATTATAGTCAGAGCTGAGCAGCACTGAAATAAAAATTTTCTGTACAAGGTTCATCAAAAATCACTTGTTTTTAGTGTATCCAATGATGCACTGATGTTATTTAATTAAGGTCCTTGAAAGGATATTTTTGTTTAGTATTAAAAAAAATTAGCATTTGTGAGTGTATTGTGTTACAGGATATATTGTAAATTTAGACGCTTTGTCAGTCTGTACATATGACAGTGATATAAATTATTTTATGCAGATTATTTATATAAACAAATATATATATGTACAGTATTTCATCGATATGTCGAATAGTTTTAAGGTGTTTTGTACAAAAACAGTTTACCAGTGTTACTAATATTTTTTTTGTTTGTTGTGTGTTTTTATACATCAATTTGCTTTTAAAGTGTCAAACTATCAAGTCATTTACATATTGTTTCAATTGTTTATTTTATTGTTTTAGTAGGTGTGCAATCATTTGATTTGAGACTTTAAAAAATCTATGGTGTCTAGTTTATGTATAGTAATTTTTTCTTGTTAGGAAATCTAGTCTGAATTGTTGAATTAATTGACAAAACCTTGGATAATCTATGTTATGAACTTAATGCATATTACAAACCATGCACTTTCAGTACTGTATTTTATATTTTATTGAATTAATTTAATCGTGTTGAACTTCATGAAGTAAGTCTTAGGTTTAATACTTTTGATCTAGTGCTGTAAATTGTGGTCCCTCTTGTTCCTACTGGTGTATCCAAATTGCATATTCATATTTCCAACTGATGGTCTTTGCTTGAATCAGTTCTGTGTAATTATCACAGTTTCCATTCATACAACCTATAGATGTTTGAAAAAAGATTCTTTGTGTACTTTCATCATTGAAAACTTTGTTGTTATATATAAGGGTGAAAATTTTCTATTGTGTGAAACAACTTGTGAAACTTAACCTGCAGAATTTCTCAAAAGTATTTGAGGAAACAAATTTTTCATTACTATTTTTAACTTACATGAAAAGTGTTTCTCTAATCTTTCAAAATCTACAGTTTTGCTTATGGCAGCTACATAAAGAAACTTAGAGGCACATAAATTCCACATTTGTGTTCAAATTTACTGAATAATTATATCAACTACTTATAAAGGAAAACTCAATCCTTGTTTTAAATTCTTATCTGAAATTCTTTATTTTTCATGTATGTTAAGCAAATAAATATTAATTCATTTGCAGATTCTTGATTCTTTCTTTCTATTTAAGGACTCAATCACTGCATGTGTGACCAAACTAAAAATATTCTGCTGTTAAATTTTATCAAAATTATTTATATTTTTATTAATATTTTCTTTACTTTAAAAGTGTTAACTTTTATGTAAAGAAACAATATATAACCAATTTTTAAATCCCTTGAAGATGCATATTCCCAAAATTAGTTTTTTTTTATATTCCCAAATTAATTTAGAGGAAATCTGTTTGTACAATTCCATATAAAAAGAAATTGTTAACACTAAATCATATTATCTTGGTAACAATAACCATGCAGCAAAGAAGCATTTTGAAGCTTCCAGAGTAATTCACCAACTTACAACATAAAGATTAGAAATTCATTGAGAAAAAAAATCTGTAAAATATGAAATTCTGCCATCAGCAACATCTTCAAGGAGACACCAGGATTTTCAAAATATTTCCCAATAAGATCATATTTTTTTACTATTAAAAAATTCTGTGTTTTTCCAGCCATGAAACTACTTTTAACAGTTTTAAAAAAGTAAATTAGAAGCCATTTTATCTAGTGTAATTATCAACCTTATGGGGGAGAGCATCTGCCACTGCATCCCATCTTTTCCTTTTAGAAATGAAAATAGTATTTGATATAAATGTATATAAATATTTGAAGTAATTATAAATATTTGAACGGCCCCATATATGATCTCCATGAATAAAGAGAATCATACAAGTTTTTAGGCTATTTAAATTATGGTTCTAAATAAATTTAAAAGTTCTGAGAAAACTAAATTAAAAGATGGACGGAGCACTGAAACCTTATTAATGACGTCACACTTTTATTTTATAAAATTTTTTTCAATATCTTCGCTTGCCACTGATTTAACTCCGTCGTTCCACGGAACGGCGCAGGGCCGCCGAGAGCCACAGCGGGCCCCGGGGCAACGACAGTCCCGGGCCCTCTTTACTTTTACGTACTACCTTAAAATTAATTAGACATAATATTTTTACATATATCTATCACTTTTGACATAATTAAAACGAAACTGTACACATATCTGACCACTATACATTAATTTATTATACTAAGAGTTGTTCAAAGTATTCAATCTTTGTGGAAATCTAAATAATTGTTCGAGTATTTCTTTTCTTCCTAGGTAGGTTTTCTTCATGGAACTAGTACAATAGGTAGTAGTTTCTTGAACAATACAATAACTAACTATTTCAAACTACATTTGTTTTGAAAGAATCACTTTGCACCATAGAGTTATTGCACACACACATATTAAGTAATTGAGGCACTTGGAGGAACATCGAGCTAACTCCAATGTTGGACTTAGCTCATTGTAAGCGCCTCAATGGTTTTCTCTAAAAAATTTCAATATCTTACCTGAAACCTTTGGAAGTCAGGAACACCAGCACCAACCTATATTCAAACTAGAGGAACATTCGAACAGTTTAAAAATCCATTCTAATTCTTTTTTTTTTTTTATTTCGAACGCATTTTCAGACTTTACACATAGTATTTTAAGGTACTTTAAGCTTAATTAGTTAAAATAATTTTAGTATTAAACTTAAAATTCAAAGCTTTTAGAATTTTTCCAGTTTTAACTGATATGATAGAAATTTGATAAGTTTTAAAAATTATTGTTTTCCGTCTAAAATGTGTTTTTATTTAATATTCTTTAATATTAGTCTTATTTTTATGCATTTATTTATGAAAGTTCTTTTAAAACCAGCTGTAGAATATTTTGTTTAATGCTTTTAGAAAACTTTTACGCTAAGTTTTTATCTGATTTAAGAAATACTATATTAAATTTCAGGAATGCTGTAAACTTATGAATAAATCAGTTTTTGTTTCAATATTTTATAAATATATGGAGAAGTAGTCAAAAATGTTATTTTTGTGGGAATGTGTCCCGTTCTTCCCTATGAATTCAGATGTGACATTTAAAATGTATTTTAAGTATGTAATGGATGTATTTTAGGATGTTAACAACACTTTTAAGACCATTTCATGACATTAAATACTCTCATATTAGGAGACGCGTATCGCAAATGAGGGACATTTTGAATTTTAATTCAAATACAAATTTTTAGGGGTTTTTTTCATATAAAAGTATTATGAATTTCGAATCTCTCTCTCAAGGAGGTAAATAATATACAAAATCCCACTTTTAAGTTTTACTGAATCATTTATCACATAACAATAAATTGATATAATTAAAGTGCCATCTCTCACTTGGGAAGCTTTCCTCTAGATATATTGAATGGAGATAATCATACCTAGCTCTGTTGTAATTTTATAAACAATTTTTTAACTAATTCCAAATTTTCCAATATAGTTTTCCAAAATAGTTTTACAGAAACAATTATTAAATAATTACCTTAGCTTTATATTAACAGGATCTAGTCTAGAATAAGTACTATTCAGCTTCCTTCTATCCTTGACCTTTAAACTTACACCATAACAGCTATAGTTCACTATAGTTTATTTTAATTCACACCTTTTTCTAGAAAATTAAAATAACTTTAAAGCTTAGAAAAATCACTTTTTTCGCACTGTATACATGAAACAAACAAATTAATTATTACACCTTTAATCCAATTTAAAAATGCACACTTAAACTTTTCTGTATCAAACTTTTTGTAAAACATCTTAATTTTTATTCATTAAAAAAACAGTTCATTCATGATTAATATAAAAGGTATTTTTAGACCAAGAACATTTATTGTTCTATTGAGATTAGAACGCATTAAATAACAGTTCTAATGGAAGAATCCAAATTTAATCAAATTCATAAAAAAAATTGTTTTAATCAGCCGTTTTTAGAAAAATATGAACTCAATGGAAAAACAATAGCCCAAATTACTATTTCTAATACAAGTTTATTAAATACAAGTTTACAATACAATTTGTATTGTAAACTTGTACAATACAATTTGTATTGTGACATTTAGTAATAGAGTAAAAATACAAGTTTATTAAAATCTGAAATAATTAATAATTCAAGAATCGAATAAAAATTATATTGAACCCTTCTTTCTAGTTAAAATTGTGTTAAAAAATTGTTTTTAAGCAATTTATTAAGCATAATATGGATTTTTGAATAAGAAACATTCCTAAACCCTTAATTTTTTAAGTCTCTGTGGAGTATGAAATTTCGTATAAAAAACTCCCAGGCTAAAAGAGTAGTTAGCAACAAACCGTATGTTTTTATCTCCTTTAGTTTATTTTTTATTAATTTTGTAAAGGTATTAATTAATTTTGGGACAGCCTTAATATCAGACATCATATACTATAATTTTTAATACAATTTAAAAATCATTGATTCTTAAATTTTATTTTTATTTAATAGTGTAATAAATTCTCTTTTAATGATTCATAAAACTTTTCACTGTCAAAAATTTTCCTTTTTTAAAAAAAAATTAAGCAAACAGCAATGCCTTTAAACCTCTCCCCCCAAAACCAATATATACAAAACATGAGACAAAAACAACCTAGTAAAATGCAAAATACGTATACTATTTTCAACCGATTCTTCAATTTTATTTTCATTTAATAATGGAATAAATTTTCTTGTTCTCTAAGTAAATTTTTTTATGGTTTATAAAACTTTTCATTATCGAAAATTTCCATTTTTTAAAAGAAAATTAAACTAACAGCAATGCCTTTAAAACCCTCTAGCATATGTAAAACAAGAGACAGAAACAACTAGAAAAATACAAATACGTATAACATTTTCAACTGTATTTGATAGCTGAAATGTGTATTAAAAAATGAATACAACTCACCTAGACGTACGGTCTATCTCAGAAGACTATCGTTAAAAACTTTTTCAAACGATAACTTTGAAACAATCGGGAAAAAATTTTATTAATTTAAA
The DNA here is from genome assembly GCA_963680715.1 of Tetragnatha montana. Lineage (NCBI taxonomy): Eukaryota > Metazoa > Arthropoda > Arachnida > Araneae > Tetragnathidae > Tetragnatha > Tetragnatha montana. Next base: position 18,549,994 of record OY796681.1, read on the forward strand.
AAAAATTATAGACGATTTTTAAAAACAGATGATACACGTTTAACGGAACCTACGCTTTCTACATCCACATGTCTGCATGGGTAAATGGCTTGAAACTTCTCCACTGTCCTCTGTGTCTGGGGTCGGTCAAGAGGAAGGCTCATTTCCTGTTTGTTTTGGCTAACGAAAGACCTTTCCATGCAGGGTTGGGGGGTGTCAGGTCCGGTTCGGGCCCTTCCGTGCCTTATCTTGTGACAATTCTTGGAATGTATTGCAGCTTGCAGGTGGTAATTATCTTAGTTTGCTGAGTTTCGAAACGTTGGAGATTGCATTCCAGGAAGGAGGGGGGCCCGGGGCCCGTTCTCAGGAAGAAGAAGGGTAGTTGGGGAAAAAAATCTATGAATGGGTATTCTTGTTTCAGAACGTTTAGTAGTGTATCTCAAGATGGAGATTCTTTACGGGCCCCTATAGGGCTGGGAAAATCCCCGGGCCCGGGGGAAAGTGCCCCCTTTGCCCCCCCCTGTCGGCGGGCCTGGAACGGCCCTAAAGGCTCCTTCAGACTTTTCACTTTCTATCTTCATTTTGGAGGTATCATCCAAAGTGAAAAGTCTAACTTGGCGTTTCACTCTTTACCCCTTCACTTTTCTATGCCAACTAGTGATTCACAGGATATCCCTCAGGATGAACAGTGTGAATGAGCCTTTAGTTAATGGAGAGTCTTCAACCTGTATAGTTAAATTTACGTCGTACTTAGAACAATTTATTCAGATTGTAGTTTTAAAGATAGAAGAGTGAAATAAATACATGGGGTTTGGTAAAAAGTAGAGAAGTGATTCCCCCCCCCCCTCCCCGTTTTTTTACACCCTTAACAATGAAAGTTCTCCCACTCTCCCCGACACAAAGCCCCCCTTTCTACTCTCTTTCTAAATACATAATGCACATAATGTGGTTTTCACTCTACTGAATGCATTCAATTGTGATGAAGATGACTTGTGAGTTGTGGGAGGCAAAACATCTGCCACCGCATGCAGTTTTTTTTCCTTTCGTTTTATTCTAACTTTCGGTTCGGTAAGAGCAATGTTTTTTTTATCGCCGCGCTGCTGCGAACAAGTCAACTTGGAACGATTTGGCGTTAAAATATTATAGAATGTAACATTAATCGAATATAAAAATTTAAACACAATAATCAAATTAATATTCTGCTGCTGCAATGCACTTGTCAAAAATACTCTAAGACATTACTATTAGGTGAAAAAAAGGAATAATTTGTGTAAAATTTAATGATCTGTAATCATCTAAGTCTGTAAGAAAATATTTATATGGAAAAAAATTCTATAAATTTGTTGTATTCACAAACTTGAGAGATAGAATAATAATTGTAATAATAATAATAATAATAATAATAATAATAATAATAATAATAATAATAATAATAGTTTAATATTTAAATATTAGACTTCTTTTTCAGATTAAAATATACCTTTAAACATTTATAGAATTTATTTCAAAGTTCAAACTTATTTCCCAAAAATATAAAACCCAGTTAAAGAAAAACTTTTCCATAATTGCGTTCCTTAGAGAAAATATACAATGATTTTAGAGAATTCTCTGTGATTGGAAAAACATTTGGGGAGGCGCTCCTTTGGGATTTTTCACCTTTTTCTTATTTATTTTTGTAAAAATCACTAATTTGAGGGACGACCCAAATATTTTGGGGGTACGGTTTAAAAATTTTTCGGAGGACAGCATCCTTCCGCGTTCTCTTCCAATCTCAGCACTGGTTTTCGGTCTTCTAATTTGGTGGGAAAAAAAAAATTAGAATAAAGAATTTACATTGTTAAGCTCTATAGTAACTTTTCAAAGCGTTAGTCACACAGTTCTTTAAAAAAAAATCACCGTTATCCAAGTGTGTAACGCGAAAGTACTGATAAAGATAGAGCTTTAAAATTAAATTAAAATGTTAAAATGAGTATTTGATAAGTAGACCAGGATCTTTGGAATAAGTTGTCGAATTCCAGAGTTGTTACATCACGGGAAATTCCTGGTTTCTACAACATCTTTAATGGACTACCTCTCAGTCAGAGGACGCGTTTCATCATTCGTCTGACCTGAATTTCATAAATTAAAAGGATGCATGTGCAACTCTGATGTGTATTCATTTTGTCTTTGAGAACAAAATAGAAAGGAAAAGATATCTTTGCATCCAATTATAGAGTTGGTGTTTTTCTTCTATAAGTTTAATACATATTTTATTTTATCTAATAACGGAAACGTTTCAAAACTAAATTTGATAATTAATTACGTAGTCATCTTTCAATAGATAGGAAGAAATTTATTAAATGGTAGAATGCATCTATTTTCTTTAAAATATTTAATGGAATATGACCGTATATTCAGCCGATTAAAGCGCCTTAAAAATTAAAAGTAATTTATGGGTGAACTTAGGATAATTTATGTAGTAATTATAATAAAATTAATGTTGGAAAATTTACCTAAAGATTAAATAAATGTAGCTTGAAATAGTTGGTACGCGTTGTACTACATGGTGGTGCTAGATATGTTGTACGCAGAATATGCAGAGAGTAAAAATGTTATAAAAGTCTCTTTTTTTTTATTAAAAAATATATAATAAAATTTTAAGCAGTGGAATGGAAACTGTATAATATAAATTACCCTATCTCCATCGAGTGTTATTGAAAAACATTCATCTAAAATTCTAAACTATTCAACTAAATTAATGTGAATAAAAAACAATGCAATTTCAGAAAAGATATGTGATAAGGATAAGAAAGGTTAAAAATTAAAGATCACATGCCAATTTACGAATCACCAGAGAATGGTTCACTATCTTAAGCGAGATAGTGTGTGTGGATAATGCCAGTCAGTGTTATCAGGAATTGGCAGAAGCTGGAACTGTCAGTTCTCGCGTGGCCTTACGGCTAAAAAAATTAAACGATTATTGCAGAGAATGATTGAGCGGAGAGTTTGAAGAGGAGAGAGATGAGAGAGGCGGGAAACCTGGTCAAAACTAGTGAATGGGTGGATGGGTTTACGCTCACTCATGGTGGTCAGTTTTCTCCTCTGAGTTTCAGCTCTGGAGCTTTATCGCTGATTTGGCAGAGGTGCAGATTAAATCGAGCGAATAATTGAACTTATAAAGGAAAAATTAACGAAATCATTAGAACGTTCGAAAATTTTAATTAAAAAAACACGTTATGATGAGAAATGAGTGTAAACATTTTTTCAATTATATTTAAAATGTTAGCCGGGTCTCTGAGAAACAAATAATTTTCCCTTAAAAGTAAGGAGAGTCCACTGAAAATACCATAAAAAGAGCCCAACTTGGACAAATTGCAATGAAATGTTTCTCAATGGTTTTCACTTAGGAACGATCCCAAAAATAACATAATAAAAATAGGACAAAATCGGACCATGGTAAATTTAATTCCCCCCACCCCCATTTTTTAAAGATGGCTAAAGATTAAAATAAAAGAAAACTCGATGATACAGACGTGTGATACGCGTTTAAAAGTTATTTTTGAAAGCTAAAATACAATACTGCATTTAGTTTGGAAATATAATTTAAATTTAAAATTTTAAAATTAATTTGAATAATTAGCTATATGAAACAATTAAAACTCCCCTCAAATCCTTACTAAAACATCAAAGGGATAAATCCAATAGTTTTCATTTAGAAATTACCTAAATAATAACATATTAAAATTAAAAAAAAAAACACACCTTTTAATTTTCTTTTTTTTTTTTACGAAAAATTAGTGTCGTAGACTTTTGAGGCTTTTGAAAAGATAATTTTTTAATGGAACCTGTCCACACATAGCTATACATATAATAGACAAACGTTGGAATTTACGCTTAATTTATTAGTTAATTAATTGATTTAAAAAATGGAATTTGGTGAAATTACAATTAATTATTTTTTTAAGCTGCATCGTCAGCGCTACACTATTCAATATTTTCAATCAAATTATAGGTTTTTCTAACCACAACTAATTTATTCTTATGCGTCATCTGAAGAGAAAGAAGTAATACTTCAATTAAACCTGTACCAGTAATTTTTTTTATAAATCCAATATGCCTAGTAGGTATCCTGTTGCGATATATCTAGTAAAACGTCAAAACATTGAAGTTTGATAACTTCAAAGTAGATTTTCTTCACGCTCTTTAAAAGACGTTTTGCCTGTGTTGGTAAAAATATTAACTAAAAACAATGGGGCAAATTGAAAAAAGTTTATAATTTAAAAATGGAATGCTTTGAAGGAACGTGACATATTATTGGCTCATCTAGGTTTGGAAATCTTTCGATCAAGAACGAGTTTGTCCAAATCGGTTCAGGGGTTCGGGCTGGCGGCCGGCCGAACGGAACCTCCCCATTAGAGTTAACATGGGGGCAAAAAGAAAAAATAGTATAATTTAAAAATGGAAGGATTTAGAGGAACCTGAAATATTATTGGATCATCTAGGGGTGGATAGCTTTCGATCAAGACCGAGTTTGTCCAAATCGGAACGAGGGTGCGGCCTGGTGGCAGGGGCGAAGCTACTGGGGGGGCGTGGGGGGGCGTCTCGCCCCCCCAAAGTCGGCAATTTCGATCATAGTCGGCAAATTCTAGGTTTTTAGATTCTTAAAAAAAAACTAGGTTGGCAATTAAAAAAAAGCCTTTTTTTCTTCTTAACATCTCCCTTCTCCACAATTTTCGGAGTAAAAGTCGTAAAATTGTTTGGGGAGTGGCCAGCAGAGATGTCAAAATAACCGGTTAAAACGGTCAAAATCCTGACAGGGTCATAATTCCGACCTGTCAGAATCCCAACAGTCGAAATCCCGACCGGTCGAAATCCCAACTGGGTCAAAATCCCAACTGAGTCAAAATCCCGACAAATCAGGTTCCCAACGTGGAAATCCCGACTGGGTCAAATTGCTGACAGAGTCATAATCCTGACATGTAAGAATCCCGACAGGGTCAGAATCCTGAGATGTTGAAATCCCGATTGAATCAAAATCTCGACAGGGTCAAAATCCCAACTGGGTCGAAATCCCAATCGGGTCAACGGTCAAAATCCCGACAGGTCGAAATCCCAACTGGGTCAAAATCCCAACTAAGTCAAAATCCCGACAAATCAGGTTCTCAACGTGGAAATCCCGACTGGGTCATATTGCTGACAGTGTCATAATCCTGACATGTAAGAATCCCGACAGGGTCAGAACCTGAGAGGTTGAAATCCTGATTGGGTCAAATTCCCGACTGAGTCAAAATACTCACTGGGTCAAAATCCCGACAGGTCGAAATCCCAACTGGGTTAAAATCCCGGTCAGAATCCCGACAAATCTGGTTCCCGACGTCGAAATCCCGACGCGACAGAGTCAGAATCCCGACAGGTTGAAATCCTGACAGGTCTAATTCCCGAAAAATTTGATTGATATAGATTTGTTTTGACTAATAATGTGTTATTTTCCTTTATTTATGAAGGTGTCTAGAATTACACAGGTCTGGAATGAAAAAGCTGTTCGATGAATTGTAGTGATTTTCTATGTATTTTAGTGTGCTGATTACGAAAAAACTATTGAAAAAAATCCTATACGTCAGGATTTGACACAAATTGCCAATTTATTTTCGAATTTGTGCCTTTTTCATAGTTTTTGAGCATTTCTGACTCCTTTACATTTTAAAATTAGAAGCTGTGAATGATGCACATAGTAAACTATCTCATCAGGGCATAATAGAGATGGAAAGAAAATACCAAGGAAGATTTAATCGCCCCATAATGACGAATTTTTGTTATATAGTTGAAAAAAGGCTCTTGTTGCTACTCCCGAGGGTAAATGTACTAAGAGAAGCCTCATAAGGAGGAAAAATTGGCTTTAATTCAGTTGTAAATGAGCTTATTTTAGTTGTATACGGATTTTCATGAAGAATTTATAAAACAAAAATATATTTTATGAACATATTTTCCTTAAAATTAAAATAAAGGCTTATTTTACAAATTTATCGAAATTTTCAGGAAACGTGGCATTCCAGAACAAAAAAAATATCCTTTTTGAATTCAGAGAACAAAAACACATTAAAATCAATGCCCTATAAATAGTAAATTTTAATTAAAAAAATGCACTTTTTAAGTGTATTTATCCGGTTGATAGATTTAATACCAATTAAACATTAACACATCCCGACCTGTTTTGTCTAGTTGTATAAAAACGTATCTACTTTTGATTTTAGGAACTGAAACGGAATGAACTTGTTAAACCGAATAAAAACTACCTGTTTATGTAAAACCGTCGGTTTTATTCATCTATATCTATAGGGTTTAATACCAGTAATTGAACTTTTTTCAAATTAAATAAAAATAGACGGGGTAATGGCATTCAAGAACAAATAAACTTTTTAAACCAAATAAATACATGAATTTATTCCGGTTGTACGATACTAACAATCATATTCTTGGTTTTCTCTGATAAAAGACTAATTACATTTCTTAAACTGGATAAAAAAGACGGTTTGAATTTTATCACCACAGATGTAGGGTTTCGGATTTATGTGGACGGCCCCATGGAACAAAAAACTCAAAAGAAACACAATCATATAATCAATAAATTCAGAGTTCTAAATGAAAAAACCGCCTTTCCAACCAATTGGATTGAACTTTTGTCTTTTGTTGGTTACTTATTGTTCAAGCAAAGAGCATCTCTGGTAATATGAATTCCTGCCTTTTTAATGCTTAAGATTTATAAGTTATGGTTGTAGCTCCAAAGTAGTTTTGATTGCGCCCTTATATTCTTGGGCGCGGGGGTCTAAAAGACTATTTTGTCATAAAGTTATGATTTTTGTACGATTCAATTTATCACCGAGACCGCGCTTCGCGAGCAGTGTCGATGGTTTCGGTTTTCCCCTCCTTTCGCCATTGAGGGAGAAAGCCCCCGTCCATCCCCACGAGCTGCAAGTGTATACGGTCCGGTCCTTACTGGAAAAATGAGAAGACCATGGGAACATAGCATACTCTTTTGTTCAGAAGTGACCGACCGACTGACTGTCGCCCAGATCCAGATGTCCTCTGAACTGAAAGGGGAGATAATGAATGCCCAAGGACACCCCCAAGTCGTGGGACAGCTTCAAACCTTCGCCAACGCCCTCTGCTTTTTTGTGTCATAATTGGCAGTGTTAGAGAAGAATATTGTGCGTTTGGTTAGAGCTGTTCATTATTGTTACATTTACATTACGATCAAATTTTTGGGTAAGTAAAAGGAAATCCTGGTTTTCTCTTAATTCTAAAATTGTCTTAAGTTATAATGTGTTACCTGAAATTATCATGTGTTGATCATTAATTTGTTTTTGAGAAAAATCCTCTTCTGCCTTAAGCAAATTATCAAAACGAACCCCAATACTAGTATATCACGTAATAAAGTGTTTTCAGGTGACGTCACAACCGGTTATTTTCTTTTAACTGTGTACCTTCTGTAGGGCTTTTAACTGTTGCTTAGACCGTTGTTTATCTGTTGCTAAGGCGGTTTTTAGGTATGGGATGACGTGATTGCAAATGCTCAAATAGAAGAATTCCAAGGCTAGTCATTTTCTGTAACTGTTAACCTTTGTAGGGCAAAAAACTATAACTTTTCTGTTGCTAAGGCCGTTGTTAGGTCCGAGTCATGTGATTGAAAATGCTCTATTTCTTTAATTGCTTGATTTAGGTTTCGATTTGATGTCACGTTATCTTTTAACAGTTTTTTGTTTTATTTTTAACCGCTTTAACTAGTTTTTCGTTGCTAAATACGTATGGAGGTTTTCCCCATTTGAAGTTTGGCTTAGCAAATAAAACCAAGTCTCTCAAATTAATATAATTTGAAAAATATATGTAAGAACAGAAGTAATTTCTTTGATATAATTTCCTTTTAAATATACCTTTTCTAATGTATGGTTTTAACAACAAATTGGTTGGGTTTTTCTTGGACAATTTTTTAACAAAATACAGTGAACAAAATTAATGTATATGATGAATATTTTTTAAAAATCTTTTTATTACTTTTAAATAATTTCAAATGTTTATAATGTTTAGAGTTTGAAATCACTAGAATAGAATAGAGTTGCTTCAAATGAAAGAACATTTAGCAAATTAAAAATTGTGAAAAACTTTCTTAGAACAACAATGACTGATCCACGTCTGAATGCTCTCATGATGCTTACGTGTGATACGGACATTTTGGATTGTTTAGATTTGGGCGCTGTGGTGGTTAGATGGGCTCATCTAAAAAAAGCGACGTGTTAAAATTAATGTTGAATAAATGAATGTTAATAAATGAAACAATGAATTTGATTCCTTAAATATAAATAAACAAGCTAAATATTTATAAGTTGTACTTGGCATTTTACTGAAAACTTCATCCTGTTAATTTAATCAGATTCACGAATTTCCGTCCACGCATACTGCTAAAAATAAAGATTTTTTTATCAAAATATTTTACTGGAATATTTACAGCAATCGAACGCAAGTGGGTGGTTTGTCGTGTGTCCTCTGCTACATTCTAATGTGTAACGCATTAAAAGTTCAAAAGTGCAAAATTTTATCCCAATTTATTAATACTACTTCTGTCAATGTGTCTTTGTGTGTTTTATACAAATCCAGTTTTCCTCCCATCTGCAAAAAACTTGGTATACGAACGTAGAAAATTTCAAAGAAAAACATAGGCTATGTTTCGAAAACCATAAATGACCCCTTGACCATCTTTTTTACCCTTTTATAGTTATTTTGCCGAAATAGCTTTATTTCTCCTCAAAAAGAAATATGCTTGCCCCATTGTTACAAAGAAAAAATAAGCAGAATAACAAGTTTTTAAAGGAAAAACTAGACACAAGTCTACTTAAATTTTATACCAATAATTTAAAAATATATTTCTAAGAAATTTAAAATTTTAATCTGCCAAGTATGGCTTTAAAATATCTTTATTTGAGAGTTTATCTAATTTTCTTAAGTAAAAAGTTTCATGGAATTACATTGTTGTTAGAATAGTCTCCATGGAATATTAAAAATGTTAAAGCAACTATGAAAGATAGATTTTTCTCAAATTGGATTAAAAAAAGTTAATTAAAATCCTAAAGATATCCAGGGCTTTAAATGAACATTTTAAGTAATTTTTGGGAGAATATTTGTTTAATACATACATCTTATTGTTTTTCATGGGGGTCATGTGGTAAATGTTGAAATCGTTCAAACCTTTACATGCTTCACAACTAGATGAATTTTAATACATCTAACTCAATAAAGTAAGGTAAAGAATTCATTAAAAATTTTAAAGAAGAAAGCTATTAATCCACTCGTGCAAGACCGGTAATATCAGCTAGTTTTACATAAGACATAATATATACAGACACATATACTATTTTTAAAGATTTAATTTAAAAAAAAATTAGTCGGCAAATTCGTCATATACGCCCCCCCAATGAATTCTGCTTAAATACGCCCCTGCCTGGTGGCCGGCCGAAAGAAAAACCAAATTATTTTAATATATAAGAAGACTATTGTGAACACAAATCCTTCAAAAAAATTACTAAACTAAAAAAATATATAATTTAATTACAATTATAATTTTAATAAATTTTAATATTACTATTAGTTGGTGGTATGTTAGTGCGTTCAGGCGAAATTTAGTCGAAATAGAGCATTTTCAATCACATGACTCGGACCTAACAACGGCCTTAGCAACAGAAGGTTACAGTTTTATGCCCTGCAGAAGGTTAACAGTTACAGAAAATAGCTGGTCGTGGAATTCTTCTATTGGAGCATTTGTAATCACGTGACCCCACAGCTAACAACCGCCATTACAAAAGATACCTCGTCACCTAGCAACTGCCTTAGCAACAGTTAAAAGCCCTGCAAAAGGTTAACAGTTAAAAGAAAATAACCGGTCGTGAAGTCACCTGAAAACACTCTATGAGGTATTTTCACGTCTTGTGATTAAATTTTATTGAAGTAGTAGATAAAAAAAATGAAGAATGACGTTTACATCAAGTATTTTCATAGCCTAGTTTCTGAGATATAAATTTTTGAAATTTCACTTTTTGTTTGGGCTCGAAAACACTTTTGAATCACAAATCATGCCCTGTGATGTCACATCCAATAAAAGCCCGTTTTCTGATCAGGTAAAAACAGTAAACACACAATAGTTTTCGTGCGCTGTGATGTCACATCCAATAAAAGTCCGTTTTCTAGACACGTGACTTTTTCTGGCGTTTTGGCAAAAATAAAATTGATTTTTATATTATATTTGAAACACCATTTTTAAACTTAAAAATCAGAAATTTGGGAGTTTTAAACCATAACGTATTTATTTATCAAGTGGCCTCGGATACAAATCTCAAAAAACTAGAAAGAGTGCAACTGAGCGCTGCACGTTTAATTACTGGACTACGTAAAAGCACTCCTACCAATATTGTCCTCTATGAGGCTGATTTGAAACCTCTGCGGCTGAGAAGTATCACCAATCTAACAAAATACTTTAGCAAACTCTTAAGTTATAGAGACCAGCACCGTACTGCAAGCTTTCTCGGTGACTGGCAAAATAATCAAAGACTGAAAAGAGACAGCCCCTTCAGCCAAACCTTGCCCTTCAGCCATGCTGAGAAACTAAATGTATTGAGGTCTTCCGTTGAGTTTAACTCCCTAAAGCCTTTCATATTCCCTACAGAATCTTTATCGGGTGTATATTTTCATACAGAGCTGTTGACTCGCACTAGTAAGTCCACCCAGCACCCTGAATTCTTGAGACAGGCTGCTCTAGAAGTAATTAGCTGTATTCCGGCTGACGCTGTCCTAATTTATAAAGACGGTAGCAAGAAAGAAGATTGCACTGGGAGCGGGGCCGTTTTGAGACTCAGAGAGGAAGAAATACTTCTCAGACGCAGGAATACAGATAACTGCTCCGTTTTTGCCTCTGAGCTGATCGCCATTGATATGGCTCTTGATTGTGTTGCAGAGCGTCATATAACGGATGTGATCTGGATCCTATCAGATAGCCAGAGCGCTATACAATATCTAAGTAATTGGAGACTAATTAAAGAACAAAAAGGAATTAGAATAATAGAGAAGCTCAGGGCCCTCTCCGGGACCACTATCCCCCATCTGCAGTGGATCCCATCCCATGTGGATTTAAAGTATAATGATATGGCTGTGGCTGATGGACTGGCCAAAGAGGGCTCTGCCATGCCTCATATCGAGAGAGATCCCTTAACATAATCTTGAACTATACTCAAGAAGCAAGGCCTCTATTAACATCTCTTGGAGGAATCCACCAACACACCCATGGTACATTAGAGAGGGTCCTGGGGCATCGATTAGATTTGTCGGAGATAGGAGAGATCAGACTGCTCTGGCTCGACTGTGCACTGATCATCTGAAAACCCTTAAATTTTTAAATGGAACAGGGACCTTTCCTGTTTGCACCAAGTGCAATTTAGGGGAGGCCACCGCCAAACATCTTTTGGATTGCCTTGGACTGGCTAAGGAGGAACTATATAAAAATCCTGGTTTGGTGTTGGAGAGTTTAAAAAAGAACTATCTTATGGATCTGGTCTGATCCAGACCTGAGGGATCGATAAGGAAGAAGATAATTTAAACTATAATGTATATAATTTATAATTTCCTAAAAAAGTTAATTATTTAACCTCTAACACATGGCTTGTAATTTATTACTATAACAAAGTACTAGTTGGGGACCAAACCCCACACGGATAAAGCTAAAGTCTTGTAGGGGGATTTAGAAAATAACCAGAAGTTGAAAATTTCAATGCTTTCAATGTAATCAGTTAATCAATCCTTCTTTTCATACTGACTTTTGCACACCCTGTACTTATTAAGTAATTAAATAATTATATACTGGGTTGGACCCAAGAAAATATGATAAGTCTACCTTATGGCTGAAAATGAACCCATATTTTCGCAAGAAACGATTTTGCCTATATGCTATTTTATATGGTATGGTGATTCATAGTTCCGTGATCTGATACACTGATTCCGAGTTCGATTCCACAGAAAAAATCGAACACGGAACCCTTTGAATTATGTTGACTTCATCTATTAACATTATTTTGAACTAATTTTTTTTGTCTTTAAAAAAAATCGTTACCTCAAGATGCTGAGGCTGAAGACCGTTTTTCGTTCCGATTATAGCATTTTGAAAAGTGTACTGACTTTTTACCCACTCTTGTATCCCACGCAGCACAAATGTTAAAGATTCGTTCAAATTTCGTCATGTATGGCCAAATTTCGTTTATTTTTATTTGCAGTTACGTAAACTTCACATATTTGGTATGAGCTGTGCTTTTAGGGATATATTCACAGTATCACAGTCCGTACGGCAATCTGAACACCGGGCGGACTCGAACACTCGCCATCAGTGTTTTGAGAAAATTGAAAAAAAAATCGCTTTTTACTGAAAAAAATTCAGAAATAAAACATAGTCTATTTAAAATAAAATAAGATTGAGTAATTAATTTCGAATGCATCATGCTACCATCAGAGTACAACACGGACTGTAAACTGTGAATATGAAAACGAACTGGAGAGCTATGCTGATGTTAGATGCGAACTGAACGGAAACAATTTGTAAAAAGCGTACATATAACAGGATATAACAGTATGTGTAAGTCATTTACCAAGGTGAGCAAATGCGCCTTGCAGGTAGCAAAAGCGCCGGTGCTGTGTACTCCACACTATCTATGTATGCGCCTTGCGGGGCTGTGTATTCCACACTATCAGGGATCAGGGCTGGTAAGTGTATAATTGTAAATTTTGTATTGAAAAATTCATGCATGTTTTGTTCAATCTGGAATAAAACTCAAAGCTCTGTGACATTTTAATTTTGTTCCGGAGGGAAGTTGGCTGCAATTTCGACTTTGAGTTTTATTTCGGAACTAAGTTAAACGTCACTTAGGAATTTAAAAGGTTCTTACGTATTATCCCGTCGACCATGACGCGTAATCCGAAAATGTAATCAAATCCCATTGACTTGACTATAACTGTGCCGCTGAATTAGACGGCCGCTGAACGGTCGACGGGATAATACGTAAAAGTACCAAAAAATCTTTCTGGGGGTGACGCGATCAACAGATTCAGTGGCACAGTGTATGAGATTTGTAAATGCTCTTCGGATGAAGAGGTACGATAACGGGGTAATTAATATACCGTATATCTACAAGTTGAGCTCTAGTTTATGTTTCCAAGGCAACAGGGCTCCTCATTTTCCACAGGGGAAACCAGAAGATATGCTCAACAGCTTTGGCTTACTAAGCGCCCTGTTGGTGGTTTTGGCGATAGTTTTCATACAGTTATTTTGAAATCAAAATAGCAACTAAGGTAATTTTGATCGTTTGAGGGAAACCTTCTCTTGAAAATAGTTATAAAACAATAAATAATAATAATAAAATAATAGTTATAATGGACTCGTTTATGTTTTTGGGTGTACCTGTCAACCAAATATTATTGGTAGTGCATAATATTTTTTACGAAGTTCTATGTATCTGCTAACGCACTATTGAATCCATGGGGGAACTTGGGATGAAGAAGCCTGTTAGGGATGGAGAGCTATCCTTTAGGAGGGGGGGGACGCTGTTCAGGGTTGCTCTGAAAATATCATTCACCGTCAGGAGAAAAACCTCGGAGATGGCAGGGAATTTTGTTTACCATGATCCCTAAATTTGTCCCTTTCTCTAATAGTCTGAGTTGATTGCCCCCTTTTTATAAAGCACTAACCAATCCTGTACGCAACAATTTAATCTACGTGTAACTTAAGCCAAAGGCATCGTAGGCCTTGGCCCACTAGGGCTGTTGCGCTAATGAGTTTAGTTTAGTAACTAAAACCATCTGTAGTTTCAATAGTTTTAACTTCAGCATATTCACAAAAATAGACTTGCACAGTGCAAAACCGAAGGATTATGCTTAATTAGAGTCGGCGATTCTTTTGACTGTTGGTTTATCGCTGGTTAAATGTAAAGGCTGGTTATAGGTAGCTGATAATACACCCGTCAAGTTTTGTCTGAACTTGTCTTAACAATTTGATTTTGCTTCTAGATGCACGACTCGGATAACAACAACCGATTAGATGGCTGCGAGTTGGTGAAGTCCCTCCTCCACTTCCATTCCGAGGAGGACATGTCTGAACACAAGATATATCCATGTCGAACGAAGACCTGTCGCACCTGGTTGACCCCATTCTCAATTCGGACGACAAAAACGCGGAGGGATTCATAGACTACTCTAAATTTGTCGCTGCTCAAGTCGCCAGAGGATTGTGATTAGTCGGCAGATGTGACTAGTATCTGCTTTAAGAGCACATGGTCCTTCACACCTCTGAATGGTCCCCAAATGCCGACCTGTCGAAAATGGCTCCTGAAAAACTGCGCTTTCTATATTTCCAGGTAAGCTATTTATCATCGTATAAGTCTATCGTTAATCGCGGTGTAATTATTCCTACGTTGTTCTAAAATTCTAAAATGACTTCTGTTCAATTTTGAACTTTCTAGATTTGTTCAATCCATTTTCAATGGGTACTCGTGAAAAAATTTTTGTTGTTGAATGTACTATTGCAAAAAAGTTTTAGCAAGGTTGGCTACGATAGGAGTCCTCCAGCCGCCATGTTTACCAATAAGCTCTAATGATGAGCTCTAAGATATGGGCTTGCGTAATATTTCAACGGCTCCCAAAAAAGTCAACTTTTGAAAATCCCGTTTCTAACCTGCAGCGTTTTTTTACTTTCATAAATTACCAGTTTAACACCATTTAAAACCGAATCTTGCGCAGTCAAGTCGTTTTTTAACTTTAAAAAGCTCCTTCCTCTTATCATTCAGTGGGTTGGCTGGAAGTTTTAGTAATATCGAAAATAGTATTTGTTTCTCTTTTTGTTTTCAGCCAGTTGTAGTTTTAATTTTTAAGGTATTATTTTGATTCCAGAATTTAGTTGAAAGAGATAAAAAATTAAGCTGTTTTTATATTGAAAAGCAATTGTAATTCAGGCGAGTCCAGTGGCGTAACTAGAGTTGACTCATGAGGGGTGTTACTCCGACCAGTCAACCACTCACCACTCCAACATATTACTCCCTTTAAAAAAATTTCATAATATAGGATATAATATAAAAATTTTTGTTTTGCAAAACTTCCGAAGGGAAAACTTCATCCAAGAAGATTAACTTCCAAGGGAAAAACACCGTAGACGTAAAAATTTTAGAGGGGGGTTTGGGGGTTCTCCCCAGAATTTTTTTAAAAATTTGTCTCTCAATGTAGTGTTTAAATTCATTTTGAGGCCCTTTGGGTTAGTTCCTAAAAGAACAGTTCCTTGTGAACCGCCTTTCTTGTAATGGAAATTTTTTTAAAAAACTTTATTTTAACTTTTGAGGGAGACCCACGGTACTTAACTTTCATGATGTTTCAGGAGTTACCTGTTGACTACAGGAACGTTACGTGGAACTGGGTGGATGAGGGCGTTTACGAACCTCCATTTGGTATCATCAACGTAGTGACAGATCACAAGGTGATTATGCCCGAGAAATTGCCCGATGGATCCCTCGCCCCCTACTGCTGTTGCTCTTTGTTTCATCCCAAAACATGTGAGTACTCTTGAAACTAATCGAGTGTAAAATAACATGTTTTCTAGGAATGATTGAAACGCGAGGTTTATACCTTTGAGTCAAGGTTATCGAGGTTTCAATTTATCTGTATAGTGGTTATTTTCTTTATAAATCAAGAATGGTTAAACACAAAGCTTGTTAATAAGGTCAACTTAAGTTGCTGTCTAGTATAATCATATTTTTAAATTGACGTTCTTCATTTCACTGAAAATTCAGACGCTATGGGAACTACTATGTTAGTGACGTCTTAGGGTAATAATGTTGCTGTCTAGTATAGTAGAGGTGGTCCACAAAAAGTGCAATTGGACTGGATCTGCCCTTTTGAGTCATCATGTTGATTTATTTATGAATTAGTATTATTATTAGTAGTACTATGTTAAGGTACTAGGTAAACTGAGGAAAAAAATCGGCTTATTGGAAATGTTTGGTAACATGCTTAAGTACTATAATTTTTAATTTATTATACTAAGTAATGAGATATAATGGAAATATAAATTTTCAATCTCCTCATTTCTTATAGCAAAAAGCTTCAGTGAGGCTGTATTGTTATGTTAGAATGTCAGAGCTGATGCCTTCGTCACATATTGAATGTTTTTATTTTTGTTTTAATGTATCTTTGTACGTCAATAAACGTTAGCCTTCCATTTGAAACTTCTTGTAATCATTGTCTATTAGATAGCACATTTCACTAGTTTAATTTCCATTAGAATTTAACATGCAGTTTATCGAGAAAGTACAGTGGAAGCTCTTATAGCGTAATTAATCCGTACCGAGTTTTTTGTCGCTATAAGAAGCAAACTTCGCGTGATACACTCGAGTGTAGAATATCACTCGTTTAAATGCAATAAACTCGTTAAGCTAAACTATCAATTTTGATGCTTTTCGGGAAGGTGGACTCGATTCCCTCAATGATGTATTTTTAGTAGACTAATTTATAAAGTCTGGAGGAAATCTCAACCTGAAAACGATATCATTAGGATTTAGAACACAATTCGAATCATCCAATTGATCTTTCCTCACTTTAAACAATTATTTCTTATTTTATGAAGTCTTGATACTTCCAATTTCATGTTATGTTACCTTATTTTTTGCTTTTATTTTAATTTATATAAAGTTTAAAATCAATATTTTACTAAGCATAAATATTTGATTTTTAAATTTTTATTTTGATATTAATTTATTGCATAGCTTAGCTTCCTTAGAAAAGTCTGATGCTTAACAAAATTTATTACATCAATTTCACCTGTATCTGCATGCAATTTGAAAAATTTATGTCTTAAATATAAATCAAAAAATTGGAAATAAAGAAAGATAAATGAATACGCTAATAAATTTAAAGTCTAAAATCAACAAGGACATTAGGTAGCGAAAGGTTTCGTTTGGGATTGTAGTCGGTTACCCCGGGCGCAAGCAAGCAAGTGAGAAGATGCGATCGTTACTTGGTGCTGTTTGTCATACTCTGATATTTGTTTATTGGCTAATTCTGGTGTGACGCACACAAACCGATATCTCTCTCTAACCGACTCTATAAGAGCACAAAAGTGCTCTTATAGAGACTATTTTTTGGGTCTTTATAAGAGTATTTTTATAAGAGCAGGTCGCTATAAGAGCTTCCACTGTATAACAAATCATTCTGTAACTTAGAGGGTTGTCAGTAAAGTGAGGTTCCCAAAATTCTGCAGATACAAGGAACACTGTTATGGGGGATTTGGCTACACTGGCCTGTATCTGGGACCCTTTTCTTCATATCCCCACCCCCACCAGCTGTCTGTGATTAAAGAGCTTATTAAATTCAGCTTATTAAAAGTTTGGCAGCTGTTAGAGATGGAGCTTCGATTCGCTTCTCGCGCCAATCTATGAGAGAACTCTAGGAGGGGAACCTATCTTCTATCCTGGTGTTTTCTTACTGAACCTGGGATGAATGGGAGGGGAACCCTATCTCCTATCTCCTATCTCCTATCTCCTATCTCCTATCTCCTATCTCCTATCTCCTATCTCCTATCTCCTATCTCCTATCTCCTATCTCCTATCTCCTATCTCCTATCTCCTATCTCCTATCTCCTATCTCCTATCTCCTATCTCCTATCTCCTATCTCCTATCTCCTATCTCCTATCTCCTATCTCCTATCTCCTATCTCCTATCTCCTATCTCCTATCTCCTATCTCCTATCTCCTATCTCCTATCTCCTATCTCCTATCTCCTATCTCCTATCTCCTATCTCCTATCTCCTATCTCCTATCTCCTATCTCCTATCTCCTATCTCCTATCTCCTATCTCCTATCTCCTATCTCCTATCTCCTATCTCCTATCTCCTATCTCCTATCTCCTATCTCCTATCTCCTATCTCCTATCTCCTATCTCCTATCTCCTATCTCCTATCTCCTATCTCCTATCTCCTATCTCCTATCTCCTATCTCCTATCTCCTATCTCCTATCTCCTATCTCCTATCTCCTATCTCCTATCTCCTATCTCCTATCTCCTATCTCCTATCTCCTATCTCCTATCTCCTATCTCCTATCTCCTATCTCCTATCTCCTATCTCCTATCTCCTATCTCCTATCTCCTATCTCCTATCTCCTATCTCCTATCTCCTATCTCCTATCTCCTATCTCCTATCTCCTATCTCCTATCTCCTATCTCCTATCTCCTATCTCCTATCTCCTATCTCCTATCTCCTATCTCCTATCTCCTATCTCCTATCTCCTATCTCCTATCTCCTATCTCCTATCTCCTATCTCCTATCTCCTATCTCCTATCTCCTATCTCCTATCTCCTATCTCCTATCTCCTATCTCCTATCTCCTATCTCCTATCTCCTATCTCCTATCTCCTATCTCCTATCTCCTATCTCCTATCTCCTATCTCCTATCTCCTATCTCCTCCAAACTCCAAACAGGTGGTCTCAGCGCGCACCATCCGTTAGGATTTCGCGCGAAATCCCGCCGGATGTGCCCGCTTCGACCATAACTCCAAACAGGTGGTCTCAGCGCGCACCATCCGTTAGGATTTCGCGCGAAATCCCGCCGGATGTGCCCGCTTCGACCATAACTCCAAACAGGTGGTCTCAGCGCGCACCATCCGTTAGGATTTCGCGCGAAATCCCGCCGGATGTGCCCGCTTCGACCATAACTCCAAACAGGTGGTCTCAGCGCGCACCATCCGTTAGGATTTCGCGCGAAATCCCGCCGGATGTGCCCGCTTCGACCATAACTCCAAACAGGTGGTCTCAGCGCGCACCATCCGTTAGGATTTCGCGCGAAATCCCGCCGGATGTGCCCGCTTCGACCATAACTCCAAACAGGTGGTCTCAGCGCGCACCATCCGTTAGGATTTCGCGCGAAATCCCGCCGGATGTGCCCGCTTCGACCATAACTCCAAACAGGTGGTCTCAGCGCGCACCATCCGTTAGGATTTCGCATTTTTCAAAAACACCAAAATTTGCTTAAATATGGAGAAAAATTAATTAATTTATTTGTTTATTAATTAATTATATTAATATTATGAAAAATTAATTAATTTATTTATGTTTATTAATTAATTATATTAATATTATGAAAAATTAATTTATTTATGTTTATGCTTAATAAGTTAATTAAAATAATTAATGTTTTATTTTCTATTTGGTTTTCTTAAAAACAACACCCCTGATACCGGTCCATGGCTGGAGGCGAAGCTCGAGAGTCGGATTTTACACTTATTGTCTGCTAACCAGCAATAATGGTGAAATATTCCTCCTTTATCAATGCCTTTTGGGAATTAAATCTGTTCTGGGAAGGCCAAGTCATTCCAGCGGATAGTGGAGGACTAATCTTTTTCCCATTGCCCTCGGCTCTCTTGCGTTGCCTTCCTATGCCGTGCTGATGAGTCCTAACAAGGACGAAACCGGTCCATGGCTGGGAGACGACTAGGGATTCTGCAGCTCCGCAGCCCCTATGGACGAGCCGCCACTGGATATAAACAAGAATAAGTGAAGTTATTTCAATAATTTCCCACCAAGTCAACTCTTATAATATGTGATCAATTAAAATTTAAGAATAAAATTATTATAAATACCTTTGTAAAATATTTAAGAAAAACTTATTTCTTTCTTCCTAGGCTTTCTCAGTTAGTCCTCAACTCTTTTTAACACCAACCCTTCTAGTTCTTTATAGTTATTTCTCCAAACATCATTAGTTTTCCATTGAATATCCTTCAAAAGTTTTTCTGATGAGAAATTTTTGAAACCTTCAAAAGCTTTTTGTACAGAAATTCTCGAAATGTAGACATTTCCGATTGGACGACTCCCTTTAAATGCCGTTTTCAACAATTCCCGAGACACCAGAGAGAAGAATAGTTGGTTATGAAAGAATATAGCAGAGATATCATCGAACCAAACAACCTCTATGCAAACAACGAATATAGGACAAAATCAGTATAAAAAGGTATGTAAAGGGTTAAGTCACTCTGCAAAAAGTGCCTGTGGTTCTTTTTTTGTTAAAGAATCCGGTACACAACTGATAACTAAATTACGTATGTCGGTGCCTCGACCATGACTTCAATTGGTTGGTCGTCGGCGCTCGACAGTCCATTAAGATTTCCCATTTTTTGTTTTTGAAATAACATTTAGGGCATATTTAGAATTTTTTCAACTTATTTCGAATTTTGATCGATATTATCATATCGTACAGCTTTTTAGTAGCCTCAAATAATTAGCTGGTCCCATTAATAACCCATTCCAGTGTTTTTGTAAATTTTGTGTCTCGAGAGGAACATTTCTCCACGAAATTCTCCTTTCGAAATTTTACTTGGAGTGCACGTACACGTGATCCAATATTGTCTCTTCATAGCTCTTCTAAAAAGTAAAGTAACATTACAAGGACACCCCTCTTATTCCTTGCTTTAATTAAAGGAAAAAGAAAACATTCTATGCTCATGCTCAGCATACATAGGAAGAGAATGGTTGATTTTAATTTTACTTATACAACTCTTATATTTTTTCCAAAAAATGAAGTTGCTAAGAACACTCAGTGTAAAATTGTTTTAAATACGATAATTCAGACAACATAATTTTTAGTTTAAAGCAAACACTGTAATTATACCTGGTTACCGCTTTTTATTATAGAATGGAGACACAATGGAACAGGGTCATTTAGTGCAGATTAAATGGATTTTTCTATAAAGTGAAGTGCTCAAAATATCAAGCGATTTTCAAAAATGATTTCCTATATTTTTTCATTAATAATTTAACACTTATCTAAAGGCGAAAACAATAGGCTCAAAATAACATAACCAAGCATTAAGTGAAATAAGTTGAAAATACTTTTTGAAAGTACTACATATACATGGATACTTGTACAAACGTACGGTCGTGGCTACAGGAGCATTGGTATGGTGACGTAACATATAATTATGTTATTCACATCTTAAATTTATTAATAATATTTAACTTATTATCTTAATTGATAATCTTGTTTTCATTCAAGACTGTTAAATTTTCAACATTAAATAATTTAAGATATTAATTACATGGCTATATGTTACGTCACCATACCACCGCTCTTGTGAACTAGCCACGACCCAAACGATCAGTAGTAGCCTCGACTTCTAAAAACTTTTGGAAGTTATGTAAGTTTTCTAATGGATACTGTTCAGGTAAACTTACCCATTTAAGAGTTTAAAGATCGAGGTTATCACTTATTTCAACGATTAGTGTAGATTAGTATGAATGATATCCAGGTGAATCTTTGTCTTACTTGAATCTTGTACGAATCCACAAATGCATAATCAGAAGGAAATTACTCTTTGTTTAATAATATCCTTCATTTTGCTCCAACTTGGAATTCGAAACTCTTCCGAACAAAAAACCCGTTAAAGAGACTGATTTGCCAAACTCAACTATCACTCTGCCACAATTTTGTATTACACCTACAGTGGGATGCGATTTTATGACACGCAAATATAAAACAAACAAACATGCCTGGCGGAAGTAATTTATCCTAACTCTGAGTTTATCAATAAGTTAAAAAAGGAACCATTTCCCCTAAAAGCCTTGCAATATACAACTCATACCACCATAGCATACAACACACGGGTTTTCTCCTGGTGTTTTTCAGGCATTATCGGCATTTTTATTACATTCTAGTGCCATATAATTCATCTAGCAAAACAAAAAGAGTGATATTTAAAAAAAATAGGTGCATTGATTTATTGCCTAATCTTAGCACGTGTTGCTCATAGTTTCCTTTTGTTCCATATCCCCTTCAGAGCCTCATTGCTGAGAGGGCATTCTTTCAAAAGGGCCCCAAAAATGCTTAAAAAGCTAAAATATGTAAAAGAGATTAAAATAAGTTTTTTACTAATGAACTTAAAATCAATCTATTAAGCTTTCAAATAAATATGTTTTACACATTGTATACACTTGGATTACAGGGGAATTTTTTGTCAAATAAATTTAATTTAATTTTAAAACATGTCGCCCCCCCCAAATGGGTTTGGGGGGAGGCGACGGGTTGGGGGGGCCCTGCCCCCCCCCCAAACTTGCAAGTCGGTCCCTGACCCCATTGGTTCTCAACCTCTTTCGTGAATTTACTCCCAAGGTGTACTCAAGATGTGAGGATACACCTCACGCTTTAGTGATATAGTAATAATTAATGGTTTATTTCTAAGCGTACACAAACCCCTAACCTTGGTTAAACTGCTTTTAAATGGAAAGCAGTACGTAGAACATCTCTTTAACTACCCCTTTGTCCGGTAGGTAGAATACCTATTATTTTATCCTGGAACAGAAGAAAAAGGGAAGGGGGAGGGAGAATTTCTGAAAGCCAAATTACTCCGAATGATCACATTCTTAAGTTACGGAATGTTCGCATTGGTTTACCTACACCTGGCGAGAATGTGTTAGTAGGAGACGTTCATAAATTACGTGAGGTCAAAAAAGGGGAGGTCCAGCAAAATATACGTTTAGAGAATATACGTGTTTTTATCTGCTTGGCACATGTTCAGGGAAAATGCACCAGGAAAACAAGGTCCCTCAGAAGTGACCAGTCGAGAGAATTGGACAAACCGAGACTGCAGGAGTGTTTTTCAAAGTGAGGCGGTCCGAAAAAGTACACACACTGAATACTTTGGAGTGATATAGTAAGGAAGTTTGGTAATTTTGGGTAAATTCATTCCTTGTTGAGAATCGATTCTTAACAAGATTGGTTTTTATCGCAGCTACTCCATTTCGCCCACAAATATCCCCATAGGGAAGGAAGAAAAGGAAGAAAGGGGGGATGTGGGCGAAACGTAGAACACACCAAATATTCCCTGGATAAAAAAAAGGTAAAAACACTTTTAAATTAAAAACAAATTTTATTTTGACTTACTTTACAGCACAAATAATAAGAAAGAAAGACAATTAATTTTAAATTAAATAAAAAAATACAATGAATGGACTGGACATTGATTTCGCCAAGTTCAAGGGGCTGCCTATTGGGTGTATTTTCCCCTCTCATGTTTAGAACGAAGCTTGGAGATTTGATTAAACACTAAAAGTCAATTTGGCTTTTTTTTGGACTTATTCCCCTTTTCAAACTGGCGATTCATTTTTGGGACAGGTTAGCGTGACGCTTTTTATATACCAGGGGATCATGGTCAAATTTCCTTGACCATAAAAATCCTACTTTCTTTTCAGGAGAACAACCACTCAGACACCTCATTGCAACTTTCTTAAACAATTTTAAAAACTTTTATCACAATTCTCAACTTTTAAACGATGACATAAGAAATATGCGTGATAAGAAATCCTATCTTAAGAGGCTGCGTATTGGCAACTCTATGTCCTGTCCTTCACCGCAATAGGCTACCAGGAAGGACTTGTCCTTGTGGAAAAGCAAATCGCGGTGCGAAAAATAATCCAAAATATCTTTATTTTAAGATCACTCTTTTTATTGGCTATTTCTAAGCGCATAGCAACACACGTGACTCCTTGGTTTCAGAGCGACATTGAAGTACAAAGAAGAATGCTATACATAACTGTAGCTTTCAACCTTTTTCAAGCTACCGCCCCCTAAAGATGCGGAAAATTTTTGAACGCCCCCCAGTAAGAAATTTTTGTAACTTAGAGTATGGGCAAGGGCGATTACATATTAAATTAATTTCAAGTATATATTATTACTAAACTTAGCCATTAAATTTGGTAAAATGGGAAAACCCCGGAATGGAACCCCTTTCAAGTAAAAACATTCATTTTTACACATTAATACGACTACAGAATGTATATGTGTTTTATTCATCCTTTAAAACTGATAATGGGCTGCTTAAAGTAGCGAAAGTTAGTAAAAATGAGTTGGTGAATGTTGTCCCTCCGACAACTTCATTAAATTTCAGACTACTTTCGAAGCTCACGTATGGTCTGCTGAAGGTCCAACCAACCGGGACGTTTATTGCGACTATGAAGATTAACGAGGGTCGGCGAGCCACATTATTGCGAATTTTCTTTAAATTAATAAGAAGTTAGAATGCAGGAAGATTGAAAAGGCTTTTAAAACCCTACATGGACATTATATAATTTAGTTTTAAAAATCGGAAAATAGCAATATGGGTTGGTTGCTTTAAGCCTAAATTCTAATAAGCAGCAGCAAGCAATGAAAAATAGTTTTAGAAAGAATTGATGATAACGTAAAATAAGACTACTATCAGTTTCGACCAACTAATAACGATGTTAATGAACTAATCAACTACGAGGAAAGTTATCAGCAGTGAATGACCTCCTTACATAGTATCGGGGTATTATCGTAAATAACAAAAACTTTATTTTTCAAATTTCGAATTCTCTCAAAAACAGGTTTTTGAACCCAAAATTTAGGAGAAAATATGAGATAGTGAAAATATTTTCCCAGTTAAAGTGAAAGTTTGTATTAAAGCGGATGTGAATATAACTTTTTTTAGATTCTTACTCAAAATTAAAACTTGATTATTTGCAAAGTGTATCTCCATGATTTTTTGTTTTTCTCTTTTGTGTAGATTTAGTGCTTATTTTTTTTGTGGTTATGTGTGTCCTTTTATATTTAATGCTGTAATGTTTGTGTCTTTTTCTTGCCAAGTAATTGGAATTCACTTCTGTTTGGCAATGTATTTTTAAAATAAAATAAAATACCTTTTTTTCAAGTTAGACATGACTCAATAACCAACAAACCAACTCATATTTTTATAATTATTCAAATGTGGTTTGTAAAAATATCTTTCGTATAAAATTGAAAATTCTTTAAAATTCGCACTTATTTTGAGGGATTGTTAGAACACATGCCCCCTCAAAATCTCATTCTTTGTGAGATGTAGTTTTCTTATTGAAATTGCCCTCCCCTCCAAGCACTTTAAAATACAACCTGCTCCAGTGGCTTACACAGGAATTTATTTCGAGAAGGCAAAGGTAGATTTTTGCATCCATTGATAGGACCCCAAATTACCCTTTAAGCCTTGGCAAGCATATTTAATAGGCTCGATGTAGCTTCCTTATACATTTTTTTGGTATAGAATCAGTGGGTAGAATTTGCATCGATCGGTACCGGTAGTCAGGGATATTTTTAACTCCTCTGAGAGAGTATTTCACTCCTTGAAAATCGGAAATACTTTTTAAAAAACAAGCCAGAAGTATTTTCTTCACTCTTTGAATTTTTCACAAAGGTTTAGATTAAAAAATGCACCACCGAAATCAACAAATAATATTTTTCTGCTCAAAACACCAACTGATCTCAGCGGAGACAATTTCGCCCGACTTCTGGCCAAAGCCAACTGTCAAAAGCCATGGCACCCTAATTATCATACAGTGGAAGCTCTTATAGCGACCTGCTCTTATAAAAATACTCTCTTATAAAGACCCAAAAATTAGTCTCTATAAGAGCACTTTTGTGCTCTTATAAAGACTAATCTTCGAATCGATTCAGCTTATCGAACACTTTTCTGGATCGGTTTGTGTGCGTCACACCAGAATTAGCCAATAAACAAATATCAGAGTATGACAAACAGCACCAAGTAACAATCGCATCTTCTTCTCACTTGCTTTCGCCCGGGGTAACCGGCTACAATTCCAAACGCAACCATTCGCTACCTAATGTCCTTGTTGATTTTAGACTTTAAATTTATTAGCGTATTCATTTATCTTTCTTTATTTCCAATATTTTGACTTATATATAAGACATAATTTTTTCAAATTGCATGCAGATGCAGGTGAAATTGATGTAATAAATTTTGTAAAGCATCAGACCTTTCTAAGGAAGCTAAGCTGCGCAATAAGTTAATATCAAAATCAAAATTTAAGAAGCAAATATTTATACTCTATAAAATATTGATCTTAAACTTTATATAAATTAAAATAAAAGCAAAAAATAAGGTAATATAACATGAAATTGGAAGTATCAAGACTTCATAAAGTAAGAAATAAGTGTTTAAAGTGAGGAAAGATCAATTGGATGATTCGAACTGTGTTCTAAATCCCAATGATATCGTTTTCAGGTTGAGATTTCTTCCAGACTTTATAAATTAGTCTACTAAAAATACATCATTGAGGGAATCGAGTCCACCTTCCCGAAAAGCATCAAAATTGATAGTTTAGCTTAACGAGTTTATTGCTTTTAAACGAGTGATATTCTACACTCGAGTGTATCACTCGAAGTTTGCTCTTATAGCGACAAAAAACTCGGTACGGATTAATTACGCTATAAGAGCTTCCACGTTACTTTTTAATTGTGTTTTCATACACCCATAGTAATTTTTTTTTCATTTATTTTTCTGATGCTTAGGAAGTTCGATTGCGGTTTACGCGTCTCTGTATATGTAGTTCATGCTATTTCCGTATTTCACTCCTCATAATTCAATTTAACTCCTCCTAAAAAAGTCAAGGAGTATTTTTACTCCTCCAAAAAAATCCTAGGAATTTCACTGCCGGTAGTATTGCATTGATGAACGCAATACGAAAAAAATTGTGAATGATAGAGTTCCAAATAGAAAGAGGGGTTTGGGGGTCGACCCCTAGAAATTTCATTTGGAAATTTGACCTTAAAAACAGGTTTTAACTATAGTTCAGGGGGCGAAGAGACCCGTCCCCCCTAATATGTACGCCCCTGATCTGCTCTTTATACGGTTTTATGACAAAGGAGAGTAAGTAAAGCTACAACAGTTTACAATAGGGACCTCAGACAAAATTTCCTTACGTTTTGCTAGGAAACATTTTTTTCCACAAACATTAGTTTTTCTGTTTCTATTCGTAGATTCAGAGGAAAATAACAAGTTAATAGAAGAAATTTACGTAATACTACTAATTACAACTAATTCATATAGGGCACGTAAACCGCAATTTTCTACTCCTACTCCCACTAATTCATATCTGTTCCCTTTATATGAGCATCCCAGAATAGAATGGAAAAAGTGGTATAAAAATAAGGATGAATTGTATAATGTTTTCGTGTAACAAAGATATTCAAACCAGACTGGTTTCATCAAGTTGAACGTTCTGTAATCCAGGCTTCTGTGACGCAAGATGACTGAAAGTAACTACATCATTTGAATTTGAGATACAAAGCGAAGTGTTGATTTAGTGATAACGGTTGAATTTTAATTAAAAGTTCTTTCCCCTGAAGCACTTAAAAATTTCAATCAGATTACCGAGCATAATGATATACTCAGTAACAGCTTCGATGGGTTAATTAATCTGAGATTTAGATATGCTTTTCTCTGCAATTCATAAAAATAGCTCTATTTTTAAGCAAGAAAGTGTTTTGGTTAATAAACTAAATTTTCTCATGGAAGTTAGCAGTGTAGATAATAATACTTTCGGTCATTTCCAAGATAATTTATAATAATCTCTTTTATTAATAAGGGGGCAAACAAGGGAATCAAAGGTTTACAATAGAACTATATGCATTATTCAAGCCTAGACGCATACTTAGCGTTTTGCTTACTGATTTGGTATCGGGAAACAAATTCCACCCATGATGCGATTGAATTGACATAGAGAAAATATTAAGTTAATAAGAGTGAAATGTGCATAGCATATCACTAAAATTTTTAACTTTACTGCTTTTTAATATAAAGGTGGTATCTTGCAATGATATGAGATTTGGACTGTTATTCGCCCTTCCGCTATACTTCTTTTTAGCACTCATATTTCTGGGAATCGTCGGAAAAAATTATCCGATTTATGATTACTTCATTATGATATCCTTTATAATTTCAGAACACATACACATGGTTAAACAAATCAAATTAGTATAATAAAGATTGCGTTTTAAAAATGATATCGTAAAAATGCAACTAAGTCATTTCCTAAGGATATTTTTCTTATACTGTCTTCATTAATTATACTATTATCTAGGCTTTTTTAGACAACGTTTTCCAATTTAGAGCAATCGGGCAATATTGATCGATAAATCTTTTTAGATCACTCCAAACAACTTGACCTTGATTTACTATCGTGTAACTATCTCTTGGGGAACAATTTTCACTTTACCACCTGCTTTAAATGTTAAATTTAAACTACATCCAAATTTGGAAACCTGCTGACATCTAACGGAATGTCTTCAACCCACTTCATCCAGTACCTTGTATCTTTACTGGAATCCGTACTTCCCAAGGCCACAAACATTAAAGGCGGGTTTACATGCAGTGATCCGAGTGTCGAGACTGGTCGAAACTTCCTATGAATTCCCTATAAGTGCTTACGTACTACTACGTCACAGCAACAAGAACCAATGGAAGGACCAGACTCAACATGGATGAGGAGAACGATAGGAAATTTCCTATCGTTTTCCCCTTGACGTCCCGGTTGCATCGCTCGAGTCGCTGTATGCATATCCGCCTCAATACTATGCGTCATCAAGATAAAACAACAACTATCTCTCCACATTCTATAACCAAACCTTACCGTACACGACCTCGATTCGCGAAAACACTCTCTCAGCGTCATCAGGACCTATCTATCCCATCTCTGTCTTCGGGTCGCCAGATTACTTAAAATGCGAAAAACCAAACAAACAGCAACGACACATAAAAACGGGGACCGCCCGGTGCCGTTCCGCTTTCTCAACTCCTGGTGGCATGTTGTACCCACTCCTGGTGGCGATGGCGATGGTGGTCGGGGGATGGTGCTCGGTGGCCCCGTACCAAGAGGAATTCCCGAAGGAACGGTTAGTGTCGGTGGTACAGTCCAAGATCTTGCGGCATATGAACAGGACCACGCCTCCTTCTGATGTGGCCACGCCTTTGCCGGTCTTGCCGAGCTATGTCACACGCCATTTTGAAGAGAGGAAAGACAGAGGAAGGCCTCAGACCATTGTGATACCAAAAAACAGTGAGTACCCTCTCAAAATTATCCGCAATTTTGACTAAAAATACAAAATTTGTTTTATGGTCCAGCAAAATTTAATTCTTTAGCTCAGTAGAACTATTTTTGCTTTGACTGTATTCAATTCAAAGAAACATCGACCCAAAATTTTTAAAAAGTGGTTTAATCCGGTATCTTAATAATGATTTAGGGTAGATGGTGACACCGCAACTGATGTTGATGAATCCCAATGAGCTAACTAAAGTTCATAAGCTAACTAACAACTAACTAATCCTAATGAGCTAACTAAATTGGGAGATCGCATGCATACTGCAAGAATACCAATGGTTTTACAAACATCTAAAAAATATGAACTTACCATAACTAGAGAGCCTGAACTGAGAGAGCTACTCTAGGCTCTCTAACCATAACCATATATCAAAATTTTATTGGTCGACAACTACTATTTGCTTTTTTTATTATATCTGTGTGACATTAGGAAGCCCTCTGTACAACTAACGACCTACCTTCCCTGTATTCGTGGCCCGATTCAAATATTTCAAAAGGAAATTTAATTTAAAATATTAATTTACTGTAAATTTTTAGGATTTTAAGAAGTATTTGGAAGAAATATTGAACTGTTTGTGTGTAATTAACCGATTATAATACCAATAAATGAAAAGGCAGCTTACAAAAGTTTTATTAAAAATTTCTTTGAAATAATAAATGCCAAAAATTTCAGTATGTTTTAAATATGCATAATAAGATATCTTATTTCCCAATAGTTAAATTATTATTTGTAATTCCTCTTTTAACTAACAGAAATTTTATTCTTTGGTCCACGAGGTTGACAACAGACCGATTTTTGGGCCTACGACAAGTTAAATCAGCATGCATTAACCGTTTTAGTTATGCAAGCCTGCTTAAGGGGATAGTCGGATTTATGGGGAGCAATGGCTCTCCAACTTTTTCTGGATATTAATTTTTTTTCAATGGTAAAGGTTGTGTTCAATACTATCAGGGAGAATATGCCCTTCCTCAGTCTCTAGCTAGCTTGCTCCTCCCAATGTCCTTTTCCTAAATCCGCCCATTCACTGGGCCCAAAGTTACCCCAGCTGATGGTGGTGATTAACTATTACTTTCTGGATATCCGGTACTCCACCTTTAACAACTTCCCGCGATTTTCTCTAGGTTTTCGCAATAGATTGAGTCGGGTTGAGGCAATGGCGCATATAGAAATTTATTTCGGGAAGGGGACAAAGCTAGAATTTTGCACCAGAGTAGTAAACCCAAAATTATTCTTAAGACCTATCTCATGCGTATTTAATAGGTTCAATGTAAGTTTTTAATAAATATTTTGGTAGAATTTGCATCTTGATGAACCTAATATAAAAAATCGTGAATAATAGAGTTCTACGTACAAATTGGAAGGGTTTTTAGGGGTCCTCCCACAGAAATGGTTTGAAAATTTTACCCTAAAACAGGATTTTAACTCGTATCGTTACATTAAGTCTGATTTTTGGGGGAGAGGCCCACCTCCCTTCATAAACGCCCCTGGGTAAAGAGTCATGGTAGAGTGGTCCATCATGATTCGATTCAAGACCAGGTGGTCCACAGACTTTTACGACTTAAAATACCACTGTTCAAAACAGTTTTATAAATCGATAAAACTTTCTTCCAAAACAGAAATTTTCGCCTGCGTCCACAGCAACAGACGGGACTGCTCTCGCTTCAAGTTCGAAGTGACCCCCTCCCCGGACGGGGTCTCCTCCGTCCAAGTGTGGTTCCGCAAGCGACATCCCTCCAGCCGTCTCCTCGTCTCCGTCTTCAGTCTCCTCAACGAGACGCGAAGGGACTACGACGAGCTCAGCTCCACTGTGACTGCGGAGGACCGCTGGGTGGGATTCACTCTGTCGGAGTCGGCCCTCGAAGACCTGGGAGACAAATTGAGCTGTGTCGTCGAAGTATCTGGTGAGTGCTGTGGGGATACTTTGTTTCATATGATACGGGCAATGTGATAAATCTTAGCATTATTAATAATGCCCGCATATTTCGGGCAAAGTGATAAATACTACTCATTGATAAAAGTCATTGAATTTATCACATTTCATTCAAAAAATTTCATGAAAATATCGTGAATATTCGCGGATATTAGCCTGTGAAAATAGCACTTTTTCAGTCATCAAAAAAGAAAAAGTTCAAAAATATGCAAGTTTTTTTGATTGTGTGATTGAAATTTTACGTCATTTAACTAAAAAGATACAAAACTACATAATAACTCTGAAAAACTCGCAAATTTTTTAACTTTTCCTTTTTTGATGACTGAAAAAGTGCTATTTTCACATGCTAATATCTCCGCGAATATTCACGACATTTTCATGATTTTTTTTTCACTGATTATAACAGTGGCAACAATACTCTCACTGAGGTGTTTGCTCTATCTCCTTTAGTTTCTAAATTAATTTTTTTTTTATTTTTTAATTTCGCCGCTAGGGGCGCTGTAAGTCCTCTCAATGGATTCTCCAGGGTCACTTACCTAGGGGTAGACCTTACTTTCAGGACCCTAGGAGACGTTGGTTCCAAATAAAAGCCGTGAAACGGACTTTTGAAACACCCTGTATAGACATAAATAAGTAAATATACTTTGTATAACAAATTCTGCTTATTCAGTATGCACGGTATTTTGATAACAAACGTCTGTGATTAAGACCTCTAAGTTATTCAACATTAGGAAGGAAACTCCTATAACGGTAAGCATTTAAAGTTGTTTTCTTTGCAATAATTGTCTTCTAGTAGTGAAGAAGGTTGTACAGGTACTGGGTAATCTGTAATGTATTGCGGGAAAAGCCCTAAAGCTTGCCTCTCTTTTTGTATTTATGCGAACATCACTGTATTGTTCTAAATTATTTGTCTACTGCCACTTCTGGTGGTATGGTTATTAAAGAAAGTTACAGTCGACAGCTGGCGCTCCCGCGGCTGTTTCAGATAATTTTCAGTGTGATTGAACTTTTATTTGTGCATGCAAACTATTGGATGAAAATTTAAGAAATTTCGTGCATTTGTAGAAGAATGTTTCAGGAGCATTCTAATAATAAAGATTTAATGTCGAATTTGTAAGAAAAATGTTACTCCCCAACTGCCTTTTAGCAAACTAACAACAGCGGAACTACGAATTTTGCATCCTTATACTCTTTTGAATCAAGTTGTAAACTACTATTCCCTTTTTTCAATTTAGCTTAAGAGTAAATAAATTTTAAAGTTGGTAGTTTTTTGACGTTTTTTGGATATTTTTTGACGAAAAGGAAACAATAAAAGTAGAATTATGAAGTCATAAATCTTATTTTTAAAAACAGTTTCAACTTTATTTTTATTCTATAAAGGCACTTCTCTTACTCTTATTTCTATGAGCCGATATAACCACGCATACGAACTTATTAAATTAATTAATTACGCTTAAACTCCACTGGTTTTCCATTATATAGCTATCTGTGGACAATATCCATTGAAAAATGCCCTTTTAAAAAGCCTCAAAAGTTTAGAACACTAATTTGAAAAAAAAATTTGAGTTTTTCGTATAAAAAAATGGGAATTAAAAAGTTTTTTTTTTTCTTCAAATTTTAGTATGTTATTATATAGGTAATTTCTAAATGAAAACTGTTGGATTGCTCCCTTTTTTTATGTTTTTGTAAGGTTTTGATAGGAATTTTAATATTTTCTACAGTTAATTATTCAAATTAATTTTATGTATTAAAATTTCAATTTTATTTTCAAACTAAATGCAGTATACTGTGTTCCAGCTCTCAAAAATAACCTATAAACTTGGTCAAGGGGGCAGTTATTTTTCCTCCACTTACCACTCTATGTTTAGAGCGAAGTTTGGAGATTTTTTTAAGCACAAAAAATCCATTTGCCCCCTTTTTCTTTACTTATTTCTTTTTTTTTTCGAACTGATTATTCAATTATAATCCCTCTATAAAATAATTATCATAGCTCTTAAATTTTAATTTAATGAGATACGAGAAACATTTTCTTTTCAAAAATGACGAAACAGGTGCATATTCTTTTTATTTTATAACCTTACCTTTTATAATTATTAAAGTAAATAATTTTTATATTTATATACACACAAGATTTAGGCTTTAAACAAGCATTATTTATCTATTTCATATATTTTTCGTAAAAAATTCGTTCTATTTTCTAAAATAAGTACCTAAAAAACACTTTCAAAAGGATGATGTTTCTTGGGAAAGAGAAAACATTTTTAGTAAGTCTGGCAATAAATTCTTTTGAAGTAAATCCAGGTTACTCATCTTACCGGCTTGGATATCCTTTTTACGAAGCATTTTTTTTTAAGCGGCTATTCAAAAAGTGTATTTCAGAATTCCAATGAATCTCCATTCCAGATCGATCCATCTCTAAAATATTCATGAAAAGTACTAGCCTTGGTGTTATACACAGACCACGTTTTTACCTATTGAATCTTTACATTTTCAATATTAGCATTCGATAAATTCTTGAGTTGGGAGAGAACATGAATAGGTACTCTAAAAATACGTTAAAAGATAGTAAAGGAGTGGGCGTTTTCTTTGTTTTAGAATTGTTCATTAAAATAATATTTTTATACTTTGTGTATAAGTCGCCAAACATTTCAATAGGCAGACAAATATTGAAGCTTCATGTAATCTGAGACATTGAAAAGGTTGGGGGGAAAGGTATCCTTTTTTAAAATATAGTCACAATAAATTGTAGCAGTTTTTAAAATTTCTCTTAATTTCTAATTATACTAGTTATAGTATCAGAAATATTTAAATCTTAAAATACCGTATATTTTCGGGAGCCAATTTTTTTTTTTGGAAAAAATTCCGATTTAAAGGTGGGGGGTCGGCTAATACGTGGATCTAAAGAGTTTGAAAATATTATTAACAGAATTAGGTTTTACAGAAGACTTCCGCGATCATATTAAAATAATATATGGGTTGGGTGCTTTTACGCCAATAGAAAAATTAGAAACAAATGAAAAGAAAACAACTTTTCAGTTTTTCGCGTCCATTTGATTAGTTTTTACTATGCGTACATCAAAGATAGTACGAATATTAAATTAATGTTTTAATTTGATTTCTTGTGGGATTCGATGCAAGTTTTGTTGCTGCTGCCGTTTTTTCTAGCTCTGATTTTGGTGATTCATGATGGGGGAGCTAAAGTGGTAAATTTTAATTCGGCTTATATGCGGGTTTTGACTTTTTGGTTTTTGAATTTGTTTGTTCTAACTTGAACGACTTGAACTTACCCAAAACCTGAAATGTGCTTAGTCTTTTAATTTTTTCTAAACATTTTTCATAAATAAAATTAATTATTTTTCAAGAAAACAATTAATGATTTATTTTTTTTTCCTTGTAGAAAATGTGAGAGTTAACTTATTTGTATCAAATTCCCTTCCCAACAAATTTCTTTCTGTATAATTGCTTTAATAATTTTTAAATACTTGTACAGAGCAAGCAATCAACATTCATCTTAGGTATAGAACTTGCTCTTTTGTTCTGTTGGTTAAAAGTGTAAATATGCTTTAATTTAGAATTTATCTTGAATAGAGAAGAAAAAAAATTTTCCCACTTCTGAGAGTCTCTTTTATGAATAAAATAAAGGTAAAGTATCCGCAAAAAGATCGTTAGTTCTTTTTAACAAGTTCTATTCCCTTCTAGAGAATCTTTAGTTTCGCACGAATTGAATAAGTTTCCAATGCATGAGAAGAAAAAAAAATAATACATTTCGTTTCAATCATTTCAACTCTCTTTGTGAAGTTGAGTTGTAAAGGGAGAATCTACAGAAATACAGGAAACAAATTTTATTAAGTTACTATAATCCATGTTTTGCATTACTTTAAAGTTATTAAAATACTGTATTAAAAAGAGATCATTTTAAAACAACGAAAAATAAGTACTGAAACACTGAAAATAGCGTTGAACCTCAGATGAATTGCAATAAAAGATTTCTCAATGGTTCACTTTGGAATGACCCCAATAATAACATACTAAAAATCGGACAAAATTTGTCGGTCATTGGCAAATTTAGTTTTTTAATTAAAAAATGACTAAAAATTTAAGAAAAGGTTATTTATTTTAAAGGTTATTTATAATTTTAATATTTTGATATAGGTTTGTAATACATGCTTATGTTTATGGGTTAAATTTCGATTCTAAGGCAGAAAAACTTGCAGGTAAAATTTTTAAAGTTTTTATAAAATTCTTAATTATATAAAACTAGTCTCTACACCTGGGACAAATTGCAATAATTTTTTTTTTGACAATATTCACTTAGAAATGACCTTAATAAAAACTTATACACTTAAGGTCAGACAGAATCGGCAAATGGGAAATTTAGTTCTTAAAATTTTGTTTAAAAAAACAGGCATTGAAGAACAGAAATATTTTACTTCTTGTCGAGGTATGTAATACATGTTTATAGGCTAATTTTCTTATCTAATGTAAAAATTTAATAATTTTGCAATAAAATTGGAAATAGAGTTAAAAGTTTTAAAAATTCTCAATTATGCAAAAATAGTCCCTACACCTGAAACAAATTGCAATAAAAGCTTTTTCAACGGTTTTCACTTAGAAATGGTCTATTAATTATCATCATTAAACTATCATTAACTATTATCATCATACTAAAAATATGACAAAATCCGTTTATGGTGAGTATTATTTTTAATTAAAATAAACAGGCATTTCAGAACATACAGTGGTAGAGACTAGTTTAACATAGTTGAGAACTTTCTAATTTAAAAATTTAACTCTATTCCTAATTTTACTGCAAAATTTATTAAATTTTTCTGCATCAAAATCGAAAATTAACCTATAAACATGCATTACATTCCCCTTTTTAAAATTAAAATGATTTTTTAATCCTTCAATTTATCAATCATTAAGATGAATTCTAGATTTTCTGGCCTTTTCCTGATTAAAAATACCAACTTCTAAAATTTAAAGAATATGTAATAACATTTTTAATGATATCCCTGCATTATCATTTTGGTTGGAAAATATTAAGATATATTATAACATTCATAAATACATTTGTTTAAAATTTAATAGGTACACAACACAAGAATTCAATTAGTATAAAAATCTAGTTAGAAGAAGGAGAATTTCAAATTGTTAGGAATATTTGGAAACTTTCTGTTTGGTGCCCTTTGAGAATATCTTTGAATATCGAGTTTTCGTACATTAAATCAATGATTGGAAGAGAAACAACTTTTTCTGAGTCAGCTAGAGAGTTTTATAGGAATCTTTAATCTTCCAAGCGTGTGGCTTCGAAACTGAGATCTTTTGATTATAGCTTTTATGTTTCAAGATCAATTTGGCACGATTTCGAAAAAACTAAAGAAAAAAATTATTGTGACCACGCCAGCTAAAAAGTTCGTTCCTTATGGACAAGGACGAGACAATCAACGCGATATAAATCCTGTTGTTATTTCTATTTAAACTAGTACCTATTTAATTTAAAATGATTATGATTAATTTTTTATGATTGTGTTGCCAACAAAGATGAACTCCTATGTAATCTTAGGAGAAACTAAAAGGGATGTATATTAAGAGATACGGGATATAGGGTAAGGGGCCATTCATTAATTATGTAAGGATGATTTTGGCAATTTTTGACCCCCCCCTACCCCCATGTAAGGGTACGTAAGATTTTTCAAACCCCTCCCCTCCTATTCTTATGTAAGATTCCATTTCGTTTTTCAAAATAATAAAATGTTAGAAAAGGATTAGTTACACTAAAACTCTCAGTTTGACGTGAATCAAAGATTTTTATTTTTCAACAGATAAGTAATGTTCTTGCTATCAACTATACATATTACCATTTTGTTATTATCTCTAGTCTTTGGAATGCCATTTATCAATAAAGATTTTTAAGTTTTTCTGGGGTTATTCAATAGTGTAATATGATTAGAATAATTGGAATTTGTTTATATTAACTTGGAAAATCTTACGTAAGAATAGGTTTGACCCCCCACCCCCCAAGTAAGGGTATGTAGAGATTTTTCCAACCCCCCCTCCCTCTTGGGACCCTTACGTAATTAATGAATGGCCCCTAAGAGCAATAGCCTTTTTTTTACCGTACTAGGGGGCCTGCCCCCTGCTCGCTATCGCTCACCAACCCCCGGAACTACTTCGCAGTTCTTTTTAGATCGCTTCGCGATCTCAGCGAGCAAAGCTCGCTTGCTCCATTTTACCAATCACCCCGCTGGTTGGCTTAATTAATGCTCCTTTACAACCGAAACTACTTATCACTCTTGCTGATAAATAATTTAATCCAAATCATCCCGAAAAAAACTATTGCTGAAATATTACTTTCCTAACTTAAATTGAAAATAAAAGAAATCACACATAGTGAGCTATCGCTCACCAACCCTCTTAACTGCTTCGCAGTTCTCTCAGATCGCTTCGCTATCTTAGCGAGCAGAGCTCGCTTGTTCATCTCAACAATAGAGCATTTTCAATCACATGACTCTGCCTAACAACGGCCTTAGCAACGTTGTTTTATTCCTCCAGTGACATCATGTGCGAATGCTGCTATTGGATACTTCTATGTCCCGCCCCTAACAACAGCCTTAGCAACGTTGATTTTGTCCTCCAAGTGACGTCATGTGCGAATGCTCTATCCAGCAGAAGCCTTTTCTCGGAATAATTTAATTGAAATGTTAAATAAATATTCAGCAAGTCTACTAATAACCATCAACCACTTTGTAGAAAAAAACATTGTTGAAAAGAAAAGAAATCAGACTCATCAATAAAACACGCATAAAACTCGTCTGTTTCTCTAGTGAACGGCGAGAAAGAGAAGAAAAAATTGAAACTTTGAATCTTAATAATTCTAAAACTAATTAGAATTTTTGAAAAAACAAAAGGCCAATATTTTTATAAAAATTATTTCTATGTGTCTTTAAAATATCATAGTTCTACTGTGATTAGTTTTGCTTTTATAACGAAAAAACAGAAAAATCGTCAAAATTTTCGAAACTTTAAAACTTAATTACTCCAAAACTAATTCGAAATTCGAAAAAAGGGCGACGTGGTGCAAAACTGCACATCTAAGAGTATGTGTCTGCAAAAAATCATATTTCTGCTGCTAATAGATTTTGCTGAGGGCGAACTCGCAGCAGAAAAAAATAATTTTCGACTTTGACATTAAATAACTCTAGAACTAATTATCTCATCTATTAGCTTTTAGAACGAAACCGATCCTCATACATTTGAATAGAAATGTTTAAAATTTCACAAATTTCCGTGGAATAGTTTTTGCGTAGTGAGAGTTCAAAGTGTTCAAAAATAAAATTTTCAAAAGCAGCGGCAGCGGCGGCCACGGCGGCGGCGGCGGCGGCGGTCACTGTTACTTTTTTTTAATATAGAGAGATTGATAAATTCAACTTCTATCTTGCCAACTTTATTTGTTATTCCAGAAAGGCAACGACCGATGAAATGTTCTCTATTAGTTTAAATATTGCCTTAAAATCAGATATTTCTCAAACTTTAAATTCACGCATTTTTATACATTTATAGGTAACTCAAATTTTCTATACTCCCTTTCTCTCCGCTAGCACAGCTCTAAATGTAATGTAATTAGAAAAACAAAGAACACTTTAAGAAACAAGTAAAACACATAAAACACTCTGGTAAGGAAAATCTCCTTTTAAACCTTTCAGACGGGAATCCCTGGAGCTCCTATATGCTAGACCTTTTCGCATTGTTTCCCCTTTAATAGTTAATTTCTAAATCTACAGTACAGCCAGAAATAATTTACAACATGTGACTTAGGCTTATACTTATAGTGATCCCTTCTACTCATTCTAAGGGTATTGTCTCTCCAATTTTCAAGGTAAGGACAGGGTAAAAAAAAATCATATAATCAAAAGGATGTGAGAATTGTTTTATTCCATGCAGTGGTTCTCAAATGGAATAGAAGTTAGCTGATCTCTTAGAGTTTGAATATCTTTATTCACGGACCACCCATTTACCTTGACCTTGTTAAAAATTTTACGAAAACTTAATATGTTTCACATTAATTATTTCACTAGGTATCCGACCACGTTCGGAGTACTTTTTTTAATGCAGTTTATAAGAATTGGGAGAATTTGTTTTTATAATTTTGCAATAATTTAGATAGAAATGATAAAATTTGAATATATTATGCAGAATTTAAAAGAATTAGAAAAAATTTCGAATATTTTTAAGAGAATTTTAATTTTTTTTCAAAGCTTCTTATAAAAAACTGTAGGTACTGCACAAAGAAGTAAAATTATACTAATACATTTATGAATAAACTATTATTATTTCCATCCAATGATAAACATTTTATTTTTTGTCCTCTTTCGGAAAAACTAATTATTACATAAATGTTTGTAGTTTATACTAATAGTAATTTTATTTCTTTGTACATTATATTTTTTTGATAAAGAGCTTTAAAAAATAATAAAATTATCTTAAAAATGTTCGAAAATTTTAATTTTTAAAATTTTGCATTTATTCAAAATTTTATCATTTCTTTCTAAATTATTGCAAAATTCTGGACAAAAAATATCTCACAATTATTATAAACTGTAATTTATAAAAAAGTGCTCCGCACGTGGTCGGATACCTTCTTTTTGCTAAACCTACATTGGGAACCTCTGTGAAAGTCCTAATTTAGTACGAATTTTACTGTCCCATCTCGTCCAACCCCCACTGCCTAAAAATTTTATATTTCTTCTTTTCAGAATCTCCTTTGTTTCTTAGCATCCATTTGGTCTTCAACATCTCTTTGCTCTTGAGCTTCTCTATCTGCTCTTCAGAACCTCCTTTGCGTCTTAGCGTCCTTTTGCTCTTCGACATCTCTTTGCTCTTGAGCCTCTTTCTCTCAATTCTTTAGAATCCCTTTGCTCTTGAATTTTTGAATTTTTGGAAAAATAAAAGTTGTCATGGAGGTATAGTTCTCTGGGAGAATTTTATCTACTCCACGCAAGGAATCATTCTATGCATATAGTTTGGGGTGGACTTTTTGAAACACCCTGCTGGGTATCTGCGTGATTTATACTACTTTTACGGGCATTACATGAATTTTAAGAGAATACAGTAAAATAATATGATGTATAATTTAGCACAAAAAAAAAAACCTCACAAAAAAGGAGAAAATAAAAAATTTCTTGATCAATTTACTTTGCCAATTATTTCTTAGATGATAATTACATAGGTAAGATAGTACTTGATCATCTAATTAATATTCACACCTTTTGAAGATTTAAAAACAATTTTTAGCAATTTTTCGATTTTTCTCTATTATATCGTTTTGAAATTGTATTCGAGTTCCTCAAGCAAGAAAATCGAATTATAAATGTTAATTAAAATTAAAAGTTTTATTAAGAGGGTAAAGTTTTATTACTCTGTGAGTTTTATAAAGAGGGTAAAGTTATTATATAACTCAACCCCGCTATAATCCTTTTACTCCACCCACAGAGTATAGAGCTTATTAAGCTCTATACTCTGTGACTCCACCCAACACAAAAAGTTAGAAAATTCCTAACAGAGTCTAATCAATTTTCTCAGTGTTTTGCAATACTTTTACAAGTAAAAAACTAATTTCCACAAAAAGTACATATTAATTAATTTTTCAAAAGTTTTGAATTTTTTTTCAATATACATCCTTAGGAAAATTGTAAAATAAATAATATTAATCAACAATAATTGAATAGTCAGTTTGAAAAATCTATTTTGGCTTAGTTTACAGCACAAAGAATAAGAAAAGAAATAAAAGTTAAACTTTAATTCCAAATTAAATTAAAAAATACAATGAATGGATATCGATTTCGCAAATTCGAGGGGCTATATATTTGTAGGTAGGCGATAGTTATTTTCCCCCTCTTTCCAATCATGTGTAGAGCAAAGCTTGGAGCTATTTTTGTGCACAAAAAGTCAATTTGTCATTTTTTGGACTTCTCCTTTTTTCAAACTGGCGATTCAATTAATAATATTTGTTTTTATTAATTACAAGTTAATATTGTACAACAATTTTTATTTTTTCGACGCAATTATCCAGAAAAATTGTAGCTAAGCTGCAGAAGCAAAAAAAGTATAATGAGCAATTTCTTTTGTTTTAGTTGAGAGCAAATTTTTTTTATTTGGCGCAGCTCTGTAATTTCTCTTTCCGGCAAAGTCGCGCCATGTGGCGCTGCTTTCAAATCAATGGTAACCTTTCAGCCGCCATATTGTCTGTGGTGTGGACGGAGCCAGTGTGTATTTGAAGCGAACTCTGTTGTGTTATTGTTGAAGAGTGACGTAATTCTATGTTTTTATCTATGTATCGTCGGTCAAAATATCCCACCCATTTTGGTTTATTGTGATCGGTTTCTTGTGACCTGCCTCCGGGATCTGAAAATCAAAATACGTTACTCAAAAAATTAGAATCGTGGCGCTTACGCCAGCTCTGTGGCCAAATAACTACTTTGACATCGGAGGTTTGGCCATGCCTGTCCGAAAACAAGGTAATAAATAAAATGAATTTGATGAAAATAGTGTTCCCCGAAACGATCTTGTGAAGATCTGGTGTCAAACCATGATCTTGTGTACTTTATTGATGGTATCACTCGTGTCTGGTAATAGAGAATCATATGTAAAACCTTCCTCAATTTATGTTTGACATTTGCTTCATTTGATATCGAATTACGGAATTACCGACCTAATACAAAATCATTATGAGTCAATAATGATTTGAAGAATCATTCATTGATTGATACCCTTCTGTTGGATGAAAAATTACCGGACTATATGAGTCACTGTTTGTGTACATATGCGCTAAAGTATGAGTAAATACCTAAAACTAATAAATATTATGAGTACTGATTAACTTTCTAAAGTATATTCTTTTTAAAAAAATTCAGCAACTTCATTACAAAAAACGCCGGTTTGCTTAATGTCAATTTGAACGCTTGAGCGGTTTTTATTTCCTGTTGGTGTGGCCTTACCTACCTTTTACTTTTAAGTGTGAAAAATTTCTACGATGTGAATATATTCGCCCAATACCTTAATTGATCTCCAACTCCTTTATGGCATTTCCTTCGCTATTTAATTTTGTTATGTTGTGTAATTCCTACCAATATTTGAAATGGAACACCATGCTACCTAATAATAATCAACAAATAGTATTGAAAAACAATCACAAATTTTTAAATTTGAAATGAATAAAGCAAACTACTTAAAAACAGTTTATTACTATGTTTTATTCTGATTTTATGTTGCCTTATTGTACTGGTTGTAAGCAAAACAAGTATCAAAAGGTTGTTTGTTGTGATTTTAAGTCCACATTTGGTTAATTATTATTTTGTATAATTTCCTTGCTAATTGTAAAGAATCAAACCACCTACTTAATCAGAATGTATTTAGATTGTCAAACATGAATATAATTCTTTATCAATAGTAAATCTAGGATTTTTGCAGAAGGGGCAGAGATCCCATTATCATTTTGTGAAAATTAATTATATAAATAACTAATTCTTGATGTCATTTTCATTTTACCGTTTCAGTCCTAACCACCCCAAGTTTTCTATAGGATTCAATGGTAATCTCGGGTGGTCTAGATTAGAAAGGGTTAAGTTTAGATCACACAAAAATAAATTTTCACTTTAAAAATTTACAAGATACAGTACACAGTGATCAATAGGATGTAAGCAATTCCTTATAGTAAGTAGTAGTATAACTTGGATATCAGATTTTC
The DNA here is from genome assembly GCA_963680715.1 of Tetragnatha montana. NCBI lineage: Eukaryota > Metazoa > Arthropoda > Arachnida > Araneae > Tetragnathidae > Tetragnatha > Tetragnatha montana. Next base: position 18,592,619 of record OY796681.1, read on the forward strand.
CTCTATCAGGCTGTGCTCTTCCGCTGCACAAATTCTGCCATCCATAAGCAAATATTTAATGCTGGCAAGTGAATATTGCCTTTTTTAATCTCCCTCAAAAAAATCCCCCTTGATTTTTCACATTAAACTGTAGGACACTCAGATTAGTGCCTTAATTCAGTAGCATGTAGAAATTTTGGACTGGTTTAGTACCTTTAGCGGTACTTACGCATTATCCCGTCGACCGTTCAGCAGCCGTCTAATTTAGCGTCACAGTAATAGTAAATTCAATGGGATTTGATAACGTTTTAGGATTAAGCGTCACAGTCGACGGTATAATACGTAAGTACCCCTTTAGCAATTCCCACTTTTTTTTAAAAAAAAAAAAGAAATTCCCAGAAAATAAAAAGTTTCTAAATTAAAAAATTGACACAAATAGATGAAAAAAATAGTTTATTCAATATTTTAAAAATAAAAATTGACAGTATCCTTAAATCTTAGGACCATTGTTTTGGTTTGAATGACGTCAAATCTGTTTTTTCCCTCCCTTTTATAATAATGTAAAGTAAAAATCAACAATCGCTTTGAATCCTAAACCATTGTTTACAACCAATGTTTTGAATTGAAAGGCAAACTTTTTTAAAAAAAATAAGCATCTTAATAAAACAAAATTTTGTGCACATGTTCCTCTTTTAGATATTATAAAAAATATTGAAATGAAAATGTGTAAATTACCCAAATACCCATTGAGATTTCATGCCTGCCTCAATGATTTAATTGCAGTTAATACAAAATCAACTGTACTATATTTTTGAAAGATATAACTAATAAAAATAAGCGTAAACAAAACAAAAAAAATCTTCTGATCGGGTGATATTTGACATCTAAAACAGCCTGTTAATTTCTAACAGAATTGTACCTTTTGTCTTTTTCATTTTACTTCAGAGTTATTGAAATTTAAATACTTCAGTTCTTACTTTTAATGAAGTTATGGTGTCAAAGGATTGATTTATATAGTACTAGGTGTTATTACTAATGCTGGGTTTTCCTTTGCCTTTTTCAGAAGCTCACCGAGCTCTAGAGCTTTTAGAGGAGTATCACTGTAAACTTAACAAGCCTCAAGATAAACAGCTGAGAAATGCTATAGAAAGAGTAATTAGAATATTTAAAAGTCGTCTTTTTCAAGCTTTGCTTGGTGAGTATATTTGGATTTAAGGTTTATAGTCTGCATTTTATGAGTTGTTGAACTTGGTTTTCATTTTACATTTTTGTAATTTTCTAAAATGTGTCTGTGAAAACTGCATGTCACATCTGACTTATGTTTTGATTGATAATCATTTGGGAAATCAAATATTCTTAAAGGTATGAAAAATGTTAATCAGTACTGTGCAAATTGGGATTACTTGAATGTTCTTAAATTGAACCTTATAAATATTATAAACCTTAAGAACCTTATAAAATTATAAAAAGATATTGATTCAATTGAAATGGTTCAGCATAGGGAGACCAAAATGGTCAAGTATATCCAGTTTAAGTTAGGAACTATTAAGTAAGTTAAATATGTTCACTTTAGAGGAAAGAAGGATTAGAGGGGATTCAATTCAACTTTTCAAAAGGATAAAACAAGGGGACAGAGGATAAAGCTGTTGAGGTCGCCGAGGCAGTCTTCGACTGCTTTGGCTCGATCTAATGTTTTACTAATTTTGCACATCATGGACACGCCAACAACAACAAGGGGACAGAGGGACTAGATTTCAATGAGTAATAGAACGAGAGGTCACAAATTTAAATTGAACAAGGCAAATTTTAATCGGGATTGTGGGAAGTATTTTTTTAACAGGGTAGTGGATAGATGGAATGGGTTACCTGAAACGATTATCAACTCAAGTGGGGTAAACGAATTCAAGAATAAAATTGACAGATACTGGGAATCTGGTGGTTTGAGTTAAATGGACAGGATCAACCTTGTTGGACGCTTGCCTGTAGGTAGTTGGTTGACTTAATTTGTATTTGTATAAATAATTTGTATTGATACTTACGTTGGTTCTTCTACTACATCTTGTTCATAACATTAATAGGAATCAGATAGGATCACCTGAAATATATAATGAATGTATGTATAAAACATACATTAAGTTTGTAAATTATAATTTTGATGAAATTACTGTATTTTTTTGTTCTATCATGCTTTCATTTTTTTATTTGTCTCATAAATAACAAAAAATTTGAAAGTAGTTAAAAATTGAAATTGTTTATATATTCTTGAAAGCTGCCTTTTAATTTCTAATTTGGGTAAATAAACAGCACTATATATGTTAAGAAGTAATTATTTTGCAAACCCATAAGATTTTACTAAAGTTGCATCTTTTTTTCAATTAAAATTTTTCTGAATCTTTTAAAATTTTAGAATCACACAAAGCTTGTCGAGACAAAAAAGAAAGTTGGCAGGCCATACAATTTAACAATTGCTGGTGGAAAATTATAGTTTTCAAATATTCAATAGACTTCAACTTAAAATTTAAAAACATGAAATTTTAGATAGTTTGAAGTTTTTTTAGTGGTCGGCCCAGAAGTATTCTTGTATTTTGATTTGAGAAGATATTCCTATTATTACAGTTCGCATTGAAATGAATGTTATAATTTGTGGGCCATTAGGTCAAAAACTAACCCTGTTGCTTTAAAGTTACTTAAACCTTCATTCTATTTGTGAATATTACTATACATTGGTTTTTATATCATAATAGATAAATGTGTCATTAAACATGATCATTGAATATTTTAGAACAAAAGAGACATTTGTGTTTAGATTTTAAAACTAAAAAATAAAAAACATTATTTTTAGGTACATATTATTTTTTTCTATTTCTGTGTGACAAGAGTACTGTTTTCTATGAAAAATTTAAAATTTAAAACCTGTGTATAAACAGAGTTAAAATTTTCACCCATTGCTTGCGAGTCACTGAGCATCCAAAAGGCCATTGTTTATGGTTTCTTTTTGGGGGGCCCTTATTGTTGCATGGCGATGGTGCTCTTTTGAAATGCGATCACTGTATCGATTGGTATTGATGACCATTGCTGAAAGGAGATTTGAAAAGATTCTCTGTAACAGTGGGGGAGCAAGAAAGAAAATCTAAGCCAACCCCTCACTTTAGCATTGTAAATTTACCAAATATGCTTGAATTAAACATGGAAATATACTCTAAATTATTTTTACTTGTGTTTTTTTAATAAATCAGGTGTGATATGTCATTCTAATGATGCTTGTAAGTTACTTTCTGCCAGTATTGTTGTGTTGACTGAATCTTAATTTTTAAAAACATTTTGACAACATGTGACCTGACAGCCCTTATTTTGTAACCCGACAATTCTTGGATATTTGGAGGGTTCTAAAACTTTAAAAGGAACAATTTAATTTAAAATATCCATTTTCTGTAAGGTTTCCTAAAGAATTCCCTGTATGAAAATGCTTAACTTTTTTAATTCACCTATCTATAAGTAAAGAGAAAGCTTCTGAAAGTATAATTTAAACCTACAATGGTCAACAATTTATAAATTTTGTTAAAACTACAAATGAAACTTGGAGTGTTTTTTGAACATATATTACAAGTTGCAGATAATCCTTTTTATCTTATTCATTTGCTTCCAAGTTCTCTCCAAGCTGTCAAGAGGGAATTTAAATAATCTTTTGGCACTGTGCAAGTGTAAATAGTATAATTTGGCTTGCATGACAGTTGAAGTTGTGTAAGTCTGTGTTAAATAGCTGAGTTTTTATCATATTAATCTAGTGTGATAGTTTGGTTGAATGTGTAAGCAGACTCAAAGTCCCAGCTGCACACCAAGTGCAGGAAATCATATGAATTTTGTGGAAATTTATTTTAATACTTGTATTTTTAAAAATAGACTGTACTACACTTTATAATCATTTGTCATATTGATCTTATATAGCAATATTAAGATGAACCGAACAACATGACTAGTATTTTAGTTTTTGAGAGAATCTAAAGGACTAGGAACTGGTAAAGAATTTTCATTGAGCAGCATTTTTTCAATGTTTGGTTCTACCTACAATTTTTTTGGCAAGTTTTAGGTTGTGAATCTAGATTACTGCAGTTTGATTATATATATCTTAACATGCTACATCCTGAATCACCTATAAGATAAATGGTAATTGTAGGTTTTGCCAATTTTCGGGGTAATTGTTTCAGTTTTTCACACTTTGTTGCAGTTGCACGATCTGCCTTTTAATTAATTAGTATTTAGTCCAATTGTATTCTAATTACCTAATCCTAATTATCCACAGATACACTCAAACTCTGTTATTTAGTAAATCTTTGACATATTAAGTTCTCAATCACAGTGAACTGTGATCACACAGTGAACTGACAATCACAGTGAACTGATTTGCGTGATCTGACAGAACCCTCACTCAACTAAAATGCTATTTTGACTTGCTTTAATTCATGAAACTAATACTTGTTTGTTATGAGAGTTCATCTGCTTTTTCTCATTCTTGTAGAATTTTAGTAGCCATTTAGTTGGTATACCTACTATACTCAGTATGAATTTACAGAGTTTTGAAAATGATACTAATACTCATGGGCATAGCCAGGTTTCATGTTAGGGGGGGAGCAAGGATACTTACCTTTGCTCTTGATGTTGCAAATACTAAGGGTTGACTCAACATAATTTCCTTAGTACCCCATACCCCATGGCGAGTACTTTTACTTTACACATTAAATTTTAGAGTACTTATACAAAGAATTTGAACTTTTGCGCACTTAAAGTAAAAATTTGTGTAATAAACGTGAGCTCTAAATAAAAATGGGGGGGGGTCCTGGGGGGTCTTCCCCCCCACAAAATGTTTTAAAAATTGCCCCTCAAAGTAGTGTGTTAGCTCATTTTGAAACTCTTTGGCCCGAAAAGAACCACTTCTTGTAAGCCACATTCAAGGAAAATTATAAGGCTATAATGACTAAAAGTATTTGTAGAATCTCATCAAGTTAAATTCTACAAATTCTTCTATTTTATGTATCCGGGTGAAACTTTCATATGTTTAAACACCAAGCTTTAGGAAAATTCACTATTGCTTTAATTAATAATTTAGAAGAGAATAAAGAAGTAAAATGTTATGAAATTATTTTCTGGCACATCTCTTTCAAATTTGATACCATACAAACCACCAAAACTATTCAAATTCAAAATCTTTTTTTAAAAGCTCTTTTCCCACAAGTGGCCACCTAAAATTATGAAACAATAAGTCAGTTTCTTTGTATTATTTTAAGGATTTGGATTGCAGGCAATGAACCACTAGCTCCATTTTTGACAGTATTCTTAGATCATTAAAAAAAAAGAAAAGTTTTAGGATATTCATTTCAAAAATTTTTGGCTGAAGAAACAACTTATCAGATGCTCCAGATCATAAAAATTTTCAGTTTGTTCAGAAATTTTTAGCATTTTATGATTAAAACATAGACTTGATAAGCAGTGTTTTTTAATATTTTCTCCTTATTTAACCTTCTTTCAGTCAGGGCCGTTCCGGCCGGGCGTGCTGGCCGTGCCTGCACGGAGGCGCCGACCGATGAAGAGGCGCCTTAGAAAATTTTTTTGACCCCTAACTTTAAGGGAAAAATATTCCGTTACGTCCTGACTCAAAAGAAACAAACCTAAGTAGTAAGCTAGATCTCCTTTCCTTTACAAAAAAAGCTTCAAAAGGCGCCTACAAACGAGTAAAGAGCGCCCTTACTGGGTTATACACACCCGTCCTCTTAAGAGAACTAATATAGGCGCCTTTTAAGAGAAGTGCATTTTGAACTTTTTGTATGGGGCGCCTTCATCTAGTGAATCTATTAAAGGGTGCCAACTCTTAAAAAAATTTTAATATGCCCGACTTTGAAAGCTATAAGGAAGACTCCTTTTAGCTTTCAAATTGTATGGGGCGCCCCATCAAATAAATATATATTCAAAGCGCCCACCCTGAGAGAAAAATTGAACACACCGACTTTGAAATATTTAAGGCGTCTTACTTAGCTAAACCAAATTGTATGAGTTGTCTTAATTAAATGGATTTATCAAAGACCGCCAGACCTGCGAGTGAAAATTTTAACATTCCCAACTTTAAAAGCTATACCATATTGTATGGGCGCCCCCATCAAATGAATCTATTCAGGGCGCCCATTCTGAGTGAGTGAAAATTTAAACACTCCGGACTTGAAAGCTGTAAGGCGTCTTAGAAAAACCGAATTGTATGAATCTATTAATAGGCGCCCTCCTTGGATGAAGATTTGATTCACCAGTTATTAAATAGCTATCAAGCGTTTGCCTCAAATCATATTTTAATAGATGTCCCTTAAAAATTAAATTTCTATATAATAGGCCCTTGACTTGTGAAAAATGTTTTGAAGAAGACTATTGTAAAAAACCGAATGGATATCTCTTACGTAAATTTATTAGGTGCACCTGCTCTTGAATATCTCACACAAATAAATTTGTTGGAAGCACACACCTGAGGAACTATTTTTTTTATTTATTAATTTTGATTTAATTGTATTTATACATATGCTTTCAAAATAAAATACAGTTACACCAAAAAATAAATATAAAGTGATTTATTATGCTTTTAATTTGGAGTATAAATCTAGGAATTTAAATTCATTTTCAATGAATGGTCGGCCCGCGGCCCGGTACCATTTGATCCACGGACCGGGGAATGGGGACCACTGCTCTAGATCCATCCATACAAATATTTGGAGATGGAGAGAGAGGGAGAGAGAGAGAAGAGCTATTATTGCGACTTAGTTCTCTGGAGACGGGAGAAGATGATGAAAAGGTGTTCTCATCATTACATAAAAACAAAAAAAAATATTAGTGCTCTCAAGTTCAGAAGCGTCCTTGTTTATTTCACTCAATATACGAGGGGGCAGAAAACATAAAAAGTTCCCGCCATTTTTGTGAGGGTGGCGACTGGGGGACCTCCGGGCTTTTGCCCGAGCACGGAGAATTTTTACTGGGAGGGTGTTGACGGATGTCGCGCAGCTGAGAGAGAGTACCGCCGGGATGAAGTACATAGTTGAGTTTTTGGTGTCGTGCTCTTTGGTTTAAAAATGGCATGGCTGCAGAAAGTGAAAGGAATCAGGTTAGTCGCTAGTGACTCACTCCATTTTAATTCTCTCTCCCTCTCACTTTTTAAAAAATAAAAGTTAAACTATAAAAAAGATAATTAAATGACAGACGTGTTTAAGAAAAATATTTCTGAATCTCAAATAAAAACAAAACAAGCTAACTGGACTAGCTGGATAACATATAACATCCAGTATCATTCTGAAGGTAAATAAACAAAAACTTTTGAATAAATCTATTATTAAACTAAATTAATCAGTTTTTAGTAGATTGTTTTCCATATTTTTATGTATCATACCTGTTATGCAACTGGATCTTTTTGTCTAAATTTAATCTAAAATATTTCGATACAATGGATATTAAAGTTTCATATAAAGCAGCACAGAGAAATAAATTTTGGTACTTATATACCGTCGACCGTTCAGCAGCCGTTAAATTCATCGGTACAGCTATAGAGTAGTCAATAGGATTTGATAACGTTTTCGGATTCGGATTCAGCGGCACGGTCGACGGCATAATACGTGAATGTTCTAAAAAGTTCTCCTTATTGGATTTTTAAGATTGATATTTTGCTTTCTTTGTATCAGCAGCTGTTTTTCATTTATACCTAATTATAAGCTTAATTTATTAAAGGTATTTCAAATTTTGAGTTATTGGTGCCAAAATTTCTCGGGGTGTCGGTTACTGGTGCTGCTACCATGCCAACTTAAAAATATTTTAAAAATAGAAAATAGTTACTTATTCAAACAAATTGTTCTCTAGATAAATATTGAAACTTCATTTAATTTTTCAAAACAAAAAGTTTTTTCAGGATAGTTTTATTAAGTAGCAATAGCTAATTAATTTTTATATTGTTCTTAAAGTGTCAATTACTGGTAACCATCAGTTACTGGTTAGATAAATAGCCAAACCATACAGCCTCTATCGAGAACTAGGCAAAAATTGAGTAATCCTAAGTAAATATTTTTGAGTTTATGGCCCAGGGCCGTATCCAAGGGGGGTTCTAGGGGTTCAAACCCCTCCCGAAATTTTGACATCAATTTTTATACTGTTTTTCATTGAAAATTCTGCAAATTTATAAGGAGCAATTCTCTTCGGTTGTTAGCTAAAGGGTCTCAAAATGAGTTAAAACACTACTTTTAGGGGTCAAATTTCAGAAATTTTTCTTGGGGGAAAACCCCCAACCCCCCCCCCACCACCAAAAAATGAGTTTATCATTATTCTTTAAACTGAAAACTGTAAAAATTCCCCACAATATATTGAAAAAAGCTTGATTTATTTTAACTGAAAACTAATTTTAATTAAATAAGTAATGCCAATATTATTTATTTATTAATAAGTAGAACCCCTTTACAACGACCCTCTGTTATAGCAACCCTTGCGTTACAACAACCGGTAATAAAAACACCTTTTTATTACAATATTGTTAATTTTATTCGTTAAAACATCCGCATTTTGTTGGCACCATAAGGAGTCGCTTTATCGAAGTTCTACTGTATCATTAAGTTAAGTAATATCAAATTTGTTTAAAGTAATTATTAATTAGTTAAAATTAACAAATAATTTAAAATAAGTGATTAATTAATTAAAAATTAATTAACTTAGAATTAATTATTAATGGGGGTGAGGTGTAAGGGGCACCGTAATTTATTGGCACGGAGGCGCCTTCATACCCAGGAACGGGCCTGCTTTCAGTTTAATATTAAATCAGATAATAAGTAGTAAAAAAACCAGAATACTATTTCTCCGCTTGACCTGTTTGAAATGAAATAATCCCCTTTCTTGTGCCCCCTTAAAAAATGTTTCTGGGTAATTGTGACATTTTGAAAACATACACAGGTAACACGTCTCAAATAAATATTATGTATACAATTTAAACTTCACAAAAAGTAGGTACCTAATAACTAAGGCTAAAATACTATTAAATACACTTTAAAAAGTAAGTAAAGAAAAGTAATTTAGATTTGTAGATTTCAGAAAAGTTTAAAAGAAAATTAACAAACTGAGAATTTGGGGGGGGGGGCAGCTATCTCTCCCTGCCCCCCTGGCTATGCCCATGCTAATACTATTTTTGTTAAAAGTTTTTTTTGCCTCCCTCCTTTATCATCTTTTATTTTCCTTGGTTTTTCCAAGGTAAGACAAAATATTCAGAACTTGAAGGTGTTATATTAGTTTTAAATGTTGTCAACTGATCTCTTCTCTTGGCACTTGAACAGCATTGTAGGATAGAAGCGACAGTACACTCGAAAGCCCAGATTTGTAGTTGAAAAGGTTAATTTTTTTTTAACATTCTTAACTCGGAGGGGGATGGCAAAATATTCAACCTAAAAAGGGGGTTGCAGTGTCCGAAGGGTTGAGAACCCTTGCTCTAGCATAACAGAAAAACCATTTTTACAACTTTCATGTCATTCATTCTAATTTAGGAAGATGTAACTCCACAAAAAGTTATACCTCTGATCTGATGTTTTTTTATTTAAAACATAAAAAAAACTATCTGTACACATGGGGCATACAGAACTAGGTGTTTAATAAAATTAAAAAGGAAAACACTAAAATATAAAATAAAGGATTCAGGCAGATAGGCATTACAGATCTTCAGTGAGTAAAACTAATAGTGAACTTAAGAAAAAAAATCAATTGCAATTTTATTAAAAACCAGTTTGCTGCAGTTTTGAGTTCATTCAATATTTATATCTTGAAGTGTTAGTTTTAAACAATTTCTCTCAATGGTAAATTTAAAACTTAAGAAAAGGACATAAATATCTTTTTAAAGTTTCCATGTCCAGTAGGGAATTGGGTCACCCTGTAGTACTAATAAGTAGAAAAATGACAGTATAATCTGATAATAGAGTTAAGGAGTATTTTAAAAATCCAAAAGAAAAAGAGAAATTTGATATGATTCATATTTAGTTTTTTGCTATATTTTAAAACTATTGTTTAGGTACGGCCTTGACCATACTTTATCATAAAAGCCTATCAGAGCAACATTTAGTAAAACCTATTCTAATTAACATTAAAAAAGCCATGTCTGTTGTGCTTTCATATGCTATGAATCAAAGGAGCAAATAAATAATAATTTATGAATAATGTCGTTGTCGTGTCCTTGGAGATCAGGTAGACTTAAAAAAGATCAGATTACATTAAAAAATTATTTTTGACTTAAACTTCATTCTTTACCACTTGCTAGAAAAGTTTCCGTGAGTGAATTTCATTTAAAATGAATTGAAAATTTTATTATTGACATAGTTTCTCTAGTCTTTTTTTATGATAATATAAAAATATTATTTGTATTCTATGTAATTAAGACATTAAGAGGAGTTTGATGTTTAATTTGATTGATTTGGATGACATTCTGAGTGAAGTATATTTAGATTAACAGGGGTGGAGGATGAAACCAGGCACTTCTACTGAAATACATATAAAAACTGCGGGTAGTAATATTTTCTAGGCTAAAGTTCTTATGATTCTTTTTCGAAGATTTTTTGTCATTTGTGAGAACTGATGATGTTTTAGAACATTTCTAAACTAATCACCGTTATAAATTTTGTACTTATCTGAATATTTTTTCTGAATTTCATTGGAGTCATTGTCTTCCATGTGTATCTCGTTTGTGGTTATCCTTTCATTCTTTGCGTTTCCCTGTGACGCCATCACTAAGGCTTCTGAGAAGCAAAACAGCACCGAGGTTGACAGCTGTGCCTTATGTCTCTTCAGGTGATGTTACTGAACCATTGTCCGCTGTGAGATATTTCCCTGATTCCAAACATTCCGTGTATCCAGATCCACACGTGTATCATTCTTTCTTCCCATCTCCCTCTTGATTCCAACGAACTCGAGCCTGAAGTTCCGGCTTGTGATCTCCAACTTTCACGCGGGATTTTACTTTAAAGATTGTTTTTTAAAGTTCTACCTCTTCAGGTTATCCTCCCAAAATCGATGGTACTTCAAAAAATTATTAAAATTTAAAGGGCAAGTAGCGTGCTCTGAATGGGGCATTGGCTTGGTGCCAGCATAGATACGTACTGGGGATTTGGGCCAAGAAACTGTTTTTTTTTTCACTGCCATATTGACTGATTTCTTTGCTGTCCTGGTGCATAAATCTTAATGGTAACTCCTGCTGAAACTTACTTGAAATTCAATTGATTTGATTTCTGAATTTTCGTTAGAAACTTTTCAAAAGAGAACTGAGCGAAATTTATTTTGTACTTCTTGTCTCCTGACATGTCATCGTGTTGTAATCTTTTTTTTTAACTTATCTTGAATGATTCAGACCTATAATCATAGATTATTAATCATGTGGTGAATAATAAGTCTTAGCCAACTCTGAAATGAACCAGTTGTCGACATATAGTAGACTACCTATTTTATGGACTGTGACAGTAGAGGCATTTTACTTTTAAAGAACCTTCATGTACTTTTAAGTAAAACCTAAATTTGGTGTTAGGCCCTTCTTTGGTAAATTTTAGGGTAAGAGAGAGCCTTGACTTCTGATGTAAAATTAGGCCTTATGATAATTTTCAATTTTGCTGCCATCTAATAAAAATGACTCAATTATTTTTCTCGCTTAGGTATTTATAGAAGGGTCTAAAAACAGAAGAGTTTCCAACTGACAGCCTTCGGTGCCATTTTGTGCGGCTCGCGAAGCTTTCTAAAGAAATAACTTGCCTTGCCAGTAGTAGTTAAAAGGAGACCAAAGTAGCTTAGTCATTTTTTGGTATGCTAAATTCAAAAGTTTTTTCAACAAATTCATAAAAGTAAAGTTGGGTTTATATGAAAACAATGCTGATCTGTTTCCTCATCCTGATTTTTGGAAAATGAAGGATTCACTTGGAGCTTACCCATTGTTTCTTGCTTTAAGATATTATAGCTTTGATTTGGGGAGAGGGTATAAAAGTATTATTTTAATATTCAGAAGCAGATAGAGAGCTAAGCTGAAGAGAAGAGGATTATCAAAGCTTATCGTACTTTTTTTAATCTTTATTTTTTCAGAAAAACAGTAACTGTCTTAAAAACATCCCCATGGGGAGTGAAGGGTATATTCAACAACCTAGATATATTCAACCACTGCTACTCATTTTACGTCTTTTTAAATTACTCCACACGCACGAGGCGTTGTGATGCCAAAATCCAAAAAGGATTGTTGGTAGAACACTAGTACCTTTCTGCTGATGTCTCGGTTTGAATATTGCTCTCACGTAAGCTCCCCCTTACGCCTATGTGGGTCAACTGCTCCTGTGGAAAGCTTAGAAAAAAGAAAAGCCACTCACGAAAATCGTGTATTCACGCACTGTGTATGCCTGGCCGGCGCCGATGCATGCTTTGGATTTATTATTTGGCGGAGTTATTTCGTGATTCGTAACCGTGTATTGCTGTGGAAGTTGGAAGGGGGAATAGTGGTGCACCCTTACCTATGCAGTGCATCGCATCCCAAATAAGGATTGGGGGGAATTGTAGAGCGCCAGACGAGATATTCTGGTACTAAATAGTTATTTTTGTCTAGTGTTTAATCGCGTTTTTTATATATAGAATGTTTTCAGGTGACGTCACAACCGGTTATTTTCTTTTAACTGTGTACCTTCTGTAGGGCTTTTAACTGTATCTAAGGCCGTTGTTTATCTGTTGCTAAGGCGGTTCGTAGGTATGGGGTCACGTGATTCACGTGAATAGAAAAATTCAACGGCCAGTCATTTTCTGTAACTGTTAACCTTTGTAGGGCAAAAAACTGTAACATCTTCTGTTGCTAAGGCCGTTGTTAGGTCCGTGTCATGTGATTGAAAATGCTCTATATCAAAAGAGTAGGAGAAGGTAGTGGACCTCGGACTTTTTTTGTACTTTTTACCCTGTAACTTTTTATTTTTTAAAAATAAATTAATGAAACAATTTCCCCTCGATACTTTAGCCTTTCATACACAACATATATTTTTCTTCGGAATTTTAATTGAAGTATTTCAATACGTAATTAATGAAAAAAAAACTGAAAAAAGGTCCAAGGTCCAACACCGGTATTGTACCTTGGACCTATGCAAAAAAAAACTTTAATTGCACCTCTAAACTTTAAAAATGTTTGTGAAAAACTCAAGGAACAAGTGCTCATTGAATCACCAAGATGTATAAGCTTAGATTTAGTTGGAGTACTTTTCAGTGTAAAAGTTTTAAAGCACTGTTTTTTGTCACAAAATTATAGATTTCCCTTAAAATTAGTGTTAATCATGGAATTAAATCCTACCTTGCTTTTAAAATCAAAATACCTAAAATTTAGTACAGTGATTTATTTTGTAACTCAAGGTAGTTAAGTGTATCTTGGATAGGTCCAAGGTACAATGCTCTCCTTAGGTCCAAGGTGCAATACTTGATCATTTACTGAAAAATGTCTAACCACAGTGTTGATTTTAGGCCTCATTAGCCTCATTTAAAGCACATGTGATAATAGCTAAAACAATACATTAAAACATTAAAATCACTGTAAAATCAAATCTTTATATTTTTAACAATAGCTTACGAAGTCAAAGATAGAAAATTTACTTTTGAAGGGCAAAATCAGTTTTTAGCGTGTATCTTCCAAAATAGTCGGCTTTTCTAGAAATGATTTAGCTAGACTGAGTGCTGTGGTGGTAAAGAGGGAAACTGCATATTTAGTGTTTCCCTATAGCTGAAAGTTAAGCTAAAACAGTGTAGGACCGAGGTACACTACTTTCCCCTACAGGTATTTTCTTATATTAGTAGTTAATTCTGCTGTCTCGTCTTTATTTCATCCTGTTACGATTCTTTTCCTATCGACTTTCTCTTATCTTAATGTTGTTCAAAACTGTTTTCAACTCCTTTTAAAGTAGTCTGAAATGCTTTCATGATTTAATTTTGAAATTAATACTTATAAGCTTACCTGAACCTTCTTCCAAATCGTTCTTTTTAGCACAAGTTTAGGAAAAATGTGCACATTTTTCTAAACAGCGAATCATTACCATTTCAGTCGATATATAAATGCAAGTTTAAGACCATGTTTTTAATTTCAAAATGGATTTGTATCAGAACTTTTGCAATGTGTATATAAACAATTCCAGCATGGGGGGGGGGTCCGGAGCGCTTAGACCTATCGGTTTTTTAATCAATATGTATGTTAAGTGTCATGCCGACAAGACGAAACAAACGGGAGTTGACCATTAAAAGAGATTTATTCACTCAAAAGTTATAGAGAAAAATCACGTGAGATTTTGATGGGGAGTCCAGCAAAATCTCACCAAGGTGGAGGGGGGGTTCAAAATTTGACAAAAACACCTCATGTAATTTATGCATATCCCCTGATCAGTTATGTTGTTCTTAGGGAACTGTAAAAAAAACAGATTCAAGTAAAGGAAGTCAAACATTCGATTTATATGAGTAAACTTTTTTCGCGCAAGTTTAAAGTTGCGTATGCTTGGCGAGTTTTGGCTGTTTAGCGGGACATTTAGAAGCCAAATCATTCATTTAACATTAGTTAGGGTTACCATAATAGTGATCTTTAACGCTAAAAACTTGGCGCATACGCAAGTCTAAACTTGCGCCCTTTTTCCATTAATTTTTTTCGTAAAAAACCCTCATTTTGTATTACATTCGAAAAAGAAAATACGATTGCTCCGATTTCGCACGAAGTTTCTCAAACTTGCAAGTGATATGCCTGTTGCGACTGCATTTAATGAGTCTCTAAAATGTTTCTTGGCAATGAACATTTAAACTTTTAACTCTGCACTTAAAAAAGATATACATAAAGCAATTGATGTGCGAATGGCAGTTGCCAACCGAATAAGAAGAGACTGAAACACCGTGGTCCTTATCGCTTTCTTTTCCATTCCATCGCAGAGATGTCTCGTCCAAACACCCTCCTTTATCTTCATTAAAAAGTAAAGAAACCCCCTATACTCATCAAAAGAACACAAAGAATCCTTCTATAGCCAAGAAGACAAAATCAGATATTTTTAACGTGAAAATAAGTATACTTTCTGCGCGTCTGTGGAAAAAGGTGCCCCCTTTTTTTTTTCTCCTGTGAGCTCCCTTTTTTGGAATTCAGCCATGTAATGGAGGAGGAGGAGGTTCGCCGTTATCTCCTCCGCATCCCTTATTGAATCCTTGCCCAGTGTGTCACCGGGGAGGGCCAGGGTTCGATTCGCCCCGTCTTTTTTCTGCCCCATCAAGTATTTACTTCGATGTGAAGGGTAAAATGAAGGGAGGGAGGTTACCTATCTCATTAAGTATTCGTCACTTGGGGGCTGTATGTAGGTTTTTCTTGATTTGAAAAGGGGGTGGGCGTCCGGTCACGCTTCCTCATCCTTGTGAGATAGGTGGTCGTTTTTTATCATTATTCCCATTGTAAACATTTGTTGGTTGTGTTTTAGAGGATTTTGGTAGCGGTATTTTTGGTTTATTTTTAAGGAAGTCTGAAGCACTGCATTTCTAAGAATTGAAGCTGTAGCACTTGATGAGGGGTGACAAATTCAGCTTGCACTCGATATGATAAACACCGTTTAAAGTAGCCATAATTATTTCTTCTCAAATGACTACCCAAATTGCCCTGAAAATTTAAGCCGAAACATTTCTTGAGACCCCAAGTAAATATAAAAAAAAAAAACTCATCGGCGCAACAGCCCTATATAGGGCCAAGTCCTACGATGCCCATCTTCGTTTTCTTGACCGTGGGGCCCTGGGGTGCAAGGCATATGTCCCGGTTAGGTGGTCAGTCTAACGCAAGACCCCCAGTGTTTAGTTCCCAAGCACGCTTGGTCCTCAATTTATCGACCCACTCAAGGGATGAAAGGTTGAGTGGACCTTGCCCAGCCCGGGAATCGAACCCCGGACCTGTGGCACGGAAGAGCTATGCGCTACCACTGCGCCACCGGGCTATTAGTAAATATAAAAGAGCAACAAACAACTTTAAAGTTGACCTTAGACCGTATCAAATTCAATGTCACTGTTGTAACAAAATAACATTCTAGCTAGCTTCAAAACTTATGAAGAGAATGTTAATAAAAAATAATGAGTTTTAACGTAATGATAATGATGTAACAATGGTAATGATAATGATGTAACAATGGTAATGATAATGATGTAACAATGGTAATGATAATGATGTAAATTTATTTCTCATTCATTCATTATTCATTTAATTGCGAATCGAACTGGATTACCTGACCAGATCCCATCATGATAATATTTTCTGATTAAAATTTTTGAAACTCTAAATTTCCTTTTCGTTTAATGAATAAAATCCTACAAGGATAATATCGTCATTTTTCTTAATAATATTTTAAAAATGTGTAGTGTACTAGTATCTTGGCTGTCATCTTAATTAGTGTTCTGGGACACGATAAAATGAAATTATTTATTATTTTTAAAATTAAAAAAATCCACTAATTTAAATAGACTTTGTTTCTTTGGTATTCTTATAATCATCTTCCGAAGCGCACCAGGGAGCATTTGCGCATATTTGAAAAACGTTTCCCTAATTATGTTTTTTTATTAGTCAAATCAGATAAATAAAACCACATTCAAAATCCCTTATAATAAATACGTCGATTGTGTTCACCTGATTTTTTTTTATTGTGGTTTTATCATAGCGATGGGTTTTAATGGTATTTGTTACTTTTAAATGATCTCTATAGAAAAACTTAATAGAAGTTGACTAACTAACGATGTATTTCTTTTAATTTCTTTAAACCTTTTTTTTTAAACTTGTGAACTGTTTTAAAATACTAAATAGTGTTTTAAAAGATTTAATAATTTACAAGGATTTTGTTACAATATGATTTAAATTACAAGATGTGAATCGTAGCCGTATTAGATAACAATTTAGTCAGATGCTTTGAAACTTCACTTTTTAAATTGTAGAGCATATAAAATATTAATGCTCAAAAATACAGCACAAAAAGTGCCATCATAAAGCTTAAAAAGGTTTAGATCTCTTCTTTTCAAGATGTAGTTTCGTTATCCCCCTAAAAGTACTCTCACTAACGTTTTTGTGTTAGCATTATGCTTTTCAAACGTAAGAGGATTTTAGAATTTAGTTCCCTCTCGTGTAGACTTCTAATATTATATTTACTTTCAGCATTTTTTGTACAATATGAAGATTTTAAAATAGTCTTTAACTCTGCTTTAAAAAAATCTTAGTAGAAACGACTTTACTTCATCTGGTTGTAAAACCTCTCCAAGTTCCAAGACCAAGTTCATATACTTACCGTTAGATATCTGAAAATGAATAGGATTCCTATGTATTTAAATTTTAAGTATTTGTTACCTAAGTGTTTAGAACCATTTTTGTACCATTACCGAAAGAACCTCTTCCAAATATTATCGAGGTTGGCTCATGGAACTGGCCTCCCCTGAAGATTAATTCAGCTTTCATCTATACTTTGATTATTTTTGATTATACCTGATAATTTTTGACGATTTAGCATGAAACTTGATCCTTGCTCCCGGCTAATCCTTAATTACCGATGTTTTTTTAATACAAAAAGGCGTAATAATATTATAAAAAGTAGCGTATGTATACTACTATATAGCGATGATACAAACTTCACATATGTTTAAGATTTTGTTCCTGGCGAGTGTCCAGGTGAGGTTCATATGAAAGTGTTATACAATTTTATGGAACTTTAATGAACATTTTATACCATATCTTAATGGGTATACATTAGGCACGTTTTTAACGTAACGACTTTAGAATAATTTGCATTATTCATTCGCATTTGAAGTTAAAATTCTCACAAGTTTGATAAGAGCACGGTTAAGAAATCTTCAAATTTATTTAACGTTCGACGTTTTGTTTTCAAAAGAGTCATTCAAAGTGTTTTAAGTAAGATTTTTTAAGAAAGCATTTTCTTGACGCTTTGCTAAAAGTAAAATTATGCAAAGTATCTTCGTCTTAAAATTTTTGAAATTTGATTTTTAAAATTTAAAATTATTTCTATTATTGATCACGTTAAGGGGCCCACATACGAGCAACTTGGTCATCATCCTGGTTGTCAACCGGGTTGATGTGATTTTTCCACGGATCGCCAACCTGGTTGACAACCAAAATGTAAACAATGAAGAAAAATTAATCAGATTGTAACAAATTAATATATTTTGGTACTTTAATTGCAAAATTATATTTTATTTAATCATTATTTTGTGCTAAAATTATATTATGCTTAGTTTCTTTTATTTTCCTAATAACATGTTCCGATTAAGCTCCGCCCACCAAGTTGACGATCAGATCATCGACTTCACCTGAAATTCAATCATCAACTTCCCCACAGACGGCCAACTTGGTTGCAAACTTTGCAAATTGACAACCCGGTTGATGACCAAGTTGATCGTCTGTGGGAGCCTTTAGAATCGTTAGAAAAGCTTTTTATTTGGTTTTACCGTTAGAGCAACTCAAAACATTATATAGTGTTTTCAGGTGACGTCACAACCGGTTATTTTCTTTTAACTGTGTACCTTCTGTAGGGCTTTTAACTGTTTCTAAGGCCGTTAAGCTGGTTCTACATGGAGCCTTTTTTGCCGGATGACGGGCCGCGATCCGTCTTGGCGCGATGGTTGGCGACAAGAAAAATCCCTATTTTTGAGGCAGAAAACGGATCAACCAAACCAGGTGGTCACGTGAGCGCGCGGACCAATGGCTAGGCGTGATACGCCCGACATCGCGGGCCGAGAAAAAAGCTGGTTCTACATGGAGCCGTTTTCGCGGGATGACGGGCCGCGATCCGTCTTGGCGCGATGGTTGGCGACAAGAAAAATCCCTATTTTTGAGGCAGAAAACGGATCAACCAAACCAGGTGGTCACGTGAGCGCGCGGACCAATGGCTAGGCGTGATACGCCCGACATCGCGGACCGCGAAAAAGTGCAGGCAGCTCGCACTTTTTCTCGGGCCGTCAAAAACGGAGGGGGTCACGTGATAGAAATTCACCAATCTCCGAAACACCGAAGAGAACATCGTATTCGTATCGTATGCAATGGTGTTTTGTTTACAAAAGTAAACTAAGCTTAATTTTACGAAAAAAGCTTCATCTGTTGATTTTTACTAAAAATAATCAATGAAAAACAAGTTGAACACGTTCTGTCACCATTAAAATATAAAAGGTTTTGTAGAATTTGAAAAAAATAGTACTGAGAATCTATATGTTTTCCGTAGTATTGTATGTTTTTGCTTTTAGTTTTATGGTCATAGAAGTAAAATTTAAAGGATAATTTACTTTTAAAGCAAACTAAAGTACCATTTAAATACCCTACTTCAAGTTTATATATCAAAACTTACTTTAAACACTTTCCCTAAAAACTATATCTTGTACTTCCAAGTTCGATAGAAAAGCCTATATACTATAATTATTTACTCCACACATTTTTTATGTGCTGGGATGTTAGGCAGTGTTATGTTTTAAATAGATTGAAGTATTTGTTGTATGTTATTAATTTCAGAACCTGATAGTTATACCACATAGACATGAGACAATAATAAAAGAAATTAAATTGATTTTACATGTTTTCTTCCTCGATTAATTGAAAATTATGTTGCTCATAACATAAATTTTAGAAAATAAAAATTGGTCAGTAGTTGTACTAGGCATATTTACGTATTCTCACAAAATACCCTGCAATAATGTCACATTCTCGCAAGTGTGATGTATGTGAAAGAATTTGCTTTTTTATGATTATGACTTGTTTTGGATACAGATTTAATTATTAATTTTACCCTAATATCAAGACCTGATTATCTGGGCCAGATTTAGAAAATTTTCCACATAGTAGGCACACTGCGTTGCAAGGAGTCCCCTTGATGTTTTTTTATAAAAACAAATTTCACAACACACAATAATTGGTAGGTCTAGGTATACTACTTATGTACTGTTGTAAAACCATTTATTTTAGGCTTTTATTTTCCAATTTCAATTTCTTCAAGAAATATGAAGTAAGTTTTGTTTTATGAGTTAAGATACTTTTGAGATTTAGGGTTATGTTTTGAATAGATTCAAGTATTTGTATGTTATTAATTTCAGAACCTGATAGTTATACCACGTAGATATGAGACAATAATAAAAGAAATTAAATTGATTTTACATATTTTTTCCTCGATTAATTGAAAATTATGTTGCTCATAACAAATCTCAGAAAATAAAAATTGGTCAGTAGTACTAGGCATATTTACGTATTCTCACAAAATACCCTGCAATAATGTCACATTCTCGCAAGTGTGATGTAAGTGAAAGAATTTGCTTTTTTTATGATTATGACTATTGTTTTGGATACAGATTTAATTATTAATTTCATCCTAATATCAAGACCTGATTTAGAAAATTTTCCACATAGTAGGCACACTGCGTTGCAAGGAGTCCCCTTGATGTTTTTTTATAAAAACAAATTTCACAACACGCAATAATTGGTACTTATGTACTGTTGTAAAACCATTTATTTTAGACTTTTATTTTCCAATTTCAATTTCTTCAATAAATAAGAAGTAAGTTTTGTTTTATGCGTTAAGATACTTTTGAGATTTAGGGTTATGTTTTGAATAGATTCAAGTATTTGTATGTTATTAATTTTATAACCTGATAGTTATACCACATAGACATGAAACTATAATAAAAAAAATTAGATTGATTTTACATGTTTTCTTCCTCAATTAATTGAAAACTATTTTGCTCATAACATAAACCTCAGAAAATAAAAATTGGTCAGTAGTACTAGAAATATTTATGTATTCTCACAAAATACCCGCAGATGTATGTGAAAGAATTTGCTTTTTTGTGATTATGAGTATTGTTTTGGATACAGATTTAATTATTAATTTTAAGATACTTTTAAGATTTAGGAAGGCCAGGTCTCGTAGGCCTAATGGTAAATCAAAGGAGAACGAACAATAATAAAAGACCAATCAAGGCTTACCCAGCTTGAGTTTGTACTACGCGTAGTTCATTAACGCCAAGACCATGGCCCTATAGCCTGGAAGATTAATCTTGTAATATAAAAGAAATTAACTTGCTTTACATATGTTTTCTTCAACTCAATGTCAATATGAAAATTTTATTTTGGTCATAAAAAATATCTTGCCCCACAGGAAGTGATGCCTGGGAGTCAAATTTGCTTATCGAATGAACGAGTATTGTTTTTGATGAAGATTTAATTATTAAAGTTAACAACATCAAAACCTGCTGAAATTTAAATACTTATACATGTACTACTTCCCTCTATTATTAAAAAAATTATTTTGCCTAGTGGAGTACAATTGTAAAGGGTGGTTAGTAAAATAAATTTTTAGAACAAATTATGGGAATTGTGCAATTAAACTCTGCTTTCTTTATATTTGGGTTTAGGTCGGTGCATTTTAACATAGTACCAATGAGTTATTTTTATCAAGTCAAGAAACAAGGTTCTCATTATGCCTTAATTTGTTATAAGCAGGTTCAGCGGTATGCTGAAAATTTAACTAGTTTATTGTATGATCATTACAATATTCAGCTTTACATTTTACTCATTAGATTTTATTAAAGACAAATTATCTTCAACACAAGAATTTATCAAAGATTAGTTTACTGACAGGAATCTTTTTACCATATATTTTTAAAAAGCATTTTTCAAGGGTAATTCATCAATCAATTTTTTCTTAGGACTAAAATATTAGCTCGAAAACTATTGTAAATTTCTGTACAAGAAATCCTAGAAAATACAGAAAAAGCTACACATAAATTAACCCCCCCCCTTGTTTTGTAGAAAATATTATTCTAGTGTATTTTTATTTTTAAAGTTAAAGATGATTTTCATGTTCAAGAGAGTAACCCGGAGTATTTTTATTTTTAAAGTTAAAGATGATTTTCATGTTCAAGAGAGTAACCTTGAATGTTTTATTTTAATTTAAAGCACTATCAATTGTTAGGACAAAATAAAAAAAATCCATACTTTTCATTCTGTAGTAAAATTGAATGTTAGAGCTTCCCATACATTTGAAGCAGCAAAAATATTTATTTTCCAAAATTTAAAAAGAATAATTTTTTACTGTCAATAGAGATAAATATTAATTTAAGCATATATGCATTTACAAGTAAATCAAAATTTTAAAAAATTTCTAATTTTTATTATTTAAAATTAGTGACAGCTACTAATTTTTTAATACCCAAAAATATTTTACAGCCATATTCAGTCATCAGTGCTGCAGTACAACAAGGATAATTCAAACTGAAGGAGCCATCAAAATTGTTCCAATGAATTAAAAATTAATAGAAAAATGAAGGCATTTAAAAGCATGTGTTAAGAAATAGTAATGAATCAATTTTGTATTTGGGATCGAAAAGTTAGTTAAGAAAAAAGAGAAATCTTTGAACTATCCTCAACTTTTAAATGAAGATCCTTTCCTTGATCTATCAAAGTTGCACTGTGTGCACAAATGAAACAAACTAAAAAATTTTTACTAAGAAAACAATATTTTATTTGTTCAGAAAAAGTTAAAGAAAACTTGAAATAAAAAAATCATTCGACACAAGTCCATATATAAAAAATAATCCTTTAATTGTTACCAAAAATAATTTAGAGGCTGTATATTACATAAACTAAACAAAATTACAGTTTTTCATTCTTTTATAGTCTATTAATTAGGTATACCAATTTGAAGGCAGAATGTAATAAACAAATTACTAAATGTAATGCAAACACAAAAATATATATTAAACAATAAATTTTAAAAGGGTTCCATCTTCAATTATTTATATTCCAATGATAAAACTGGTCTTTACTCAAAAACCTAAGGAAAAATATTAAATACACACTTTAAATTACATGTAAATTCAATTAGAGGAAAAACACAAAAAATATTGAATATATTAAGTACATTAGTAATCAAACTCACTATGCTTCATACAGTTCAGTTCTAGAGATCAGAGATTAACAGCCATATTCATAGCCATCAGCGTCGGTGTTAACTAGTTGCTAAAGAAAGAAAAATTAGCTTTTCGCAGAATCTGATTGGTGGAATCCTTCTTTGACCAAGGAATTAACACCGACGCTGATGGTTGAGAATATGGCTGTAAGAGTTTAACAATATCTTAATTACATATTAACTCCATTTTCTGGAATTAATGGTCGTGTTGATTTGAAATTTTCTCCAAATGTTTCGCCCTCTTCTTCGGAAGGAATCCTCAGTGGAAACACAAAGGGAAACATTAGGAGAAAAATTCCAATCGACATGACTATCAATCCTGGAAAATGAAATTAGTATGCAATTTTCAGCGCGGAAGTTCTTGTTATTTTATAATCTCAATTGATTGTTAGATAATTAATAAACTAAAACTTTATCATACTTTGTTCATTATAAACTAATTTCAATTACATGCAATTTTTGTAACACAAGATATACCGACAATGATAAAATTGAAAGTAATATCAATAACTCATTACAAATTACAATAAAACCTAAAAAATAAAAAACTATCCCAACTGAATTATTTAAAAATTTGGACAGTTTGTAATGTAACCCTCAGATATGGTGCATACCATTTCAGAGGTGGTGTGTAGCACCTTGGACATCAAATACCGAGTACTACCGTGAGGTTGGCAAGTGTAACCTCAAAAATTCTGCGTACCACCTACTTGGGAATGGTGTGAAACATCTCAAGGGTGTTATGTAGTAGTTCGGGGAAGAGGGTGTACGACCTTCAGGATGGCTTGCAACTGAGAGTGGTTTGTACCACCTGGGGAACTGCATGTAATACCTCATTGGGGGGTGTACCACCTCAGGACTTGCGGTAAAATGCTTTATAAAAATCCCAAGGTATTACACACCACCCTTTTGAAGTTATACCCAAACCCCGAGAGGTTTCACACCACCCTCATAAAGTTTCCCAAGAGAAGTTTGAAATGGTACTTTCCATTGGATACCCGAGAAATTTAGTTTTATAACCATTAATATAAATAATTAATTTTTACTCGATTGCATTTTTGAAAAAGTGAACCCCCACTTGAACTACCCAAAAGCCACCAGTCATTTGGTGACACACAGGGCCACCGAGAGCCAAGTCGGGCCCCGGGTAAAAGGTTGAGAAGCGGGCCCCCAATGACATATTCTCATTTCGAAGTAGGGGGTGAAATTTTCTGATGTACCTCCACCCATGCATTCATACGCTTAATGTAATTTTTAGAATATTTCTAGGCAAGATCTGAATTACACTCAACTTAAAAATATCGTTTTCTTGATAATATGATGAGTAACAAGTAATAAAGGGGGTCTCGGGGTTTTCCCCCAGAAAATTTTTGAAAATATGCCCCTAGAAAACTGGGAATTTACTCATTTTTGGACCTTTATGTGAACAAATTAATTTCTAAAATATTCAAAATGATATCTGTCTTAGTACTCAATATGAAAAGCTTTGGGTACCGGGCCCCTGGGTATCATACCCAGGTAGCACACGAATCCCGATCGATATTGTATGGTCGATATTGGCCACTACCAAAATGACCCCCCCTTGAACATCGGCCAATACCGATTCTCGAAATCAGATAATATCGGACAACACTGATTAATCTCGCATCTTCGATATTCGTTTTTATCGATATCAGACAATGTCGTCACGACAGCATTGGCCAATTTCGTTCTGCAAACATTGGCCAGTCTCAAAATTAAATATCAGCTAGTATCGGACTGGTATTGATAAATACTGAACATTACTGATCAATCCTGGAGTTTCGATGTTCGTCTTTTCCGAGATCTATCGATGTCATGAGGTATTGGCGATCATCAGACCCCTCAAAAAATATTGGATTCGAGATTGATGAATACTGATCAATCCTGGAGTTTCGATGTTCGTTTTTTCCGAGATCTATCGATGTCATGCGAGATTCTAGAATAATTAAGAACACTGATCAATGCCCGCATTTGCAATTTTTGAATATCGTACAGCATTAATTAACGCCGGAGTTTCGACCTCCGTCTTTTCCAATAGTTATCGATTCCGTTCGGTATTCGCCATTAAAATCAGCACCCCTTAGAAATTTTTGTGGAGCCTGATATAATGGCAAATACCGGATGGAATCGACATTATCAGATTTGTGATTGCTGAATAGACAGTTCCCCACTGATAGGAATTCTAAACATAACCATTGATGAAAATCACTTTTCCACTTTAATATACCTCTTGTTATTCACAAGTGTATCATTATTAATTATTTTTACAGCAAATGCTTTACAAGTTTTATAAATTGTTCCTTATATATTCCAGACATACCTACTAAATATATATACTCATGCCTAAATAGTTTTTTTCAATCCTTCATATTTTCTAAACCAGAGAAACCAATTACAACTTTGATCAATATCACTTACAAAAAAATGCTCAATTCCTCCAAATATTCACAGGTGTCCATATCTGAAATACACTTTTATTGCATTTGTTGATAAACACACATAAATCAAGAATTAAATACTTAAAGATTTCATGAGAAAAAAAAACAGCTGCAAAGTAAATATAATACAATGATTTATTTTGCAAGTATACATGTTTATTTTACAAATACACAGTTTATTTTACAAATACTTCATCCACTGAACATCAGAATTAATAGTCATTCTTTATCTGTATAACATTAATAAATTTGACATAAATTATACCACTTAAAAATGACATATTTTGGGTATTTGAGAGCTACGTCTTGTGAGTTCCACCAGGATGGACATTGTTACTACTCAATGATATTAATTATTTAGAATGCAAAAATTTTTTGGAAAAAAAGTTTTGCTAAGTTGGACATTTTTATGTTTTATCCCTTAATTAATTTTTAAAAATATATACACAAAATTTTACACATTTGAACATATTCAAAATACTCTTTTCCACAGAAACAAAGTAAAATTAATTATTGCATAAAAGTAGTAGTATTATTTGTAGAAAAATTCTGTTTGCACAAAAACTTAAAACAAAGAATAAACTTTAAAAATGAATTTGAATTATAGCTTTTAAATATCATTTTTAAACTAAAGAGGTAAATAATTCAAAAATTAAATTAATAAGATAAAATTTTGTGTTATAATAATTATGACACCTTTTACTATATGTTGAGTACCAATGTCCACAATGGCAGATAAACCCCCTGAAAAATAATTATCAAAATTTTAAATTAATATGAAACATTTGAAGCAATTTTTAACTGTTTTTAGAAAAAAATTCAGTTGAAAGAATATTTCTATGCTTGCTTGGGACTGATGCAAAACAATCTAGTAATTCCTTGTCTGCATCAGACAGCTTCCTTGTCTGTATATTACCATGCCTCTTCCCTGCTACTGCTGGAAGGAAAGGAGAATAATTAGTTTTAGTGAAAAATGCAGATTAGTCAAATCAAAAGCTTGAACATATTTATAAAAAGATCATTATTGATATTTAAATGGAATCAGTTCCAATTTAAATCACTTGATATATTGGAAACAAACTAAAAATGGATTTTCAAATAAACAGGTGATGTTTTAAAGGGGATCACATAATTAAATTATCTTCATTTCTGTCAAAACCAGATACAAAATTATACTGTATATTGTAGTTGTGCCCTGTTTGACAGTTGAGTTTTGTTAGACGCATCGAGTTTGATTGGCATGTTTCACCTAACCTCCTAAAAAGACGTAATGATAGGTATACTTGATGTATACTTATTCTTACCTGGCGTGGATCGAAGGGGGCACTCTGGAAAGTGCTCCCTTTTTGAGCTAATAAAGGAGGAAAGAAGGGGGGGAAGGGGTACAAGAAAGAATAACATTTATTAGCCATTCAAAAAATACTTTGTTTTGCCATTTTTTCTTTCTTTTCCCCTCTTGGCCCCTGTATTTGTCAAGTAAAATAGCATGGCAATTGCACAACATTAATACTTATGATGTTGACACAAAACAAATCAATGGGAATTAACTTTAAAATTACTCAGTTACTATTTTACTTCCCCCATCAATTGGAAGTTATTTCATATTGTTTTTACCTTAAATCAGGGTTGCTGATTTTTTTTATTTAAATAGGATTTTTTTTATTTAAATCAGATTTTTTTATTTAAATGAATTACTAGCTCTGAACTTCCCAAAACTGGTTATAATTTACTGATATTGTAATATGCATGTTATATAATAGTTTAGCATTACTTAATATCCCAATATTTATCTATTTTAGGCATTAATTAATTGTAAGGGAAGTAGTTTGCTATCATTTCATGGTGAGATGCCCAAACCCATCCTGAAATGGTGAATGAACAATTAATTGTACTATCAGTTACTAAAATTTTTTATCCTTCTTTCTATAACTATTTTTACCTAATTGTGAAATCAATTTTTAAAAGAAATGGTGATGATTTCTAAAAAAAATCTATGCATCAATTTTATGTAAAAATTTTAATTTCAATAATTCAGTTGAATTAATTTCACTAAATGTATTGTGCATTTATTTCTTTAAAATAATAATTACTTATACAAATAAAATCAAATAAGCAACTTATTGACAGTTATGTACCCAGAGTATTCGCTGTAATTATGTTTAAAAAAATAATAGTTTGGAAAACATGACTAAAACTATAAAAGCAAGCTTTCGATAAAAATCATTCTCATGCTTGTGTTTTGAAAAGGGGATGTATACCTGAAAAAAATATAAAGATTTTTAATTCTAGTTTAATTTATCACAATTATTGATTCCAAACGCTGCTATTTACCTCTTTTCGTTGTAAATATTTTTGTAATTGGTAGTACAATAACCTATCTCCCAGTTATTTTAAGCAATGCAACTAGCAGAATTTAAAAAAAAATTGAAATGCAAATAACCTTGCAAAGCATTTTAAAGCATACAACTATTTTTTTATTTAAATTGTGGCAGTTTAACATTTTTGATTTAAATCAATGATTTTTTTAAAAAAAATCAGGTGATTTAAATCAACTTGATTTAAATCAAGCAACCCTGCCTTAAATACTCATTAATTTGAATCATATGATGGATTTCTTACCATGGTCACCAGTCAGGCGTTCCTCCTCCTTCACATTTCAATTGAACATTCTGTTGTTGCTCCTTTCTTTTAGCACCTCGTAAACATGAGATACTAACTGGGGCTAGGTCACCAGATGGCAGCTAGAAAAAAGCAAAATCTTTTAAATTCTAGAATTTAGGATATCTTGAAAGGTGAGCCAACAAAAAAAAAAGAGCCAAAATTCACCAAACTGGCTTTAAATAGAAGTTGAAGTTTATCTAACTAGTTTACTGTAATGGGAAAATACCAAAAAATGCAGTATACACAGATGCTCCCTGACACGACAGAACTTTCCAGTTTTCCTAATTATAACTATGTGTGGAAAGCTCTATAGAAAAGTATAATTCTGCACTCCAAAATTTTAATTTTGAACTTTTTACTAGGGATTCCAGTTTTACTTTTTAGAAAAACATAAGTCATGAACTTTCTAAAAGCTACATAGTTCCCTAAACATCTAAATTAATTTTGAAGACAATGAGACTGACCGACCAGTAAGAATATTTGACCAAAAATGTAAATTTTGTCCTACGAATCATGTTAAAATTCCAATAATATACCATTTTAAAAGGTTTAAGTAAGTAGTGGCAGCTGGTGAGTAGTTCGAATTGGATTTCACAATTATATTAAATGCAGTTAGTATGCAATTAACAATTTAATTACAATTATTGTTATTTATGTTAATATTTACAAAAATAAATATCTCAGGTATGAGCAGTGATAACAGCAGGCTCAAGAAAAAATATAGGATTTCCCACAAAAATATATAGGACATCAAAATTAAATCAATCATACCTTTTATTGGAACGACAAAATTTTAATATGCATTAATACACAAGCCTTTTATAATAAAACCAAATTAATGAGAAGTTTTGATAAAAGCACTATTTAAAATAGTTTAAGAGAGTATTTATGAAAAATTCAATACTTTAAATATTTGGCCAAAAGGTAATTACTTTTAAAAATGCTCAAAATCCTTTCACAAATTTGAAAAATGGTAAATAAATTCCAGCAGACTCAAAAATTTAGATTATAAAACTATTAAAACCATGCAATGGTAACAAAACAATGCACTGAAACTTACACGAAAAATAGCGATTTTCCGACTTTTTCCACGATAATTAGTCTTTTTTCTTGGAAATAAAAACTATTTCTCGATTTTTAAGAAAGAAGTTTAGGCAGTTTAAGTTTTTGGTTTTGTGAAATGGAAAAAATATAGGACGAATGGCCGTTTTTGAAAATATAGGACAAATATAGGACATTTTTTCGGATTTTCCCAAAAAATATAGGAATTATAGGACAACTGCGATCACTGTATGAGGCAAATCATCCAACAGGATGTAGCATTCCATTTTGCTTACCAAACAAACACAAACAAATGAAGACTTCATCATTTACAAAATTATCTACACTGATGGTAACTAAATAAAATATATTGAACGTATAACTTACTTGAAATAAGCATGTGATGCATAAGAAACTGACCATGAGTGCGAGTGCCGCGAGTGCAAGCGACACGCGAGGACAGTCCAACCTCCAACGGCCAACGCGATGAAAGAATAACAAATGAATGACGTATTGCCATGGTGTTGCCATTTGCAGAAGGGAAATCCAATCTTCGGGGTGGCTCAGTCCACAGAGTTATACTCGACATAAATAAAACATCATCAAAAGTAAATAGTTTTAAAAAGGAATCTTGATTAAATAAATTTGAAAGTAAAAATGTGCTCATATTTTAATTGGTAGGACGAAATTTTTATTTTTACGAATTCTTTTTTCTCGAGAACTTTATAAAAACCAATCCCGGTAGAGATGAGGAACGGCGTCAACTAAGGCTACAGACACTTTTCATTTTCCTGGCAAAATACTGCGTTTTGGACTTTTTAAACCCATTAAATGCTTTCAAATTTTATTTCTTTGGCATATTCTTACAGATGACCTCAAAATATATCGAATTTTTAAGCAATTGGGTACATATTTAGGGGCTTTACAGAGTCTGGTAAAAAACAGTATTTCGGGGAAAAAACACAAGTCCGAAAAGGCCCAAAATTGATATTTAATAATAGGTTTGATTTTTTTTTAAATTTTTTTATGGTAGTAGAGTAATGTGGTAAGCTTTTTCCATAAACTTGAGTTTCCATGGTGATTCTGCCATCATCCAGGAATTTTTGAACACAAAAGGGGCTTACTAGTTTTTATAGGGATTCATTGGGTTTTTGGAGATGTAAGAAAAAGGTGGAAAGGGAGAAAGCATGAGTGCCCCCCAAGTATTTTATATCATAGTGTTCACATAGACTTGTAGATTAAGAATATGTAAAGCGTAAGGGGGTAGGATCCATATTTCGGGAGTTTTTCTGGTTTTACTGAAAAAACCTAAATTGGGCGTCACGCCCGGAGTTTTAGAGGTAGGGGTCTGAAATTTTAATGTGTGTATCTCCTTAAAATTCCCTTCAAAACGATCTTTGTCACTAAGAGGTGAGATCCATATTTTGATGTTTTGAGTCCATGAGCTCGTTCTAATTTTCACTTTCAAACACCCTAGCTCCTTTTTACTGAGAGGTAAGGAGTCTCTCTAACATTATTCTGAGAGGTTTCAAAAAGTTGTTCAAGAATATGGTTATTGCTAAGCTTTCAGATCATTATTTCGGGAGAAATCTGTGAAAAACCGTCTAAGAAAACGAAACATTGAATTCTTCAGATTGCGCAATTTTTACACCACCTCTTGGTAAAACCTGCGGTTCGAAACCTCATTTTAAATGCTTTCACAAATTACAAACCGCTAAGCTGTGATTCTAGTAAATCCGGAGCTATTCAATATCAAAGTCAGTACAAGTAGGCTTAACGTGCCACGAGTTAGCACAAGGACATTGAACAATGATGTACCAATACTGGCCAATATCGCGAATATCAGACGTCGGAATCACGATATCTGACAGTTTTGATCGATATTGCGTAATTTTATAGAAGAGAGGGAGATTAGAAATACATTGAAAATCATTTTTATAACGTTATTTGTAGGAAAAATAAGTGTGAATGTCAATTTGGACCTTTACCCATTTTTTGGTAAAATCGCTAAAATAATATCGGTGAACTGATTTTGATTAATAATGGCCATTGTCGTGAAATGAATATCGCCATGGCGATTTCGATCGATATTGTATGGCGTTGCGTAACCGACATCAGAAAAACGAGATCACAAGTCAATTCAAAGTCGTAGGAAGGATATTGGCCGATGTTTGGCAGCATTGTAAAATTGTTATTGTAGGTACGATATTGATTGATAATGAGTGATTTTTTCACAGAGATGAAAAAAAAAATTAATCTAACTTCCATTTAATCTGTATGAAAAAATCACTCATTTTCAATCAATATTTTACTACAATATCATTTCATTAGACAATATCATTTCTACATCTATTTCAAGACTTCGTCCAATATTTGTCAATATCCTTCCTCCAATATTATCTTAGCAATTTTACCAAAAAGGTGGTTAACATTGTTTCTTAAGGCGGACATAAATTAGAGCCAAGCAGCGCAGCTTAAGAGAACAGCCGCGAATGACCGTAACTATCCGTAACCGATTTGGCGCTCGTAGCGCGGTGCAAGAGGAAATGTTGCTCTCCGTACGGTTTCAAGGAAGCCGCCATCGCCGCAAATGCTCTCGGCACGTTGAAGAGCGCATTCGCGGCTTTTCGCTTACACTGCTTCGCTATCAATCATTGCTGTCAGATATCCAGATTCCGACATCCTACGATAGTGGTCACTCTCAGTACAGCATTGGCCAATGTTTTCATTCTACCTGAAAAATATCGGCCAATATCCGATTAAATATAAAAATTACATATATTGTTTTGACTGATGAATATTTTAAAACTGTTGTCAGAATCAAAAACTGGCATCAAAAAACACTCGGAAATGAAATCCACATCTAATTTTTTTTTCATCTCTATGAAAAAATCACTCATTATCAATCAATATCGTACCTACAATAACAGTTTTACAATGCTGCCAAACATCGGCCAATATCCTTCCTACGACTTTGAATTGACTTGTGATCTCGTTTTTCTGATGTCGGTTACGCAACGCCATACAATATCGATCGAAATCGCCATGGCGATATTCATTTCACGACATTGGCCATTATTAATCAAAATCAGTTCACCGATATTATTTTAGCAATTTTACCAAAAAATGGGTAAAAAGGTCCAAATTGACATTCACACTTATTTTTCATACAAATAACGTTAGAAAAAATGTTTTTCAATGTATTTCTAATCTCCCTCTCTTCTAAAAAATTACGCAATATCGATCAAAGCTGTCAGATATCGTGATTCCGATGTCCGATATTCAACGATGTTCGCGATATTGGCCAGTATTGGCACATCATTGTCCAATGTCCTTGTGCTACCTGGGTACCCCCTCGCCCCCCTCTCTCGTCAGGCCTGGTGACACACATAGAAGCAGTGGCGAAGCAAAGTAAAAAATTTAATGGAGGGGGATAGGAGTAGTTTAGTGGTTTTCTATGATCAAAAATTTTTCTGAGTTTCCAGGAGGATACGCCCTAACATTTTCAAAGTAAAAGAACCTGTGAATAAATAGTTATAAAAATTTCAAAGGGTTGTTGAACCCTATACTCATTCTCTACATACTGCTATACTTACATGCATAAAAAGCTTTTTATCTTTTAAAAAAAATTGGGAAGAAATGTAGAAATCATTCTCGAAATTCTTTTTTCCAATATCTTGACTCGACACCGTTAGTAAGAACCTGTTGAATAGAATAAACAGAAATATAAAAGGAATTAAGCAACAGTACCAGTGTTGTTACTAAAAAAATCAGATGGCGATATTGGCAATTTTTATGTATGGGGAGAATTTTACTTATTTCAACTGCACTATGTTACAACAGGTTGATGTGAGGTGACGACAGACTTTCTGGCTATCTAATAGGTGAAAAAGACAGAGCAAGCAAGAGTCATCTCTGACTTGTCAATTAGGTAGCTAGAAAGTGTGGAGTCTTCTTACATCAACCCGTGACCCGTCACTGACAAGAAACATAATCTAGTATAATTCATAATAAATTTTTAGTTTTGGGAATGAGTACTACAACCCCAACACCCACTGGCTACACCACCAGTAAATAATGTGTTACCACAACCATACCGGGAAATTTGGTGTTTTTGCTTGACTTTGGTAAACATAAATTAGCATCTAATTCTAAAGTATTGTGCAAAGCAAGCACACGCACTATAAGTTGTGCTGTAAGAAACAGTCTCACAAAATAATACCGAGCAAAAAAAACTGTAATGTACAGAAAACTTTGGTAACAAATATTGACCTTTCGTTTTCGAAAGGTATGGAGTGGAATCTTATCCCGGATAAAGTTGAAAATGTTTTTATTTCTTTTTCATGTATTGCTAGGGGTTCACATACTTCGAATGATCTGCCACTGTGAGTGGCAAATAATATCCCCATATAAATAAAATTTAAGATTTGCAATTAAAAAGGTGAAAAAAGCTTGGATGCATTGCTATAAGAATAGAAATTTACTGCACTTAGCCAGTCATCTCATTCAGGATAAATATCTTCTTCAGTTTCAGACTACATAAGATAATATTCTAAACTTCTGTGGAAGAGAAAAATAATTGAAATGCTAAACAATTGTACAGAAATCATATTAATTGAATCACAAACTAAGAAGAATATTAGTAACAGACATTCAATAGCGAAATACAATACAATTAAATAACAATGTCTTTACATACCTAGCAGGTTCAATTTTAATTATTATGAATAAATATTTGTATTTCGCTAATAGCACCTAAAAGTAAATGTTAAACTTTAAATAACTTAGTCATTTAAGCAACAACTTCTAGAGATCTACAGGGGCTATAATAGGATTTTTTAAGTAAGGTAAAAATGCTTTTTTCTATACTTTAAACATGCATATTCTGGATGGGCAAGAAGCGATTCCTAAAAGAATGTAAACCATGTAACGGTAATTATTCTAGTTAAGTGGTAGAGCAACGCCCCTTCTAAAATATGCGAGAGTATTGGGTAAAAGCGACTAAAAGGCAACCTATTTCTTTTTAGCGCCAAGCTTGGTCAGGTATATCCTGGTATGAAATCACTGTCTCTAACAGGAGTAACAAACTGTTATAAACCATCATACCGCCTGGACAAAAAGTTTCAACAACTGCCTGAATCGGGATATCAACCATTAGATCAATCTCATACCTAATATAATTAAAAACATTGTCTATACAACCAGTTCTGATTCTGAGGGGACATAGGGAGGCGTCGTCACAAAATATTTTTTAGACAGTCCCCGAAATATTTTAGCCATCATCTTAAACTGCTATATACACCGAGTAAATTCAATTTCAAATCAAATAAATAAATAATTAGTTTTCGGTACAGCTTTAGAGACTTCAGCCGCCTTTTTTACCCACAGCCTCAATTATAACAACCATTTAGGTCCAATTTTAAGTATTATTACTAGATCCTAAAATAGTAGTAATTGCTATTATTGTTAGAGACAGGGCCCGATTTAGAAAATTTAGAACACTAGGCCCAACATGCAGGAAGGGGCCCCCCGTTGCCATATTTGGTGCTATATAAATGTAGATGCGTTAAAATTATTGTTTGATTAGTATGAAAATTCACTATCGTCAGGGTCAGACACGTTCTCGGTTATCTTTTACGTTTTCTACATTGCTAAAAAGTTTTAGATTTTTATTTTCGAGTTAAAAAATGTACTAATGAAAAAACATTCAAGGAAGTATAAAAAGTTATTTCTACTATAATTTTTTGTTAACTTTTTAAAATTAGGGGGCCCCCAAATTGTGGGGCCCCTAGGCCCGGGCCTAATGGTAAATCAGGCCCTGGTTAGAGATAGACAACACTCAATCGTGTTGCTGTGGGAGATGTGGTTACACATTACAGATGTGGTGACTGGAGGACTATTTCTAAAGCTGTTTCCAACGATATAATACAAAACAAGATAAATGTGATCACACGCGATATCAAGCTTTATTATCTGTTATTTTATAGCAGTGTCTCTTCTACAGGAAACAGAATCTGTTTCATAAAATGATGCAATTTCTTTTTTAGCATGAACATTAAGCTGTACATTGACTTGTAATCAGTGCTGAAATTGGAGGGGGACGCCGTCCCCCGAAATAATTGGACCGTCCCCCGAAGTATTTTTACCGTCCCCGTTCCCTAAAATATTTGTTTCCACGAAAAAAAATTATAAATTTAAGGGTAGATTTAAATACGAAAGAAAATTTATTTTTTCTGACCTAAATTCCCATTTGAATGAGTGTTCGGATTCGCCTATCAGCGTGCCAGCAGTTTCCCCGTATTCCGATTCGCAAATATATTCGTATTCGGATTTTTAGGGTCAAATTTCCAAAAACGTTCTGGGGAGGACCCCCAAGACCCCCTTCAAGTATTTTAATCTCTATTACTCACGATTTGCTGTGCAAAAAATGAGTAAAAACCCTGTTTTTAGAGTCTAATTTCGAAAAAAAATTAAAAAAAACCCCCACATTTTTATACCCCAAAAACATATCCTGGATCCGCCACTACTAACATAAAGATGAATAATGTTTTTTTTCTTTCCATCAATATTTGTAATGAATACTTAAATGTTACATAGTTTTAAGGTTATAAAAATTATAATAACTGCATTTATGCTTTTATTCTAGCATTTAAAAAATTTCCCATTAGCCCCCACTTTCCCCTAACTATGCAATTAAATGTAATCTATAATTTGATTATCAATTCAAGTAGGTACTACTAAAAATTAGTCATATTTTACCCTCCATCAATCATCTACTCTGTAAAAAGGTGAGGGTGAGTCCCCCCAAATATTTTTCTCCAATTTCAGCACTGCTTGTAATGCAAATTACATACAGAAAACAACGCCAGTATTACGATTGAAATCAATCGCGAGAACAAGTACTTTGTTTGTTTTAAATAAGAAATCACTTTACAATCATTTTCAATTGAAATACACTTTAAACCAAGAGAAACGAAAATTGAACTTACGCCATGTTTGTAGTTTATTGTTGATGTTCTCTAATCTTCGCGGCTGCCGATGACGGAGAGCAAAACTTTTTTTGCTCCCGTTTTCACGGGCCGCGTTTGGTTGTTCAAAGGCGACCGCAGCGCCACCACTTTTTGCCAACCAAAGGGATTTTTCTGATGGCGGATCAAGCAAACGCGGCCCGTCATCCGCGAAAACGGGTTCATATAAAAGGGCCTTAAGGCGGTTTTTAGGTATGGGATCACGTGATTGCAAATGCTCCAATAGAAGAATTGACTCTAACCGTCTGACGACACACGAACCAGATAGGCGGTTAGAGTCCATTCCACGGCTATTCATTTTCTGTAACTGTTAACAGTTAACCTCTGTAGGGCAAAAAACTGTAACATCTTCTGTTGCTAAGGCCGTTGTTAGGTCCGAGTCATGTGATTGAAAATGCTCTATTAAACGAATTATGTTCATTTACGTTAAAAATTACTTAACTAGTTTTTCTCCCACTAGTTTATTTTTAGAGGTTTTCCGTATTATTTTAAAATAATTGTTTATAAAATCAGGTGTATTTACTCTCTGTGATTTACTCGGTAGTTAACGCACCATTACGCGAAATTTAATTTGCGATATAAAAACACTGATATTTAGTTTTCATACATCTTTTTTTATCAATTCAATCTTAATTTTCAGAAAATAGTGAGTATAGAGCTTTTTAATTTATAACTTCTTTAAATTTCTGTTCTCAAACATTTTTAACTGTGTTATTTTTTCAATTTTTCGCTTAAAATTTAGTTATGTTACTATACCAAACTTAAGAGGCCATTTACGTATTACGTCAAGCAATTTTCTGGTGTTTTTATACCTCTTTCCCTTCTGTAATAAGTTGTTAAATTTTTAGTGACCCGTTAGGAAGAAGTCACATTTTGAAACTTTAAAGTTGTATTCAAATTGGAAATTTTATATTTATTTCACAATTTTCGGAATTTTTGGTAAAATCCTTGTATACGTAACACGCTTGGTGCGATTTTGAACATTGTCACCAAACACAAACATGAATTGAATCGTCAATTAGAAAAAGGGAACAAGTCCAAAAAATGGCAAATTGACTTTGTGTGCAAAAAAATCTTCAAGCTTCGCTCTACATATAAGTGTAAAGAGGAAAAAATAACTACCCCCTATTGGCAGATATAGCCCCTTGAATTTGCGAAATCGATGTCCATTCATGGTATTTTTTTATTAAATTTAAATTTAACTTAATTTGTCTTTCTTTTCTTATTCTTTGGCCTGTAAACTTAGCCAAAATAAAATTTGATTTGAATTTAAAAGCGTTTTTTCTTCTTTTAACCAATGAATGTTTGACTCAAATAATTCACTTATTCCATTGATAGTGCCTTAATGACGCAGTTTCTTAATAATTTTTAATTTTTTTCGTCTTAGCCTTTCTATCTTTCACTTTTGTACTGTGAACTAAGCAGAAATATAATTTAATTGTCAATTTAAGTGGTTTTTAAGATTTTTGTTTAGCTGAAATTTCATGAGGTTGAAGAAGGGAATAAGTCCATCCTCTTTTTTAACTGTAAAACATTTTTAAATACACTTATAATTTTTTCGATGATTGTTCTGTATTCTTCACAGTGTCATTAATTTCCTGTAAAAAATTTAGTGGCTATAGGATAAAAATTCAATTATTTATACAGTTTTATTGGATTTTCTCAAAACTTCGTTTTTGTACTTATTCCCTTCTAATTAACGATTCAATTCCAAAATGCAAATGCAAAATGGCTAAAAAATTGTTGTTGTCGTGTGCCACTTGAAATACCCAAGCTCTATTAAGGATTCAAGGCAAAGGGAGCAATAACATTAATATATGTAATTAATAAAAGTAATAAATCAAATCAATAAGCCCTCCCGAATATGTCGTCAAGCATCACCAAATCCACTGTGTTCGTATACTAGGATTAAGCCCTCGGGAATTTGTAGTTTTTATTACTAATAAATCAAGGTTCAATTTCGTTATCTGTCCCGCTAAATATCGCCAAATTATTTAGAAATATCGCCCAAATTTGCGAACTAACAGATTAAAATGTCATCATAAAGTCTTTTAGTGCCCAGTGGCACAAAAGGCCCCCAGTCCCACCTTCTACCTTGCCCTGTCTGCTGCAGCAACCCTCGCCTCCTGCCTGCTGGTCCATTCCGCCTCTTCTCTCTCTCTTTCCATTTAACGGAATTGAACCATAATTTCTCAATGGATCAAAATTCTGACTCGCCAAATAGAAGCAAACAGTTAATGGTATAATAGTCCTGTCTTAACCTTTTTACTTACGCAATACAAATATTACTACCAAATATTATATCTAATTATTGTGTATTCTTTTACCTTAAGCACTGTTTAGGTTACCAAATGGGGAAGATGAATTATTTATTTTGATATTCTTTAGGTCTAAATAAACTTTCAATAATGTTGGTTCAAAAAGTATTGAAATGGATGGCACCTTTAGATTCAGATAGTGAAGACAGAAATGATTCAGTTATTAACACTCTAGAACACGAACACTTGAACCCCATCGAAAAAACACCAAGCCCAACAAGTACCGCAGCTACGAGTTTACTGACGTATGGTACAGAGTTCTATAAAAACAATTTT
Organism: Tetragnatha montana; assembly: GCA_963680715.1. Lineage (NCBI taxonomy): Eukaryota > Metazoa > Arthropoda > Arachnida > Araneae > Tetragnathidae > Tetragnatha > Tetragnatha montana. The sequence continues at coordinate 18,631,372 of OY796681.1, forward strand.
GACGACTTTGACTTGGCTGACGGAGATATCAGATCTTCTGTTTCTCTTAAAAGTAATTCCGGCGATAGAAATGCGGAGGTCGAATCTTCACGTTCGATGGCAACGATACTTGGCGAGGCTGACTCTGAGAAAAACCACGCTCAAAAGAATGTCCATGGTTCTGTCGAAAATAATTGTGAGATTCCTATGGGAGCCGGAGATAGTGAGAAAGCCAGTTCAAAAGTTAAACCTTCTCCACAGCCTTTGCCGCGTCATGTATCGAAAAAGAGCTGTTCTACTCAGACGGAAAAGAAGAAAAAAAGAAACCATGATGTCAAAGCGAAGACTGTTCCTCAAAAGGCGGACCAATGCGCCCCTGCTGTATTGACTGCCGATGCTTCGTGCGAGTGCAACGAGAACCCGACTCCTAACGTTCTTTTACGAAAATTGAACCATGACGTCTTATGCGTCGCTGAACCAATCGATCCTAAACTCCCTAAGGATAAGATCGGTCCTAAACTCCCTAAGGATAAGATGCGCCTTCAGAAAATACCCGAATCCGAGCCATTCGAAGGCGTGTACGGAGAGCTCGCCGTGCTGGGCTGCAATGGCCAACCCCCGGACCACCTGTCCGGCCTGATGCAGAGCCGCTACCGCCTGTCGCGGAGGTCCAGGGCCAACGGGGTCAAGGAGGCTTACAGCTTCGTCTCCACGCACAAGCACCCCATCCCCAAGAGGTCCGACAACTTCTCTGTGTTCTACCACGTGTCGTCGGGGCGCTCGGTGGTGGTCGAGTACGCCAGGGACCTGGACACGGACATGTTCCAGGTGGGGCGCTTCGAGACGGCGCCGGTGGACTTTCGGGTGCAGGACGTGAACGGCGCCAGGAACGGCGTGTCGCGCTTCGCCTGCCGCATCCTGGTGCAGCGGCACGGGTCGCACGAGGCTCGGGTCTACGCCGCCGCCTTCGACCCCACCGGCAACATCTTCCTGGGGGAAGGGGCGCAGACGTGCGTGCGCGAGGGCAAGATGGACGGCTTCACCACCAACGGGGTGCTCATCATGCACCCCAGGACCCAGCCCCTCTGGCGGGAGGTGTCGGTGTGCGGCTTCGTCTACCCTCTGCGCTCGCCCACCGTGAACGCCCTCAAGCGCCCCAGGATCCCGGACGAGAGCAACGTGCTGCAGGACGGCACCCTCATCGACCTGTGCGGCGTCACCCTGGTGTGGCGCACCCCCGAGGGCCTCCGCGCCACCCCTACCCGCGTCGCCCTCAGCCGGGTGGAGTACGAGCTCAAGAGCTGGACCCCTGAGTACGAGATCCCGCCCAGGATGCCGCTCGAAGGGCGCAAGGAGCGGCGCAGCAGCCACGCCGTCGTCTTCCAGTCGTGCGGCCACGTCATGAACCTCTTCGGCTGCGAGAAGATCGAGGCGCTGGAGGCGTGGACGTGCCCCGTCTGCAGGGCCATCGGACCCCTTTCAAAGCTGGAGGTGGGCATGGAGTCCTGCTTCTACGTCGACTGCGGCTTCCTGACGCACGCTTTCCGGCCTTGCGGCCACGCCACCTCCCTCAAGACCGTGCTATACTGGGCCGCCATGAAGATCCCGGAGCACAGGAACTTCCAGGAAGGCTTGTGTCCGTTTTGTGGAGTCAAGCTGAATTTCGTTTCCAAATACGTAGAGCTAAAGTATCCTGAATGAATAAAATAGTTTTATCTCCTCTCTCAAACGATTTGTGTTTTTTTGATTGTTTTATACAGCAGTAATTTAATTAAAAAATGAGTTATTTTTATCCAAGTTTAAAATTAATTTTTTAAAGCATAAATATTTTGATAAACTTTTTAGTATTTACATTTCTTTAATAATTCCTTTTCAATAAATTAGTTCCTTAAACTTAGGGTGTATCTAAGGGGAACTGGGAGGAAATCCTTCCTCACTTGTTCAAACGCTTTCATTTCAAATTTTTGCAAAACTTCATAAATAAATGTTTAGCTTTTATACCGAGTGTTTCAAAAGTCCTTTTACGGCTTTTTTTTTTATTAGAAACAACGTTTCCTAGGGCCATAGAAGTAAGGTATACCCCTAGGTAAGGGACCACGCTAAATCAATTTAGATAGCTTACAGGCGAAATAAGAAAGTTAAAAATTAATTTAAAGCTAAAGGAGAAAGAACGTAAACATTATAGTTAAAAAGTTGTTTGCAATATCATAACAAACGCTATGAAAAAGTTTCGTGAAAATACCTTAAAATATTCGATTAAAAATTAATGATCAAAGTTAGCATTTTTTTGAACCTCAAAAAAGATTGGCCAAAATTTACAATTATATAATTTTTTTGATGTTTGAATTTATTTATTGATATCCGTTGTCACCACATCCGAGAATACCTAAATTTGTGGACGGCCCCTTTTTGAAGGTTAAAAAAGTGCTAACTTTGATCGTTAATATCTCCTCGATATAGATAAGATTATTTTCATAATACTTTTTCTGTGCGTTTGTTATGATATTACAATTTTATAACTTAAGTTTTCGTTCCACCTCCTTTAGTTTTTTATATTTTTATTGCATTGCATTGCTATTAATATTGATTCTTGATATAGCTTGCTATCTGATAGTTGCTTAAAATTGTTAATGTTTACCTTTTTACGTTTTTTTATTTATAGGAAATCCTTGCTTGTTATGTCGTTGATAATACCCTCCCTCTTATGCGAAATTACAATCTTTCAAAGAAAAGGGTAATAATCCCTGAAATTTGATACAAAATTAAATTAATAGTGGCATCTTTTCTTTATCATTCCCTGATTTATTTTCATTTCCAATTATTTAAACTTAAACCTCAAACTGTTGGAATAGATAGAGCGTCAAACTTTAAGAGAGTATTTGAATCATCTGAAGAATCAATAACTTGCTAATTAGACTCCGTAGTAATTTGAGTTTTATATAAGAGAGCGTTTTTATTTCAACATGTTTTCAGTTTGCGCTTTAAATTACTCCAAAGCTGGTTTTTGAAATTAGGTACTGAAATTGAGTGGTAATTAAAGTTTTCTAAGTTCCCAATTGAATTCGTCTCGAATTTCTTTCATATCTGATGAAGCTCCTATTTAGACCAATTTTCTTTTGATATATGCTCGAATTAGAGTTTTTCGTTGGGTTGCAAAGAAATTGGAATTGCTTACTTTAAATTAAAAAGTGTAGCATTTTCATTTTATTCCGCATTATTTTAATTAAGATGTATTGAAAAGTATTTATCTAAAGAAACTTATTAGTGTTATATTGGAAAATGTGAATGAAGGGGCTGTTCATAAATTCAACTATTACTTATGCACCCAAGAAGGGTTACTATTTTCTTATTTTGCTGACAAGGAGATGTGTGTAAATGCTTTCGTACTCGTAAGACATAAAAGAGACCTCATTTTGGAAAAATCTCTTGTAACAAGCAAAAATAACTTGAGCATTCTTGGTCAGCATCTGCTTAATAGCAACACAAATTAAATATGTAAAAATATGCTACGTTCTTTTAAAATTTTCAAAACAAAATTCAACAAAAATTTTCTTAAACAAAATGGAGGCACTTGCAAGTGGTAGATGTTAAACCTCATTGGTTTAATGTTAGTAATTGAATGAAATGTGTTATATTTTAAAAATTTATTTTGGCCCTTTGAGAGTTCTTTAGTCAAAACTGATTAAATACTAATAACTACTAATATAAGATTGACTAAGAACTTCAACTGTATGTAGAAATGAGTAATATAAAACCACCCCTTGACTATAATTAATGGCAATCATAATTATCTCGGTAGTTTCCGTAGATAACCAAACTGTAGAACCATTACCCCCGAAATCATAATCACGACGGATTATGACAGGTTAGATTGTGTGATCGAAATTCGCTTGGATTTCCACCCAGATGACCGCAATTCATTACCGGTGTAGCGATCTTTTAAGCCCCAAATTGAATCTCCAGTGAACGATGACCGAAAACGGTGTCCTACCCGATCAAAAGAGAAGTCGTTTTGATCGGGGCGTGGCTGAAAGAAGGAAATCATGCGGCAGGGGGGCTACCGTTACCAGTTTCCGATCTTTCGTGACTCACGAATCTCAAGCGACTTAATTAGATTACGTACTTGCATTTTTCTTTGAGGGTCCTCGCTGTGACCGCCCTCGATGGTGGTTTCGTGAAAGGATCATTAGAGAGGTTTATTTATTTTAAAGAGAGGGCTGTGATAGGGACCAGTTTTGAAAGGGATTTTTTTATGAGTAGAAACGATTTCTTTCGAGGTGTACTATTCTTTGAGGATGGGAGTTATGGAAATCCAATAAGGTCTCTTTTAAAAAGAATTGTCTAACAGACAGTGAGACTAAAAAAGTATTCTCAGTTTCTTGTAAAAAGGTTTAGTTAATTTGATATCATTCATACTATGTTGCTACATTACATTAAAAGTTGCTAATTTTATTTGCATTGAGGTGCTCGTGTTTTGTAGGTCTTGTTAAATAGTATTTACTGAACGCAATGAAACTTTCTAGGACTTATGGATACTTCTGATTGTATTACTTGAGTATTTTTATTGTGACTCATAACTTTCTATCAGAATGTATAGTAGTTAGGTTTGCAACCTAGTCTGATAAACTGGAAAACGGAAATACTGGGGGAACTTTTGGAAATTGCAGACAAATTGGGGAAAACTCTAGGGAATCCTTAAGAGTTCTGGAAATTCCTAAATTTGTTAAAAAAATTTCTGCTATGGTACAAGTATTAGCGGATGACCTCATATTCAGATTAACATGGTTCATTTTGTCTCTGGCAGTAATAATGTCTTAAAAAGAGCCTGTACTTGTGTTTCCATAGTGTGAATGAATGAATGAATATCTTGTCATTGGAAATATGAGAAAGATGAAAAACAAAACAATTTTAAGTTGAACTGTTGATGTTGCTGTTTCAATTGCATTCATGTATATAATATGATAAGATCATTCTAAAAGTGTGTTTTGAATTCATGTTCTGCATCGTCTTCTAATGATCTCAATTCTCCCCTCTAGACATCCAAGAGTTCTACGAAATCACTCTCCTCGACGACACGAAAAGCATACAGCAGAAGACGGCTGAGACCCTTCAGATAGCAAACAAATGGGAGAACAGCCCGCCTCTAGCAGGAATCACCCAAAACAACGAAGTAAGGCCGATTACAATTACCGGTTTTATATCATAATTGCAGTTTCATTCCGGGGATACAATGGGGGAGTTTTCTCTGTCGCGAATCCTTCCGCCCCAGTGCGTGAATCCGTTTTCTCTGCCATTAAGCGGAGGAGGATGATGGTTTTTCTTTAATGAGGGATTTTGCTGATTGCTGCCGGGTTTCCAATGATAAATGCACCTTCCCTTCAATAAGGGTAGTATCTGAGTTGGGACAATTTGTGTTGTAGGTGCATGCTGAAGGGATTATGAACTATGTTGCATGTGCACCAGATTTTCTCATTTCTCACCCTTAATTACACTGTTAAATGCCACTAATGTAACTTGTAAATAACTCGTGTGAATGAATACTTAAAATAACTTACAGATACTAAACTGTTTGCATGGTGTTCAGTTCTATTAAATTATTTGTAAATATACACAATACTATACATATCTTAATTTTACATATGAATGTGTTTAGTGGGTTCCGTTCTAAGTATTGTGATATGTGTTTAGTTCTAGCATAGTAGGTACTATGTAGTGTCTAGTTTAGTTAGTTTTTTTATCCTAATTTTTGTGGTAAGACAATTTTTATGTGTGTGCTATTCATCTGAAAGCACTACTATTTCATGACTGATACAGCATCTGAGGATATTAAGATCATTGTTATCAGAGATATTTTTAACTCCTCTGAGAGAGTATTTCACTCCTTGAAAATCGGAAATACTCTTTAAAACACTAGGCAGGAGTATTTTCACTCTTTGAATTTTTCACAAACGTTTAGCTTAAAAAATGCCCACCGAAATCAACAAATAATATTTTTCTACTCAAAACACTAACTGATCTCAGCTGAGACATTTTCTCCCGACTTCTGGCCAAAGCCAATTTCCAAAATCCACGGCACCCTAATTATCATACTTTTTAATTGTGTTTTCATACAGCCATAGTATTTTTTTTCATTCATTGTTCTTATGCTTAGAGAGTTTGATTGCGGTTTTCGTGTCTCTGTATACATATAGTTCGTGCTATTTCCGTATTTCACTCCTCATAATTCAATTTCACTCCTAAAAAAGTCAAGGAGTATTTTTACTCCTCCAAAAAAATCCGAGGAATAACACTGGTTGTTATAGTTTAGTGCTGTGATATTCAGTTGTCAGGATAATAAATACATATAATCAGATAATAATGATTCTGAAAATAATGTAGACTAGTGGTTAACTTTTGATAATATGCTTTCAAATTATAGTCCAGGCAAATTAGACAAAATAAGGGCCAAACCCGGACATTCAATATAACAGGCTGAAAATTGGTGGAAATGTAGAGGATATTGTTCTGATTGATATCCTGAAATTCCCAAAAATTCTATGTGGGGGAAAATCCGCCATTTTGAAAAAACGACTGCCATCTTGGATTACGTTTTTAAGCATAGCGACTCAACCAAGCGTTCGATTGAGTTCGTTTTTGTCCTAAATTGTTTACTAATGAGTATATTAAGAGGCAACATCAAAAAGTTCGAAACAAGAAATTTAATTTAATTATAATTAATTTTTATTTAAAAAAGGCTTTGCTGCGTGAAAAGGTAGGTAGATATTCCAAATAAAAAGCTGAAAATTGGTGAAAATGTTGAGGATAGTATCATAATTGATACCCCAAAATTCCCAAAAAATCCATTCAGGGGAAACCGCCATTTCGAACAACAGCCGCAATCTTGGATTGCGTTTTCAAGCATTGCGACTGTCCCAAGCGTTCGATTGTGTTCGTTTTTGCTCCAAATTGTTTAATAATAAGTATTTTAAGAGACAACGTCAAAAAGTTCGAAGTAAAAAAGTTAATTTAATTATAATTAATTTTTATTTAATTAAATTTTTGCTGGGTCAAAATACAGATAGACATTCAAAATAACAAGCTGAAAATTGGTGGAAACGTAAAGGATAGTGTGCTGATTGATATACCAAAATTCCCAAAAAATCCCTCTTGGGGAAAATCTCCCACTTTGAAAAAAGCCCCGTCATCTTGGACCCGCAATTTTAGCATAGTGGTAGTCTAATTTTCTCTTTACACAACAATGAAACTTCCCCAAAACACATTGTTGTAGCCGAAAAAAGATGGAATTTTAAAGTCGAATATTTCAAAAACTATTCAAGCGATTAAAGTAAATTTGGGCTTAAAATGTAGATTATTTATTCAATAAAAACATGCCATTACGTGTATGGTCAAAAATATTACCGTTAGGTTGCTATTTCGTTTGGAGTTTAGTTTGGTTTCTCATTTTGACCATTTTGTTCATACTATTTGATTTAGTTGCAACCAAACGGTGATATTTTTGACCATACACGTATTGGCATGTTTTTATTGAATAAATAATCTACATTTTAAGCCCAAATTTACTTTAATCGCTTGAATAGTTTTTGAAATATTCGACTTTAAAATTCCATCTTTTTTCGGCTACAACAATGTGTTTTGGGGAAGTTTCATTGTTGGTGTAAAGAGAAAATTAGACTACCACTATGCTAAAATTGCGGGTCCAAGATGACGGGGCTTTTTTCAAAGTGGGAGATTTTCCCCAAGAGGGATTTTTTGGGAATTTTGGTATATCAATCAGCACACTATCCTTTACGTTTCCACCAATTTTCAGCTTGTTATTTTGAATGTCTATCTGTATTTTGACCCAGCAAAAATTTAATTAAATAAAAATTAATTATAATTAAATTAACTTTTTTATTTCGAACTTTTTGACGTTGTCTCTTAAAATACTTATTATTAAACAATTTGGAGCAAAAACGAACACAATCGAACGCTTGGGACAGTCGCAATGCTTGAAAACGCAATCCAAGATTGCGGCTGTTGTTCGAAATGGCGGTTTCCCCTGAATGGATTTTTTGGGAATTTCGGGGTATCAATTAGGATACTATCCTCAACATTTTCACCAATTTTCAGCTTTTTATTTGGAATATCTACCTACCTTTTCACGCAGCAAATCCTTTTTTAAATAAAAATTAATTATAATTAAATTAAATTTCTTGTTTCGAACTTTTTGATGTTGCCTCTTAATATACTCATTAGTAAACAATTTAGGACAAAAACGAACTCAATCGAACGCTTGGTTGAGTCGCTATGCTTAAAAACGTAATCCATGATGGCAGCCGTTTTTTCAAAATGGCGGATTTTCCCCCACATAGAATTTTTGGGAATTTTAGGATATCAATCAGAACCCTATCCTCTACATTGCCACCAATTTTCAGCCTGTTATATTGAATGTCCGGGTCAATGTCTAATTTGCCTGGACTATTAATATTAATATTAGGTTTCTTTTCTAACAAATAAGCTTTCATGCTTTATTTGAATTTTTTATTCCTAAAAAAATAGCACCTCAATTTTAAAATTGAATTGTTAATTCGATTGTTTTTTAATTCCTTTTTTATATTTCATTAAATTTCCTTTGACATTTTTGAAGTTTAAAGTTAAGAGGAGTTTTTTATTTTGTTTCACATAGGTGTTAAGGGATATTATCTTTGTATTTACTCCTTATTCGTTTCATGATGTATTTTTTTTACGGTAGGCATTTTTTTCTTGTTTAGCGCATCTGCTTCCGCATTGATAGTGTTATCAGAAACTGCATTTTTTAGCTCGCCTCTTCTAGATAATCTTGCATTAGTTATTGTTTCACTATACCAATAAAGAGTTTCTCGAAATTCTCCATGTTCTAATTTTAAAAAATCCTGTTCTTATCAAAACATAACAAAGCGCACAAAAAATTTTCCCTGAGTTTCCTCTGTTGCCCTTTATTTATCGGCTGTTGTTACTGATTTTTTTTTTGGCCTTTTTAAAGGCAGTTTGTTCGAAAATAAAAGTTCAAGAGATAGCCTTAACCTATTTGTTTGCTTGTTTTAGAGTCGCTTATTTTTAATTAATGATGTTCTTTAACAAATGGGGTGTACATTTTTTATTTGAGGTCACTGGGCGTGAAGTGCTGGGATAAAATATGCAGACTAATTATTTTTTAAGCGGAAGCTGGAAGAAAGTGTTTAAAAACTGAGGAATTAGGTTACCATGGGCTTGATGTCCCCTTTTAAAAAACTTCACTGTGCAGAAATTTTTTCGTCTTGTTTTGACCGCATGAGATGTTCAGTCCATATCTTAAAGTGCTTTCTTTTTTTGTGAACCCAAAAAAATTGAGCTATGCCAAAACTTTTTCTGCTTGCCTTTGCTTGCATGAATTTAATTTATTTAATCCTTACCGTTTTTATATAAATGTCATGTCCTTCTATAAAGCATGACATATAAACTACTCAATTTAACTAATGACAACTTACTACTCTTCTACATAAAGTATGAATGAAGGCTATCTGTTATCCCTGGCACTTAAGACCTAATTTTGTTTGTTTGCACTTAAATTTAGGTTGGTTTTAGTTTTTTTCTGCAAGAAATATTTTCTTAATCATAGAGCTTTCTATATCCCATTAAAAAACTAAAGGTTTTTGTTATGAAATTAATTGTTACAGGGATCTAAGGGTTGTGGTGAAAAATCTTAAATGGTTTTCAAGTCCTTTCGAAAATAAGTGCTCATGATTATAAGTTAAAAATAATTTAAACAAATATATTTAATTGAACAAAAATGTATCTTTTTTAGAGTTATTTCGTTGCGGTTTTTGTTTTGTGTTTTTAGACTGGTAATTTGCTAGATTGGGACGTTCAACCTGTACGCCATTATATTACATGACAGAATCTGCATCCCCCTAAGCAACACGTAGCACTATTTACAACGGATCATTATTTTCATTTTGACAGCCTGTCGCGTGTGCCCTTCTATCGAACAAGCCTAACCTATTAACCAAGTGAGCGAATATGACAAAGTAGTATACTATTTAGTAGCGAGGCCGAATCGCTGCATCGTCGTTTCGCACCCGATTCTTTCGTCGCGGTGTTTAGCGGGATCTCTGGCTGGAGGCCAAATCGGCTTTCTCTCCTCCAAATCCCTTGTCATTGTTTGTTATTCAATCCGAGCCGTATTGTTTGTCGCCGCTACGCTGTGATTGATACGGCCCGGAGGAAGAAGAACCCGACTCCGACGAAGGATACGGTAGCAACCGGGATAAATAGCATCTTTGGGCCTGAGCGATGAGAGAAGTTATAATAGTCTCCTCCTGCAGGCTCAACTTATTTGATTGTGTACTTTATTACTTGGCTCGTTGGTGGATGCGAATAATGTGCTTGGGAGACAATGTTATTTTGCAGTTAAGAAGTGTGATTATGAAGATGGGTGTTTCGCAATGCCGTGCTCTTCTTGTTGTTGGTTACAATTCTCCGGACATTGGAGTTCCTTCTCGGAATCTGAAAAATATTGGGGAATAAAGTTAATTACTTGCTTTAGTATCGTTTATAGAAAAGGATACCTCCCAAGCGTAAAAATAAAAATATGTTAAATACTGAACATTTTTTTTGTACATCTTACCTTTTGTAAGAAAGAAAAGCCTAAGAAAATAATGCTGAGACAGAACTCTTGTCTCCCAATCTTTTACATATAACTTTCATATTTTACCAGTTCTACAAACCACAAAAACCAGCTCAGCAATTGCCTTGCTGTGATGACTATGGGGATGGAAGCCTATTCGATGTTTCTTCTTGCAATCCCAGCTTCGGCAACAGATGGTATCGCTTCTCTGATGCGTTTCAAGTCACTAATGGGGCGCTAATGCTTAACCAAGATCTCAAATCATGCACGTTATATATGCGGGCTCATCTATATTCTTTGTGTTTTAGTGTGCATTATTTACCCCCTTAAATTTATATCGAGTTTCCCCCCCCCCTTCCCCCGAAAGTGTGCCATATCTCTCTTTTATGGTAATTTATGGTAATCTTCTGTGTGGAATAGGTTTTCTGTTTCAAAGCGCTTGCTATTTTATTTTTTATCGATTTTGTTGATGGTGACTTTCTTTTTTTTAAACACTATTGCTATGTGGTTGCTTTTAAACTTCTTAGGTATATCATGTTCCTGTTTCTGGATACCCTTTTAAACATTCATTATAGAGATTATTTAACAACTGCGAGTGTTAAAACTTAAATTATTTTTACCAGTTTGAATCTTAGAATAATTTTACTTCTATCAGTTACAATCCCAAGAGTGCCTTTTCACCTCTTACAACACCTGTGCCTTCCCATTAAAATTTTTATTTGCTCCCTATGCTTGCTTTTGAAAATATGAAACTTAGAAAGAAACTTTGAGCCTAATAATTTCGCATTTTTCAAATCGTTCATAAAAACCTGTTGGGTTACCTAAATTTAAAGAAAAAGCTTGAGTTGATCTGATTGATTTTGTGGATTTCGTTCCTTGGCCCCACATCAATTAACAGTAAACGTCACCCTACCTCTACTTTCATCCACTTAATTAATCCGACCAGGCTCGTTTAAACCTCTACTCCAACGCATAAAAAAGCCTTCGATCAACGATCTCTAGTTCCCAGAAGAAGAATCAAATTAGGAGAATAGGAATGAACAAACAGAGGCGATAAAACCCTGACGCTCTTGCTTTTCCCACGAAAGCAAACGGCCTAGACGAAGCCTCCTAAGCCGAAATTCATTAGCTAAGGAGTGTTTGATCACCACTTGACAGCGGACCAATATTTTTGTCTCGGCTGGGAGGAAATCAAAGCCCGGGCAATTAAAGTTAGCATCTGTCTCGGATCTATTCCGGTATACGCGTGTCTATTTCTGGGGGCGCTTTAATCGATTGGTTCGTACCTTTTGTTAGTGCAGGGATCACCTTTGAGGCGGAAAAGACGAGTGTTAGGTAATCGTAGATGAGTGGTTTGTTTTCTTGTGGAGTAAATCCATAAAGGGGGGTTTCATCAGTATGCTGCTTTATCTCAATTCTCCACTTTTATATTCTTGATAAATAAATGAAAAATGTGTTTTTTTCTTTCGTTAGTATTTTGATTTGCATTGGTTGAGTTAAGAAGAATTATAGACATTTATATTTTATTTATGTCACATTATTGGATGTTGGAGGGGGTTCTGTATGTGTAAATTCAAAATTGTGACATCACACATTCGACCTTTTAAAAACTTCGGTTTTATTTTGAGGTTTCAAAAATTTTACATCCCAATCGGGAGGAGCGAGGTGTATTAAAAGTGGTACAACTTGTGAGATGGGACAAGGGGCATGTATCTCCTAAATATTGTTTTCGATGTAATTTGTGAATGGCCATTTAAGAGTTCATTGAGTATTGGAAAATTTTGGGTTTATTACTAGCTATAAAGATTGGAGGGTTTGGAAATAATGGAAAAGTGAGGAAAGAAGATTGTATTCCTGTTGAATAATGGGAATCTAGGGCGAATTAATACAAATGGATTTCTTTCAATAAAAGATTAAAATTTATTAATATTATTTTGAAAAATACAAAAATAACCCTAATTAATGAAAAGCTAAGTATATGTAATAATCTCAAATTGGACATCAAACATATTTTACATTCAAAATTTTTAGCCGATTTTCTCATTTTTTTTTCATGATATAATTCACTGATTCATCTTCCAGATACTTTTTTGTACTAATTTCTAAATTATTATCTTATTAATTTTTAAATTATTTAATTTTTTAATAAAAACTGTTATTTTTACTCATGAGAGGGTCGGAGTATTTTTGGACATGTCCCAAGGTGTCCCACATCTGAGGGCCCAAAGGTGCCCCATTTGACACTTAGGAGGAAAATAAACTTAATTTCTCATTTAGGTTTAACAAAAAAAAATATTCTTTTTAAATATATTATTGGATGTACTACGTAGTTCAATCTCAATATATTTATAATAAACATAAATACACTTTTTATTTAAAAAAATGCTTTTAAAACTACAAGTGATTGTACTTTGCACCACACAGAACAAGAAAATTGATTGAAATAATTATACAGACGCACCAAAGATTGCTTCTGAAAAGTGAGGTGTTTCGAGGTGGCCCATGTACCAGCATGCCACACTCTTCTTTATTGTTGTTTTCTCTGTCATAAGTAATATCTGACGGTAAAGCAACTTATACAAGTAGAAATATTGTTTCCACTGCGGTAAAAGTGTTCTAAAGGAAAAACAGCATTTACAAGTAGCAAAACGGGTTTCGCTGGTATCAGGAAAAACAACATTTACATGTAACAACACTGTTCACTGTAAATGCAAATGGAATGTGATGTGTAGGTTGAAATAATTTGCAGGTTTTATTTGTTTTTAACGTTTTAAAATCATTTATAATCAAGTGGGAGTGTATAAAATTTTGTAAGAATTCTTCTGCATCTCGCTGCTTTTATTTGAAATGTCTTGTTTTTACAAAGTAAATAAAATTTTACTTATATTTTACTTAAGTTTTTTATTTTCTTTAAGGCTATTTTTCTCGCATTTCCAGTTTTTCTTAGCAAATGTAATGCTTGCCTGTTCTAATGGGTACATTGGTTTTCGACGTGAAATGTGATGGCATTGGTCAATTTATTTAAACACAACTTTGTTTGATTGTTAAAGGATAAATGCACACTGTTTTGGTTAGTCAAAATAAGGTAAGGGACCGAGACATTGTCGTTGTCTAAGAAAGTATTATGTGAGGAGTCATTAAGTATTGCTGTCTTATACGAAATAGTTATTCAATTCCTACGGCATCGGAAATAGGGGTTCCGAGATAATTGGTAATCCATATGAATAACAGAAAAAGGTTTAGAACTAAGCTCTTGAGCACACTCTGCTGTATTCTCTCGGAACAATAACAAGGGAAAGATTCCTTATTTAATATTAGGGGTTTGTCTTTTATATACATCAGTGTGTAGGACTGTATACGAAATAGAACAAGACGATCCGTCGATTTATATATAATTTTAATCGAGAAACAAACTTAACGAGACAAGACATCACACACACACAAAGACGAAGAAGAACCGAATTACGAACCGAAACTGAAACCGAAAAACAAAAAAAGCGGAAGAAGAAAAAATCCAACAGAGCACGCCGGAGGGGAAACGAAATTTAGAATAACTGAAGCTAATCGAAGCGCTCCAGTGGCAGAAATTACTAATAAGGGAGGCGTCAACATCCCGGCCCCCGTTGAATGGTCTCTCCTTGAACATTCAACAAATTAATCGTCCAATAATAATCAAGTAACTGCTACATTAATTAAGCACAACTAAGCAAGTTAATGACGATGAAGAAATACAATTAAGAATAATAGTCCAATAAACAAAAAATTAACTATACCAATTAACACCAAATACAAATATTGAGACAATAGTTACAAGAAAAATTATCAATACAAAATTAACACATCAATTTGTACTTATAGGAAGAACACAGATTTTAGATATTGATCTAGTATATAATCCAAAGGCTGTACGAACATTTACAACTCGAGCACAACCATCTTTACCTAAAATTACATCCGTGATTCTACCAAGAATCCACTTTCCCTTTGGAAGATTATCTTCCTTAAGAATGACCATGTCATTTGTTTTGACATTACCTTTTACAAATTGCCATTTTTGACGTTGTTGGAAATGGTTCAAATAATCTAATCTCCAACGCTTCCATAAGAGTTGAGTGACTTTCTCAACTCTTTTCCATCTAGAAAGACGGTTGTCAGGAACTTGAGTTATCTCCTGTGTTGCTATGGAATTAATAGCTCTACCAATTAGAAAGTGCCCAGGTGTAAGGGCTTCTAGGTCGTTTATGTGGGAAGACATGGGGGTTAAAGGTCTGGAATTTAGAATAGCTTCTATTTCATGTATTATAGTTAGAAACTCCTCATAGTTAAAGTGAGAATTACCAGCAGCCCTTCTAAAATGATGTTTGAACGACTTCACCCCGGCCTCCCAGAGACCACCAAAATTAGGTGCCCTTGGTGGAATAAATTTCCAGTTAATATTTTCAGATGCCAAAAAAGCTCCCAACCTTTCATCTGGGTGCGAAACTAATTTGTGGAGCTTCTTTAACTCTAAGTGGGCTCCCACAAAAGTTTTAGAATTGTCACTGAATAGAGTATTACATTTACCACGTCTGGCAAAAAACCTTTTTAGTGTTGCTACGAAAGCTTCTGATGTCAAATCACTAACTAATTCAATGTGAATGGCTTTAGTAGCCATGCATACGAAAATTGAAACATATACCTTGTGCAGGGGACCCTTTCGCTGGTTTTTATATTTAATGAAAAAGGGTCCAGCATAATCAACTCCAGTATTTAAAAATGGAGAGCTGACATTAACTCTTTCGGAAGGGGGACTACCCATTAATTGGTCCACTACTAAGGGGTTGTTCTTAACACAAACAATACAATTATGTACAATTTTCCTAGCCAGATTTCTTCCACCTAATGGCCAAAATTGTTGTCTGGCATAATATAACAGAGTTTGTGGTCCAACATGTAGATACCTTGTATGAAGATTTTCTAATATTAAACCAGTAATTTTACTCTTGGGTGGCAAAACTATTTGATGTTTTTTATCATAGTTAACATTTGAATTTTGCAAACGTCCACCCACTCTTATAATATCATTACTATCACAAAAGGGATTTAAAGATTTCAAAACACTATTAGTTGGAAGTGCTTTACACATTTTTAGACACTTATATTCAACTTTAAATTCAGTTTGTTGAACCCATCTTAACAAAGCATTTTGTGCCCTTTCAAGTTCAACAGTTGTTATAGGGCCATTTAAACCTTTTTTCTTACAGTTATCAAAAAACCTGTAAACAAAACTCAAAATTCGAATTAGTTTTGCATAATTATTGGTAATGGAAATTATATAAGAAAACACTGAATTTTCAATACAAGAAGTTAAACTAATTTCCACTGGCTTTTTGAGTTCAATGTTAAAGTCATCACGATTAGATACAGATTCTGGAACATCAGCTTCCTGAAAGGCAATGGATTGAGTTAGAAAGGTGGGACCATACCACCACAAAACCTGGTCCTTCATCTGATTTGGCAAGAGACCTCTGGAGACGAGATCAGCAGGGTTTTGGCTAGAACCTATATGTCTCCATTCAAAGTCCTTGGTCAGTTCTTGAATCTTCATTACTCTGTTGGCTACAAAAGTTTTTAGTTCATGGGGAGATTTTCTAAGCCATGCAAGAACTATAGTCGAATCTGACCATAGTACAATGTTCTTTGGGATAATGTCAAGAGCTTGTAGAACCTTATGCAATAGTTTGGAGAGTAGAAGACAGGCACATAGTTCAAGTCGAGGAACTGAGAGGCACTTGATAGGTGCAACACGAGATTTGCTGCACAGAAGCCTTACTGTAGGAGATCCAGATGTGGGTACGGATTGAGCATAAACAACCGCACCATAAGCCGAAGTGGAAGCATCGGCAAAGCCATGAATAATGATGCATGGTTCTCGAAGAGCAAGTCTTGGAATCTCAAGAGACTCCAATTCTGGAAGGGTGGAAACGAAATTATTCCACTCTTTAGATAGGCATTCCGAGAGTACTTCATCCCAATTTAGCTTGGATAGCCACAGACTTTGCATAAAAATCTTTGCCTTAGAGATAACTGGGCCTATCAGTCCCAAGGGGTCAAATATTCGCGAAATGTGAGACAATACATCTCGTTTAGTGTAAGAGTCACAAATGGGCATGTCTATCTTAAAATTAAAACAGTCATTCTGAGTGATCCATAACACACCAAGAGTTTTCATTGGGGTAGTCTCTAGCTGAGATGCAAAGTTGAATTCTAAGTCCGGGTCAATGCAGTCGGAAACCCGAAGCAAATCTGGATGGTTTGCACACCATTTATGAAGTTCCATACCTCCACGACCCAACAAAGCGATCAATTGTTGTTGAAGGATTTTAGCTTCATCCAAGGTTGATTCACCAGACAGTACATCATCGATATAAAAGTCACTCAAAGTCACTGATGCTGCAAGGGGATAGTTAGAAGATTCATCAAGGGCTAGCTGCTTAAGAGTGCGAGTGGCTAAATATGGAGCACTCGCAGTGCCATATGTCACTGTATTCAACCTATAAATTTGCATAGGTTGTTCAGCATTGTCCCTCCACAAAATCCTGAGAAGATCCCTTTGGGAGGGATGAATGAGGATCTGTCTATACATTTTCGAAACATCAGCAGTGAAGGCATACTGATATTTTCGAAAACGAAGCATAATGGAAAATAAATCTTGTTGAGGTATTTTACCAAGCTTTTGAAGTTGGTTTAAGGATGTACCATTTGAAGTATTGGCTGAGCCATTAAAAACGACTCTCAATTTGGTCGAAGTCTTTTCTGGACGGTAGACACCATGATGGGGCAAATAATAACAACTTTCTGGCTCCTGTTCCTCACAGACTTTTTCCATGTGTCCTAGGTTTTCATATTCCCTAACAAAGTCTGCATATAAGGATTGCATATTGGAGTCACGAGCTAGTCTTTTATGAAGAGAGGCTAACTGTTTAGATGCCCTAGTTTTTGATTCTCCTAATTCAATATCTGATTTTAAAGGCATTTTTACTATGTATCTGCCATTAGGCGTTCTAGAATGTGTTTCTAAGAAATGCTTTTCACATTCCAGTTCCTCATTACTTAAATAAATCTTAGTCTCATCTGTGGACTCAATTTCCCAGAATTGCCTCAAGGTATTGTCCAAACTTATTGACTCGCGTAAAAAGCCACAATAGAATTCCTGATTCGGACCCTTAACAGTAGTTGAACCACTAACCAAAAAACCAAATGCACTTTCTTGCAGAACCAAATGGGAATTTTTAACATAAATTTTCCTAGTTCTTAACATATCAAAGAAGAGTTCTACGCCAATTAAACCATCTACCTTCCCTGGCCTAAAGAATTCAGGATCAGCAAATTTAATATTTGGACTGAAATTTTGTAGATTTATGGCTAATCTTTTTGCAGGAGTGATATTAGTTATCTTAGAAACTACTACAAACTCTGAAACCCTAACGAAATCACAAGCAAAATTCGAAACTTCTACACAAACTTTAGATTTTACAGGAATCTGAGCATTATTTAATCCTGATATTGTCATATCTAACTTATGCTCTTTCACTTGCAGCAAATTAACTGCATCTTTACTTAAAGCATTTATCATGCTCCCAGAATCACATAAGAAACGTAAGGGTTGTTTATTCCCACAAGCGTCCCGTACATAAACAATTGCTGTAGCAAGCACAACATGAGTTTTATCCAAACAATTTGCACTAGCACACACTGATTCAAGGGGTTCCACTTGGTTCCCTGTGTTTGTATCATTAATTTTTCCTGAATTCACTATAGAATCAGGTGATTCAAAACCATCATCTTTCTTTCTATTATATTCAGGTTTGGGAGAAATATGTAAAAGAGAGTTATGCAATTTATCACAAACCTTACAATTAAATCTAGAATTACACTGCCCAACCTTATGAGAGGATGAGAAACATTTTAAACATAGGTTATACCTCTTTACAAGATTAAATCTCTCCCTTACACTAGCCTTTAAAAATTCAAAGCATTTATAAACAGGGTGAGAACCAGTTTTGCAAATAATGCAAGAAGATTTCCCATTTGAGTCAACAAGAAGACTTTTTACCTTGTTTACAGATTTGGATTTCATCTGCCCAGTATTTCCCAAATTTTCCAAATACTGACAACGTTTTTTAAGAAATTCAATTAAATTTTCCCACTGAGGCAATTCTGAACCTTCTAAAGACAATTCATAAAGCTTCCTAGTTTCCTTATCAACTTTTTGAAGCACAATATTAACTATTATATTTTCACTCAATTTATCCATTTCAAGTTTTAAGGATTTAAGAGCACGAACATTTTTAATTAATTTATCAACTAAAGCTCTCAAATCAACTGCTGATTCATGAAATATTTTATCAAGATTTAATATATCATTTATGTAAGCATTCACAAGTAATCTTTTGTTATCATAACGTTCCTCTAATGCTTTAAAGAGGGAATCAAATGTGTCCTCAGTAGTTTGGACTTGCTTAGCAGATCCAACCAAAGCTGACTTCAAATAGAACAATTTTTGAGATTCCTCGAGCTGGGTGCTCGAAGTAATTAAGGAATCGAATTGAGTTTTAAAACTACGCCAATCTTCAAAACTGCCCGAAAACTTAGGCAAGGGAATTTCAGGTAATTTTATAGAAACTTTACGATTAAGATTACTATTATCATGACTCAAATTATCACTATTGTGACTCAAATTACCATTAGTAACATTCGAATTATCACTACTAACATTCAAAGGCAATTGCATAATTGAGGTTTTAAACCTTAAGAGGCTCACCTCAATATTTTCAATTTCGTTCTCCATAGAAGACAGCGTTTCTTCCACGTTTGGAAGTTCTTCATCACTGATATTATCAAAATATTCCATTCGAAGGGTTTCAACTTTCTGTTTCACTTGTTCAACGATAGCTAATTTCAAGTCCAAGACCAGCGGGTCATCTTTAGGAATTTTTCCATCTTCAATAAAGTCGACGATCTTCTTAATTTTAGATTTGAGCGCTCCTCGCTGCCGATTCAAAGTTTTAATAACGTCCTTTTCTGAAGTTTCTATCATTACGAAAACTAAAAGTTCCAAGTTCAAACAAAGCGAAAGTTCAAGGCGATGCGATAACGAAAGGTACGACAAAAGTTCCGAAAAGTCTCCAAGGTAGCTGATTTTTCACCTACCGGTCGCACGGACCAAAATGTGTAGGACTGTATACGAAATAGAACAAGACGATCCGTCGATTTATATATAATTTTAATCGAGAAACAAACTTAACGAGACAAGACATCACACACACACAAAGACGAAGAAGAACCGAATTACGAACCGAAACTGAAACCGAAAAACAAAAAAAGCGGAAGAAGAAAAAATCCAACAGAGCACGCCGGAGGGGAAACGAAATTTAGAATAACTGAAGCTAATCGAAGCGCTCCAGTGGCAGAAATTACTAATAAGGGAGGCGTCAACAATCAGTGCTTATCCATTTCGACTTTTCTTGTGTTGGCTATATTTCTAATAATAATGATAATGATAATAATAATAATAGAGCATTTTCAATCACATGACTTGGACCTAACAACGGCCTTAGCAACAGAAGGGTTACAGTTTTTTGCCCTACAGAGGTTAACAGTTACAGAAAATGACTAGCCGTGGAATTCTTCTATTGGAGCATTTACAATCACATGATCCCATACCTAAAAACCGCCTTTACAACCGCGATAAACAACGGCCTTAGCAACAGTTAAAAGCCCTACAGAAGATACACAGTTAAAAGAAAATAACCGGTTGTGACGTCACCTGAAAACACTCCATAAAGCCCATTTTTTGCTGTTGCCTAGTTTGTTTGTCAATTAGGTAGGTAATGGAATGTGATGTCATGTAGGATTGACGCAAACAAGGGTTTTCTTTTCTACTGTGCTAATAGTATACAGAATATATGAACAGAATAAGATAATAAGGACGAGATCTTATTGTTTCTTGATTATATTCTATTGTAATGAATTTGCTGTGATTCCATCCTTACTGGAACTACTTGAGAAAATGCTTTTTTAAAAATTATCATACCTTGTTGTACTTCAGTTTGTTTTCCGCTTCTTTGACATGTTCTTTTATATGAGGCTAGTAAAAAAATAATAATGTCCGAGAGTCTTATCTTCGGAATTACGTCACCAAGGTGCATTTCTTTTTTGGAATCAATTTATTTTACGAATCGTCATTTTTACTGATCCATTATTAGGATTTTAAAGTTTGTTTTCTCGCCAGAAACACATTCTCGCGTCATTAGGCCCCGTCTAACGACTCTATTGATGCGTTTTACTACAAATAAATTATTTCTGTCAATCTATTAATTTGATGATTTCCGTATCGTATCAAATATAAGGCGGGGTTGAATGATTGGATGTCCCTTGCTCTTCCAGAAGTACCGCTTCAAAGAGGAGAACGAAGAGGAAGACGGCGAGATGAAGTACAAGGACATCACGGACATCGACGGCTTCCCCAGGAACATCGTCGAGCGGGCTGTCCACGACCATTTCATCTCCACGTCCGACACGCCGCCGTCCAGGAAGGTGAGTGCTTCTTTTTCAGTTTTTTAGATTTTTAAATAACAATGATTGGAAAAGCCTCTTTCTTTCTACTATTTATCGAGTTTCTTGGGGCTGAGTTACGATTCGTCGGTTTTTTCATTAGAGAGAGGTCGTGTGTCTTTGTGTGTGGAGTGGAGAGAAAGTGCTTGAATTACGAAACGAGATATGTGTTATTCGCAGAGTGTGGTGGAAAAGGATGTCTTCTCGTTTAGTTGCTGCGTAGTGTTCTTATTGCCTTTTTCCAGCGACAGTGCCTTTGAGAAGTGAAAGAAAATACTGTGTAGGGTTTTATTTTCTTTAGGGTTGCTTGATTTAGGAACTGAAAATCAACTGCATAAATTTTTCTTTAAAATTATAAAATCTTTGTTATGTTATGTTTTTGTTTGGTTTCTTAGCTAAAAATAAGCATAAAACATTTTAGGCAACAGGGTTTAGAAATGACTTTCAAATAATGTCAGCGGTAATTTAGTTTTTTAGCATTCTTTCCACCTTATCAAAAATTGTAATTCTAGTATTTAAGTACTTGCAGCTTTTTGTAATAAAGTAGGAGGGAGGCTGAATGTATCATTGTATTATGGCATTTGTTTCGACAATCGTGGGTAGTTATTTTTATTATTTGGGGCACAATGCACCTATAAGGCTTTTTATGAAAATATGAAAGACCTCCTCCGATTTAAGGAAAATAAATAAGGCTTTTTAATTGAAAATATACCACTAATATCAATAGGCGATATCTGTCGTGAGTATAGGGCTATCTCTATTAATGACCTGCTAAATTTCTTGAGGTAAATGCCAGTCGATTAAGGAGCCTATCTTAGTGCCCTCCGGCCTGTGAAAAGACGATCTCTTCGTCCGCCCTGTGATTTCTGCGGGATATTAAGCGGGGCACTTAGCGCCCCCTAATGGCCTCTTCGCACCACAAAGGGGGCTCTTAGGGCGTCTCATTTCAGCAGATCCCGATGAAAGGGATTATTGTTTCCCGGGCGCGGGAGGCCGTCTCCCGTTTCGCCCACATTTATTTAGCGCCTCTGGGGTCGAGTGTCGCTCGTGCGGTGTTTCGGGTGTCGACGGTCACCTTTTTTTTTACTGGGGTGTGGAAACGCCATCTTGTTTGGAATTGGGTGGTGGGGTGTGAGGTGACCTCCACTCCAGTTTACTGTTGAGTAGATACCACTTAAATTTTTTTTTCTGGTTGGGAAGAGTTAATTTGAATATGTATGGAGCATTATACAGGGTGTCCATAAATTAGCTTTACGACTTAAAAAAATAGGTTATGGATAACGTTTTTTGGCGTGTCATTTTATTGTAACTGATTCATACAAATTAAATAAACGAATTTATTTCAACATGTTACCATAAGGTTTCTTAAGCGCATGGGAAGAAATATTGACTTGATGTTGTCTGTGGCATTGGTGATGTTCTTATAGAATGCGTATAACATTAAAAAAAAAGTTAATGAATTTATAGACACTGTATTTAGCGTTAGTTGTATAGTAAGGGAAAGAGCAAGCGTAAGTGCAGGGCTTACCAGGGAGACTGGATGAATCAAATTATTTCATTAAAATTCCCGTATGGCCTGTGAGTAATTCCATCCAAAAGTAAATGTTATTAAAAAGCAATATAGTATGGTTTATGTTTGATGAATAGTTTTTAATGATAAAATTGGAATTAAGGCACTATATTTCATCTTCGGAACTATTTTATTTGTTCACAGATTAAGAATGAGCTCATCGAATTCCTTAGGGGAAATTCGTTCTCAATTGTTTCCAGTTTAATCAATTAAGAGCGTTAAGTTATTAATGGTTTTGTTTGCATTTTGTTGCTCCAGTTCTTCTTATGGTTGATTGGATTTATTCTTAACAAGTTATTATAACCCACTAGTTTATATACCTATTGGATCTGGTTTTATCAATTATTTCGATTAGTTTTCATTTTCTCTTGTGTGGCAATTATTCTGAAGTGCATACTTCTTGCATACTTCAAAAGATATATTTGATCTGGAATTGTTTGAAGTGAATTTTATTTGTTGGATGTTAATGAACTGGTTTTCTATTTCACTTATATCTAAGTTTCAAAATTTGTCTTGGGAAAAATAATTAAGAAAATGTATTCAGGAAACCAAAAGGAAATGAAAGGTCTTTAATTTCCTTTTTGGTTTCCTCTGAGATAAAAATAAATGTAATCCTTTCACCATGCTTCTCTTTTATTTTCATGAGATAACTAAACGTTTTACTTTCTTTCTCCTTTTACCCACTATTTTCCTCTCTGCTTAAAATCGCATCCTGGTTTTCTCCGGTTTGACCCGTTAATGATTAATTTCTTATAAGAGAATTCCTATCGTGTTTATTCACACTAGGCTTAAATTTTCTTTATCGCTCAATTTTCAGGTTTTAACTCCACTTCCTGTACCATCAATTTGTTTTTAACGCAGTTTTTTCACACAATTTTTACAGAATTAAAGATGATGTAATTTGAAAATTGCTGAACTGTGTAAAAAAAATGCTTATCTTTCGTTAATAAAATAGGAATCTGAACGAGAAATCTCATAATTGACAATTTTATCATCAACATATCATCTTTAGAAATTATCTGACCGCACCGCGAAACTGGAAAAAGCTTCCCGAGTTTCCGTTCCGTTGCACTGTGCTGCCATCTAACGGTCCTCTCCCCAAACCGAAACCCGCCTGACATTTCCGGGCCATTAACAGTCATTGCCTCCCTTCTCCATAAAGAGAACAGACCGAATCCCAGAACTCAAAAACTTTTATGCCTCCTCCCGCTGCCGTCCTATTTAAAAGCCATTCATTTGCGATGGATTCCCTCTCATCTGCGATGCATTGGCGAGGCAAATGGAAGGTCAAATCGATTCCGACTCTTCCATAAAGAATATTTTGATGGGCCCCGGAGCGGAGTAAAATAAATACCCTCGTAAATTTTGCGACTCCGTCCCGATTTGGAGGTGTTTTACGGCCCGGCTCGGGATTGGACGCCTCCTCCTTTTGACGATCTGTCCTTTTGATTGAGGGCCTTTTTATTTTCCATCGGTTCCTTTTTCTAGTCCGAGGGGCGCTGATCAATGAGGACTTGGCCTTTTACGGGGACGGTGGTGGGTCGTAAAGTCCGGCCCTGGTCGCTCGACTTTCTCTAATGAAAGATTTTGGATTTCGGGATTTTTTTTTGTGGGGAGGATGCTAACCCCTTTTTTGAACGAGCAATTTTCGAGCGTTTTTTATAGTTTAAAGAGACAGCTGAGTCAAATGTAAGGAAGCTTATTAGGCAGAAAAATGACTTTCATCTGGAAAATTGTCTTATTGGGTTCATGCAACAGTAAAATCTTAGTGTGAATAGATAAAACTATTGAGTAAGTTATTCAATTGCCTACCAATGATTGCGTTTTGAGTGAAAAATATCAGTAGGTATATTTACTTTTTCCAGTTACTCTCATCGAATAGAATAATCTTTCAGTAACTGAAGCTACCAATTTAAGTGCTTTCTTTCTCTGAGTCAAAAGGATTTTTAATTAGCTTTTGCGTAGTAAAAAACTGATGGTCAGACTCTCAAATCTTGAAAGCTGATTCAGTACATAAAAGTCTATTTGATATAATAGTTTACCTTTTTGAGAGCTCGCTCTCCAAAAAGCAGTTATATAGCTTAAATTTTGTGCAGAACTACTCTTAACAAAACCCACAGATCCAAAAAAGTGGAGCTAATACATAAAAATTGAATTATTTAGATTTAACCATTACAATCCACGGCGCCTTATTTTTTTTTTGTAGCTCTGGTTAATATTGCGACATGTGAATTCTCACACTTATAGAAAATGGTTAAAATGTTTTATTAAGTATCTCACAAACTCTTATCACAGTACTTTTAAAATGCACCTTGAAGTGATTCAAAAAGTGTATAGATTTTAAGTAGTGTATTAAATGTTTTCTTTTCTAAGACCAACTGATTTTCTTTCTAGACAGTCAGTTGAATTCGCAAGAGCAAAATAAAATAACTAAAATGTAGAACAATATCAAGAAATTAACGGAAAATAATAAGGGAAAATACTACACGATTAATCCTGACACTACTGCTCATCATTATATGAATGTTTCTTCGATAGTGAAAATAGGCGTTAGAATTTCGTTAAAGCTCCGGTGCACATGCTCCATGGGATCGAGTCCAATAACCCTTTCGGCTGGTGATGATCGTGAACTTGGCAAGGCTGGACGGAGGACGGGTTTTCTCTCCTCCCTTCCCCACTCTCTCTTTCTCACTCAGGTGGAGTGAGTGTGTGCTTAGCTGCTTGTTTTTGCGTCATCGACACCAGGGGAACAATCGCTCATTGACGCCTCTTGCTTACAGGTCCCGTGTTAGGTTGGAAAAAGAGCGAATTAAGTTTTACACCAAGGTGTATTCTGTTTGGTCGAAAGAGGAAATTTATTGCGAGTCCTGTGTTGTGTTCGGAAGGCTGAGTTGATATTGGTAGGCGAATAAATTCGTTATGCCAGGTATATTTTCAATGATCAGAACTACCTAATTTTTTTAACCCGTTAACCCCTGTTTTCAATACCATATTATTTATTTAGAACTTATATATTTGTAAGTAAAAATAAAGATCTAAATTCTAAACGGTCCATCCGTATATGTTCACTATTAAGCCCGAGACCTCCATAGAATTTCGTTTTGTTCTTTCGTGTTTATGAAGAATGTGGTGAAAGAATATAAATTAGTATCGTTTGGACATTTATCTATAATAAATTAAATGTTTTGAGGTATATGAAATTGTTTTGTGTTTAAATAAAGAGAACGACACTTTTCAAACAGTGCCCGAGATTTAAAAAGATTAGTACGGGATATTAGGGTTAGTTCTTGACTCCCAACCGTCTCATTCTTTCAGAATGTATAGTCTTTATCCACGTTATTAATTTATTAAATCTTATTGTTCTCAAGAGATGCAACAAAACTTTTTGTGTTTACTAGAAGTTTGCTATGATTGTATTCAGGGTTCCCACGGGTCAGGGAATACCTGGGAAAGGAATTTTCCCTTATTTTCCCTTATTTTTACCCAAAAGCTGGAAAATCACGCAGAACACCTGGAAAATATCAGTTTTTAATGTCTGCGTCTCATTTTTGCATCTAGAAAAGATTAAAATATACTATTTATTGGAAATATATGTTCGAAAAATGCCGTGGATCGCTAGTCATGGTTTAACTACTGAATTTTCCCTCGATAATATTTTGATCTGCGTTTGCTCCAGTGGAGTAATATAATCGACGACTACAGTAAATTAAGTTTCAAACTTATGAAAACAAGCTTGCCCATAATGTCCACAATTTTTTCACCTCTCCCACAACTTTCTGTCGAGCACATTAGCGCGGTGTATTTTTTTTTTATACCTTTTACCAGCAACCTCAGGGCTCGATCGAATTTCGCTGGTCATTGGAAACCTTTCGCGCGTAAGAACCACCCCCAAGTTATTGGGCGGAAAATTGTGGAATGTTTTTATGGTCAGAGGGTGTCGTTCACACATCATCCATCCAATCGATCTGCTTAGGAAATGGTGCGACAAGCTTCGTCGTTAAAATGCGAAAATTAAGGTGATCAATTAAAAAAAGGGCCTGCAATTATACCACGGTTCATGAAGATTTATGGAATAGCTAACGTTTAGAAATATTAATGGTTGTCCCCCAGACATAATTCCCTCTATTTTTTTGTCATGGCCTCGGCTGGGTTTTTTTTTAAATGGTTGGTTATAAAAGTTGATGGCTGTTGGGAATCTGTCGGGGTGCTTGGTTCTTTTTTTTTTTCATTACCTGGGATGGAAGAAAAAAGATGGGAATTTCTTGGATGTGGTCGTCACACAGCTTGCGAAGTAATGGAGTTTCCATGCGATATTTTTTATGTGGTTGGTGCGTGAAAAGGGTGTGTTGGCGTGGAATGTAAGGGGCGTGGAGAGGTTGAAACCGCAATATTTTGGCGGTTTTTAAATTCCGTGGTGGATTTGTTTCGTTTTTTTCATGTTTAGCAATCGGGTTTGATTTTCATAGAAATGCAAAGGATTACTGCTCGTGATAACGTATATATTTTTAAGGATATTCACGCGTAATTTTCTGTGGTAATTTGCATTTGATTCTGAGAAACGTGACATTAGCGGGTGATTTCATTTTTTTATGTGCTGTAGTATGTAGTCAGGTCCCACTATTGCTTGTTTATTGCTCTGTCAATTTTTATTTTCTTTAACCCTTTCAATCCTATACCACCCGAGTTTACCATTGGATATGTCCTTATAAGCCAGGTCTTCGTAATTTCTTGCTTTCTTACTGACTGACTCCATCCTAAAGACAGCAAATGGTCAACAGGCACGTACTACCAGACTGACACATACATCGTGACATCATGTTTAAAAACGTCCCTTACTAATGTCAACAATCTACGCTTTTCTTCATTGTTCATCCATCTGAACTACCTTCTAAACGCGGAAATGTTCCAACACATTCCGTAAGCTCGTCTCCATCGTGGTCAGTAGATAAAACGACGACCTAATTCCTTCCTCCTCTCGCCATCTATTTTTTATGTATCTAAAATAACAAATACTAATCTATACGTCACGTCGCGTGTCCGACGCTCGAGAAAAAAAAAAAACGAACACTCTTCGCTTAAATATTGAGACGCCCCCTCCCTCACAAAAGAACACCGGTGTAACCATTCTTCACTTCCGCCGAATACACACACTGGATTCCGCCGTTTGTTCGTGCTCGCGCGTGGTGTTTGCCTTTTGTCGTCGTGATTCGCAAGTGTCCGGTGCCGGACGGTTTGCTGGATGCCCGGACCATGGCTCGAAAGAGGCGCCACGGACGTCTAGCGAGGTTTTACGTACAGGTATGTCCCTCGTGTCCTTGTGAACAGGTGAATGGGCTGCATAGAGCGCGCGGACTTGTGGCATATGTTTCTTGTCTGACTGGATTTTGTTTGTGGGCCGTCTGGGCTCTGTGCTGGATACGATTTTTAGCGTTTGAGCTGGTTAAAATGTGAGGGATCTCATTCTTGTCTTTGTTCAACCATGTTTTTTTTAACTTTTGTCCTGTGTTATAAAAAAATTACATCTGCTGGGGCTGTCCCTAGCGTCTCACCGATGTACAACAGATACCCAACCAACATATGGGATTTCAGAAATATATCGCGTTTAATGTACATTATCCCTCAATACATACCGCACCCTTGAGAATAGTACAACCTGGTCTTGATCGTTCGTTAATGTTCAGTTAATTTGAATTTACTGTTTACTGCAGACTTATTGAAAATTGAAGTTTGACAATAAAGAAAATATAATTTTTCCTTGTACAATAAACCTCAAAGTGCCATTCTCTTGTAAATCTAATTTAGTACTATTACTTAAATAAGCCCCTTTCAGTTTGTTGGTGTCGATTTTGGAATCACGGGTCTTGTAAAAATATTTTGTATCTAAGTAAATGCTATTATGTTAGGCACGAAATCTTAGTTTACCGTGACATGGTTTGGACAAATGCTTAAGTGTCTAGAATTCGTTTAAACCTTGTCAGTTGGACGAATAAATAATAGCTTCAATCAACCTATTGACTTGTTAAATGATTTCAATTAATGGACTGCTCGATCTCGGGGATGAGCAACAACAACAACATGGTTTCAAACTTATTACTCAGATTGAACTATTTCAAGTTAAATGGAATTATTAAATAAATGAAAAGTTTTGTTCATCGTAGAATTGTCCGACTTTGAACGATCCAATGATGTCACATAAAGCAAAATGAGGAAATCCTTGAAGCGCCAACCTGTTTTTCCTGCATGTTTTGGAATCGAAGCGTAGTAGTATATGTTATGTCGTAAAAGCGTGGCAACGCGAAAATGTTTGTTTTGAACTGATGAAATAGCTGGGTTTTGTTTTGATGCTTATTTTTTAAACTCTGAAATATATGTCATAGATTGAGTCACTGTGGACCTTAGCTTTTTAAAATATACTTGTATTAGTTTCAGGAATATAGCGGGATAATTTTAACCTACTTTTTTTCTTTTTAATATACCGTTTCTACGATTAATAAAGAAAGGTGTCTTTGAAATTAAATGTTTCTAGATTTATTTCATTATTAGCCTCCCATTCTTTTATTTAAAAAGAAACAATTTTTTTTTTGCCCTTGAAATAATATATTTTGACTATATTAAACGTATAAATAGCTATTCGACTATATTAAACGTATATAAATAGCTATTCACCGTGTATAACTCATTGATATTTATGAAAGTTTTATCATTGGTGTACACTACCCAGAAAGAGTGAAAAAATGAATAAATGTATGAATTTCTCTTAAAAGTATTTGCTGGTCCAATATTTGTGTTCCAAAATATTTGAACTAAAATGCAATGATCAAACATGCCCTCAGACAGTTTTTAAAACTGTACGCAAAATTATTTCTCCTCTTTTGGGGTAGATGAAATTCGTGGAGTCTTTTTGAATAGTTGGAGGGACATTTACTGGGAGCTTAACACTTCATTCAGGACTCGATAAGCGGACATTCCCGCCGAAAACTGCCATTTCAGGTGTGGAGGAAAATTTAATTACGCCTCGGCCCAGTTCCCTTTTGGCTGCTGTGAAAAATGCAATTAACCTTCCAAGTGCGCAGAGAGAATTTCGCTGGGTGGCGAATTTCCCCCTTCCCCTCGAAAAACTTTTACTTCTCATTCTGTGGAACATTCCTTGGAACTGAATTCCCCGCACTGATTGGCCAAATAATTAGTTTCCGACCGCCATTTTTTATTTTTTAGGGATTTTTTTCTCCTCCGCTGAAATCCGACGCTCTCGATACTTTAAAAATTAGCCCCTTCGCCAGAGACGTAATGAATTACTTGTGACAGCGGCAAATTAAAACGCCCTTCTCTTATTTGCTTGTTATTATTGATTTCTCCCACACGCGCTGCGAGATTAAATTTTTATTATCAGTTGGTTCTAGTTTTTCACTCGGGTGTTTTTTCGGGATGTAATTTCGTTGGGGGAAAAAAGTGCCCCGCAATCGCGTTATGTTTTGTAGTAATTGTGGCGTGGGGTTCTTGCAGAGTTTAGCGTCTCGGGAGATCTCGTTTCCTTTAATCGAGTGTGTGTGCCCGACAGGCAATTAGGAATGGGGAAATTGGAGGTGTGGGTGCTCTTGTTGGATGTCCATCAAGTTTTGTTCTTTGGAGTTGGGAGATTTGAAAGATAGGGTGGATCAAACGGTTTATTATAGTTTTAAAGGTCAAAAGAAGTATTGAAAAAATCACGTTTCATGTTTGATTGTAAGTATAATATCGAATTTTGATACCTTGGAAAACATTATAAGCTACAGTAAATAGATAGGAAGAAATCGATGAAAAATTTAACTTTTTCTTAATTGTATAAATTTTCTAAAAATTAAGTTACAAATGACAAAATGTTATAAAAAAACAGTATAAAAACATTAGAGTTGTATTTGTATTGGTAATTTAAATTTATTTTAACCGCCAAAATATATTAAAGTTTTAATAAGGAAGTTCAATCCTCTCAATCGTTTTAAAATTAAGTGTTTTCTCTCTTTTGTTTTCAACTAAATCTTTAGAATAGGTGTAGGGTTTTCTACTTCATTTGTTTTTTTTTTCTTTCCCTCTCTAAAGAAATGTTGTTTCTTAATTGTTGTTAAAATATTTTTGCTAAAAATGTTGATATTGGATTTGAATTTTGTTTTTAAAAGTTAGCTGCAAATATGGGTGCTTTTACAGCACTGACGCTTTATTTGCTGAAAATTCAGTGTAAACTCGAAAATTTATTTACTCTTTGGAGTTTTCGAAACCTCTGAATATTTTAGTCAGTATAAACAGTTTAGAAGTTTAAAAAAACGGTAAAGAAGATTTCTGCACAATTGTAATGTAATCTCGATTTGCTATCATCAAGGTTGAACATACTGTTGGAATAATTACAAGATTTAATTCACAGAGCTATCTTGTCTACAGAGTTTCAGGAAATATTCATTTTAAAATGCTAGTATTAATATTTTAAATAACAGCAAATAACGTTATTTCAAACCTATTATTATTATTCCTTTTTAAATATTTACAGGTCCTATAACCACACGATCAACTTTACCCCTTTCATAATCCTGTACCGTAATACACCGTAATTGCCTCTCAATAAACAATTTATATTCAAAGGGAGTGTTTGAGTTTAAGAGGCAATTGGATAGGCTGCGGGAATTGGGGAATTCATAATCATAGGACCAGCCTTGTTGGGCTTTAAGCCTTTAGCTGGTCGTCAGTCTTTGTATTTGTATTTGTAAAATATGACACTGATTCAATTGATTTCATTTCACGAGAGCTTTCTAAATAGTCTTCGCATCTCCAACACCAACATCCGATAAATTCCCGCATTGAATTCTCTATTTACAGCTCCAGTCACCCTTCCATCGAGCCAGAACGATAGATATTAGTTGAGTCGTAATGTGGCATCCATCCGTCCCATTTCTTTCGGAATTCAACTATTCGCTAACGATTCGAGGGTCTTTTGAAGGACCACGTGTTGCTATATACCCGCCTCTTTCGGAATCATTAGTTTTCCAGTCGGCCCTAATGAAGTGTCTGTCCGTAGAAACTGAAAGGCTCATTTACAGCCATCGATTTTTAAGATCGGTTTCCCGGGATGTAGGGCTGACCCGGGCGTAATTTGCACTCTGGGAATGCCCGTTTCCCATATTCGATATGGATCGTCCGTTTTGTTTGAAGATCATTTCAAAGTGAACCCCAATATTGTCAAGTGGTGTTGTGAACTCTTGTATATTCGACTCTTAAATTTGAAGATTTTCGATATTATTCTGGCCCTTTGATGTTTTCAAATAGTAATGTCTCCTCGGGTGTGTTTTTCAGGATTAATTTATCTGACGCAACTCTACTAATAATTATAATATCCCATTATTAATTTGCTACTTATAAATTACAAAGTGGTCATAGTATTTACCATTTCATGTTGGTATTTGGTTAAATTTAATAATGTTTCTCGGTGATAAATGTAATCAACTTTTAGTATCACGCAGCCACATTTTCTTTACTTTTTTTAATTATATTTTTCCATGCATTTTCCCAATCTTTAAATTTTTTTCTCTTTCTCATATATATCTTAACCTAATTTGTTTTAGTACTTACTAACTTAAACTTTTCGATACTTCTCATAACATTGTTTTTTTTTCTTGATACTCTTTTACCATTGCAGTTTAGTTTGCCGTGACTTTGAAAACTCAATAAACTTATATAGACTAAGGCAATGACTTAGCAATATGTCCGCAGCTGGAATAGCAATTCTTGTTATACCATGGTACTATAAGCGTTTGTAAATTTTGTCAAGCATCTCTTTACAAGAAAATCTAATTCTGAAAATTTAGTTTAACAGCAAAATTTTACACATTTAAATATGTAGTTTCAAAGTAGAAAAGCCTCAATTATGAGTGTAAGAACATAATTCTCTATGTTTTCAAT
Source organism: Tetragnatha montana (assembly GCA_963680715.1). Taxonomy (NCBI): domain Eukaryota; kingdom Metazoa; phylum Arthropoda; class Arachnida; order Araneae; family Tetragnathidae; genus Tetragnatha; species Tetragnatha montana. The sequence goes on from OY796681.1 coordinate 18,664,065, forward strand.
CCGAAGAAAAAAAATGTTAATTGAGTTTTGCATATTTTTTGGTCGAAGAAGAGTTATTTATTTTGGTTTTGGAACCATTGTAGAAATAAGTTTTGTTGACATTTCACTAAAACATGTAAAGAATTTCTCCAATATCATTTTTTGAAACATTTATAGCTGGTGTTAAAACCATGTCATTTTAAATTTGGGTCTCAATACAACTAACTATGTTTGAGTAAGAAAATTTATATTTACTTGGTAAAAAATGTTGCAACACTTTTTAAAGATGAATATCGGTTTGAAAATCCAATCCCTCCATCAAGTGATAGTCATCATCTCCTGGCTTCGAAAGCCGAAGGATAAACCTCATTTTATACTGTTCGACATCCAAGAAAAAAATAAAAAGTTTCCCTTAAAGATTTTAGTTTAAAAAGGCAATCGTTCTAAGAATAAAGATGCTTTTTATTAAAAGGTCAAAACTCTTCGATTTTAGGGATTTTTCTTTGCTCTGTAAGCTGAGATTCTTTGCGTTAACTGAAATAAAATCTTAAGTCTCATTTAAATAAATGAATAAAATTGTGCTCCCTTTCTTTAGTTTTCTTGAAAGTTCTTTTTTTTACATTCGTTGTATTTAATTCTTATTGTCTTCATTCCTTTTCGATCTTTTCTTACTGGATTTATTTTGGACGCTTTTTATGCACCACTGAAATATTCTCTTTTGTTAAGATAAGAACTCTAAAGAGTTGTGGAAATGAAAGAAACTTGTAAAAAGTTCAATCACCCTGTTGTTCTCTCTTATACTCGTGACTCGTATTTATAGCAAATTAAAAAGCAAAGGTCAGGACTTAAGCGGAATTATTGTTCATAGTAGATGGTTCGATTTTCATTTCTGTTCAAAACTATATATTATGTTAAAATCTTACCTCTTAAAATAGTATTTGAATGAATGTTATTGCCTCAAAATCGCTGTTTGCTTCATAAAGTGATAACCAGTCTGACATTTCCCAGTTTGGTTCTTCTGTCCATTAAATATTGCCAACTCATTTCGAAGTCTCTGCGAATATTATTAATTTCTATCTCTACCGAGAATAGGATTTTTTCACAGAATGTGTTTTAGCAGTCATTTCCTCCTTGCTGTCATAATGGTGAGAAAATGGATTTTTTATATTATATTTTATTCTTTCTACTAGAGTTTTCTACAATTGATTGACCGGATTAATTAAGTTCTTATAAGCAACGATTTCTACCTTTGTAATCTGCCGCACTTCAGTATATTTCTCGTCTCCCCAAAAATCCAAACCCAAGACCAGCGAAAAATTCTATGTTTGAAATGGGATTTATCATTTTTGTGGAAATCCCATTTCTGAGAATATATATTTTTTATGGTCGAAATGGAGCTTTCGGAAATCTATTTTGTCAGGACGAAATACCACAAACTCCTTTTTTTTTCTAGTTTCAAACTTCAAGAACTATTCAACCAATTCCCTTAGTTTCATTACTCTTTTAAGACTTGAAATGAGTGTCATAGAATTTTGGATGTTAAAAGTATTTAAAGCTAGAATATAAAAGTGGTTATTTTTCACCATTCGGGCTACAAAAATTTCAATCAACCCAAGACAATTGAAATTTTTGTGAACTTATTAAATGCGAAAGGCACTTAAGCTTTATTCTGCTGTATTTCGAATAAATTCAAACACCATAACTTTAAATTCATTTCAAAAATGATCTCCGTAGAAAAAAGTCCCTTAGATACCAATAAATTCGGCTTACTAATTTCTACGGATTCAATGTTTAGATAACGTCGAGAATATAAAGTTAAAAGTTTCATGCACAAAAGTTAAAGTTAAAAGTTTCATTAAACACATGTAAGAAGAGTTTAAATTCATCCCCCGACATTTATCATTCCTTCGAACCCTTTCGGAGCAAAGGTATTAACTAATTGTTTCGTGGAACTCCCCTCTCCAAAAATCTCGACCAAAAAATTGGAACCGAATTCTTTTCCGTCGCGTAAATTTTGGCGGGAAGAATTTCGTCGGAATGGATGATGGGAGAGTCCATTTTTCTCTCCGCTTTTCCAACGGGAGATCCAGCATTTATTTGTTGGGAACCTGGATAATATACGAATCTCCTTTTACGGAGTTACTTTTTCCCTGCATAAACAGCGGGAGAAAGAAACGATATTCTCCCAGCTTCAGTTTTTGCGTCGAGGATTGGATGTCTGGAGAGTTTCTAGGGCTGTATCGTGCGTGCGCTTTGGTTTTTACGTTTCGCCGACTCTGCGGATAAACGATGCGGAGAGCTCCGGTTTCGCTGGGCTGGATTTATCGGTTCAATTTTGAGGAGTGAGTCGGATCTAATTGATTTCCGAGTCTGCTTTGTTTTATTGGTTGCTGGGGGGTAATTCGGTGGTTGACTTGCTCTGATTTAAAAGTATTCTTTGATATATATATATATATATTTTTTTTTTATTAAATTTTTCAACCTTTACATCCAATGAAAGAGAGAGAGAGAGAAAAAAAAAAGCGACATTATATTGTTCACTATATTGTTTACTACTTTCCCAAAACTTTTTTTATTTGTGTAGTATTTTTTTATCCGGTAAGTTGTATTTTGTTGGGTAGATAATTTTTTTTTAATCAGATGTTTGGTTTGACTAAGAATGGTATTCTGTCAGTGTTTTTTAAACATAGTTGCCAAAGTTTAGTACTTTTCTTACAATCTAAATGATATATCCCATGTCCCCATGATATCCCCATGAGTCCATATCAATTAACTTTTCGGTGAAAGGGCACCATTCGTTTTTGGACATATTATAGCCAACCAAACGTCTAATTCTATTTCAATTTAGAAAAAAGTAGACTAGTATTCGTATAAGAAATGCTCGATAATTAAAAACTGTGATGTGGGGAAATAAAATTATTACTTTGCAGTTCTGAACTGGGTTAATGTTCCGTAATCGGGAACCATCGCCAAGGAAAGTCGCCAAACTTGGCGTTATTAAAAAATTATTAAAAAATATTATTGTTATTCAATATATATTTATTATTAAAATATATTATTAAAAAAATTATTAAAAAGAGTTATTAAAAAATATCGCCAAGTTGGCGATGGTTCCCGATTACGGAATCTTTTTCGAATTCCGTGATTGGAAAATATCATCCAGCAAGAATGCTAGTTTTATAAGAAGTTAGGACAAATTATTTTATTTTTTTAGTCAGAAAATTAGGATTAAAAAAAAATTACTTATTTTATGTTACCGCGAATACTTCGGTCTCCTTAGTATAGCTCGAAAGGTCAGTTCTGGAGCAAATTAACAAAGTGATAGTCCCTCACTAAAATTAGTTCACAGCCACCCTTCCTAAAGCACCATTTCCATTCGTCAATGTACACACCACCGACCTAAAGCAATCAATCCGACCCTAATTGGTAATCCAACTCTCCCGCGCAAATCGCGATCCGATTCGGTTCGAAAACTCACTTGACTCCGCCATTCGGATCACGCTGCAGTAGAAGCCGAGGGGAATCCCAAATGGCTGCAGAGATGTCTGTTTTTACAGGGCCTTAATTTCGGCAGTGTATCTTTGGTGTAATATGCGTATTTAATAAGCCTTTGGGAATTCTGAGTGAGTGTGAACAGGTTTTGAATAATATGGAAATGAGTGTATACGCTCTCTTGTGCGGTTTATTGCGTGCTGCTATTTTTAGACTTGTTTTTTGGTGCTTTAAAGTTACACTCTGCTTGAGGTTTTATGGGTTTGGAAGTCATTAAGGTTGCTCCTTGTGAATATGGTGTGATATATCGATTTATTTTTTGAAGTTCTGGAATTTTTTCTTGTTGAGGTGATTTTTTAAACGACTTAGTTCGAGATTATGATGATATGTTGTGGAAGATTTTTTTATGGATAATTTTTTTATTTGACGGGAAGAAAATTTTAGTTAAATTTGACTTAATGGTTGTTTTAGGTTTAAATCTCTCTTGGCACATCTGTAGGGAGCTTAGTGGGATTTCTCCTGCTTTATTTAAATTTAAGAGCGCTGAACTTTTATTCTGTGTGGTACTCTGTGTGTTACATAATATATTCTTTATCAGAATCTGTTTTAATGGATGCTATTTTGATTTGTATAATTTGAGTTCCAAGAAAGCTAATTAATTATTTTTTTAACATTTATGTGACAGTGTCCAGTCCAGTATTAGCGACTAGCTTTTGTTATTGGTTACTAGAAACACTCTCCTCTTCCAGTGATTCTCTAACTTTTAAGCAATAATAATCCGCGTTCTTTTCTCCTACGATCTTATTGTAGTCGCAATAAATTTTTATATTTCTTTTAAAAGATGGAAATGATGTGTTACTTTTGATTTCAAATGTCCTCAAATGAAAACATGCCTAAGTCATAACTAGTTGTTCTATTCTTACGAAAATTGCTTATGAGTTTTTGTGATTACACTAAGTTATATTATAGATATTATTTCCCCACCATGACCAAAACAGATGTTGGAATAATAGCATTTTCTACGGAAAAACGTATGGGCTTATACTAACTCCATTTGAACAACGAATAAATCCTTTTACTTACACCAAAAGCTCATTCCTGAAATATTGCTCCGGCTTATCCCCTTAACCTTGGAGAAAATCCAGTTTTTTCCCCCGAGCGATACATTATCAACCGGATCCCGTCCGGCATTTCCGGATCCTCCCTATACAGTTTTGACTCTGCGGGCGAATTAATATTGTAGCGTCGGCAGCGATGTCCGGCTAATCCCCTCCGTCCCGATTGCTGGATTCCGGGGAATTAATCACGGCCGGATCATCAAACGCTCGATTTCCAGGGGATTTGTACCGGGAGAGTGGTACACGGCCCGGCCCGGTAAGCCCTCTGCGAAGGGGGTAAGGGGGAGGAGGATCGTCCGGTCCCCCGGACCTCCGAGTGTTGGAGCAGAATGGTGGATTGATTAATTCAAAGGTAATTGCTGGTGGGTGGTTGCTTTGTATTTGGATGTAACTGAGAATGGAGAAAATTTGGGTAACCCTTAATATTAAATTTCCGATTGGTAGCAAAGTGGATTTTGAACCGGGTATAAGTTTTTTTATTTTTCCTGATTTGAATGGGTATGTCTTGTTAATACGTTTATATAACTTGGAAATTTTATAGGGTATTTTATTAGGTAAAGGGGACCCGATTGAGGCCACCAGAAGATGCTGAAATTCACAGTCCTCCCTTCAATGAGCTTTAATGTAATTTTTCGTACCTTTTTACTCTTGTTATTCACATTTATACAACCAAGCTTAGGTCGTATTCTCTGAATCCAAATTTATGTGAATCGTCAGTTTGTAAAAGGGAATAAGTCCCAAAACCAAGTTTTGAGAAAATCGGGGGGAGTTGACCTGTATAAGTAATAGAATTTTCGTTGTATAACCAAAAATTTTTACTGAAAATTCAGTACCCTATTTAGAAAACAGAGCAATCATCGAAGAAAAATATAAGGACATTAAAAAATATTTTACAGTTGAAAAAAGTTGATAGACTTATTTCTTTTTCAACTGAAGAAACATCTTAAAAACCACTCACATTTAAATTTTATTTCTGCTTAGTTCACAGCACAAAAGTGAGAAATAGAAAGATTAAGACAAATTAAATTCAAAATTATTATGAAACTGAGTCATTAAGGCAGTATCACTGAAGTAAGTGAACAAGGAGTCAAACATGCCCTGGGTAAAAACAAAAAGTTAAAAACACTTTTAAATTAAAAGCAAATTTTTTTTTATTTTGGCTTAGTTAACAACACAAAGAATGAGAAAAGAAAAAATAAAGTAACTAAAATTCCAAATTAAATTAAAAAATACATTGAATGGACATACATAGATTTCGCAAATTCAAGGGGCTATATCTGCCTATGGGGCTAGTTATTTTCCCCCTTTTTCTAAGTCAATTTGTTATTTTTTGGACTTATTCCCTATTTTAAACTGGCGATTCACGGTTATTCACTTTAAAAAAAAATATTCATTTTTGTTAAAGGTAATATAGGTCGCACGAGTCACTATCGAGTAATTCCTGTTGTACACTATTTTATAATCATTTTCATAACTTGTATAGTCTGATTTGGTAGGTTCAACCTTTGACCTTTTTAACGCCTCGTTATTTCTGTAGTACTTTTCTGATATTTCGTTTCAATTTTACTTTCTCACCGTTGAACGGGGTTCCAAATGGATTGTTATGAAATGACGCGGGGATTATAAAACATTTCGAGGCTCAGAAGCAAATATTTAATCAGAAAAGAGCTTACTTATGTTGAAGATTTCAAGTGTAATTTTCTCTTATACCTTGCTTATCTGAATTATTTCAATTTGTTTTCTATAATAAGATTCTAAAGAATAATTTCAGCTATTCGCTGTGAATCGTTTATGTCAAGTGTAATTTGGAATATTCCCCCTCTTAATTAAAATTAAATTACAGGATATAAATTGAAATTTCAATAAAAAGCTTTTAAGTGTGTTCAAATAAAACTTTCAATCAAGGTTTTCCCCCCTCCGTGTTCTTGAAGATTACTTGTAAAGAAAGTTTTTTTATTGATAAATTTTCTTCTCTTTAATTGTTTCTCATTTCTCACTAATTTAAAACTTTTTACCTGTCTTTGAATTAAGTTTCAAGATTTTTCTTTATAAAACGAATATTAAACTTTGAGAAGTACAATAATTTTCTTTTTCTTTTGTCGCATAACCAGCCTACGGCTAACCTCCAATGAAACAAAAGGCACTTGAAAAATTTCTCGAAAATGCTTGAAAAGCTCCCGAAAGAATCTGAAGAGTCCTTCCCCCCGCACGTTAAATGAAAGGACAGTTTTTAAACGTCATTTAAATCTCTTATTTGTTTGGAAAAAAAATGGAGTATTAAACGCAGAAAATCAAATAAACTAGATATGGGCAATTCCTTTAAAAATAATTAATGAAATTAAGTAAAATTTCTTTACTTATTTTCTTTGTTTCCCTTTTGTTATTCAATTTCTTTTCTTATAAGAAGTCACATCCCTTTCCGTTTTTCCGTAAAACAACACTGAGCTATTTATCAAATCTGCAGTTTTTTCCGGATGAGGAAACAATACTTTTTCCTGTCAAAAAAAGTGTCGTAAAAACAAGATAGCACTTAATTTTTTCCGGCGTGAGTAATTAGCTCCTAAGCGAACTGCCTCCCATCTTTTTCTCCTTTGGGGGAGGGAGAAGGAAATTTATTCTAATGTAATTATTTTCTTCATTTGGCCAACGTGGTGTTAATTACCATTACTTTTAAACTCGTTTTCTCTGGCTCCCGAAACTTATTGTATACCCTCCCTGTTTAGTTTTTCTGTTATCTTAATTATCAGACCAGTGTGCTGTTATTGCTACATTTTTTCTGGTCTTTATTTACTACGTCTCTTATGCTTTTTAATGATGTGCATTATCTGGATGTATTTATTCTAACTGGGGGCTCATTGCTCTGAAATTGATAGGAATAATAAAAAAATGCGTAGTACAGCGGGCTATGCTTTCGTAATTAACGTTTTAGTTATCTTCTCAGCGAAGTATGGATGATTGGAATACTTAAAGGTTTTTTTTTTCTTAAATGTTATGTGCAGTGATTTAAATATGAATGCAAAAAGAAAGTAATTTGAATTTTTTCCCCGAACTGTTTTTGGAATTAGTTGACAACAGTATATACCGTTTGTGTATAAATATTGATTTTGATTGTTTGTGTGTTCAAACACTCTATTTTTCATTAAAAAAAAGTAATTCAGAGTCATCGTGAATTTAAAAGGAGCTTTAAAAGTTCCGTTTTTAAAAACTTGTTTTCAGTGTATTCTGAGATTGGGTTTATCACTAAACTTTATGAAGATTCTTTCTAAAAAGAAATGTTCAGGAGTCGAATTCTAATCACGTCTATGAAAGTTTGATGTAGTTCAGTTTTATGTGGAGGAGGGTGGCTCTGCTTGCTATTGAAACAAAGAAAATTGATTATTTATTCTTAGTTTCTTTTGATCATAGTCAGAAAAACTCTTTCGACTGAAGAATATTATGCTACTCCTCTTCTTTCGCCCAAATAGTTTTCTTCTCCCTTGAAAACCCGAAAGTCCCATTTCGAATCCTCACCTAATTTGCTCTCCGGAGAAACTGCTCTGCCATTTCACTCGCATCACCCTATTTCACACCTTATGGAATCATCCTCATCCTACGCATTTTGTCCCCGCAAAATCGATACTTTGTTGGTTAACAGAATCGAATGCATTTAAATCGATCTAATCCTCCCGAATCGAAAAATAATCTATTAACTAACTAGTATACTAAGTTTAATTTCTGTAAAGATAGAATTTTTGCAGGCTAAGTATTAAGTAGAAATTTCTTTCCCTACTTAGCCGATACTTCAAAATATGGGCGTAATCATCAGCATAATATTAGGGAGGGGGCAAGCTGACTTCATTTAAGTGGGGTTGAGATCAATATTACTTCTAAGCCCTCCCGTCTCAGCTCCAAACAAAAATGTGAGTTTGAAGTACTTAACCCAGAAATTTTTTTGAATTTCGACCTTTAAAAGAAGAGTTTTAATGCCTTTTTGGACATGCATTTAACCCTACAATTTATAGATTTTGGGATCCACCACAGAAGTTAAAAATGTAACAGGTTCAAAATCGAGTACCTTACCTTCAATTGAGTAATCGAGTGTTACTTTCTCCAGTCAGTTGAAATAATCGATTTATCCATTCGATATTTTGAAGATCGATTTTTGCTGGGACGTAATGGAAAAGTAACATAAAAAAACCTCCCTCGTCTTTATTATTTCGTTAACGCTGCACCTGAATGGGCGCACTGGTTTCTATCGCTCCCCAAAAATGGATCCCTCCTCTCGCAGTTGTCGTCTCCCGAGAGCGCCCAAAACTTCGCATATCACCACCAGATTACCTGTGCCTGATGGTACTAGCGCCTGATTTATTTCGCGGGGTCTACCCCTGAATGGGCGCACATAACAGGTTGCTATCTCGCCAGGGCAAAATGGGATGTCGATGCAAATCGCGAAGTCTCGGAATGTTTTTTGCGGAATGGGTTTTCGGCGGCTTTTTCTCCAATTGAATTATATCTGGGATGTGTGGTGTTACTGCAGTTAGTTCGATCTTTTTTGCTTCCTGCCTTGCCAATTATTCCGTGAAATAGAGGCTGTTGTTATTCGTTTTTGAAGCGAATGCTTTTTTTTTTCAAAACTTATGAGCTCAGTCTCGATGGAGGATGTCATCAGTGATTCTTTTCCATTTCTGATGCTTTCGTTGCGCTTTTCTGTTATTGTTATCAATAGCAATTGAAAAATACTATTTTCCAAGTTCCCTGTATGTATGTCTTTAAAATAAGAAGTACTTATTTTTTAAAAAGTTATTTTGAGTTTTTTCTCAGTTTTAATGGCGATATATGATTAAATATTTCGTATTTACAAAAAAAAGAAATTTATTTTATTTATAGTGCAATAAAATGGTATTTATGAAACAACTTGCTATCATAAATATTAAAAGTTATTTTTACAATACATGTATCTATTGACATTGATACTACCATAAAAATTCAACGTCTATTTGCAGTACATTTAGTATATCTCAAAAATAAAGACATCCATCATTCAAATTAACATACCTCACTTTAACTCTGAAACTCTGACATATTCTGAGTACAGGATATGCTTGAATATGAGTAATTTTGTCTCAATACTAAGAATCCAGTTTTAACATGACTTTTCACGACTGACGCTAACCACTGGTTGTCCTTTACCTCTTTTGTTTTATTGAAATTCTTTGGTAATGTTTGAGTCTGCGGGACACTTGTCACACCCGACCCATCAACCAGTTCCGTGCGAGCTAGCTCGACATCACAATCGCTCTTTCCCGAATTCTTCCCTCCCAAACAATCGAATCCCTCCCCTTTTCCGTCCATCTCCTGAAAAGAGCCGTTCCCATTGCGTATTCCCATGCGCTCGGCGTCAGCGCTTTTTCGCATGCAAATTCGCACCGTGTGCGTGCCGGCCCACGCACACGATTGTTGCATCAAACGTCGCGTCGGTCGTTTTCCAAAAGGCCATCGGTGTTTGAGCAAGCCGGCCGTTAAGCGGATGTTATGGGGCTTTGAAATAGATTCAGAGTGTGGGAGGGAATGGTTTTTATGTGTCGGGATTTGTTTAGGTGAGCTGTGGTAAAGTGCATCTCGGTTTTGTTCGGCTGTATCACTTGGGAAGGGAATGCGTCCTAAAGGCCTTGCAGTGCTGCAATAGCTATGAGGGCTGGGCTCTGTTTTGGACAGAGATTCCAATCATACCGCATTTTCGCCTTCTTAATTCTGGTATTTCAAAAATTGATAGAAAAATAACGGAAGCTGGGAAAATTACGTTTAAAAGTTGGTAAATACTCGTACCTTAAAAATCTGAAACATGAGAAAAATTTGAAAATATTTTGTGGGTTTTAGTACTTTTATTCCATTTTCTGCTACTCGTTTTTTTTACCAATTGCTATTAAAAATGTTTTCTATTTAAATTAAAAAGTTTATCAAAATCGTTGCATTTTTATGATTTTTAAGATTTATTCACTGTTTTATTACATTGTTTGAAAATTTCCTTAGCCTCACTATTAAAGTCTGCTTTTCATCATGTGTTGGAGAAACTATAATTTAAGGATGGGATAATGTTGTTTGATTACGAATGATAATAACTATGCATCTCTGCGAGAAGTATTGGTAGGGGAGAGTGGGGATGAATGGGACAAATTTCACATTTTGATTAATATTTCCAAAATTAAATATTTTTTAGTTCTGTAACAACTTGCATACCAATATTTCAAATGTTATTTACTTATATTTACTTGTATTCAATCATTTAACCATCCTTATTAATAGCAATAATAGTTTTTATGAGTGCATGTATTTTGTCCCATTCTCATTCATCCCCGTGATGGGGATGAATGGGACACGAGTGGGGATGAATGGGACAGTTAAAAAAAGGTAAGAAATTTTCCAAATAACAAAGTTATTATTGATATTGCACATTGTTTAACATTTTAAAGGAACAACACATTTAATTTTTCCAAAGAAAAAAAAATAAAATGGCATTTAAAGCGGAAAAAACAGCCTAATTTATTTAACTCCATGTCTAGTAAAATTAACAAAAACTGAAGCAAGTTCTTTTGTTCTTTCAGTTCAATGGGCGAGGCTTAATGTTATTTCTATTACATCTACTCGCTCATGGGTTTGTAGTGCAAATAGATAATTTTTATTGTCTGGCAAAACCCTCCAGAAGCCATTTTTTTTCCTGCGGTTACACTTTCTGGCAATTCTGAAGGAAATTTTCTTAAAAAATGAGCCTAAAAATCAACCTAGATTGAATAATTGTTTAACAATAACATATTTGAGATGAAAGTTGCAATTATTTGCTCATTAAAAAGTTGCATATTTCCACATTAAGAAGTTGCATGTTTGAAATTTAAGAAGTTGCATATTTACTCATAAGTTTGAAACATAAAACATAAATTTTTGCACCCAACTTTAGTTACCTTATCAGAAATTACCAAAATGAGTTTAATATACCCAGATATTGATAGAAAGTTTTAAAACCAGGAAATGAAGGAAAGATGGAACTGTCCCATTCATCCCCACAGCTCTTGTCCCATTCATCCCCATACCCACTTTTTAAAAAAAAAAAAACTAAAATTTGGCTAGGAAAATAACCATGAATTTTCTCCATTCAAATTGTAAACTACACTAATATAAGTACATTTTCAACACACAGTAAAATATGTAGCTTTAGTTAAATTATTTTTAAGTAACTTCTTATAGAAGTAAAACAAAAAAAGTTACTTTAAGTATGGGAAAACGCATTTAGTGGTCTAATTTATTCAAGAATAGAAGCTGATGTTAATAAACACATTTGTTAAATAGGATATGTACTACTATCCTCTGGGTGAAATATCAAAAATTTAAAGTGAAGTTAAGGTATAAAAAATTGAGCTGTCCCGTTCATCCCCTGTCCCATTAATCCCCACTCTCCCCTACCTTTTATTTCTGCCCTAAGGTCAATACACCGAAGAGAAGATAGACCCAATCGTGTAAAAGGAAAATATAACTACTTCTTATTTTAAATTTTATAGAATAATGTCTCTTTGAATTCCTGTAGAATGTCCTTTTTTTTTAAATCCCCCCTTCTTGTTATAACTTTTTTTTCTAGATAATTCGTGCAATTTCGCTTACAACTTGGAGCTAATCAGAGATATCTAGAGAAAAGGCTGTACCCATAATTTTCGTGGGCGTGAGCTCCATTCACAAGATCCCCTCTCTCCAAAAACCATCAATGATGCATCCATCCCTATGACTCTACTTGCCCTATCTCTTCCCCTAATTAGCTTTCCCCTTTCTTTTCAATTCACTTACTTAATCCACTCCTGCGTTTTTTTTATACTCTTCAAGCCCCGGGTTTTATCCCTTGATGAGATAATAAATAGGGAGGCCATTTGAGGTTGGCCCACTTTTCCCGCCACTTGGCGACTCCTCTCACGAACCCCTTTGGAACAAAAATGCAAAAGGTAATGCATATTTATGACCATAAGGCGCTTTTAGGCAGGTGTTGGTTCGAAGAGAGTACTTTGCGAGAAATTTCTTCAGGGGAAGGCTTCTCGAGTTTTATATAACGGAGTAATTACTGTTGAGGGTGCTTTGGGTATTTATTCCGGCTTATTATTGTTATTTTTTGTGGCTCTCGCTGTAGGGCTGGTATTTGGTTAGTTTTTTTTTCTCTTTCGAAATTTGCTTTTCGAGGAGGGTGGTTATGTTAAGTGAATTTGAGTATCGCGTGCTTGGATTCGTGAGTGTGCTATTATGTTATTTAGGGACTTCTTTTTTTAGTGCTTATGTCACTTTCTTATGTTTGTTCTCCACAGTTAACTTTTATTAAAGAATCTAGTGAGTTTCTATTATTTGAAGAATAGTTGAGTTGATTAGTATGTAAATTAACTATAATTAGTGATTATTATTATAATTAGTATTATAATTAGTGAGATTAGTTGCAAATCTGTACTTAAAATGCATGGATACAGGTTCGTCTTTAGGGAATCTGCACTGTGTGCGGGGAAAGAGTTTTTCAATGCAAAATTTACAAGACCTGCCTCTTTGCTGAGCAATATTCACGAATAAATGGGAATAAATAAATATATATTTGTTCCCAATGCAATAAATTCATGTCTATATCATTATTGCACATTGCTCTTCTCATGATTGCTCACTCTCGCACATTTTACCCAAAATCTTAAAAATAAATAAAAGCAATAAAAACCCGTCTGGGGGGGGTCGGTACGATACTTTTAATATTCCCAAGAAACTTCATAAGTAAGCACCACTGGGCATTTTCCCATCGCAATTGAGCTCAAATTCTCTACCCTCCACCGCTCTGGGAACTTTTTTCCCCCTCTCTAAGCATCCCACGATGTTGATGAATGAGGGCAGCAACTTTCCCTCTCTCTCCCAAATAATAATTAGCCCTTTTGCAAACAACTCTGGCGAATGATCCGCAGCGCCGCCACCGCCGCCTCCGCGCCAGTGCTCGGCCGACCCGCGGGCGGAGCGGACTGCTGGAGTGCGTCGCCAGCAGCGCACCTGTGCGACGGACATCGCGTGCTCTTCCCGTGACAAGTCTCTTTTTTTTTTCTTTTTCTTTTGTATCTGCTCTCGCTCGATAGCTTGTTGGAAATCCATACCCGTGTCAGTTCTGTGCTGCGGAGGGAGGAACGAGTGCTCGTGTGGAAAAAATGCTGTGAATATTTGTAGCGAGGGTTGTGAATGACTCGTGTGTAGGTTTGTTGGATGGCGGGTTCTGTGGAAACGTTCGTTTTCTCTCTCTCGAGAAAGAGTGTCGGCTCAATTTCAAGTTAATTAATATCCGGCTGCTCGAGAAGAATGTTTCTGGTGCGTTTTGTAAGAAGATGTGGAAAAATGTTTTCTTTTAAGGGTGTGATGTGATTGTGCTGTTGATTCAAGTTTACGCAATATATAGTGTTGTTTTCTTCGTCAAAGAGTATTTTTTAACCAATCAGAGAGTGATAAAGCTGGAGTTTTTCTGAAAAAAAATTTAAGTATTGGATATGTTTCTATAGCTCTCCTTTGGGAGATAGTGATCCATGAATATTAACATATTAGAATAATACATTTCTGATGGGTCGCTGAATGCTCCCTCATAAATTTAGAATTAATGTGTGCAGAAAATGATAACAGATCCCTAATTTTCTCTGGCATGCGATCGGTCTATAGATTTCTCCGAGTGCTATCTTGAATAAAGTGTCCCGTATGGAATTCGACCTGTCCAAAGTTTCCTCATATACTCATTTGATTTATGAATAATTGTCACAGCGAGATTGCACAGTGGGCTATCTAACTCGAATCTCCGCACCATTTGGATGTCATCCTTCTGAAAGATAAAACGGATGGAGTCCCGTTATCGAACGCCGGGATTAATTGCATTTCATCCTGGGATACCTCGTTTCTCGTGTTCCAAAATTAATTTCACGAAGTGAATTGTCGAGACTCGGGAAATGCATAGAATTATTATCACCATCCAACGTGCATCTCGCGTGCTGACAACGAAGTGAAGTTTAGGGCATCGGATATATCATGTGGTCCGATTCGATATCGTTTTTCTCCTACGATAATTTCATCACATAATTAGTTTTTCGGAAATTTCCACAAATAACTATTCCTCTGCGACTACAAGAGCATGCTGGTGGTGCGGTTTCTTCTGAGCACGTATGGCCGGTGGCCGGACGCTCGGGATGACCTCTGCGCGTAGAGGCATGCTGTGGCTGCCGGAAGAATGTGCTCGCTGTGTCCTCTGAAGAAGAGACAAACCAAAATGGTGCGCTTTGATTCTTACGTGGATACCATTTCGTATCTGGAGTATGCCAGTACCTGTAAGGTAAGAAAATCTTTGAAAGGCCCAAATCTATCCTGCTCTGTAATAGAATGCCCAAATCTATTCTGTAATAGAATATTTTATCACTTAAAGTCCATCATAATATTACTTGGTTTACCCAACATTTTAGGAGGCGGGAAAAAACTGTAGTAATATTTTACGTACACTTCTCTGCGTACATGGATTCCGAAACTTGCTGCAGCAGCAATTCGATTTTTTTGTTCTCAAAACTGTCTATTTTAGGTGATCCGGCATCTTGTTGATGGATGCATAATTTGTAACTATAATGATGTGGGTCGGACAATTTTTCAAACAATTTTCCACTATGTTTTTCAGGAAAACTTATTTTTTTAAAAAATTAATATCAAGTGGGAAATTTTTTAGTGCCCCCTCATGATGACTGAAAATTAATCACATTTCAAAAAAATTTTGCGGTGGACTCTCAGCTCCTCCTTTTGAACATGCGGTGGTATATCAATTTATCTGAGTGACAAAATTTCTACGATAATTTATAAACAATTGTTCTATAAATATGTAACGAATAACTCAAAAGTGCCCTAAAAATCCATTTAAACGGCCCTGAAAGAGCCCTATGAAGGACCTATTCTTGGTTTTGCTGAGAGAGTGGCACTGTATACTGGCTCCTCTCCTCATGTAAACAGCACTAGATTGGGCTAAACGCTATACAATTATTCTGATCTCATTCAGTCATAATGGGTTACAAGACAAGAATAAATTAAATGTGTGTAATCATTTTGTTTAGGTCTTCAAAGGCAATTATTATGTTCTTAATTTTGCTTTATTAATTATTTAAATTTTGTAATAATTTTTTTATTTGAAAGGGAAACTAAAAGAAATCTCGTTTTGGTTTACTTGTTGCTTGTTGTAAAAGAAAGTTTTATTTTACTCTGTTTTATTAATTTAGTGGCTAAATTTTTCGGAAAACCCACATCTCTATTTGTAACAGCTAAAAATTCAGCAGGATGTAACCTTAAGCAATAGTTTTCCTTTAAATTGCATTTATTTCTATATTGTAATGTTCTAATTATTAAAAAAACTCAGGATTTTATTTTAATGATTGTAATTACTAAATAAAAATTGAAAACGAAAACCGTCCCCTTCCAAAAAACAAACATGTTAATTAATAAAGCCAATTATTATAAAGCTATTCCAAAAAATGCCGCTTCTCACTTTAAAAAGCACAATTAAGAACACCTTCATACTCTGCCACTTAAGGTTCTGCGTCAAATTGCTCATTTTCTAAAGCACCCAATTCTGTTCTAGAAATTCCCGGCTTTTTAAAACTCTGGTGGCGAAGAAAACGCGTTTCTTTTATTAATCCCCACTTCTTAACGTTCCGGCCATTAGGCCCCCGTTTGCAGCTCCATTGTTCCTTTTCTCCCAAAAACGTAATGCGCTTTCTTCGGCGTGCGTAATACGCCGAAAAAGGATTTTTGATGAAATTGGAGACGGCGGTTTTCTCTCTCTCTCCTTTCTCCACCCGACATTTTTTTTATTCGCCCATCTTCATAAGAAGCAAAATTTCATAATTAGCCTTTTTTGAAAGTAAAGAGGATTAGAAGCTTTTCGCTTTTCCGGAGTCGCCTTCTTTTTCCACCTCGTTTTACCCAGGAAATGGGATTTAATGACTGCGATGTAAGAAGTCGCCGGGAAAACGTGATACTGAGCGGTGTTCGTTTTGGGAAATGAGGTGTTTTGATTTTTCAAAGGCTGCTTTTTCTCTGTTGAGGACATTTTTTGGTGTCGGTTGCGTATTGGACAAAGCCCTTGCGATGAATTAGGGTTGTTGAAATAATTGTGTGATGGCGCTTATTTTCAGGCTTGTTTCAAAGTGAGTTGGCTTGTGCTTTGCGATTCTAATCTTATTCATCACCGTTCTATTCATGAACATGTGTTAAATGTCATGTGTTAAATGTAAAGTTGATTTTTCTGACTCCGGAACTGAGCAGGTGAAATGGGATGGAATGAAAAGCATTAAATATCTCCCTTTAAAAATGGGTTCATTTGGAAAAACTCTGCATTTGTTTTAAATATTGGGTATCTTAAATGCTCTAAAATTATCTACAATGGTTTGCCTTCATCAATCGCTGCTGTTTTTTCTTATTTTACTTAAAATATCAATCAAAAAGACTTCTCTTTCTGGAGTCCCTATTTTCTAACTGAGTTTTTGAGGACACTACTGGGAGGTAATCCTACTTCTGTGTTAAATTTCTTTTAATTTAATTTCTCACAGTTTTAGATGCGGTCTAAGTAACTTTGATATTCGAAAAGAGGAACTTCCGCAGAGAATTCTACTTTTTTTATAAAAAAAAACCCAGAAAAACAAATCGAATCAACATGCTCGAAAACCTGCATCGTTCCCAAAATGCTAGATGCAGCCAGGCACACCTGCCTTATTTAATGGTTTCCCTGGGTCGTCTTTCGCTGGAAGAGACATCGATGAATAAACTACACGAGGCCACGATAAAAACAATGGCATACCGAATTTGTCACCCGTTCATGTATTGAAACAATGGACTGTCGAATCGATTCCGCTCGCCGATAAACGGGATCCGATTGATTCGTTTTTATCTACCTCTCGAAATGTCACCGAGTCCATTGGCTTGGTGGCCATAGCAACATGTCCATCCATCACATATGCTCGTGTGATGGATGTCGCCAATAGACGGCAGCAGCGTCATTTGTCAGCCCTCGCGATCAGAAACAGAATCGAACTTTCGGATGAGTGATGCCTCGTTGAGTTGGTGACGTTAAACTGGGGATTCAATAGGAATATGGATGTAAGGTGGGTTTGGGGGGGGATTTTTGGGCGTTGGATTTTTTTTTTTTTTGCTTGGAAGTATGGGATTGGAGGAATATGGTGTTTTGCGTTGTGTTCTATATTTACACGCTTGATTATTGCTATTGTGGTCCTTGTACTATGAAATTCTGTATAAACAAAATAATCATACTGTTAATTAGAAACGTATTTTCCTTTTTATATATGCTACATTGCTGAAGGATGACTTGTGGTAGAAATTATACTGTTTTAAATAGGATTTTTAATAGTAGAAACTTGCATTTGCCTTCAAAAACTAAATCGTTACTTTTCTGTGTATCAATTAATGAAATTTGGTTGGCCATTGACTCGCGTTGGAGTTTTTCAAAAATAAAACGACTTCGCAAACAATCTAATTGGCACTAAATAACGAGTTTGACAAGAACACTTTAAAACAAAACAAAAAAAAATTGATGAGCTCAGTAAAATCTTTGGCGATTGATTTTTGGGATGCAAATAATACGTAAGTACCATACTAATCTTTTTAATCTGAATCTTTGTTTGTACCTAATTTTTGGAAGGAACCACAATCACACTCCCTGAAGCAAAAAAAAAACGTATTAAAGAAATAGGTAAATATTTTTTTTTATATGACCTCGAAATGTTAGGTTAGTTACCTTTTTCTAAAAAGGGGAAGAAAAAAAATGTTGAGTGCAATAAAAAAATATTTTTTACTACTAGATTTTTGTATTACACTATTTCGTGATAGAGATGAATGGCACTCTTAATGCATTTTATTGAAAAACAGTGTAGCAATGGGCCAAGCCACGGCTTGGCCAAGCAAACGTGAGCCAAACAAACAAATTAAATGCACTCGAATTGTGATAGACGGAACCAAAATTAGTTTCTATAAGCAGAGGAATTACTCATTGACTATGTTCACAAATGTTCAGTTATCGTACGAAAAATATTTTTTTTTCTCCTAGTTGTTTCTATTACTCCATTCAAACGCATAGCTTTAGATTCCCAACTGTATTGATGATTAAACTGAAGTAAATACAATTATAACAAAGAGCTATTCATTCAATGTAAAGCGTAATATTTAGTAACAACATAATTAGTTTATTTGTCTTATTAATCTAGTTCCCCTAGGCAAGTCATTGTTTGCCTCACCACTTAAATCCTTGATTTGCATCTATGTGAAGTGAAGTGTCCTTCATGTAGCTTGTAATGTACTGTCAGAAAGGAGTTTTAAGTTGACACTTAATGTACGTTTTCCCATTTGTTCCACGATGATTACTTTCACTTCGTTCTATTGAGTGCCATTCGTCGAGGTATTTTCCGTCGCTATCTTCTTTTGTCGGTTCGGCAGTTGTCATGCATTTATTTCCCCTTTTCTTTCTTTCTCTCTTTTTTTGTTATGTCTTGTCCCATTCTGTTACTATGGCTGCCTTGAGATCCCAGGGAAGAGAAGTGTAGTTAATAACGTGTGCTAACACAATTATAGTAGTCTGAAGAAGACAACGTGATTAATTGGTTTGGTTTTCTCGATGTATCTGTGAATGTTCTTTTTGCTGGTATATAGTTAATGCTTTTGACTAGTATAATAGATAGGTTTTTCCTGTACGTCTTTTTGTATTGTTCTGAAGGCGTTCATGAAATTGATTATTATTCTGTGAAGGATAGTGTAGGAAGCGTTCAAAGAATACTTCATGTTTTCCACACATTTTAGCTATTTACCTAATAACCTATAACAAATAGGTATCTTAATAAATTGTACAAAAAGCGCCCACTCTTCTAAATATTCTATTTAAAATATAATATATTCGTTCTTTTGAATGAATGGCATGCTTAATTATTTATTTTTATGCACTTTGTAACTCTACATTTCTATTATGAATGAGAAATTATGTACATAAATAACAGTTTGCATATGAAGGAAATATTTCATTTTTAGTAACCAACGAAAATCTTACTCATAAGCTCTTTAAATATAATATCAAATAATAACTAATTGAAAATTTATGGACTCTTGTTTACTCCTTTAAAAAAGTGCCTAAATCTCCTTCGTGCAATTCGAGTTCACTTAAGTTAAAAATTCTATAATAACTGTTGTATAGGGCATCAAACATTTAGTTTCAGGGCAATTGTAAAATTTTGAACATTCCTGATATAAGATGCAATATTAATACCATAATTAATTCCTTTCTCCTCTTTTAAAAAATACACAATTTTCCTATTTCCTCACTTAAGCTTCACATTTTATAGACATTAGTTACAATAAAAGATCCCTAGATGAACAACCCAAACCTTTGTCCGCACTAATTGCTTAACTTCAGACGCTCATTGTCAGTGGCATTTTGTTGTGCGTGATCGTTCAAGGGAGCCAACACCCTCCTCTCAAATCATCCTTTATCTTCCCTGGCTGATTTATGTGCGAGACAAAACAACAGAGTCAGGGCGGAAACAGACCAACATTGTTATCCGGTTTGTTTTTATCATCTTCTCCATCCAGTCGAAATTCTGCTCCTCTCGAGATACTCTTCCTCCTCCTCCTTGTCCAGCGAGACTTGGATCTTTCTGGGTTGATTTATAGTTCCCTGTGTGGTCGTACCTCTTTTTTTTTTTTAATCCAGGGAGTGATGAATCGAGGGGGGCTGAATTTGACTTATCTTTTGGTGAAAGATCGCCTGGGAGTGTGAAATTTCCGAGTTGTGATTTCGGGCCGATTGTAAATCTTCTCTGTTGAACGATCTAGCTTTGTGTTTTTGGAATGGAGACAAGATGTGCTTTTTTGTTTTCACCTTTGAAGTGTTGGGTGATGGGGAGGCTGAATTTATGGCCAGCCCTTTGACTCTTCCAGTCGTAGTTCAATTCGGTAAGTGAAGAATACCAGTAGCTAGTGTCTTGAACTCGGGCATGTGATTTATTCCTTGTTTGAAAACATTTTCTTTTCTGATTATATGTGTCTTAGTTGTCATCTTTTATAATTAATGGTTTTAGTACCTTAGCAAGGACAAATCTTAATGCATTGTTATTGTCCATCATTCGTACTTAATACTTCAACCGAATACTCAAACAAGATCAGAGCTTCACTTATTTTTTTCACTTCTTTAGGTTGTTTGATAGCATTTTTCAATTTTTTTTTTGGGGGGGGGGGGAAATAACCAATACAGAAAAATTACAAAATTTGATCAGGTATTCCTTCAACAGAGGAGAGAGATATCCTGAAAACAATTAATTAATTAGTATTGATTTAAAAGCAGGATTCTTAGAGTCTAGAGTAATTTGTTGATCACAAAACTTTTACCATTACTCTTTATCACCAAGACAACAAATCTGCCTACCTTGTAATATTTTCTTGTGGTTTCTAGCGAAGTGGTTTTGTTCTTTTCCTTTTTAATTCATCTTCCCTTATCAATAATGAACGAAAAACTCCTCGTGAGATCCATACGTGCCGAGCACCCAACCCTTTCATTTTCATAAAACGCCAGATATCAGATGCTCCACCATCGATATCGTAACACTACCCCTTCCCGAAAACTAACAAACAACAAGGCAAGAACACACCCCTCAGCTGTTCGCATTCATCTCCTTTATTGATGACGCTTTTTCATCTTATCCACCTCCGAGATTAAGGTACAAAAAAAAAGGCTTAACAACACACCTCTGCCGTCATCGATTCGGCCGATAACGGGGGATCTATTATCCGCAGCCGGTGCCACCGGCCCTCCTCCGCCGTGTCCGTGCAGACTCCGTTGGGAAATAGGGAATGGGATTTTATATGTGATGTGTGTACGGCGATAAATAAAGTATGGCTGCCGGGGGTTTTTTGATGTCGGTGTTTGAGGCGGGGTTTATGGCTATGTCCTGTGGGCGGTTTGCTGTCGATTCAATGGGTAGTCAAGTTTGAATGTTGGCCGATTGGATTTTATCCGTATTTTTTTTTATGCCAACTCTCCAGATTCTTCCGAGGGAGCTCCCTCGAATTTCGACGAGGTTTTTTAGCCTTCGTATTACTTTTCTGCACAATTTTCGATGATGTCGTGAAAATACCGGTCAATGTAAAAATCGGTCAGTAAAATCCGATCAAAAATCGTAATATATTTGTTTTTTGATTGACCGTTTTTTTTTTCGTATAACCGTTTCGATACGATAAGAATGGAAGATTTCACCCATGAATTCAAGCTATGTCTCGTGGCTTCGTGCCAATTTGCGACAAAGGGAAGAGACACCCCGCCTGTCCTTGGCCAAGCTTTCAGCATTGAACTAAACAAAGGGTTTTCGCATTGAGAAAACGACGGCCCCCATAAATAAAATTTTCCCTTTTTGATTTGTTTGGATTCAGTGGAAAAATCACCATTGATTTAGGTCAGCGTTTTTTCAACTTTTCCAACCCTCTACTCCTCGAAAGAATTTTATCTTTGATAGTAACTAATATTTAATATTTCTTTAAGATTAGAAATTTTTGAAATGGGCTTATATTTTATCCTAACGCAAGAATAAATAAAGTTAAAAGTTGCTTCAAAATGTCTATCTATTTATGCCTTAACAATAACCTTTAAGCGTTCCCTTGTAAACCTTTTAAGGAGCGACTTTGATGACTCTGATAGTTCCTGTTTAAGCCAATCTTTCCAAGCATAGCTCCTCCTACTCCGACGCTGCTTCACTAGTTAAACCGAAGCAGATATTCTGAAATACGAATTGGGATGTTGGTGAACTAACAGCTAACTGTCCCAATCACACTTATTTCTCTGCCCTAAATAACAAACCCGTCGGGTGCTGTAACATTCATCACATGTATCAACCAATCTTAATGCTAACTAAGCATGAGCAGTATTCTCTCCATGCACCATCGGAAAAACTGGGCCGCTCCTCTTAATTTCTCCATCACTGCCGCCCTAATCGCCCCACGGATTTATTTATTCGGGGCTCCTTTTTGCTTATCTGTCGGAGCCCTCAATAGCCGCCCCTCGGGATCGATGTCGCCCCGCGAAACAATTCTCTTAATCGCCCTCCTCGTGCCCATAAAGTCCTAATTAGCCCTGCGCCCCACTGGCCGATAAGGACGCAAAAAGGGCCTAATCGCTTTTGTTAATAATCTGTAAATATTTAGGGATTTCGCTTTGGCGGGGATAATGTTTTGGGATTTTTATGGGGGAAAGAGTGTAGGTGGCTTTTGATGGGGCTTAATAGCTGAGTTGAGGAGTTTGTTGAATGTGGTTGGGGATGTGCTTCGGAGGGACGGTTCTTCTGTTGTGTCTCATCTGGAACTTTCTTCCTATTTTTTATGTCGTGTTTTTTGGGTGGGATCATTGGAAGCTTTTTACTCTCAATTAGTAGGATTATGTTTCATGTTTATTTGTGTGCTTTAATGTTTGGGCAAAATTGTTTTTTTTTTCGTGATTAAATTGGAAAATCTAGATCCGCGATACTATTTTTTTTGTTTGGTTGGATGCTTGAATTGATATTCCCCGTGCTTTTAAAGGTGGAGGTGACAAATAGTCTAGTGCAATGCACATATTTAGGTATCAAAATATATAATTTTCGTCAACACGCTGTAGTTTTTAAGAATTGGTGTGGGCTGAAAAAGTATTAGCCTAAAAGAAAGAAAGTAGTTAAAAGCCTTGATTCTAATTTAAATTTTAAGTTACTTTTCTTTATGGTTAAATTGTAAAAAAAAATTAGGGACTAAAATCGCAAAAATCCAATTTTTGATTGAGTATTCCTAAATATATGTCCAAGAAATTTTCTTTAAAATGTAGTTGATGGAACCTGGTTCTCAAATTCTTTCATCTGACTTGTATTCATGTAAGAAAATAGAAAATTTTGTAGTTTTTTTCTTGGCATGTTAAATTTTGGTTTCAACGTGTTTCCATGTTGACGTTAGCCGCGCTTCCATCAAACTAACAAGGAGAGGATCCCAACGTGTCATCACCGATTTGGTTCATTTTTGGTGTGGAAGTAGTGCATGACTAGGACATCAATTTGTGAAAATATTAAGAAGCAACTCTCAGAAATTTTGGAGAAAATCGCGATTAAAAATTTTAACATGCACTTATATATTTAATAAGATTCGCATCTTGTAAGAGGATCGTTGTGTAGCGGTAAGAGCTGCGATTCCCAACCCAAAGGTCTCGGGATCGAGTCTCGCTGCATACCATAACTTTTTTTTTTTAATTTTCCACGCAATTAAGAGCACAGATGTGAAATAAAGTAGTACATACATATTTATAATTATCAATTTTAAAACATTTTTTTAAATATTTTTTTGAGGGAAAAATCAGATTATCTGATAATTATACAATTTTTATAACTGGATAATATGTAATCATATTTATAAATATATTATTATTATATTTATAAGGAAGGTATGGGATGAAAAGGGTAAACACCAGAAAAATCTACATGTTCATATCTTTAAATAATTTTATTGAAAAAATCTTCATTCCTTGTTTCCCCAAAAAATAATTATTAAATCCAAATTTTTATGATCCTATTGTAAATACTATACTTACCAAAAAAATGTTTATTTTAACTATCAAATCAGACACATAACAAACCCTTCTAGCATAACGAAATTGCGTACTTTCTTTTGGATAGTTAGGGATAAATTAAGGTAAAA
The DNA here is from genome assembly GCA_963680715.1 of Tetragnatha montana. Classification (NCBI taxonomy): domain Eukaryota; kingdom Metazoa; phylum Arthropoda; class Arachnida; order Araneae; family Tetragnathidae; genus Tetragnatha; species Tetragnatha montana. Next base: position 18,688,394 of record OY796681.1, read on the forward strand.
CTTCATCTATAAAAATAATTTTTTTTTGTTTTGAAAAAATCTTTTCATTCCTTGTTTCCCAAAAAAATAATGATTAAATCCAATTTTTTATGAACCTATTGTAAATATTATATGTATACCAAAAAAAATATACAAGAAAAAATACTTTAAAATTAATAATTAAATATTATTATAAGTGTATTTCATATCTGTGCTCTTAATTGAGTGGAAAATAAAAATAAAATTAATGGTATGCAGCGAGACTCGATCCCACGACCTTTGGGTTGGGAATCGCAGCTTTTACCGCTACACCACAATCCGCTTGCAAGGTGCGAATCTTATTAAATATACAAGTACATATTAACATTTTTAATCGCAATTTTCTCCAAAATTTCTGAGAGTTGCTTCTTAATATTTTCACAAAGTGATGTCCTAGTCATGCACTACTTGCACACCAAATATGAACCAAATCGGTGATGACACGTTGGGATCCTCTCCTTGTAAGCACAATTTACAAAATTTTTTTTGTTATTGTTCAAATCGGTGGAATTTGTTTTTCTTAAAATCCAAAGCGTCGGTCGGACAGCAAGCTGTGAGTTAAAGATACCGAGTTTCTCCCATTAAACCGGGAAAACGTGCTCTCACTCCGCTGCTTTCGAGAGATAGCTATGTTAAAAATACTCTTCACTGGGTACTACTCTGCGAGTGCTCATACTCTTTCTCATCATCTCTTCCGTCTGTTTCTCCATTTACTTTTACGAGCGCGCACTGAAAAGAAGGTCGTTAGAATAACCGCGCAGATATAGCTGCTCGTTTTAACTCTCCCCCGCTGCTGCCCCCTTTTTTTTTTCATTTCAGAATTAATTTTGAGTTATTTTATGGGAGTTTTATGAAGTTTTGATGGGGAAATGCGGTGTTTTAGTTTGGGAGCTTCGACAGAAGTATTGAGCATCAGTCTGGAGAGGGAGTGATTGGAATATCTTTTGGTTATGCCAGATATTTAGGTTCCTGTGTGTGACGTAGAGTTTACGTGGTTTTGCTGTATAAAATTTGGTATTGCGTGACAATTAAAGCGTCTCCCCGCTTATTTAAAATTTGTGTTTTAGTACCATTTAAGTAGTTGAGAGAACTATTTTTCGGGATGGTAGAAATTTTGCTTAAAACGTTTTTCTTTAGTAAATTGTGCATAAAATAAAAGAGATTTTCTAATCATATATTTGTCTTTATATTTTGTCTGAAGTACCTACTATTATGGAAATATTAATTTTTCTTTTTCGTTTTGGTTAAATTTCCTTCCATTTTAAACCAATTTTTAAATGAATTGGCAAGTTAAATAAACCAATCCAAGATTTCTTTTTAGATACTAAAACTTAAATCTGATATAATTTGTTATAATTTTTAGAGTACATTAGAAATCAGTTTGATCTTTGAGGCAAGGACTATCCATGAACATCCATAACTTTAAAATGAAAACATAACCGATTTCATTTCCACTTGATTCTCAAACGAATGCCTGTTAATTAGCCAAATCTATAAGCTCGAAAAATTTTTCCTTTCCTAAAATATTGAATTTTAACACTCCAATTTTGAAGCATCGTCTCTCTCGCTCTCTGAAGTTCACAAAATGAAGTATTAATAAAAGATCCAGACAGAAACCCCGATTTAATTCCAGAGAAAATTACGCAAACACTCAATTCCCTGACCCCTTAAAACACCTTAATAATTTCCCCCGAATCCCGTGATATCTTTCTCAGACTCTGGGCCACTTGAAACCTCCTAATCCCCCGTCTCCTCTAGCCGCGATTTATGAGCGGTGATGCCTGCATTCCAGAAATCGCTGCTGTAACTAATGAACCGGCGGATCAATCGGCCATCATTTATTCAGAAGCCACTCACTCTTGTTTATCCAATGGCGAAGCGATTTATCTCGTCCATCGGCTATGGATCCGTGCTCTCGGGAAGTGATTTAGTCGCCTTTTGTCTCGCGGATTTAATCGGATGCGGTTTGGCAACGCTATGGTTATGGATGTTTTGTGTCGGGCCTGATAGATGATTGCAAGAGATTTTTTGGTGGGTTGTAAGAGTACAGCGAGGAATTTGTTTGAGGGGACGCTTGATTGAGATTGCTGCTGGAAATTGAGGCAGTCGATTGGGACTGGGTAGTGTATATCATGGTGATAAAGTTAATTACTTTAGGCATGCTGGGTATTTTTAATTAAGTTCTTAGAATTTATTAAGAGACAGAGTATATAAAGGAGTGTGGGATTTATATTAACCAGGTAATCTCAATTTTCAGGAGGAAACGCAGGATAAAATGTTTAATCACTATTAGGAAAATTGGAAGTTTATTTGAACGATTGTGATAATGGAGAAGGATTAAAAATAGTCGAAGTTGATTAAACTAGAATAAAGTTTATCTGATTACAGAATGTCTTTATTTTTCGACTAAGGTTGTTTAGAAATTTTCTGTGCTATTTTAGTTCTTGAAATAAGTAATTAAATTTTTATAAAATCATAGACGCATTAAATAAATAACTTCCGATGGAAATGTGAAGAAAGCTTCTACAGATTTTAAAGATTTAAAAAAAAAAAAGTTCTGCAGAGCAAAACCGATACCTTAAATCGAATACAAGTTCGTATTCGATTTCTTAAAAGTACTCTTTACCTTAGTATAGGTACTACTAAGGGGTAGTACCTATACTCGGGTTCGCTTCCTATCCCTGCATAAAAGACCAGAATGCTTTTTTACCAGAAATGCTTGTTCCATTCCAAAATAATTATTAATTTTTCGTCCAGTGCTGAGCTAAAACGAATCAATACAAGCCCCTTCACCCCCAAAATTTAAAACGACAGCAGTGGTTTTTACCGACCGAAACAATCTCCGGGCGCCGTCCCGTGTAAAATGATGCGCCCCCCTCCGATCAAGGAGAAGTTTCGGGGCCCCGGGCCGTTCCGCCTATCTTGCCCGGGTGCATCGAAATCCAATTAACCCCTGGCGAGGGAACACCGAGGGAGTGTTCTTCCGCTTCCGGCCTTCATTAGAGCGACGCTTGATTACTCTCCCACCCCCTTCCGAACAGCCTCTTCCCCCCCCGGTGGACGATGGTCAATTGAGCCGCTTTCTTCTCCATTGACGAGCGGTGGATGTCTCTGGGGATGGGCTTGGATGCTCTAATTAGTGATTTTCGGTTGATTAGTGTTGTGCGGGATGGTTTGGAATGGGATTGTTGGGTATCTTTAGTTGTTCTCGTAATTGCTCACTTCCCTCGAGGTATGATATATGTTGCAGGTAATCTAATTGATAAAACAGGTTTTAATTATTGTAATGACCGGGATATAAATAATGAATTTGTATATTTACCCAAAAGGAAATTTCATTTTTATGAAGGACCGGGTGTTATTCATAGATATTTGTATATTTATGTAGTTAAATATGCTTATGAGTGTTTTAATTTTTTGAAATATTTATTTCAAGTTTTAATCATTTAAGCTTGTTGGTATTTATTGGAGCATCTTATTAGTTCTATGTTGCTCTATGTTTTATAATTCTAATCTATTATTCAATTCTATTATTTGATGAGATTTAAATATCTTCTTTTGCCTCTTTTCTTTATAAGAAGGAGAAATTAAAATAAGTTTTCTTATGTGGCAGTTACGATCTGAACTACAGTTATTTTGCTTTATTTAATAATTAATGTATTTGATACAAGAACATATTAGTAATCCTTTATCGCAATACATCAAAATCATCGTGAGTAAATATTGAGAAAAGCATTAAAATTGAATGTAGGAAAATGTTTAAATTAATGAGGATACATAATCCACTTCTGCGGCAAGTTTTCATTTATCATCGCATTCGTCGAAAAGCGCCAGTCTGGTGAATGTTTTCCTGCCGAACAAATTGTTCCTGTAAAACCTGTTTTTCCTACCTAAGACACAGTATGCGGCAAAGAAAACTTTACTTTTATTTGACTGACTTTTCGTATTTGATTTCATGCGCTTATTATGCATTTTACTGTCATTAACTGCATCAATGTTGCTAATTAAATCAGGATAAACTTAATTAGGACTAATTAATATTTATAATTAGCGTATTAAATTTAGAGTTTTTGGGTCATATTTAATTTAGATACTTTATTAGAAATGCTTCGCAAAATTCGAAATTCATTATTATTATTATTATTTTATATTTTATTTAATTATGAGAATCGATAATTAGCTTTACTTTTTAAGTAGTTAAACAGGTATTACTCACTCTCATTATTTTATTTTTATCTTCATTTTTTATTTGCCTTCACTCCCTTTATCTTAGGACTCAAATATTTGTTTTCGGCAGCACTAAATCCATCAATTCTATTTACTTGGATCGCCGCCCTCAGATAAATCACTGTCCCTCTTCAAATCAAGGCAAACCCTTCCAAAACAACTTTAAACTTCTCCTTCGAGCCAACTCCTCTCCCTTTCATTAGAACCCTCCTCGAGTCTCCGTCATCGGAACTCTCCTCACGTGTCCGTCCCTCTCACAGAGGATGAATGGAGGAAGTTGAAAAACGGAAGAGCAAAAGAGATGGACGGAAGTAAACGGAAGGAGAGGATCCCTTCCGTTGCGTGTTATTGCGTTGGCGTTGTTTGCTCCCTTTCTCCGAGGATTGTTGTTTGTCCGCTGGTGCTTTCGGTCTCAAGGGTGCTCGACGCCGTTGGGTTGGAGATTATGTTGTGTAAATAAGTTTGGGTACTGCATTGGGATGTATCATATTTTTTTTATCCCGTTTATTCCCTGGAATGTTGTTTGTAGGTGTGTAGGAGGGATTATCACAGCGTTATTTTTTGTTACCTTTGTGTGATTTGAAATGAATGTTTGGGATTTTGTTTCGGTGAAAGAATTTTAAGAATGATTCGTTATTTATTTGTACAGGAATAATTTTTAGTATCGTGGTGTTATGTATTTCCTAAGGAGAAGTGTATTTTTTTATGTTTAATTTATGAAGAACTGTTTGGTAATAAATGTAAATTTGCTTATTGTTTGTGGTATTTCAAATTTTCAACAGATAACATACTAATAAAATAGGACTAGCTTTATTGGGGGTAATTCACCTTATAAAATAAGATAAAGAACTTTGTAAATTTTAATTTTGGAAGTATAATCCTGAGATGTCTTACTTGGATAAAACGAAAGAAAAACGACGGTTTGTTAAGTTTTTATGTAGAAATTACTTATGTGACACTTAAAATCGAGCATTTTTATAAAGCTGTAGAAGCCACAAAAAAAAGCTCTACAGCTTACTCTTTTTTCCTGCTCGTTAAAAATCCTTTACCTAACACCTATAAAACTTATCATACTTTAAACTGCTCCCCAAGTTCCTTTTTTTCCCACTTTAAGAAACCGCAATTTCAACTTCTCCATTACTCCACTCTGCTCATTTCGCTTTTCAACTCTTTCCGCACCACGCCAACGTTGTCAACGACGAGAGATACCGGGAATTGTTGTGGATCTCGAAAAATTTTTTTACTTGGGAAAAGTACCCGTTAATGACTTCCATTTGCATTTCCAGTTGCGAAACCCGTCACCTGCCGCAGAAAAAGCCATCCGACCTTCTTCTGGTTTGTAAGGAGTTTTATTCCCGCTTCTGTCCTTCAAAAACTCCTAACTCAATTATTGTCCTCGTCGCTGCCACATTCATTCAATTAGGAGGGAAACGCTGTTTGCCCACGGGAGGTAAAAAGCGCGGGTATTTCTGGGAATTTATGCGATGCTCCGTAATGGGTTTTTGCGGCGGGAAAAGGTTTTCTGCTTAGGAGCTAATTAGGAGGTAAATAAGTTATTGCTAAGTGGTTGGGAGAGTGAATTATTGAACCAGGATTTTATTGTCTGTCTCCTGAATGAATTGTTTAGGGCGTTTTCGGGTAGGGTGACTTTCCGGTGGTGTTTATTTCAATCAATTTTAATTTAAAGCGCTATTTTATGAAGAGAAATTAGTGGTGTCAACAGATACTATGTTTTGCTTTATGATTATTTACCCAGTTTAGCTTATAGTTTACATTGTTTTACGAGTGAGTTGATATGTGAAGTTCGCTCTATTTCCATGGGGACCTTTTTCAAGCAGTTTTTCTTTTATACAGTAGCTTGCATTTACTAATACATATTTTTGAAGTTCGTTCCTCGCACTCTTTCTTTTACTACTAGTATAAAACAATAGGATGTGGGTGGGACATCCCATGGAGAATAATATATTGTTCTCCATGTTTTATATTTATCTAAACTAGGGCATACCAGTCCAAGATTTTCTTTTGTCTTTTATAGGTATAAGTATAAAAATATCATATCTGTGTTTTTAAAGTATTTATACTGTAATAAAAATAAGTTTCCAGCTTCTAGATAACTTACCTCCTACCAAAATAATATCGGTATTAAATCATGTTTGTTTTAGTTCTTTTGTGAAATAAACGAAGCATTTGTTTTCCTAGCTCTTCGAAATATGTATGTCTTTTGAATTATGCATTGTTTTCAGTTTTGCCTCTTTTCACATTTATTTTTCTGACCAATGAATGATTTAGGAGCCAAATATCCGTGCTCGTATTAAAACATAATACCTATCATGAATTCTTTGAAAAACTACGATATATGTTTTTAGTTTCCTATTTTGTTCTATAAATGCTTATCAAAAATATTTTTTTTAAACTGCTTATTATTTTTCTACGTTCCAATTTTATTTTCAAATAGTTTTTTTATTAAAAACTTTGTCCTTTTTGTATTAGTTATCTTCAATTTAGATTAATTAAGTTGAAGCCCTTCCAAATAGTGTTCCTGTATTTTCCCCCCTTTTCTCTCTTCTCCCTTTCCTTCTTCCTAATCTCTTTTCTTCTCCCATCCCAAAAATGGTAAAAAGGAAGAAACAACATTACTATAACTAGTGACTCCCAAACTAAATCAGTGCAGTTTTGATAATTATTATTGTATTCAATTGAACCACAAATTTAAAAGATTTAATGTGATTGGAAATTCAGTGTAAAATTCATTTGTACTGAATGAAATAATTCGAATGTATAATAAAATTAAAACTTGGAAACCGCCCAATGACTTTTTCAAAGGTTACCTTCAGGCGGATATCCAAGGAAAACCGGCATCCCCGTGACCTGAAATCCAAAAGACAAACACAATGGAATATAGAAACCCTTACCAAATGAATGAAATTAGAAAAAGAATCACCGTCAAAAGAAAGTATTTAAGAACCATAGATGAAATCAGTTCTTGAATGTTATAATCCCCCCATGCAGACCAAGCCTTTTTAATCTAACCTTCTATTTTACAAAATCTAACCGGGTAAGAGTTTGAATACAAGCAACTCAAAAAACATTTGTAGCCTTTAAATATGAATTTTTGTTACTTCAAATAAGAGCAAGAAAATAATGAACACCCAAGAATTAATAATTATCATTCTACGCTTCTAACCTCACATGTTCATAACACGATTCACTCCAAATCCACTCCTATTATTTCTTTCAGCAATACAATACCCCCGATCACGTACCGACCCCACGACACGCACCCCGATCAACCAAACACGTCATTCCCGATTCCGTCCACACTCGCCAAGAAACAAAAAGCAGCAACAACAACAACTCCTCCAAAAAACAAGAGCATCGTCCAGCCGCGATTTTCCGCCCCTCTGCCCTTCTAATACCCCTTTGATTGAAGCGTGTTTTTGATAAGGCCTCCCTTGATGCATGGCGGCGCACAGTGGTCCCAAAACCCAAAAAGCTGGCCAAAAGTCGAAAGCGATTAGCTGTTTCGATGAAAATTCATATATAGGGGTTTTTGAGGTCGCTGATTACGAATCTAAGGTCAAATTTATAAAAAAAGAAAATGGCGGCTCCGAAATGGTGCTGAAATGGTTTTGACCGAGGAAATTAATTTCTTACTTTTTTTTTTTAAATCTTCTGCTTATACAATTTAAGGGTAACTGATTACAAATGATAAAAAAATATTTCCAGAAAACAAAATGGCGGATTCAACATCGACGTCTATCTGGTGAAAAGTGTTAAGATTTGCACGGAATTAAGTATTTATTACATTTTTAGATGATGAATAAGTTATATTTCAATAAAATGCGTTTAAAGTTTTGAATATGAATGCATTACATCAACAATTTTAATATTTTACCAATGCAAAAAGGATTAGAATAAGTAATTAGCCGTTATTACAATAGTTATAAATATTTATTTTCATATATTTTTCCAGTAAATTTTATTTGATAAGAAATAAAAAGTTAAAATAAGAATAGAATAAAAAAACAATATATAACTTTTATATGCTTATACAGGGTGTCCCCCCACCCCTTCAATTTTTGTAACCCTACAGATATAGTCATAAAAGTGGTGTCTAGGTAAAGTAAAGTGGCCATTCCCTATCCAATGCAACAACTTTCAACACTTAGTAGCGGCAATGTTAAGAGTTATAATTTTTATTTTAAAAGGTTTTGGAGATATTAAAAGTCAGTTACAGAGTTGTTGAGCAACATCGATTTAGTACAAGAAGACACCTTGTACAGAGAAATAACTTGAATAGAACACTTAAAACGCACGCTCAATTAGGTAGAATTTCCCAAGTTTTTATCCCTAAAACGGTCCTCATAGCGCAAAATATTTTTTTTTCATTTTGATGTTTTAAATAATTGACTAAAAGTATTCTTAGATCATAAAAAAGGAAAATTTCTCATTTCTTTTTTTCTTCTAAATATGGAATGTTTTTAGGTAAAAAAATGGCAAAGAGTAATGAAATTAATTTTATTTCCTAACCAATTAAAATGTATCCTTATTGTCACTTTTAAACATAATTATATATATATTCTTTATAAATATCGAGACGCAAAATTGAAAGTTGTATAAGCTTGAATTCAATCGCGCCCATACATTGCCACATAGAAATCGCTCCAGAAGCCAAAATGGCACCTAAAGGCAGCCAGTTTTTTGTAGGCTTTTGAAAAAATGTGTAATAAATAACTTCCACTTGGTTTCAGAGCAGGATCTGGCAAGAGTTTTTTCTATTTTCTCTTTTTATCACGATTTCCAAGAACGCTATCTACAGAAATATAACTATCTTTATTGTTGATATACTATTCAATATATTGCTATTATAAATTTCAAAAAATAGGTTTCATTTATGCGTACTTTCTAAATAAGAATCCATTTTACAGAATCAAAATCGATCAACTTTTCACGATTCTATGCGCGTTTAAATTTAATAAAGTTTTTGTGTCATTTCGAGATGACAAAACAACGCGCTCGAAGCTCACAAACGAAATGATTTCCTGAGCCAAATAGAGATCCCAGCCATTCCCCAATAGTATAAGTAGGTGCTAGATATATCCCTACAACTATTCCAATCGTCAAAAGTTCCGGGGAAAAACTTTATTTTTTCGACTTTTGGCCAGCTTTTTGGGTTTTGGGACCACTGTGCGGCGGCCCTTATCATGCTGCGCCACCCGGAGGTGCGAGGCAGGGAAGACGCAATTAAGGAGCGAGAAACAATATTTGGCCCATCTTTGCTCGTTTGTTTTGGTCCCGTTTCTCTCTTCTTTTTCCCCTCGCTCTCCTTGCGGTGGAGATAACGTTGGCCTATGGGGTCGGCGCAGATTGTGCGGGTTTGTTGTGTTTGGGGCTTGTGTCATCTCTGATTTTTTGTGTGTGGGATTGGTTGCTGTTATGTATTGGTGATGGCAGTTTTATTTGGAGAATTGTATTTGTACTCTGGATATATTGGGATTTTCCAGGTGTAGTTAGTAGAAGAAACCCCTGATTTGTCGGTGTTTACAAGATTACAGAAGATCACTTAGAAAGATAAAATATTGTGTTTGCTTTTCCTTAGTTCTAAGTAACCGATGACTTAGAGTGAATTCCTTACTAAATAAGTAATCCGGTTAGAACTAAGGGCAAATATCGTCAAGTTTTATGGCAAAAATTTGGGTCATTTTGAAATTTGGGTTGTTATACTGCATGCTCGGACATCATGTTATTAAGGATTGCTACATTTTGGCGTGTTGTAGTGGAAACCCCAACCAAAAGCGACTTCTTTAAACATAAAAGTATTATTTTTTCCTCTATCTATTAAATCTGAAATTCACACTTCTAATCGGTAACTCATCCAGTTTTCAATAAAAACCTTCTCTCAAAACCCGTTTGCTTTCCCTAACCATGAAAGAATCCCGCCTTGCATATATTCCGTTTCTCCATCCTCCGATTTCTCGCGCGCATACATAGGAAGTAACGCAATCCGTTCGTGTGTCGGATTGCCGCGCTCATCCGGATGCAATCGGTTTTCTCTCTTTCCAATATCTTTTTTGCAGGAAGACGGGACGGGCGCGACCGCGATTTGATTGATCATTTCCTCTAGAGCGATGAAGTTTTTCCTATCGCCATCGACGGAAGAGACGATTCTCTTCCTGGCATACGATTTATTTATTTGCCTGATGGCTGATGGTATGTTAGTCGGGTCATTTGAAAAATCTCTGCGGAATTCAGAGGAATATCTCTATCAAAGGAGATAATTTGAACCGTCTGTATTATAAAAGGGCGTTTTGAATGTATATTTCGTTGATAACTGTTGTATCTCTATAATCAAATCACCATACGCCGCCACAGTAAAATGTAATGTACCATTTCTTCCCTATATTTGGAGTGGAGAGTTTCTTGAAGTTTTAGAAAGATTAAGTAATTAAATAATATTAAAATATACTTTTCGTTTATATAAAGACTGTGTTTCAATTATTTGTTCGTATTGGTACATAAAGGTGAACACAAATTAGAGCGCACGCGCAGCTCGTAGCGCCAGCTATTCGCCAGCGTATTCGCGGCTATTCGCTTACGGCGCTCGGCTCTAATTTGTGTCCACCTTTAGAAAGGTTTTTCTTCGCGATAATGGATAATATTTTGTAAGGGGAAAAGAAAAGATGCTACTACGTTGAATCTTAATTTAATTCGTCCATTTTGCCAAAATTTATACGTTAACAGTTAACATACTCAACTCAATTAATAATGGTTGTGAATTGATTAAAAGTAACCAAATAAAGTATTCAGCTATTATAGTTTCACTGTCCATCTATGTGACAGTGATTATCTTATTATTTATTTAAGTGTTCATTATAAGTTACAAAAAGTCATTTACGGTATTGTTTAGTAGCAATAATTTTTATTCATGAAAATTGTCTAGTTTGAAAAATGCATAAGAGAGGACTAATTTTCATTTTCTCTTTCAGAGCAATGACAGCTGGCAGGCTGGTGATAACGAGCAGGTAAGATTACTTTTAGTTGAATATCATTAATATCATATGCTCGTTACCCTATGAAAAAGAAAAGCTTCACTTAAGGTTTTCAAACATATATTTAAAATGCCCTAAAAAATTCTAAATTGTCTTTCACAAAATGGTATTTAGTAGAAACTTGTTCCTAGCATAATAGTAATACACAACGCATAGAAGTGTAAGCAAGATGTCGCTTTATTTTTAACCGCGAAGAAAATTTGTTAGCTTGATTTAGGTTTTCTCAAGGGATGGGAAAAGGAAAACAGGAAAATCTTCATGAATGATGTAATGTACAATTTTCCCCCGAGGGTTTCCTTTCAGTTTTTACCGTTTTTACTGATTTTTCTTAATAGTGGAAACTTGTCATTAAAAATATAATTCCTATGTTGAACATTTTTCTATTTGTTATTACGTTAAGGTTTTATTTTTTTATATATTTTATATGACTTAATTGAAAAGCGGTGGTACTGATCTGATATGCAGATTACGTATTTTATGCTGCATTATATACCAAAAGTAGAGGTGCTCTAACGAAATAAATAACACGAGTACAAAGACAGAAGATTTAATGTTTTTTCACACCTTTGACATGATCTTACTTTATGACGAAATCTGTAAAATATTTTACAGAGAAAATATTTTTTGTTCGGTTTTCCCTATTAAAGAAAGAGCTTTCTTCGCTTCCATGTAACTTACTGAAACGAATATTCCTCATCCTTGTATTACCACCAAAAAAAAAAACCCGCTTCAATCAGGCCACCCATAGATGTGATTTTTTTCCGATTCGGTTGTTTTCCGTGTGGATGCGATTTCCAATCGGAATTCGCTTGAATGCAAATAAGAATGCGCTTATTTCGAATGGATTGCTCGTGAGGAAGCATCTGGCATTGCAGCCTTTGGTAAGCAAACGCGGCATCCATCCTGATCATATGCGGGTTTGTATGGTGCTCCTTTTCATGGCGAGTAACACTGGTTTGATGTTCGCATCCTAGAACTGGAGGATTGTCTGTGTCTATGTATTGCGTTCCTTTTATATGTAGTTCGGGGATTGGGAATCAAGAAAAGCAGGGAAATGACAGATGGAAGATTTATGCTTAAGATGTTACAGTTTAATTTCTTATGTTGCTATATTAGAACTATTTTTTGTTTGTTGTTTCATACGGACTTTTTATTAAGAATATAATAATAAAATACTTCCTTTCTGTTAAGTAGTATAATAACTGAAGTTTAAACTTTGAAGTGCTAAAACATTGGCATTTGACATTTATGTATGTATATTACATTTGGAAAATGATAAAAGTAATATTAGAGGCTTTTACACACCTTCTCATATAAGAAGGTCACTTTTCAACTATTCCTTTTTTTTTCTTAGTGTATAAACTCTTAACTTTTTACTGGGTGGTTCTAGTCGGGTCTTTTCCAAGTGAATTTGATTATTAGTGATAAGAAAAATCGTTACATTTAGGCATGGCATTGATATTTGGGTATCGAACTCTTTCAGGGATTTTTTTATCGTATTCATAAGTTATAATTTCTTAGGTGCCGGATACTCTTTCTTTGATTGTGAATACGTTTCGACCATCATTAGAATTGTTCTTTTTTATATAACTCTTAATTCCTCTTCGATCTCCCAAATGATCTTATAAACTTTTTTAACCTTTTAAGAAATGAACTCGCCAAAGGCGTTATTTGTTACGTTATCTGTTATCTGGAAATTTAGCAAACTCGCTCCATTTAATTGAATTGAATCTTTCCCATAAACGTCATGGCTGGTTGTCAGTTTCAAAGATGCTTTCAGCGTCTGGATATGACGGATCCATTTTAATTTACGATTTTTCATTCTTTCCCAAGAACCGTATAAGTGGTAAAGAATCTTTTGGGATAGAGAAAGACGGATGGAAAGTATCGGTTCCAGAAAATGCATTTCTTGTTTTGTTTTTGGCTGAGTTACCGTGTTTCTATTTTTCAACCTTCTAAATGGATTTCAAATGTTGTCGCTGACGGTTTAGACGTTTATTATAGTCTTGAGACAGTATGTATTATATTTCAAGTGTCATTGTTATTCCATTTTGTATTCATTGTCTCTTATGTTATATAGTTTCAAATATTTTCAAAAGGTTCCTGAAAATAAGTTTCGAAATGCTGTTAAGCATCTTCTAGGTTTTTCTGTATTTTAGGATTGCTTATTAATTAGTAATTGTGAATGAATATTTAGTATATTCTGAAGCCATTATCAACTGTTTAAAAAGTAGTGTAGGTTCTTATTTTTAAGCTGTAGATGGAATGCATGCCAATAATAGTTTTATAAGATTCTTACTCAATGACTATAAATAATAATGAAAGCTAACGAAACAGTATCACATCATGAGTATGAGTATATATGATTACTTGTATCTGAATAAATGTATGGTTAGTTTCATTTTATTGATTTTCCCCCGTTCCATAAAGGCTTGTTAAGATTAAATAGTGTATTAAATTCACCTGCCGCACACACCTTACTTAAACAGTTTACCTTCTCTTATGAACTTTTACAAATATCCTTTTTGAAGTAAAATTCGCCATAAATGACTACTAGTGTTGCCGTATTTTAAAATTTTATATTACTGCAACATAATTTCTCTGACAAACTTTAAAAAAGAATTAATCTTAAATGAAATTTACCAGTGGTGACCTGCAGGTCAATACCGATAACGTATCTAAATCAACAAGTGAACTAAAAAAATACGAATAATAAAATTCAACAGCACCGTAGAAAATAACTCATCAACTATAATCATTCTAATGAGAGAAAAAAAAAGGCAAGATGAGCTCCATTTTTTTTTGCGGTAACGATTTTTTTGCCCCCGAATTTTTCAACTCCCGTGACACGATTGCTCGACCACCCCCTCTGCAATCTCATTAATTACACCTACGTACAGTGTGCAACATCTTCTGTTTCTTTTTTTTTTCTCCCCTCCTACTCGCTATCTCATGTTTTACCTTCTCCCCGATGACTCCCGATCACTCCATTTTCATTTGGCGCCTCCTGCTCTCCTCGACTTCATTAATTGAATAAGAAAGGCCCTAAATCACTCCGGGTTTCTTAATTTGCCTTTATCAACAGGTGCACTCTGTTATTTAAAAAAAGGGTTGGTGATGGATGCACTTGTGTAAATTGTGTAAGGTTGTCTGTTCTCTCTGCTCTTGTGAAATAGTCATTATGTTTCAATAAGAGAATAACATTCTTTTGTAAATATTGTGTCGCATTTTATTTTTAAAACCGACCTATTGCGCTTGAATCATAAAAATCGAGGCACACAGATGATTCAGTAAAGCCGACTCCTTAATAAATACTTGATATTGTGTTTTTTGTATCGGAGAAATTATTCTGGTAATAAATATAGCTGCCATCTGTCAGCTCTTCTGCTTCTTTAGGGGACTTCCAAATTGGGATGCTGTTTTAAAAAATCCTTTACTGAAAATTAATATCCATATATATTTTCATATAAAAATAGTTTTCTCCTTTATTTAAATTAGATAATTTAATGAAAATCCGTACCTTCAAGGAAAAAAGTCTTGAAATGAAAATGTATTTGTTGTCTATTGGCAGGAAAATATATTTTTTACCTCAAACCCAAGCAGAAATTTCATGACTTAATGTTAATAATTAACTTATTGCAACTCTTACTCTTCTTGGTGACAAATATAATTATTTCCTAATTTCTGTATTAAACCTGTACTGTAATGTAAATAAAATTGTATTGTATTGCATTCATTGCAATTAGTTCTGTTCTGGTTATTCTTGATGATTCTTCAAATCCCCAATCAGTATTTTACTTTTAAAAATTCCCCACATTTAGATTTTTAGGTGTGAAATCAATTTACTCTGTTGGATCTATTCGAAATTTAATTTGACTTGAAAATAGTGAAATATCTTTTGGCTCTCACGGCACTACGGTGATTTCTGTTTCTGTCATTGAAATTAAATGATATTGAAAATTATGCTGGGAATTCGAGGGGTTTAGGTAAGGAGATCTACATTATTATAAATAAAAAAACATAAATGCTTGCTCATTTAGTTGTTTTAATGGCTATAGTAAGTTAATATTTGATTGTTCTATTTAGGCTAGAATAGCATTGTAGAATGAGAATAGCTGTTGCATTACTATAGTATTCATAAATAAACTGTTAACAGTTGTAGGTAGTGCATAAGGATTTATTACGTACACATACTAATTGTTTTACTAACGTTTGCAAGGAAAATGTCTTTTAAAGCTATCCTCTTGTATTTTACTCTGTGATGATATTTCTGTTTATCTTAGAGAGATTAACGCTAATCGATTCAGATTCTGTCCTTCAGAAAAGACATCATTGTTTAGCTGCTCTGCGGGACTCGTTTATAGCTTAAAAACAACTTTTGTATTCTTATTTTGAAACGTAAAAGAGCGAGCCGTTCCTTTTCTCCATTTGGATAATCCGTACAACTCGTAAAAGAGGATTGCTCCAATGCGAATAGAGGGATTCGATGTCTATAATCGTTAACTCTGCTCTGGTAACCGTGTAATTGTTAGAGCTTCATTTGCTTGGTTGCTCATGCCAATGGTGAAGCTCATATATTATTTTTTTTTACCTAAATGAGTAAAATTTAGCAAAAGGTCTAACGAGTATTGTATCTTGAGAACTTTTGATTGTTTTTTGGAGTAAAATGTTTTATCTAACTAGGTTTTCGAGCTGTTCCTAATTATTTCTTGGTCAGTTTTTACTGCATAGGACGAATAATTAGTTAATCTCATGGAATATTCAGCAAATAAATAACGCCTTTTAGGAATTCTATTATGCTACTCATTGAACTGTGATTACACTTTCTTTGATTGGTCACTTAGAATTCAAAAGATTTGATATTAAAGTAGAATGAATGCACGAAAAATAAAACTTCCTTTCGCTTGAAATTGTTTTTAACGCAATTTAGAGAACACCCTTAATGCTTCAACTATAAACTTAGGCTTACGTTATTTTATTGTAGTCTATCCCTTTGAAACCAAAATGAAATCAAGAAATATTTAATTTGTGATGGTTACATCCCTGCCTTCTTGGATTTATCTTATAACTTTTAATTTTTTGAATTAATATATTCTAATGCATTGTGAAACTTTCCCTCTTTTTTACACCAAAGAAATGAATTACTTATCATTGTCTTTTATAAATTAGTTACATTATTCATTCGTAGAAGCGATGACAAACCTTGTCCATTATTTCACTATTATATATACGTCAATTTTCTATTTTTAAATAGGTATGGTACCTACTCGTATTATACATTAAACTTTTTCTATTTTAAAATGTCCGTTGAAAACTGCTTTCCCTTTTATCCATTAACTGATTAAATTCCCATTTTCAGAAAACATATTGTAGAATTATATGTCATTACAGCTAAGTATCTTTGTTAAAATGGATTATTTTCTATTCTGGATTTCCTCTGTTTGAATTTTAATGTCAAATGTTGTATATCAGTAAAAAGCTTAATGTTGTAGAACATATTTAATGTTCTCTACTACGAGTGGAAATTTCTTCCTTCTGCCAATGTTTACTTTTTAGGAGCGTGAATCAATTTTAAAATTGAATGAGAGTAAATCTGCTTTAAAATTAAAAAAAAAAAAACGTTGAACTGTAATTCAAAGTATGTTTTATCGTCAAGTTTTCCATAAAACTTATTGCCGGAACAGTTTTGAAACACACGATTGTTTTTCGTTATCATAATTGCGTTTGTGCTGAAATATAAATACTAATTTGCTTACCTTTTTATGCTTACTAAGATAATAAAATTCTCGAAACTGCTACTATTTTCTTCCTCTAGTAGGAAACTTTACCAAAAATATCCTCCAAAGATATGCCGAAAAAATTTTCGTTACCAACATATACGCCCAGAGTTTAAAACCGAGTTTCCATAGGGGCGAGTAAAAATACCGTAGCGAGGAGGTTGTAAAACGGCCTCACTTTTCCATAAAGATGCTAATTCTTTATCCCCAACACGCGTTTCGCCATGTCCCAAACGCATCCCCGACATGATTAACTTTAAAAGTTTGATAAAGAATCTCGGCTGAAAGGAGATTTGTGCGAAAGCTTGTTACTTACGCCTCTTCGGCTTCTTCTCACCCCTGTCTGATAAATACGCCCGCCTTAATAATATGCCGCGAAAGCTCGCCTGTATTGTATACCACCACCGCTTGTATTGTATTTTAATGTTCCCAGACGCCGCTGAATTTTTCATTCGTCTGCCCTCCCATCCACACGAGTGTCAACCTTATTAATGGATTTCTCTGAAGCGTAAGTCAAGAGAGAGAGAGAGAGAATAAAAAATTGCCCGTTAATTTTTTCCCCGCCTGTAGCTCCGCATCTTTTTTTTCTTCCGCTTCCTTGATTTTTTCTTCTCCTTTTAGTAATTTCCTTAGTTTTTCCGAGACCTCTTGGAATTGAACTTGAAAGGTGTTTTTTTTTTCATCGTCGTTTGTAGGAGTTTTAGTCGGGATGTAATTGGGATTGCGAATTAAAATCTATTAGATTTTCTCTCCGGGTGTTGTGATTTTTAGCTTCCGATTTTTTTTTTTTTCGCCCGGGGATCACACGCCGAGTCCCGATTTCTGCCGAAGGGAGGAGGATCATTCTGGCGCAACGTGTTTTATTTGTTCGGCTTTTCCTAGTATAGGACATTGAATCGTATAGGGCTTTGATTTTTTACTTATTTTTTGGACTTGGATGTAAAAAAAGGGGATTAGGGTGCTTCTATTAATTAATGAGCTCAAACTAGAAGGAAAGGTTCGACAAGTCACACCAATCCTTACTAAGGGAAGGGGCCAATAAATCTCGTTTTTATTCAAGCAATAATTATTTTAGCTTTTCATTAATGGTTAGAAAACTACTGATGATAACAATAGTAAATTTTAATTTTAATTAAGACATTAGGGGTATTAACAATTAGATATTCATGAAGCAACATATGAATCAATTTTAATCATTTTAAAGATGGAGTAAATCTCACTGGGAGTAAAGGGGCCACACCACATCTCACCAAAATCACCCCGAGGGATGAGTGGGTCATGTTTTTTTTTTTTTGGGGGGGGGGGGAATATGATGTAATTAATGTACGTACCCTTAAGAGCCAGCCTTTTGGTGTTTTTTTTTTCAAAAAGCTCACTCAATAAATGCTTTTAATTGACTAACTATTAGATCCTTATAAGATTTAATTATAAGAGAACTTGAAGTGTTGAAAACTCTATGTTCAAGAAATATAAGCATAGTATACTTTGAATTAAAGAAGGGTTTTTTTTTTGAAGAAGAAGAAATTTTCCTACCTTTCAACTAAAATTGTGTAGTTTTTTTATTTGTTAAAATTTTTTAAAAGAAGCAAAAGAAAATGAGATAGCTGACATTAATCCAATAAAAAATATAACAGCGATCCGTCCTGTAGAGATTTAATGAATAAACTATCTCTATAAACTATAATAACTATATCGCTACCTCAGAGCAACAGTGGGACATTCTGAGGTAGCGATATATGGGTAATAAACTCTCATCTATTTCAAATTCCATCATCCCTTTTTTTATCACGAATACAATTGGATTCAAAAACTGAAAAATTCTACAAAATGTCTTCCTCCATTGACGTCTACAGTACACCTACTGATATACTATTTTGTTTTCTACTCGGAAAAAAACGTTACAAAACACAATTTTCCCAGAAGAAAACATTTTCCGTCAAATCACTTCACATTCTTTCTTTCTAAATGTATCCTTATCCTAAATCTCCGTATGCATTTCCATACATTTCCACTCTGTAGTAAAACAAGCTAGTTTGATCAGACACGTTCTCTGTACTTCCAACATCTCCCGTTGCTTTTATAAGTTGGTATCAGAAGAGAAACCTTTTACCTTTTTGAGTTTGTGTTATTCCTCTACATAGTGAAAATATCATTCCTTTTAAAGGTATCCATCAGATAATCTTTATTCTAACACCCCACCGACGACGCAGGCTTTTTCTTTTGTATGGAGCACTCGAGGCTCCTCCCGTTCGTTGGGAAGGGATTTTTCTCTGATTCTCACTCTTACAGGAAAAAAGAGTTGACTTTTCCGAAGAAAAATGTTGTTTAACTAAAATTTTTTTTGGAGAGAGCAGGCAATAAGAAAGCTGGGAAATCAGATCTTTTTTGTCGTTGTTTTTAATAAAGTCCACGTGAAAAAAAAAAACATTTGATAAAAATAATTCTTGAATCGAAAAGAAATTAATTAAGGAGAGCTGTTCTTAAGGTCATTTAGAACTATTATACTCTATTAGTGTTGACCAAGAAAAAAAAGGAATTGCTTATTGATAAAACTGGAACCGTATTGAAACAATATGTCAACAAAAGTTTTGTTTAAGGAAATTATTTTCATCTGGTATTATTCCAAGTAATACTGATCCACTCTCGTCCAATAAACTTTTTCAGGGGTACTTACATCAACTAGTATATTCCAGACAATTGAGGGGGCTTTTCTCAAGTGTTGACTCCCCCGCTACTTGATTGATATACGAGGGGGGAGGGACGTCGGGAGTGGGGGGAGAGAATGCCACCTGAGCCCCGTATCACCCTCCAAGGATCCATCTTCTCTCCTTTCTGTTCCGAATCACTGGATGTACGTCCGCCGCTTTTTCTTGCCTCCGATGCACTTTTTTTGTGCTTTTAGCTGATGTAAAAATGCTGGTTGCTTCTTTCGGTTTGAAGTTTCGAATGTGGATGAGGTTTTTTCAGGTCGTGTTAGTTTTTATGCCGAGGATTTGGATGTTTGGGAGATAGGTAAGGAAGAAGTCTGGTGTTTGTTCGTATTGACTTCTGAGTATCTGAAACTTGGTAAACCTATGTGATAAGTTAACTATGCGGGGTAGATGAAATTGTAAATATACTTTAAAATTTAATGCAACAAATTTCTGGGTTTTTCCTCATTTATGCAGTAAAAGTAGCTGGCTGAGCGACCTTACTTCTGCTATATAACGACCAGTTTTTTTTAAAGCAGGCAGATCTGTTGAGTTAGCTCTAGCTCCAGTTTTTGTATTGAGACGCGGATTTCAAATTAGTCTTCAAACTTTTCTTTCTGCTCCTGAACTAACAGGTTTCGTGACTAAAAACGCAATCGCCTAAAACAGTGCAGAAAAACCAGACACAGAAAATGGGTTTCTTCAACGACCTCAACTTT
This sequence comes from Tetragnatha montana, assembly GCA_963680715.1. NCBI lineage: Eukaryota > Metazoa > Arthropoda > Arachnida > Araneae > Tetragnathidae > Tetragnatha > Tetragnatha montana. The sequence continues at coordinate 18,708,874 of OY796681.1, forward strand.
TCAACTCTACAACCGTAAATCGAAAAATCCCTCATCCGAACATTACTTTCAAACCATCAAAGTAAACTTCAAGCCACGGGAAAAGAAAAAAAAGCTGGAGTCGTCGCTCTAGTCATCCTGTCCCCGTAATCTGTCACGTCCTTTTCCAGTTCCGCGGCTCTCCCACACAGCTAAGTGCTGCTGCCACTTGAAGTTTATTGCTGGTCCAAGTGTGACAAGTGTCCCCAGTCACGTCTTGGCGCATCTCCTCTGTCCTCTGAGGGATGGCTCTCTCCAAGTCCTTCGATTGCTCCTCACCTCACCTGGAAGAATCGCTCTTCTTGTTTCTTTGGGTCATTAGGTGTTGGGGGGGGGACTCTGGCGAACGGCTATTTGCTGGGATTAGTTTCGCTTTATACCTATTCGGAAGTGGGATTTGTAATGTTTTAACCTGTTAGGGATTTGTGGGGTTATTTCGGTTAGGGTGCTCGATTAGTTTTAGCTGAACTCTCTGGGTTCAGCGCTCATTTTTAAAGTTGTTCGCTCACTCCAGTTCACCCCCTCTTTTGCTGATTTGTTGTAAAGCATTTTTATTTTATTCTTCATTTAAAAATTACAACTCAATAGACTTTGGTCACCTCTCTATTATCGGAGTGTCAGATGTCGAGTTTATACCATACCTCCGTGTCTGTTTTATTAATTCCTTTTGAAACCAGATTTTACTGACCAGGTTACATGTTCCACCAATGGTATATATACCAAGCCCCTGTAATATAATATTATAATGTTTTAAGTATAAATGTACTATTCATATTAAATGTGTGTTTTATTGAATTCTACCGATTTTTTTTGCTCAAATCAACTTATGTCTGTTATTAGTTCCCCCCTGACATGTTGATTTCCCCTGGAATGTTATAGGTGTCATGCTGTACAACAGCCCTTCTTTTTTTCTTTCACATTCGATCTATAATTAATATACTGCACTTGTTTTATTCATGATTTTCAATGGACCTTCACTATATTCCCGTCTCTTGCCCCCTCGTCCTCATTGCGCCCTTGTTTATTCGATTCGGATCGATGCTCGTTAGCCCTCCGCTCGTCGCGATTAATCTCTGGCGGAAGGAACAAAGCGGGGAGATAATAGGAGCTGGTGTCTGGCTCTCCTTATTCGGCGAAATATGAGCCTTCTGCTCGTTTGGCGGACCTTTTGTAAATAAGTTCTACCTTTTGTTTTGGTCGGGCGCATTTTTGGTGGGAGGGAATTTTCATGGATGCTGAAGTCTGTACTTTGACGGTTGTGTCAAAGAATCCAGTTTTATCGACCTATATTCGTGGTTATGATCCTTTACAGCCATATTCACAGCCATCAGCGTCAGTGTTAACCAGGAGCTAAAGAAAAAAAAAATCGCTTTTCGCTGACTCTGATTGGTGGAATCCTTCTTTGACCAAGAATTTAACACCGACGCTGATGGCTGTGAATATGGCAGTTAATGTCCCATCACTTTCGTGGTTATTCTTTTGTTTCATCCTAAAGGTTTGAGGTTCATTGGTGAAGAGTTAATAGTAATATTCCTTCAGATCTTTTTGCCAATCTATGTATTTTCTATGTACCGTCACATTTGATATATCTGCTTCACAAAAATTAATCAGATTTCTATGCAACCTTTTAAAATAAGAATGATGTAATTCCATAGAAAGCCGGAGTTTCCAAACTTTTTGATTGGCGGACTCGAAGGAAGACGGGGAAAATGTTTGGTGGGCCAGATAAATTCAAAAATATCAAATTTTTATCAGCAAACATACTATCTCTAATAATTCTTATTAGAATATTAATATTTCAATGTATAATTTTATCAATATTTTTTTCACAAACAAAGTGCGCTTGTTTTGATGTTTTCTGTTTAAATATGGCAATACTTTTATGTGCTTTTGCAGTAGAAAAATATTGAGAAAACTGTAATTACGTTAGTAGTTTTTTGGTTCAATTCCGTTAGAGTCCTCGCTAAATATTGCCCGATTCTTTTAGACAACAAAAAGTAGAAATATTCATAAATAATTTCAAACTTCTGAATTAAAATGTCTAATTATATCAATAACTATTCAGTTTGTTAATAAAAGTCAGAAAAATTTGTTGATATTTGGATATATTTAGCGATTTGGATATTGGCGATATTTAGCGGGGACTCTAACGGAATTGTACCAGTTTTTTTATAACAAAAAATCCTATTTGCACGGTTTAAATGAGGACTTTTTTTCCTCCTTCGATATAAAAAATACTATTAAATAAAACTAAGTTGTGATGAGTAAATGACATTCTTTAGCTTTCTACAAAAATATAAATATGCATTGAAAACTGCTGTTTCTTTTCCATTTTTGTGTTCATTTTTTTTCCAGAATCTCTTTTTTAGGACAACAAATGACATTTTATTCCATGCCTAAAAATTGAGATTTTTTTTACACCCTTCGAAATCATTTACTGTTTGCATTATGTGTTTTCCTCCCAAATTATCTCAGCGAAGAAGCGATTTTCTCCAAGCTTCGCATTACCTGTCAACCTTTTATGCACTCGCATTAAGCATTATGTTCGCCATTTTATTTACGTCCCGTCACTTTGAATGTGTTTTGATTTGTGAATATAAAACCCTTATTATCTCGGAAGCTGCTTCTGTCTCGCCTCGTTCTCAATGTCAAAACCAAAAAACTAACGGCCCGCTGAAAAAGACAGTTAATGCTAGAATCGTAGATAGCCTTCGACAGTTTTCGCGCCATGCATAATTCATTCAGATGCGGATATTCTATTTGGCCTTATCTGTTGGCTTCTGCAATCCATAGAGAGTCGTTATCCCACTAAGAAAACGGGAATATATTTCCTAGGTATGCATATTTCCCTATACTTATCGTCCCAGAAACTTTATACGGGAGACTTAAATTCTCGTAAATTTTATGTCTGAAATCTGTTTGCCTTGAGAGAAAGAAAAAAAAGTCTCCAAGAGTTCGTAAGGAGCTTACGGTTTTGGCGACATATTTTTTTCTTTTTCGTTTTATGTTACCTGTTTCTCTAGCTGTTGATTAGCTATCGTTTTTTTCCCCTTTGCTGCGATGTTCCTAAAACTTTGCTGCGAAAGTTTTAGAATGTGTTAAGTTTTAATTAAGTTTTCAGAGGCGGTTATTAAATTTTTGTTTGTTCGCTAAACTTTTTTTTCTTGCCGTTTTCGAGTCGTATTTTATGTTTAAATTTTAAGGACTGGCTTTTCGTTGCTTAATTTTTTGAATTTTTCGTGTGCTTTGTAAATTAATGGGGGGAAATTCGAAAATTAATGGCTTATTTTTTGTGGCGTTGGTTGTTTTTGATGTTGGTCCAACATTTTAGTCTTGCTCATTTTTGAAATTATATTTTATCTATGTAAAAAGAATTGTCAAAATTCCCCCCGTTTTTCTATTTTACTTTTTTTTCTTTTTATTTTACTTACCCAATTCAAGGATGTGATTTTATTCGACAGTTATAATTTTAATACTCCAGATTTTAATAAATAGGCGGAGCTTTATTTATTTTTGGTTTCTTTCTTTCTGAATTTGAAATTTTGTACATTGTCGATTTACATTACATTGAAAGTTCAATAAGTGTAAAGTTTAATTATATATTACAATAAAAATCGATCCATAACATGGCTCTCCTGTTACAACGATGTTCTAGCAATTAATAAATATTTACAGGAACAGAGGGAAACAACCTTTTAATGCCTATTATGAACTCCATGAGTTAGTGCCTATTAAATATTAAAATGATCAAACTTAATAAAAAATGGAATTATCAAAGATTAAAATAAATTTACTCTGAAAACATCTCTGCTTTTAGTGTTCGAACTGAGTAATATTTTTTTTGTGAATAGTCACCAGGGAAAAATGGGTGGCCGATTTTAAATGTAAGGATTATATGAACTTGATTTTTTTATCACAAACATTAAATCAATACAACGGATTATAAATGAAAGAACACCCTAAAAATACTTTGAAGTATTTGGAGGTAACTTGAAAGAAACGTAAGTACCTCTACTTGAAAGTACGTCTTCGTCTTCTGTTGTAACGAGATCCATGTTGTGTATTAGTTTTCCCTGCAATAATTGTGTTATAAAGGAAAAACAACATTTACAGACATCTAGTGTTTTTCCTGCAAGAACTGAGTCGTGAAAAAAGATAAACTTCCATTAATTGTGATGCGTTTAAGCGTTATAAAGGTTAATAATAATAATAATAACTTAATTGAAGAATTTAAGTTATTATTATTAACCTTATAAAATAAACATTAAATTTTCAAAATTAAGGTATTATTATAGCATACGTATTTTAGAGCGATTGATTTTGAGTGTGCTGCGTAAAGTACCATGGGTGCATTATAGAAATAGCATGGGATGAGAAAAATGCATTATAAAACCTTTAGAGTTAAACAGCAACATGCAATGTCTTCTCTATACAGTTATTTGATTCCCAATCAATAATCCTTATAGACCTTTCAGACCTCAATCAAACAAGCTAAACCGTATAGTCACAACCTCGCGATATATACTCCCACTCATAATTTCGTATATCAGTCAATTCAAGCGCACGATCTTCCTCTGTTTATCATCCAGTCGCCCGTAATGTTGTATGATCCTGTAGGTATACACAAAGGCTTTGGCATACGGATTATACGGTCCCTTGTTTGTTCCCTATGCAAATTCCCTCGTAAAATGGAGTGTGGTGGATTCAATTATAAGCTGGTGTGTTGGATCTTTAAATCCCGATCCGATGCGGGCTAATAATCCGATTGGATGGCCATGAGGTAGAATGGTAATGACGTGAAAAGTTGTTAAAGAGGTTAATGTCTGAAGGAAATTTAAATTTCGTGTTTATATTTAATTTGAAATTGTCTGAGGCTTTGACCAAGGATTATCAAAGTGGTCGATATATTAACCTTTTAGAAAGGAAATGAAGCCATGAATGAAGACTAAGAGATCGTAAGGCATTTAAGGAAGGAAAGAAATAAAGTTAATCTTGTAAAAATGAAGATTTGTTAATAAAATTTATAATTTAATCATTATTTTAAAATTTATTTGATTTATTTCTTTATTTTGATAAAATTTGGTTTCCTATTCAAATTGTAATTGAACAACAAATGGTTGGAACAACAAATTATAATTTAGTTTTCACTGAAGGGGATACTTAATCTTAATTGAATACCCGAATACCTGCTCTTAGGTTTACATAGTCTCTGTCAATTGAAAAAGATTCTTGACCCCTGTTTTATGATGATAACAATACAAAGGTCTATTCAAACCTTTTGGTTTGATTTGGCTTATTTTTCTTTATCTGTATATCTGTTACGGGCAAAGTGATAAACCGGGCACCGGGCATTATTGATAATGCCTGAAATTGAGGCAGGCAATGATAAATTTAAGGGAATTTATCAATTAGTACTTATCACTTTGCCCGAAATACGAGGTCATTGTTAATAATGCCCAGATATTCTGATGCATACTGGAATACAGTGATAGGCATTATCCTCTAACTATAAAGGAACTTACAATAAATTTTAAACCGTCATCTAAAAATATTCCGTAGATCCTACACTCTCGTTTTCTCTTTATATATCTGGTATAACAGAAGCAAATTCTTACACCTTTCCCATTTATTTCTCCCAGCAATCGCAGCTCCCCACTATTGGGTTTTTTTTCATTCCCTTCCCCTAAACAGTTAGGCCAAATCAAATCCTCGGCGAGCTTTCCGGAATGATTAAACGGGCCCAGGAGTCGCTATACGTTTCATTACCTCCCCTTTGCATTCGCAGCTAATCCCGTTTCCGGGAGAGAAAAGAAATCCATTCCTCCTACCATACATATTGCGAATATGTCCCGGTGAAACATTTTATCCCGTTAAGAGCCAGGAGCGCTTCGATTTTCCCTTCATAAATATTTTGAGACAAAGAAGGCGCTCTCTGCCTTCCTTTATTGAATTTGCCCCTTGTAGTGGCTTTTTAGTGATATTGCCCGCTTTTCCCCCTTCGAGACACGGGGACTTTTGATCAAAACTTTCTCCTTCCGTAATTTCTTTGAAGGCTTTTTAGATGCATTTTTTTTTGAGGTTTCGGTTGCTCTGGGATTCGGGTTTTCCTGGTGAATGTGGTTTTGAGTTGATGCCGTTTGCTACTTTATCCGTAATGAGGCATAATGCGTTTGTCTGTCGGGCAGACAGGGTAGGAGTGCGTCGGGATTGTTTTTATTACTGTTCTCGTGGGAGTATGTCTCTTTTCTTCTGGTGATTTACGAAATGCCGTCGTTTTTATTGAGTTATTCGTTACATGTTCATAGGATGTTTTATATTCCTGTAGTGTAGGTGGACTTAAAAAATCGCGAAAACATGCGTAAGCTTTTAAGTTCTCTTTGCAGGTTTTTTCTACCTGGAATATATTTTGGCCGTATGACAGAAAAGTAGCTGATTAACTCATTAGCGCATGTTAACTAGTACTATTTTTATTTTTACACGCAATTAATGCTTTTCTTTTAACAAAAATTGGGTAAAAATGTAAAATACAGAAAAGAAATTGAAGTACCTAAATAAATCACCTAATTAGTTCTTTTGTAGTTTATAAAATTTTCTGTGATACAAAAAGAATACTTGCTTTCTTCATTAATGATAAATAACAGTTTCTAATTTTGGTAATGTAAATTAAGGTATAAAATTTTAAATTTAAATGCGATATTTTTGATGTATTTATTAAAATGTTGGGTCAATTTTATTCATATGTCACTTTTAATATTTTAGGGGATGCCCAACATAATGAATCTACATGTTTCAGAGCACTATGTAAGCTTCATTTCTATCAGTCTTTAACAATTGCTATTTTCAAATACCTATCTGTTTTACGATTGTTTTTTGTTCCTTTCTAGACTAACGGAGATAATGAATGGGAGTACGAAGAAATTACGTTAGAAAGGGTTAGTTACTTTTTTCCTATACTTTTAAATGTAAATTAAATTACATCATGAATTGTTGTTTAATGAAAAATGATGATTTTGGTTTTATCCTACATTTCATATGTGTAAAGATATTTTTGAATCAATAATAAAGCGCATTGTATTAAATTCATTACAACTCAACAGGGTTGATACGTTTGGGAACCCCTATCCTAAGGCATAAACGTAATATGCAATTGCGAAATAGCAAATTTCTTCCTTTCAAAATGAGAGTAAAACTTTATGAACTCATTAAAACTGCCAGGAAAAGTATCCTTAATGTGAAAGTTTTAAATTACGTATCAACCCATTTAAATTAGGAGAAACGCGACAGGTTTTGTGCATGATTTTGTCACATGTCAACTCGTATGATTCCTTGCAGGGCGGTGCTGGTTTAGGCTTTAGTATAGCTGGTGGGACAGACAATCCTCACATTGGCGATGATCCTAGCATTTACATTACCAAACTAATTCAAGGGGGAGCAGCTGCAGCCGACGGGAGACTACAGTAAGTTTCAATACACTTGGATTCATTATGACTTATGAAGTGTTATTGTTTTTTTTTTTTTTTTTTTTTTTTTTTTTTTTTTTTTTTTTTTTTTTTTTTTTAATGCTAATGTAAAAAGTTTAAATTTCATTAATATCTTTTTTCTTTAATAAAATGTTCAGTTTTTAACCCTATAAGCCTTTAATAGAAGTTACTTTTGTTGAAGTAAATTCAATTTATTTGCTCTATCAATCTGAATTTTAATGGACGTTAACTTGCATCACATTTCCATGGTGTATTACCACAAAATAATATTGGATTTCTCTTCAAATTTTTTTTCCTGGCATGATCAATGGTTTTTTTGTAACTTAAAGCTGTGTATAATTTTGAATATTCAACCAGATTTTCTTTTCAGAGTAAATGACATTATTTTGAAAGTTAATGATGTTGATCTTGTTGACATTCCTCATTCCATTGCTGTGGATGCTTTGAAGAGAGCCGGTAACATAGTTCATTTGGTAAGATCTCCTATTCTTTTACTCCAGCGATATTGTTTTTAAACTATGTGTGATTATTTGATGAATATTTAAATTTAAATTAGTAACGTTCTTTTTTTGATTTTTCTATTTTGAGATATCTGTTTCAAATCCCAACAGCTTTTGTTTAAATTTAAAATATACTAGTGTTTTAAATTCTTTTTTTTTAAAATTTTAATCACTTTTTGCACAGAAATTTAAAAACGTTACTTTGAAATATATTATTTTTATTTTATCAAGTCTTTTTTGTGTTATAATTTGACTGTCTCATTCCAGCTCATTAAAAGGCACAGAACAGCCCCACAAATTGAAGAGATAGAGCTGTCCAAGGGGAACAAAGGGCTTGGCTTCAGCATTGCTGGCGGCATCGGGAACCAACATGTCCCTGGTGACAATGGAATCTTTGTCACGAAAATCATGGAAGGTGGAGCTGCTCACGTGGATGGGAGGCTGGAAGTTGGAGACAAACTTGTTGCTGTAAGTATTCCTCTTTGGTTTTGTCATTAAATTAGTAGTTTATTACTGATGGGTTACTTATGCTTGCTTTTGTAAGCTAAATTAATAGACTTAATATATAATAAATTATTTGTTGTTTATTATTATTTAAGAAGTAAAATAAATTGAATGCTCGATGAGGTAAAAGGCAAGAGTCAGTTTTTTATGCAAATTTAACTTCTGGTCCTCTTTTCACTTAATTGCTTTGAATTTACTAGACTAATTTTTTCCCTTAGACCCCCTATAAAACAACCCTTGATAATATTAATTATGTAAAAGTAACAGTACAAAATCTTTTTAAGTCCAATCACCCCCAAAGTAACTAGAGAGTTGAATGGATTATTATTAATACTGAAAAATTAAATGCTGAGATAATTTATTAATGCTGAATAATCTAAATAAATTATCTTACTAAAGATACTTGAACCTTGTATGTAAAGAAATTACTTAACGGTAAGAAAAATTATGTTTAGCCCTCCATTAGGTTTTTATTGAGATACTTTCCATGAAATCTGCTTTAATTTTAAACAATGGTTAAAAATAAAAGCAGAGGATTATTGAGGGGGAATTTTTATCTATTAAGACAAAAATTAAACCTAAAATACTAATCCTCATAGAGAATTGTACTTGCCTTTCAAGAAGTTGAAGACTTCTTTAACAAAATGTTAAAATTATTTATATTTAAAGACAGGGTTTATACACCTCTTGAAATTCATGAGAAAGATTTCCTGAAAATTATTTTTTTTTCTCCTGAATACTACTCCTGATAAACATCTATCCAAGAGTAAAACGAAGTTTTATTATCGATTTTGTGGACGTAATTGTTTTTTAAAAAGATAAAACTCTGTTGATATGTGAAATTCTAACCTCTTCTGCAATTCTTTGTTCTGTATTTCATCCTGCTCATTATGTAAAGTAATATAAGGTTAATAATTATTCCGGTGACCTTATGATTTTTTTGTAATTTACTTCTTAAAAACACCTGAATTTTACTATGTTAGATTGAGTATGAACCCTGTAAAGAGATTCTAACTGAAAGTGTGATGTTTCTGAATATGTTAGTACATGTTACTTGTATCTGAAAAATATATCTTCATAGCTTATTAAATCATGTTAATATGTCAATACCAAAGAAATGTAACTTGCATAACTCAGACTCTTGTGAATATGTATCCTTCTCAATGCATGTTTAAGGCCTTTTGCCTTGTAAAATTGTTTCAATTTGTCTTGTCTGGTGCATAATGTCCTGATATGAACTAATCACCATTAAAGACCAATCAATTAATCAGTATGTTTTTAGCGATTATTTAGTTCCATCTTATGATCTTATGACATAAATAAATATATAGTGCTTATCTTTCTTTCATATAACTGGCAAAATTATCCATTAATGGTACCTGTTCCCAACCTTCCAAATCTAATGATGATCTGCTTGACAGGTTGGCGACATAAACCTCCAGAATGTGACGCACGAGGATGCAGTGGCCACTTTGAAGGCAACTTCAGAGAGGGTTGTACTGACAGTCATCAAACAGGCTGCTGGCAGCATGTACAGAAATCACTCCAGAAACCCTTCCCCGCTCCCCACTTCCAATGTCATTCAAACACAAGAAGTCATGAGCAGAGCAAAGAGCATCACTCCTCCTCCATGTTAGTATTGTTTTTTGTTAACTTTTTGTGTAATTGGCTTGCAATTTGTTTTCAAAGTCAGTGCACTCTTTAAATTATTTCCATTCTTTATATATTGGTAAATTTTTGCTGTCCTATTTATAAACATTGTTCAGTGTTTTGACCCCACTTTTGAAATGTGCAGTACAATAAGATGCTAATTCTACCTAAAACACATGGTAAAAAGTATGCTTACATTTTTTTTTTAAATGCAGAGGTTCTTGTGTATACAAGATTATTATGCAATAGATTATTGTATGTGTAACTCCTTCTTTCTGCCAGTACGTTTGACTGGCCAAAACCTCCTTTTACTTGGGGAATGTTGTAGCTAGTGATTAAGGAACTAGTCAGCTAAGTTCATAATAGAGTTATAAGCACTTTTGGAAACACCCGGTTTAAAACTAAAAGTTAGCGCTCTCTCTCTCTTGCTCAACTAGCTAAGATAATAAAGTTGTGCATATTTTTGTTTCCTTGTGGCTTTAGTTACATCAGGAAATTTTCTCCATACAAGTTTCTTGCTCTCCAAAATAAGCTTGGAAACTATTTTGGAGAGTGGGAAATCGATTTGTAGCAGGGTCATACAACAATGTAATGTTGTGGAAATTCTCACCAAGTCTCTTTTTTTTAAACTTGAAAAACTTATTTAGTAACTTTCAATTAAATTAGTAAAAACTTTTAAAACAATTAGTAGAACTTCAGAAACTAATCATCTCCAGCAGCTCAGCTGTCTGGCTCTCTCTCTTCTGATCTCTCCTCTTTCCTAATTTGCTGCCTTATCTCTTATTGTCAACTTACTCGCCAATTTGTCACAATTTTTTTAACCAGTTAACCAATTGGAATTGGCCACACGTTTCAACAGAAAGGAAAATACCAGAAAAGGTTATGGCCAGGAGCTGCTTCTGGCTGTGACACATACATTCTTGTGATAATAGTACTTTCATTTTGTAGTTAAACTTTGAGCCTCTGCCACCTGCTCACTAATGCATCAAACTGTTACACATTTCTATACACAGATTGCTTTGCATTTCAATTTTAAAAAAAGTGTTGCTCAAATGTGTGCATAGTTTCTTTCTTGCCAAATTCAACTTAAAAAACAAGTTAAGTTTTAAATTTAAATAGATGACTCTGAAAGCTTTATATTTGCAACACTTTAAAAATTAGTCATATATGTAAAACCTTTTCTTTATTAAATGATGAACTTGTTTATTCGTTTTTTTATTTAGGCAATATGATAAATCTAGTGTTTTCATTTAAAAACATATTTTACTAAGAGTAGTGTGTCGATGTGTATCTGAGATGACCAGTCATTACTAAGTTCCTTTTCTGTCTTTTATAAAGATGCATGTTTAGTTCCCATCTCTTGTGGTGTAGTACACTTTGAATCATGAATAATTTGAATAATTATGAACTGTATCACTCACAATACTCATAAAGAACATAATCATAGATATATGTTTATAGTATTTATGTAATCGCTCTCCTTGCTTTGTATAATTTTGAAATTTCTGGTTCTAATTATTGATTTTTTCCTGTTTAGTTTTATTTAAACTGTTAAGAATTCCAATCATGTAATGGTTTTAAATTAATTTAAATTGAATTGTCATTGTGCATTTATCTTGCAGTATTTACCAAAATAAAGGCCGAGAGTAAATATATTAAATCAATAATTAAATTGCATCTTACTAATAATTTAAGAAAGTGAATAACTTTTTTATATATTGAAAAAAAAAGACTTAAATATAATGTTTTTAGATGATATAAAAACAGTCTTCATTCAACAGTTTTGGTATGGGGAATAAGCTCATCTTATTTTAAAGTATTTTTGCATTATTTAGTCCACCTTCAAAAATGTATGTTCTCTAAAATATCTTTCTAAAACAAGAAGCCTTAAGTCAAATTGTATAACTTTAAGATCTACCTGTGTAACTTTGTTTTATGTGTTCCTATATTTAACTTTTAATAGTTGGATAAGCATCAATACCTTGTGTTTAAGCATGCAATTTTCAATTATATCCATTTGTTCTAAAATTTTTAAAGTTGATTGATAATACCCTTGAATGAATTGATATTTTTAGATGCTTGCTATATAAAAGAACTTTTTTTTCAAATTTATCCTTTTTTTTTTTTTAGAAAAAGTTATTAGTTAACTGTAGCTAAGTAGTTTACAACTTAACTACTACTACTAAGCTGAATTAGTTTTTCCTTTTAATGAATTTTATCTGACAAAAAGAAGGTTGAAAGTTATAATTTGTGAATGTGTAACAAAACTACTTAAACTATATTTTCCATTTTTTAAATTTTTATTAAATATCTTAGAAGTTAGAAGAAAAGTATTTAATTATACTTATTATATTCTATATTTTTACTTAATTTTTAAGTTCTTATTCTACAAAGCTTTGTCTCCTTAGCACTCAATTAGACATCTCTTGACCTTTTTGTTATGTTTTCACTATTGCAATTAGTTATAAAATGTTGTTTAATTTCTTATAAAAAGGTAGCTTTATTTAACTTGGCTTTTGCTTTATATTATACATTTTGTATCTTAAAAATGTATGTAGTTGTTAATTTCATTTTAAACACCATTTACGTTTAAACCTCCTATTTACTAACTTAGTTCAAAGGAAGAGGAATATGAAATTACCCATTTTTTTACCCTCCTTCCTACCATGAATGTAAGGTTATTGCAACTGTTTAAGTTTATAAAATATTGTTTCTCAAAGTATGAAGTGGAATTATTGGAATTTGTTGTTAAAAATGTACTTTGTGTAAATTATTGTTCTTTAGCATAAAAAATTGTGTAAAAAGTTCTCAATTAAATGTAAATTGGATGGCAAAAGAGTTGCTGTGTTACCTATAAAATTTATCATTTAATTAAAGTAAAAAGGGATGCTGAAATAAGTTGCTTATTTGTGTGTAAGAGATTTTATCATTTTATAAATAATGTTTTTTTCCAACCAGTATCAAAAAATGCTACCATTTTTAAATGAATGATTTTCATACCATTGCTTTCTTGTACTCTTAGTGCTTAACATTTTTCAAAATTAAGGTTTTCAAGTCATCCATTTTAATTTTTTTTTCAGTTAATATTCCTGCAGAGTATCCACTAGAATCTCCACCAGACGACCACCCACCACTTCCAAGAGCAGCTACAATCGAAGACTTCACAAAGTAAGTGATTTTACCGTTTCTTAGACTTGGGTTGGGTAATATAGATGCACTCTAAGCATGAAAAACTTGAGCATTTTTCAGATAATCTCTTTAAATAATAAATTTTTGATAGCTGAGGTTGTGCCTGTGTAGATTAATAGAAAGGGCAATGTGTCAAGATAGTGTTCCCCTTAAGCTGAATGGAAATAAATTATTTAGGGTTGAATTCCCAAATAATTTCTTGGGGACGAAGTGCCCCCAGAACACCCTAACAAAGTGTTCCACATACGATATGAGTAGTTGAGTATGATATTGAGTATGATATTGAGTATATGATTGATATGAGTATAAAATTAACATGGCTACAAATATAATTCCAAGGCTATGATTGCAATCATGTTCTTTCGCTGAATTATTTTTTTGAGGGAGAGTATCTCAAGAGAAACTCAAGAAAAAAAAGTCCATTGCAACTTGGAGGCAATCTGCAATGGCACCCCTTTCTTGGGGCTGGGCTGGACCTACTTCTACTTGGTTGTGCAGAAAGAGAATGATATTCCTTTATTATAAAATCCTGTCCAATTAATCTGAGCTTGAATGTCTTTTGAATCATTCTTTGGTGATCTTGAGCTTCATTTAGTGTATAGAGTTAGACTAGGTAACTTTTCAAAAATTTGAATGGGAAATCATTGTTTCTAATTTTGCTTGGTCTAATAATAAATAAAGCTAGTTTGTTTTTCCAGTGTATACTATTAACATTTTTTATTTATTTATTTACAAACAGCAATAAGAGAGGAAAAAAAACATATCACCTGGGATCTAAAAAGATCCATGTAGGTAAATGAACATAGAAATAAATTACAGATTAGGATACAAAAAAATTACAACAAAAAAAAATACAAAAATGTGATGAAATTATAAACGTAAGTAAACAATAGATAAAAATAATATAGAAACAATATAAACAGGAGATATTTATCAAGAAAATATGTTTTTTAAAAGACGTTTTGATTGTTTTTAAATATAACCCATTAAAGTTAGTTTATTAATTTTCTTATTTTGAAAAATAGAATGTAAACAAATAAACTAAGTTCATTTTATCGATAGGAATTTTAAAATAGTAATGGATAGTAATAATTTCTACCTCCTTAAAACCCTCCTTTTCACCATTCTTCTCTTCAAAACACACATTTAACTCTTTAAAAAATAGTATTTGTCCATTTTTTTTTTCTGCAGGCATTTTCCAAGGGTTTCAAATCAACTCACTCATTTAATTCTTTATTTATTTACATCGGTATTCTACAACAATAAAAAACAAAAAATACGTACTGCACATCACTTAAGTGCTTTCTAAACTTTTAAATAATACATATAAAAAAATAGAGAAATAGAAAATAATATATGTTAAAAAATAAATGTGTTAAACTTTTAAATAATACATATAGAAAAAAATAGAAAAATAGAAAATAATATATGTGTTAAAAATGTAAGACATGAAAATAATACAAAATAAAGTAAAATTGTATACCATTTTTTGGTGGGGGTTTTAACCACCATTATTTGTTTAAATAACTAGACAATGAAGGTTTCATTGTCAAAGATAACTTATCTTAAGAATTAATTTTCTTAATATATTAATTTTATTAAAATGTATCTTGAGAATCTTAAGAAATTAATTTTCATCTTTTAATTTAGGTGGAAAGGTTCTTAGGGGTAAAAAGGTGGTCCATTGATCTTACTAAGTGGTCATCTCAATTTCATCTATGTATAGTTTTTTTTAAATGAGTTGCATTCCATTTATATTCATTGCCTCACCCCTTATAACCATTATGCCTCTTTTCCCTAAAACTCCTCTCATAAAGTGTGATTGCTTTTAATTTTTCTATAATTGGGTAGTTTTTCGAAGTATTTTCTCAGACCGATGCGCACTCGCACCGAATAGGCGTTAAACGTCTTATGCAAACAGTTACTTCCACTCCATTTCTTAGCAAAGTCTTTCCTATGACATTCATGCATTTGCAGCTGATATCGAACGGCTCTCTCCGTTACCAGGAAAAGATTTCGGCAGGGAAACCTTACTACGGCCGTGTCATAGCGTGCGAATAAAGCCCTTTTATTTCATCTGCTACTACTTAAAATGTGAAGCACGGATCGATTCCAGCAACGGATCGAATTTCACGCGATTTCCTTGCTGTGGCTAGGCTAAAAACCTAAAAAAAAATTTTAGTATCCGTGTTGCAGAATCGTTTGGATTTTGCCTCACATTTCGAAAAACACCTGCGCGTTCGCTTGAAGGGTCGGAACAAGAATTGCATTGCGTGACAGTCCATCAATGGCCGTTTTGAACTTGTTCACTGAAGTTCGATACGTTTCAGTTATCAGCTGGTTGTTTTTACGAGAACTTCATTTTCAAATTTGTTAATTTCGAAATTACGCCTCTTTTAAGTTTCTGCCTAAATCTTGTTTTTCTGTAAGGCTTTGTACTAGAAACTAGTACTAGACTGTATCTTGAGTCGTCACTGCTTAATCGTCAACTCTGAGTGAGGCTCATTAGGTATTCTAGGTTCATTTACACCGCAATAAATTAAAAATCCTATTTTCCCCTGCGCTCGTTTGCAAATGAAAATTAGTTTCATTTAAATATTTAACTCGGCTGGAATTTCGTATTCGAGGAAGTTTCCTTTCCGTATCAGTTTATGATGCAAGCTATTACTGAAACAAATGAGAGGGCTGATTATATTTTCAGCTCATTTAAAGAGGTAGCCTAGGAACTATAATTGTTAGCGAATTTCCTTTGAACTTGGATTTGAGAAATTCTATCCGGAATATAATTTGTCTTGACTACCTTTTATTAAAGACTTGAGAATTAAAACAAAAAGGTTTGTTGTGCGGTGATTATGCTAGTCATAATTGGCATTTTTTATCGATGCCAGTTATTTTGGCAGGGGTGAAAATTGCTCCATCTTGAGATGAAAATCTGGATTTGAGAGAAAGAAAGTAAATAAAAAAGTATTGCTTGTAATTTTATATTAATTGAATAAAATCTTGTTTTTAACATAATTTTCAACAACTAAATAAATCTAAAACATTTACAGCCATACTCATAGCCATCAGCGTCGAGGTTAACCAGCGGCTAAAGAAAGAAAAAGTAGCTTTCCGTTGACTGTGATTGGTGGAATCCTTCTTTGACCGAGGATTTAACACTGACGCCGATGGCTGTGAATATGGCTGTTAGTCATTCGAGGTCAAGTTATTCTTAGGGCGAGCGCGCACGGGCGACTTTGTCACGGTGACAAAGACAAAAACAACGTTGCTAAGGCTGTTGTTAGGGGCGGGAACTAGAAGCATCCAATAGAAGCATTCGCACATGACATCACTGGAGGATAAAAACAACGTTGCTAAGGCCGTTGTTAGGTAAAGTCATGTGATTGAAAATGCTCTATGCTTTTCTAGTGATATTTTTGATACTAGTGATACTGGTCGCCGTGACTTTAGTCACTCGTGCGCGCTCAGCCTTAAAAGATGGGAAAAGTCTTTCGGTGGGTGAAGCTGAAGATGGCAAAAATAACACTTTTATGGGAAGTTGATGCTTGGAAAGGTTTATCCTGGTTTCAGGCTGATTCAAAAACTGGGATCTATGAAAAACCTAGAAAATTGGTTCGAGAAAGATATATGCATTGTTTCCTTTTAAATTCTGGTGACTGCCTTCGAGAAAAATATTCTATTTCAACTTCGTGGTCCAATAAAGAAACTTCTATTCATAACTTATTGACATTCCAACTTTTCCATCGTGGATGGATTATATTTCTTCCGGGTTTCTGGGCAGTCTGTAAAAATTTCGAACTCCCAAGGAAGGAAGGCTTTTCCCTATTTCTATCTGTCTGCATATTTTAAATAAATTTTCCATTTCCTCATCATATGGGGATCAGCTGTGGGGAACTTCTGGGAATAGCGTTGAATTATTCAATTTATCTCTTAAAGATGTGGATACGGTTCAGTTAGCCCTTCCCAGGTGTGTTTGTGGAATAAAATTCTGAAACAATCAATAGTTAGATACTGGGGCATGCATAGTCGTGGGCAAATATTTCTTTATAATTTTAAGTAAAGGTTTTATTTGTTTAAAAAGTAGCTTTTCCCCGTTTTTGAAAAATGGGTTTGCCTTTATAAATTGAATAGATTTTAATTGAATCGATGCAAAATTTTTTGCTTAAGTGTATTGGATAAATCCCAGAGAGTGGGTTTTGAATGTTAAATATAGGAAACTAAACGTAGGAATTCAAAATTTAGGAAATGATGAGATCTTTAGACTGGTGAGATAAGATTGGCAGGTGAGAACACGGCACTTTTGTGAATCTCCCTCTTTCTGGCATTCTTTTCTAGTGCAGGAAATCCTTAATCCTTTGCTCACGAAGTCGACTTGCTGCTTACTATGTGTTCCTTGTGGTCGAGATACCAAACGTCAAAATTCCCTAGGTGTTAGCTCTGAAGTCAAAATTTCTACTGTTTTTTTTTTAAGGTAACACTATTCTGAACCTTACTTTTAGTAAAAAGCTAGAAATATCAACCAATTGCGTGTTACGAATGTGTTTGGGACGCTAGAAAAATAGCTAACAAAAGATAAAAATAGGATAGGTTCCCTTGAACCAGTTCATCAAGCAAATCGTCGCTGCCGTGTTTATTTTTCTGTCCGTGGGAATCACGCGATAATCGGGTGCTGATCGCCCTTCGGAATGCGGGGCTCGACCGGCCCGCTCCGAAAATACCGCTCGGCGCCCACGCGGGCCACCGAAACAAAAACAAACCCCGAGAAACGAAAACTATGACGACACAACCGGTCGCTACGCACGCATACGCTTGGCAACGCGCATGCGCCGGCGGGTGCCGCGAAAGTGCGTATGCCGAACTCGCATTCGGCTCTTTGGAGCACGGTGTGACATGTCGCGGATTGTTATTTTGTGAGTGGATCGGCGGTGCGTTTGTTTTTTTAATTGGATTACTTCGGCGTCTCTGAGAGAAGCTGTCCAGTGTCGTTCTTTTGGTTGATTGACTCTTTGGGTGACACCATGCCTCAGTTGCTGTCGCCTCGTGCCCCCGACACCAACGGGAACACCACGGTGGTGCATTTCACGAGGAGGCCCGTTCCCGAAAAGAATGCCTTTCCCAGGTAAATAAATGTTTGTTTACTATGAATTGTTGAGAATCGTAGCTTTGCCAGAACTCACTGATGCATATATCACATAGAACACTTTTATGGATCGTTTAAATATTTCTATTTGGATCTGAAATTAGTTGCAGATATGGAAATATCCCGCCTTTGAGATCGAGGCTCGTTCAGTGCTTTTT
The DNA here is from genome assembly GCA_963680715.1 of Tetragnatha montana. Classification (NCBI taxonomy): domain Eukaryota; kingdom Metazoa; phylum Arthropoda; class Arachnida; order Araneae; family Tetragnathidae; genus Tetragnatha; species Tetragnatha montana. The sequence goes on from OY796681.1 coordinate 18,727,514, forward strand.
ATTTGAATTTGATAGACTGAATTGATTGAAATTGTTCAAAGTTATTCTTTTTCGTATTTCTGTTTGATGTGCCTTGCAGTTTTAAATGTGAGGAGTCTTAATTGAATTTGATTCTACTAATTAGTTCATATATAAAATAAGACTCCCTGTGATCATCGAGAAACAGCGTGACATGAAATTGCATTTTCAAATTCAAATTTGGAGGCGTGATTTGATCTCTAAACTTGTGTGACTGATTTGCCCGTTCTTACGATTGGATAGCTTTACTATCAACGGCTACGTTTTGTTTGACGATCTCTTAATCTTTTGTGGCCCAGACCGATAAGGTTCACGGTGAAGGACTGTTTTGAACTTTATGAATGGGATGCGAAGTTTGTAATACTAGTTGTTGAGGGTATGTCGTTGCTGAATACCTGGTAACATTACCTATGCTCTTGTGTGTAAATTTTAATCTCATTCTTTGTGGATCCATTGCCCAATACTTTCAATTGACTGTGTAAAGTTCTGTGGTTTTTTTTTAAAATGTGCATTTGCATCATTATTTGTTACAACTTGCCTTCTGTATTTTAAATGTTTTCAAAATTGGGAAATCTTTTGTTTCATTGAAATTAATTTGAAATATTTAGTTTATAACGAATTGGTTTCCTTAAAGTATCCAGAGAAAACTTATTTATTTGGATACACATCAATGTATGTATAACAGGCGTGGATCCAGCACGGCTCCAAGGGGAGGGCACTTTCACACCATCACATTTTGACACAAAATGCCAAAATGTTGGGAGATTTTCTAAAAAGTATCACTCAGGATCCCACTGGGGGGTATGGGGACACTCCCTCAGAAAAATTTTGAAATTTGACCTGTAAAAGTAGGGTTTTAACTCATTTTAAGAACTTTTTTTGGTCCAAGGGGGGCACTGTGCAGAGTGCCCCCCATTGGATCCGCCACTGATGTGTAATAAATGTTAGACTATATTTCCCATTCGCTACAATATGTATTTTGGAGTTAACATATAGCTACTCACTTGAGGGGATTGGGAAGAAAAATAATTACAACGTCCCCTTGCTGTGCCCCCCTCATTGTCTTTACATTTATCGAGGTTAACTATAACTCGCAGTGTCCATTAGCGGGGCACACCCTTAGCCCGAGTTGGAATCGGGTCCAGCGGCTGTCCCATTCCCGTCACGTTCGGTCCGGGCATGCGTGACGCCTCGGTGCGGGACATCTGCGAGCGTGGACGCAGCACGCGAGCCTAATGGGGTGTTATGGAATTTTTTCGAAATGGACCGTTATAGTAAAGCAGCTGGAATGAAAGGACCCGAAGAATTCTATCGTTCAGAGGACTAGTGACACTTGGGTTGAGGGCACCTACATAGATCCTATCAATAAGCTTCCCTCACAGTGTTTGAGACTGCGGTAACCAGGCTCAACACTCAAAAAGTCAACAATTTTATTGCTTTTTTTCCTCAGAAGTAAAAGAGGAAGTTGACTTTTTGAATGGTGAATAAGGATTTAAATGATTTTAAAATTTAAAAGATTTAGCAACAACAAAAAAGGTCAATTTTTGTTAGGTTTTACAAAAGAATTACCTAATGTTAAAATTTTGAATAATTTATTTCACTTGTAAATAAAAAAGACACTACTTTCAAAAGTTTGATAAAAATCCTATAGTCAAAAAAAAAAAAAAAAAAAATAGAAATTTCATTGAAATTTTAATGTAAAAAATTGAAGTATGTTTTGAACTCAGATTATAGTTAATCCTATTTTTCCTATTACTTAATTATTTTCAATTTTTTCAAAGTCATGAACAAGCAATAGAAAATTTAAATTGATCTTTTGACCCGCAAAGATCGGGCCAGATATAATTTTTAGCCCGCCACAAGTTAAGAGGGCAAATTTTGACCTTCTACGCTATTGAAGTTGCCCAGGCCTGCCTTAAAATGTTGGATCGAAAAATCTTAGTTTTATCCTGTAACTGATTAGTTATGTTCTAAATATGAAAGTGACCCTGTTTCCCTCTTTTACTACAAGCAACGCCGATAGTTAAGAAGAGAATACATTAAGAAACGCCAGAAGGGGTGGGAAAAACTGTTAAATTTAAGTCTGTTTGAGAATGATTATAGTTACTAATAGATAAGTGGAATGAGAGTCGGTACTGACTCCCTAGAGGTGTGTAAGTGAATTCCATGAACAAGTGAAAAATAAATGTGGGTCTCGAGTGATTCCATTTATCCAGGTTCTGCTGTAATTTGTCCTCAGCAACTATTGGACTCTCTATATCGGATACTTTAAGCACAATGTGTTCATATCATTAGGTTTTAAAATAAAATTAAATCTAGGATTTGCTCCACTTTCAATCCATTAGAAAAGCGTATTTTCCGTACATCTTATGTTAGCCGCTACGAAATAGTATCTATGTAGTTTCCTTTCGCTAATTTTTTGTTAATGACTTTAAATTGATGTTGCCCTGGTAACCGTTCCGTTTATACAAACTTGGCATGCATTGATTTATGCACCTTGAGCTAGATACGAGTCTTCAATGAATTTTGTGTTGGCAATCTCTTCCACTCAATAGTTATATATTTTCATTTAAATAATTTTATTTAGGTTAGCTTCCGAACACTTGAATTTAACCACTGCACTGGTCTGACTTCTCTAGTGTGAACTGATGAGAAATCAGTTTTTGATGTTTTTTCACCACTCTTTTTCATAATAGAATAACAATATAGGGCTTATATAGGTTTCAGTTAAATTGAAGGAAAACCCCATCCAAAATTGGACTACCAGAAGAACTGACGTATTTGGTTTCCTCTGGAAACGTTTTTGCGTTAAGGTTCAAGTATCTTCGCTCAAGTTGCCCCTCAACAAAAATAGAACTGTCTGGCGAGTGACGAATTTGAGTTCACGGCTTTCTTTGCGTCAGTTCAACGTGGTTCGAGTTCTATTTTCGCCCCTTATTTCAGATATTTCTAGAAACCAACGGTTCACTACGTGCTTTATAAAGTAAATGGGATTCCCTTGCGTTTCTGCTCGATTTCACATGCATTGACGTTATTAAATATCTGTACAAAGCCCACTGAATTTGATCGTCCCGAAAAAAAACTAGTCTCTCAATTCGGCCCTATACTGTTGGTTTTCTTTCTAATACAGTCCATAAAGTTTGACGCCCTTGCTTTTATGAGAAATCTGTGATAGTCGGCATTTCTCTTTGAAATTAAAGAAAAAGCCATATCTCTGCTCAAGAATAAGTTACTTTAAAGTTCCCTTTCAAATTTTGTGGGAAAACTATTATATTTAAGCACCACAGCTGACATGGTCGAGAAAAATACTACTTTTCTAATAAAATGTTGAATATTTGTGCTACTGTAATACTAAGGGTTTCTATATCGAGAAAAATTGAACTATGTTCCCGTGTCTTGTATGTTTTAATTATGATATCGGTCTTCTATCTAGACTATTAATGGAGGAGATTAACAGAATATTTGTTAATGAACTGTGCCGATTCCCAACTTTGTTAGTGGAACTAGACCAGATCCATAGGGCCATGTATCGCAGCAAAGTCTAAAAACAGCAGAACCCAGAAAAGTATGGTTCTGAATTGCTCTTTTGATGTCTCACCAAATTACATAAGTTTTCCACCATCAAACTGGTTTCTTCAATATATTTCTTAATTTTTTTTAAAGAAACTAGCAAGTTTAGTGGGACATTTCATGCGATTGCATCAATATGCATCTTTTTCGACATCCTTGACTATCGGACTAACGGCAATTCTCTCACATTTGCCTTGCACACCCTTGACGTCATGTTCGGATCTCGAATGAAAATAAAAGCCGCATTTTGATGGCTTGGGTCAAAACTGAATTATTCCCCTTTCATTCATCCAGAGGTCTTGTAACCAAATTACATCATGTCAAGAAGACGTCCGCCGCGCATTCAGATTCTTTCGCAACCCGATGAAGGAAAGTTGGCGAGCGAGACCCTCTTGACCCAGGAAACAATGTGATCAACGTGAAGGTCGGCAATTTGTCTTAATTTAGTAGGGAGAATGTAGATTCTTACAAGAGTTAAGTGGCGAGTTAGTATAATGCGCAATTTTTCCCTGTTTACGAGATCGTATAATTCTCGGTGGCAGCATGCGGGGGTGGTTGATAAGATAGACTTTGATGTGTCCTCTACTTCGAGTTGAGGTATTTTAAAGGCATTTTCAGACATCCTCATGTTTGACAATCATGCAAAGTCAATTAATGGACTTTTGTAAATTTGAGACACAAACAATGAAGCATTCTTTAAATCCGAAATGGTTTGTTGTGGCCTTGAGGCGTGACTAATTTTTAATTCAAATTTGCAATCCCGAAGTACTTTTTGAGTCACCGCCTGTTTCAGCAGATTCCGAAATAGCTTTGAAATCTATGCCGAGAAACGACATTCCTTTTGTCTGATCGAAGAGCTTTCATTGTTAAAATTTCAACACTTTTTTAGTCTAAAAAATCGAGCTGCTTTTAAAGATACCGAATAACCTTCCTATTCTTGTCTGTAAAATCTGTGGAAACTATAGGGGGTCTGATACTCCATAGGCATTTGAGCAGAACTATCTGTTCCTTTTAAAAATTAATGTTCCAAGAACATTTTAATTTAAAAATTATACCAATCTCTAAACCCTAAAGAATTGAAGAAAGGGTACGCTTCCAAAAATCCCATTCATAAGTTGTTCTTTTCAGAGTGCCGTGGAAAAGGCTCTTCACATTCCTTTTTCCAAGAAAGCCGCAAGTATCTTTGTTAGCGGTAATTGAACAGTGTTTTTCTGCTAGACCGCTTGACCTCGTCTTTTGCTCTTCCTTCCATAGAGTTTTTCATTCGCTGGTGCTGGGTAATTAAAGTTTTTGTGTGCGAGAGATCGTAAAAAATAATCAGCAAGTGCTGGATGGGGTTCCCCATTCTGTTTCATGTAGGGCAGTGGGTTTTGGTAGGAGGATTGTGCATGTTCAAGTGTTGGGTCCTTTCATGTTTCAGAGGGTAATTCTGCCAGAATGTATATCTGGGGCCTAACCGCGATCTCATCGCCTATAGTTGCTATCGACAATAGGCGAGATGGAACCAGTCTAGGCGAGCTCGTGACGTCACATTACGATAGTTCGGCAAATGGTCGAACCGCGAAGCATTCGAAACCTCGCCTACGGCAAATTTTCCCTCGCCTACGAAGCGACTGCTTCGGAGGGCTCGTAAAGGTCTTTTCGCAATTATCGTATACGCTATGTATCGTTTTTTTGCTATTATTTCCTTATATTATGACGTTTCTTTTAGTTTTTAACCTTATCATTCTTTGAGGTTATGCTTAAAAATCTTCGATTGTACTTTTTAAAGTATTTTATTTAAGAACTCTTTCTCTATGTCTGCGCACGGTTTACTTTGGGAAGAGTAGTGATGCGGTGTAGTGTTTTGTTTGCATTTTCTAAATCCGAAGACAATTTTTCATTATGGCTGGGACTTTAGGGATGCATTCAGAAACTTTAACACGATTAAGAAACGAAAACAAATGGAAAAGTATAGCCCTTCCATTTATAAATTGATTTATTCATTAACGTGATAGTGGAGCCATCTATGGAAAAACGTCACAAGTAATTCTACACTGATCCTACAAATTTGTATAAACGAACACTAATGTCCATTTCTTTCGTACTAGATTAATGTCTGAGGACTTGCTTTGGAAATTAACAGCTGTTTTATATTTTTTGGAACTATTTAACGGACCACCAAAAGTGTAAAAGAAATCCGAATACGGTTCGAAACTTAATACAAGATGGCGAACGATATTGCAGCTCATGCGGATGAATACTACCTTCGAATAGGATGCTCTCTTTTGATTGGCCAGTTCCCTTCTCGAGACGAAAGCGAGAGGCATCAGTAAATCCTTTTCTTACCACCGGTTCGCGGTCGGGCCAAAAGCGCGTTTTGGGAAGGTCTCGCTTAGAGAAAAGCGTGTTCTCGGCTAGGCGAGCTCGCCTATTGTCGATAGCAACTATAGGCGATGAGATCGCGGTTAGGCCCCTGGAAAATATTTTCTTCCTTGTTGTAGATTGTTGGATTGTTGTCTTTTCAGCATGCATGCCTTGGTGGAAAGGAAGAGCATGCTTTTATGAAAGCCTGGCCTGATTGTAGGCTGAGTAGATATAATATATAGAAATATGGTATTTATGAATCCTTTGCTAACGATGGGGTCTAAGGAAAGTTTAATTACGTTTTGTAAAAAAACCCAGCAAAATTAATCACAACATTTTAAATGACAAAATTAACTCGCCAGCCTTGAATATTTACTTGCTAATAGTGGAGTTGGCGAGCTGAAATTTTGAGACTTGACTTTCATTGAAATGTTTCGAAATTAAATTAACAAAAATTAAATTTAAATGAGTCAGTGAAAAATCATAATTAAATTCTTCAGGTATGCAGTCAGGCCATTAGAGCTACCTATATACTCCTCGTTGGTCCTATCTGTTTGCTCCTCATGTAATCTACGGTATCTAATCTTAAAAAAAAGTCTATTAACTAGTTATATCTTTCCATACCCTTAAGCAGACTGTATAAATCTAAGCCAGTCTTCATTGTTGAGTTAACTAGGGTTTATTTTCGCTTGTGCCTGCCATCGGCATCAAAAAGCGCCTTTTGATCCCTTTCACCATCGCCCGATCCCTTTCTTGTCGCGTGTCGTCGACGTTTACGACCTCCTATAAATTACCCCTGAGTGTTTGGAACGATTCGTAAATCACGCCTTTTTGTGCGAATAATTTGGACTCGAGGGGGCGGATGCTGCGCGGCGAGAGATTTATGTTCGAATTCAGTCGCGTTGGCGAGCTGATCCCTCGGGCCGTTGTTGGTTGGTTGTATGTGGGCAGCAAGGAAATATGCAGAGTTCAATGTGCGCGTGCTTGAAATTGGGATTCTTATTTCAATTAATAAAAATGCAAGCCGAGATGTGTTGTACGCATCTTGTCCTCTAAAGGAAATGAAAAAAGAATTGCATAGCTTGAGCAAGTTCAAGTGCAAAAAACAGCTATGATCAAAGTACCACAGCTGCACTTTAAGGGAATCGGGGATATCCTAAGTTTCCTTTATCTGGGAAGCCCAAGACTTGCCAGCAGAATCGCACAGCTTTTTTATGTCTCAAAATTGTCCCAGACACTAGAAAGAAGTCAAAGCCGTTGCATATTTAATATTAAATTTCTAAGAGCTTTAGCATCATGCCTAAATTTTGCTGATAACCTGTAGAAATAATATCCAGTCGCTTGGTTTTACATTTTATTCTTCCTGTTTCCTTATTATATTTTGGACGTCTCTGACCTCCAAGTACACAGACATCTTGGGAGTCCATTGATTTGTAACCTTGAATCTCAAGTAAATTTTATGGAAATGAAAACTGGTTTTTTCTATCATTTAAAAAATTATATTTCTTTTTAAAAACTTATTTTTTTTATAAAAAGTTCAAGGTTTTCCAATTTTTTGACCTACACCTGATCATCTTCCTTCCAACGATCATGGTTTTGTACTTATGCAAGTTAGATAGGCGATGATGATGAAGTCCAACCTGAATCCATTGACCCCGAGGTTCTCCAGATGGGCTTGTTTGTTTTCATTCCCAACGAAAGTGTGTCAATGAAAAACAAAAGGCCCAGATGAAGAGTTAACAGGCTGCATGCCAGGACACCTTTCCATTCTTTCGTGCGCCGTTTTCATTACGGTAATCGAAGCATGGGCGGTTCTTAATTGATTCCTTCGGAATGTCGAGCTGATGAGCTACTGTTTCGCTTTGCATCCTGAAAAGGCGGTATCTCATTCTGTTACTATGTATATTGTTGCCTTTTGATCGATTTTTTTTCCCGGGGTGACCCGGTTTGCCAGTTGGTTTTTGAAGGGGAATTAGATGGACGTTCGATGTCAGGAGGCATGTTATTAGAATATATGTGAAACATAATGGACAGACGTAAAATATAGTTTGAAAAGAGAAAATTTAGCTGAGCTGAATTCCGCGTTTAAACCAAAGCTATCTCCGTATCACTTCCATACCGCTTTATTTAAACTATACCTTATTGTTTCATTGGTGTGTATATCATAGTTCTTGATATATTTGTTCACATCTGAAATTGGTTTTTAATAAACCACTTGGTTGATAATCAGTCGCTTTATGTAGGTTCATTTTGTACTCATTTAGATAAGAATTAATCGTCAATTCAAATTAATATTATCTTACACTTCAAATTGTGGATATTTTGAGGCTTAATAAAATTTGACATGACTTGCGTTAGATATTATGCTCAGTTCTGTTGTGTACTGTAAATACTACCGATACACCTGAATCCGCTCTCCCAGCAAAATTTCCTTCCATTAATCATGCCATACGGTTGTTCACCAAAAACTCTTGCAACTGCCTCTTATCTCGTGAAAAATCCCATCTCTTGTGGTGTGTGGACCCAGGTGGCGACAAACCGTGAAAAATGACGGTCCTTCCTGACGACTGAAGCTCTTCTCAGCAAGAGAAATGATGGTTCTTGGGAGACTAGACGTTGACATCCAGAAGTGGACCCATTTGCCCTTAGCTTCCAGATATGAGAGATGGTCGTGGGATGGCATTTATGCGCCTTTTGCTTCCTTTTTTTTGTAAAGTGGAACCTAACATTTCGGTAGGTTTCGCGTAACCTAGAGGGAATAAGCTTTTCGAGGATGGTTAGGTTGCTACATGTAAAATTAATAACTTCGAGGCACTTAACTGATAAAGCGTTTATGGTAGATTTTTTTTGCTTGGTGGAGAAAAACCATATAACTTGGTGGAGAGAAACTTTTATAATCCTCCTCAACTCATATGGAATTTTTTTGGATATCAAGATTGGGTACGTAATCGATCACCAGTGTTGTTTAATGCTGAATAATTCTCCTCAGTCCATATATTTTTTGCATGTGGATAGCTAATATCGAGATTTCTAAGGAATTAGTGTGTTGTTGAAAGGCAAATTTCATTGTCTATTAGTATTGCTGTGCATCAATCAGTATAAGGGACGACAAATCCCTTATACTCCGGTCATCACTCCCATTGTCCGGGTAACAATTTCCCACCACCAGCCACCGAAAAAAGGGATCGCGTGCGATTCTGTTTTCGTCCATTTCCACCCAAAACAACTTCCAAAACATCCCCCAAAAACTCCGCGAACGGAAAGGCGTACTCATAATCCATAATCACACGGGCCCATCCGAACGCTTATTATTACGTGATTTCCGTTTGGATGGACGGCCAGTTCTTTGTCTTTGTCGCGGTAGCTGGTCATCATCGCTAATCTCTTGCTTTTTGCGAATTCCCCAACTTGCGACACGAGAGGTTTTTTTTAACTGCAGTGGGAAATTGCTCGGTGTTTTCGATGTGGAGTTTCCGGGTGCGCCGGCGTTTCCTCGTTTTTGATGGGCTGGGAAAAATGGCCGGCGATGATGACGTCGTGTGTCGCCGCGCATTCTTTCGGTGGGCGTTGATGGCCGGAGCTGTTTTTCCCGTGACCGTCGTTAATTAAAGAGGAATTTTCAGTGGTTTGTTTGGGTGAGAGAATAGTTCCTAACGCGTCTTTTTTTATCTGCGACTGCAGCAGATTCGGTTTATAATCTTGAGTTAACGTCGACGGAATTGGGGGATCATTTCCACTTATCCAGACTGTTGTACGGTATTGTCAGGCAGGACCATTTTGCTGAATCATGGTGAGCCCACTCTAAATGACGTCACATTTGCCTCTGGTATTTGTCTATTGGTTTAGTATTACCAGATTGGGTAACAGAACCGGATAAATAGAAAACAGCCATGCATTTCCATCGGCAACGTCAACTCTAAGCTAGCGTTGACGATTCAGATAAGTGATCGAGAGCAATAACGTTAGCAACGATGTTTCACGTGTCTAATGGAAATGTCATCCCTGTTGTACAAATGCAACACTTACCAATCTTTAGCATAAGCCCTTAGATCAAATTAATTATTTATTTTGGCCGGATGTGTTCAGTTCAGGCAACGGAACTGATCTACAGTTTGATTTTAATGCAGGAGGAAAATAGTACGTACGTCTTTGGAAAGTCAGCCTCATCCAGGCTATCTTCGGCTAATTCTTGCTCTCCTTTTTAAAATTACAAGTATAGATTCCACTGGAACAGAACCCGTGAAATATTTGTACATCTTTGAGATATACAGAAAATGCTGGGAACTTAGCAACGGATTTGAATTCAAGGGCTAGTATTTATTGCAAGTGTATGAATGTTTTACTGTTTCAATTTTTTTTAAGAGCTTTGAGCTTGTGCTGAATACTGGGTGTTTGTCAGACCCTTGTACTAATTCTCGTTTTTAAAAAGCAAAATATTAGTTTGATCATTTAAAACTTGAAAATTGATTGTGGAGTTAACTGTCTTAAGAAATCTCTGACGGAGGAAAAAAACGTTAAGTAGAAAATAGCTTCTCGATTGTATTTCCTCATGTCATTATTGTATCTTAAAAGTAGTCCTGCCGGTTTCGCCTCTGAAGCCTGATGCAACCTCAGATTAAGAGATTTACCCGGTATTTTCTGCTAATTAACCTTTTGACTTTCCCCAGTTTAATGAATGACACAGATTCGATTGTTTCACCTTTAAAGGTTTTACGTTGGGCTCTACCGCGTGATATTTTTTTATCGTTTTATTACTTGATGCTGAAACTGGGGAAGTTCTTTTAAAATTATGTTTTCTTGTATTCTCGAGTCTTTCTATTACAGAGATTTCAATTACGAAATTTTTAATGAAAAGTAAACTTAAAAGTTTTCTGGATTAGTTCCAAATCTGATACATCTACAATACATGCTACATTGAAAGATTTTGCAGACTAAAAAAATTGAAACTATTATAAAAACTATATACGGATATTAAATAAAATAAATAATTTTTTAAGTGGCTTTTAGAACACAGTTATTAACACGTAAAAATACTAAATAATAAAACTTCTCTGTTTAATGTCAAATAATAATAATACACTCCGTTCATTGACTTATCCTTCATCCCATCGTATAATATATATTGGGTCATCGCAGCCCCTCCTGACAGATACTGATGGATCGTCTATTAATTCGGAAGCCTCAGATGGGAGACCACCTGCTGGGTTTGCTATTGCTATTTATTTACTTCTGGCTCTCATCGCTTTCTTAAATCACTTCCCGGTGAAATGCTCCATCCCAAGTCTTGACATCGCTCTTCGTTGCTTCAAGTTTTCTTCCAGCTTTGTTTTCCCTGGCGTTTTTCTTTCACAAAATGGTTTACCGAAAGATTGCCTGTGGGTGGTTGTTTTTTCGAAACGTTCTTTAATGACCTCGAAAAGACATTAATGTTGGAGGGTCGAGATTGAGTGCAGCCATTAGTGTTGTTCCTGGTGGACCGATTTATGGTGGACAGTGGTGGACATGCTGGCTGTTGACGTTTTTAGAATTAAAGCGTTCATTTAGATTTTTTGATTCTAACTTATTTTTCCCATGGCCGAAATTTTTCAGTTGTCAGAGGCAGTTTCGATAGTACTCGTTCTCGTTTTAAATGGTTTGCGTATGAGTTGTCAGTGCAGCCTTCTACCCGTTTAAGCTTTCCTACAACGAATGTTTTGACCGAATAGTAACTTAACTTGAAATTGTACAGGTTTCGCCCTTAAATCAAGTCGAAGTTGTAAAAGTCGAGTTGTATCAGTTCTTAGAAGTGGAATATTTGGTTTCCTAATTGATGTAGCTCAATTAAGGTTCTCACGCCAGAATGTTTGTCAGTCACTAACTAAAATTTTCTGGCTCAAGTGACCTCAAGGCAGTCCTTTTCTAAATATAATTCATTAAAGGGAAAAATCTCTAAATATCTCCCATTAGGGTGGTCTCAAGTGTAATGGTCATACCTGCCAACTTTTACGGATTGTCCGTAAAATTTACGGATTTCTGTCTAGTTTTACGGTTGTACGGATGGATCAGAAAATTTTCCGGATTTTGCATTTCTTTCCATAATTATCCTTGAAAATGCAAAACATTCGCAATTTTCTCTAATTAATATCTTTTTACTTCAAACCCATCTCCTAATCCCTGCTCTTACGATTTTATCAATTTTTATTATTTTATTGAGTGATATTTAAATTTTTTTGCAAATCTTTTTCGGATTCGCCCGCGAGTCTTGGCGCGCGCTCACCCGGTAAGTTTGCTTCCCCCGTATTCCGATCGCAATACGGAAAAAACAACTTTACCGAGATCGGACCTGTGGTTCATCATCGCGTCTCCCTCAATTAGCATTGATTGAGGCTTGTTAACGCGGTTAAGTTTCTCCTCGCTTTCTAATCGTAGCAACTCAAGCTTATTTAAATTCATCTTTATCACATGCTGCTAAAAATGTTGATGGAAATTTAGATATTTTTTTATAAAAGCTATAATCATAACATTTGATCTGAAATTGATTCCAAACCGAAATTTAAATCAAATGGTTTGGGAAAAAGGGTACAAGATATTCATGTAACCAAATTGGTTTGTAGTATGAATTTTGTGAAGGGGGATAAGTCAGTTTGTTATCAGATAAGTACTATGCAATTGAAGTAAGCTGATTATAAGCTTGTAAAAATTTATCTTAACATACTTATAAATTTAAGCAAAGAAATTTCACAGTTTTCTTCAGTTATGTGAAAATTTTAAATACTTAATAAAAATAATTTAGGTAATAATGCATCATGCATCAATCTGTAATCTGTACCTTTTTTTGTTTGAAGCAATTCAAATTGTAGTTTTGTAACGTTATACAAAAAGTTTTACTGATGCAAGTTTTCAAAAGTTGGCAGGTATGAATGGTTATTTTTTTTCAGAATTTCTAAAATCTCACACTCCAAAATTTTCCTTATGCGATAGTCAGTAAGTGGTAAAATAAATTTTTATTCGAATTGTAAATATTAACATGCGCCATAACAGGGTGGAGATTCTAAAAAAACCTTCAATATTACCACGATTTTGAAAAATTATAAAATGCATTGTAATTTCTAAGTGTACTTTTGAGTCTGATATTCAACAGATGTGATTTTGTTTGCAGGGAGCCCCGCAAAGTGGTGCTGTCTAAGGGGGCGACGGGGCTGGGCTTCAACATCGTGGGCGGGGAGGACGGCGAGGGCATCTTCATCTCCTTCATCCTGGCCGGCGGCCCCGCGGACCTCAGCGGAGACGTCCGGCGCGGAGACCAGATCATCTCGGTGAGTCCCTCCCTCCTTTTTTATTCTTGGTCCATCGGAATGGATGTTGTTGCTGAAGAGTGAATCGTCGTCAGATAGCCTCCACTTAATGAAAAAAAAAAGATAATGTTAATTGCCGGGATCAAGATGACGAAGTAAAGAACGTTCTGTGCTCATAAACGAAAAAAAAATTAAAACAGCTTTTACGTTCACTTTTAGGTACAAAGTGCGAAATGTACTTTCTACTGATGATGAAAAAGATGCTGTTAGAAACACATTGTTCATTTCTTTTGTAGTATATCAATATAAATTAATTTTTAGTTTCAATCTTTATGTAATTTTTATCATCTACGCATCTGGAGTTTTATTGTATGTCATTTGTAACAAGTACTACATAACTATAAAACCTTACCTTCGAAAGAATCCCCTCTTGGTTTGAAATGTAGTAGAGAACACATTTAGATTTTACAATAGCAAGCTTGTGATTCCGCGCTTGAAAATTTGAATTTGCGCAAATTTTAAAATTTTCTGGTTTACTCAAAGTTAAATGCATCGATGAACTACTTAAAGGTAACGTTCAAAAACTGAGTTTTTTTTTTCATTCTTTCTTTGTGGCTCTTTTACTCTAGGTTCTCTATACACGATTAGTGTAACTCAGCACAAGCCTTTAGTCCTTGTATTAATATAAATTATGGATGCCTAGTTACATGAATATTCCGCAATAGGTTGCTTTCTTCTTTATAAATTAGCGTGAACGTTAATTTGAATGAAGAAAAATTATTGTATTGAACATATCTTTGATCCATCTGTTATTTTCTTACCCGAAAAGTAGATAATGGGTAAATCCATTACCTCTTATCTATACAGATCTAAATGGTTAAATGAATCTATCTAAATCTATTATCGAGAATATCCTAATGCGTCAAGGTTGAGTATAAAAACCGCCTACTTTCTAGTTGCGCAAGCGGATCTCCATAATTCATATAAATGTGTTGGATAAATATTTATGAAAATATTAGGACTCTCTCTCGTATGTGGAACCAGCTTGCATCAGCTCTAATTTTGGGTATTTGTCGTGTGCCCATTTTACTTATCTCTTCAAATAGGGTTTAGTTGTTTTTGAGTCTCATGAAGCTGGATGTTGGATATAATGGAAGATAATTTGAACACTCCTATATTTCTGTCACATTTCGTAGTGACCTTGACCTACACGTAAGTGGCTCAGGGTCGTGAGAGAATTGAAGAGTTAGTGTCGGAAGGTCGCTGTAATTTGAATTCACACCTTTTTTTTTCTAATGTTTCCTCACAGAAATGTGTCAAACTCTCTTCGTACTCAGCATTGTGTTTTTGAAAATTCAATTAAGTTTTAATGTTCGTTGCATTGAAATCGGTGTGGTTGAGATGCTATCTTAGCACCAGCCTAGTTATTTCTTTGTTGTTTGGCCTGGATTTCATACTACTGCAGCTGATTTATAGGACCGACGAAAAAAATTTAACCCGTGAAAATTAACTACGTCTGACATTGGTTCGCACGTGTAATTGAAGTAATTGAAGAATTAAATGAGAGGTGTTGTTCTCTCCAAGTGCAAGTTTAGATGCTTTAAAGAAGGTTTTTAAAAAGCAGTTTGAAGTCATGCTATTTTAGGCTGTTTACTAAACAAAGCTCATATCACGGAACAGAAGAACAAAGAGTGGTTGTTACGAACTCTATTATTCATTTAGGATTGCGGTAAGTCGTTTTAGTATTCCTATTTTTCTTCACGGCATACGTCATTGTCATAAACATATTGACCATGTCATACAGAAAGGGAAAGTTTTTTTAAGCGGCTCGTAGAAAATGTGTGGTTTTTTTATATCAATGAAATCATAGCTCTTTGTCCATAGGAAGTTCAATGGCCAAATCAATTCTTTCGAAGGCATAATGGGAATTCCTTTTGGACAGTTGGAATGTGCCGATTTTATGTTTGGAAAAATACATGAAAAATGCAATGTTTTATCTACTACTTTGCTTAAATGGATCTTTAATTGAGAAATTTATATGGACCCACACAATAAAAGAACCAGTCGATTTACCTGGGAACCTTATGAAGATAATTAATGAAGGCTAATTAAGATTTATTTTTAGCCCCTCACTTTTTAATTGAAGATGTCTTCCACTTTGTGATATGCAATCATAATAAACTTAAGTATTTCTTTGAGCGCTTACCCTTCTCTTTTAATTGCATAAATCCAATGTTTTATTTGGTATCACATCGGCAAAAATCGTAGTTCCTCCTTTTACATTCAAGATGTTTGACTGCAGTCATAAAACCGCGTCTCGTCCCCCATCGGGACTGTCCCAATGTTTGTCACGACAAGGAATCCCGTCTCCTCCTCCGGTACATTCCTCCCTTGAGCCGCCCGACGATGATTGTAAGTGATGACACCGAAGAGGGAGACAACTCCCTCTAATCATAATTTATATCCTTTGGATCTTAAAGAACTCCCGGAATCCAGTTCCTAATGGAACAGTTGGCGGGCGGAATTATCTTTCTGCTCCAGGAATTCCCCTCGATTGATCCTGTTGTGTGGGGGAGGCGCTCTTCTCCAGGGCATTTCGAGTGCAATGTAGCGAGTGGCCTGATTTGCCCGGGTAGATTTTCCGCGCCCCTAAACGATGGTTACTTTGTTGTTGGCGGGACTTCGAGCGAGAGGGATTGGGGTATACTTTTGGAAAGGCCGAGTTACGCTTGAAAGGGTAATTTTGTCCAAAGGTGGGACATTTTGGACGAATCTCAACTGAACTCCCCGTGGGAAACCTAGAAAAAGCGGTGGAAAATAAGTTTCTTTTTTATAAAACGCAATTAAACTTGTCTTAGAGAGAGGAAAAATAAGAGCAAAAATGACAATAAGTGAAGTTGGACCAATTCACTTGGTTCAAATATCGTTAGTGTTCAACTTGTATCACCTTGGTGACATTACAGACACCTGGTAGGGTTAGGTTCGAAAAGGTTTACCTTAAGATTCAGTGTTACAACTTCATAAAGTCTCATGGGCCACAGATAGTACTTGTGATTTATATTATTCGATCGTCTATCTGTATACCATTCCTTTAGCCACAAGTATAGTGTGTTGTTGACATTTTCTTTTGCACCCACTGGCAAGGCAGATAATGATCGTTCACAGAGATGATTTTACTCTCCCTGATGAAATTCCTCTGTCCACATTCAAAAATTTTCAAAATTTCTTTATAAAAAATACTATTTGTAAACTAAAGATTATTATCGCATCTGTAACACATCTTCCGTGTCTAGATGTGTATCTTAAGCTTGAACCATTTCGTTGCACGTAACATTGCACCTGAAAGTATTTTTAATCGTGTGTGTATGAATTCCTCTCTGTGTGTGCTAACTCCCCCCCTCTTGTTTTAGGTGAACAACATCGACCTGCGGCACGCGACTCACGAGCAGGCCGCTGCAGCTTTGAAAGGTGCAGGTCACACAGTTACAATGCTCGTGCAGTACAGGCCGGAAGGTAAGGATTTCTCTTTTTCTCTGATTCATAATCAAGGGCAGGGTGGTCATAACCATAGGGGCAAGCCCCCCGAACTTTTTCAGGAAACTCTATTTTTTTTCACTGTCAGATCATGTTTCCAGAGGAACAACTTGCCCCCCCCCCAAGTCTTATAGGTTAATCTTGTTTGTAATATAACATGCTTTGATACGAGAATCAATGAAGTATGAAAAACAGTAGGTGATGTTTTAATTTGTTCTGCAAAAAAAATAGTATGCAATCAAATAATCTGAGCATAATTTAAGTCTGTCTCAATTGTGAACAATCACCTCTGTTAAACAAACTCTGGCTCGAAACGCTTTGAGAGACGGCTTCCCGAAAACTCTGCGGGTGCCCCCTTGTTCCCGAGTGCCTCCTCGCTGTCTGCCGCTGACTACTGATAGACTGAACTAAATTCCGAAAATAACTGGGACGGACGGAGCACAGGGTACTTCGGAGGCGGTTTTTTTTTAATACTCGGCTCGTGCGGTGCACCCTCCGTCTGGGAGTGAAATAGTGCTGTCTGCTGAGAAAACGTTTCTTTGAGGTGTGAAAGCTATTTCTAGTTGCGAAAATATTGCTTGGGCAAGGGGTGGCTAGATGTAGAGGTGTTTAGGGAAGGTGTAATATGATGCCTCTTGACTGTTCTTCAGAAATGGACTTTTTTCATTTATGATTAGGAATCTCTGGTTTTCAAGATAGTAAAAAGTCATTTTATGGCTTGGAAGTTGCGAAAACTTCCCTTCTATGGTTCTGGTATTAGATACAAAAATGGGTACCAGGGTCTTTTGTTTCATGTCTTTTTACCGCAAAAGATCTGATCTTTCTTCTCTCCAGACTGAAACGTGCATAGTTTAAGAATTAGTTATTCTCGACGTGTGTATGTATGGTATAATATAGTTTTTATAATATGACGCAAACTATTTCTCTTCCCTCGAATCTTTGAAGTCTTCCTTGTGTCAAATTAAAGATTGGTAGGGATCATAAAATTTTTGTGTCCCAATTTAAATAGAAAATTCGGTTGTTTACAATTTTAATCAATATTATCATTTGCCGTTGCAAATTTACATATATTTTTTAATCCAATCAGCCTGATACTACCTACTTTATCAGTTGCAACAAATCTAGTTTAGTACAGTCTAAAAAATTTTTACACTGAAATACGTAGCTGGGTTGAATATTCCTACTCAAGATAACGAAGTAGGGATGCCCATTCAGTTCAGCATGCGAATTTATCTCTTACAACAAAGCGGAACCTTTCCGAAATCATGTTAAATGACATTAGCTCGCGTGATGAATTAATATTGGCCGGCAGCAGATGTCTCCCGACGACCTTCCGTCGCGCTCTTTCGCAGGGATACCTTGAAGGGCGCTTAGAACCGGATCAATCGGTTCTCCCACTTTGGTTGAGCATCATGGGATATATCTGAGGGAAGCACTAAATTGGGAAATTTTGTTTACATAGTCCAACACGGAATTAAAAAGAAATAAAGATGCATTGCTATAGTGCTTAACATACCCTACTAAAGGGCGTCACCCCTTTTTTGAACGAAGTTTTATTTTTTTAGATTTAATAATTTTGGGCTCAGCACATGATTTTTCAGTCGTCTATGTCTCTGGTCTTGGATTTAACTGTTTCTCTAATTGCACAAACTCAAGTTGAAGAAACTGTTTCTGGGGTTTAAGTCATAGGGTTTTTTTTTTAATAACACAAAGGCTAGATTATTTATTTTGTTGTAAAGAGTGTACAAAATTAGTGCTATCTGAATAAATTCAAAAGTGACACTTCAATCTTGTCAAATCAAAAACATTTAAACTTGAAGAAGCGAACTACGTCGACTTTTTAAATGTTTATTCATGTGGATTATTCATTATTTTATATTTGTGTTTATTCATTAAATGTTATTTCATCATGTTTATAATGATGAGATGGATTTGGGAAAAAATTGTGTAGTATTATTTTGTGCCAGTTGAACTCCGCTTTAATGATATATAGTGCTGTCCTTTAAAAACAACCCACTGTTTCATATTTTCGAACAAAAAAACGAAATCGAACAAAAAACTGTTCTAGCAGCTCATCCTCCCTAACATTTTAGTGCTAAGCATTTTTAATTCCAACTCTCCATTACAAATTGGCAGTCAATTAAGTAAGAATTTGAAAAAAACCCACTTTTTCCCTAGAAGGACTCTAATTGGCGGACTGAGCTAAAACTTTAACATTTTATTCTCATAGTAATGGGGTAACATAAAAACGCACGAAAAATGCTCTAAAGTCTTTATAACATACATTTTTACAAAATCTGTAAATCTGAAGCACATTTTTTGCCAAAAGTCCACATTATCTCAAATTGTTTAAAAAATAAGTAAATAAACCGTTCTTTGACCAGTTTTTACACCCCTGACACTCTAAAAGGTATAGAAAGACAGGGTATATGAGATGGTAAAATTATTTTAATTATTTAATTAAAAAATTTCAATGGGTTGTTTTTAGGGTACAATTTCGAGTGGGTTGTTTTTGAAGGACAACACTGTATAGTTTCCTTTATTGAACTATACTATCTATTCAGTCCCATATCGGTTCACTATTGAGGGATTTTCGTCTGTATTTTTCTGGTATCTTCAAGGTTGCCGCTTCGAGTGAGTCGCGAGTTAACAACATTCATATTCATATCCCGAATGGAAAAGGTTTTATGGCATCTCTTGGAGGGCAAGTTTCAGTTGCGCTGCGATGTAAATCTCGATAGACGCTAAGCTGTCGTGACGAGTCTCTGAAAAAGATGCTCATTGTTTTTGTGCCCGCAGTGTTCCGTCTTCGTCTGTTTACGATGTCACGCCGTCGTTTTTTGTTTTTTTCTGAAGCTTTGACGACTTTTTGCGGGGCTTTCTAGTTTTGATTGTTTTGTGGCTGGCTCGTCTAATGCCCATGCGCATGTGTTCGTCTGAAATCGTTAAACAATTTTTTTGATAATTTTTTTAATTGCTTGACAGTTGGCGTGTTGGGAGTGAATGCTCAGTGTAGTAAAAAATACTATACTTATTTCTTAGCTTTCTGCGTTAAAATGTTTTTTTTTTTATTATTATTTTGCCCTAGGTAATTACAATGAATGAGCATGCCAATCTCCTTGTTTTTCTCTTATTAAAACATGGAAGCATATTATACTGTTGCATGATGATAATAAATATATTCAGTCTGATTTTCATATTAACACGGTCCTCATTACGGTTTAAGCGCGAATCTTATAATAATATATTGATTGTGGTTCTATCTAAATGGTTTCTTTCTCTACCAGGAAGGATGGCTCAAGTGATAGTTGGAAAGGTCAATCGAAAAGTTCTGAGGAGATTTGATATGAAATTAATTGACATGAAAAATATTAGCTATTTTTTTGTGATTCCCCATTTCTTGATAGTTGGAAAATATTTAACTTACGTGACAAACCTCAATTTTAAAATTTTTATTTCATTCACAAATAATTCAAGGTTCAAAGTATTCTCTTTAAACCAGTTATTTCCTTTTAGTATTCCTATCCATTGACAAATTTTCTACTTCTACGCAAATGATTTTGAGGGAAGTAACATGTGGAGAACCAGTTACAGGTAATTCCTGTTCAAAAACTAATGCAATCCTATTCAGTGCCGTCGTTAAAACTGGCAAGCTTTAAACTGTATTTGTGTCTCTTGGGCTCATACTCTGTTCTCTTTATAAAGATGTCTTATAATTCAGTTTTATTTCTAAATGAAATATTATAAAAACGTGTCAAAAGTAAATGTTTTCGATTTTTCATTGTTAGATAATATGTATAAAAGCCTCTTGTTAATCAAATTTTACAAGTTTCATATCAAATCCCCAAAAAAATTCCATTTTCTTCGCCTCGAACTATGCACCTACATTAAAAGCGAGCTTTAACCTGTAACCGGCACTTGTTAATTATAAAATATTGGAGTTATTTTCGGCATGTACTTTAAATTTACAGTAAAAGGAACAATTATTTTGAGAGGGAGTTAAGAAATCAAAATTTTGAAAAACAAGATCCGCTTAATATACGCACCCTTCTACACTTAAAACCTTCTTTTTCACTCAATGGTTCATGTGCACGAGCGATTCATTACTATGATTCGTAATTGCAAATTTTATGTTCTTTTTTTAGAGAAAATTTTGCTTTTTATTTGTTTTTTTTTTATCAGAATCAGTCCATTGGTTGCAGACCATCACTGCATTATGGGAATATAAAAAAAAAATATGCATTTTGCTTTACGGTTACTTTGAGTATTTCTCATAGAAGACACTTCTCCCATTAACATTACTACAGACAACCTCGTTAGGCTATCGCGGAGATGAGTTATTTGACTGACCTCTTTTTATTAAAGCATCGCCCGCATAACTCTCGTTCGAAATCGAAGCTCAGCAGTATGAGGGAACAGGCTCTGGGAATGGAAACGAGGATTTGATAAGAAAAATTACGATGGGTTGACCGAATTTTCGCCTTGTAGTACTTTTATTAGCCTTTGAATTATTCTGTTGAATTTCGTTCGAATGAACTTTATCATGTGTATTTATGACATGGAGTTGCGTAACTTTCAAAGTAAATCTAGGGAATAACTAAATCATCCGTTTTACTATGTATGTATATCGTCATATAAATATTTATAGAAAAGTTCAACCATTTTATTCTATATAATATTAATTCATGCAACAATTTGATTATAAGGCTTTTTGACAAAATTATGTCATGTTGCTTGACTTTAGCTTATTAATAGTGTTCGGCACTAGTTAACTAGAACTAGTTCCAACTAGTAGTTAACTACCGATCAACTAGTAGTTAACTAGTAGTTTAACTACTTTTGGTTTAAACTAGTTTAACTATTAGTTGAACTACTTTTTTTAATAACTACTAGTTGAAACTACTTTCAAATTTTCAACTACTTTAGAAAAAATTTTTGTTTAAAATTTCAAAAATATTTAAAATTTTTATCAAAATATACAAAAAATTACACTGTTATTTATAACTACAATGTCATGATAGAGTACTCAAATACCATAACCAGAGATAAAGGCCCGTTTTGAGCGAAGCATAAAGTTTTTTGTGATATAGATAAGAAAGATTATTAGAATTTGGGCAAAAAATAGGTTATGAAATTAAATAGACTAGTTAACTAGTAGTTAACTACTTTGGGAAATAGTTAACTACTAGTTGCAACTAGTCCCAGGAAAAAATAGTTAACTACTAGTTGCAACTAGATTTTCCCAGACTAGTTAGTAGTTGGTAGTTAACTACTTTTTGACCACTAGTTGCCGAACACTACTTATTAATAAAACCTGATAATACCCGTCGACATATTGAGGCATAAATGATTTTTGAACGTGGCAAAACTTTTTTAATCTTGATAAATTTTCTATGTGAAGTTTATTTTATCTTCAGATATTTTTAAGTGCGTCGTTAACCCCTTTCTGTTCCAAGACTTTTGGGGATTGATTAATAACGTTAACGTCCATGCACATTTGCCCATCTTACACACGATGTCGACTTTGACTGGTTTAACGACGGATTCGGATTTGAATCAACGGTTGTATAGAGAAAGTCAATTGATGCGATATCAAAATGGATTTAGTTATTTAGTGACCAATCTAGAGAAAGTTATCGCCGAATACAAAGTAAAAAAAACCCCGACTTTCATTATCATTCCCGCTCATCCCTGTCGAACTTCGAACCTGTTGCTGATAAAAAGGTTTTTTTTATTGTTAGTTTTATGGTAATGCTCTCTATACGGGCGCTTCACCATTACCTTTTGGAACACCCTTGTGTTGACGGTTTGATGCACAGTTGTTTCGAAATCGCTCTCGTTTATCCCATTGTGTGTCCGGACTGGAAAAAAGCACATTCATTCGACCGACTGACTCTTTCTTCCCCTGCAAAATGGCTGCTTACTGGATTGTGTTCGTTTATATCTTGCCTATTCGTCAACCATATTTCAGTACTTGAAAGGTGCAACACCCGGCATCTTGTGAAAATACCGCGTTTGTGTGATTGGGAACTTGAGTTGGAGATTAACTTTTGAAGGGGGGGAATGCACCTATCTATCGGATGTGGATTATGATTATTTAAAGAATAATTTTGCTACTCTGCGAATATAATTTTGCTTGGTGCCTAAGGTGTGCCTGTTTCTGCCTTAGATGTGCGCCTTACATAGACGTAGGTACTATGTGATGTCCTTCCTCCTTGTGGTACTGAGGTTTCTGCCCATTCTTTTTAGCATTGGTTTGCGCAATGACTGAGTTGTTCTGGGATTATTAGTTTATTGCTCATTTTTTAGTAGAAATTTTAGTTTTTGGTCATTGTTTATTTGCAATGTTGTATAACTGCTATTTTGTTACGTTAATAGAATTGCATTCCTATTTTCAGAGTACAATAGGTTTGAGGCAAAAATCCATGATCTCAGGGAGCAGATGCTAAATAACACATCTGGCAGCTTACGTACATCACAGAAGAGATCTCTTTATGTTCGGTAAGTCTTTTCGGATCTTGTTAAATTTATTGGAAGCATCAATGTTTTGTAGCTAAATTACTGATTTGGTAATTCTAAGATGTTTCTATAAAAAGCGTATAAATATTTATGGAAACAGTTCTTTCCCAAAATTAAGCATTTAATTAAGAACTGTGACCGATTTCTTGTTACTAGTTAAAACTGAATGCTGAATTTGTGCAGTTGAACCAGTAAACTTTGAAACTTTTACACTATTGACTTGTTTTATCTAATGCGACTGTATTTCAGGGCGTTGTTTGACTACGATCCATCGAAAGACAGTGGTCTCCCTAGTCGAGGTTTACCCTTTGGCTTCGGGGATGTGTTGCATGTGACCAATGCGAGTGACGACGAGTGGTGGCAAGCCAGGAAAGTTTTATCTACAGGTGAAGAGGAAGGCATGGGGATTATTCCCAGCAAAAGAAGGTAAGAAATTGTTCACTATACCTTATATCAGCATTTCCCAACCTTGTGACAGTGTCCAAGTTTTACGGAGTCCTTAAATTTGTATTATAATATTTTAATAACAACAAGAAATAGCTATCATACATAATTTATTGGTTATACGGTTTAAAGCTGGCGTATAAAATAAAATATACCTGATTGATAAAAAAATTAATTATTATTAATTACCTTACAAAATGCTACTGAACTGAAAAAAAATGAAAAGAAAATGTCAAAACTGAATGAATTGTAAAACTGTTAGAAATGGGTGTAGGATTTGTTTTTTGTGTGGGGATTTTAATTAAAAAATAGTGTTTCTATTATATCCCCCGATTTCAGAAAGTTCCTTTTAAACCTTTAAAAAGACAATTTCAAATACGTTACCACAGGTAAATGGGGGTCCTCCCCCAGAAAAATTTTGGATTGCTGCATGCCAAAATGTTGGTACTTTTTGTGGGGTTAAATGGCATCCTCTACCTGGAACTGTCGTTGAATGTTCATTTTGCTTGAGGAACTCTTGAAAATGCTTCACAGAACCCCAGGGTTCTACCGAACCCAGATTGGGAAACGCTGCCTTATATAACTAACAACTTGCAGGATTTTTTTGTATTGTTAGAAGATAGACAACTTTATTTAGCTGGCATTGGTCTTAGCTAAGTCTTTTAAATAATGAGCTCTCACTATGTGATTACCCCTTACCTGCCCCTAGTACTATCAGGTTGTTTAAATAGACCATTGAGATGTTCTGGCTATAAAAGGTTTTCATCACTCATAGATTTATACCTTACAGATATTTTACATTTTTGATATGCAATCAAAAGGAACTTGTACAGTTGGAAAATCTATTGTTTTGTATTTACTAAATTTTGGTACATTTTTTCCAGTTCATCAAATAAAAAAAAATCATGATGCCTAAATTTCTGCAAACTATATTTTTGAGTATTCCTAGCAGTTAATTTAAAACTTAAAACAAATTCCTTCAACAGATTTATGTAATAGAAATTTAGTGAAAACATTCTGTTACCTTAAAACTCTAAAAGGTCATGTTTTGTGTACATGCCTGTAATAAGTACTTTTTTATTGTTTGAAGGGTCGAGAGGAGAGAGAAGGCCAGGCTAAAGTCTGTTAAATTTCAAGGTCGAAATAGCTTTTCAGATGGAAAGGTAGGTTTTCTTTGTCCTAAATTCAATGTTCTGTTATTTGGATAGAACCCAAACTCATGCTACCTTTCATTTCAGAGTACGTTAGAAAGAAAAAAGAAAAACTTTTCCTTTTCTCGTAAGTTCCCATTCATGAAAAGCAAAGAAAACAGTGGTGATGACAGCGATGATCGTAAGTATTATTTTAAACTTTATCATTCAGTTTTATGTGTTAGAAATGACCTGGATGGTTCAGTCGATTCTAGGATTATCCTAAAGTTTGCATGGCAAATTCAGTTTGAGTGTTTTTCATACATTTTGCTCAATGTTTCTGATTAAAAGCTATAAATTATACATGTAAGATTTTAAATGTTAACTCGACAACTTTTAACTGTCCATTTTTAACTGTGTGCAGCTTATCTAACAGTAGTAAAAAGAAGCTGTATCGATCTATATTTAGCTGCAATAAATTAGTCTATTCTTGTTAGCTGTATATTTAGAGGATCTAAACTCTCAAGTTTAAAGAGTCAAATTGCTGTGTTGCTATTGCTCTGCTTTTATTTTGAATCAAACATATTTATTATTGTGAACAAAGACTCTTTAATGCATAGATATATAAAATTTCTAAGAACAGTAATATTAATGTAAACATTTTTGAAATTTTAGAGGATGAGTCCCCGACCAAAGGTCAGTTATATTTTGCTTTGCCAATGATGCATTTGCTTTTACTCAACTCATTTTGCTACCTGCTTTTGCAGCATGAATGCTTTTGTAAAATAATGTAATGACAGGCTTTTGCTTAAAAATTTTACAAATTTATTTTTTTCTTGGTTGATGTTGGTATTGGGTATATGTGTGTGCATGTAGTTCACTTTTGTTACTGAACATCTGCACAATTGTTGGTGATGGCAGTTTCAGAGTTAATTCATTTTTCACCCAACTTATATTGTGTAACAAATTATGATATTTTGTTCGCCTTTTCACAAGCCTTAAATTTGCATTTATGCTAATCACATTGCCTGCTGGTTACACAATGCTATTAATTAAGTACTACAATGCAACTTGAATATCTTTTATTCAAAATTGTTGAATTTCCCTTGAATTTAATACTAAATAAATTTAAGTTTTTAAACAAATAAGAAATTTTCAAATAAAATGAACTTTTTGTGGTTCTTTGTTGAGTTTTAAATTATTCAAGTTGCATTGTATTACAGAATAGTCATTTTTTGTTTGCAATTTAATTATAAAAGCATGGTTAAGCAAAAATATTTATGCACGTTAGTGTATTTATAATCTAACCCTAGCTTCTGAAAATAAATGGGACTAATGATAAGACGGTTCAGAAAAAAAATACAAAAATGAAAAAGCGATTTAGTTTATTAAAATGCATTTAATATTTCAATTACTATTATTAAAATAACATTTTTTATTCTGGTAAAAGCTTGAAATGCCATGAATAGCCACACAATTTCACCTTTTTTTAAACTTTAAATTATGGATAGTTAAAATTTCTAATTAAAAAATTCACTGAGGTTTCGTACTCTCCAGGTTACTTGAAAAGATAAAATCCAGCATCCTCACTCTCCAATTACAAATATTTTTTAACAATATACACTTTAATTTTGGAGAAATTTTCTTTCTTGATTTGTCAAATTTAACTATACAAGGTATGCTTTAAGTTAGAAAAAAAAAATTATGGCTGTATTTTTCAAAATTGTTTTAATTCTTGTTTGACTCCTAAAGTAAGAATGTTATAAAATGCTTTAAGCTAGAAAGAAGTCTAAAAAGCATTTGTAGTAATGATGCTAAATTGTTTTATAATAAATTCTGCTTTTTTATTCTTATAGAAGCTCCCAATATTTCTGCTAGTGATAGCGAAGGAGGAAGTATCCGTAAGTAATTTTTGTGTTCAAAATTTTATTTATACTTGACTGCAATTTTATGTGTTACTTCATGAGTAAAGTACAGTTTTTTCTCAGTCCATTACATATTTTGCAGGTGGTCCAGATGAACCTATACTTTCCTATGAGGCAGTCACTCAGGAGAAAAGTATGCTTTCATTATTACTTTTTTTAAGTTAATCACTTGTGTATATTAACTTTTGCATGAAAAATACCAATTTAAAAGTTTTTTATATCTTATCTTCTACCACACACTTGTTTGAAATTGTTTAATTTAAATGCTCAGTAACTTGCATTGAAGGCCTTTTACCAATCTCCAATTTAAGAACGTATGAAAATATTAAGGAAAACCTAGCTTTAAATGGTTGTCAGATTTAGGGGGATTAATTTTTAAGATTAGTTTGTGAAGATATTTTTTAAATTTTAGCTAATTATAAGAACTAAAATTATCATTATGGGACTAGGTTTAGAACCAGCTTAATATTTGCAATATCATGAGTTTATGAAATGAAGGATAAAAAATCAGTTTTAACTAATTTAATTAGGTTTTAACTAATTTAATTATGGGATGTCCATAAAATAACCTTCCCTATTCAAGGGACTCTAGCAACCAAACTGTTCATTGGAATTGAATGAAATTTTGATGGAATACATTTTGAGAGATGCAGACGAGAATGGAAAGGGGTGGAGCAGTTTAACTTCATCAGTTATGGTTAAAGTGGATTTTTTTTTTTTTAAATTCCCTATCTAATCCCCTTTTTTATTTTTGAATTGTGATTTCATTGCCAGATTAAAAAAGGGGGTTATATTGGGAGATCAATTTTTTTTCACTTAAACCGTAGCTGATAAAGTTTAACTGCTCCACCCCTTTTCATTCTCGGCCCTTGTATAGGATAATTTATTTTACGAACACCATGTATATTGTATGGTCACCAAAAAATCAGGATTGCTATGGTAATCTATGAGAGTAAAACTTTCTGATTAAATATAATATGCCACATTTGAGCATAGCAGTTTTTTATTAAACATTTTACAAGGGGTGCCTCAGCCACTGAATCTCCCTCTAAGTCTACCTCTGTGGACAGCTACTTGATTTTTACCCCAAGTATACCAAATATTTTTACCCTAAACGTAACCTATTTTATTTTCAGTTACATATGCCAGGCCTGTTATAATACTAGGACCTTTGAAGGATCGAATAAATGATGATCTAATCTCTGAATATCCAGACAAGTTTGGAAGCTGCGTTCCTCGTAAGTTCATAGTCTTTTACTTTTACTTAACAAATCATTCTAGCAAGAGTAGCTGACATGTTTTATTGTTATTTCGTTGCTCTGATGTTTTCTGTGTGCACAGAGCAGTCAATCTGTTTTTAGTGTTAAACTAGTTTTCTTTTGTTAAACAGACACAACTCGACCCAAGCGCGACTATGAGCTGGATGGAAGAGATTACCATTTTGTAGCATCTAGAGAACAAATGGAAAGAGACATCCAAAACCACATGTTTATAGAAGCTGGTCAATACAATGATAACCTGTATGGTACCAGTGTTGCTTCTGTTAGAGAAGTAGCAGAAAAGGTAATATTTCTGAAACCTTTTCATAGGAAAATAAAAGCATAGTATTTACTAAAACAATAAGGAAACTTCTTGAAGAGCTGTTTCATAAAACTTACAATATTTTCCTCATCAAAGCTATGCTTCAAGCCCCCACCTTCTGTTTGTAGAATGTGTATATTAAAGATCCCTGAAAGTTTATCATAATCCTCCAACTAGCTCTACAAATGACACACAAAAGCATAACTTTTACTAAAGAACTCAAAACTTTTTACTTCTAAGTAGGGTAATAATATCTATTTTGAGGGCACTAATATGTATGAAAGTTATTTTGTAATTGTTTTACATGGGTTAAATTTGTTGGAGACTTCTATATGATAATTACCTCACCAGGAGCAAATAATAAAAGTATGGGAATGAGGTTTAAACACTTCCACTCCTTTTTAATTTTTTTACTTAGTATATTGCGGACATCAAAATTATTTGGTGATTCTCCCAACCCAAATTATTTTCACAGATCTTAATTATAATGTATATTGAGAATATTTTAAAACTATAATAGAACATCCACTTTTTGAATTAACACAAGGGTGCTCCTGACTTCAACTCAAAATCCCAAAAAACTATTAGTTAAGAACCTTTTATCCTGAATCTCCCTAATTTCAGAATGTTCCAAAATCCAGAATGTTTACAAATTTCTTGTTCTGAAGGTATTCCCCCCCCTCAAAACTTGCGGTGTGCTCGATAAACCAGAATGATTGAGAATGTTTTTACTACAGCCGTATGTAAACCTGACCATATTCTTCATGAAAGATTTTGTAATTAATGCTGAAAAATTTAAATTTGACTTAGTTTTGTGCTTTTTTGTTAAGCTGAGATTTTCAAAAATTTCGATAAAACTAGGAATTCCGGGATTGTTGCTGGTGAACCCCCCGAATTTCTGGGTACCCTGGAAAAGTAGCTGCCCTGTTCACATTGCCCCTTGTATCTATTTGCAGGGAAAACACTGTATATTGGATGTGAGTGGAAATGCTATAAAAAGGCTCCAGGTTGCTGGCCTGCATCCCATAGCTATACTATTGAAGCCCAAATCTGCTGAATCTGTCATGTAAGATGATTTTCTAAAATTTGATAAAAAAAATAAAAGAAAGGAATTTTTTTATTGATTATTTTTATCTTTTTTTACAGTGAAATGAATAAACGCATAACGGAAATGGCAGCTTTGAAAGCGTATGAAAGAGCACTAAAACTAGAACAAGAATTTGGTGAATATTTTAGTGGTAAGTAGCATTCATTGGAGTTTTTTTTAACTTGCAACAATCTTAATGAATGTATAATGTTCCAGAAGTTTTTTTCTATTAAGAGTCAGAAATTTCTTGGCATCAACTATTTGAGTCTAAAACATTTCTTTTGAATCCTCAGCTCTTGTACAAGGGGATACACCTGAGGAGATCTACAGCAAAGTAAAGCAAATCATCCATGACCAAGCGGGTCCCTCGGTATGGGTGCCAGCCAAGGAGAAACTGTGATCTGAACCCTCACATATCTTGAGTCTTTCATCCTTGCTACAAATGGACTCTCTCAATTGAGTTTATCTCATTGTATTTATTTTACTTAGATGACAAGTGGGCAGCTTCTCCTACTTCAAAAGCAGCAATGTGCTTTCCTGCAGTCACACTTGTTTCAATTATTGAGATCGAGAAGTGACCTGAAGGCCTTTACTCTTGATCAGAGAAATGTATAATGACTACAAAAAGTATATATTATAGCATTCCTAATCTTATTCTCAGAAGCAAAGAGCTCTGTTCTCAGCTGTATATAAGTGTAGTAGTACTTTCGACAGAAAAAAATTGACTTTAATTTTTTAGAATTATATTTTTATTTTTTGGATGAAGTGATGGCTGAGATTGAAACTTGTGAGTGTCTGGACCCTGCCTAGTTTTTAGCTTTTTAAGCCCTCTTAACAGTATGTATACAAAACATATCTTTTTTTAGTAGTGCTGTATATGTGTTGCATTTTACACTTATTTTTGAGTGTTCAGCCCTCTGTGGGGACTGTGACACAGCATTTTGAAACTGAAAGTTTTCCAGACAAGCATTCCAACTTTGTTATAGCTGACATTTTATAAAGTATTCAGTGTTTTTAACTCATTTTAAACTTAACATTTTTATTTAAGAACGACACATTTGGTGGAATACAAAGCATTCATTCAACCCAGAAGGCCCCGTTTGTGACTGTAGTGTACTTAAGTGATTGTTTGCACTTTAAATATGTTTTGTGCTGTGCCTTTATTTCTGTATCATAAGCATTTTACCTCAATGTTACCTTAGTTACCATTTGGTAAGATTTGGTTCATCCTGAATAAATTTTCAAGCTTAGCATGATAACATTGTACAATTCATAAGTTATGATGGACTGCTTTTAAGAAGATATCTAGCTTTCATTGAGCTCGTTTTATGAATTGATATCCAAAGAGAGAAAGGGATCTGAAAGGGTGTATTTTTTTGCCTCTATGCAATTGTAAATTTTTTCATCACAAGTGTGTATGTGTATAATGGATATGACCAACTCAGTGATATATGTAATAAAAGTTGACATTTGCAAACTACTAAGTGTTGGTTTATTACAATTAGAATTTTTTATTCTATTTTCTGTTGAGCAGAAATGAATAAAGTGAGGTAAAATTATACACAAGTTTTTTTTTCTGATTTTCTACACAACAAAACCTTTCACTCTTGAAGAATGTTTGAGAAACGAAAAAAGTGTGTACCTAAACATTAAGGAGAAAATTAAAACACCCTGTGTCACTTTCTAATGTTTAATAAAAGATTTAAATAAATTTAAAATTTGGTTTATAATACCAAAATTACATTGAGGTGCAGGTCAACAGCAGTAAAAAATTGTAAGCTAAAAGTTTTATACATACACTGCGACACATAATTATAGGTCCACTGAAATTTTTCTTATAAATCAAATATAAACGGAATTTCTTGATACTCTGAAGGCTGTAATTTATTTTTAACAACCTTCAAGGGGAAAAGCATGGTGAAATTTCAAAAATGTTAGCTAAGTAAAGAGTTGGGCTGTCAAAAATGAAAATTACCTTGAAATATGCTGTCTCATAATTATAGGTCCATTAACAATACTTATTGAATGGCTATTTTTGAAGATAGCAAAAAATTATCTCCCCCGTGATTTTAGAAAGGGTTTTCTTTTCAATTTTGATAAAATTAATTTTTTTAAATCCAGTCAGTACAGTAAGTTAAGTTTTTTCTATACTTACAGTCCAACACAAGGGTCCCCAAATTTTTTTCTTGGGGTTTAGGTCTGGGGAGTAGGTTGGTCAGTCCAGTACATCAATTTAATAAGCAGTTAACTATTTTCTGGTGCTATTATTGCTATGAACAGTGGTATTGCGTTCATAACGTTTAAATTGACAAAATCAAAAATTCCTATATGGCAAAAGATCCTCTTCAAGGACTAGTATGCCATACTATACTATACAGGGTGTCTATAAAAGAACTCCGGGGTTTTGTGGCAAATAATTTTAATGAAATAAAAAACATACATACATGTTTTATACATGACTGAAAAGCTTACATTTTCAAGATTTTTTTAACACTTAGTAAAGTTCTATATGAGCCCCGTTAGTTGCACGGCAGACGTCTAAATTCGCGTCAAATTTTGCGACGTCATTTCAAGGTCAACGCCCTGCAGCGCCGCCAACAGTAGATACAAACATTCCCAATTGGTATGAGTATAACTTTTTGAGCTACTCTTTTCAGAGAAATCGACTAAATTTTGCTATCTTTTATAGTTAGTGAAATATGAATTTTTAAAACCCCGGAGTTCTTTTATAGACACCCTGTATATTCTACTCAACATGGATACTAGAATATTAGTTACATCTGTAAAAAATGCCCCTAACACTTTTCAAGTAGTACCTCCTTTAAGTTTTCTTACAGGAAAAAAAATCCTCTTTTTTCAATTCATAGCAGAATGAATTAAATCCTTCAGAACCATCCAGTTTAAGTTTTCCTCACAACTTTAGACAATTTTAACCAAAAAATCCTTATAGTTTGAAAGAAAAATCAAGAATATTGATTGAGAGCTTTATTGTAGGGGAATTCACATGTTAAAAATTATAGCATTTTAAGGTCTTTGGAAGTACTTGTTCTGTCTTCTATTCTGAGATAAACGTGGAAAAAAGAAACTTAAAAAAGTTAGAGGATTTTCAGAAAAATCTCATTCTGAAATTAATAAAAGTCCTTATTTAGCACAAATTTGCTCGTAACACTGTTTTTGTAGAAGTTAACTGCAGGAATTGAGAATCCGAATTCAATTTATTATTTAATTAGTAACCATGTAGATATTATTTGAGTATATGATCTTTGCAGTGTCTAAAAGTGTTATTCTGTCATTCTTCATTTTTTACATTTAATGTTGTTTCTTATGCCACTTGGAGTATCTAAGTTCAATCCACAAGGATTGCATGTTTGAATCCAGGCTGCTACTTTTGAGTATTTTGCATTAATTTAACTTGTAATTTTTCAGAAGTAGCAAAATTAGAGTTGAGTTGTTACTTTAATGGAAATAAACAGTGTGTGGACATAAAGTAGAGCCAAGTGGTGTAAGTGAACAACCCTGAACGCACTCTTCAATGAGCCGTGAGCATTGGCTGCGAAAGCGGTTCACAGCTGTTCACTTACGCCGCTCGGCTCCAATTTATGTCCACCTATAAGTAGGAGTGCTATTTTTGTTATTTTCATTGTGAGGTTAATAAAAGTGTTGATTCTAAGAAGAAAATATTAAGAAATACACATTTTAAATGCTTAAATTTTAAGTGAAGTAGAAATCTGAGAAACAAGAGATTTACTTTAAAATAATGGAAAAAAGACAAAATATTTTTGTGTACAAATTAAATTTTATTTAAAATCACGATTAAAACCCTCCAGTGTTGTAAAAATAATAACATTAAAATAATATAATACAGACATGAAGAGAAGAGCATCTAGAAAATCAATGTTCTGAAAAAGAAATATGTTTATAAATATAAAGTTAAAAAAAATAACAAACACTAATTTCTAAGGTAAATTAGATGAAAATATAACTTACTCCATGCTGGATTTGCTGTTGATGATGCTGGATTTGCTGTTGTTGATGATGATGATGAATCATTATTAAAAAGTTTTTTGCGACCTCTGGTCATTCTTGGACTAGGAGCACTGATTGATTGAGCTTAAAAAAAGCAAAAATTAATAAAGTACATATAATTTTTAAAATTAAATTCTTAAAAATAAGGAAGCACACAATTGGTTTTTGATTAACCATAAATTTATGATGAGTTTGAGTACAGATGCAGTTTAACTAACAGCATAATGTAAAACTGCAGGAAAAACTCAATTTGGTTCAGAATTTTTTTTTTGTCATATCAGGGGCCTAAGGGGCCAAAAAAGGCTTTGATTTCAGTAGGGATAATATAACGAGGGATCACTAAAAAAAAAAACTAAACAAAGGTCATGTTAAACGGGATGGCAGAGAGCATTTTTTTAAAAGGATAGTTAAGGCAGATGGGATACATTGGTAGAAATCGTCATTCACCAATCTTATTGGGGTATTTTTCACACTGTCTGTAACATATACTATATAAAAAATATCTCAAAGAAAATATTCAGTGTTCTGAT
The DNA here is from genome assembly GCA_963680715.1 of Tetragnatha montana. Taxonomy (NCBI): domain Eukaryota; kingdom Metazoa; phylum Arthropoda; class Arachnida; order Araneae; family Tetragnathidae; genus Tetragnatha; species Tetragnatha montana. The sequence goes on from OY796681.1 coordinate 18,761,498, forward strand.
TCAAGTAATAGCTTCCTCAGTAAATGGATAATAATCCAAAAGTTATTAAATAAGTATTACTCAATAGACTCTTTAATTACTTGTATTTCTTAATTATTAGCTTGGATTAAGTTATTCACTCATACGCTATTTGATGCAATTGAAAAATGATCAGATCACATTACATTTGTTTACAAGACCTAAACGCAACTTACCAACACTCCTGAACTTGGTATTGACGTATGAGATGGCTTTTTGGACTGGTGACATGTTTTCTGAGGTATCCTCGATCTAGTGACAAAAAAAAAAAAAAAAAAAAAAAAAAAAAAAAAAAAAAAAAAAAAAAAAAACACTAAATTAAAGGTATTCCATAGATAATAACAATAATAATAACAAAATAATAATAATAAATAATATTATAAGATATAGATAATAACAAAAAAAAAACCCTAAATTAAAGGTATTCCATAGATAATAACAATCCTTAATAAAAGTACACAAAACTCTCAAAACATTGTTTACTGAGTGAACATAAAGGGGCCTGATTACCCACCGAAATTTAGACTAGGTGTACCCAAAAGAAGTTAAAATTCTGTTTTTACAGTCAAATTTTAAAAAAATTTCTCGGGGAGTACCAACTTCCCTTTTGTACTTAGAACTCTATTAGTCACAATTTTTTAAATTAAGTTCATTTAGATGCAAATTCTACCTAAAAATGTATTAAAAAGCTACATTGAACACATGAGAGGGGCTCAGGGATGATTTTGAATCCTTGCCCCCAGTGCAAAAGTCCAGCTCTTGGACCTGATAATGACTAAATTTTTTAAAGATATTTTGTCCCCTCATGAAATAAATTCCCATGTATGATTGAGTTGATTGTTAATTATTAAAAGACTATCCCTTACTAATAAATATGCATAACTGTAATGAAAGGAATTTTGGTCCATATGTATTACTGGCAGGACAGCTAGTGTTAAGGAAAACATGTTATTTTTTTTTTCTTTAAACGTTTTCTCCATCTGTACAACACATTTTCTGTTGCATTGGTTAAAAAAACAAAGAAATTTTATAAAAATGAAGAAAGAAAAAATTACTGAGACACCCTTCCTGAAAAGGTTAACTATCAGCCAGCAGGTTTTGCAATGAATCGGACTAGATTTATTCTTTGAAATTTTCAAAAATTTGAAGTACATAATATAATATAGTACTATTTAAATTACTTCCATCTCTCTCCACAGAAATAAAAAATCTCTCCCCAGAAAATGCCCAGGGGTTAATCCTAACAAAAGCTGCAATTTTTTTTTTCAATTGCTGATCTTGAGTACTAGTAAGTTGGAAACCCCCATCTGATGATTCAAGTAGTTTTTTGTAAGGGGTGTCTCGCAGGGATATTACGTTAAAAACACATATGTACATCTTTAACAAATTGCTTGCTTTATTTGTGCAATGAGCTCGCAATTTTCACGCAGTTAAAATAATTGGTGTCAAGTATAAGGCTGAGGTACAAAACACCAAATCGCTATCACATAGGTTGAACATTGATAAAAAGCTTACGAAAATCAATACTTTAGGATTAGCCAGATTTAAGCAGAGTTTATGATAAATCATAAAAATTACTCAAATATTATATTGGTTTTATGGCGCAAGAACAAATATTATATTGATAAACCATTAAAATTTCACACAACTAGTAGCAGTGTATCTTAATTTTTGTAATATTTTTATGTGCAATTTGTAAAACATAGATATTAAACTGTATTTGACAAGAACTGCTCTCGGCTAATCTTAAGTAACTGAATATCATTTAAAAACACAGACTGTTAGCTTTGCGCTGTGTACTTAAAAAGTATAGCTTTGTTAATCTTATTTTAATTTTAAAAACCTAATTTGGATTTTTTTTTTTTTTTTTTTTTAGCATTTTTGTGTTGAGGGTAAAAAAAAACAAGTTTTTTTCCAACTCTGGTCTTGCAGCTTATTCTACATCACTGTTTATCAGATGCACTACTTATTACCTAAACTTATTAAATTCCCTTCACACCAAAAAGTTAAATAGAAAAGTAGGTTAAAAAATCAATTGTAAATTTTAACTCCTCTTATGTTATTGTTAATTAAAAGCAATTTTTTTGGTAAAGCATTTTAAGTAGGAAAAGGAATGAGAATAACTTTGTATTTAGAATCTGACCTTTCTTCTGTTGGTTCTTTTGGCTGGCTCAAAATCTTTATCATCACTTTTCTGGAAAAAAGGTTTAAATTAAACATAATAATCAAGTACAAGAGAATATTGTAAACATATCGCATTTTACTCAAAGTTTTGTAACCTTCCTTTGTTAACTATGTACATGAACCCTAGAATCTTCCCGTAGTGAAAATTTTGTGGTACTTTTTTTTTCAAAACTGTATAGTATGTTAGAATTTTGAATTGTTGTAATCTGCCGCCCCCCAAAATTTTGCCGCCCTGTGCTATAGCACATGCCTAAATACGGCCCTGAATGGAAAGATATCTCTATCTGCGAGCCGGATGAGAGAGCCTCGGGGGCTGTAGTTTGGAGACCCCTGCATTAAACCAAATAATACAATGTTTACACAAACGACTAATTCCTAAAAACATTTAATAAAACTAAGAAAGAACTTACCCTTTTGCGAGTTCCACGAACAGGTTTGGAATCTTCCTTCTGGAAAATATAACTGAGGATTTAGAAAATCATGATTTTCGAATAATTGAATAAAATTTTTTGGCAAATGCAGACTACACCCAGAAAGTAATGTCTTAAAAAACTCAAAGCAAAGACTTATCTTAGATACCTGGAAACTTAATTTTCTTTCCTACATCCTTTAAACTCTTTGTTATACCCAGACTACAACCTACAATAGATTTTCCATAGTATGCGGATCCTCAATCCTGCAATCTAAAATCCGGAATCCCCGCAAAATTCAGCCCAATTTGGATATTTTAAATAAATTTAATCGTTTTGAATGGGGACTATAGCTCAGGAAGGCGGAAACACACAATATTTACTTTTTCCATGTAATCAATCTAAATAGGAATTTTTTAAAAACAATTATACAACTATTGGGAATTGATGGTAGGGAGTGTCAGCTTATGTTAAAATAAACCATTACACATCACTAACAGCAATGAACTACAGTACAAGGACTACAGTTAAGCAGTACAAGGACCTTACACCTTACAGTATATTTAATGTTATCAAATTAATGTAGCAATTGGATAGATAGGCGATTGATTGCCAAAGTATACTCAAGGTAATTTTTTAGTGTTGAAATAGAATGTTGGGAGAAAAAGAGTTCAAAACAGAAAGTTTGCATTTTGCTACTTAAACTAAATTACAACTACAAAACTATAAAGTTTAGATTATTCCTGAGAATAGATAGGGGTGTTTTGCTGAAAATCTTTTAAAATAAATTATGTTTTTGATAAATAAAATGATTTTCTCCCACTTTTGGAGAGAAACTTTATAACAGTACTTAGGGGAACGTGACTGTAAATATGTTTTAAGTCAAAATTTATAGGACTGCGGGTGCTTAATTAATTTGCAGAAAATATTCAAAGAAAATTTTGTGCATGGAAAGTTTTTTGTCTTATCTACAAGTCTTGTCTTGAACTAAACTTTTAAATCAAGAACAATGATGTGACTCAGAGAAAATTCCAAATCCTATTTTGTTTATGTTGTTTTTCATGCAAAACAATCAAAAAAGGAAAAGCTGATGTGACAAAAATCAGTCAAGGAAACTCATGGCACTGATAAAAGTAATCAGAGGAGAAATGTACCTCATACATAATATCCTTACAAAGCAAATATATTTTAGAAACTCTCCATTGTTACTCTTTTCCAATTTAATTTCTTTGTAAAGTGAAAAAACGTTTGAGAATGTTAGTAAAATTTGTGTTAGACAGAAGAAATATTGTTAAATAAAGTGTGTGAGCTTTTTATGAATATGAAATAAATTTAGATAAATAAAATCTAAATACATATTTCAAGTAAATCCAAAAGTTGTTACACACTTAAGTGTGCACATCTGCTTTATTTTACTTACAAGGTTCATGACACTATGGGGAGTCTTTCCCCCACCCATCTTTAGCTAAACTTTTAAACTACTAAAGGGATTGATATTTTCCACATATTTTTTTACTCTAACTACAGTAGAACGCGCTTATAGCAAGCTTGATGGGACCACCGCTTTTGTGCTTGCCAAATCCTTATCTAAAGCCTATTAGTGAATCTTTAAGTGTAAAGAAAGCTCTCGATCGTTTGGCATATACATTGATGACTGTGCAATTTTTAACAACAAAGAAAATTTACAAAAGGAAAACACTGACTATTATCTGGGATCTGGCCATGCCAAGTATTGTAGGTGCAATGTAAAATGACAAACAATCATATAAAGGAGCAAAGATTTCAGGTGTGTTTAAACCTGACAATGCTTACACATTACAGGGTCTATTGCAAAATACTAGTTTCTACTACTTCTCTTACAATTTCAAAATGGCCGAAGTTGAATTAAGAATAAAACATTTAGATAATTGATAAACAAAATTAAAAATGTCCTATTTCTGAATAAAACTTTACACTTTGATATAGCAGAGCAAAATTCACATGTTTGCACATGTCAGAAAGAAATTAAAAGCTAAATATTTTCTTAGTAGGAGAGTTACCCATCACCGAATTCATGTAGACAAATTAGCATAAAGCTCGGGAAAAAAATTGCAAGCAGTAAGTAAAAAATAAAGACAAAACATGGTTCCCACTCTGATCTTGCTATAAGTAGGTTGTACTGTACTTACAAATTCATTTTCATTTTCATCATCTGTTTCGACATGTGGCTTGACTTGTTTCGAATGTAATGGTCTGCGCCGCTATGGACCAAAGATTCCAATTAGATGAGCATTCTATTAACAAAGACTGATACACACAAGCTCCAAGTCTTAATTATTAAATGATATATTTAATTTCGTTTGGAAAATGTATCGAACTAAAAAGAATTATTTGGTCCGTTTTCTTTTTTACACAAAGATAGACAATACCATAAACGTAACATCACTTTATGAAATATTCCACTTAAAAAAAATTACATGAATTAATTTTGTTTCCTATGTCATTCTAAAATTTGGTATAAGATAATTTGAGCTTAAAGAAACTTTAATATTATAAGACAGCAAAATAATAAGTTTTCAATTTGAGAAGTATTCCCATAAATTAAAACTTTTAGAGCATTGCATAATGTCTCACAGGGTGCCCTAAGTTGTAACCGAAGGAAAGGAAAACCAAACACAAAAGTTGAGCATAATCACAGGGGTGCAGAATATGTCTGAATGCCCAAACGATGTTCGGGGGAAATTTTTGCCCAAGTTTTTTTAAAAAAAACTTAAAATTAAACTCTCATCAATGACGAACAAATATTTTGGCTATTAGCCTCTTATTTATTCGCCCTCTTTTCAGAGAATCCTCATATTTTATTCTGGGAATGAAAAGAAACCATCTCCGATGCCGCCGCACTGGGGGAAAAGTTGTCAGCGCATAAACGGTCGTTTATTTTTCCTTCTCCTTATTCAAGGTCTATGCCGTTATCTCATTCTCTGTCGTTTTCTCGGTCTCATACGGAATATTTTTTTCTGGGGAAATTTTAGACAAACAAATTGTGTTCTGGGAAAATTTTAGGCCCTGAAAAATTTTTTTGTACCCCTGCATAATCATAGGCCATTAAAAATACAAAACAAATGTAGTGATAATTTTTTTGTGAAACAGACATGAGCACAATCTAATTTACCTTAGTAGTATTACTATCTGAATCTTTGGTTTCTTCCTAAAATGGAAAATGTAAAAATTAATTTCCAAAATCCATGAAACGTAAGAATAAACCCTTCAAATCTTACAACTACTATAAGTACAATTAAATATGAAATAAACTGCGAGTTATTTAGGCCAGTGCTTCTCAACCTTTTCATACCCAAAGGAAGACAAGATACCTTACCAAATCGTTCAAGAACCACACACCAAATAATGAGAACTTATATACAAGCCTAACCTACTTTTAAGTAGAGTAAATATTACAGTCAAGTTTGTCTTCTATTTATGAAAGAAATCTTTTCTTATCCTTCTGGACCAGATCCATAAGTTTGTTCTTTTTTAAGTTCTCCAATACCAAACCAGGATTTTTATGGAGTTCCTCCTTCGCCAGTCCAATACAATCCATAAGATGTTTGGCAGTGGCCTTCCCTAAATTGCACTTGGTGCAAACAGGAAAGGCCCCAATGCTATTTACAAATCTTAGGGTTTTCAGGTGACCAGTGGACAGTTGAGCCAGAGCAGTCTGATCTCTCCTATCTCCGACAAAACTAATCAATGCACCAGGACCCTCATTAATGTACCATGGGTGTGTTGGTGGATTCCTCCAAGAGATTTTTATAGAGACCTTGCTTCTTGAGTATAGTTCAAGATATGTTAAGGGATCCCTCTCGGTATGAGGCATGGCAGAGCCCTCTTTAGCCAGATGAAAGAAATTATTTACTTCTTTGTCTTCTATTTATGAAAGAGGTATAAGTGAAATAAAATATGGAATATAAAAAATTGGTCATACTTCCTTCTAATAAAAAAAAATTAATTTTAGAGGGAACTAATTAAGAGACCTTAATTCACATGAAGGTGTTTTATTTCTTCCACCATATTTTTAATATCTAACTTTCCATATTACTTTGTATTATTAAGCCAAAAGTTCGTTGGCCACCTGAAAACGTCCCACAGGTTGAGAATCACTGACTTAGGGAAAATATTATATCTCTTGAATAAGTTAACAATATTTTATAAATCTGTAATTTTTCAAAGACATGCATATAATTTAACTCATGAAAACATCATCTTTTCAGTGTTTAACATTTTATACACAATTGCCCATAAGTATGAAATTTATTGAGACCTAATACATACCTTGGATGTAGTTGCTTTTGGTTTTCTACCAACCTAGAAATATATATATATGTATAAAAAAAAACATTAATGAATGTAAAAGCTTTCATTTCATAAAATATTTTGTACTAATTCAACATGGGTTTGCAAAGTTTTTTAAGGCACCTATTTTGTGAAAATGTAGAAATAATTTGTAAATTTCAGAAAAGATATTGGGAAGAAAATAGTAAAAATTCAAAAGACATTGCATACTTTTTTACAGATAAAACCAAACCAAAATTGAGTTTAAAATAACGTGTAAAAATTTTGCAATTAAGACAATAGAGCTTATCAAACTTTTTAATATATATTTTGTGAAGGTACCTTTTTTTTGCCTAAAACTGAATTCGTGAAAGTAAAAATACCATTGTGAATTTGTAAAGGTACAGCAGAGATAGAAAATTTGCTCCAAGTACTCCTGTTCATAGTGTAAAAAGTGAATCCTATTTATAAACTATCAAAGGGGTAATGTTTATTCATGTTTAACATATTAAATATCTAAGGTCTCCCAGTAGGCAAATAGAAAAATTAACATTCTTAAGTAAAGGATAAAATTAAAGGAATTTTCAAGGACAAGGCATTAGAAGAAAATTCAGGTTACATGAATACATTTCATGTTTGAAGCCATGAGTCTGTTGAGATGATCAGTGACTATGTAATACATAACACAAGGTCTTTTAATATTTAAACAACCCTTAAATCTCAATTTTAAAAAAATAAGACAGTTTATTATATTTAAATTAAGGAAAGCATTTTTAAGTTCAGTGCTTCAAAGCAATCTAATATTGATAAAAAAAAATTACTGGCATTTTCAAACTACTGATAGGAAAGAAAAATAGAGTGTAAATTGGTTTCGAATTCAATGGAAGCAGTTGTTGCCAAGATAAATTGCCTGGCATTCGCTTGGGTGCCAGATTTAGCACACGACTTTGTGAGGGAGAGTGAATGAATAGTGGCAGGGTGGCTACAAGAGCCTTAGCACAACGCCCAAGGGTCTATTGTACTATACCCAGTTTTGACTTGAAGACCAATGGCAGAAACAAATTTCAGCAGTTGTCTTGCGGGAATTCACAGTAAATCTTATGGTTCAATCAAGTGATAGTCAAGATGTTCAAATCTCTTGGCAGAATAATAGTCAAATTCGCAAAGTATGAGACTCAAACTTTCTTCTTCTGCTTCCGGACATCCTTTGCAAAGGGGGGTTGTCAGCCACACAAATAATACGAGGGAGAAAGTATAACATACAAAGTTAACCCCACACACGCCAACGAAAACCGCATGCCAAGCACAAATGCCAAAGCTTGTTTCGAGTCTTAACCTCTTAGCAAACAATTTTCTATCAGAGATACAGATTTAAATGACTCATAAACACATCCAATTGAATCACAAATGTTCTCAAACTCATGTCTTTACTTCTTTTATAAATAAGAAACAAGGTTTTTTTTTCTTTTTATGATCATTTGTTTTTGAGTTATAGTGATTTTTCCTATGGGAGTTACAATGTTAAAGACTTCTTTTTGCTTAGCATTGATGTTGGGAACACACATACTTGCCAACTTTTGAAAACTGTCATCAGTAATATTTTTTGTGACTCATTCCTCAAAAGTACAATTTGAAAAAATGATTCAAAGTTATATAAAAGAGGTAAAAAAGTATACTAAATGTGAAATTAGAATTTTAAAAAAATTCATGAATCAAAGAAATTTGTAATTAAGTTGAAAATAAACAAATGCTTTAGTTTCAGGGATGTGATTGGCAAAAAGGCAAAAAAGAGGAAACCCAATATCTCAATAAAATGAACGTGCAAAGCACAAATTCATACAAAAGGAAACTTACAGAATAGACAATTAAACTACAGCATAATTAAATTGACTATTTTTATTCATTTTGAAAGCAAAGTAAATGATTTTACTATAAAGACAAAAAAGTAAACTATTTAAACAAAATTTCCATGCAGCGAGGACAATGTTATGAGGAAACAATTATACCAAATCATTTAATAGTTGTATCGCCTATATTAAAATTATTTTCTCTACATTGAAAGGTTTTCTTGACTGAAAAGGTGTCAATAATTTAAATTACATGTATGACTTTTAATATATTTTGAATATAAGAGGTAATGGTGCCTCAGTGTTGATTGGGTATCAAGGTCCACTTATAATTTATATTTATTATAAAAAATTTAAATAATGCTTAAATAATATTATTTACCTTAAACTTTTCATACACCCTATTATCTGCACACCTTGTAATTCTTTGTTTGAACCCTCAAGTTCAAACCATAAATTTCTATTTGCCTTTTTGCAAACAACAAGAAATTCCTCTAATATTTTTTTTTAATTTGCCAGCTAAATATTGGACACATTTGAACTGCAAAAAGTGAACACTTTCTCCCAAAACAAGCATTTAAAACCTAGGATATTGACCCTAAGTAAGAAAAACGCGATCGCGAACCGTCTGTCAAGTTGTTTTTTCTGCCCGCGTCCACGCCGTCAAAAAGCCAACTTTACAGGCAAAATGTCCGGAAGAAAGCATACGTAAGAATTATTTTTTCTTCGAAAATTTTCGGAACTGCGTAAAAATTAACCTTCATCCGTAATTCCGTAGTACAAACCGAATTTCCATAACAATTACGGACATTCCGTAATAGTTGGCAAGTATGAACACAGGGTTGCCGCCCATGCCGCCTCTATTATTCTTCTACCTCTATGTTTCATACCAGTTTAAAACAATAGTTGAGAAATAAATAAAACATTAACTAATCATCTCCCTATTCTCCTCATATAACTTAAACACTATCACTTTAGAGCAGTGGTTCCCAAACTATTTTGCTCGTGGACCCCCCCCCCAATATCGCGGAACCCTGAATATTTTTTAATGAACGACTGTTCAAAATTTAATATCTGATATTTAATTAAACAAGCCAACTTAATGTTAAAAAAGTTGTGATTAAGCGAATTCCAAGAACCATCAGGGGGGTCCTCCCCCAGAAAATCTTTTGGAAATTTGACTATAAAAAGATGGTTTTAACTTGTTTTGGTACACCTAATCCGAATTTCGGACATACATTTTTAAGAATTTAATACATATTTTTGGTAGAATTTGCATTTTGATGATAAAAAAAACACCATTCTTATTTTCTTTAAGGAAATAAAATTTGTCACGCGGAACCCCTAATTTTTTCATGGAACCCACTTTGGGAACCACTGCTTTAGAGTCAAACTTTTGGGACACATGAATTTCATGAGCATAATATCTAAAAAATATTATTCATACCTTCCCTTTCTTGGTTTTGGTTTCAGTAATCTCATCCTGAAATAAATCAATTTTAAGATTAATAAAAGGTATTTATTACAAACTTAAATTAAAAACTTCAACCCCTTTACTGTTTATTTTCATATTTAAACATCATTAGATTCAATACTAGTTTTACCTTTTAGTATGAAGCTGCGAAATATATCAGCAACTATTAATTATTAGGGGTATTAGGTTAAGTAGTAGGGGTGCTACTGACTTCAACTCAAAATTTCGGAAAACTACCGGAATCCTAAATTCAGGAATCCTCCAGAATGCATAATGTTTATAGATTTAGGGCCGTATTCAGAAACTTTTAACACGAGTCGATAACGATTCGAGACCGAAATTGATCGAAAACGAGTACTTCAGCTCTTTCGTTTCCTCAAAAACGAGTAATATAGCAGACTCTGATTGGTTGAAAAGAAATTCGCGTCATCGCTGGGAGGTCCAGCGATGACGCGAATTTCTTTTCAACCAATCAGAGTCTGCTATATTACTCGTTTTTGAGGAAACGAAAGAGCTGAAGTACTCGTTTCGAAAATGATCGTTTTCGATCAATTTCGATGTCGTTCTCGGTCTCGACTCGTTTCAATCGTGTTAAAAGTTTCTGAATACGGCCCTTAAAAAAAATGTTTTGAAGTATTTTCCCCACAAAACAAACAAAAAAACTCTCCTCTATATAAAATTCAAGCAATTAATTTTTGGAGTTCAAAAGAAGTTATTAAAATTTATATTGAGGAGTGCCTGTAAAAATTGGGAGAGTTGGCAGCTATGAAAGTAGCATTTAAAAACATTCCTTCACAAAATAATTCCAAAGACAATTAGAAAGACAATGGGTTAATTGTAAATGTATTAATCCATTGTTAATTACACAAAATAATCATTATTGAACATGAACCAAAGGCCATTCAACCTATGGAGACAAAGAAACTTGTTGCAGGAGATAAAAGCAAGAAGCAGTAGTAGAGATAATGGTAGTCTTCAGCAAAAAGAGAAAATCACTATAGCAGTAAGGAAACAATGCTATTTTTCTTAAAAAAGAAAAAGCCTTGTAACCCAATTCTAAAAGCACAGAAACTCAAGAGTTAAATGTGTTATGCCTAGACAAGAATGAAATTCCTAAGTTATTATAATAAGCTTGTGTAAGAAAAGCTTAAAATGTAGCCTCTCTAGCACTTAGAGCACATGGACGACACAAGCTTTAACATTTATAGAATATACCTCGACAGGTGCAGATTTCAGTTTTTTTATCTCCTTTTCACTGGATCTCTTCAAATGCATCAATTCTTCAATCTCAAGGATATGTTGGTTTTTTAGCAAGGTAATCTGAACAACAAAGATTCATAATACAAAAGCTAGTACTATCAATACAAGACAATTTGAATGATGGATTCTAAATGTAAAGGCCATAATTAATCTATTCCAACTAGGTGATCTAAATTATAAGGATTTGTAACAGGAAAGTCAGTAGACACAATACAGACCCGAACCTAAACACCTGATGAGGGAGACTTAAATTTTTAACAAAAAATTAAGTAAAAACATAAATCTGAATTTTCACCACAAGGGATTGAATAACCAAACAAATAATGCTTGAAATACATTTCTACAATAGATTTCTCAATTTGACCAGAGAAAAAAATATTGTCCATAAAGAGATAGAGAATTTGATCTTCAAATGACAATTATAAAACGCCTTAAATGAACCAAAAAGATTAAAAGTTGATATACTAATGTAATGCTTCTTCTTTGATTGTTCAATCAGTTAAGAATTTTATGCTTTAACATATAATTAATTCATTTTGGTAGTGAGCAATATATTGAACCATTTTTTCACTTCTTATATTTAACGATGGGGATGTCAAGCACATTAGAGCTAACGATTTCATTAATTTATTGAAAACAAAATATACAGTCAACACACTTAGGGTGTGTATTTAAAGAGATGAGACCAGGCTCAAGACCTAAATTCAGAAGTTTTAGGCTAAAGGACAGTTTTCATGAAAAAGGGAGAAAATTATTATCAAGGAGATGTATACCTTTACCAATTTAAGTAAAGAACTTGCTACCAGTTTTGTTTTTAGTATTAAATTACTAAAACTTTCGAAAACCATCAAAATTAATTCCTATACATGCCACTACTATTCAATCAATATACTTTCAGCACTTGACACCTGGTTCTTTAAAGATATTAAGAAATAAAATGAAAGCAAAATGCAGAGGTTTGGCTAGACGCGAATAGGAAGATAAATGGGTCTTAATTAAACTCTCATATAACAAGATTATTTAGAGGAAGACCTAAGCTCCGTTGGGTGGATGCTGTTGAGGGGGACTGTTTGACCCTCAAGACTAAAAATTGGAGAAGTTTAGCTGCTAGCAGGGGCGGCTGGAGTCGTCTAGTCCAGAAGGCCTTGGCCCACCCTGGGCTGTCGCGCCAAGAATGATGATGATAACAAGATTTACAGAGGAACATCTTATTTTGCATATTTTTTTTCTTTAAAAAAAAAAAATCACTGGCTGAATGAACCCACAAATAGAGAAACTATTAATGAACAATTCAGATTAAAGCTTCCATTTTACCTGACTTTCATGCTTGGCTTCATTATCATTCTTTAATTTCTGGAAGTCTTTGATAGCTGTCAAATTAAAAAACATAAAACTCAGAACAAGGGATAATTTATCTTAATAAATGTTAATTTTGAAAATCAAAGAAGTTACAAACCTTCCTCTAACTGCTCAATATTGGCTTCTTTCTCTTTCACTTGCCTCCTCAAATCCAAAACATCTTCTTCATGTTTGAAAAAATATTTTTCACATCGTATATCAATTTTTCCAAGACAATTAAGCAATTTTTCTGCATTTGCATGAAAAGAAAGTGGAGGAGGTGCAAAGAAAAGCATTAAAGAAAGAATAAAAGAATTGAGTCCTTAGGTGTTAGACATAGAAACACATAACCGTTTAGATAAAAAAAAACTAGTATTCTTGCTTATCTAATGTACTAGAGTTAAGTAAAGCAGTTAGGATAAAATCTGCTTTGTTTAAGAAAAACGCAAAATACAGTAGAACCTCTTTAAAATGACCCGATACAGGAAACTCTGCACTACAACAACCAACCAGTTATAAAAGTGCCGATTGGTTTATCATAATGATTATTTTATTCATCATATTGTCCTCTTGATAAAACCACTGTGTAATGTTGACCCAGAAGGGGTCACTATCAAGGTTCTACAGTACAAAACAAGAAATCTCTTACTACCACTTTGACTACCAAAACATGTTTTTGGTACAGGTTCCTAAATTTCTAGAAATAAACTTTTTAACATTTCACGATTTAACAATGAAACTTATTTATTGATACTTATAGTATTTATATTTATAATAAAATTGTGTGCTTATGTATTTCTTTAAGTAAAGGAAAGATTTAATCCGCTTTACACATTATTAGTGTACAAAGCACAAGGATGGTATGTGGGGGGGGGACATTTGCAAGAATCCCTTAAGGAAAGAACCATAATACCACTGTTCCATTTCTATGAATCTAATAATTCTAATCTAGATGCAAAAACATTATTTAGTTATATCTGAGCCTACTATGGGTATGTTTAACAATATTTAATGGAATAGTGGGAAAATAGGGGGAAAAAATCTACCCTCTTTATACCTAAAGGAATTAAAAATATATTCAATCTGAAGGGTTAACAAGAATGAAGTGAAAGTATACTAAATAAAAAATAAATATGAATAAGGAACCAATCAAACCAACCAAATGAATAGAATAAAAAGTAAAAGAAATAAACAAAGAGTTTACATATGAATAAAAAGGGAAAATGAAATAGAAGGGAAAACATAAATGAATATTACACCAGGTGCATTCAACTTCATAGGTACCTTATTTTGTACCAATTTTTTAAAACTAACTTTTAAGTTTTATTTTATTTTTTCTGATTTGTAAGAGATTTTTCTCTTTTTGACCATGTAAGATGCTTTTCACAGAAGCATATAATTGGTGATACCCACGGGGTGAAAAAATTAGGCAAGTTAATCATTTATGTAGTAATAACAGTGTCTAAAAGAAACAAGGAAACCTTAGAAGTCTAATGCACCCTCCTTAAGCAAATAAGTAAGAATGAATATTATAATCAGGGCTAAAAAAAACCTGGGGTTTTATTTTATTTTTTTACCCACGACACAAAAATGCTTCAAAACAATTTTAAAAAATTAAGTTAGGTTTTTAAAATTAAAATTGGATTAACAAAGCTCCTCCTGATATCAGAAGGTATCTCAAGCTTTTTAGCTCCTGCTTCTAGAAGCTTGGCTGAAGCAAAATAATTATTTCGGAAATATGTCACAATGTCAACACCTACAGCTTTAACTAGATATTTTGATATCTTTTGCTATAAGGATTAAGATATGAGCTGAACATCTATAAGTTTTTTTTTCATTTTGAACATTTATATTCCTTTCAGCCCTTTTCAATTCATTGCTCATTTTGACATTAGCAGCATTGTCCGTTTAAATATTAAAACCAAATATATATAAAAAAAGGTCAGTTAAATCAAATAAAACAGTTGGAAGTAAATACTAACGCCATCTATTCATAGAAGAATTGCTAAAAATATATGTGTTTTAAACATAACAACCCTGATTATAATACAAGTTATATTTCAAAACATAAACACACATTTTTAAGACAAATGTTTTAACATGATATGTTGAGGGGAAAAAAAACCAAAATATACCTTCATACTCAATAGATGACTTTAACTTTTCTTTTAGCTCATTCAATTCCTTTTTAAGGATTGAATTCTCATCTTTAGAGGCCTCAAGAGTTTCTTTAAGTTCTTTAACTTGCTTTTTAGCTTGAGCTTCAGCTGAAACAGACAATTCAATTAGGGGTATTTAATTACTGAAAAACATTCACTCCTTTCGGACTTTCTCCAACAATGTATTGTTAAAAATTTTATTCACTTATATATATTTATTTATTCTTTCAAATGAGTTTGAAATGTAATAAAAAATAATTTGCAAAACAATTTCTTTTTAAAAGTAGAAATATAGTACTGTACTGAATAAGGAAAATTAAATTAACTTTATATGATAAATCAAAATTAAAAAAAAAAAATATTAGCACAAAAAGTACAGCACTTAGCACACAAAAACTCCAAACAAATCTTAATTACACCGTTACCTCTCTACTCACCCTTTTGTAACTTCGATAGAGAGGTGGTATTTTGTTTTTCAGTTTTCTTCACCTCTTCTTTTAATGCCTCACACTCAGCTACTTTTGAATCTAATAAGTAAAATAAAAAATTAATAATTATTCAGGGTGTTAAATTAGAAAAATATCTGCTTAAAAATAAACTACTAAAAGCAGGGTTAGAAAAACATGGTTTTTTATTGAATAAAAAAACATGATTTTTTTTAAAAAAAATTTCCTTATTCACAATGAGTGTTTTTAAGTATTTGAAAAATAAATAAATAATAAAAAATTAAAACCAGGAAAAATTTCCAAAGTTAAAAATATCTCTCTATATTAAAAAAAAAAGTAACCGTCACCGCCACTGTTTCAGAATTTTTTTTTTTGAACTCTTTGACCTCTAACAACGCAAAAAGTACTGGACTGAAATTTATGAAATTTGAAATGTTTGGAGAACATTCTCGAACGGAAAGCTAATTGATGTGACTATTAGTTCTGGGTTATTTTTAAGCAAAGTTGAAGTTTTTGTTTTTTCGCCACGTAATCGAGTTCAGCGAAAACTATTAACAGCAGAACTGATTTTTTGCAGTCACATACTCTGATGTATGAAGATGTGCACTACGTCGCCCTTTTTTCGAATTTGCTTTAGAGTAATTAATTTTTAAATTTTCGAAAATTTTGACACTTTTTCGGTCTAAAAGAAAAACTAATCACAATACTGCCGTCCTAAGCTAGAACGTCCTAAGTCCATTTTTTCACTTTTTTAGATAAAGACGTGGTCTTGTAGATCTCGGTCACGCGCATCTTTTGAGCTAGTCTAGAAAGTCCTGTGGCCATGAATAAGCCATAAAAATTTCCTTTGTCCATTTGCTGGTCATCGTAAGCTAGAATGTCCTATGTCCACGAAATTCAGGGACATAGGACTTTATAACTTAGTAGAAGTGACAAGAGTTTCGTGGGTAGCACTAGGATATTCATGTGGTGTTCACTCGATGACGTCACGTAACAGTATAACGGAGGATACCAACCCGTACACGGCAGAGTACTTGGTATAAAAGCTCGATTATCTCAAAACTTGAAAAATGGACTTAGGACGTTCTAGCTTAGGACAGCAGAATAGGAGTATGATTTTTTAACCAATAATGCTCTTATTTTTTAGAAAAAGATTGGCGTTTAATTCTTTGAAAATTTTTAATTAGTTTTGGAATTATTAAGCATCAAAATTTCATTTTTTTCATAGTTTTACTACGTCTTCATCAGACACGTTTAATGTTTATTGGAGATTTTTAAAGTTTTATTTTTGACGGTTCACTAGATTGTTGCGAGCACACGTAAATTGAAATGCTTCTTAATGATATGTTTTTTCTACAAGATGGTTGATGATTGTTAGTAGACTTCTGGAAATTTTTTAATATTTCAATAAAATTATTGATAAGCAAGAGAGAGGTATTTTCCGTGTTACAAGAGGCTTAACCCTTTCGGGACGGCTGGCGCATATGTGTGCTGGCAGCGTGATGCTCCTACGGGCCGGCTGGCGCACGGGTGAGCCACCACTTAAAGAGGCCCAGAGGACGGGTGGCACACATATGATACACTAGGGTGGTCCTAATTTTTCAAACTCTGAATTTCTTTGGTCGCACCCCCCAACTTTTTTCCTTTAGGTATGAAATGAAAGTATACCAAATATCTTCCCAATATTTTAATATTAACACGTGCCGCATCGCGATTGAAGTTAGACTACGATAAAGGCGCAGAACTACGTAACACTCTTAGAGGAAAACGGGCTCCCCTCGCTTTCTCTCCCGCATGACAGTAGACCTTACGGACGGTGCTCGGGCGTTTTAAAAAATGAGAACTTTAAAGGCGGGATCTTCATGGATTTTATAATAAACTTGAATGCATCCTACACTATGGTTATTTAGGGTAATAAAACGTAAGCATAAAGTGCAAATCATTATTATAAGTGAACAACAATGGAGAATTTAAGGTAAAGTGGAGGATCTTCCAATGAGGGTTGTGAGAAGACATTGCAGCAACTATTTATGGTTTACTAGTTGATTATGACATATTGGACACAATCAAAGCCTTGTGCTGTGACACCAGTGCATCCAGTACGGGAATTAAGAACGGTGCAAAAATCTTGGGATCTTATCGATAAACCAAAGTACTCATCAAAGTACAAAACACCAACCGAGAGATAACTACCGAGAGCTCCGAAAGTTGACTATAGTATTTTTAGGTTATCAAGAAGTAAAAATTATTAAATTTAGACAACCTAGTGCTTTCCATCATGCAAGATGGATGTCTAAAGCAATTTATTGCTTGAAGATGTTTATTTTCAGAATTTAGTTTAATTTAATTTGGATAATCAAAAACTACAAGGATTAAAAGATATGAGTATTTATTGTTAAGTTATACATTAGGGCTTGGTTTGATGCGCAAATTGGCTCACAATACCCCCTTTTAAGATTTGAAATTCTTGAGGGACCTGTTTTTCTACAGAGAAATAAAAAAAAATATATCTATAGCAATAACAAAGAAAATGATTAGTCATGGATAGTATCTTACCGAGGAGACAGTTGACTTAGCCTATTTTGATGAGACTTTCCCCACACAGCAAAGAGCTTCGATGGCCAAAGAGTTTAAAGAGAAAGAATCCACCAATGTATCAAAGCGTTGCAAATTAGTTTTGAAGAACTGGGTATAACTCTCAAAGAAAAATCTAGCCGATTTTGTGTCAAAAAAATGAACCTAAAATTTTTCAAAGACTTAAGTTATTTATTTATTATAGGGATCCTTTAATGGTGGAACCCGTGTGAAAGATTATCAGGAAGGTTTAATGTCGTTAATAACTTGTTTGTTGTAAATGATGCTGCAGAAAGCGGAATCAAGATAATTGAAGAATAAAGAGTATTTTAACGCATAATGAGGAGCAAGAACAATACCTTTTAAAAACTGTCAAAGACTATAACGGTCAATATTCTTCATGTTCGAAGCATTCTCGGTCAAAAAAGTATTGAAGTATATTTAATAATATTTTTTAATAAATTTTGTAATTTTTCAAAGTTTTGAGAATTTTGGATGTTTTTTTCAGATTTTCACCCTTTTTGCGGCACGTGTTAATATGTATGGATTCGGATAAAATTTTTACCAGTTATTTACTACCCCATAAGGAAAAAAATTAGGGGGTGCGACTTAAGAAATTCCGAAAAAAAAATTTAACCATTACACTTAGGACCACCCTAATGATACACGATAAAAACTTTAGATTAATATTTTTAATTCCCATTAGATGCCGCTGTATGTCTGTTGCAGAGAAATTATTCGAAAGAGAACATCTTGACCTCCCATAAAATATTTTATTTTTTTGATAATTTGTTTCGAAGAAATAGCGAGATTTATTGATGATGCATTGAGAAGATGAATAATGTTAATTTAGATTGTTTTCTTTCAACTTCTTAGCTAATAAAAACTTCAGGAACTGTTCTAGGAGACTCAAAATGCTTTTTTACTAGTATTTTAATAAAAAAATGGATGTGTTGATGGTTTAATTGCTATTTATTTCTTTTCGATTTCGCTTGCTTTATGATGGAATTATTTATTGCTTAAACATAAAAAAACTATATTTGAGTGTGTAGTTCAAATGGAGATTAAAGTAGATAAATTATTTAATATTTATCTCAGAATTATTAATGTTTAAACGATTTCCGAGCGGTTATATTAGCAGCGCGCTTTCCGCGTTTCCAGTAAAAAAGTATTAAAGTGGGCTTCATTCCATAAATGTGTAATATATCTTTTCGAATAAGTTTCTTGGGATGAAATCATTTCATTTTGGGAGATTTTTCCCAGAAAAGTTTATCTGAATATGTGGAAATGCTAATTATTTACAAGTTATTTGTTTTATGAAATATTTCTTGAAAATGGAGTGATAATGTTTTAAATTTGTTTAGCATGGACTTTAAAGGTGTTCCTTTCATCATATGCCGAAAATTAGATACTTTGGACCACAATTTTAATTTCTGTGATTTTTTTTCCGATGTTCGACTTAGACGCGAAAAGTGCCCGTCCCCAGGGGAAATTCTTTCTACTCGTGCGTCGTCCCGTGAGAGCAGTTCGCTGGCTGATGCGCCCGTCGCGAAAGGGTTAATTAAGCAGAGAAAAGGGTTGTGCTGGATTGTTGAGATGAACAAGCGAGCTCTGCTGGATTAAATTATTTATAAGCAAGAGTGATATAAGTAGTTCTTATTCATAATTCAAAG
Source organism: Tetragnatha montana (assembly GCA_963680715.1). Lineage (NCBI taxonomy): Eukaryota > Metazoa > Arthropoda > Arachnida > Araneae > Tetragnathidae > Tetragnatha > Tetragnatha montana. The sequence goes on from OY796681.1 coordinate 18,781,189, forward strand.
AGAGTCAAAAACATGATACAAACAGAGGTGCCAAGTTTCAAAAAAGGCTTTCAGTAACCAGTGCTGATGTAATCAGTAACTTTTCAGTAACCTTGTTGATGATTCACTGTCCTCAGGATCTAACTATCTTGATTGCGATTCGGATGATGTGATCCCAAACTCGAGTATTTCCCTGACCCACATTTTCCTACACTAAAATTTGATTGGCTTAATTATTTGGATAATGAATTAGGTAAATTTAAATAATAAGTACTAAATTAGTTTTAATTATATTTTATTTAAAAAATTAGATTCATTAAATTTATCTTATTCAATATTCTAAAAAAATTATAATGAAATAAATTGGAATATAGAGGGATATTTTATTAAAATATTTTGATAATTGTAATCTTAACTATTTAGGTATTACCAATTCAATAATTTAACTAGCAAGGTAATTTAAGTTGAATTTCTGAAAACAAGTTTAATAAAAATAAAAATTATGCATAGAAATACTTTATGAATTTAACTCTAAATATTGGAGAACACCTATCTTCCAAAACAGATAATTTAAGAATTATAATTTTAAGTAATTAGAGAGTCCATAACAAGAGATCCACTGCAAAAGAGTTGTGATTATTTTCTGCAGCTGTGGCGCAGAAGGCCAAACGCAAGGTAGAGAAGATTGAACCCAAACACAATTTGGATACAGTCCCTTTATTCCCCAATTTGCATCACGGCTTTATAAAAAACCGTACATGGAAAAGTCCAGGGGCCGATTTCAAAATGCGCATTGTAAGGTCGCGCAGACCAATGCGGTGCCGATGCGCCCCGTGAGCCGGTGATTCCACGAATCCGCGAAAGAATAGTTAAAAATCTGTAATTTTATATCGATGTCTGTAACACCGTAATTTTCTATTGAATCCGTAAACATTACGGTCAAATCGTAATACTTGGCACCTCTGTACAAAGCATCCAACTTTTAATGAGGGTACACATTTTTGTTAAGCTTTTTCAAGGGGAAATATCCACTTTCAGAAGGTACTGTTTTGACTACCTTGAGTAAAATTGAAACCAAAATCTAATCCAGCAAGTCCTATTTTGGATCAGAGGTAGATCTTCATGTTTGCATAAACTCCTCAACCTCATTGAATACCATACCTGGAAGCTAGACCGAACAGTGCCAATTTCAAACCTTAGGATTAGTGTAGTTAGTTTTTTTTTTAAATATTAGTATCTCTAAAAATAATCATAAAAAGGTTATCCGGGGATGCAATAAGAAACATATTATCACAGAAATGTTTTAGGCTGATTTTGTTACAGCAATTGTAATTTTTTTAAAAAATACCTAAATATTCTTTGTCAACACTCATTTTATCTTGTAGTTCCTTTAGCTGATTCATCAACTGTTCTCTTTCAGAATTTTTTTCCACAGATTGTTTTTCCAGTAATTCAATCTGAGCTTGCAAATTTTGAGAAGTTTTAACAAGTTCTTCTGCAAAAAATACTTACATATAATATGGTTTCAAATTTAATCAATGATAGAACACAATAAGAAATACATATATAGTAGAAATGTATATCTTAATCAGATGAGATAAGATGTTTTTTCTATGCAAAATATATTGTGGCATCATTTATCGTTAAACCAAGGGGGGAAAGACTTCTTAATTTTTATTTATCTTTTTAACACTCCAATGTATACACATTTTAAAAATCAAGTTACTTTAATAAACTTTTTTTAAAGTACAATTAAAAATGGATTTAAACAAAAATGTCAAACTCCAATGCTTTATTATTATAGCTGTTAACAAATTGACTGTATCAACTAACTTTATAAGATACATCTCAGAGAGAATTCATTTGAGGGAAAAAAAGGAGAAATGCCCCCAAAAAATCTTATTTGTTATGAAATAAAATCAAATGGATTTTGCCATTATTATGATTTGCCATGTGGATATTACATTGAACTGAAAAAAAAATCCCTGGTTTTTAAGAAAGCAGTTAATTCTTTTTAAGACCTATCCAAATTATAATTATCTAATTTGGATACACCAGTTTTTAATACTGGGTACTCTTGGTATCTAAATTCTATAATAATTTTATATACTGAGAGTACTCAGTATTAAAAACTAATTCTGAAAAGAGAGATAATTGTAAAGGGAATATACCACAGTATCAGCAGACAGGTTTCATTAATAGGGGTACTATACTACTCATAGTTTTAACAGTAAAATAAATATTTTAACATCAAGTCATAGTAGTATTATAATTTTAAAACTTTAGACTCTTCATTATATACTTAAGTATACTCTTCATTAATATACTTAAGTAGTTGTGGAAAGACCCTATTAAATCTGCCTGTGACCAAATCTAAGGTTTTCAGATGGCTTGTTGATAAAATGTTTACTTGATGATACTTGAGTATTTACAAAGATTAGCAGAAAAAAAATCTTAAACTGCTTAAGAGTATAATAAAAAAATTAGTAAGAATTATACCTTTATGCTCATGAGATAATTTTAATTCTTCCTTGAGCTTTTTCGTTTCTTGTTCATAGTATGAATTTAATGGTACTAATGTGGAAAGAACTTCTTTTACTTCATTGAAATTCTTTATATAAGATTCTCCTAAAATTCATTGGTAGGATTTTATAAGTTAAAGATTTTACTTAAGATGATTAGTACCGTCTACAATTAAAAATCTGCTTATAATGATACTTTTTTTTGCAGAGGTGATTGTGACGAAGCATGAAAACAAATCAATATTAATATACAATCAATTCAAAATTAAGCATTTCATATAAACATTGATAAATCAAAATAATGACAAGACACCAGCCATGGATACTTGGAAGCAAATCCCAATGCTGCAGAAAATGCTGAAAATTGGTAAATATTATAGAGAATGAAAATATCAATGGTGCAACTTGGGGAATTCATAGCTGAAGTGACCACAACAAACTTTGAGTGATCCAAAAATTATAATTAAAAGAATGTAATCTAATTACATTAATTTCAGGTTCACTTCCCACCTCAAAAATGATTGTGACTCTTTTAGCAATTGTAAAATGTAGTTCTTAACGCAAAGTTTACAAAAAGATGGTGAAAGTCCACTACAAAAAACTCGCACAATACTAAAATAAAAATGCAGTATTAAGCCTTGAGCACTCCTCATATTCTCAGTAGTTGTCAAAGTTATTGAGGTGTCTCATATACGTAAATCTAGTGTCCTTTCAGGGACCATCAGTCTGAAATTTGTCCCTCTATTGGTGTGATGGGTTCCATGAAAAGAGATAAAGGTCTGTTAATAACAATTAGTAATAGTATGAAAAAATAATAATTAATAGGAGCGAAACATCACTTCTCTTAGTTTGGTAAATGGATTCTTCTTTTCAAGTAGGTGGGACTGATATTATACCAATATAAACACAAGGTAAGGTGCACAATAACCTCAGCTTTTGATTCAGGTAGTTTTTTTTTTTTTTTTTGGGGGGGGGGGACCATATTGCTAATACTTCCAGCATATTGAATATGAGCTGATTTAATCATATTCCAAGTTAAGGGAGTAAATAAGAATGAAAACCCTTTGGGAAATAACCCTTTTTTTAAATGCTTTGAATGAGTATATACATTTAGCTTTGATATTTATCTTTTTACTCTTTTTTATATGTGAAGCCAAATACAGCATGGAAACAATTCTCACTAATGCACCATGGATAATCACTTTGTCTGTTCTAGGTGGGCATTATTAATAATGCCTAACAAGAGGGCAAAGTGATTAATGCTATTGAATTTATCACATTGCAAGCTTCATTTAGGGCATTATTAATAATGCCAGTTTTATCACTTTGCTCGAATTGTAGCATTAAAAATTCAGCATTGATAATAGCACAGAATAGGTATACATAAGAAAATCTAAAAGTGTAAAATAATTGTTAAAATTGTACAAAATTTTTTTTATACCTTCCTGCTTAGATTTTATCAGGTCATTTTGAAGTTCAGTTAACTCTTTTTTAAGCTGCGAGTTCTCCTCCATAGATGCTTGGAGTGCTTCTTTTAGTTCTTTATGTTTTAGTTCCACTTCACCTAAATTTTATAAACAAAGTTTTTCATTTTGAAATCATTATTTATCAGTACATAAAAAGTAAACCAGTACACAGATAACAGAGGTGCCAAGAGGTGTCAAATTTTTGATAAAATTTGACTAAAATTCAGATCTAAGTAAGAAATGTAGAGATTTTGCTATAGCTGTTGAATGAAGTGAACAGCTACTCTTTTATTGCAGATTAAGTGTGCCTTAAACTACATCCATGGCTCAAAAAAGCAACAAATGCAGGGTTGCCAGATTTTTAAGACTGAAATAGTTGCTTTAGTTGCCTAAAATTAACAAAATAGTAGCACAAATAGTTGCCAGAAATAAACAGAAAGTAAAAAAAGAGGTATATCTAAAAATATTTTCCAATGAATTAAAGACCAGATTCTCACAAATGTGAATTTACAGAGAAAACTTTCTTCTTTAAATGAAATTTTAGGTCAAGAACATCAATATGAGCACAAATACAATTCTGAGTGAAAATCCCTGATCCTTCCATGTTACAGGGTTCATAACATAGTAAAATTCAGGAGTCTTCAAGGACTTTTTCCGGAGTAACCTGAACAAATTTTAACTTTACACTACTTTACATGTTACGAGCAGAATGAGTTCAGAATGAAGTACGGAACAAAGAATTGCAGAAGAGGTTAGAATTTCACATTTCAACGGAATTTTACCGATTTAAAAAAAAAAACAATTACTTCCACCAAATCGATAATAAAACTTTGCTTTGCTCTTGGATGTTTTTCAGGAGTTAGAGTTAAGTTAGTCAGGAGTTAAAATATACGTAAAATGGATATTAATTAATATATCATTATATGTATTAATATCTTGGCTTTGCTAAGATCAAAATAATTGGTTGAAAATGGGTTGCTCAGATGCTGAGCAAGATTACTGGTCTTATTCAGGGTTCCCACTCAATTTCAGAAATAAAATTCCCTGACTTTTCCAAGCTATTTACGGCATTTTTCAGATATTTCTTGTTCTTATGAACATATATTTTCAATACATGGTCTATTTTTTCTCACTTTCTATAGCCAAAATTGATACCCAAACATTAAAAATTGTTCATTTTCCAGGTATTTTGTATGATTTTCCAGGTTTTTGGCCAAAATGAGCAATTTTCCCCGACTATCCCCTGACTTTTTAGGCGAAATTAAAATTCCCTGACTTTTTCAGGTTTTCCCTGACCAGTGGGAACCCTGCCTATTAAAGTTAAGTAATTTTCTTGGATTATGATCGAAACACGTAAAGAAGCAAACCGCCAGCAGGTAAAAAGTGTGAAAATATTATCATTAAAAAAATCTTTTATCAATTAAGTTCAGATTTCCCGCGTTAACAAGCCTTGAGAACATAAATGTGAATCGAGAGGGGCGCTATGAGGGAAGATAATCACAGGTCCAATCTTGGTTAAGTTATTTTTTCTGCATTGCAATCGGACCATCACAAGAAGCAGACTTTACGGACGAGCGTATGCAAAGATCGGAGGGAGAATCCGAAAAAGCTTTATAAAAAAACTCTCAAAATTCATTCAACTTTTGGACCAAAATTAGGAAAATCTAAAGGACAGTAGGTAATATAGGAATTTGGTTTTAAAGGAAAAAGAGATTAGGTAATCACATCGCAAAATTAGAACAGAATGATGAATTCGGCGGCGTTTTCTTTTTGCTCAAGTTCTAATTTGAAAATGCTGCTCATGAGAATTAAAACCAAAAGAAATGATTTTCGAAATTCTTTGTAAAATTTAATTAAAAACATAGGACATATTATGGAATTTTGTCTAAAATATAAGAAATAAAGGAATAATAGGACAACTGCAACCACTGGTAGAGGGAAAGTTCAGGAGAAAAAACATAATTTTCAGGAGTTTCAAGGGCCCTTAGAAAAATTAAGCGAATTTTAGGAGTTTAACATCTTATATACATTTATACCAATTGCAGGAATGGATGGATGGACAAAAGAGAAAAAAATAATGGGGTTCAGAAGGCCCCCTTACTTTTTATCTATTTTGAAAAATTACTCTTAAAAAAACGGGGATGGGGATTTCACACATTAAATCTAAACAGGTGGTATTTTTAAAGGTTTTTTTTACATTTTAACAAAGTGGTATGGCATCAAAAAAGAATCCTAGCGGAAAGATTGTTGACTCTATTGCATCTAAACGATAATTCTTATTTATTTTAACACACAGTTTGATAAGCCTTTTATCCCTCGAGCAACGGCGGGCATATCAGCTAGTGATTTATAAATAGGTTTTGGTTTTTTCCATGATGTTATATCTTCCCTTATGGTAAATTTCTAGTTTTTAAAATTTTTTTACATTTTTACGTTGAATTTTTTAATTTTTTTGTCATACCATTTAGGTTGAACTGGCTAGGTTTTAGGCCATATGGCTATCCAGTTGATTACAGAAAACGGTTGGTCTGCCATGTGTTAGTATGCAACCTCTAATGAAGTAACAGTTGAGTGGTGGACATTCTTTAAATACTCGGGGGTTTTTTTTGGACCTTTTTGAAAAAATCTTAGCATTCAGTTTTTGACATTTTGGCTGGTGTTTTTTAGATTTTCTCTGTCAATTTCCTAACATTTCCTAATTGAGTTTTTTATTCAATACAAATACTAAATGACTACAGAAACCTCCTTTATGAGTTATTTAATCGTCATAACTAAAAAATTACTATACCTTGATTACCAATAGAAGATTCCATTTTATTTTGAAGCTCACTTAATTCCTTCTTGAGCTTCTCACACACATCAGTAGATGCTTGGAGATTTTTCTGCAGTGATTCTACTTGTTTGCTTGAATGAGCATTACCTGAAATTTGGCATTAGTTTATTCAATAGTTAAGAAGCATATTAAAGAGAAAAAGCATAAAAATTCATAACTAACTCTCTTGCAGCTTTGTGAGCGACACAGTATTTTCTTCTCTGGCTTTCCTTATTTCTTCCTTTAATAACTCACATTCAGAATTTCCTGATTCTAAACAGAAGATATTTTCTTTTCACAATGTGAAACTAAAAATCTTTATAATCTTAATTCTTGAAATAATATTCAATTAAACAGATCAAGTATAACATGCATTGGAGTATAATTCAAAAAAATATATATTCCTTTATTTCCAGTATAATTGATTAAGACATCAATCCTTGATAATGGTCATTCATATATAAATATTGTAAAAATTAAGGGGTTCCAGTCACACAAGGGGAATGCAAAGAAAAGTTCACTTCAGTGCTATGAGCTCACCATAAAAATTCACAGCTTTGCAAAAATGTCTAAAAAACCTCTAGGATTTCTGAAACTCTTAAAAAACTGCGAAAGGTTCATCAGAAGTTTTGATTAAATACAGCACCCCAAACTTGCCTAATAGGTGTAGAACTAAGCAAAAGTGCAAGTAGAACTCATATAAGTGAGGGTACAAATTTGTATCAAAATACATACAATTACATATGTTTTATTGGAATCAAAAACTTAAGAAATTTATGATGTAGAAGAAAATTGTGTGGTTTAAATCTTACATGAACATAATACAAAGAACTCTCACTATTTGTATGCATTGCCAAACATATTTTATGGGGATTCTGAGACCCAGAATATTTAAAATGTGAGTTTGAGTATAAAAGGATATTGAACATACCCTGATGCTTAAGTGATGATTCCAGTTCACTTTGAAGCTGATTTAATTTCTTCTTATGTTTTTCATTCTCATTAAGAGATGCTTGGAGAGCTTTTTTTAGTTCTTCAATTTGCTTGTTGAGTAGATCTTGATCTGAATTTTTTTAAAATGGAGTTTCAATTATACAAAAATATGTTTAATATTATATTTATTGTACAACTAAATTAAAAAAGCAGGACTATACATAAAGGAAAAGAAACGGCTAATATAAAATGGGTAAATGACAAAATCTTTTATTAAGACAAATGTGTTGTTTTTTCAAAAAATTAATTAGTTGTAACACAGCCCCTTAATATGGGTGTACACAATTCTGAACAGCCACAGATCTTCTAAATATAATTTTCAATCATACACACAGACCTGGAAAAAGTTGTAACCTCCCCCGAACCTAATTCTCAAAAATATCTTCCCCCAGCCAACCCCGTAGTTTCACCCTAAAATTCAAAACAGCCAAATTCTCCATAAATAAAGCATATAAAGCATTGCATTTATAACACATTTTATTTCTAGTATCATTCACTGTCAGTGGTATATATAGAAATTTATTTTGGGAGGGGCCCAAAATTATTTTTCAGTCCTGTATGCATTTCATATTTTATAGATCAAAATGTAACTTTTTTCAGGTAGAATTTCGTCTTAAAGAACTTAATGTAATAAAAGTTGTGAGCAACAAAGTTTGAGGTACCAAAGGGGGGTCTGAGAGTTCTCCCCCTGAATTTTTTTTGGAAATTTGACTCTATAAAAAACAGGTTTTTAACTAGTTTTGGTGCACCTAGTCCAAATTTCGGAAATATATTTTTAAGTAGGATTTGCATTTTGATGAACTTAATATAAAATAAGCTGTAAATAATATAGTTCCAAGTACATAACGGGATCTGGGTAGACCCTAAAAAACAGGGTTTCAACTTGGTTTTGGTACACCTACAAATGGCTCTTCATTCTTCAACCCTTCTTCCATTCTGATTTTAACCAAAACTTTATTTTATCTCCTTACGACTTACCCTCCCCCCAAAATATGTGAAATTTGCTCGAACCTTATGGTATTGCAACTATGGAGCTGACAGTGGATTCCCCCGAACCAGGTTCAGGCACTTTTTCTAGGTCTGCATACACACTAGGGTTATGATTCTGAGACTTTTTTCTAAATATTCAAAAGCCTGTAGTTGCATTCGATGAACTTTAGCCCATATGATAATTTTATGGTATTATTTCCTTTGGATTAATAAAAAACCTAGCGCGCCTAACATCGTTTCAGTTTTCCATATAGCAATCATACATAAACTACACAACTGACGTCAGATAAAAGTGAAAAGTTCTTCTTTTCGATAGTATTGTGAGAAATCCTGGTTTAGGCATTCCTAGGTGGGTAGAGTGCCCCCTATTTGTCAGTGAACGAGTTTAAAGTAAGTTTAATGACGAAATATTTAACAGGAAACTGACATAAAAAACAACTAATGGCCAGTTCTGAAGAATTTAACAAGAATTCTGAACCTTAGTGTTTGATAGTTATGAAAATTCCCTCTTTTTAATGTATTAGGGGGAAAGTTTAACTAAAAACTTCATTTCTTCAAAACATCAACAAAAATTAACAAGCATTAAACATTTTCATAATTTTAAACAAGAAAATCGATTTCCACTTCTGGTATAGGAATAATAATCCATGCCATTTCCAAACTGTACGGCTTAAAATTAAGTTCTAAATATAAAAAATGAAAACTATAAAAGTTTCAAACATATTTCAAAGTTTAGGATCTAAAATAGTACACTATCCCCTTTTTTTTAGGATAATTTTTAGCTTTGTTCAGCTAGAAATGAGTATTTTTGTAAAAACGCATTTTTTTTTACACTTAAAGCTCAGTGGAAGGCCTCATTATTGTTATTTCACTGACCTTTCTAATTTAAAATACCAATTTAACACCAAATGGCATCATTCGAGGGTGTTCCTTCGAAGAAATTCGGAATTCAATTCCTTTCGTCCTCCATAGTGCATTATATAAGCTTTGGTGAGTGCAACGTCGCTAAGCAGTACTATTTACTTTTAAATTATAGGCCCTATAGGGAGCAGTTAATACACACAAATAAATATAATCCATCTAAATAAGTCTTAAATAACACATTTGAACCAGTTTTATCACAGTATAAATCTTGAAATATATTTTTTAAAAATTCTGAAAATTGGTCCTTTTTTCAAACTTTGGGGGCTCAGCGGCAAGTGAATGAATGGTCGCATCGATCTGAAATTTTTTTTACGTATTATTGAAGACATTTGGGCAAAAATCCCCCCTTAGGCCAAACGAGTTTCAAAAAAAGTGTTTTTTCGACCCACCCTACTATCAGTGCTTCAGCGTTATACAACATCTCGATAGGCGCGCTAGCTTTTTTTACAATTTTCAAAAATAAAAGTTATTTTCGAGAGTTTTGGACCAATATTCATCATTTCCCACCACAGGCTTTTAAATCTGAAAAAAATCATAACCCTAATACACACTTGTTTATGTTAATAATAAGACATCTTTATTTCATGGTTACTCGGTGAATGAATGAATTTTATAGAACTAGATTCACAATGCTTACTTTCTTGTATTTTTGAGGGAGATAAGGCATTTTCTTCTTTGAGTTTTTTCACCTCGTCCTTTAACGACTTACACTCTGCCCTTTCCGATTCTAAATTTTGAAATTAAAAGAAATAATCTTTAACCTCATGAAATACTAAGAAAATGTAAGTAAAATCAAAAAAATTTTAAATTATAGAACTGGACAGACATTTTGAGCTTGTGTGAGTATTCATTTAATAGCTTTAAACCAGGGTTTTCCAAATTTGTTTATGCATCAACCCCCTGAGAATTTAAAATACGCCATCGACCCCCAATCAAAAAATAACTTCATTCTTTTAGGAAATATTTGTTACAGAGGGGTGCTTTCATGGAAAACTTGAATGTACAATTAGCTGAAATAGAAAGTTATCAATCTGAAAAGCAAAAACAGATTAAGCAAATGAAGATCAAAATTCAAAAACCACGGTAAGAAATCAGACTAATTATGGTAAGTAATTTGATACTGTGTTTCAGGTCTTTTCATAGTATATTTCACTAGTGGAAGTGTCATTGGTTGTAGGAACTTGATGTATCCTCAGATGAGTTGGTTTCTTAGGCCAATTTGAATTTTGATCTGCATTTGTTTTAACTTTCTATGATATTTATTAGCTTTAACTTTCTTTAAGTTCAATTAATCAAGTTTGACATGCACCATAGTTCAGTACCTAATTTGCTGCTATTTTTTTTACGATTACTACAAAATACTTTTATATGTTACCAAGACTTTCTTTAAGAACATCAATTTGGTTTTCCAGCTCTTGCAAACTATTTATCAGTTCTTCCTTTTCAGCTTTGTGCTCAATGCACTGTTTTTCAAGCAGCTCAATCTTTGATGTCATATTTGTAACCTTGAGTTTGTCTAGATGAAAAAAAAAATTATGCAATTATAAAAGGTTTTCCCAATCAGAACATATAACCTATTTAGAAGGAAATACCAGGGGTCTGTTGTCCAAACTTTTAGCGAAGAGTCCTGTTTTTGTAAAAATTGTGAAAATCTACTCATAGTTTTGTGAATTTGAAGGTAGCGTTAAATTAGGTTTTTTTTCCCGCCAGGAGCCTGTTTTGTGAATTTATGGAAATAGGGTGAGGGTCCCACATTAGTATATTGTGAAAAAACACAAAACTATATTTTTGTTTCTCAAAGAGGACACAAGCTAAAAATGGCTAAAGGCTAAATGTGAAGAGTTTGTTTTTAAGCCATAATATTTAGTGAAGGGTTCGTTTTTTAAGGTAAAATATTTTGGGAAAGGTCCGAAAACGGACCCAAATTTCTTCTAAACAGACCCCTGAATACAATAGTGTAAGCAAGATTTCAGAAATCAATTGGTAATAAGTCATATTTTTCAGAATTTGAACATAAAAAATATTTACCAATATGGATAAACTAAAACCAATTCTTGATTGAAGTAATCGTACAATTAAGTTTTTAATTACATGAATAGGAGAAAAAAAAGTAATATCTGTTTACAGTGCAACTTGGATAAGTCTTAAATTTGAAGTTTTCTCTAAGTTTCTTGAACTTTCAATTAAATCAATGCTAAAAAATCAAGAATAATTGCAAACTCAACTTTTTAAATTCAGTGGATCAGGACATGAAGCTAAAAGATGAAATGTTTTTACTTTGAAGTAGTGATTAATTCTAAGTTTTTAATGCTCCCTCAGCTTTGAATTATACAAGTTGCACCATAGTTCCTTTAAGTTAACCAGTAAGAAAATAAAAACCAACCTTCATTATTGACATTATTCAACTCTGCTAAGAGTTGAGTATTGCTCTCCTTTAACTTCAATAGCTCAGTTTCTGTAGAAGTATTTTTGTTAGACAAATCTTCTAATTTAACCTTTTCAGTGGCTAATAAATTATTTGAAACTTCCAATTCAGTTTCTAAACTGCTATATTTATTTTTGAGTTCTTCGAATGCCAGGTTCTGGTCTTCTATTATCTGTGCTGATTCCTTCCATTTAATTGCTAGTTCCATCATTGCAGTCTCTAAACTGTTGTGCTTGTTTTTGAATTCTTCAATTTCTTGCTTTTGATTCTCACAAGTTTTATCCATTAAAGCAGTTAGTTCCATATTGTCAGTCTTTAAGCTGTTAAATTTTAGTTCAAATCCTTTAATTTCCTGTTTCAGGCTTTCTATTAATTGAGCTGATTCATCCAATTCTGTAGTTAGTTCCATCTTGTCACTTTCTAAATGATTACACTTGTTTGTAAGCTCTTCAATCACCAGTTTCTGTCGTTCTAATTCTGCTGGATCCCCATCTGGTGGATCTATCTTGTCAATGACATCTAAAAATTTAGAATTGAATGAATATTTTTCAACAATTTTTTTTTAAATTATGGAGGTAGTTAATCATTATTACAACTCAAGATATACTAGATATCTTTTTGGTTAACAATGAAATTCAAAAAATTGGTTAACTGTGGGGTATTTATAGGCCATAGCTGTCATGCAGTTAAGTTACGAGTAGTTCCTTATTATTCGCTTATCCTTTCTATTAACTTTGCTTTGCCTTATTATTAACCTTTGGATAAAAAAAACACCTAAAATTGGGAGAAATAGGCCAAAATTGAAAATAAATATGCGTTTTATGAAAAATCATGACGTGTAGGATTTTTTTCATTATTTTCCCCATAATCAGCACACCAAAATACATAGGAAATTGATGAAATTACTCAAACAGCTTTTTCGTTGCAGACCTGTGTAACACCACTGGTTAAGGACTCCAATATTATGGACTAAGAAAAATATACGTCAAGCATCTAGGGATCGACCGATGGCATATTTTTGGCCAATGCCGATTGTTTGAAAAATTCCATCAGCAGGCCGATGGCCCTTAAATTAATTAAAATTGCCTTAATGGCCGAAAATCGCATTAAACAATTTGAAACTTTTACTTTTCGTCAGAAAAGGTAAAATCTGTTCAGAACCGGAAATGAAATTTTTTTTTTGCTTCTGAAATTGAATAGGTTTTTTTTTACTCTGAATCTGAATTATTTTTTATTTCTATATGTGAATGTTCCAATAAATTAAAAATTATCACCTCTGAAGTAAAATTTATAAAAATGCATTTTTATATCATAAATATAAATAATAATTAATTTTTATCAATTACAATAAAATATGAAAAGTAACTGACTTTCGGGGCGTAACAAGACTTTTGTTTCAGGGCAGGGGTTATTCAAAATTTTTGCTGAGGTATACCTCCTTATGAGCACTATAATTCGTTGTGAAGACTTACACATAGAATTTAAATTCTGGTGAACTAAATCCCAAAAGTTTTGGAAACAATGTGAATCCAAAGTAAAATTTTAAGGGTCTGGGTGATTTCCCCCAGAAAATTTGGCCCTCAAAATAGAGCTTCAGCTCATTTTTAGACCCTTTACAACCAAAGAGTATACTGCTCACATTGTAAGCGGCAAAATTTTCAAGGAGAAACAATATACTATAATATAATAATCGGTGAAATTCGAGGGGGTTTTGGGTTCCTACTGCAGAAAAATTTTGGAATTTTGTCCCTAAAAGAGGTGTTTTAACTCATTCTTAGACTTCTTTAGGTTATATCAAAGAAGACCTCTCCTTCTAAGTCACAAAATTTTCATGGGAAAAACTGTACATTATGGATTTTTAAAAAATTGAGGGGCGGTTGGGGTCCTCCCCTAAGAAATTTTTACCCTTAAAAGTAGGGTTTTGACTCATTTGATACCCTTTAGGTTACACCCAGAGAGTATTACCCATTGTAAGACATTTAATTTTCTAAGGAAAAAACAGTATGAAAATTCATGACAAGATTTCGGGGGGGGGGTTGAATCCCTAACCCCCTTGACTTGCATCATTGGGGAGGCTTGCCTAAGACTCGCAGGCAAATCTAAAAAGCTTTATAAAAAGACGCCCGATAATCTCATAATATGGACTAAAATTGGGAAATGCAATAGGATAGTTACCTTCAAAATTCAAAGACTGGGAAAATATTAGTTTCTGGCCAAAATTGTCTGTAGAACATACAGGTCCAATTTCTGTAACTAAATTAGGAGCAGAATCGTGCTTATATTTTTCGGTTTTTTACAAAAAACATCGGCCAAACATCGGCATTTAGATGTTTTTTTCGGACGATGGGCCGATTGTTTCACAAGTTAACATCGGCCGCCGATGCCGAGGCCGATGGCTATTTTTCTAAACAATCGGCCAAACCGATGCATCGGTCGATCCCTACAAGCATCCTTGAGATTTGGCTACCGACATTTTTCAATGTCTTCATGTGACAGTTTTAACCCTGGCAAGCCACACTGTGGCACACATGATGCGGGTTAGCCATCCCTGTTATAAATAATAAACATATACTTGCCTGCTTTTAATTGGTTTAATTCATTCTCCATTGCAGAGCATTTCTCCATCAATTCTGATCTTTCTTCCTTATAACTCTCGATTTCAGCAGTCAAAACTTCACACTTAGACTTGTTATCTTCTAGTGACTTCAGAGTGTTTTCTAATTTGCTCTGCAAATCTTTGAGTTTTTCTTGAGAGTCATTAATGAATGTCTTTTGACTGTCAGCTGTTTTACTTGATTCTTCCAATTGAGATTTTAATGCAAGATTGGCATCATATGCATCATCTAAATAATAAAATTGATAATAAATTATTCTTTGTTAAAAGAGAAAAAGTCCATACCTTTTACTTTAAAAACAAACAAAATGTGAAAATTTGGATCAAACATTAAAAATATTAATGATATATTTCCCCCCCCCCCCTAGGTTTTCGATTTTATACTACGCAAAACCTAGTAGCTCTTTTCATTTTAAAATTACAAATTCCTGTAAAATATTCTTAATTTGACTACTTATAACTATAAATTCAATTGAAACTCACCTAATTTCTCTTGGAGGGAAGACAGTTCCTTTTCCAAATTAACCTTATCTTCATTTAATGCAGTCATTTGGTTTTCTTTCATGATCTGGTCAGCTTTTTGTGTTTCTAGTTCTCTTTTATACTGATCCAACACTTGATTTGCCTCATCAATTTTTAATTTCAAGGAATTTAAATTTTCTTTGGATGATTCTTCATCTAAAAAAGAAAAGAAATCAGAATCAATGCTTACTAAATTCCAGATTTCATCACTAATTACCAGTCTAAAACCAAATATACATATGCATTTCCAATACTTAAAATGGTAATTTAACTAATTTTGTTTCTCAAATTAAACAAAACAAACAAATGTAACTACAATGAATCAGAATATACCATCCTTCACTGCAAAATTTAAAGAATTTTTTCATGCATACTTTCATACACTAGCATATGGAACACCCAGCACTTTGTATCTTACTGATATTGAACAAGCTACTTAATATACATACCAGCTTCAGATTTTTTCAATTGTGCTGATTTTTGTTCTAGGTGTTCTTTGGTTACTTCTAATTCCATTTTAAGAAACTGCAATTCCTCCGTTAGAGAATTTATTTGATTCACATAGACTTCATTATTAGGTTGTTCAACTTCCCTTTTATCTTCTGAAGAGTCTTCCTTTTTCTCTCCGTAACCCTTTATTTCTGGAAGTTTCATATAAATTCATGAATGAGAGAAAAAAAATCTAGAGCAGGCCTGCACAACACAGACCTGCCAACTCACCGGCTTTCAGACTGAGTTTCCTGCCTTTATTTTAAATCTCTAGCCTATTTTTTTTTTTTTTTTTTGGGGGGGGGGATGTTTTGATTGAGTGCAAGGTAAAATGCCAGAGAAAAGACATAGACAAAATGGAGGCTGGAGATTCTAAGTAAAGGCCAGAAACTCCAGCCAAAAGCCAGAGTTGGCAAGTCTGATAACATATGGCTCTCTTTTTTTTTTGTGGGTCTATCAGTCTTGAATGATTCTAAAAATTCTTATCATAATTGAAATTTATGAAAGGATTTAGGGCCGTATTCAGAAACTTTTAACACGAGTCGAAAACGATTCGAGACGAAATCAATCGAAAACGATCATTTTCGAATCGAGTACTTCAGCTCTCTCGTTTCCTCAAAAACGAGTAATATAGCGGACTCTGATTGGTTGAAAAGAAATTCGCGTCATCGCGTTTCGAAATTGATAGTTTTCGATCAATTTCAATGTCGTTCTCGGTCTCGAATCGTTATCGACTCATTTCAAACGTGTTAAAAGTTTCTGAATACGGCCCTTACTTGAAAGTTATTGAGGAAACTTAGAGAAAACTTCCTTTCTTATTTTTGATTTGCAGAATAATTTGTCCATGGAAAAAAAATTTGGAACTCTTAACAGGCAGTTTAGAAAAGTCTTATGACAACCTGTAAATGTATAAGGTTTAGTAACTTCCTTAAAATTGTATTGCTCACTTATGCAGTACATTGTGAACATGCATAATATGGGATCCAATTTCTGTCCATGTTATGAGAAAACAATAGCGAATTTCAAATAAACTTTTGGCTCTCTTGATCAGTCCATTGAATATTTATGACCCTCAACAAAGCTTGAGGGCACATTTTGGCCCAGTGCCATTAAAGTCATGCAGGCCTAATCTAGTCACTTCAATGAGTTAAAAAATACTACATGAAAATAATCCATAAGTAAAATTTTGTTAAGAATCTCTAATAAAGGGGGTTCAACTTTCTTTATTGTATCTTAATCTCATAAAATGAAAAAAACTTTTTTAAATGCAGACTTGCCAACCTCTGAAAGTCAAAAATCAAGAGATTTTCCATAGAAATCAGGAGAAATTTTTATCGATGTATAGCCCATCGCAAACCAATTATAAAAAGATAATGTGTTCAAAATAAAAATTTAACTGTTTTAAAACCACACAACCATACGTTTTCGTAATCGCACTGTCCGGGAACATTTTTCTGAGGAGAGCTCCGGAATGGTCTGCCACACTGATCGGTAAATTATGCTTCAATAAGAATGCTTTAAAAAGGCATTAAGCATTAATTACCGTCTGATCATTCTGTACTACAGAAATCTTTTGGTTATTTTCCACACATTTGGCATTTTCCTTATGCATATTCGAAAAAACCAGGAATTCCGATAAAAAGCGGGAGAAAACCGAGAAAGCGGGAGATTTTCGGGAAAAATCAGGAGGGCGGGAGGAGAGAGCGAAAATCCGGAGTCTCCCGCCAAAATCCGGAGAGTTGGCAAGTATGTAAATGGCTTTTTAAAAAATGGGTTGATTTAAATTACATATATTTAGAAAAAATACGACACAAATTTACTAATTTTATTTACATAAATGATTGTAAAGCTTTATGACAAGAAGATTAGTAATATATATATATATATATATATATATATATATATATATATATATATATTGAATATGACTTTGCATTTTTAGGGAAAATTGCTGTGTAGAGGTACAGTTCTTTAGGCACTGCCATGTACAAGGAATCTTTCTCTGCAGAGTATGGGCAGATGTTGAAACCAATGGTATACTTCAATTATAAATAAAAATTGTTATTTGACAAAAATACAAAGAATATTTGTGTATCGCCCATTTTCATCTCCATAATCATTAAAATCAAAATTATGCATGATGTAGTATTTGTTAATATTTTAGGGTAATAAAAACTTACAAAGTATAAAGAATAAGTAATAGTAAGGTAAAAAAATCCATTTGTGTAAATTCTCAAAACTTATATTGCTACAGTACAATTGCTGTTCATATCTTAAGGCTTAAATAATATATCACATTGAAAACATTACCATTCTTTAAGTTTACTATCTCCTCATTATAGTTCTTTACTTGAGCAGTAATTTGTTCCATTTCAGAAGTCAATTCACTCAACTTCAACTTCAAACTTTCATTTTCAGAAATTAGATTCTGGTGTTCAGAATTCTCCAGCAAATCATCAGAACTATGTTCTAGAATAAAATATTTTTCCATTTATTACTAGTTTTAACTGAGCATATTTGATAAATACTATGCAAGCATGTTTTGGGAAATTTTGAACACCTCCGCCTCCCCCCTTTGTAGCAAAAATAATCAAATCACAACTCTCCCTTAAGGAAACTGACACAAATTCCCCAGTATTATTCTATTCATGTTGTACAAAACCTTCATCTAAAAATTAATCATTTTGGGCACAATAAAAGAAGAAAATTCCAGAGACAAGGTGGCCACAGAAATTTAATTTCAAAATACCCAGATAATTCCAGGTTTTCCCTGATCATAAAAACAGTAAATTATAATCTTCTAGAAAGCGGGAGAATGACGGAAAAAACAAAATGCTCTGCCTAAAACAGGAAGATTTATAAAATGAATGGAAATTTGCAAAGTGCAGAAAACATTTCAGTTCATTAGATTTTGTAGAATTTTTACGAAATTCACAATTTTATTTTTAGGAAGGAGCAAAAAAATGCACTTTTTAAGACTTGAAAATCAGATAATTTGTATTTTATTTTTGAAACTTAGCCAAATTTTAAAAATTTCCCTGATTTTTCTATGATAATTCCAGGTTTTTAAGGTTTTCCACCTGAGAGATCATTCATAAGGATCATGCAAATATGTGGTGTCGTAAAGCATAGAAATCTGATGATTTTACAAAGAAGCCAAAAAGACTGCAGTTTGTGCTCAGCAGTACAAAGAGTACATCAAAAAATTCCTTCAGTGTTATAAATTATACAAAATATTTGTTTAAAAAGCCAAAGATAAAACCCTTCCAAACTGCATTAATCTGGAAGAACCACACATAATTTATTTAAAATTGTGAATTCATTACTTAAAATAAATTTACCTTGCTTTCTTTCCAGGCTAGCAATATTTTCATCCACCTAAATGATTGTAAAGAAATGGAAAATTACACTTTTAGTCAAATTTAAAACCACATACAGTAAAATTCTGATTAACACATACATTGTTGGTTCTTAATTATTTTCTGTACATGTAATGACAACCCCCTCTGTGATAAACATTTTCTTGCATAAAATATTAATTTTCAGTGGTTTTCTGCATGATGTTAAATCAGGGGTAATAATTTAGGTATTAATTAAATGTCCATCTACTATTAATATAGGTAATTTATAACTAGATATTAAAATTAACCACACAAAAAAAAACTTTAGTGCTTCTGAAGTTCCGATTTTTCTTTAATATGTTGATAACTACTTTAGTAAACAAAACTAATTCACCTGAGTGAGTTGACTAAGTACTGTCAGTTATTCAGAAAACTTAATATTTTAAAGAGTAGCTTTACATTTTAATAATGTTTGGTTAATAATAAAAACTAATAGACATTATTATAGACAACACTAGCTCTGTTAGGTATAAGAGTTGGCAGATCTGTAACAAAGTTCCTTTCTTAAAGGAGACATTCAATAAGCTTAAATTACCATCAAGATTGATTTTCTTTTTTCTTCAATCAAACTCTCATCACAGCTGTTTTCATCTTCCAACTGCTCCTCCAGTAATCTAATTTTTTCTTGATAAAATTTTACCATTTGATCATAGAGTTTTTGGTGATTGAACTTTACACATTCAAGATGTTCATCACTGATTTTTCTAGGGTATAAAAAATAAAAACATGAAGTAACTAAAAATTAAGTTAAGAGCTTAGTTGATTATGATGCCATAAATAGTGCCCCTCCAGCAAAACAACTTAATATTTTTCAGGGGTCTGTTCAGAAAAAATTTGGTATTGTTTAGGGACTCTTCAAAAAATATTTTATCTGAAAAACTGAGCTTTACAATATTCTTCACTCTACAACAGGCCTTTTTAGGCTTCTGTATAATTTTACCATGCTAGTTATTCTTTTTAAACTTCACAATATCATCAAAACGTGACTTAGGCTGAAAGAGCACAATTAACACCAATTTTGAATCTACAAAATTATGCATTTCACAAAAAGTCTGGATAGACCCTTGTTTTTACTCATTTTAATGTTATCAATACAAGTGCAAATATTTTAAAGGTCATATACGTAGTTTTAAGTTTTGGTAAGAATTGATCAAATAAATCATATGTTTTATACCAAAATCAGTTAGATTCATATTTTAGGAAGCAATCCTAATTTTAATAAAATTGGTAAACATTTCTTTTAGCATTAATACTTATTATTTTGTTCTAGGTCCTAATCCATATTCAAGGCAATGAGAAGTGGTAATGCAAATGATGAAATTACTTTTGATTTTCAAGAAGTTGATCACTGAATTGAGAATAATCTTCATATATTTCTTGTCTAAGTTTTATCTCCAATTCAGCCTTTTCTTGCTTTTCATTCTTTAGGTTTTCTCTCAAATTATCAGCAAGATCAAGAAGTTTCTAAAAAAATAAAAATAATTAAGTAAATAAGAACTCATTCCTATGAAATTAAACAATCAAGTTTAGGAATTAATAACATACTTCAATTATTTCATCCTTTTCCTTAATTTCAGCAGACAAGGATGTGTCAAAGTCAGAGCTGGTATCAAGTGAGAAATCTGAAACCCGGCGTGACTTCAACTGACCCCACTGGGAAGTTAGGTTTTGAATGGAATTGGAAGCCATAGACACATAAGTATCATTCAAGGTAAGCTGTAAAAAAATTCAAATTAAACCAAAATTATGAGGAAGAAGATTATGTTAAATAGTGGTTTAAGCTCTTAAAGATGCAAGAAAATGATAATGTAATATTTGTATTTAAAATTTTGGGTTATACCATAAATTAATCTATCAATACTTTTATGTTAATATAAAAATTAAAAACAAGTTTTTTAAAATTTGTAATTTGCTTCATAAATTTGTGGTCATTTGTCAGGTCAAAGAATGTTTTAACTTAACACAAAATTTTCTCATAATACACTCTAATACTATTAATCCCTCTTCTGAACCAAAATTTTAGTCCATATTGCTCTGTGTTTTTAAAAAGTCTAGTTAACAAACCACACTTAATATTCTAATAACATAAAAAATTGGTTTCTGTATTCAAGGTATACCTTATTTTGACGCTATTAGACCATTTAACTGAAGAAAACCTTGGGATCTTTTAACGAGGTTGTTTATGCTCAGACTTATAGAAATAGAGCTGGATGTATGGTGTGAACTTTCATGCAATTCTCATATTTGAATTCAATACTTTTACAATTTTAATTACATTTTAGAAAATTGTGCTGTTTTATATTTAATTGTTATACCCAAGATGAAGGCCTTATGAGCCTAGGTGCTTTTTTAATAAATGAAAAATTTATGTAATTGTGAACCTCCATTTGAACTACAACGAGCCACCACAGCAGTACTGCTCAATGTGTTACTTGATTTTAAAGAAAAATAGTGTTAAAATATTATCACAAACCTCTTTGGCAAGAGCAGAGAAACGTAAAACATTTAGCGTTTCATCAAATGTCAGCTCACAAGGACTAGCATTAGCAATCATGGCAGCTTTTCCCTTACCAACAAAAAAGTGGTAAAATAGTCGAGTGAGCTTGCTTTCTCGATAGGGAATCATCTTTTTCTCTCTGAAAGAATATAACAGATAATTTAACAAGATAGTAGCTTGAGTACAACATAAATTCAGAATCCTGCAAGATTGCTACTTTAGCCCCTTCAAAAAGATTTTCTAGAAAACCAACTACAAAAACCTACTTTAAGACCTTTACAAAAGTTTGTCTGCCCCGGCTAGGCGAGAAAGACTGAGAGAAAAAAGCAATAGAAAACACCAAAAACCCTGGATGCTGGAGTTTTAATGATAAAGCTAGAGACTTTGGTCAAAAGTAGAAGAGTTGGCAGGTCTGTTATCATAAAAATAGTCTTTTAAATTCCCAGAGATGGAAATGTTTACTTACCGTGCTGTTTGATTAAGACGCAATTGTTCTAAACATCTTCCCAACACAAGTAGTGAATTATTGATGTAGCCAGCCTCTTTCAGTCTCACACCACTCGTAAGAGATTTGGAAGCCCGTTCAGATCCAGCCAAGTCACAGAATGATATTCTATAATCAATCAATTTTCATTTAATGAAATAAATATCTAACCAGTGCACACATTAGGATGAGTAACAGTACATTTAATTCACATTATAAACACATTTTTTTATCAATTATATTACTTCTACAATAGATACTTCAGTTAAGAAAATTTTATTTCAGTTAAGGTTGAACCAAGAATCAACATATTTTGAAGATAAAATATTTAAAATACACCCTGACCTTACATATAAATTCTGAAAAAATTTGAAACATGGGATCATGTGTTTTTTGAATGTTCAATGTATGATTTTCTATTGTGTTAAATACCTTTCATTCCTAATGCTTTTCTGTCATAACTTTTATAATTTTCTTTCCTACACACACAGAAAATTTTATTTAATAGCAAATTTATTAAATTCGCACAAAGATTGAACCAGTTCTTGTTGGAGGGTTTGTCTTTATAAGTGAGTTTAAGTTTTGTGAGTACATAATTTTAAATTAACCCTTTAGTTTATTTTTATAACTATTTATTTATATTTTTTAAAAATTTCGGTTCTTAAGTATCATTGAGCTGACCGTGCCGCCAAATTAGAAAACGTTACTAAAGCCTATCGACTTTTCTGTAGCTTTGACGGCCACGGAGCGGCCTACGGGATATTACTTAGGTACCAAAATTTCTTTTGATTTAAAATGTGTTTCATTGCTGTGTATTAATAATTGTTGTTTAATTGTAATTAAAGTTGTTTTACCTGTTTATACGACCATGTGTTTCATCTGCATCTTCATATAACCTGACAACTTTCAGTGTGTAAATGCAATGGCTAAAACATAGGAGTTAAAATCAGAACAAAGAAAATACTTCCAGTAAAAATTTAAATTATTTTAAAATATACAACTCTAAAAAAATATAATTGTATTTAACCATTTCCAAATTCCTACTTTTTGAAATCAAACAGTTTTGTAAAATACTACTGAGTAGTACAAAACAGAAGTAGTGCTACAGATAGAAACTCAGTCAAAAAAAAGTGTTACATAAAACTAAAAATCAAAGGAATTATTAAAAATTTCAAAGGACTTGAAATTATTGCAAATAATCCCTAGATTTGACTACACTGAATACAAACAAAAATGGAAGTTGTAACAACACAAAAAAGTCAAGCCATAAAACAAGATCAATCTAATTGGGGAGATTTCAATTAAAATAGAGGTGAAAATTGAAAACTAACCTTCGACTTGATTGATAGTTTAACTTGGTTGATGCTATTCGTAAATTTTTTCGACCCAACTCTAAAAGCTTCAAAGCTTCTTCACAACTTGAGACGCATATTTCTTTAGCTCCTAGAAAATTGTTGAAGAACAAGTTTTCTTTACATAAAATCTCGATCCAGATACAATTGACAAATCAATAGATAAATATAACAATTTTAATTTGATTCTAGAAATCCAAAACATAAATACTTCTTTACTACTTTTTTTAAAGCATAATACAGACATTAATATATTAGGGATCAGATGCTTTAATTTAGGGTTGGGCATTTTGCAATGGTGGAGAAAAAACAGATAAAAACAAACTTTAATAAACTAAATGTAATGTTGAACTTCCATTTATAATGCGATGCTAAACAAGAATAATTTTGGAATGATGAACATTAATATACTAGGAATGCTTTAAATTAGGGTTGGGCATTAGGGTGGTTCAACAATACATGGTAAAAATAAAAGTTTCAAAAACAAACCGGGCCACCCCTCAAATTTTTTACCCTTGTAGACAGTAATCTTCTGGGAAAATTTCAACTTTATATCTCAACTGCAAGGGGGTGCTCAAGCCCCCCGAACTTTATAAGTTAGTGAATTCTATTGTAACTTTCTAAAAATAGTTTTAAAATACCAAAAAATACAAAATTTAGGTATGCATTTATATATATTACAATCTTTTAACATAAGAATAAATCAATGTATAAAAGTACAAAGTAATTTTTTTTAATATTTTGCCCTTGTTAATAAAACTACAGTATTGCACAATTACTAAGGGTAGGTTGTTTTCATAAGTGAGGGGAGCTACGATGGGGGAATTTCATTTAATCTTACACAAAACAGTTGAAATCTTTTCTTTCCATCAGTTGTTTACAAAAAACAACCTAAGATCCTGGGGTGGATAGACATTAAAGCTGCTGACATCTGACATGTAATGGGTGGCGAAAGACAAATGGGACTGCATGTGTAACCCCAACCCCCTGGTTGACTGATTTAGTGGCCAAGATTTAAAAAGGTTCAATATCCCATGCATTTATCTGTCATTATGTCTATTTTAATCTTTTCAAAGCATGAATATTAGTTCCTGAGTGTGTAAGTGCCAGCGTGATTTAAAGAGTCTTTCAAACTCTTCCACGGGTGCTTCTAGGGTGCTAACACTTCAACCTTGACTTGACTTGACTCTCTTCACACCGATGTGGTGTATGAGGCCGCAAACACTTCAACCGCTTGTAGTAAAAATCCTTGCTGCATATTTTTATTAAATCTGGGTCTTTGAGGAAGGGTTAGGACCCTTAAAAGATGAAATGTGCAAAGAACACCAGGAAAAAATAGTTTAAAATAACCTCGATAATTCTTAACGAATTTTTGCATTTTTAGGGGGTAATAACCCATTAAACCTATCCATTTGCAAAAAATTTTCATATTTTAGAAATTTCAAACTTTCTTGTCCCCTCAGGAGTAATTTAAAGACTTAAATAATGCTTTTAGACCCTGAAAATCGAATTAAAAGTCACAAAGTCATCGAAAAACGTAAAGAGGAGGAGGGACTGTTCCCCCGAAAATATGAGGCTGATCAGAAAAACTGGGGTCACACTCTGATTCAGGGGGTCATTTTACATAAGAATCTGCATAAATTGTTACAGATGCATTTTGACCCTATTTTTTGTTGACCAGTGTTACTATTTGTGTCATTCTCTATAGGGCCGCTAATGTTAATATTAGGGTTCATTGAGCACCCTCTTAGAATTTGAGTAGGAAGTTAAAATTTTTTCAGCACTATACTGTTGATAAGTCTAAAAAAGTTAGGGGGTGGCCCAGACTCTAGCTCAAAAAAAGTTTTTTTGAACCACCCTATTGGGCATTTTGCAATGGTGGAGAAAAAAACTAATACTTTAATAACTCAGGGGTGGAAAACCAAAAATTCATTTTTGGAGCAGCTTTAGAGCAGTTTGGGAGCAAGAAAAAAACACTTTTTGGAGCAAGGCTAATTACACTTTTGGAGCACCTATTAGTGTTTTCGTATCAGGGGATGATTTTTCACCTTTTAAGGGGATCACCTTTTGGTGATTTTGTATCGAGCATTTTTGTAATCATTATACTTTCATGTTAAAAGCGTATATTAAAAACAACTCAGAACTTTCAACCTATTGGTCACACACCATAATATTAGGGATGCACAACTGCTTTGGGAAGTCACTCACATTGTTGATTCAGACATGGAGAGCGGTAAATGAAGATACAGTAAAAACAATAGAAGACAGTGGCGTATTGAGAAATTTATTTTTGGAGGGGCCAAAAATTACTCAAAGTTGTTAAGTAAAAAGTTGTTTTTTCTGCATCGCAATTACAACGCGAGAAGAAGCCGATTTCAACAGGCGCCCGCGCACTTGGGAAAAGCAGTCGCGGGAAAAACAGAACTTCCGCTAGAAATCGCTATTTTCCGATTTTTGGAATACCGGACTTGTGAGCTTCTGACCACAGTAAAGCTGTTTTTCTACATCGCAATAACAATGCGAAAGAAGCAAACTTCAACTTGGCATACGCGGCCGTCCTAGAAAGCATCGTGGGAGGAACGGAACACTCCCCGGAGCAAAACGAAACTTTCGCGAAAGTCGGGATTTTCCCACAATAACTCGTGATTTTTCTTGGAAATAATCTGGAAGGTAAAAAAGAGGGATTATCTGGAAAAATTAGTTCGCGGGCCGCAGGTTGTGCATCCCTATTTTAGATGGAGGCTCATATTTTGTAGAGAAAAAGCGGAAGATCGCGATTCCGATGATGATTATCATGGTGGCTGAAGATTTGGTTCTTTCCCTGGTGGTAGGATTTTCAAAATTTGAATCAAATTGAACAGAAAATCATGTTTTTGGAGCAATTTGGCGCAAAAATGTGAATTTTGCTGTTTTTGGAGCAGATTGGAGCAAGGCATCCATTTTGGAGCAGTTTGGCGCAGATTTTCCACCCCTGATAACTAAATGTGATGATGAAATTTTACTTGTAATGGGATGCTAAACAAGAATAATTTTGGAATGATGATGGTTATTAAAGTGTACCAAAACTTGTTACTATTGTCTAGTCTTTAATCCTAAGTGGAAATTCTTCTATTCGTTAGTAACTGGCCAGTTTTATGGGAGTATTCGATGGCAGATAGCTATCCGCAAGAGCAAACAGCTTCGACCGTTCAGCGTCCGTCTAATTCAGCGACACGGTTATAGTAAAGTCAATGGGATTTGATAACATTTTTGGATTAAGTGGCACGGTCGACAGGATAATACGTAAGAACCCAAATTCCTAACATAAACTTAAACATGATTGATCGGACCTGGAAAAAGTGCCCGAACCTACGAACCTGGTTCGGGGGAAGCCCCTGCCAGTTCCATATTAGCAATACATTAGGTTGGGGTAAATTTTATTAGGTTTTGGGGAAGGTTACAACTTTTTCCAGGTCCGTGATTGATTGCTTTCTACAATTGTGGAATTTCCACACTCTAGCGTAATAATTTGTACGGATTATCTATATACATATAACTAAAACATTTGTGGCTGTGTATGTGGGTGTAAGATCTCCTCCCAAAATACGCCGTAGGCGTACACAAAGCTCGGTATATAGACGTATCTCGAGGCGGGTCAGACGATCATCAACTTTTCCAAGTTCGAAAATCGAATTTTTACGAGTAATTAATGATTTTTTGGCCAAAAACGCTTATTTCTCCATTTCTCAACTAGAGTAGATCCGCTTGACTCCCTATTGTAATAAATGAGATTAAAACCTTAAAATTACATCTCCTCTCAAACTAAGCCGCAGGCGTGGACAATTCTCGGCATATAGACGTATCAAGAAACGAGGATTATCAATACAAAGATTTCAAAGTTCGAATATTAACCTGTAATTAAAATTTTTTATGGTTAAAAATGCTTATTTTTCAACTAGAGTAGATCTGCTTGACTCACTATTGTTAATGCTTATTTTTCTACTAGAGTAGATCTGCTTGACTCACTATTGATAATGAGATGAAAACCTTAAAATTAAATATTTGACTAGGGGAAACTATAAATGTTCAACATAGGAACTGGATGGGTTTGGGTAAATATAAACAGTTGGAACCGGGATGAAAAAGGCACCTGGAACACCAACATAAAAAAAGACACCGGGAACGCCGGGATATTAAAAATTATCGGGAATAATGGAACATGAAAAATTTCCAGGAACACCAGGATATGAAAAATTATCGGGAACATCGGGATGATTGGTAATATCAGATACAGAAAAATTAGACATGTAATTTGAGAAAACTTTAAAAAAATAAATTGATACACTCCACCCGTGCAAGGCCGGGCATATCAGCTAGTTTATTTAAAAAAAGAGGGAATCACATTTCAGTCAATACAGCATAAGATAATTAAAATATTAAAATGTGCATACTTAAAAGCTTTGTGTTTGAAATGAATTCAATTGGGAATATCTAATTCACAACATACCTTTTACATACACATCTCCATTTTGATCTTCTGCTAAACTTAGTTTCTGTCGCTGAAGAATGTTTGGCTGCAGGAGATCATATATGTATTCATTGTAAATTTCAATGAAGGATACCCAAATGCTAACAAATCCTGTCTGGGAAGCAGCACTCTTTTTTACAACGTCTTTAAGATATAAAGCTGACTGAGCAGCCACCATTTCTGAAAAGTAGGCAGAATTAAGAGTAAAAACAGTGACTTTTAAATAAAGGCAGAATTTTAACCAAGAAACATAATTTTAAAAGTAATATAAGACTCTTTTATATCTCTCAAATTTGACCCTAAAAGCAGGATTTTAACTTGTTTTGGTACACCTAGTTCGAATTTAAGGGGGGGGGGGAGGCAAGGCCCCCTCAGCTCCCCCTTATATACGCCACTGTTACAGATTTAATTTCAAAAAATAAAAAAAACTATTGAATACTTTCAATAAAACTGTAAATAATGATCAATAGTTATTCTAATGCATTGACACAAAATGTATAAATTGCAGAAAATGAAAAACTAAAACAATCTGAAAGGAATAAAAAAAACTTTAGTCCAAAAAGTTTAATTTCAACCCCCAAAAATTACCCATATGGAAGATTTTGTAAGATTTCCTTTCTAATACTTTAAAATATTCATATATCCTATTATCAATACACCTTGTAATTCTTTGATATTAAAACTCTAAAGTTCAAACTACAAAGTTCTATTTGCCTTCTTGCAAACAACAGGAAATTCCTCTAAAAAAACCCTTAATTTGCCAGCTAAATATTCATCACATTTGAACTACCAAACTCCAAAATTTCTCCAAAAACAAGCAGTTAAAGCCAAGGATATTGACGCGAAGTTTGAAAAACGCGACCGCGAACCAACCGTCAAGTTGTTTTTTCTGCCTGCGTTCACGCTGTAAAAATGCCAACTTTACAGGCAAACGTCCGGAAGAATGTATGAAAATCCAGAATTTTACATTGAAATTCCAGATTTTTATAATAATTCGACTTTCCCAGCCACGGAAATGAGTGAAGGATGCGATCGCGGATCGCGCGCATTTGCGGCGTGAATTACTAAAATCTTCCCTGAATTTTTAACTTTTTTCTGAATTTCCCTGACTTTTCCAGATGAATGAAATTCCCTGACTTTTCCCTGATCTGTCGCCACCCTGTTAAAAGAACTAAAATAATGTAGTACTTGGAATTAAATACTCAGAAAAAATACTACCGTCTGGTGGTAAGGTTGTTTGTCGCTCTTCAAACTTAAAGCTGTCATAAAATGCATCACACAACATCATTCCGAAGGATTTACTGTCTGTAGTTTCATTTGTTGTTCTGCTACTCTAAAATTAGAACATGAATTTTTGAAATTAAAAAAACAATAACTGTGTTAAGAAATATTGGGAAAATGATGATTAGTTTAAACAATCAGTCTCTGATTTAGATTCCATGGAAACAAAAATATATATTAAAAACTAACACGGAGACATTTTTGGTTGGCTTAAAATTTTCCCCAAAGATGTTTACAAATGCAGTTTTAGTTAGAAGAAAGAAAATTAGGAAATTTCTAATTTTAGAAATAAAACCACCTAATGGCCTATATATAATATAGAAGCAGACAAAAAGTTTTCCATAAGTTCCTATCAGAGTGCAGGGGTCGATTCAGGTCATATTTTTTGGGGCCCTTTTTGTGAAAAAGAAAATATTTTTGTGAAAAACTGAAGTCAAATTATCATTCAAATTATCGTAAAAAAACAACAACAAATTTTTGATTTGAAACAAACAAGATTTTGTGAATGTTTTCTTGCAAATAATCAGTAAAGCTAATATGAATTTTGAGAAAGGGTCGTTTTTATGAACTTGAATTTTGTGAAGAGGACGTTTTTATGAATTTGAATTTTGTGAAGGGGCCTTTTTTACGAGGTGGAATTTTGTGAAGGGGCAGCAACAGGGATGTGATTGGCAAAAAGGCAAAAAAGAGGAAACCCAATATCTCAATAAAATGAATGTGCAAAGCACAAATTCATTCAAAAGGCAACTTACAGAATAGACAATTTAACTACAGCACAATTAAATTGACTATTTTTATTCATTTGTGAAAGCAAAGTAAATGATTTTACTAAAAAAAACACAAGATTAAAAAAAGTAAACTATCTAAACAAAATTTCCATGCAGCAAGGACAATATTATGAGGAAACAATTATACCAAATCATTTAATAGTTGTTTCGCCTATATTATAATTATTTTCTCTACATTGAAAGGTTTTCTTGACTGAATAGTTACCAAGGGGTCAAAAATTTAAATTACATGTATGACTTTTAATATATTTTGAATATAAGAGGTAATGGTGCCTCAGTGTTGATTGGGTATTAAGGTCCACTTACAATTTATATTTTTTATAAAAAATTTAAATAATGCTTAAATAATATTATTTACCTTAAACTTTTCATACACCTTATTATCTGCACACCTTGTAATTCTTTGTTTGAACCCTCAAGTTCAAACCATAAATTTCTATATTTGCCTTCTCGCAAACAACAAGAAATTCCTTATATTTTTTTAATTTGCCAGCTAAATATTGGACACATTTGAACTGCAAAAAGTGAACATTTTCTCCCAAAACAAGCATTTAAAGCCTAGGATATTGACCCAAAGTAAGAAAAACGCGATCGCGAACCGTCTGTCAAGTTGTTTTTTCTGCTCGCGTCTACGCCGTCAAAATGCCAACTTTACAGGCAAACGTCTGGAAGAAAGCATAAATTTTTTTCCGAAAATTTTCGGAATCTCGTAAAAATTAAGCTTTATTCGTAATTCCGTAGTACAAACCAAATTTCCGTAACAATTACGGACATTCCGTAATAGTTGGCAAGTATGTGAAGGGAATTTTTTTTTCTCCATGGAAATTTCTTCCGCGTCCGCGGAGAAGAATTAATTTGAGAAAATTTTTAAAAAAAGCGGAACAAAATACAAAAGTCACAAAAGGCGGAACTCCATGAATCCAGGGAAGAATCACATCCCTGCAGCAAAAAGGCCCCAATTTTCGGCTGGATCAACCCCTGGAGTGTATGGAAAAAGGTTATAGAAATAACTGCATATTTACCTCTTGATCACAAGCTCTAAATAATTCCTCCTTGAGCTGCAGCTGTTTTGATTTTTCATTACCACTCATGACCACCAAGTCAGAAAACTTATCTGGCCTGACAGAAGGCTCTTCCAACATTTGATTTTCAATGCAAGCAAAGAAAAGGTGACAAGCAAGTGTGATAAGGCCTGGATTATTTTCATCCCCTATAGAAAATTAAATGAAACTTGCATTCAATTAAATAAATTTTTGCTTAAAACAAGAATTTTGGTTCACTTTCGTTAATTGTTTATGTCCAGCTAACTATCACCACGGTATTTTGGATGCCAAATATTATTAGAAATATCGCTACAAATTTCAGACCAATCGACTAAAATATGATATATCAATGACAACCATAAAAATGTAGTGATCATTTGTGTTAAAAACAGCTTGGTGATATTTAGCAGGACAGTTAATGGAATCAATCAAGAATTTTTAGGGAACTAAACCATAAGTATTTACTGATTCAATTCCTTAAATCTGTCCCATTCAATATAACCAAATATGCAAACCAACCTATCTATCAAAACATCCTACTGTTAAGTCAACAATAACTGACAATCAAAGTTTGGCCCCTTAAACAGCTTGGGGATATTTAACGGGACATAAAATAGGAATGAGAACTCCTTTATTATTTAATAATTCTTTTTCTATAAAAATTTACGGTTTGTACGCATTACCCTGTCAACCATGCCGCTGAATTCAAACACATCAAAATGTTAAAGATCGCTCTGCAGCTGTGCTGCTGAATTTGACAGCGGTTGAATGATTGACGGGATAATACGCTACGCACGTACCAAATTACTATTTTTGTTTAAAAAATACCTTCGAGACTAAGCTTAATTCAATCCCATTTGGCAATTAACCTGATAACAATTTCTGGTGATAATACAGTAAAACCAAATTTATAAACTGTAGTAGAATTGTACCAAATTTCTGAAACTAATTAAAACATCTAGATGCTCTTTGTAATAACTTCAAAAGCACAAATTTTCCAGTTGTATTGAGATTCTATAAATAAAAAGACTAAATATACCTTGTAGAGTGTAAGTTTTTCCAGAGTTCGTTATTCCGTAGCTGAAAACAAGTCCATTTTGACCTTCAACGAAAGAAGTAATGATGTCCATAATGGTTTC
Organism: Tetragnatha montana; assembly: GCA_963680715.1. Classification (NCBI taxonomy): domain Eukaryota; kingdom Metazoa; phylum Arthropoda; class Arachnida; order Araneae; family Tetragnathidae; genus Tetragnatha; species Tetragnatha montana. The sequence continues at coordinate 18,813,417 of OY796681.1, forward strand.
TTGGAAAAAAGTAAATTGTCCAACTTGCGGGCCAAAGGCAATGGAATACTTAAAATCTTCATAAATTTCTTGACCAGTGCTCTTAAACTTTGCAGAACTTGCAGGGACAATCGCTCTTACAACTTCGTCATCTAAGGCTGCAATGCATTCCTAAAAAGATAAACCTCTCAATATTATAAATGTTGTATTGCCGTTGCTCTTTCAGAAAATTTTTGGGTATTTAAGGATTAGCTGGGCACAAATTTCACAAGAAGGCAAGAATAGTTTCAACCGGAGCTTTAGATAGAAATATCTATACTTGGGGGGAACTCTACCTTGTATTTTTTATGTTTCTGACCTAAAACTACAAATTTCAGGGGATGGTTCAAATTATTTGGGGACAGCATCACCTCACTGTTTTGTCACTATTGTTTTGGCTATAGCTATGCAAAAGGTATGGACCCCACACGGTACGACATGACACATGCGTGACAATTCTGTCCGCAGCTAACGAGACAGGGCCGTAACAAAGGAATTTCTCTGTAGCTATACATCAAATTTTTATAACACCAAGTGATATATTGATCACATAAAACCATACATTTTGCGTTAATTTAAATAGAAGTGATCAGGACCAGTCAATTTTGATAACATTAACCGTGATCATACTAAAGCAGAGTCAACTGTAGTACGATTCAACGGTCGTATTCATCAATGCACATACATTGATGCAGGAATTTAGAAAAATTTTATGTTCCCGTTTGCGCCCTGAATTTTTTTATTTGACAGTGACATGATAAGGATGACAAGGTAAAAGAAACAAATCCGGCTAACAGCTGAATTTGGCCACCAAGCAAACAAACCAAATATATGACAATCGGTTGCCAAATTTGGAGATGAAAATCTGCAGGCTGGATTCAGTTCATTAGCTGATGATGATGACAATTGTCACAGACGACGCAAGTTGCACGTGTGCACCTACCCTAACACGCTTGGTAAGCATAGTTGGATAAAACAAAAAACTCTCTGCGCACAAAAATTCCATCAAATGTTATCTGCAAACTAATTAGTGCCCCTAGTCGTTTGAATTTTGACTTAAAAACATAATGACTGTCTCATTTACCTAAATACTGTAATAATGATATTTAAAATACAACGATTTTTATTTGCAACTTAAAACATTAAAATAGACAATTGTTTCGGGGATGCTTGAGATCCCCTTCGACAGTATAAGTTCCAACAGTCTGACGGAGAATATAAATAGAAAAATTTACAAAAACAGTTACAGTGAGCACACAAAAGACACAACAAATCATCAAGTTACATGTTCGGGTACAGAGAGTCATAAAGTATTAAGCCTTCCAAATATCCGAAAGAGGAGGCACGCTTGAGAAATCATTTACTAGAGAGTTTGCGTTTTTATAAATCAAAAATGCCTCAAAAAAATCAAGGTCAATGGGTCTATTACAAGGCAGCAGAATTGACGCAGAATCAAAATCAAATTTATGGTTAGAATTCCAAGCGTGTTGGGCCATAGAAGATTTATCTAATTCCTGTTTTTTAATATAATTTTGGTGTTCCTTTAATCTAAATCTCAACGCTCGTTTTGTTTGCCCAATATAAGAAAGACCACACTCACATTGAATTTGGTATATGCCACATTGATTAGATTTGTCAATAGGATCTTTGAGGTTACTGAAAGAAATCTTATTAACTGGAGAGAATACGGTGTAAAAACCAAAACTTTTGAGAATGTTAGAAATTTTATAGCAGGTTTGATTGTAAAAAGGTAAAACATGGTTCCCACTCTTTGAAAACATTGAAAATCAAGGACTTTTCAAGGCCCTCAACAAAATTTTTCAAGGACCTTTTTTCGCAGACTCTTAAAAATTATAACCCTCGAGATAACAGTTCTGTACATTTCTCACTCAACCAGAAACTGGCTCTACCTTGTTGGTTCATTTGTGGAACCCTTGTAGAGGGTGTTACTATCGCAATTTCATGTTCAGAGCGTTTTAAAAATTGCCAGTGACTGCGGGAAGGAAATTTAGATGAATTAGTTAAAGGAGGCCAGAGTGGATTCAAAATTCAAGGACCTTCAAGGACATAGGCTGTTTTTCAAGGACCTAATTTTAGCATAAAAAAATTCAAGGACTTTTAAGGACAGTGGGAACCCTGTAAAATAACTAAATCAGAGAAATAAGGTTTGGGCATTTGATTACGATTAGGTTTTTGTTCAAAATTTTATCTATCAAGTTGTGACTAAAGCCTACTGTCAATCGTTACAGCTTTTAAATAATTGATTTCAGTATTTAAAAAATCAGTGTTAGAACAAATGTTAAAAACTGCTCTGAATACATAAGTATTAAAAGAAGCATATTTTCGGCTGACGGGGTGATTGGATTTTGCATGGGGAAGGTAAACATACAGAAAAAGGTTTTCGATAGACAGTAGTTAATAACGTAGTGTCAGTGCGAATGACCAAAACATCAAGAAAAGCAAGGCGATTATCTTTTTCAACTTCATATGTGAACTGAATACATGAATCCATGGAATTCATCAAAATTAATATTTTATCGATGTCGAGGTCATTTTTTAGAAGCGCAAAGGAATAAATGTAATAATGTAACTGTAATAATGCTTCATAAGTAACAACAGCAAAAAAAATCAATTTATTTACCAAAAATTTAAATTATTTGAAAAGATTTTCTGCAAAATTCTAAAACTAGCTGCGCTTGGCGTGCGCTTCTATATTATCCAAGTATGTTGGTAAGCTTTTCAAAAAAGTCACTGATCACACCATGAATTCCAAAATGCAAATTGATTAAAAGGCAAGGACTCTTATCCCAGCTGATCCTCCACAGGTCCCTCGGCAATATGCTTGACTGTTGTCATCATCTAAGCTTATGGGTATACATGGCAGCTGGAGGACTTTTATTGAAACTGTGCCAAAAAGGCAATATAACAACATTAAGATATATAATTAATAAAAATAATAAATAAAAGCAATAAGCCCTCCCAGAATGTGTCGTCAAATCCACCATGTTACGTAAGGATGAAGCCGAGATACGTCCTAATTAATGAAGGTATTTTTTTTTAAATTGTACGAAATAAATTTAAAACTTGTCTCCATTCTTATGAACAGAATAGAAAATTAATTTAGAAACTTCAGAAAGACTTACGGCATATCCAGCTTCTTCCTCTCGGGGTAACATAGGCCGGATTCGGCAGAACACTTTCATGGTATCCCCTTTTCCCTCGCATAAGCTGTCGAAAGAACTTGTTAAATTCTTCCGGATTCCTTCCATGGAAACCTCTGAAGATGATAAGCTCATCTTGACAAAGCTTAAGATTTCAATCAAAATCGCTTTATTTTGAAAACACTTTTTTCGCAAACACTGAAAAAGACGCGATCGGAAATCGGAACAAAATAATAACGATTCCACACACAAGACTCAAAATTTTGAATTTGAAGTTGCTTCTCTCCTGCTTTGAATCTGGTGAATCGACCAATCAAAACTTACCGGTACTTTTAGTTTATTTATTTATTTTAAACACACATTTTAAAACCAATTTTTCTGAGACCTAATGTGTAAAAATAAGTTACTTTTAATTGTTTTCAGGAATTTATTGAATCAAAATTAGTTTATTTGCAGTTCTTGGATTTATATTTCATTTCTAGAATTTCATGGTGAAAATTCTGTTTCTTCTTAACTGTGACTGTTGTGCCATGTTTACTAACAGGCCACTGTACTAACAGGAACGAGCTTAAGCTTATTTTGATTTTGAATTTATTTTATTCCATACAAACACGGAAGGAATTATAAAAACAAATTAACAAATCTAATCACTACACTATCACTAAAACTTCGGAGGGGGTTGAACCTTAGAAGAGCACCCTGAACATTCACACTTCTGTAATATACTTTATTAAATAAATCATTTTGAAATCTCTAATATTAGAGTAATATAGTAAGGATTCAGCCTACCAGTTAAAAACTTTTAAAAGATAAACCCAAAAAATTGAAGGTTAATCTTGGTGTTTCTTTACATTTTTCTTGTTTTAGGAAATTAATCGGAAAAGCGTGACAAAAGAAAAAGCGAGATGTCTGGTCACCCTAGCCAAGCAGTATTAAACGCCAAAAATTGCAATAAAAATCTATAAAAAATTTAATAATAAATAATATTAAAAATAAAGGTTCAATTCCGTTAGAGTGCCCGCTAAATATCGCCAGTATCCAAATTGCTAAATATATTCAAATATCAACAAATGTTTCTGACTTTTATTAATAAACTGAATAGTTATTGATATAATTAAACATTTTAATTCAGGAGTTTGAAATTATTTATGAATATTTCTACTTTTTGTTGTCTAAAAGAACCGGGCAATATTTAGCGGGACTCTAACGGAACTGAACCAATATGACATTTTGGGTTAATGTTCTGTAATCGGGAACCATCGCCAAGGAAAGTCGCCAAACTTGGCGTTATTAAAAAATATTATTAAATATATATTTATTATTAAAAAGAGTTATTAAAAAATATCGCGCCAAGTTGGCGATGGTTCCCGATTATGGAATCTTAGCCACATTTTGGACAGTCCACTATTGTTTTGTTACTTTCTGGAGGTATTTTGCTTTTACAGAGGCAGTTTAGCAAAGCCGGACCACCTGGGATAAGAAACAAAAAAAAATTACAAAGGATTCAATGGTAATCTTGGGTGGTGTAAGGGAACAAAAGATGTCGCTTCACCTTAAGTGTTGCAGGGGTGTTGAACTCGCCTCCCTAATTTTATGAGGCTTTCAGGCCTCTCTACGAGGGATCGGGGAGAAGGTTTGTTTTTATATTTTACTTGCTTTTCAGTTTTTGTACATATGTTGTATAATAGTTTCTGTCTGTGACTGCACCGTTGGTTTCCATAGAATAAAGATGGATCTCGCTGAAGTTCCTTCGACTACTCTTTTAAAGTATTTATTTTTCCCTGACAACACAGAAGCTAGCCGGCCCGCATTATCTGGCGCCCTAACCTGGGGCCGTGATTATTCTTAATTGAGCTGTGTGTTTTATATTTTGCTGAAATATGGAGTGGTAAGCATTCGCTGCCTTTAATTTCCTTTTAGATGGGTATTATTGCCAATAAATTGGTTTAAATACAACTTTTACTCAAATTTTTCAATTTTGGGAAAAAATTTCCCATTTTTGAAGAGATGTTACTCGGGATCAATTGGACGTATAAACCTGGGAAGGGTCTTAAATTGTTGCAAATTTTATCTACTTTAAAAAAGATATTTGAAACTTTTTCGTGGGGATGCATTTTTAAGAGTAAAGAGCCAAAAACTGAAAAATGATACTTTCAAACACCCTCCCTCCCCCCGGCGTAAGGGCTATGGGGGGGGACTTTTGATATGTTCACCTCCTAACTAGTCCAAACAAAGTTACGAAGTCAAAAATTGTGCTCCAAGAATTTCCCTCTATACCTTTTCATTGCCTGGGCTAAACATCCAATGTACTGAGGCTTTTCTAAACTCTTCTGTATGTGAATTGTCTCTGTAGCCTAGCAACAACACCATTCATATGACCTGTATTGACTGCTGTGGTGTAAATGAGAAATAATCATTATGACACTTTTCCATGCATTGTGTTAATCTAGCAGGGTTTGCATTGAAATGATGTGTTTAGCTGATTCGGTTTCACAAGCCAAAAAAACAAGGTTTAGGTTCACAGTTCTTGTTGAATTCTTCAAACAGACCACCTGATATTCATTTTTGTCAATTCTCTTCCCATTCCCATTACAATGCAAGCAGAATAAAATAATGAGACTTCTTAGATTGAGTAGTCCAGACAGTGGCATAGCTAGAAAAAAAAATTCAGGGAGATGTATAAATTTCAGGATAGGATATGGGGTATATTTATTCCTTTTCTATGGTCAAAAAAGGTAAATTTCTGACTTTCAGGAGGGATATATCCCCAAATCCCCCCTCTGGCTATGCCCGAGTCCAGATTAAAATGATTATTGAACTATATCTTTCACAATTCGCACACAGATCCTGCAAAGTTTTATTACTTTGATCCAATGCACATGCGTGTGGACAAAGAAGCAGGTTGAAATATTGACTTACTGAAGCCCCCTTGGAGCAGTGCTTGTGTAGCATGCGGCAGTTCGTGGGTTCTATCCCGTTATTATTTTATTAAAATTTCCAAAAAAACAGCAAAATTCAACCCCACACGCATGCACATTGGATCAAATTAATAAAACCTTGCAGGATTAGTGAATATGCTAGTTCACTGGCAAATTAGAGATCATCAACCCACCTACCACTGCCCGTCCTAGATTTCCTTGGGATATTTTCAAAAAAAGAGCAAGTTGTAGAAATTTCCTCTTGAGATTATGTGAAGACCTCCGTGCCCCTTATGTGTCTGCCAAAGAAACAACCATTTCTACCATAAAAAGGGGGGGGAAAGCATAAAAAGAGAAGACAGCAGTGAGAAAAAGGGATATTTGTAGAACTATAGTATCCTCTAAAGGAAACCATACATTAAAGACATGTTTCGGTAGTAAAAAATTGGTTTGTTGAAAATGCGCATTTAGAGAAATGCTTTGTATCCATTGCTCCAAATGTGCAAAACACGAATAAACAGGTCAGTTTTAAGAACTTTGCTTTATTTATTGAATGGGTTTTATTAATTATTCCTACCAGTGTCATTTATCTAGAGTAGCAACTCATTTATCAGATCAATGGATAAAAATATAGCCAAAGCACTTTTCATGCCCATAATTACAATTTATTTTAATAATTAAAAATTATAAAATCCTATAGAAATCTGAAGATTGAGTCCCTATCTTATACTCTAACAGTTATTCATATGATATTATTACATTTTAGATGTATAATTAGCTCCGTATGCAAAAAATCAGAGATGGGCCAAAAAGGCCCACTCAGTCTTTCTAGGTATACAGCATAGTGCCGTCTTTCTAGTGTTAAGTAGGTGATATGTGATCGCTATATGAGAAAGTGAAATTATGTTGGGTGCACAAGGTTTTCCTCAATATAAAGAAAATAATTATACTATTAATGTAACATATGGGCTGAAGTTCATCAAATGCAACATCAGGCATTTGAATATTTAAAAAAAAGTATCAGAATCATAACCCTAATGGTGAATTATTCTGAATGAGCTAGTCATTTTAGAAATTTGAAACCCATTGCAAAAGGGTTAATGGATGAAACTTAATGGTTGCTTTTACAGAGTGAGAGTACTCTAATATCCTGTGAGTTAACTCTATTTAATGTGAAAAAAACTGCCTTATCTAACATATCATGATGAAGTCTTTAATGATGAAAAGTTATTGTTTGGGGATATTGTGGATATTTTGTACAAACACCAATTGTCTTTCTAAAATTAAATTTTATTGTTAAATGTACAAACATTAGTTAGCATAGTAACATTATTTACATAAAAACATTTGACTTTACAGCCAGTGCTTTATATTCCATAAACAAACAATCAAAGATAACAGGAAAAGCCATTGGCTGGTAAAGAAAAGTGCAGCTCCACCAGTGCTAAGGTACTCTGAAATGTAATGTTCAGCAACTTCACGATTTGGGTTTCCACTTGATTCAAACCACATTTTCATGCATGGTTTATCTTCTGATGTATAAGTCCAAGAGTGATCCCATACCTACAAATATGGTATAAAGATAAAAGGAATTAGACCCGAGATGAATTATAAGAAAACAAAAATAAATCTTCATATTAAAATCAGCAGTTAATGTTTGGCACTGGTTATTTTCACGAAAGTAACAACTAAACTGTACTCTAATCTCGCTATTTCTGAAAAATTACAAGTTAAATTAAAGCAAAATACTTAAAAGTAGCAGCCTGGAATCAAACCGGGGACCAATAGGCTACTAGACGCACACTCTACCCAAAACCCTCTATATATAAAGCCTCACTATGACGTCAAAGGTGGAAGAAAATCAATAAATTTCTCATGTTGAGTCTATGGAGCATAAAAACTTACTTTCTTAACTCCTCACGTTATGTATGCCTTCAAGGCTGATAATACTGTTCTGGAAACTCAAAATATTTCGTTTAGAATCAAAATTTTGTCCCTTTTGTACAGCTTTTTTGTATTTTCATTCAGTTATTTAGCCTTAGGACTAACGTGGCTTTTAGTTCAGTTTGCAAATAATGAATGCATGTCATGTAGAGAATATTGCTATAATGCTGTGCAAACAATTACAATGAAAAGTTAAAACAACGTTTTTTATTTTAAAAGATTTTAATCTTTTTATGTGCAAAATAAAAAACGTTTTAACTTTTCATTGCATGTCATGTAGGTTATTCTCACAATATTAAGTTTATCTAGGAAATTTAAAAAAAAAATACACTAGTAAAATTAAAAGTAAAATCTATTAAAAATCAAAACAAATCGTTTAATTTTCAAATTGTTCCAACAATAAATAATCTACTTAACTACATTAAATTCTTTAATTTATTATAAGATTAAACTGTGATTTGAATAGCGATAGCCATTAAAAATTAATAACACAACATTTTTTTTACATCGTTACATTAATGTTAATAACAAAAACACGAATATTCCTTTTTCAGTGTTAACAAGTCAAAAAATATAAATCATGGCGTCGTTTTGCATGTGACGTCAAAGATGTGAGAAATGAGGACGTCGCCCGCCCGAGTTGTGAGGCTATATATATAAATATATAGAGGGTCTTGCTCTATGAAGTAAACATTTTTTTTTTTTGAAAATTTGTAGCATTGTAAACCAAAAGAAGTTGAACCCCTAAGTATTTTTTTATTAATAAAATCTTTATATATCTCAGAAGATTTAACACAGCTTGCACATAATAAACATATATCAAGAATCATTTTTGTGCAAAACATTTGAAATTTTTCAGGAAAAGTAGTAGTGGTCATGGATTTTACCAGTTTTACCCTAAAAACAAGAAATCTGATTTTCCCATAGGTAAGGTCCCATAGGTTTAGGATCTGAACTTTATCTTTTACGATTTTCATAATGGTCCAAGAATATGCAACCTTTCAATCGAGGAAGGTATCAGACCGTTTTAGTGTAATTTAGAAAAATTCTAGATGGATTCCAAAATGACTCTGGGCTTTGTCTATTATTGTTAGAAGTTTGAACTGTGTATTTGAAATCATCCAAAATTTATACAGGAATTTTCCATCAAAGTTTTTAAGTGCGAGGTCTTATACTTTTCACAAGTCCTCTTAATTTTGCAACAAATTAATAAATCTTTTAAAATTTGCATTACATTACTTAGGGTTTTTTTTTCAGATTTTCTACTGCAGTTGACAATTATACAACAATGGTAAACTTTGCAAAACTAATATGCAATTAGCCAAACTCATAACACAAAAAGTAAATTCTGTCTACTTACACTTTCACAAAAGTCTTTTGCTGTACCATACATCTCTTTAAAGGTAATACACTTTGAATCTTCTCTGCATGTATTGCGACCTGAAAAATGAGAGGAAAAGAACATTATACAGAGTGAAAAGAAAATAACTGAAGGAAAAGCTACACTAGACAGATTTACAAAAAAAATGTTAAACCAACATTAGAAATTGCTGTGGATTGCTGGTCCAGGACAACTAAGAAACGCCTCGGACCAGTGGAATCAGAAAATTACTGGTCCGCCAGACCAGTGTGTATGTGGAGAAAAAATATCTCACCCTCCAGTTCTAGCAGCTAGTTCTCATCCTCCAGTTCTTTTTGTAAAAATATTTACACAAGTTGTTCAGTGATAGCAGTATTTTAAGTGCGTTGGTGAAGCAAGTACATATTTTTGACAGAACCCAAAATTTGGTGATATGGGATAGAGGAGCTCTCGGCAAAAAAGAAAAAATATTGAATATGTATTAATCTTTAACATTACTATTTGGTCCTGACATTCAGTGTAATAGTTACTGTATAATAATATTTAAACTGGTTCTTTTTAGTTTGTCAGACCAGTGATTTTTGTTGCGAACCAGTAAGATTGGCAAAGCACTGGTCCGGCGGACCAGTGGTTGTTTTTCCCAATTTCTAACGCTGTGTTAAACATATGAATAGATATTTCAGGGTTTCTCAAGTTCATTGAGGAAAAAACTCATGAACTTTATTAACAGTTTTACCTTAATTTTACAGATGAGATGCAAAAAACAGGTTGCTTACAAAAATCCAATTTCAAACCCCTTATGATCCTAGATTTTTTTTGATAATTTATAGTGGGCCCACTTATAGATTTATTTACACACTTTGAAACTGACAGATAACATTGCGAAAAAGTAAATTCACAGCTAACTTTTCAGATTCACATTTGGCAACAAGCAACTAAGATCTGCATTTAAAGGCAACAATAAATTGGCAGTGTATTGCTAACTTGGCAAAAATCTCAGTTAATAAATTTACTTTGAATGTGCAGATACCAAATTTTTGCCAGAACAGAGTTGGTTGTTTTCCCTGCATTATTTTAATACAAAAGTGCATTGTCCAGGCTGGATCTGTTGACGGATCCAATTTTAGTTTTAGACTTTTTGAGAGTGATGGAATTCATGGACCTGGTTTAGCGTTGCTAAACAAAGGAGATTTGCAACAACAACAAAAGTGCATGCAAGGCACCCATGTAAATTTTTCTCTGCCTAACTTGTTTCTATGCAGTTTCTTTCATTGGAAAAGGCTGAAATATGAAAAAAGATGCCAATATGAAATTGTTTTTCCTTTTAAAAACTGACTAAAGAAACTTTAGATACTGCTCCTGTTATGATTCATAAATAAAAGCGGATATTTTTTAGGATTCATTTATAATCTTTCAGTAAGATTCATGACTTTAATGATTGGTGGACACCCTGTATTTTCTTTAGAAATAACCATTAAAAAGAAAAAAAAAATATTAAGATATATTTATGTGTGCACTGATTAATTTCAAATATTAATAACAATAAATTTAAAATAGTTCAGTTATAAAACAGTTATGCTATGGAGTTTATACAAAATTATCATGGTAATGTAAAAAAATAATTACAAAATGTTTTTAAGGTTTAAACACCATCTCTTAACTGATTTTTTAAAGGAAATCAAGGTGGTAGCTTTAAATTAAATCATAACTTATTGTATTATTTTCTTGGAGAAATAAACAAAAATACCGCTTTACTGAGATGGTAAAGCCTGTGAAAAATTTACCATACTTCTTTTCTAATGTATTAAACTTTTTTTAAAAAAAAGCATCTTATATGCAGAAATTTACCTTTGGAAAATTTAAAATCTCTAGGCCAGTTGTAGGCACAAGTGTAATCATCTTTACATGCATCAAACCAAGCATCACAATCTCTTGCACATAAAGGCACATTGTAGAATCTTTCCTCAGCTATTTTTCGGTTGGTCTGGAAAAACAACTTTAGTTTACAAAGTGAACACTAATGATGCAAATGACTGTTTTTATTTGGTTGAGAGACCTTGTTTTAATGTTAGTTATAGCAATTTCTTTTATTTTCTAATACAGTTAGTTGTATACCAGTACATGACCCCATTACTACCAAAGGATCTTCTCATCTTAAAATAGTAAAAGCATTAAAAATTTTTTAAAATATATAAATGACAATAACTTTTAAGAAAAAAAAATAGTTGTGTATCATTTAACTCGACAAAGCTTTATGAAAAAACATTAATACTTTACAACAGACCCAATCACCAGTCAGTTTTTGCCGGGTTGCAATAAGATTTTGAATTTGTCTAAATATGTATATTTTTACATTTTACAGGATGCTAGCTTTTAAAATTTATTAACAGACCATACAATGATATGAATAAATAGAGCAATATAAGCAAAATTACCATACTCAGTGTTGAACAAAAAGAATATAATTTAAAATAAAATGTGTCACTTTAATGTGCTGATAATGCCATAATCTTTAGTTATTAAAATTGCTCTCAAAATTTTACAGTTTGATATTCTAAGGTCAGTGGTAATAGCTAAGGGGGAATCCCCAGTTGCAGATGTCCTTTGGACACAACATTGGCTCGACAGTCCATTGTGAGCCAATGGCCACTTTAGAGAGCCTATAAGCCCTCAACCCCTTAAACACTTTTTCAACATTTTGTTAAAACGATAGAAGTGTAGGGGAAAACCCCTGGTCATCCATTATAACATATTAATTGAAAGGTTGGCATCAGAAGACAGCAATGCAAACAAGCTCTCAAGTTTTACTTGTATTTTTAGCTATTCTGGGGTGATGCATCCCCCATTGAAACTAAGATCATTGTTAAACAAAAATTACTTTTTTTTAAACTTGTAAAATTTTACTTTAAAAGGAGGGACCCCAAAATATGCTAATTGTGTCTCTCCAATATTGGATTGAGGCATTTTAATCCTATGAAGGTGGCAATTTTTCAGTGGGAGCGAGGGGGAAATCTCTTACCCATGCCTGAATAGGATCTACCCCCCATACTGAATAGGATCTACTAATTAGCGTAAGTTGAAGAGTTCCCTCGAAATATTTGGACCATTCTGCCAAAATATTTCATTTCTGGCTATCTCTCCTATGGATTTCTGCTTTCCCCATGGATTGTTTAGCAGAATATTTTTGTGTGAATTTCCACCACCGTGTCTTCAGACATTAGTCATGTCCAATGAAACCCCTTTTTGTGGCACTCTTCGTCCTTGCACAGGCCACACATGAATCAACAGGTGGTGTACCAGCTTTTTTGTTTTTAAATGTAAATCTTTACAATGTTTTTGATACCTTCCGAACGTGTTTACGTTTTAAACACCAATAACAACCTTTATTCTATCTAGTCAATGAGTTTAGGGGTAAAAACATAATAAAATGACAAAAGATGGCAAACTTACTTTTACAACCCATAAACCAACATGAGGTTCACATTCATAAAAGCAACTGTCTCGAATGAAATGCTTTCTGCATTGATTAGAGAGTGATTTCTTTGTTTCACTCAAACAGTGATCAAAGGTGAAATTATACATGTTAAGATCATGAATGGAGTAGCTCACACCTTGGGAACAGCATGCATATTCCTTCCATGGAGTACACTGAAAATAATAAAACTTTTATACTTGGGGTATGAAATCAATATATTCATTTTAGCACATTAGAAGAAGACTAAAAGGTTAGATTATTTTTAACAAAAAAAGGACATAGAAATTTTCTGTATGGGAAGTTAGCAATTCTTTACACTACAATAATTTTTATAAGCTGGTTACTGTAATTAAGATGAGATGGGGAGAGTGGGTATTAAGTTTCTTAATATTTAGAAATAGCTTCAGTTCTAAATTATCATACACTTCACACTAATTCGTCATGTAAAACGACCAAAGCTACTCCACAACCTAAAAGGTATAAAGGGGGATTCTCAGGGCTGTATCCAAGGGGGATCCCAAGGGGTTCCAAGGGTGTATCCAAGGGGTTAGGAGTTCAACCCCCCCCCCCCCCCCGAAATTTTGACATCAATTTTCATACTGCTATTTTTCTTGAAAATTATGTCTCACAAGGAACGATCCTCTTCCGGTAAAACCCAAAGGGTCTCAAAATGAGTCAAAACCCTACTCTTAGGGGTAAAATTTCCAAAATTTTTCTGGGGGTGGACCCCCAAACCCCCTCAAAATTTTGAAATCTATTAAGTGCGGTTTTTCCTTCAAACTTGCGTGATTTACAAGGAGTGAATATCTTTGATGTAACCTAAAGTGTCTCAAAATGAGTTAAAATGCCACTGTTAGGGGAAAAATTCAAAAAATTTTCTGGAGTAGGAACCCAAAACCCCCCTCAACATTTTGCCATTTATTACAATATACCTTATTTTTACCTTGAAAATTCGGCCACTTACAATGAGTGGTGCTCTTTGGGTGTAATCTAAAGGGTCTCAAAATGAGCTAAAACACTCTTTTGAGGGGCAAATTTCCCAAAAATTTTCTGGGGGAGGACCCCCAGACCCCCTTTTACTTGGAATTCATATTGTTTATACATTTTTTAAATTTAGTGCATCAAAATTTCAATCCATTGTTGCCATCTAATACTTAACGAAAAAAGTACCCGTAAGGAGGTACCTCAGAAAATATTTGAGTCAAACCCCCACCCCCGGAAACAAAAGTCTGGTTACGGCCCTGGGGATTCTGGTGTCCTTCCTGAAATTTTTTTGAATTTTAGTATGCAGTATGCTAGAAAGTTTTCTGAAGCTACTTTTGAGGGGTTCTCAGGAAGCTTTGCAAGCAGCAGAAAATGACCCGGCGGGCCACCAGTTGGAAACCCCTGCTCTATACACAGGACAGGATTCATCATAACAATTTTAAATGAACCATTATCATTCAATTGAGCTGGTTTGTTTTTCTCAAAGTTTTAAAACGCATTAAAAAATATATCTTGTTACATGCCTACTTTTACTTATGGTAAAGAAAAATGACTATGAACTATAAGATAACTTTTCCCTTTGAAAATGCTTTAAGCAAGGACATATTAGGGGGGGGGTCATAAGGGTAAAGTCTCCTAACCTTTTTCAGAAAATTTAATTTTTTATTGGTTAATTATGTTTTTAGTATCATCAGGGAGAGCTTGGAATGGAGTTAGCAGAGATTGAAAAAATATTTTACTTTTTTACAGTAAAATTTACTGTAAAAAATGCTGATTATATTTCTGGTTGGCACTGATTAATTATGATCAATTTTTAATTTTTATTGAAGTCAATAAAATCTTTTACAAAAAATTACCTGTGAATGTAATGAATCTTCTTTACCAGGTTTCAATTTGTGGTTTTGACTTTTCAAACACCAATTCAATAATTCTTCTCTATCATCACTCAACTGAGAAACACTTTCCTCAATAAATGTGAGCATGAAAAAAATTAATATGCTATAAATATTTGCCTGAAAGTAAAAGAATTTGCTTGAATTCAATTTTATAAATAATTTGCAACATAATCACAGGAAGGAAAGGGGGAAAAAATGGCATTCTAGCATAAAATACTTTAGAATATTTTTGGCATGTAGTGTATTTCTGGTTATGATAACAATAGAATGAAAATTTGTGTTATAGTTTATAGAATACTTTGGAAATATAGGTACAAACTGAATCTCTAACTACTCCTTACTTTTTATTTTAAATTTTAACTCTCTTAAATATATGATGTAGATGATGTAGTAAGTATACTTACATCAAGGTTTAAGAAATCATTCATAATTTACATGAAACTGTAGATTTTTCCGTGCCCTTTCCCAAGGCTTTATGCATCATGCAGTAAAAATCACATGATTCATGAATAACGCATTCCATTGCATTGTTAACACAGATGGAAGTCTTCATTTACACAACTGAGTGGA
Organism: Tetragnatha montana; assembly: GCA_963680715.1. Lineage (NCBI taxonomy): Eukaryota > Metazoa > Arthropoda > Arachnida > Araneae > Tetragnathidae > Tetragnatha > Tetragnatha montana. The sequence continues at coordinate 18,828,743 of OY796681.1, forward strand.
CTGAATTGATGAATACTAATAGTCTCTTTTACAAGTGATTCAAGAATATCTTAATTATTGGATTAATTTTAAAACTAAATTGTAAAGGCTGTATTCAGTAAAAAAATGTTGATCTATTTGAAAAGATGTCCATGTATCATTTTAAATAAAAGTAATAATAACATGTAGATTTAACTTAGAAGGGGAGGGGGAACTATCAGGAAAAAGTTATTATTTATCAAAAAAATTATTATTCATACACAAGTAATTCTCCCATGAAACCACCAAAAAAAACTTGCTAACAAATAGTAGTTGGAAATTTTGGGCTATAACCTGGATAAAATTAAATTCTTCATTCAAGTGAGAAATATAAATCCAAGTGGTTGACACTAAAAAATGTCAAATAGACTTGACTTTTTTTGAAGGAGGAATAATTGTTAATTGATTTACAGAGACCTATTAACTGTTAATAGTTAATTCTTCAGAAAAAGACTAGAAGTACCTGAAAGGAAGTGGTTAAGTTAACTCAAACAGCTTTACATTTAAGTTAGCTCGTTGTTGCTGCAAGTGCCTCAATGATTAATCCTCATGCATTCATTGATACTTTATTATGTTTTTGGAAAAAATTATTAGGCTAAAATATAATATAAAACTAGGAAAAAATTTCTACAAAAATGGTCAATTACTGGACAGTTCACACATATCTGAATTTGAAAAGTTGTTTATAATATTAATCTAGAACCCTAAAGCATATCCTTAAAGTTACAAAGATATTGACAATAGAAATCATCTAAGAGTGTTATCATTTTATGCTTATGATAGTAAACAAATTTGTACACTACATATTACAAACAGAACTAATTTAAGGTAGAGGAGAAGTAGTAAAATAGACAAAAATATAAAACCAATAAATAATTGACAGTTCCTTTAAAGCTAACAAGTTAATCTTAAAGCAAAGATGTAGTGGTATGAGGACATAATATCTCACTGTCGAAAAGCCAGAAGAGAAACGAGAGGTTATATAATGAGCAGTCCTTTCATCAAGATCAATACTCACCACCATGGTGACTTTCAGCTTATGAATGAATGTTTTTTACAAATAAACCTATCCCACTGTTCACAGACACCCAGTTCTGATTGATGAGCCGAATCAACTCCTTTTTGCATGCCTCCAAGATGCTTCAGGAGATAGTTGAGCTTTGTTTGCATTGCAGCTGGGTCATCCGCCGGTCGCTCATTCTTCATTCCACATACATGTGGAGGAGAAAACGCGCGTAAGAAGAGCGCATGCGTGCTTTTCTCATCTTCTTCCATTCCGAGGTTTTCATGGGTTTTCATCTTATCAAAATAACAGATAGCGTAGCGTAGGGGAGAGTGGGGCGGCGCAGGGCTGTAGGCAGAGGTGGGGATTTGGGGATATATCCCCCCCGCAGGGCCGTATCCAAGGGGGGGTTTAGGGGTTCAACCCCCCCCCCCCGAAATTTTGACATCAATTTTTATACAGCTATTTTTCTTAAAAATTATGTCTCACAAGGAGCGATCCTCTTCGGGTATAACCCAAAGGGTCTCAAAATGAGTCAAAACCCTACTTTAAAGGGTAAAATTTCCAAAATTTTTCTGGGGGAGGACCCCCAAACCCCCTCGAAATTTTGAAATCTATTAAGTACGATTTTTCCTTCAAACTTGTGTGATTTATGTAGTGGTCCTCTTTGATGTAACCTAAAGTGTCTCAAAATGAGTTAAAAAGTCACTTTCAGGGGAAAAATTCAAAAATTTTTCTGGAGTAGGAACCCCAAAACCCCCTCAACATTTTGCCATTTATTACAACCAGACCCCCCTTTTACTTGGAATTCATACCCCCTGCGCAAGTTCACAACTGCTGATGGTTGGCGAGATTTGGCTTTTTAACGGCCCCCCCGAAACAAAAGTCTGGTTACGGCCCTGCCCCCCCCCCCTGAGCCCCGAAATTCAGAATTTACATTTTTTGACCTTGGAAAAGGAATAAATCTTTTTCCAAGGTTATGTGCTTAAGTACTAATAAATAAAACTAAAATCTACTTTTCAACGTGTTTGGGAATCTTCGTTTCGTCTGGATAACTATTTACATCCGTTTTCTTGTTTTGCGTGATGCAAAGAGCAAAGTTACAATAAATTATAACTTGTAGTTTAAAAAGCATTTTTTAATAAATAAAAAAGTGTATTTATGTTAAAATTATGATGAGATTAAAATACGTGTATCCATCAATACTTTAGTAACTTAAGAAAAAGGAATGAGGAAATCAGTAGAACTAGGATATTACGTCCAGGATAGGACATTTTTTTGAAGGGGAAGGGGTCCGGTCCATTCCCAGAGGAAGTTATTATACTTTGCATACTACTGCACAACTTTGGATGTGTACAAATATTTTTTTAACACATATGAAATCTATGGGTGTAAATGGATTAGATATAGTTTTTTAGAAAATTTCAATGGTGAATTCATGATTGAATGGTGATTTCAATGGTTTCAATTTGAAACTTGTGTGAATTGTGAATTTTTCCTCATTAAATTTATTTATGTCTCTTCACGCTCTTCACCCAGGATTGAAATTCGCTCCCCCTCTAATATGTACTCTAATATGTACGCTTAGTTCAAAAACGTTTTCCTAAAATGGCAAAACATGAACAAGAACGAAAAAATGACGAAGAGTGCATTGCAGACACTCCGCCTAAAATTTAAAATTTCCCATATATTGAAGATGTCTTATTAGTAAAATTTTTTGTAAATCTGGAAAATGTTATTACCTCTAGAAATTTCCTATTCTCTCTATATTAAAAAAAAGTAACAGTGACCGCCGCCGCTGCCGCCGCCGCTGCTTTTGAAAATTTTATTTTTGAACACTTTGAACTCTCACTACGCAAAAACTATTCCACGGAAATTTGTGAAATTTTAAACATTTCTATTCAAGTGTATGAGGATCGTTTTCGTTCTAAAAGCTAATAGATGAGATAATTAGTTCTAGAGTTATTTAATGTCAAAGTCGAAAATTATTTTTTTCTGCTGCGAGTTCGCCCCCAGCAAAATCTATTAGCAGCAGAAATATGATTTTTTGCAGACACATACTCTTAGATGTGCAGTTTTGCACCACGTCGCCCTTTTTTCGAATTTCGAATTAGTTTTGGAGTAATTAAGTTTTAAAGTTTCGAAAATTTTGAAGATTTTTCTGTTTTTTCGTTATAAAAGCAAAACTAATCACAGTAGAACTATGATATTTTAAAGACACATAGAAATAATTTTTATAAAAATATTGGCTTTTTGTTTTTTCAAAAATTCTAATTAGTTTTAGAATTATTAAGATTCAAAGTTTCAATTTTTTCTTCTCTTTCTCGCCGTTCACTAGAGAAACAGACGAGTTTATGCGTGTTTTATTGATGAGTCTGATTTCTTTTATTTTCAACAATGCTTTTTTCTACAAAGTGGTTGATGGTTATTAGTAGACTTGCTGAATATTTTTTTAACATTTCAATTAAATTATTCGGAGAAAAGGCTTCTGCTGGATTGTTGAGATGAACAAGCGAGCTCTGCTCGCTAAGATCGCGAAGCGATCTGAGAAGAACTGCGAAGCAGTTCAGAGGGTTGGTGAGCGATAGCTCACTATGTGTGATTTCTTTTATTTTCAATTTAAGTTAGGAAAGTAATATTTCAGCAATAGTTTTTTTCGGGATGATTTGGATTAAATTATTTATCAGCAAGAGTGATAAGTAGTTTCGGTTGTAAAGGAGCATTAATTAAGCCGACCAGCGGGGTGATTGGTAAGATGGAACAAGCGAGCTTTGCTCGCTGAGATCGCGAAGCGATCTAAAAAGAACTGCGAAGTAGTTCCGGGGGTTGGTGAGCGATAGCGAGCAGGGGGCAGGCCCCCTAGTGAAAAAAAAAATAAAAGTAGATTTGATCCGGAATTGCAGCACGCACGATTGACATCTGTGTCAAGAATTTGTGATGTGAGCATACGGGGATTTGCACGTGTTGTATGTTCAGCTTTATTTCCTCGTCTCCAACTCGCACGTTTGCTGAGTTCATTCAAATTCGAGTTCATTTCTGGGGTTTCAAGAACTGTAATAAATGCAACGGTTTTTCTTTGAAGTGAATTACAAGAAATTCTAAAAACACCAAAAGAGAGGGAGAGCGATGGACTGAATTTCAGGAGTTCAGCATGGCGTCACATTGAGATTAAAAAAATTAATTACGGTGATTTTGTGGAATAAACTTGAATACAAAAATATTTTTAGATGGTTGGAAACTGGGAACTCTACCTTCATTTTCATACCTTTAATTTCGTAGTTAATTTATTTATATATTAAATTTATTATAATTATAATATATAGTATTATAATTTATTTTTTTTTTTAATTTTCTCTTCTTTCCTGAGGTTGAGTCTCTGATAATTCATCGATTTTAATTATTTTTGTGACTGATCCACGTGCGTAGCCAGAGGAGGGGGGGGGATTTGGGGATATATACCCCCCCGAAACTTGGAAATTTTCTTTTTTTGACCATAGAAAACCACTAAAAAAATGCTTCATATCCCCCACTAAATATCAATATCCCCCCTTGGAAATTTTTTTCTGGCAACGCCACTGGACTGATCATCTGTAAATAATCAAATAAACCTATTCTATTTCAATTACTCACATCCACGTCTGATCAATTTTGTAATAGTATCCTTATTGAAATGTAGTTATGCATAGATCCGTGTGAAATTATTGTTATCCGTGTGAACATTAAGTAATACATATTTGTGTTTTAGCAGTTAATTTTAAGAATTTAATACATTTTTTTTTGGTAGGATTTGTGCATTTTGATGAACTTAATATAAAAAAGTTGTAAATAATGGAGTTGCAAGTGATAATGGGGGTCTGGGGGCAAGGGCGGTTCCAGACCAGATTTTCGGGGGGGCCATGTCAAAGTCGGAGGGTATTACATTCGAAATTTTCAGTGCCTCAGAAAATTTTTTGAAGAGTGCTACTTGCTTTCAAGTAGCTTTTTAGGGGTTTATAGTAACTTAGAGGATATCCAGGGCCCGTGCCATTATTTTAGAAAGTGGGGGGGGGTGAAACATTTTTGTAAGGCCATAATAATACTTGTGTTCGCGAGGTGTTTGGCTCCCGAATTTCCAAGTATAACATAAATAAAATGCGAAACTTTGTAAAAGTTATAAAGGTTTCTTTAGATAATGCTAGCTCGAAAGCAAATGTGGGGGGGTCTGGGGGTCCTCCCCCAGAAAATTTTGTGAAATTTGGCTTCAAATAGAAGTTTTTCTACTCATTTTTGTACATTTGGTATCCATTGGATAACACCTAAAGAGGGTAACTTCTTGTACTTCTAAAAGGAGAGGAGAGAAACAAGTTCAATGAGAAAACAGTAAATAAGTAACCATGAGAAATTAATAGGGGGTCTGGGGGGTGCCCCCTAGAAAATTTTTGAAAATTTGCCTCTAAAAATAAAGTTTCAGCTCATTTTTAAACCACAGAATTTTCAAGGATGAAATAATATAAATAGATGCCCAATTTTGAAAAGGGCCGGGGGTCCTCTTCTGAAAATTTTTGAAAATACGCCCATTTAAACTATAGTATTACCGGTTTGAGAGGGCTTGAGCCCCATCCAATGTTAGCTGAAGGGGGGCTAAGCCCCCCCCCCCAATATTTTGTGATGTTTGGATATTTTCTTGTTTGGAATCCCCTTTAAGAGCGTTTATTTGGGGAGATGGTAACCCACAAAAGGTCTTAGAATGTGTTAAAAATTCCTTTAAGGGTCAAATTTTAAAAAATTTCTTGGAGAGAGCCCCCAAACTTTGGAATTAAGCTGAAATGATACTTTTAACAGAGAAATTTCTAAAATTTTTCTGGGAGAGATCCCCCAGACCCCCATCTTATTTCGAGCTCGCATTATTACACAAAACTTTTACATTAAATGCACCTTAAAATATTACACCTTGGCGATATTTAAAGGGACATGTAACGAAATTTAATCTATACATCTGATACAAAATTAGGTAATTAGGCACGTAAACTTAATGGTTGTTTCTTTTAATTTTATGTTTTTTAATGTCTTGTACTGGCCCTCCCCCCCAATATTTTATAAAAGTTGGCGCCTATGGATGTCCAAATATTAAAGGGGGGTTTGGGGGTTCTCCCCCAGAAAATTTTTTGAATTTTAACATTAAGAAAGTGTTTTTTAAGCTATTTGTTAGGGTTTCTCGGGGGGGGGCATGGCCCCCAGGCCCCCCCCTGGACCCGCCCCTGTCTGGGGGACCTCCCTCAGATAATTTCAGAAAATTTGAGCCTAAAAAACAGGGTTTTTACTAAGTCAGGTAAAACTTGTGGAAGAATACAAAAAATTAATATAAACCAACGTTTAATCCACAATTAAAACATTTTTTGTTTTACATTAAACATTAAATGTTTTAATTGTGGATTAAACGTTGGTTTACATTAATTTTAGGGTTTTTACTAGTTTTGGTAAATTTAGTCCAAATTACGGGGAGAGGCTCGTGCGCCCCTCGCCTCTTTTTCGTTATTAGTTCTCAGTAAATTCGAAGGTGTATGTTTAGTGTGTAGTAAAGGGAATACAATAATGCTTGAACTGTACTTGACTGCAGATTGTGTGACCCCCTACGGACGGGAAGGAAAAGAAAGGGTCAAGTAGCAAATATTTTTCGCATTTTTAGAATGTGATAGTTGCTATCTCTGATAAACACGTATGAATAGGAAAAATCAGTGGCGTATATAGAAATTTATGTCGGGGGGGGGCTAAATATGCTCTAAAATTATTTAGCCATTACCAAGCCCAAGGCTATAGATTTTTGCATTTGGGGGGGAGGGCCTAAAATTATTAGTAAGCCCCTCCCATGCATATTTATTTAATACGTCCAATGTAGTTTTTGTAATACATTTTAGGTAGAATTTGCATCTTGCTAAACTCAATATTAAATAGCCTAGTGAATAGAGTTGTACACATTAAAGGGGTCCTCCTCCAGAAAATGTTTGGAAATTTAGCCTTAAAACCCAGGGATTTAATTCGTTTTAGAATACTTAGATTAGGTGGAATTCAAAGATCAAAGAGATCAAAGAGCTTCAAAGAGTATTTCAAAGATCTATCACCATTGGTACAATCTATTATTACAACAAATTCTGAATATTATATAGAAAATTTTTGGAAATTTGGCCCTAAAAAACTGGGTTTTAATACACCTATACTCGACTGCAACGTTTCTTGAACCCAGTACGTCACAAATGCGGAAGGAGAAATCGGTAAACACGAAGCCTGTTGTGTTGATAGGAGGAGTTTCGGTACGCAAATCGTGATTGAAAAGCACTATATATATACATAAGTTTAACAAAATAATCATAGTTTTAAATTGACGTTCTTCATTTCACTCGAAATTCAGACACCGCGATGGGAACAACTTTGTTTGTTAGTGACGTCGTAGGGTCAACTTAAGTTGCTGTCTAGTATAGTCCGAATATCGGAAGCTGTCAAAATGTCGTATTATCTAGTGTAATTTTTTTCATTTTGGGAGGGGGCTTCAGCCCCCTAGCCTCCCCCTGGATCTGCCACTGCATACAGCAGCCTAATTTTAAAAAATTACGTTATTAATCCATTAAAAAAACAAGTTAATTTAAAAAACAGATGATAAATTTTTATTTGACATTCAGAAAACCGTCGAAAGTAAAAAATTGAGAGAAGGTTTGATACCAAGGAACATTAACTTGAAAACAGCACTTTCGAAAACAAATATTTTTGATTTCATGAATACTTCATTAGAAAATATCATGAATCAAATATATCATAAGAAAACATGATAAGCCCAATTAAACAATCAATAACGAAAAACACATAATAATAATTATTATATAATTCGTACAAACTTAATAAAATAACAATGTTGTTTGTTAAGATTGCATAAAATGTTTGAAAGAACATTAACAATCAGTCTTCTAGTTCCATGTTAACAATGAAGAGTATTATTCTCAGTCTCAGTAATGTACATTTATAAGGTACAACATCAAATATATATATACAATGTAATAAACCAAGGAAATAGGAAAGTAATACTTACGGAAATTCACTATATTGATTTATTTATCTGTATAGACGTATACCATATACTGATACATTGTATAGAAAGTTAAAAGCAGAGTAAAGACACAATTAATTTAGGTGATAAAATACCACTTATTTTTAGTGCTCTTAAAATACCTTAAATTATAAAATGAAGTATGATGCATTTTAAGATTCAAACTGTCAAAAAGATTTTGATATTTCTACAAATTTTGGATACTTCTTACAGCCTTAAAATATTTATTTTTAAGATAAAAATATGCATTGCATGTTTCAAAAGAAATATTTTTATAGGTCAGACCAACATTTTTATAGCTCAAATATTGGATGATTTTAAAAGTTAAAAAGATAAGGAAATATTACTCCGCAATGGCAATATTGATCTAGATATAGATTTTTTGGGCTCATCCATGGCAAGCTGTACGCCCGTCTTCACAATAAGGAGTGAATTTTTTTTCTGAGGATTGACTTTATTTTTTTTTATTTAAGTTTATTTTTATTAAATGGCTTAAAGGACCGTTAAATATTCATAATTGAAAATAACTTATCCTAAGCAAAGTAAATCACATTAGCAGAATTAAATTAATGATGCATTCCAAGGTGGTTTCATTACAATGTAAAACATAACAAACACATTACAGTTTCATATCACTTAATATTATCACCACAACACAACAAAAACACGATGTCATTCATTTTTACACATGTTACTTTGTATTTGAGATATTGGCGTGCGAGAGAGCTCATGGGAAGATGACCTCGGGCTCTTTGTTTAACTCACCTTTTGGTGTTTTATGTTCTTTGTTATCTGTATGTATTCCCTGCCATTGGAAATAAAAAAAAAACTTCGTATTTGAAACTCAATTTGGTTCGTCAATTGTTCATTTCCTTCTGATATGGCTCTGTTTCTCCAGTTTCTTTACCTAATATTTATTCTGCTCGTTTATTAAATGTTTTAAATAAAATCTTAGATGTCAGACAGCTGAGTGAAATTTAATCTCATAGAAGGACTTGAACACGACAAAATAAACAACTAGTTAAAATTTGTTAAAAAAAAAAAAAAAGAAAGTTTCTTTTTGAAGATTTTAGAAGATTAGAAGACTATCACTTTTTGTGTTAATTTTGGAGGAACCATCCAAAGTGAAAAGTGTGATTTGTCGTTTCACCCATTACTCCTTCCCTTTTCTATGCAAGGTAGCAATTAACAGGAGATAATCACTTAGGATGAACACGAACAGTGAAAGTGAAACAGTGTGAATGTGAGCTTTTAGGGGATTCTCATAGGCTCATTTTACCTGTAGAAATAATATGTTTACAAATATCTGAGTGACAATGTAAGAATTAGTAATTTTGATTCGCTACTCTGAAGTTCTAGTGCATTTACCGTCCACTGTACTGTACAGGTTAAGTAAATATTCAAATGTCTAGATTCTAGAATCACAAGTAGAATACATTTTTAGATTCACGTATCAATATGATTTCAGAAAGGTAGACCTATCTGTCATGGCCTTATAGGTGAACGTAGTTTCAGAAACTTTATTACATTTCCGACGTTGAATTATCGTTATTCCTTATTTTCCCACGTATCAATATTTTATCATTATTTTTCACGTATCAATATTATTTCAGAAAGGTAGACCTATCTGCCTATGGTATTAGGTGAACATAGTTTCAGAACCTTTTCATTTCCGACGTTGAATTGTCGTTATTCCTTATTTTCCCAGTCAGAGGAAGATTTTCATACCTCCGTAGACATAGAAAAGATAGAATCAGCATTTCTCATGAATCTTCTGATCTAGGTCAAGGTAGAATCAAAGTCATGGCAGAGTCAGCTCATGTTTCACGACATTTTCAATACACTCCGTTTCTGTCTTCTCGCGTGTGACGCTTGAAGGTAGAGACGGAGTTCAGTTCGAGGTTGTCTTCCTGCAGGGTGGTCATCTCCACGTGGGAGATGGCCGTATGTCAGCCGTATCGAAGCGACAGAGACGCGTCCCTCGCGGAAATGTCGCTGGCAGGCCGCTGACGGAAGAATGACACGCAAGAGCGGAACTTGCTGCGGAACTCTGTGTTGAACCTCTCCTGCAAAACAAGAAATCGACGTTATGAGAGGACAGAATTCGAATTCATTAACTAACAAAAATTATCACTAACGATCGTTTTCATTGTTGTTAGTTGTCAGTGTTCAATCAAGGTTAGACTATCCAAAACTGAGTGCAACTAGTTTCGAAGTCACAATCATGTATTTAGCACTGAAGACAATGACTGCAATGTCTTCAATGACACTGTCTTCATTATTCACTGTCAATAGAGTTAGTGCCAGTGTTAAATCCTTGTTTTCTCAGAGACTGGCAAGTTTGAGCAACGTTTTTCAGAGACAACAACAACATGGATTTTGCATATACATCCTTGTTGACTAACGAAACTGATTACCTATGGAGATAACATAGACCTAACACTAACTCTGACGATAAAGAATACGAATGAGATTTATTAACATCATAACAAATTCGTATGCTACAACTAACTAGTCAGAATAGCCCTTGACAAAAAGCTACATGGTTGGCGGAGGCGGTAGTCCAACCACAATTTTAAAATTATGATTGCAAAAGGATAATAAATGTTGCGGAATGGGAAAAGTATTTAAGTTTAAAATTCAATGGACTCTAACCGTCTGACGTCACACGGAACCAACACGTGACCTACTGAGCTTGCGATTGGTTACCACAGATACTACACTAGTAGATCTACTAGTGTAGTATCTGTGGTAACCAATTGCAAGCTCAGTTTTAGGTCACGTGTTGGTTCCGTGAAGTCTCGAACCAGATAGGCGGTTAGAGTCCATTGTGATTTGATTTCAGCCACAATCCACGATTTCTCTTTTAAAAGGTGGACGTACACAATTGTAAGAATTCGAACGCATGCTTGTATTTTATCAATGCTTAGGTCCCTCCAAACAGTAAACGTTTATCTACTTTTTGGTTGATTTCCACATTATTTTGGAATTTTATAACCCCTTCCTCTCAAGCAAAAAAAGTTGATTAATCTATCCTTAAAAGTTTATTGCAATTAACTAAAAACTAGACTCTTGTATAACATGATTTATGTAAACCTGTGTTCCGAATAAACCGCTATTACCAGAACTTGCATTTTTGAACAAAAATAGTTTATCATTCTTTCCTTTTAACTAACTTCGTACCAAATTTTATCGGTTTTTAGGGTTTATAAATGAAATTTGCATTACACACAAGTATAGAACCACCTGGTGATTTTTTTTCCTCTATCAGAATCTTTTTGCTACACTATAGAGAAATATACTTCCCACACATGTGTAACTGCAAATTCAATATTTTCTATCCCGCAGACAGGACTAGGAGTACTTCTATAAAGTTCCCTTTTTTTCCCAACTTTCCTCTTCATCCTCTTGTTAGAAAAAAGTCCAGAAAACTTCGCTTCCGACAAAACTTTTAGCCTTCCATTCAACAATATTTTGCCAGTTTCCTCCCCCTAGCACAAGTTTTGTCGATAAAACTTCAAATAGAAGTGCCGGTGAAATATGAGCAGAAACGGCATCTCCCTTCATTTTCAACTAAGTGAGAGTAAATAGTAAATGCCTTTGCTAAAATCAAGAGAAATGTTTTATTAGGCTCTAAAAGTTAGAAGCAAAACTGAAAAACAGATTTAGTTATTTTTCATGGTTATTTTTGTGTTTGTTCTGCAAGGTTTCAAAACACATTTTTGAAAGTTAATTTTTTTTATAGTTGGTGAAAAGAAGGGCTTTTTGATACAACAAAATTTAAGCCCATTTTTGAATAGTAAATTTTTTTTATTCAGATACTTTTTTCTAAAAAAATCCAACCAAATATGACTCAAAATTATGAATCTAATTAGAAAAAATATATGTCTGATGAAAATTAAAATATAAAATCAATTTTGTATCGATATTGTGCCCCACAGGTGGGCAGTAAGATATATTGCTTCGGGCACATTGATACAGCGATTAATATGACACTAAAATAGTAAATTAACAAAATTAGAGAAAATATTAATGTTCTTGCATTGAGAGATCCTCTAAGCAGTTTTACATTGTCTTTTTTGATTATCGATCACAAATTTAGAAATTTACTGATGGAAATTATTGACAAAAAAATTTTAGCTTCTTTCACTAAAACTTATGAATGGTTTCATATGTAATGCTTATATGCAAATAAAGCATAAAGGGAATATTAATGATCCCCTTGTATCAAATCTCCCGTTTCCCAGTATCGCAATTTAGGAAATAGAATATAAAGTACCTAAACATATTTAATATGAGATTATATTTGAGCATTTCTATTTTTTTTCCAGTGTAAAAAAATAATTTTATAAGTTTATTAATGAGTTGAACCGTGTTACCATCATCACGAATCTCATGAACACTTCCAATTAATTTGAGCGTAATGTTATGGAATACAACGTTGTATTCCATGGAAGGAAGGAAGCCTGCGAGACTTTCGGTCAGAGTAAAAAATGTTGTTCCAGTCCAATTCGTTCTCTTTATCTTATTCAAAGAAACTGACGTAATACATTATCTACTCCCATTTCAATTATTTGAAATGAAAAATAATTAATGCATTAAATTAGTTGTTTAGATTTAGGAAAAGAATAATTGCCAATCAAATTTTGCAGATTATAGAAGAAAGAAATATTTTAGCCGGCATCTGAGATACTATGTGCTAAAAAAAATTTATGTGTAATGTATTTTTTAGTGATTTATACAAAAAAGTACTTTAAAATATCTTACAAGCAGGGCGTTATTTAAAGTAACATCCTTAAATAAAATATTCATTAGTTGAAGTTATAATTTATCCCCCTAAAAATAAAGTTCCCCAATAAAAAGATTAATCAAAAAATTTAAGTAAAAAAGGATTAAAAGTCAGAATTTTTATAGATTCGGAAAATCTTTCCTATGACTTTAAGAAATAGCGATATTAAGAACTCTTGAATTTAGACATTAACTTTTTTGAACGAACAGACATTTAAAAAAGGAAATTTCTGTAAACAGCTAACATAAGAAAGCTGTATTGCTCAGTAATAGTAGTATTAAGTTGTAATTTCATTTGACATGTTTTCTTTTCGTTTTAGTTGGACAATTGAGTCGTAACGATTGAGTGAAGAAAGTCAAACGAAAGAAAAACAGGAACTTGGTTGGATCAGGAATGGGTCCGTCGGCAGAAAACTGTTGTTTCAAGTAATTTTCGGTAGTTTTTGTAAGGATAAGCAGCATTGTATTTTTCTGATTTTTTTTACAACTGAAGAGTCGGTAAAATTTTTGTTACTTGTACATTCTTTTTTGATAGAAATAGGAATATAGTTACTAGGTTTTGAAAGTAAATTAAAAAAACATTTCTTTCACAGTCACAAACTTTTTTTTATTTAAATCACTCGAGTGATTACGAGTTTTATTATAACGAAAGGATCCTTTCGTTATAATAAAAAACACCTGGGAGGCTTGACCTACTTCACAAAAACTATTCAGGTAACATAAATACGATTAGTTATGAAAAGATTTACAGACCGAATAAAAATATGAATTCCTTTCTCAACAATTTTACATTTTAAAAAGGAAAAACTTCTAATTTATCCTAGAAAGTGTTTTCAGACTGAACGTAATTAAATATCCTACTATCAAAAATTTACAAAAAGTTAGTATTTTTTAAAAGTTTTTAAATAGCTTTGTTGAAATTGAATCTTTATTTTTAATTAATCACATTGAAATAATTTTCAATTCCATATGTCTGCTACAAAAATACAATTCTAAGAAGAATCTGATGCTTTGTTCAAAGATTGCTTTTATACTCTTGGGCACGACAAAAGTTTTTATACAGGAAAATTTAAAGTGCTTTGTATAAAATCCTTGTTTTGTCCAAAGTGAAACCTTAGATAAACGTTTGTTAGTTTTATTGCTTCATCATCCTTAGTAAAAGAAAACGAATCTGTTCCTAGAACTGAATACTAAAATTCCAGGAATTCAAATGGAGTAAATATTAATTTAAATTCAGAAAACATATATGAAAACTATATCACTTCCAAGAAAAAGTTGTGAATAATGAAAATCAAAATGGAGGGAAGGCTTTTCAAGAAATATATGCTACAGATTGTAATTTCTTTCTCCTGAGGGGATATTTGTAAATAGCGTTATGCATATAAAGATTTTACACATCTCTACCTTCATGTCACAAGGTGTTGTATTTCAATGTGATTCCAGTTTTTATGTCACAATTCAGAAACTTTTGTCCACATTTATCTCTTATTTTTTATTCTGCAGTTTTCACAAATCAATTTTATTTTCGCAAACTATTGGTTTGTCGGACATTGTTAAATCAAATCGGGCAGACTGGAGGCATAAGGAAAGCAATTTATCATTAACTTAATGAAATTTTTTCATAGAGAATGGATAAAACTTGTAAACAAACTACAGTTAAGTGCCTGTTATACTTATATATTAATTTTTTGGTAGAAAATCCTTGCACTGTTAAGAAATCATAAGATCTTGTTTCTTATATAAGAATGGAGAAACTTTTCCCTGGAATATCAAAGTAAGAAACTATACAGAAATAATGAAAAAAAAATATTCAATATTTTTCCACTAATAAATCAATTGATGAGATATTTTACTTATAGTTCAGGCTATCAATTAAAAGAACTTGAAGGTAATTGTTTTTTGAGAGCTAAATTGAAATATTTTAAGCATATATAACAGATTTTGCACTCTACTCTCTACTAAACAAATCCATTTCCTCTTAAAAACATGAAGCGTAATTTGTAAATGATCAGGTTTTCAGGCTACACAATAGGGGAACGTACCCATTAGGGTGGCCCTTATTTTTCAAAGTCGGAATTTTTTTTCAGCCCCCCCTTAATTTTTTTCCTTTTGCTATAAAATGAAAGTGTGCAAAAGGATTTTCCGATATTTTAATATTAACACGTGCCTCATCGCGGTTGAAGTTTGGCCATAGCGCGCCACAGTTATAGTATGGCTTACTACGGGGATAACGTCTCCGCTCGCTTCCCCAAGAGCAGAATAACGAACAGATGAAATTTGAGGAAGAAGCATGCGTCATGAAGAAATGTTGATAAACATATGAGGATAAAACATTAAACAGTTCAAATTAACATTAAACAGTTAAAAGTTCACAATTTTAGCATTATTTAGATCCAGGAAATCGAGTATGGAGTTTAGGAAGAGTCAAAAAGTGTTTGGGAAAAATAGCCTTGGTTTCTGTTAGTTTTGCATTTATGTTCTCTAATTTAAGAAGTAGTAATAAAAATTTCTATTTGATTGGAAAAGTATGCCATCACATAACAGGAATGCTTGGCAGTGCGAGAATGTCTCATTTTTTGGGAAAAAGCAAGAATCCCTACAAGACAGTTTAACAAATGCACAAATAAAGTTATGAAGATGTATTCCACTTGGCAAAGTTTACAACAAAATGCTTGTCGTCCGTCAGACTCCCAGAAAAAATTAGAACAGGCGTTTGTGATAACCTGAGCAATCTCTTTGTTGCATCCGCGAATACGTTGGAAATATTAAAAATTGAAGAAGATAGACAAGTTTTACTGAATCGGCGAAAGCCGGGTCGAGTGGAATGTTTAGGTGGAATTAATGTAAAGCTGGCAAAACGCGAAGAAAGAGCTTTACAAAGATTAAGTAACGAAGATAAGAGACAGGCCAAGCCGCTCAATAGTTCCGAGACGATTTATGACCGATACTCATTTGAGGAATCATCATTATCTAGTATTGAAGATGAAGAAATTTCTGATGATCAAACAGTAGCTTCAAGAAAACAATACCCCGAACCCCGATTGTAAAAAGTATACTCTTAAGCGTAAATTTTAATGCTAATTGTTCCAAAAAAGGGAATTAAGTCTTTCATGTTTTTAAGATGTTAGTTAGATTTTTATGAATTTGTTAGAATATATTCTACTATAAATGTATTTAAAATATTAATTTTTAAACTGAAACTTTTTTATAATTGTATGGTAAGTGTAAATAATTATTGTTTTATATTAAACAATTTTGAATAATTATATACATGTTTTTGAAATTTATTTTCAATAAATACACTTTTTGTTAAATTTTTGTCTTTTTAACTATTATTTTAATACACTAATAATATTCTTGTCATATTTCCAGCTTCTTTACTAATAAAAATTAGAAATTTATGAAATTATCTGTCATTCTCCTCCTGAGGAAGTTAGCGGAGACGTTATTCCCGTAGTAAGCCATACTATAACTTATGGTGCGCTATGGCCAAACTTCAACCGCGATGAGGCACGTGTTAATATTAAATTATCGGAAAATCCTTTTGCACACTTTCATTTTATAGTAAAAGGAAAAAAATTGAGGGGGGGCTGAAAGAAAATATTGAAAAAAAATTTCCCCCATTATAATAAGGGCCACCCTAGTACCCATACTACGTGACCTATTTTTTACTATTTTTGATCCCCTCCCCCCCTTGGTGACCACCCGTAGTATATGCCAAGACCCCCCCCCTCTCCCTCTAGTTTTCACGTAGTAGTTCATAAATACGGTTTTCAATCATTTTTAGCAAACAGAAAGTTAAAAAAAGTTAATTTGGCTTAATATTGTCTTTCTTAATACAGCGCTTGTCTTGTGGCGCCAAGAGTGCGTGCATACAAGAGGAAAATATATTACCAAGAAGAAAAAACTTATGTTTAAGTTACTGTAACAGTAACTTAATTTCAAAAACAAGTCTTTTTTTCTTTGTTTTTTGACTTCGTGACAAAACCCTAAGCCCCCCCCTCCCCCCTGTGACCAAGAGTGGTATTTTGAAGACCCCCCCCTAAACAGCTCACGTAGTATGGGTACGTTCCCTAACAGCTGTTTTATGCTCCTTAAATCGTAATATTTGGACTTTCTAGCATAAATAGAAGAGGAATAAAACCCTCCATTCGTCACACAAAGGGGATTTCTTTTGGTTTCAAAAGTTATTTTCCAAGAAATGACAAATTTGAACTCAGGGTTTTAAAACTTGCAAAGAAAATTTCCAGGCAGTTTTCCTTTGTTTCTAAGTAAAACTTGTTAAGAACTTGTTAAGAAAACTTGTTTTATGCATAGCTTCTTAGAAACAAACGATAATGTTTTTATAAACTTTTCGACTCAGGTTATATACTACCATTTAAACATTTCTCATTTAAAGATTCCACTATAAAAGATAATCCCCACCAAACATTCTTACACTTTTGGAATTAATGTTTCTAAGCTTTTACTTTTATCGAACATTTTTTAAAGCAGGGGTCGATCTAGCGGAAAATTGGGGCCCTTTTTCTGCCCCTTCACAAAAATTAAATTCTTAAAATAGGCCCCTTCACAAAAATTATATTCTTAAAAAAGGCCCCTTCACAAAATTCAAGTTCATAAAAAAACCATTTCTTAAAATTTAAATAATCTTTAATCACTATTTGCAAGAAAACATTCACAAAATCTTCATTGTTTCAAATAAAAAAATGTTTTTTTTTTTTTTTTTTTTTTTTTTTTTTTTTTTTTTTTTTTTACGATAATTTGAATTCGTTCCAATAGCTAATTAATGAGATAATTAGTTCTGGAATTATTTAATGTCAAAGTCGAAAATTATTTTTTTCTGCTGCGAGTTCGCCCCCAGCAAAATCTATTCGCAGCAGAAATATGATTTTTTGCAGCCGCATTCTCTTAGATGTGAAGTTTTGCACCTCGTCGCCCTTTTTTCGAATTTCGAATTAGTTTTGGAGTAATTAAGTTTTAAAGTTTCGAAATTTTTGACAGGTTTTCGGTTTTTTCGTTATAAAAGAAAAACTAATCGCAGTAGAACTATGATATTTTAAACACACATACAATTATTTTTTATAAAAATATTGGCTTTTTGTTTTTCAAAAAATTCTAATTAGTTTTGGAGTTATTAAGATTCAAAGTTTTAATTTTTTCTTCTCTTTCTGTGGCCATTCACTAGAGAAACAGGCGAGTTTTATGATGAGTCTAATTTCTTTTCAACAATGTTTTTTCTACAAAATGGTTGATGATTATTAGTAGACCTGCTGGATATTTTTTAACATTTCGATTAAATTATTGATAAGCTAAAAAAGGAATGTATTTCAGCAACATTTTTGTTGTTAATTTAGGGGAATGATACGAATTAAATTATTTATAAGCAAGAGAGAGGTATTTTCGGTATTACAAGAGGCTTAATTAAGTCGAGAAGAGTGTTAGGCTGGATTGTTGAGATGATAACAAGCGAGCTCTGCTCGCTAAGATCGCGAAGCGATCTGAAAAGAACTGCGAAGCAGTTACGGGGGTTGGTGAGCGATAGCGAGCAGGGGGCAGGCCCCCTAGTTTATTAAAAATTAAATTATTTTCAAATTTCAAGCTTTAAGAAATTACAGTATTTACTAAAGTGTAGGAAATATCAGATCCTTATTCCTTTTATATCCTTTTATTTCCCTCTCTCTAGAGCCTTTGTGATAATATTATGTCAAATACATGGGCAATCACCGAGATTATGAAAATACTATGTTCTAGTTATGATCATCAGGTACCAAATGTATTAAAAATTTAATTTTATATATAATTTTGAAGAAAACGTTGTACCTTTGGACATCATAAGGTATTGTACCAACAAAAACGTTCTTTATGTATCTGTAAGTTATGGGTGTTTATGAATTTATTTTATTAATGTGGCTACATCTTAAAACAAGTTAAATTACTTATAGAGGTAAAAATTAAACAATTTGTGGTCTAAATTAAAAAAAATAGTTAAATTCTACTTCTCATTTAATGTAAAAAACTGTAACACCTCTTGTGAAAAGTTTGAGATTTCTTCCAAAAGTATTTTGGGAAATATACTACCTTAAAATGTTTGCCAAACTGAGCATCAGTTTAGTTTTTCATTGTTTAATGAGTTTTGCAGGAAATAATTTCGGTTAGCATGATCGGTAAAACTGTTTAATTTTAATTTCAATTTAAAAATTGCAAATGCTTTATATGTTCTTATAAGAAATCAAGACATGTATTAATCAAGTTCTTTTCATTACCCTTTTTTCAAGGATCATTGCTGATTAGTTGCAATTCAGTGTTTCAGTGTTGAAACAATATTAGCAAATATCGATAAATGTTATCGTAAATGTATCGATAATGCCCAACATTTAACATAAGCGTAGTTAAGAATACTAAGCATTGGAAAAAAATTCGTTTGATGGAAAACAATGAAAACTGAAAATGATATTTTTAACTCTGACCTCCACTGTGTTCACTTTACAGAATAACTCAGGATATAAAAAATAACTCCTATTATAACTAGTATTCCAGCATTTCTTTATATGACATATGGTAAGAGTACAAAAAGTTTCCCCGATATCCATTGGAAATGCGATCATCCTAATTATAATGGGAACAAGATGGAAACTGGGTCAGAATCATTACAAGTGATAATGTTAGATGGTAACTGAAGGTCTTGTGGCTAAGCAGATGGTGACGAAGGAAATTAGCAGGATATTGAATGGCATAAATCCTTTTGGTTAGAAATGTCCTAAGAAACGAGAGACCGAAAGGAACATTTTGCATTTAATCAAGGAAAGGCAGTGGTAACTATTATCTCATCTCATGAATACATTTTCAGAAATAATAGTTATTGCTGATTAGGTGAGCCCGAAAAAATCATTAAGGGCCTTGAATTTGATTACGCAGTTGTGATCATTCCTACCAAATATAATTAGGTGATCATATTGCTTTTCTTTGAAAGAAAGAATATTTGATTATGTAATTATGTTTTGGGATGAATCTACTTGTCTATGAAATTGACGAAGCGTATTGTGCAATCCATGTAATTCATAGGGGACACAATTATTATAAGAATCAAACTAGAAATGAGTGGACTAATTGCGTCCAATTCTTGATGGAATAGGGTAGTTTGGTTCCCATCTTCGTTTAATAAAGGTTATTTGGTCGATAGAAGAATGGTGGATGTTTGTTTCGTTTTAATATCGATCTCGCGTCTTAATAAAACTCAATAATAGAGGGAAAAGAAGCATGGAAAGAAATGAAATTTAGTAAAAGTGTATGAAAGGTATAAACATTGTTTCAAAATTGTAGAAGTACTTTTAAAATCATATTTTTTGGAGGAATTCGTATTAAGAAAGAAAAGTATTGATGAAATTAAAAACAAAGGAATGGCATATTTTAGTTTGATTCCCTTGCCCCCATTGTATGATTTGAATACCAATAATAGCTGCTTTGTTTTAGTATTCTTAGATTTGAGGGAAATGTAATAGATACCTGATGAATCAACTTTTCATGAGACTGAAACGTATGTTTAAAGCTGCTTTCAAAATAACTCAGTTTGTTTTAAAAGAGGTGCATAACAAAAATTAGGGAAAACAGAGAAAGACAAAATGCGTAAAAAAAGGAACAAGGAGTGAGAAAAACCATACAGAAGAATAAAGATGAGGAATTATATGCAAATAGAAGGATAGGAGAGCAGTGAGCGTTTCTACTTATAAAATTTCATCTCTCATAGGAAGATCTTATGTATCAAATTTTGTATATCACAAAAAAAGTGAAAAGTAAGCAAAAATAATTTGACAACTGAAAAATAATATCAAAGTTGATCGAAAAATTTATTCGGTAGTAATAATATCTTGACATTTTCATATTTACACGGAAATAATAAATCTCATGGAAATCTTAACTTTAAAAATAATAAAATGTCGTCCTAGGACATCGAAACTTACATCACAAAGGAAGAATTTCTTTCTTCTTCTATAAACGTTTACTTTGTTATGATAAAACCGGAAAAACCTAAATCTTCCCGAGGAAAAATATGCATATTTTAAGAACAACGCGGTTCCTGAAAGCCACATCCACAGTACTGCTGGAGCTGGTATTTGAATGTATTAGCATATTTCACTTAATATTTCCTTAGCAGAGAGATTAGGATTCAGTAGGGTTTTTTAGAGAAAGTGGAGAAATAAATAATAGGGCCTTTCCAGAATCGCACTTTCAGCAAGTTTCGAGGGCTTATTGATTTTGCATCTGTTTGAAACAAAGAAGTTGAAATTTTGTAGTGATGAAATCCAATATTATGATAAACGGAAGCATCTTTTTATGGTGATGACTCCAAAACCCAAAATACAATCTGATAACAAAGAAGGTGGCAGATAAATAGTGTGAAAATGAAACAGTTTTTTTCGGATTCTAAAATGTGTCTATTAAAATTATTTTATCCTCCTTTAACAAACTGTCCACCAGAAGTAAAAGTAAAAAACAGTTTTATGGACATAGCATCTCACAGATATAATCCTCATCGATAAAAAATCATGTCATAATATCCCCAATAAAGGGATATATAAAGACATGTAAAAAATTTACCCTTACATTAACTTAAGGGGGAGGTAGTACACCATTGAAAGTATAGCCCCCTTCACGCGTTTGGAACGGAGACAGTGTTACGTCTATGTGAAGGGCATTAAGAAAAACGTTCCCTGTCCTGTGTCATTGGTAAGAAATAAAGAAATTTATGTTTCTGTAGTATAATGACGTGGGATAGCTTAGAACAGTCTTTCTCAACGTGGGATAATAACTGATTTTGGCAATTTTCTAAGGAAATAGTATGTTGTACTTCTAATTACTCCAGAATAAAAATCAAGTTGAAACCCTGTTTTTAAGAGCAAAATTGAACGTTCAGGGGAAAATCCCAGATTCCCTTTCCTGACGTGCAGTCAGTGTCTACACATTCGTCCATATCTTGTGATATGAAAGTACTTTAAATTCACAGCTAAAATAGACCATTTGGGGACATTTTTTAGTGAACATTGTTATCCCTTGAAGCAAATGAACAGATACAAGCTCTCAAGGTAATTAAAATAAAATTTATCTCTCAAAGATCATAAAATTAAACCGGGTTCTAAGACAGGACAGGTATATTTATTTTTTGGAACGTTCAACAACACCCGAGGGGGTTGGTACGTATCGCACCCCTGGGGAAAATGGAACCGGCAAACGAAGATGGATTCCTTCTTTACCCATTACTTTTCCCGCCGAAGACAAATTGAGAGCGCGCCTTCTCTGCAAAATGAGCAGACAGAAAGGCCGAAAGTTGGAACAGAACTCGGAACGGGAGAGAAATCAACACCTTCTTTTGATTTCTTTTGAAACGCGAACTCTTTTTTGTCGAAGGGACAAAAAGTTGTTGAGCGCAAGTTGTATGAGAGCGTCTTCTTTTCTTTTTGTCAATCATTGAAGTGGTTAGCTTTTTATTTAAGTGTTCCAAAACACGATGGATCCAAAATTAATAATTTCCAAGGCATTTATACTTTAGGAAGGTAACTTAGTGTGTTAAAACTTACTTTGATTTTTAAATATAATTTAGGGATGAAATCTTCCCTTCCCCGCCTTTTCAATTTATATTTTATAATTACATTTTTCATATGAAGAGAACCTTAAGAGTACAAAGGAGTGTCATTCAATTTTTTTTCCGTATTTATTTGTTTTTCAATATGCCATAGTGTGCCTTATTGGCCCACTTAATCAAAATTAAAGTTCAATGAATACATTAAAGTAGTATTCCAGTCTGATTTGAAATTTTGATCTGAATTGCTTTCAGTTAATTTTTAAATACATTAACAGTTTCGTTACTATCATAGTATTCAGGTATACGTATTCACTTATGTGAAGTTTTCAGTGACCTAAATGTGAGGTGGAAAGTTATCCTATTTATACAAAATGGAAAGCTAAGAAGATATATCAAAATAAAATATTAGAAGAACTAAAATGTTCCATTGGATAAAACATTAAGGGATATGATAGGTGACTGATAACGCGTTCCTATGAGCCAAGAGAGATAAGAGAAGAGCCGTACGACTGAGGCGGATTTTTCGAAAACTCATTCTTATTGGCATGCTCTTATCTTAAATAAAAAAAAGGAGGTGGAACTGGTGGATAACACCCTTCAAGAAGATGTTAAGTCAGTCTCTACTAAACTAAACAGGTGGCAAAAACATTTCCAACTATAAAACTGCGCAATCCGATATCGTGTGTATTTTTGAACTTTTTCAGATCTGCATAGTTTTTTTTTTCAAAATCGTTTTCCATATGAATTTAAGCTTTAATCCTTGCGAATCCTCTAATAAATGATATTTGCATAAAAGTTGTTACAATAAAGACTGTTTAAAAAGCATCCGCCTTATTTTATTTTCAATTAATTTAGTTGAGGAAGATTTGGATGGTTCTCAATTGATCAATGAAGAATAAAGGGGCTTTCATGTTCATAATTTTTTTGCAATAATGAAATTTATACGGCACTCAAGCGTTTATGTTTATAGCCATTGCACCGGACCGGAAACTGACTCTAACTGCGGGATGTAAGAAAAACTCTATGAATTTGAACCTTAGGTATACACTCACTTTATTAACACGATGTAATCAAACCATAATAACCCCCAAATTGTTAAATCAGAACAAAAAAATCAAGAACACTTTTTTAGTATACCCTTTCAAGTGTGCGTTTACCAGGCCTTTACAAATTAATAGTTGAGTCATCAAATCATTGCCTCAACCCTTAACCAAAGAATCATATACCTTAACGTCACTATACTTAACTAAAACAAATAAGCTGAAACCTAAAGGCTCTCCAACTAAATGTAAGTTCTCTCTCATCTTAATGCTAACTAATAAAAAGTTTTGATGTAAAAATCTGATAAAATTTTCAGTTTCAAGGCAAAAAAAAAATCCTCTCTAAAATCTTTTTGGATTCACACGCTACAGGTTTATTTTCACAAGAGTGATTCAATATCATGAGATAACATTAACTGCTGTGACGAGAAAAAGGAACTATTCCAAAAGAGCAGAAAAATAATCTTACGAACTTGGATAGAGAATAACAGTTCATTGGTTTACGCTACATATAGCACAGTGCTTTTTCAGCAACTTTGAACTTAATGCTAACACTTGGACCATAACTCTACCTAAGGATATATTGCTGTTACAAAAACTAGTTTGGTAACAGAATTTCCCAGAGAATATACTTTTGTTGAAAAAATAGGAACTGAGCGATGTAATCAGTCTATTTTTTGGGAGGATATCAAGCCCAGGTTCATTATTATTTTCGATCGGGTTAGAGTTAATTGAATGGTCAATAACTTCCCCTGTTTAAGCTGACACTTTTAGTTACATAAATAGGATATCGACTGATTTTTTATTTGCCTTAACTATATTGTAGGTATATTTATTAACAGTAGTCAGAACTAATTGAAATAAAATTGAATAATTATTACATTTGAAATTTATTCTAAGTATTGGTATTTTAAATACAGCTTAGAAGAAGAAAAAAAAACTTCTATTGTTTTTCTGCATTTGTTTTTTCTTAAAGTATGTAGATCGATGTTAAAATAACGTCTAAAAATAGATGATATATTAGTATCAGAAAAGGTGAATAAATATTCATTAAAGAATATTTAAAGCAGAAATTATAATAACTCTTGTTAATATCCAAAAATAGTTATTTACTTTTTAATCTGTTATTGGGGCAGGTAATTTGGTTACTTTTCGACTCGCAACGTTTCCAAACGTACACGAATGCTTAATGCATGACTTGGTACTTTTGAGTATAACAAACCTAATATTATTAATTAGTTTGAACGCAGCGCAATTAACAACAGTTTAAACTACAGTTTAGAAAAAAATTGATCCTCTTCTCAAACGACTTAATTTAATTGTTTAATGAACGACTTAAATTTAATTGTTCGTAAATAGAATGTTCAATGGAAGGTCATTTTAAAAATATCCTTTTAATTTATAAAAAATAATATATATTTTAATATAATATATTTTCTACGCGAATTTACATAGTTTTATTCTGATCTTCCTATTAATTATTACAAATAAATTGAAAAAGAAATATGGTTTCAAGTGATTAGAAACGAACCATTTACTCTTTTAACCCTTTCAAAACCCATTCCTTCTAATAAAGACGCTGTAGCTGTATTTCTCCTCTTGAGAAATTTCTTAACCATGGTTTTAAACAATTAGGATAATAATTATATAGAATGTGAACTGGAATTAAATTAAAAAGTAAACTGAAAATTGCTTCGCAATGGTAGATTTTAGAACATACAACTTGCTGAATTTCCACTTTTTTTTTTATTCTAAACCTTAAATACAAAATTCAATAGAATAACCCATAAGATTTTAAAACCATAAAATATATATTTGACAAAAAAAAATCTTGGTTTAAGTTTTCAAGAATAAATATATTACTATCTACTGATGCAAGGTCAATAAAGCTAGTAGTACATTAAAAAGCATTCTATCTTCCTTACAGCACAAATTACGGGTGAATCTTTGAAAATTGTGGTATTGAGAAAAACTCGGGAAAGATATTTTATAATTAAGGTAATATTCAAAAAAATAAAATACCAGAGAGAAAAGATAAAAGTTATTGTATAAGATATTTAAAGAGAGATAAAAAAAAGTTTTAAACCAGAAACAAATTTTTTGTCAAAAATTGTGTCATTTAAGGAAGGAAATTTATCATAAATTTCCTGTTTACTTTTTTTAAGTAAAGAAAAACTACTATCTTAACCAAATCATTTATGTTTTAAAAAGTTCTGCTTAATAAAATGTATTCTAAAATATTTTAACTATTTACATTATCCCTTCGTAAAGTTAAAGAACAGGTGTTTATCAAGGGTGAATCCGTCTTTATCCGTCGCAACTTACATACATCAGTGAACATATAGAAAAAACAATTGAACACATAAACCTGTGTAGAAGTAGGTTTGTAAAATTCTTCTCCATTCCTCTAAGAATGCTTTTTACAAAATATATATACTAGGTACTAGTATCATAAAACATGTCCTCTAAAAGCTTCTCTATTCACCATTCCTCTTCTCCTACCTATATTCTCTGTTTTTTATTGCCTCACATCTTTACATAAACATCAAACACACGCATATCTCTAGAACAACTTTTCCACAGGAAAGAAATGACTTTTTATTATTTAAATTTGATCTGGAGAGAGTTATCCATAAACGTGATCAGGGATCCATAAATCTTGACTGGTCCCACCAACACAGCCTACGGAAAATCAACCCAGAGCACTAGAAGCCACAGTGCCTCCAGACCGGCTGAACGTGTCAACAGAAAAGAAATTTCAACTTTCTTTTGGAGTTTAAGTTAAAGTCGAAAGAACATGGAATAGTTGAGATTTTCTGTCGCTATAGCGTCTGTAGATTTCAATTCGTTGCTGTATAGAAAGCGGTTTTGGAAACAAACCTCTAGGTATGTAAACAAATGTAGGGGTTTAAAGGCTGTATGTGTTTTATTTTGGGGTGGCTGATACTTTTATTTTAGGTTAGGTTTATTTTTTCTTCTTTTATTATGACTTCAAAAGAAAGCAATCATAATGTTTTGTATAAGATAGGTCCATTAGGGAATATTGTGAAAATTTTTATCGGATTAAAGTTTTTGTTATTATGGTAACGCATTTACCATATTTAAATATTACTGGAAGTATTCTTGAGGGATAAATTAAATAATTTTAAAAAGGGTTTGATAGGTTTTTACTCTAATAAATTAAAAATACGTAACTTATTGCAAAACATGTCCATTATACTTTTGTTTTTGCATGATATCATTATAATTTCCTTAGAATTGAATTTAATTTCATCACTTTCTATTTTTAAGTAAAAGCATGCCAAAACTGTCTGACGCATTCCTAATTAACATTAGGCATTTAAGCAGGAAAAGAAGAGAAGCAGTGATAACATGAATTGATCTGTCAAATGCAAACTTGGTTTATTTGAATAAGTTGAATTTCTAATTTATTTTATGAATAAAACTTTTGTTATGTCAATTTTATTACGAGGGTGGCACGAAACTTGCAATGCTTTGTAAGATTATAAAGGGAAATTATTTTAAAATATGTTAAAAAATTAGAACAATTTTAATTAAATAAGATTAAAGTTAGTAGAATAAAGTGTAAAAATTATAAATTTTTTGAAAAATAAAATGACTGAAATGTTGTGTAACATTATTATTTGTCCATTGTAAAATTATTGTTTTCCCATAAATAAAAAACGTATATCCTAATCGAACCTTTATTGAAATTAAAAGCAGGGTTTGAAATTAATAATTATGAAGTCGGAGAAAAAAATTAAAATCAGATCAAAATTTTCATTTGCCACTTTTAAAAATCAGGCAACGTTTTTCATCAAACACGGAACATCGTTTGGCGATCAGAAAAAAAAACTCGCATCGTAATCATTACTGGTGTTCATATATTTGAAAATTATCTGTGATCATTATTTTTTAAATTTTATTTTTCGTACCAAAAAGTAAAAATCCTTTTTGTCTCACGAAAGAGCGCCAAATTGTCAATGGAGAGTATAGACCTCAATTAGTCTGAAAAATTAGATTGTCGATTTTGGCGAGGTGTAAACGATATGTTTTGGCGTTGTTTGAGTTTTATATTTTGATCGAAACATTTTTCATCATGAATTTATGATTATAATCTGAGTAAAACCATATCGCTCAAAAGTAATAAAGATTTTTAATCGAAACCAATAAAACTCAAAATCTGATCATAAGTCCTTTGCCTCAAACCCAGGACCGATTTTTACGATTTTACTCAATATTTAATCATTAAACCAGATTTTGGTAAAAAGTGCGATAATTAAATTCAAATCCTGATTAAAAGGGTGTTCGCTTTGTTTAACAACCAATTCTCATTCTCTAAAAATGACGTACGTAAAAATTCAAAGTTTACAATAGGGGGCGTTCAAATATTACGTAAGTATGTTTTTGGTCATTTTTGACCCCCCTCCCCTCTTGTCAGCAAAGATAAGCAAAAAAGCAAACCACAACCCACTCATAATTACGTAAGAAAATTTCCCGACCATCCTTTTTTTTGTACAAGATGTTAAGTAGTGCCTAAAATGTAAAATAATTGTGAAATTTATTTTTGGTTGAATTTTTGAATTGTCAATGCAAGAAACAAGAGATTTTCGAAAATTCAGTGTTTAACATCTTACGCAATCATAACTGATTCCCCCTCCCTCTTGTCAGGAAAAATAAGCAAAGAGCAAACCCCCTTCCCCTCTCCTTAAATGCTTACGTTATATTTGAAAGGCGCCATAGGGAAAATGAAATTTTGCATTTATAAATGAACTATTTACATAAATTTTGCATGCAAACATTGCAAACGCTTGTGAAAAGAAATAGTTTTTTTACAGATAAATTACAGTTTTCCTACATATTTTTTGCCATTTACTTAAGAGTCCATTTCATTCTTAATTACTAAAAGAAGGATAATTATTCCTGTCTTTCCTTAATTAAGACAAATCACAACGTTTAAATTAAAAATCCTTTTTTTAT
Source organism: Tetragnatha montana (assembly GCA_963680715.1). Taxonomy (NCBI): domain Eukaryota; kingdom Metazoa; phylum Arthropoda; class Arachnida; order Araneae; family Tetragnathidae; genus Tetragnatha; species Tetragnatha montana. The sequence continues at coordinate 18,857,224 of OY796681.1, forward strand.
TGCTCTCGAGTCATTAATGCTGTATAATGGATTAGTACAAAAGAACTCAGAAATTTCTTTAGCATAGTTTTCCTTTGTGCATTAAACGAGCTTGCTTGTTTTAATTTCGAATGAAGCTGAATTGCTATTAGCTTTCTTATACTACTTTCTAATATACTATATAATATACTTTCTAGTATACTACGATACTAAGAAAGTTTTTATTGGCACCTCTCGAATATTAACCTATTTCGGTAGAAAACGTCGTTGTCAAATCACATTTATTTACATTGGCAATGAATTTGACTTTAAAGACCGTGAATGACTGAATTTCCTCCCCATCCGTATTTCAGAATGTAAATTCTTAAAAGGTAAGAAAAATTACAAAATTCAAATTCTATCCTGTTAAACATTATAATCAAGTTCGCTATTAATTTTATTTTAAAAATGTATTGAAAATAAATAATCAAAACAATTATAAACAATAATATTTTTGTATTACCTATTAATAAAAATTCTCTGATGAAATGAGTTTTACAAACCATAAAGAAAATAAGCAAAATAATTTATTTTCATAAGTAACCGAAAACATGTCATCATTAAATAATATTAGTTCATTTTAAATTTCGCCTCCAAGCTCCAATGTTTTAAAAGTTATTACTCTGATTTCTTCCATCCTAAAAACTAAGGAACTACATGAGTGAAAACTATTAACAATAAGTTTTAAGCTAAAACCTAACTTTTGAACTTAAGTATTGCTATATCAAAACCAAAATAATTTAAGAAATATATGTTGACAAATAAACTTCATAATGTGTTTTTGATGAGGGTTGAGAAGCACTCATTGGTGAGTGATCGAAGGACATTTTGGCAATTTATGTTCCAATCTTAAATTATCGGGAGACCTTGGAACGGTTGATGTTTTTATTGCAATGAAGGGAAACTACAACATGCATCTAAATTATTTTACTAAATGACTATTACATCATTAAATTTTTAAGTTAATAAAATTGAACGAGTTTAAGCAGTACAGCATTTAATGGTTGCAACCATTTCCTTGTTTTGATGAATATGCATAAAAATTAGGTAGTTTTCAAAACTTGTTAAGGGAATTTATCAAGGTTACATAACCGAGGTGGGAAAGGGAGAAGGAAAAGGATGGATGAGTATATCTGTTACGGGCAAAGTGATAAATCGGGCCTTATTAATAATGCCCGAAGAGGAGGCGGGCAATGTGATAAATTCAAAGGCTTTTATCAATGAAATTTATCACTTTGCCCGGCTCCACTCCGGGCATTATTAATAATGCCCGATTAATCACTTTACCCGTGACATATCTACTACATCTTCACCCTCAAATTTATATCGTGTTTTCCCTTCAGGATCTATATATTTTAATCCAACCTGCAGAATGACATAAGGTGATTCAAAAGTTAATCTCGGAATAAATATTTATTTTTTCTGTACTTTTTGCTTGATTTTTTGTTTAATAGTAAATTTTAGAAAAAAATTTGATGATAAAAATTACCTTCGAAAGTCGTAAATCATCATGTTTTGTTACAATAATATTATTTTTTATTTCTAAATGAGGTTCTAAAAGAGTAGTGTTGACTAATCGTTATTAGTTTAAATTTTCTTCTAAAAGGCAGACTAAAATGTGTAAAAAATCATTCTATTCAATATGTCTATTTCAAATATTTGTTTAAATTTTAGATAAAAAGGGTTATTTTTTTCACGAATATAATACAACATTCTACAATCGATATTTTAGAGAACTTAATATTATATGACAGTTTAAATACAGTCCATTTCTAAAGTTGTTTTAGTACCATTTGTCTTCCTTAATCAGTTGGTTTAATCATCAAAAACAGTTTAGGGGAAAGGAGGGAGTGCGCAGTGGTTTTTTTTCCCTGTTGGCAACATTATACGGGGAAACAATTATGATCACATGGACACATGCATCATAAGCTATCCTCACAGACTGTCATTATTATTTTCATACATTCTGTATTTTATTTATCAGGTAAAATAGGGTTTCTTTTAGCATTTAATTTTTCCTCGAAGGGATCTTAATTGTTTTGTAAATAAAGAACAAATGTTTGCTTTCAAAGTGAATACTAATGTGAAGTATCGTTCCTTCTGAACAACTTGGCATCATTAGATTTTAACTGCAGTGAATTTAAGGGTTGATTCAAGGACAACTTATGTAATTAATACATCGGCGTCTAAGAGTACGCACCTAGAAGAAAAAACAATTTTTTGTAGCGAGAATCATAATATTCATCCTACTCTTTACCACATGCGAGTTCTGTGCTGCAATTAATGAATAAATGTTTAAATTAACCTTTTAAAGCTTTTAATCCCTCAGAAGCTAAAACTAGCTCTTGTAAAATCCTGCAAAAATAAAGATGTGATTTTTCATGGATTTTACTTTTACTTTACTTTTATTATTTACTTTTAGCCGCCCCGTCGGATTTTCTTTGTGATTTTTATCCTATTTTCGTTAAGGTCAAGACTTTCATTTTTTGAAGGTTGATTTGTGAGTCAGTAAACTTACGTTCAATAAATTTTTGAGGCTCTAGCTTTTAAATTCTTGATTTTATAGCCCTAAATAATTTTTGTGCGTACTCTTACCCTCCTTTCCCCTATGTACTTAACATAAGAAGGTATTTAAACCCGCTCACTGCAAGAGTTCAATAACATTATGAAATCTTTAGAAATATGGGAAGAAATTAACTATATTTCATATCATTAAAGTGTAATTATGAGTAAAATTTAAGCAAGTTTTGAATAACACTATTTTTACATTATTAAACATGACAATTATTAACATGAATTGTTAGAAACAAAAATTAAGATAAAAAATTATATTAATCACCAAGGGGAAACAATTCCCATCCTTAATTATCTAATCTTATTATCTAATCATCTATCCATATCTATCCAAATTATCTGAGATTTATGAACAAATGTATTAAAAATCGCAAGAGTAAGAACAAACACAAAGCATAGAATATTTCTATATGAGATTAGATCTGAAGTAAAACTTTCCTTATTATTTCAAAATATGTTGGATAAGAAAGGACCCATTCATATTTATTTTTATTACATAAATATTTAATATTCGTTACATACTTGTAAATTCCTTTCAAATGTATTTAACTTATTTTCTTTTGGAGTTTATTAAATTATTCACATTGAAAAATACTTTTTTTCATGTTACGGTTTAAGATAGATCGAGTATTTAAAGTTATTGTGTGATTCCAGTGCTTTGTATATCCATATTTTGATGTCAATTATTAGATATCCAGTTATTAAGGCATTTTGATCCACCTTTATCATTAAATGACCAGGTATTTATTACTCCAAAGGAAAAAGTATCGGATATTTATTTCAAAATCCAGATTTTTGGTTGTTTTCAATTCACTTGACTCAATTATAAGGGAAAATTCGATTTATAAATACACCAAAATTTTCACAAAAGCTAAATATTTTACTCTTTTTTAACTATTGAATTTAACAGTTTTGAATGAACCAACAGTTAAATAAACTTGCTGCACACAGTTTATAAATAAAGGATTTCATTGAATGAATAAATCATAAAATTTACTCCCTCCAGCACCAGGAAAATTTGCTAACTCCGATTCGGTAACATCACTCGACAAGTTGATGGCGTGCGAGCACTAGTAAAATAGGTTTTAAAAGAGAGATTTAATTCCAACTTAAATACCATGCATGTCTCTTATGCATGGAAAACTTCTGAAAATACAACCCTCATTTGAATTCCTGGAACAATATTTACTCAGTCACAATACGATGGTGGACAATGCGATGTTAGAAACTCGAGCCCATGGATTGAACGTATAGCAAAACTTTTCAGGTGTTTCATTAACGAAATATGTGAAAAATAAAATCAGGTGAATACATTTACGATGTATGGAGTTGAGTAAGACTTTTGGAAATCTGTTCCAACTGATAACTTGTTTTCATTCAGCTCTTGATGCAAATTTCTGTGGTCAGAAACTTGAGATGGAAGAAATCTGTCTGCTATAATGGTGATAGTTTCTGAAATTTCGGTGTTTTTTCTTTTTTCAAATGTATTTGTTGTGATAAAATGGAGGAAAGTTGCATTTGATTCTGATTGAGTCGAACGAAATTTTATGGATCGAAAATTTTTGGGAGTTTAAAACAGCTTGAAGGAAAATGAAAATAACTTTGCAAACAGGCATGATCGAACGAGAAATTACTAGAAATTGTTTTATTCACGAACTAAAACACGCATGATTTCTGCTAATTTATAAAAAGTACTTGTAAAATTCATCAGATCTGCAATCTGAAACTGGTGAAAACTCCATAAAATGCAGTTTAGTTTGAATTTAAGCTTTAAGAAACTCGAATATGTTTCAGAATTATACCGTTTTTTAAACCTATTTGAAAATGTCCTTGAATTGATATTGTTTCCATCGAAGGTAATTGTAACTCGTTTCCATTGGAGATACACTTTTGAATTAAACTGTATGTTCGAACAAAATGCGAGAACAGCCAATCCTGTTGTAAATGTAAACAGACTTTCCATGTTTCATGGACAAAAATTGATAGAAAGTATTCTAGTTGTATCCAAATAAACAAATATAGGAACTAAAAAAAAGACAACGAGTGAAATAGAATGTTCGAAAATTCTTACTACGAAAATAAAACTATTTTCCGGCAATCTCACTCTGAGGTATGCAGGCATAACAGATAGCTACTGGTACTAGGTTAGGTATTCTGCCGTCCTTAGCAAGAAGGGCGCATCTCCGAAAATCAAGATTTTCAGTACAAGCACTTTTCGCCAAAGGATTTCAAGAAATTTCATAGATACGCCCTTTTTCACTAGCGTTTTTGTGTACCTTTTCGTACCCATAGGTACATGAATGAGGTATCATAAGGTGCAGAAGACTCCAAAGATTCTAGATATGCAAAAACCTGAAAATCGCCAAAATCCGAGATACGCCCTTCTTGCTAAGGACGGCAGTATAGAGAGGTGCTGTTATTAATAGTTCGTATTGCAGTTTCTGAAGGTGACAATGGAAGAAGAGTTACTAGGTATTTTTTTGCAGATTGATACTCTTCCCAATGACTTAAGAGAAATTATCTATCAAAGAATTTTTAATTTTTATTTAAATTACTTTAGTTAATAGAAATATTTAAAGCAAAAACTATTGAAAATATATATCTGTTTATAGATAATAGAAATCAATCAATTTAATTAAAAACAATTATTTATAAACATAAAAAAACTTTGTTTTCTACACTATAGCTACTCGACAGCAACGTTTCTTGTACCCAGTACGTCACAAATGCGGAAGGAGAAATCGGTAAACACAAAGCCTGTTGGGTTGCTAGGAGGAGTTTCGGTACGCAAATCGTAATGAAAAAGCATACATGGGTTTAACAAACTATCACATTTTTAAATTGACGTTCTTCATTTCACTCAAAATTCAGACACCACGATGGGAACTACTTTTGTTAGTGACGTCATAGGGTCAACTTAAGTTGCTGTCTAGTATAGACTGGCGTTTCTTGACCCTATGACGTCACTACGGGGAAGAAAAAACTTAGTATACAGAAAGCCTGTTAAGTGGGTAGACGGAGTACACAAATCGTGATAAAAACATGCGTATATTCATGGGTTTAACAAACTAATCATATTTCTAAATTGAAGTTCTTAATTTCACTTAAAATTCAGACACAGCGTTGGGAGCTACTTTCTTTGTTTTGTTTTGTCAAGTAACGTTCCAATCTAGTACATAATTATTACTTAAAAATAAGAAAACTTAAGTTTAAATAATAAACTGAGAAATCATTACACCCTTAACTTCAATTTTTTTAATATTTAGGGAGATTTTGTCCTCGCAATTTTTCTGTAGTCGAATCTCCATCTTGACACTTTTTGAGCATAACACTTCCATAAATACTGGCAAAAATAAAAGTACTGGCAGTCTACCACAATCAGTGTTATTTTTTTTTATTTCGTGACTTCAATAATAATCCATGTTTCATTCCTCTATCAAGAATAAATAATCACACACAATGCCTTTTTAAATAAAAAATGACTTGTTGGCACGAAACTTCTCAAGTCAAAAAATTCAAAAAGTAGGTACGTCAGTTTTATAAAACATTTATCAAATAAAGAATGAAAACTGATTTTAATTGAGTACGACTGATGGAACTTTACTTACACTTTACTTTGGTTAGAGAATTGAATTTTTCCAATTGTAATAAAACATACTAAGATGGGAAATAATGGACCAAGGCCCTTAATAAATCATTCATCCTAAAATTAGTAAATGAAGCACTTTTATTCATACGCACTAATTAAAATACTTATTACTCACTCCAGTTAGCCATTTTACGAGTTAATTGGCAGTCAATACAGAAAAAGGTACTTACGTTGTACATAGCATATATGAAAGGGTTGTAGCAGGAATTGCTCATGGCCAGCCAATGACAGCAAAACCAAATGACGTTTATGTATTTGTAACTGTGGAAGAAGAAAAAAAGGGAGTTTTTGAGTAATACATTGATACCGAATTTTTTTTTTTGTTTTTCAATCATTTATTGTAAAACTTTTTTTAAAAGCACACATAGATCAAATCAGAACAAATGTTAGAGCCTTACTCACCAAATATGGCAAATTAAGTGATAAGCGAAGAAAAGCCTAGTTGCGTAACACAAATCGTTTAATTAAATAAAGAATAAAACCATTTTTAGAAAAAATTTTCAAATTGGTTTTATTTATTGTGGAACATATTTTGAAATACCAGGCTACATTGCAAAATGTTACAACTTAATCGTACATACTTTAATACTTTAAAATCTATAAAAAAAAACTTTAAATATTGTTATTTAATATTAAAATTAGAAAATTATAATTATTATCTGTCATAATCTCATTTAATACATGCGATATTCAACTGAAATTCAATGAAATAGTAGGTAATTTAAAAATACCATATTGTAAAGAAGGTAAAATTTAAGTTCAAAAATGTTTCGTTAAAAATAATATTTATTACATTATTATAGTAATGGTTAAATAATATTAATACTACTTATGAAAATTACAAAAACCTAAAATGTAATTGAGAGAGAAAGATTGTCATTATAATTTATTTAAATCACTGTGCTTCATTTCTCTCAACTAATGTGACTAGAAAACATTTTTAAGGATTGCATCTATTTTTGGAAATCTAAATTATTAAATTCTTCCTATATTATTTATTGAGTTTATTCGTGTTCGTGGATAAAATTTTAATGGCATTTTTTTATTCCATGCGCTTCCCTTAACAACGTAAATATTATCCAAACAATAACAATTACAATACCATCTTTAATGAACTAAAAAATAACGTTTAGTTCAACCTTTTCAAGCACGAAACATCTATGCAGAAAATGCTATTTTTACGTATGAACAATTAATTCTAATGAGGAAAAGTCAAAACTCGAAAAAGCTTTAATTATCTAAGAAAGCATTAATTCACCCTTAAACTTGTTACAGCCGTATCGACCATTGCAAGTTAAACCGAAAGTATGAGTAAAACCTCGCATCCTAGCGTTAACGTTATCGACCAGTCTTACTCCCGAGTAAAACCAAGGTAAAACCTACGTTGTGTGACCCCTCAACTTTGCCGAGTAAAACCTGGTTTAAGTAAACAAAATGGCCGCCGGCAATATGTTATTAGGGTTAGTAGAGAGAATTAAGGTTAAATGTGTGAAAATACAAACCTTTTAAGCTATATTTAGGTGATTCATTTCATTTTTAATCATGTGCATTTGATTTAGTTTTAAAAATAAAGACAATTAACTAGTAAAGAAACGTTCAAAGTAATACTGATTTGCGTTTTGAGTTCGTGTTCATATTCATAGATGGCGCCCCGCAAATATTACTTTTGGTATTCTATTATAACATAATTTAGGAAGCACTGATTTCCCCAGTTTTAAAAACCTTTCTCTTAATTCAATAATCCATTTAAATTACTCCAAAAATTTCTTAATTTTGGAGAGGTGTTTCAGAATTTTTGAATTACGGTAAGTATTTTTAAAATAAGATTGAAATTATGCTATAGAGAACGTGGGAAGCCGAGGTTCGATCGCGTGAGCTGCCGTGTGTCTCCGCTGTCCAATCAGAAGTGTTCTTACATAGTCCCGCCCTTCTTACTCTCGAGTAAGCTATACCGATGTTGGTCGATAAGCTCGGCATTTATTACGCGAGTCTTCTTTACTCTCGAGCTATCCTACTCTCGAGTTAGCTTCGATCTTACTCGAGATGGTCGATACGGCTGTTAGACAGAAAAGTAATTGACAAATTCTTATTTGTGAAAACACCGAAGTTTGGCTTGAGGATGAAGCACACCTCAAGGTTTAATTATTATCTTTGTTGCAGCTACTTACCTAAGAAAAATTTGTTTAGACTTAATTGCTTGAAAATGGCTTTTTGCTTTTTGAAATTATTAATTACTTACTCCAGAGTAAAAGGGTATATTTAAATAGGTTTTAAGACAAAATGGCAAAGCTTTGAACTGAATCAACTGTTTTAATAGGTTTTTTTTATACTTCTACAGGAGGGGCATTTGCACCTTCTGTTTACTTAAATAATAGACGAAACCGTTTGTATATTTGAATGGTAAAAACTTAACAACATTTATTCTTCTTATTACATCAGTGTTAGGTTAGGCCTAATCAGCATACCGTTTAGCCGAGAGAGAGATAGTCAGTAGTGCGACCACCGGTCGAGGAGTTCGAGTAAGGAGTGAAAGTTGTAGTCTCAGGGCTGGAACTTCCCCTGAGGTGGGAGCGTTGCCAGATCCCGTCGTCACCGGGGTTTGACCTAGCGTGAGGAGCGCGCGGGTGTCACGCTCTCGAAGTACGCCGCAGTACCCCCTTCCTAGTGGAGCCTTTGGGTGTAACGTCTACCTGAACCGTACAGGAAAACGGACTTGTCGTCCGCAACGGGTACGTCTGATGGGGGCGTCCGGAGCAGGGACATCTGCAGCGTGGGCGTGACGGGGCTCAGGGTCGGTCGGTGGGTGGTCGGTCGTTGGCTCAGCGACGGTCGGTGGGTGGTTGGTCGGTGGCTCAGCGACGGTCAGTAGGTGGTCGGTCGGTGGCTCTGCGTCTCCCTGTGCCTCGTTGAGGGTAAAGGCAGGCTTCAGTCGATCGACTGAAACGAACTTCTCTTTGTCCGAGACCTGTATTTTAAAAACTTTGTCAGTCCTTTCAAGTACCCGGTACGGTCCATCGTACGGTGGCTTAAGGGGAGGCTGCACTGCATCGTGGCGCAGGAAAACGTGGCTGCATCTGTGAAGATCGATGGAGACAAAAGGACGTCTCTTGGTGTCGTGGTTGGTGGCTGGCGCGGGAGTCAAATCCTTCATTGTGTCCTTTAGTTGAAGGACAAACTCCGCTGCTTTGAAGTCATTTGGAGTTGGAGAAAAGAACTCGCCTGGGAGTCTTAAGGCGGCTCCATAAACCAGTTCGGCTGTTGTGGCGTTAATGGTATCCCGGAAAACGGAACGCATTCCAAGCAGAACGGTGGGCAAAACCTCGGTCCAACGATCGGTCAAATGAGCTTTAAGGGATGCTTTCATTGTCCGATGCCAGTTTTCGATTAGGCCATTGGACATAGGATGGTAAGCTGTCGTGTGTATGTGTTTAACCCCCAGTAGTTGCGTTAAGGAAGAAAATAAGTGGGATTCAAATTGTTTCCCTTGATCTGATGTAATAATCCGAGGGATACCAAAACGGGCTATCCAGTTATCGTAGAACGCTCTGGCTACCGTTTGGGCAGTAATGTCGGAAACGGGTACGGCTTCAACCCAACGCGTATGGCGGTCGATCATCGTCACGCAGTACGTAAAGCCTCTCGAGGGAGGTAGCGGTCCTACTATGTCGATGTGGACGTGATCGAAACGCTTATCGGGTATTTTGATGTCCCCTGGCGGGCTGTTTGTGTGCCTAAATACCTTGGCTCTTTGGCAGGGGACACAAGCGCGTGACCACAAAGCTACATCTTTTTTTATATTGGGCCATATGAATCTGGTTGTTAACAATTTTGTTGTTGCTTTTACTCCTGGATGGGCCAAGTTATGCAGATTGTTGAACGCCGCCTTACGGAATGGTAAGGGGAGATAAGGGCGGACGTTTTGGGTTGAGGTATCGCACCATACGCTTACTTCCGAGTTAGGCAAAACTACGCTTTGGAGTTTCAGGGTAGAGTTTGAATTAATTAGGTCTTTTAACTCTGTATCCGTTGTCTGGGCTTGTGCAATTTCAGAGTAGTCTAACACATTTGGGAGTTCCAAAGCCTCGATTCGGGATAACATATCGGCCGGTATATTGTCCGAGCCCTTAACGTATTTAATGTTAGTACTAAATTGACCTATATAGTCCAAATGCCGTAGTTGCCGTGGTGAGCATTTGTCCGATTTTTGTAGGAATGCGTAGGTGAGAGGACGGTGGTCGGTGAAGATGGTGAATTCGCGCCCTTCTAACATATGCTTGAAATGCCGAATTGCAGCATAGATCGCATAGAGCTCGCGGTCGAACGTTGACCACTTTAGTTGTGCTGGGGAGAGTTTGGCCGAAAAGAACGCTAAAGGCTCAATGCTTTGTTTGTTATGAATTTGGTTCAGGGAAGCGCCTACCGCAGTGTTACTTGCGTCAGTAAATAAGGTAAGGTGGGCGTCTGGGTCAGGGTGTGCGAGAACTGCAGCTTCCGCTAGCCGTTGTTTGCAGTTCTCGAAAGCGTTTTTGGTCTCGTCATTCCACTCAATGTTTTGGTTTTTCTTACCCGTTTTCCCTTTGAGCATCTCGTTGAGAGGGGCTTGTAAGTGTGCGGCGTTTTTTACGTTCCTACGGTAGTAATTTAATAACCCGAGAAAACGTTGAAGATCTTTTATTGTTTTAGGTAACGGACATTTTAGTATGGGTTCGACTCGCTCTGGTTGGGGTTTGATGCCGCTTTTATTTACCAAGTATCCCAAAAATGACAATTCGGGAACTCCTAAAACGCACTTATTTAAATTTATGCGCATGCCATAGTCAGAGAGACGCTTTAAAACACATTCGAGATGTGTTTTGTGTTCTTCTGCTGACCGACTAGCGATAAGGATATCATCCAGGTAGACAAATATGAAGTCGAAACCCTGCAAAACTTCATTGATAAAGCGTTGAAAAGTTTGTGCAGCGTTGGATAAACCAAAAGGGGTGTACAAAAATTCAAAGAGTCCGAATGGAGTTGTTATGGCGGTTTTGGGTATATCCTCAGGGTGCACAGGGATTTGATGGTATGCCCTTACTAAGTCTATCTTTGAGTAAATTACGGTTCCGTGTAATTGACTGGAAAAATCCTGCAAATGAGGCAAAGGATACCTATCAGGAACAGTTATATTATTTAAGGCTCTATAATCACCTGTGGGTCTAAAATCTTTGCCGGAATCTTTAGGGACCATATGAAGGGGGCTTGACCAGTTAGATGTACTAGGCCTACAAATACCATGCTCTACCATGTATTCGAATTCACGTCGAGCTGCTGCTAATTTTACTGGGTGCAATCTGCGAGGGCGTGCGTAAACTGGTTGGCCGCGTGTAATTATACGATGGACAGTATTATGCTTTACTTCCCTTAATTTAGGATAAGGGCGAATAACATCGTTGTATTTCTGCAGAATTTCCCGATAAGCAGCGTTAGATGCAATGAGCGTAACCTGGGGGGTGTTATCTTTAGATGATGTTTTGCCGTTAGTGCTAAGATTGGTTAAGGGGTCCCTGAGACAATGATTTTTTAGATCTATAAGCAAACCGTAGTGGCTCAAAAAATCGGCGCCTATGATAGGTTTACTTATATCCGCTAGTACAAAAGTCCATTGAAATTTTCGGCGTAGACCTAGGCTTAATGTTATGTTTTTTACACCATATGTTTTAATATTCGAGCCTGACGCGGAAAACAACGTTAAATCCGTACTAGATTTTAAGGCTTTGTTATTGGCTGGTAGAACACACACGTCGCTGCCGCTATCTACCAAATAAGTTAAATATGTGGTGGGATCCTGAACAAAAAGGCGGCTTCTGTTATTAGGTTTGAAATCGCATTGCGCCGAAGTATGCGATTTCCCCGCTAGTTTTCATGGTTATATCTAAATTTGCAAGGTAATAAGCATTTCCTAGCCCGTTCCCCGTATTTCCAGTGATACCAGCACAAATCTCTAGGCTTATCAGGGGTTGGGGAGCGAGGGCGACTAAGGGGAATAGGAGCATTCGTTCCGCTCGAGCGCTCACGATTCCTAGATAAGCGTTCTACCTGTTTAGAGATTTCTGCTATTTGAGCGCGCAATTCACCATATTCTGATGGGGGGCTTATGTCCTTGGTTATTTCCTCTACTCCGAGACCTGACGTCTCGTGGATTTTGTCGGCCATGAGTGCTAACTTATCAACGGTCGCGTCGGAGATGGAAAGGATGGCTTGGGTTTGGGTAGGTAAACGTTGTAGCCAGAGCGTTCTCAAATAATCCTCTCCGAGGGTGCCGGCGAGCTGCCTCATCCTTCGGAGCAAGTGGGAGGGTTTGTCATCTCCCAGGACTAACTCCGAAAGAACGGCTTTAATTCTCCGCTGCTCGGAATCCGAGAACTCCGCGATAAGTCTAGTTTTAAGGGTTTGGTATTTATCTGTTTCTGGGGGTGCCAATACTATGTCACTGACGAAATTTAAGATTTCCGAATTAAGTGCCGAAACCACACAGTAATATTGCGTGGTATCTTGCGTGATACCTGCAACTCTAAATTGGGCTTCAATGCTTACAAACCACAAGGCTGGGTGTTTGTCCCAGAATGGAGGTAGTTTTACACTCATTTTATTACTGTTTTCTCCGTTAGGGGAGACGTCGATTGAGTTATTGGGGGTGGTAGCCGCGACGGATTGGTCCGGCAATGACATAGGAAAGGTAATGAAATTAAATTAGCAGCTCAATTGACAAAACGTTGGAATAAAAAGGTCTGCTTACCCGGGTGAAGTTGAGCTCCAGCTAATGGCCACGTGGGGTATCCAAAAAGAAGTCTTGCGAAAAGGTCCTTGGGTCTTGGGTCACCAGTACAGGAGGGGCATTTGCACCTTCTGTTTACTTAAATAATAGACGAAACCGTTTGTATATTTGAATGGTAAAAACTTAACAACATTTATTCTTCTTATTACATCAGTGTTAGGTTAGGCCTAATCAGCATACCGTTTAGCCGAGAGAGAGATAGTCAGTAGTGCGACCACCGGTCGAGGAGTTCGAGTAAGGAGTGAAAGTTGTAGTCTCAGGGCTGGAACTTCCCCTGAGGTGGGAGCGTTGCCAGATCCCGTCGTCACCGGGGTTTGACCTAGCGTGAGGAGCGCGCGGGTGTCACGCTCTCGAAGTACGCCGCACTTCCTTATTTACACAATGAAAGGTAGGTATTTCGATGTTAAATGATAATCACAGGTGAAAATGTGATTTCTCCTAAAAATCATTCGTTGAAGTTTCATAACAGAATCAAACTGTTTTTACTCCTTTTAGTATTTCAAATTGAATACTAATTAGGGGAAAGAAAGATAAGAGTTAGCACAAAATTATTTTGAACTGTAAAATTGAGAATTAAAAAGCCAGATCACATCACATTTTAGAAAATAAATTTATTTTTAGTTTCTACTCATTTTTGGAAAGAGCAAATTAAAGAAATGAAGCAAGACAATGTTATTTTCATTGGAAGAAATAAAGTGATGAAGTAATTTGTAACTTAAACTGTCTAGTAATTAGAGTTTTAATTTCGAAGTTTCTCAAATATAATTAGAACCAGGAGACTTTCTTTTTCAAAGCTTTGTGATATCATTCAGAAGACCTGTTGGTTCATATACATGTATTTATACTAAATCAACAGTTATAAGTGAGGCTAGACTATTCTATAGATTAACGACTAATAGAATAAAGAATGAGGTACTATTTTAAAATTTATTTAACTGAAATGCTATGGGGCAGAGTAGCTTTGGAAGGAGAAGCTTAGCGAAAACATTTTATAATTGTCATAGTTAAAAACAAAGTACATTTCTTTGATTAAATATTTTAAGTCGTTCTTGAAAGGATAAATTAATTTGTTCAGTTAAAGTACCAAAATTAAGTTAAATTCGAGCAAATATAATTTTAGCAAGAACATATAGTTTTTTCCCTTTAATTATGATTTTGTAAAAGTAAAAGCAGTAAAAATTTATGTTTAATCAATTTAATCTTCTTAATCTTTACATACGTTATCTTAACTTTCACAAAATTCCCAATTTTGTAAATGACATTTCTTACGAATTGTAAGAAAGAAACTCAAATTTCTCTGTCCACCTTCAGAGAACAAAATAAATTGCCTCACGTATTTTATAACTTGCCTAAGTAAGGTATAAGAAAATTGGAGTTACACAGGTACTAAAGGCATATGTTGCAGTAACCACAAATATTCTACATACGTTTATTTATTATTTCTACATTAGGGGAAAGGAGGGTAAAAGTACGCATCAAAATTATTTTGGGCTATAGAATCGAAAATTTAAAAGCTAGAGCCTTAAAAATTTACTGAACTTAAATTTATTGACTCACAAATCAACCTTCAAAAAAGAAAAATTTCTTAGCTTTTAACAAAAATATGATAAAAATGACAAGGAAAATAAAAAAAAAATTGAATGCGTACTTTTACCCGACGTGGCGTGTATCCCATCGTGGCGTGTGTTCCCAGAAAACGTGGCAGATATCGCAAGAAAAAGAAAAGAATGCACTGTTGCTCCAGGATTTTACATGAGCTAGTTTTCAGCTTAAGAGGGATTATAAGCTTTCAAAGTTTTAATTAAGGACTTATTTATCAATTGTAGCACATAATTTGCATGAGTAAAATGAATTATATTATCCTCGCTACAAAAATTTCAATTATCTTGTCTGTGCGTACTCTTAGACGCCAAAGTTGTTCTTGAATCAACCCTAAAATTCATTTTAGTTAAATTTTAATGATGCCAAGTTGTTTAGAAGGAAGTATACCTCACAGTGGTATTCATTTTGAAAGCAATCCTTTGTTTTTAATTACAAAATTTTCAAGATTCCTTCACAAAAAAATTAGATGCTAACTAAAAGAAACCATATTTAACGTACATAAATACAGAATATATGAAATTAATAATGAGACAGTCTTTTAGGATAGCTTATGATACATGTTTCCATGTGATCATACTTGCTCTCCCTGATACTGTTGCCAACAGTGGAAAAACGCTGCGTGTTTTTACCCTCCTTTCCCCTATATTTAGCTTCAAAACTCGTGGTTTCTTTGTATGTTTTTTTCTGATAGTTCTAAATTGGTAATTACTTTCCAAATGAAAATTGAATCTTACAAAAATTATTATAGCTCAGAAAAATTCATCTAAGTAGGAAAGGCAAAATCTATTTTACAGTCCTTTTAAAATCGGTACACTACTAACATACTTCACACATAAAGTTGAACTTCAACTTCTGATGGACTGTATAGCTAAACTTCATTTGATAGTAAAAGCTTATGAGGAAGTTGATCTTTATAAGGTCAGACAGAATCTTTCAACTTCAATAAGTGAGCCTAATGGATAACTTCGGGGGAACAAGGAACACATTATAATCCCGAACACTTTAGTTCTCTCAAATATTAATTTTACTCCTGGATATCCATCATTTTATTGTTCCTATTCTAAGGAGAATTTAAATTTATTTACGTAGACCAGATAGTTACAGCATGAAGAGGGGGAGTTAAGATTTACCTGACTTGTAATATAACTCACACTATTCAAAGCTTTCTAAATATTATTAATGAAAGAAGCATTGAACATACATAATACACGAATATAGAGAAGAAAATATTCATGTAAAGAATAAAATAGTAGACTGTTTTGATGTCAAACAATTTAGACCATCAAACAAATAGTCTACAATAAACAAAACTTAATTTTCTACTTATTAAAATTGTTATTAGAGTTCATTTATTTTATTTTTCCCAAAAAATGTTCCAAAATGAAACAATATTTTCTCTCCTAAAAGGGATTTTTCTAGCAATTGCACGATTGACATTCATATCAAGAATATGCTTCTCATAAAATTGTATCACCGTGTCATATCTATTGATAGATTTTGATGATGATTTGATAGGATCATGTGTTTTCTAATATGCTATTGATGTTTTTCATCGATAAAAAATAAGACATCATATCATACAATTTTTTCACATTATATTTTGTCTTCTTTTTAATTTTAAAAAGACTATTTAATCCTTTTAAATTGACGAAAGCACTATGAAAATTCCGTATCAGCGCTCAGTCAACATAAATCTCCTGAATATTTAATAAAAGTTCACTTCTCCCTCTAACTAAGCTTCTAGTAATTTCTTTCTACTCCGAATCATAGCTCTGCACACGATCGATCAAATAAATAAGAATATTCAGAACAAGTTCCGTAATATTTGCGTGTGATTAATTTCTCTGATGACAGAGGCTGTCCGTGAGTTCCATCCGAAATCTATTGTCACTTCCCTAAATTACAGAAAACAGATGCGATGCTAAGCCTAACTGGAAGTGACACCGGTCATTAGTACTTCGGATATGCGATGTTGGAGGCTCCGAGAATTATGAGGCAAGATTAGATGCTCATAGTTGGCAACAGCTGATATCCGTGCTATGATATCACATCAAGATTGGAATTCCATTCATCGTTTGAGAGATTTATTCAATGACTATCATAAAGAGGAAGCAAAACTTCCTTATCCATTCGTTTAACGTTATTCTCTTCTATAATATAAATGCTTCCTGAGCAAGTGGATAGGCATAGAATTTTTTTCTGTAGCACTGAAATTCGAAATTTCTTTTCTTGAAACGGACGGTCAAAAAGATCCTTCTTCAGATCTCGTTTATTCACCAAATTTTAAGATGATTCAGGCTATGCAAGTTTTGGAAATGGTGACTCGTTTTTCAAGACTTCAAAGGACTTAAGATTTCTGTCAATAACGATATAGGCATCAAATAGAAAACATAAATACAGGTGTTCTGGTACTTAATTTTTTCTAACGCTTGCTTTAGTTTTGATTCTTGATTTAAAAATATTTTTTTCACGCAGAAAAAGTGTCATTTTAACAAAAAAAGCGGGATTGACAAATAAAAATTTAAATTTTAACTTAATGTATTTACTTTGTAACTCCTTTTAACTTTGAATGGAATTTTATTTGAATGAATTTTCTTTTAAAATTAAACTTTTTAACTCTGTTTAGCAAAATCTCTCTCACGAGCAGTTAATTTAACAGACAAATTGACAACAAATTGTGAATGATTTAAATTTGATTACTTTTAAAGGTTTATTCGTGTAATGAATTAGTGGCGTTTCTAATCACAACGTTTTGTACAAGGTTATAATATAAAAACATAGAGAAAAGGAGGGTAAGGAAACGTACAAAAATAATTTAGGGTTATAAAATTGAAAATTCAAAATCCAGAGCTTAAAACATTTTCTGAACATTAGTAATAAAATATTTTCTGAGTACTCTCACCTACTGACACGTCGGGTGAGTTTACGAATCTCAAAAATGTAGTAGAATACGGAAATAAATTATCCATTTCCTTCGTAATCGGAAGATCCCTCCCTCATAACACCTCTTCATGTATTTAATCTACAGTCAATTTACGTTTGTTGAAAACTCCATAAAAATCACACCGTGTTTTTCTAGATCTTAAATTAGACATTTTTCAGCTTTATATAATCGGCTCTCAAATTGGGAAATAAACAGTTATTCAACACCTGTGAAACATAACTCTCCTTTGGTGAAAAGTAAGATGAGTTAGTTATATGATTCTTTCAGCAAAATTCTCAACTGTTATGTCTATGCCTCTTAGCCATAGATGTAATAATTCTTTAAATCGCCCATGAATTCTCTAAACAAACTGCCGTTAAATTCTAACGTTGCCGCATTGTTCAGAAGGAAGGATACCTCAAAATGATATTTACTTTGAAAGCAATCATTAGTTTTTATTTATAAAAATTAAGATTCACAGAAAAATAAGGTGCACTCGGCAGACATTTTGTATAAAATTGCTTCTTTGGGCCTTACGAGTAAACAGTTACTTGTACTTACAAGTTACAAATGCCACATACAAGTAAACAGAATTTGTTCAATACTATAACCTGTTTCTATGGTACTTTTGAGTTAGAGAGAAAGAAAATATAATTTTAGGATCACCAAAACCTTAGTGTGTCCGAGTTTCTGATCATTTATACAGAATTATTTTTTTCACAACCATTTTGGAAATTTACCTTTTGTGATTTTGTTCATTAAAAGTACATAAATTTAAATAAATTATTACATATTAAAACTGAAGTGTGTCACTTTTTTGCTATTAATTTTAGAGTAATTTTAAACTTTTATGCAGTGGCCCTAATTACAAATTGTACCAAGGGCCATTTCCAGATTTAAAAAAAAAAACTTCTATTTCGTTTAATATCCTTATTAGTGTATTTTGAAAAATCAAAAAGGTAATTAGTATGCTGATGTGTGCATAATCCCTTTCACAGCATAAAAGATTTTGTTATTGAAGATTGAAAAAAGGCAGCCCTTAGGTACACGAATATCCCCTACATGTGTGTTAAACAAAATTAATTTCCTATATCCTCAAAGTAATTTCATGGTCGAGAATCTCAATAAATTAGCTGCAATAAAATAATTCTTACGAGCATATTCTAATTTAATTTTTATGAAGACATGGAGTAATATGAGTAATCAGCTACACAAAGAGTTGAAGATAAAATAACGTCTTTAAAGCCATAAAGCCACATATTTCTTGAGTAAAGAAAGGGCTTTATGAGTTTTCGAGTATGGTGTCGAAACTTGTTCCATATGGTTAAGCTTATTCAACCTAATAAAAGTAATTAACTTCCAAAGGTTTCGCGGAGTAAAAGAGGAAACTAATGAAATGTGATCCTAAAATGTAAAGATACAAAAATAGCAATAGTCTAAAGAGGGTAGTATAATTAATTGCTAAAGAAGCATTATATTATTTTAGTGCATTCAAAGGAAGTTTAATTGATTTGTAAGGAAGAACCTCATACACTTATGTAAAATTTTAGCGTTATTCATAAGAAAGTAAACGTAAAAAGAAATTAAATCTCCTAAAATTGAAGAATAAACCCAATTTAAGAAATGGAATAATTCTTCCATTATTAGAAGTGCATTTATAAAATATCTATGGTAATACTTCATAGTTAAGATATATATCTTAGAGGATTATGGAGAAATATTTGAATATATAGTATTAGAATATATCGAAGGAAAATAATAGTAACTAAAGAGACAGTATAATGATCATTAGGCAGTAAGTAAAGGATAAGCAAGGGTGATTAGTCTATTCCTCATTTGAGGAAATGTCTTCTCATACGTTTGAGGACGTTGAGGATTGAAGTATCCTCATTAATGGATTTACTACAATAAAATTATTAATATATACTAATTATCTAGAATTGAACCCAGTAAAGATGCTTTGGAAAATCCTGCATTAAAAACAACATTGCAATTTATCAAATTAGTTAGATAAACCAAACTATAATGAAGAAAGAAGATCAGAAACAAATGAAAGTATTTCAAAATTTTGGAAGTACTATATTTAAATATTTTAAAACTACAGCACAGCAGTTTAAAAATATTTTAAATTTTGTGTTTAGAATAAAATAAAATAAATATAAAAACATTAAATTTCGCCATTTCAGGCATTGATGAAACTAATTTCTTTCTTTGAATCGATTTGAGTCCTGAAAGGTTTGATAGGAGAAAAAAAGACGGAACATTTAAATCCACTAATTTCTCGTCAGAAATGGATCATTTGCATAGCAAAGAGCGGAATTTTCTTCACATATATTCAGTGGATGGGGATGAATTATACGTGTATGTGTAATGTGAATAATTGTTATTAATGTTTATTCGACATTTTAAAAAATTGTAACTTCATTTAAAACAAAATGGCATATTAGCTTTATAACTTTGGTGTGACAATTGTTATTCCTAGGATTTTTTTGGAGGAGTAAAAATACTCCTTGACGTTTTTAGGAGGAGTGAAATTCAATTATGAGGAGTGAAATACGGAAATGGAGGAGTGAAATGAAGTTAAGCCTTGGATCCTTTGAAATAATGATTTATCTTGAGTAGGAAACTTTAGCGAATTAACTCCATTTAGTAATGAATTCTTTTAGGGGGCCTGGGGGTACCCCCAGAAAGTTTTTGGAAATACGCCTCTTGAAAACTGAAATTGACTCATTTTTGGCGACCATCAGGGTGAACAAATTAATTTCCAAAATATTCAAACTTATATTCCTCTGTACCCAATATGAAAATTTCTGGGTCCCGGGCCCCCTTTGGACCCGGGCCCTGGGGGATTGTACCCCCTCCCCCCCTTCTCCTCACGCCTGGTGAAATACCCTCTCAGAGGAGTTAAAAATATCTCTGGGCGTGACTTAAAGAATGATAATTGTTTATCATGGAATATCTTAAACGCGGCTTTTTAAAAAATAACATCGAACATAAAGCTGTCTGATTTTGTGCCTGGTAGAAGTTATTAAAATTTTATTTCATGCGCTGTTAGCATGCATAAATAAATGTTTAATAAGTTTTCATAGTTTAAAAAGTCAAACATAGTGTTTAGAAATTAGTTTTTCATAGAAAAAATTAAAATTAACACAAATAAATGTTTTAACTGCAAGGAAAGTGTTATACAGTTTTTGACTCCAAATAACCTGTTTCATACATGATTGAAGAGTTAGATAAAATCAATGGACTTTTAACAAAGTTTGAAGATTTTCTAATAAATAGGAATATTAACTATAAATCATTATTAAATAATTAATACAGAAGATCAGATTAATACATGCATACAATATTAGATCAAAATGAAGTAAACTTTTAATAAAAATCAAGTATAAAACTTTTTAAATACTACTATAATACAAATATAATTACTTGTTTATTTCAGGTATAATTTCTTGTAGGATATTGTACATCTGAAAGGGTAACCAGCACAAACAAAAAAGAAGCACCACTATAAACAGCATTTTTATCACCTGAAAAGAAACATAATTAATCAATGAATATGGAAGGTGTTTCATTCTACATTGCTTCTGAACTAATATTAAGAAATTCCTTTAAATATTTTAATTCCTTAATAACATTTAATAGGTTTAAAAAAAGAGAGGATATAAGTAAATTAACAGCTTGTTTTATTTACATAAAGTTCTTGAAAAAAAAACCTTTTTTACTTTGGATAGCATAAAGCTTTTCACTTCAACACACATACTACACACAACACACACATTATCCATCACTATAGTATACCCATATAAAAATATAATCTATCTGTTATATTTTCCCCCTGGTTATCATTACGTCTATCGAAAACAACTTCTCCGTAAATCATGTAACAGTATTTTCCAGCAGTGGATATTCCCATTAAGAGATTAAAATCTTGCTCATGAAAACACAGAAAATACTCACGGCTTTTTGCAAATATACCATGACATTTGAAATAAATCTTGGATATCTCTGATATTTCCTATGAATAACTAATTCTAATGATTGTAATTGAATCACACTAGTGAAAAGTTATTTCAAATTTTAATCTTTTAAACTATTTGAAGAATGTTACATCACATCATTAATCAACAAATAACTCAATATTAATACGAGTACTTATATTTAAAATGGGAGATTTTTAAAACATCTTATGGCATTTAAAATAAAACAGAAGAGAAAACCACAATTTAAATTACCATATATATTGTAGATATTATAAATTAACTTATCACATAATGTTATTCTTCAAAATTACATCTTAAAACTGTAGAGTGAGATGGAAGAAAATTATACGTATGGGAAAAGCACTTGTTTTATCTTTTGAAATTTAAATATTTAGTTCATTTTTTTATACATTTCTTGAGATGATAATAAATGTTTTAATAGTAATTTTAGAACTTAGCAAACAATTGAATAAACTCTTGTTCTTGTTAGTTTTCTTGGATGAGTTTTTAATGATAGCTTTTTTCAGCAGCCCAAAATTCAAAAACATTTCATCGGTCAAATCTTCGTTCGCAAGAGACTTTTAGCTTCCCCAATCTTCTTTTAGTGCAACCAAAACCCTCTTACTATTTCGCTAAATTGGCTAAATTTAACAAAGTGCAGCTTCATAGAGTATTTATCCGACATCATTTTATAGGATGACAAAGTTTATTTTTATATTTTATTTTCATACAATCTTTTAGAGATAAGAAAAAAACTCTATGGTTAAACCTGTCTTCATATGACGGAAATTTATATCAAGGAATAGTTAGTTTTATTTAAATTGACTTAAACGAACAGAAGGGATCGATGACATTTTTCTTCTCAAGAACTTGACTTTGAGATTCATTTATTTTTCGAAAAAGGATGTGATTATACGGGTAAAGAACTTGAAGGATTAGATCAGCTCACAAAATGAATTGATCGTAAAAAAAAAAAACGCGAATTTTCATATGTTATGGAAAAAAGCCGTTGCATTGAAATAAGAGGCTTGAAGTTATTGAAATAAGAGGCTTGAAGTTATTCAAAGGAGAAATTGAGAAAGGAAATCGATTTTAAGGATAGTATTTCCAGTTGAATGATATTAGAAATTCATGCTTGGCAAAAATAATTTAATGATAGGGTATAAGAATTTTGACTGTTTAAATTAATCGAAGTTTTTATAAGTAGCTCTTTCGGATGTTTGTTTGGTACATCTATAATTAAATTACGCATTTTTGTCTACATTTTAAGGTAGGGGAAGGTGGTGTACGTATCTCGGACCTTTTCTTACTTTTTACCCTGTAAATTTATATTTATTGAAAATAAATTAATGAAACAATTTCCCCTCGATACTTTAGCCTTTCATACACAACATACCTATATTTTTTTTTTTCGGAATTTTAATTGAAGTATTTCAATACGTAATTAATGAAAGAAAAAGAACCGAAAATAGGTCCAAGTGGTCCAAGGTACAACACCGGTATTGTACCTTGGACCTATGTCAAAAAAACATTAGCTTAGAACTTTGGCCACCTATAATTTCAAAATTATAAAAATATATATTTAAAACTTAAATTCACACTTTGAAAACCGTTTATATTACAGTTGAACATGTTAAAAATAATATAAACCACCGATTTTGTTAAATTTGTTTTTGTTAACAACTTTTATTTACTTTAAATGGGAAAAACCCTCCATTTGGGCCAAAGTTACCCCATTTTACGGTAAGTAAAATAAAAAAAAATAAGCAAGAGTCAAATTTGAACAACTTAAGAATTATATATTACCTACTAAAAAAGAAAAACAATATTCTGAAATTATACCTCGCTTTTCAAGTTATGTGAGAAATAAAGTTCCAAATTAAAAAAAAAACTGTCTTAAATGTTATATTTAAATGTAACACTTAATATTTTCAGTTAAATCCTTTGTTTATCTGCATAAATTTATTTGATTACTGAAATAAAAGGGAACCTCATAAAAAGTCCGGGCAGTTATTTGAAATTAAGATGAACTAACTATCATACAAAAAACAAAGTTCGTATAATCATATAAACCAATCAAACGTTATGTAGCCTAAATGCTCTTACCGATCATAACATTAAAAACCTAGTTTTTAGCATCCTATGCAGACTGATAAAAAAAATCCAAATTGCGACTTATCATACCCGCAAAAGGCCCTCTAACTATGAAGGTAAGAAAGCGTGATATCTCTCGTCTATTGCTCCGGGAGGAAAACGGGAAAATTAATGGTGGCTCTCTCGGGATCGGGAGATGTCTCTCCTTTAAGATGCTGCCTCTTTTTCCGCTCTTTATCGCCTCTTTAGATGCAAGGCTCGTGAAATGCATTCGAGTTGGTACGACGCCTTAGAGGAGAAAAAATAATTGCCTTAAAAAAAGGAGTTTAAGGTGTGAGGAGAGGAATTTTCGGGTGTAGTTAAGAATGCGAGCGATTTTTTTCCTCAAAGAAGTAAACGTTTCTGGGGGAGTTAAGTAGGTCAAGGGTTTTTGATTTCGATAAACAAAGGGGATCAAAAGCGCATTAAGTACAAAAAGAGAATTTTTTTCTAAAAAAATTTTTAAAGTCATACGATCCAGGCAGGATTCTACGTCTAGTTAGATGTTCTGGGTGGTCATAAGGATCTATATAAAGATTCCGGCGCTCTTAAAGGCCCATCCCACTCAACGTGATTTAAAACAATAGAACTCTGACGGTTACGGTCAAAGTGAGAAAGTATTGAAATTTTTGAAGGGCAATTTTTTCAACTTAAACTAAGCGGTATATTTTAAAGTTGAAAACTTCCTTTGTGCAAAAGCAAAGAAGAACCTCGTGCAAAGAGAGAATAAAAGGGCAAAGATGAATCAAAACATGTTTTTAGATTTTTAACGTTTCCACGGTAACCAATTTGGTGCAGGAGATTGTAACTACAATATGTACAACAATATAGTACCTTCTACAATATCTTTATATTGTAGAAGTAATATATTTAAGGTTAAGAATGAAGCTACATATATGTAGTCATGAGAATGCCCAAATAGGGTTCTTTTTATAACAACATGTTTTTCTTCTTCTATAGTCAAGATACAAAGGTTTGACTAATGTAAGCAGGAAAAATCTGAACAAAAGAAGCTATAAAATAAATTTTAAGGTTTCAAATAACTTTATTATTAAAACTAAACATCTTGATAAAAAATAAAAATACATACTGCTTAAGGCAGGATAGTTATCAAAGCAGCTCACTATTATCTTTTTAAAGCATCCCTATTATTACAATCTTATGTTATTTTGATTCTTTTTATGTTTCCTAATAGCAAGTAAAAATGCAAGTATAAAACAGAAAAATACAAGAATTACAGTAAAAACTACAGGAAAATGAGTTAAACAATATTCTGCATCTCCGACGAAAGAAGTGATAGAAGACACCCTCTGCCTCAAGTTATTTAAAAGAAGCACAAAATAGAGTGCTTTAGAAATTTAACCACGTTTTTCCGTACGATTGGAAATTATGGATTGTGATTTTATCTGAACAATATTACTTTCACGAAAGGAAATTTATTGCCGAACTCCGTTTATAGTCCCTAAAGGAAAATATTTCTTGAGCTCTTTAAAATATGGCAGCTTTTACGAAATTTCTCAAGAATAAAAATTACTTTTTCCCCCAGAGTAAAGTAAATAAAAGCTTAACAATTGAGTTTAGGACATATTTAGTATAAATGATTTGAATAGTTTTATATTTCAAAAAGGTAGAGAAACAAAATATTCTAAAAGAGATGATGGGAAAAAGTGATACCTCAAACTAAACAATGCCACTGATTCCTCAAGTAGTAAAGCTCAAATTTATGAAACCACTTAATTTTGAGAAGATACTTTTTTGAAGAGAACAAAACAAGGTTATTCTTAATTGTGAAATTTAGATGTGACTAATTGACATTAAAACTGTTTTGAAAGAGAAATTCTTCAAAAAGTAGGTATTTGATTTCATTTCATCTACCTCTTTGAATACCTACTACCTCTTTCTTTCATCGATCCCCGGGGGCCAGCATCGACCGCATTGGGAAATTTGCTCTATACGTAAGCGTAGCACAACTCATACTAAATATGTCAAGTTTACGTAACTGCAAATAGAAGTAAACAAAAATTGTCCATACCCATACAAGATAATAATTGAAAGAATCTTGAACTGTTGTGGGGCTTGGATATACGTAAAAGTATCCATCCTGTTACTGCTGATTTAAACCAAGATTTTCCTACTTTTTTTTATTGAGTCTCATTATACACCGATATAGGATAAATAGGCCCCCATTTCAACTGATTACGTAAATTTTGATAATAATCTCGAAATTTTCAAAGAGTTTGAATCAAACTTTCAAATGAAGTACAAGTTCTATGAAGGAAATTCCTCGATCAGTTTGCATTTAATCAACAATATGAAATGAATTTTACAACAGTAACCCAGTTCTTTCACTTGCCCATGGATAGAGCAATTAATTTATTTAAAACACAAAACATTCTTTGAAATGTTAAAAAAAGGTCAAAAGCATTTCCAGCCGCCCCCAGTTCTTTCAGCATTCGAATCTTTGACAATTTGCATTTTTGAAGCAGTTCTGTGTTGAGATCGTAAAAGTTTTAGATACAAAAGTGAGTACTGTACTGACAAAATGAACATTAACTGGAGAAACTGAAACCGGTGCAAATCTCTTATGTTTTCGTTTTATTTGGAGTGCTTTATGACAATTTATTTTGGAAACGAGTTCTTCTCCTCCACTTCCTCTTAACAGGGCTCTTAAAAACACTTCATGAGGGAATTTTAGAATGCACCTCATTCCAAATTTCTAAAACTGCATACCTAAAATTTATCTCATAATGATATAAATCCTCAGGTAACGATGTTAATTCTGAGGGTTCTGAGTTAATGGTTTTCATACTTCAGGGGGCCTAAATTAATCATGCTTCGCATCCACCTTTCAAAATTCTTCCACTCACCCGTCTCGTGTAAATCCATAGATGGTGGCCATTAGTCACCACTATAAGATTATATCCAACTAAAACTGACAAGGAAAATCTAATTTGGTTTTGTGCGAAGTCTTTTGAATTTTGACTCAACTATGATGGACCAGAAGTCAGATAGAATGAAATAGTTAAGTTCATCTTTTGGTATAAAGAAGTTATAGTATATTTTTTAATGTAGATACCAGGAATTCATAACTATGATTTCCATATTTTGATAAAGCGTACTAAACTTCAACTTTAATTTTCGAACATAAAGTTATTTCTCGGGAGGTATTTTCTATCCTGGAAAACAATTTAACAGTTATGGTAAATAATCATAAAAAGTATTTAATAAACTGAAATCATCATTAGTTGAATTTTTATCCTGCTCATTGAATGGTAGTTAAACACACTACATTGATCCTAAAGAAATTTAAAAAACTTATAAGTATTTGTACATAAAATATCAATATAGTATTCATATTAATATTTTTTTAAAAGTTTTATTTTCCATATACGTATTTACTGTTCTGAAACTGCTATTACCCATTTAATTCGTTGTTCTGATAAAAAAAAATAAAGATTAGTACATTTATTTATTAAAGTGTTTGGGATATCCAATATTCCACATCACAATTACGATATTTGAACTGTGTAGTACTCAAATGCTGAGATACCTAACTCGCTACCTCAAATTATTCTTTTCTTAAGTTAACATTTGGTTTAAAACTCTAATTCAAAACATTAATTTTTGGTAAAAAAGGGGGTTGTTAAAATATAAATATAAAACTTTGAAACTGAGAATTTAACCTTAAACTTAGTAAAGGGAACAGCAAAATGTGAAACAAAAAATTTAAAAAAAATGCATTCAACAAAAAAAATTATTTTCATACTAACATAAAAGCACACTATTTTTAATAGATAAACCTGCAGGCAAAACTTTCACATTATGCCAATATGAATAAAATTTCAGAAAGTCATTCAAGCTTTGCTATAGAAGAGGGGATGAAACAAAAACGATAAATCGATACCCCTCTTTTGACAGATTATAAGAGGAAAGTGTCCGGAAAAAACAAGCTAATGATTTTTTGAAAAGCTGAGCCTTCTCAGGACTACTCCAAGTTGAATGGTTTCCCACTTCAACCGAATCGTAAGTAGCCCAGAAACTTTTTCTTAACGACAAAATAATTACGAGAAGGGTTCGATGTTCTTTTCAGACGTGCGAATCTTCGAATAATTTGCATCAATTACCTCAAATTGGGTGGAAAAAAGACTTTGAAGGGATTAAACCTACAAGAAACTAATGGTTATGTAAAATATAAATTCTGAGGAAGAGTGATTTAGTTTACTTTGATTTAATACTTAATCTTAGCTAAATTTAAGGTCCTTAATGCAAATATGTGTTTGTAATGTTAGGATTTTTTAAAAATCAAGTCAAGTTTTTGTGTTGTTAAGAGATTCCATCCTTATTTCTATTATTTTTTAAATTTTCGTTTCACACGCTGTGTAGAAATGAGGGGAAATATTAAAAAAGAATGGTATTATTTATAATTATTACTTTAGTTTACACAAAGGATAACCATCAAATTTGAAGAAACAAACTATGGGGCAGTTCAAGAAAAATGTTATGTTCATGTGCAGTTTTTTAAAGTTCTGCTTCGTAACATTCTTGGAAGTAAGCCAGCATAACTTCATTCAACATTCCCCTTTTTTTTTGTTTAAAATAGTTCACTTTATCCAGCACAAGTTTCACTTAGATTTTTCTGGGATCACTATAAAATGCATTTTACAGAAAACTAATTTTCCTGTTGCAACTAAACCTTTTCTCAGCCCCTCTACAGTTTTTTTATTGGATACTTCCTGAGTTAAAAGGATTTTTTGTTTTATTCAAGAAACTAATTGAGATGTCTTTAAATGAAAGTCGAGTATTTTTCAAGTATTTCGAAAGTCATTTCCATAGAAAGTCAAAATAAAAAATATCTTATTGGGAAACCAAGTAAAGAATTAGTAAAACTTGTAAAATAACTTGTACCAATTTTTAATAGGTTATCCTTTTGTATTTTCTTACTTTAAATTGAAGCTTTAGAGCTTACATTTTTATTTAACTTGTGTAAAAGAAATATTTTCTTTGTAAGAAGCTAAGTAGAAATATTAAGAGGTTGTTTATCCAAAAGATAGTGGTTTTAAAATTAAATTAATTAATTGTTATCTTTCTAGAAATTCCAGAAAGTCTCCGACAAAAAAAATATCTCAGCGTTTCTTTTTTATTTTAATGTTTTTTCAAGTTCTTGAAGTACCTATTGATTAAAATTATTATTACCTTAAGAGTATGAATGATATTGGAGAATACGACTTTATTTTGATTATATTCAATGCTTAGTATGGCATACATTTTTCAGAAAGCTAAAAACTAAATCAATGTCGTTTAGATTTAATTATAATTAAAGCTAAACGAAGTAAAGCAACGATTAAAGTTTTAAAAAAGTCATTATTTTTTGCCCCTTTTCTATAGAACTAATTTTTTCTCCAATGATATTGTTAAGTATTAAGTTTGTACTTGTAGTTGTAGAAAGATTTATGTGTTAATTAAAATAAATGAAGTCCATTATATTTTCCTTGGATTTTGCCTTCCAGCTATTATTTTATACTAAATTGCTATAAATATTGCTATTGTAAAATTGCTATTTATACTATTGCAAATAAAAAGCTAAAGAGAACACCAAAATAATTTGAGTAATCCAAAACTTTGAATTAATTAAATAACATTGAACTCGTAGTACATAGGATCAATATTAACCTTCAAATTAAAAGTTTTGGGTCATCCAAGTTGCTGTATTTTTGTTTTAATTTGCATTCAAAAGACCCCAAGAATAGACCTATAGTCCAAGAGCCAAAGCCAAGTATTCGAAGAAACTCATAGTATTCTATGTTTCAAATAATTCCTCAGTTGTAACATAATGTTTAATATATTTTAAAATAAATTGAAACTAGATTATTAAAGTTAATAATAAAGCTATTTTCAGCATTTGGATGAATGCAGATAAAATAAATCCTAATCTAGGATGGATATTTTTCTTTCGTGAAAGCCAACCTTTTCGAATAATAATAAGCTGTTAACAGAAACCTCTTAGTAGTTCTAAAGAGTTTTATTGTACTTCAAAAGGAGAAAAATGTTTCAATTTTTACATTTGCATATCATTAACAAGATTTTTTAGAGAGCGTTAATGTTGTAACTTTATCCCTCAGTGATAATAATACGTGCATATAAAGCTACAATAATAGAAGAGGGAGAGTCATTAAAGTTAGAATGAATTTCTTTAAGCTTTATTAAGGAGAACTGAGTTTTACATGCAATTAATAATAAGTTTTATGGGACTGAGAGTAGAAAATAAACTAAACACTAAAATAAGATAATAAAAGATATTTCAGTGGCTTTCGTTTTCTTAATTATACTGCGCAATTGAATTAGATTTCATGAAATAACAGCAGATTTTCCCCCAGAAATAATTGAGTATGTTAATTACAATTATGATGAACAAGTGAATAACATTTACCTTTCAAATTGAATCGAGTGCAATGAAAATTTTTTAATTAAAATGTATGTTCATCTCTGATTCTAAGTAGTTAAATATCTCATGAAACTGAACGGAAGTCTGGTTCAAAAGAAAAATTGATAAAAACAATTCCAATAGCTAAAGAGGTAATGAAAAATTGTTTTAATGATCTTGATCATAAATGTTGCTAATTAAAAATTTATATGATTTTATACTTGCAAATGTGAAGTTTTAACTTTCAAACCACGTTTTCCTGTGGCAAAACTTTTGTTTTTGGGTAGTGACTTCATAAAGTAGCTATAAAGTTCAATTTGTAAAAGGGAATTTTATTTTATAACCTTGAAAATGTATGATTTGTTTGATAAACCAAATTAGCTAAAAATGAACAAATCCCAATTTCAGTTTTCAGTACTTCTCTCATTTTTGGTAAAAAATTTTTTTAAAAAAAAACTTCCTAGTCTTCAAAGTTTAGCAGCCCAAAGGGCCACATTTATTACTCCACTAAGTCCCGTGGGACACATCTGATTAAACTTTCAAATCTCAAGGGCCAAAACAGCTCATCCATCATACGAATAGTTTAGTAATGCAACACTTATTTAAAATCGTTATGTCCTATGTTTTATTTCTTCAATATTATCATGGGGGATTAGATTTCTACCATCTACCATTTATTTAATTTACAGTATTCATATAAACTAATATATCCTCGTTATTTCTCACTTTAGAAGCAGCTGAACCATAAGAGACTCTTGATTTAAATTGCAAATTTCATGCAGTTTTTTCAATATCCTATAAATTCTTTTCTCCAGTATAAGTTTTGTAAGGTCGTCGGTCTTAATATTTCTGAATTTTCATGATACTATTTGACTATTCGTAGCATGAAATAAACCATCTCAATATTTTTATGAATAGTTTACACTTTATTATTATTCTCTCGAAATTCATCTAATTTTTTAAAATGGAACTTTTATCACTGTCTTTAAGAATTCAATCCACTTATTTAGTTACGGTAGATTCCTATTAGCTTTTTTTACCAAATAAAAACCCAGCCATGCCCTTAATATATTTTTTGCCATCCTAACTACATAGAGAGCAATAAAGGATAATAACTTCATGTCTAGCCAACAGATGAATAAGCGTTCATTTATAAGATGCGATTCCGACAAATCTTTTTTTCTTAACTCTCAATAAAAGTAGCATAGTAAACAGAAAAAAATAACTAAATAGTAACTATTTCATTGAAAATATTTCTCTTCACATGTTTTCTTATTTGAATTACTTCCAATTGAATTATAAATCAGAACAAGAAGAAGGGTTTTTAGAGCAGCATTGATAAATAGAATCTGAAATTTCTTCCTTTAGATATTTAGAACAAAATTCAAAACACTATTAGTAGTTAACCAGCTTTTATTACAGGTATCTTATTGTATTGACAAAATAGGGTTTTGGGGATACTCTTTTCCTTAAGTGATTGTAATAAATAACAGGAACTCAATTTCTAATGCCACTACATTTCTAAATACTAAACACCAAACCATTCTTTAACACAAACCGAAAAGCAAAAGCTTACATTAATCTTGGCCTGAGAGGATTCGAGAGGAATTTTGTTTATAGGGATAATTTCAGAGCACTTTACGAGAAATATTATTTGAATAAATGAAAGCAAAATTTTATCTCCCTATATGTTAATTGAAATACAGAAAATAAAAGGCTAGTCACAGATGCAATCTTAGAGTAATAATCACTAAGAACAACTATATAGAGCTTTTGAACCCCGTGGCATTTCCATGTGACAGGATTAAGCAAGACT
This sequence comes from Tetragnatha montana, assembly GCA_963680715.1. Taxonomy (NCBI): domain Eukaryota; kingdom Metazoa; phylum Arthropoda; class Arachnida; order Araneae; family Tetragnathidae; genus Tetragnatha; species Tetragnatha montana. The sequence goes on from OY796681.1 coordinate 18,889,157, forward strand.
TGGCAAAAAGTATTGAGATTAGGGAATTTAAGATCTTTATTCATCATATCCTTAATTTTAGATACATTACTCCAATATTTGCAAATGTCTTGATCACAGAGTATAGACGATAAGCTCTGTTCTCTGTGGTCTTAATCATGCGCTTGATCAAATTTCTCAAAAGCATACATGCACCATTCATTACTCCGCAGTCCAGGATTTAAGCACTGCACGTCTTTTTGGAAATGGGTTGATTTTTTATTTGCAAATATTCAATGGTTTCCATACAAACACTCCAACCAAATTCGAAGCACATAATACTAATCTCATATTATTTCAAATTTTACTACTCAATACTTGGAATCTCTGCAATCATAATTTTTAATAGTACCATTATTTAATTCGTTTTTTTTTTATTTTATCATGTGGAAAGCGCCTACTAAAAGAGTATAGTTTCTGCACAGTATGTTCATCTGTCATTGTCATATCCTGCTTCATAAACTTTAATAACATTATTCTTTACTACCTTGTGTAACTTAAAATACATTTGAACTAAGGGGTCTTTTTTCTGTAACAATATAGAATATAAGGCACAAAACAGGAAGCAAAAAAGTAAACACAAAAGAGCATTCGGATCTTTCAGAAATTCAGCAATTTTGTGATATTATTTCAAAGCTTCAGGAATTTCAGGACCTTTTTAAAATTTTAGGACAACTACTGCTCCTGTAAATACCTATCCCTATCTTATACTTCTTAACGTGTCCAAAATAAGTAGAGAATTTCTAAACATGTTCCACTAACAAAAACATAGATTGAAAGTAATCAACAATACCTTCATTTCAGTAATTAACTTGTTAAAAGTTGCAGGAAATGTGATTAAGTTTGCCTCATCGAGGCTTAGTTTCGACGTTTGTCGCTTCATAAAAAACAGCGATGTAATTCAAAACAAATGAGAACAGAAAATTAGATTGACATGGTTACTTTACACCGATTCGGAACCCCCAGGTCATTAATTTTCCCACAACTCTGAAGGGTTAACTGCTTCTGTAATGGTGTAATGTCAGTCGTTCGAGTTTGGTGTTCTAATGAGGTAATTAGAACTCGAACACTTCATTTCTTTTGTGGAAAGATTTCATTGTAAAGGATTTAATGGAAATAAAGTCATTTTGTAACCGTTGCTACGAAGTTTTCTTCCCTTTGTCTTTCACTTGAACAGGTGTTGAGTTAAATGAGATGTAAATTCAAGCATCACTTTTCCTTAGTTCCAGTTATAATCGATATACATAATTCCGTAACGAAACGAATCGCGCGATGAAGCAATTAATTAACTAAATGTTGAAATATTTGAATTATTATGACATGGAACTATAAGTATTTTATTTCAATTGAAGTAATTACGTTGAATGAACTAAATTATAAGTTCGTTTATAAAATAAAATATTATGCTTAAAAATAGCTTTCAAAACGAATTCTACACAGTGTTTCGAAAGTTGTATGTTTCGCAGCTTTAGCAACGGGAGAAAACCTCGTTGAGTCAGCAGAGGAGTAAATGTTGTTGTTGTTGCTTATCCTCTAAAAATATCTGACATTTTCAGATCAACTCCATCAAGTTGTTGACCGCCAAAAAGTCAATGACCATGAGAGGGTCAGATGTTAAGTCCTCTTTGGAAAGTCCGACGCATCCAAGAATATGAGGAGTAAATGTGCGTAATCAATTGAGCTCTTAGCAGCAAAACATGAAAGTTTTAGAAAAATCAATAACAGAATTAACTTTTAAATTGATTTTTCTGAACTTTCTTAAAATGATCCATCTTCTTTAACTAAAGGAGATAAAACAAAAACTTCAAAGCGCAATGTCATAAAAAATGAAAGTATGTAATAGAAAAATGTTCCTTGGAAGATATTTTCTTTATTTCAAATATTCAAAGAGATATTCGTAATTGAAGTTTTCACTTTTTCAAGTCTTGAAACAGGAGCCAAGCAAAGTTTAACTCCCCTATGTTGTAACGACGAATAACGGCAAATTTATATTTAATTAACAAAGAAACTGCATAGTGACGTAAGAAAAGTTTTTAAAGTGAAGCTGAACTTTCTCCTTCACAATGTGAGGAGCTTAGGTACTAAGCTCCTCGCATTAGACTGAATCAAGAGTAATAAAAAGTAATGAGTAAGCTAATTCGATTTTCTGCTGTTCGAATATTCCTCTTAAATAAACCAATCTTCATCAGAAGTTTACAAAAGAATAAAAAATAAAAACATTTTTACAGATTACGAGATGGATGCACACCACAAATGCGGTCAGCGACAATATAAATTATCGGAAATACCATGACAAGTGAGGTTTATACCTTCCTTTTTGTAAAATGTTTGGCAGTTAACCGTACCAATAAAGAAATTCAAAATTAAAACTTCTTTCTTAAAAAATCATTAGAGACAACTTTATTAATGTAAGGAGTTTTTTTTCATACTTTGTAGCATAGTATCTGTAGAAGAAGAAGTGTATAGGTCTTATTGATCTCTCATTGAGACCATACAAAAGCAAACCTTTGTAAATAAAATCTCATAAAAGTGTCTAAAACTATTTTATTAATGTGTGCAAAACTTTTCAATTCACATTTTATACTTCAGTGAATGATTTATTTAAATTGAAAATGAATTCGTAATGAAACTGTTAAATTATTATTACATAAATATGTAAATAATTTCCATTTGAAAAAATCCATTTTAAAATTTTAGGAGGTATAAATAAGAAAGTTGAATATCCAAAAGTTTTAAGGAAAAGAAATTGAAGTTATTTTAATACAACTCTACGAATAAAAAAAAAATGAATTCTATAACGGATTTAATTTATTGAATGCCTTATTATTACAAGTTTTTTCACGGTAGCTTAAGCTGAAAAAAGAACTCCCTAAATAAATCAATCTATGTTCTTATAAATTGCTTGCCTAAATAACAATTATTATCTTTAACTTATCTCTTGTAAAATAATACTATGAATACTTCTTAAAAATTCATATTAAAAATCACTTCTTGCAGTTATGCAAAATTAACAGCATTGATGAGATTTCCAGAGCGCTTTTTCAGTGAGACAATGTTTTCTTGTTTTCAAAACCGGTTTTGTTGCTTATCGCGTTTGTCACAACATCGACAGCAAAGATCCTTGTTCGACATTTTTAGTAAAGCGTTTTTTGATACACACAAAAACAGTGACATACATCACCCCTAAAGAAATTCCAATAAGAAAATCGATACATAGGCTTAACAGAGTTCTATCTATGCTTTTCAGCCAGGCAATTTTAATTATCTTTAGTAATTAACCGTCCTCGTTAATCTTAGAGGCAACATTAATTACTTGAAATTAGAATGAACTGTTTTATCTACTTTGATATAGCTATTAATATCAACTGTTTGGAAAAGGAATTTCAAAATGCTACCCCCCTCAATGTTGTTTGGATAAAGGACTTCTTTTACTTTAAAAGTTGGTAAACTATTTCTATTGGGTTGCTTTGATAGAAATGGGGGGTTTCAGGACTAAAATTCCACTTATTTAATAACTACTTACATACTATAAAACATTGCTATAAAATATTGAAAATCCAGAAAACTAAGAAAATTGTTTAATGTAGGTATCTTAACTTTTCCAAACACAGTGTGGAAAAGTGCACTAATCTTTGTAGTTCTTATACTTCACAGATGATATTAAAAATAAGTTTATTAATAGATTATAGAATAATATTTTGTTTAAGCTTCGTATGCAGTTTGTGAATGTCTGCCTGTATGCCAAGTCAATTGTCTGGGTGGAAAAGTAACTTTTATTTGAATAATACATACTTTGGTAACTTTCATATGATATTAATAATAGTATATATTGTATATAAAAGATAATAATAATATGAAAATGAAAGTGGGGACCTATGGGTAAAGTAAAATGTAATAGAGTAATTTAAGGTAAGGTAAAATGTAATAGAGGGCCTGGTAGAATAATAGTAATAATAAAATATGCTATACATTGAATAAAATAGGGAATGGGAATGGTGTCGCGAAAATACCCGTCAATTGAAAACCGTTCGGTAAAAATTCCGGTTTAAAAAAATTATAGCTGTTCCCATGTAATAAGTTTCAATCAATTTTCGCATCAAGGATCAAGTTTAGACAATTCCTTTTCAGTTTGAATTTTATTTCGTATTTTTGATAAAAATCCAGTTTGAATTCTATTGAGTGACGTACACGTAGACTACCTCCCATCCTCTATTTCATAAGCATTTTTCAAAGTTCAATTCGTTCGAAAGTATTGCGTTTCCCATTTTACAACTTTTACTTTAAAAATAACTCCGATTCAGAAAGTTACGAAAATTCAGTACATTTATCCCCAGTGTAAACTCGGACTCTCCCATGTAAATTTGTCTCTGGAGATACATTTTAAGAAGAATTCAGATTTAAATAAAAAAAATCCCAAACAACTTAACTCTTGAAAGGGAAAAACAAACGCATGCAAAATCTAAAGGGATCGCAAAAACAACTGTAGGAGAAAAAAATCCGCAGACTGAACACATGAGGCAAAAGCAGTTTCAACAACGTGAAACCTACAGAACGAATTCTCGTGATTCCAGTGACTGGGTCCAGTTAATCTAGTTTGTCTTCCAGAAACGGTTTTCCTAGAACTCAGCGAAGAGTTCACTAAAGTAGATTCCGTTATCCAACTGCTCTTGAATCCCGGGATAGTTGATTTGGCTTCTTAAGTAAAACAGAGAATAAAAAAATAACAAAAAAAAAAAAACAATCTCTACTCTAGGAAAGCAGAGATTGGTTTTATTATTATTCAAGACTTCCCAATACCTTCAGGACTTTTAAAGAAATTAAAGTTAGGCCTAGCAATTGTGTGTACCTACTAAAAGTACTGTAAACTATTTAAATATTTGAATTTAGATGTATTTCATATAAACAAAGTCTCGTCAATTTCAGCAAGCTTTGAAAAGGGATAAGAAAATTGGTAATGATAATATAGAAAGATACTATGAAGAAAAATATATTTAAAAAATAGAAAATAAAAAAAAATTATTAGTAGGTACTTTAAAGTTAGTCACTCCAATTTTCTTCAAACCCACCATATTCCCAAGAGAGCGATATCTTATATACAAGAACTATAGCTTTATGTAAGAATATTTTTTCATAATTTTTAAAACTTTTATTTTACTCCCACTTTGTCCATTTCATAAAATCACCTGTACTCACTTTTTCAATTGAAATTTTTTATGTATTGTCAAATTTCCAGTCTGAATTAATTTTAATTTTAAGTGAGTAATTAAAATTTTCATACTTCACACAAAGTATAATCTTTAATATTAATAAATTTTAAAAATATTCTATTAAAGATTAAAAGATTTAAAAAGATTATGTATTAAAAGAAAAATATTTCGTGTAGCTTTGTATTAAAATTACCAATTTAAATACTAATTGATATAATCATTAGTGATATTCAATATTACAAATGGATATTTCATCACATTTAATAAAAAAACCTTAATTTTAGAAAATAATTCTAAACATAACAGCACAGTTCTTCCCCGATAGAGTAAAACAAGTTTGAAATTTGGATTCTGAAGAAGACTTCATTAAATAACTCACACATAAATATTTGAGTGGCAAATAACTAATCTTCATTATATACGATCCAAATAACTCTTTTACATGTGGTCCAGATATTATAAAATATTAGAGACCTCTGTTTTAATAAAAAAAATTTTGAAACTGAGCTTTAAGGAGAGTTATTCGTGCATATTTCACTAAAAATACTTTGTAAATATACGTATACAATATTTCAACTTAAACTTTAAACAATTATAACTTCAACCGTGTTAAGGGTACCGTACAACTATTTTTCCAACACCATCTCATTCTAAATATGCCTATAACCGACTATTCAAGACGCTCTCCTTTCAAAACTTAATAAAAGTATGCCTCCGGACACCCAAAAACTCTTCCACTTTTATTGGACCGACGCTTGTAAAAGAAACGGAATGTCTGAAGGACTACGGTACCCTTTTTATGATCCTCGTATACATATAGCACTGACTGGGGCTATTTTATTTACGATTGTAGGGAAAAGGCTTTGAAAGAAAATAATAAGTTGCAACCGAATTGCAAGGATTGCGCTGCGAGGCAGGATAATGGGGTGATGTACGAAACGAATACTTATTTCTAGCTTTGCTTTAAAGGAAATAAATGTAATATCTATTGCATATACTATATTATATTATATTATATTGAGGTGTAAAAAGGTTTCCGTTCGCTTAAAGAGAGGTATAAATTGGATTATTTCCAGGAAAAATAGTTGAGTTCTTAGAATAATAATTTGGGTCGCACGCGTTCGTATCTAAATTATTGAAGTTACAATGTTTGGGAGACTTTTTATCTCTAACTTCACTAAGTCATAGTATAGCGATTTTTAATAATTAGAGGAAATCAATTTGGGCATTGTGTACAGCTAACTTTTTTCTCTTAAATAGTATTGAGTTCTTGTAAGAAATATCCATGTTTCAATAACTAAATAGGTTCCAAATTTAGTAATGTCTTCGGTAATACAGCTTTTTAAGTTTAAAATTAATTGTGCTAGAGTTTTTATAATTTTGTAAACTAGAAATTATATATGAAATTCAATGGTCAATTTTCATGCTTAAAAGTGAATGCTCTTTAAAATGAAAAAATTATTGGAAATAAACGACTTGACATAAATAGGCAATTTCACGAACCCAACTTTAAGTAATAATTATATATTCGCAAAAACTAATTTAATGAAAATTCAAGACTATCTTATTCATATTTCTTTAAAGTATGTAATAATACTTTAATTGAGACATAATTAAGGCAGGAAGACAGTTAATACCTTATTTATAATATATTTTAAATCCCCTCTTTAATTCGTACAGCCTTAGACAATCAATTTTTATGTAAGTCTCATTATAAATACGTAAATCAAGTTTCACTATTTTATTTCAAGTAACCAAAATTCTCGTTAGTTAAGTTTAAAATCTAATCGGAACTCCATACAAATTCTCTCCAAGAAATCCAAGTGTGGGGTATAATTTTGGTTTCAATTGGACTCTTGGGAAAATGGATATCCCGTTGCTATGCACTTGCGCAGTTAAAAAATAAAGTACGAAAGATTGGAGTCAAATTTTCTGCTATGAAGATCAAGTATCCGGAAAAGATCGAGGTTGATCTCGAGCTTCTGAAGAATTGACCAATCATGTTTCGTCACGTAAAAAGCGACGTGACTTGCATTCCGCCATTTTTCCGAAGCATTTTCTCGGTACGGATGAGTGTTCTGTGACTGCAGAAAGAATGGCACCCAAAAAATTTATTTACAGTTTCTAACTTAAATTCCAAGCATTTTCTACTTCTTCCTCTTTTAGTTGATGGATAATTTTGAGTAAACTATGCAGTCGAGAAAAATAACAGTTTTCTGTACTAAAAATTACATCCTATGTTCATTAAGTGCAGTATTATTGCTATTAAGGAATAAATGTTTAAAAATCGCTTAAATAAGATGCTTAATAAAAAAATAATACTTTCAAAACAGAAATTAAATTACTTTGTTCCCGATAGGCTTAAATTTCCATAAAATCTTAAGCCTATGGCGAGGAAATAATTTTAATTTTGAGTAACTAACTGTTTTTAACTGTTATTTTATGTTATGGTAATTATATTTTATGTCCAAACTGTTGCAATTTTTCACTGTCTAGTCTAGTTAAACATATAGTTTAAAACAGATAAATTATATTAAAATGTCACTTAAAATGCACAGATTGAAAGTTATCGTCCAAAAGAAGTAATTTTATTTGTTTAAGTTATCACTATATATATAGTTTGGAATCTTATTATCAAGTTAAACAGAATAATTTAACCTGAATTGAAACTAATTTTAAATTAGCAAAAAGATCAAAGTAAACGTCTTAGCAATAAAAAGTACCATGAAAATCAATGGGCAGGTTTAAGTTCTAGTTTCTCATTAGATTAAAATGGATAACACATACTTTTATATCTAGTATGCTTCCTTGCTATCAACGAGTTTCTTTCTTTAGATACCTATTACATAGTTCAGGGACATTAAAGGCTATAACTAGAATATCAATTATGCTCTGTAAAAAATAGGAACTGAAATATATTCCTCGATCAGTTTTACATTCCTTAATAATCTTTTTAATTTTTTCCCTACTTATGTTAGTTTTACGTTAAGTTCACGTTTCTTGTTAAAATTTAATAATTTAACGTGAAAAATTACTTTACAAATTTGTTAAGTTATTCAAACGACTTAAAAATAAATTATGAAATCAAAATAATGAAATACCGCAAGTCTTCAATCTTATGTTACAGTTTCTAATATCTTTTAAGACACATCATTTAAGCCTTTTATTGACATTTTTCGGTACTTAAAATTGGTTTTTATATTTTACTCTCCTCATAAATCATTAAAGCACATTCTGAAACCAAAAATACCCAATTAGTTTCCGGTTTCCACCTTTATCAGAAAGAGATGTAGTATTGCTTCATTTCAGTTCAGATATGAAAATTCGGTTTAGAATCGTTTGCTTTGCAGTAAAAGAATAAAAGTTATGTTCCATGGACGTGGTAAAGGAGATAACGAATTCCAATTTTCTAGAGGAACACCGCTCATTGATTTATTCGAGATTTTTTTTTTTAACCCCGATACTTTCACGTATCAAAACATATTCGGTTGAGAAGGAATGGCAAAAAGCGTTTAAATGGTGAAATAAACTCCAAAATAAAACTATGTTTAAATGGAGTTTTCATGTTTGGAGACTGACTGGTGTAAAAGTGGAGACTTTTAAGGTACAAATGCATTTTTTACATTTTAAACCAGGAGTCGGCTAGTAATTTTGCTTGGGGTCCAAATAATTTTGAAAATTTTTACAGAGGTCCGGAAAAAAAAATGTTACTAATTACTACTTAGAATTCTTATCTTCAGATATTCCTACATATTTTTTTTACAAAGATTTAATTTGAGTACGCTAATTTAAAAATCAATTTACTCATAAAATATCTTGAAAAATATTGATAAGGCTATCGCTCAAATGAATGGCTGACCAAATTCCTTGCCCATCACTCTTAACAAGTGATGGGCAAGGAATTTGGTATTCCTCCCCGGAAAATTTTGCAAAACCTTGGATTTATTAAATACTAAATACTATAGTAATTTAGGAGAAAATAATAATAAATATAAAATTTAGGAGAAGTGCTGAAATATTATAATATTTCAGCACTTCTCCTAAATTTTAAGACTCAAAATCATTGAATGAATTCTTTCTTAATTGAATGAACTCTTTATTATTAAGAGCTTTTTATTAAAACAGGAGGTCTGGTGGTTTCGCCTCGTAATTTTTTTCTAAATTTGGGTCAAACTAATTTTATTGTGTAAGAATACACATTAATGGTTTTCAAAATGTTTCTGCTGTCCAGGAAATAACCTCACGCGGTCCGGATTCGGACCCCGGTCAGTCAGTTGACGACCCTTGTTCTAAACTGAATTTGTAAAAAAATTCATTGTTCAAATTTTAGAAATATATTGAGCACTAATGGTCACATCAGTCAAATTTATCGCGCATATTGCATTAAATAGCTTAAAGTGGTGATTAATTTTCATGTCCTGTCAAACCTTTAGTTTTTGATACACAAGAAATGTGTGTGTGTGTGTGTGTGTGTGTGTGTGTGTGTGTGTGTGTGTGTGTGTGTGTGTGTGTGTGTGTGTGTGTGTGTGTGTGTGTGTGTGTGTGTGTGTGTGTGTGTGTGTGTGTGTGTGTGTGTGTGTGTGTGTGTGTGTGTGTGTGTGTGTGTGTGTGTGTGTGTGTGTGTGTGTGTGTGTGTGTGTGTGTGTGTGTGTGTGTGTGTGTGTGTGTGTGTGTGTGTGTGTGTGTGTGTGTGTGTGTGTGTGTGTGTGTGTGTGTGTGTGTGTGTGTGTGTGTGTGTGTGTGTGTGTGTGTGTGTGTGTGTGTGTGTGTGTGTGTGTGTGTGTGTGTGTGTGTGTGTGTGTGTGTGTGTGTGTGTGTGTGTGTGTGTGTGTGTGTGTGTGTGTGTGAGGATTGTTTTAAAATACATAGTTAGTGTGGGAAAGAATGTCAAGAAACCATGATAAAGAAAAAATATGTTATTTACCTGGTTACATTTTATTTTTATTACTGGAAACCATTAATTCAAAACTTATAAAACAATTAGTTTTGCTTCGCTGATGGGTATCAGACAAGTGAAGTGCTTGGTCGGAAGTATAAACATAAGAATCATAGAAGTTGAAGTAATTTATTAAATAGAAATTATTTTTGAAGGTCTCTAAAAATACATCATACAAAAAATGTTTAGTGAAGGGAAGGTGAAGCGACACATGATTCAGTAAGATAAATTCAGCAATGAAAGATAAATATACTTTATTCATCGCTGTTTGACACTTTTATCCAAAAAAGTTGGGAAGTCTAAAAAGTTTTGTTTGAAGTACAAAATAAAGTTTAACTGTTGATTTTGTCTTGCAAGTTGAGTTTTTCTAACTCTAGATGAAACGGACAGATTAGCGTAGGAAATAAAACTATTAGATTTATTCTAATTTATACAATACAACAAAAATAAAATTTCTTATTAAACATTTATAGCAAAAAATAATGAAACTTTCGCAAATTTAATTTTTTAATTCCTTTAGTTCTGGCTCAGAAAATTGAGTTGAAGGTAAGAACAAGTAGTCCAATTTTTAATGAACGTTGTTTAAGTAAATGGGTTCAGTAGGGCGAGTAAAAAAAGTACCTATTTGAAAAAAATCCGATGCAATGCACAAAATAATCATTAGAATAAAAACGAATCAAAAATTTAAAAATCTGTCATTAATATTTTATCTTATTTACATACATTTCCGTACCATTTAAAATATTAAATTCAAATAAACTTGATATTTTGAAAAAAATTGCAATGAAAAGCGTTTATAATTAAATTCTACCTAAAAGGTTTTTTTAATTGATGTAATAAAAGTCAATTTAAGAAAGTATTCTTAGCATTAAAATTATCTGATTATTACATTAATTTCAAATTTCATCCAGCTTCAAATATTAATAGTTTTCCAAACAATTCTTAAAAGCAAGATTCTGTTATTTTAAAGACCCTCACTTTATTTTTAGAAAAGATTTACAGTATTTCTAATTGGTTTAAATATTCTAACATCTAATTTTTTACAGTATTGTTTAACTAAAGATTATAATAGAAAATACGCCTTTGCACTTTTAAAACTCTTTAATCTCCACTTTGTTTCGTAAATAAGCATAATCAATCTTGAGATGATGTAGTATGAAAAGCTCCGAAATTTCATTGTTCTAATATTTGTTTAGGTATGCATTTAATTCATTACTACACAACATGTTAAAAGTGTAGAGAAATCTTTAAATTTCGTATTCAGATAGTGGGATATCAATATTTTTTTGTTAATTGTTCAATTTGCACTAAAATCTCATGTATTTCTAAGTAAGTACCTATCGAGTATTACTGTGTATGTGTTTAAATTGTATTTCTGCTGCTGAAAGTAAAACATCTGTGAAGATTGTGTAGTTGTAAAATATTTTCTCAAACATTAATAGAATTGAAAAAAAAGAGAAATTTTAACTGTGACCCATCTTTTATTCCTGAAAACTCGGGAATGCAGTTTTTATTTGAGATTTGTGCTATAGAACATAAAATTTTCTTGGTCACATAAATTTGTACTAATTAATTAATTTAAATTTGATTTTAAATAATAGCGAGTGCTAGCTTAAAAAAAAGTCGAAAAAGTAGGAAGAAAATATATTCATCCTTTACTTAAAAAAAGTCACTTCTTAAAATCCTGAAAGTTTTGAATTTTCTTTACAAAGCTCAAATAACTACATACATTGGAATAAAAACTGCACAGAAATGTCAACAATTCCGACAAATATTTTTCATCCTGGTTCAGAAAGATCTAGTGAGCTACATTGAAGTTTTAAAACTGTGATGTAACAAAGTTTACACTCCCCTTACCCCTTAGCTACACATACAGGATTTCCTCCTCTGACATAATTTGTTAATGTCCCCCAACGCAAGAGGACACCTAGGTTGTAGCTCTGTATAATATGCGTTCCTGAGCTATGACTTTAGTAGTAGTGCTTTGTAAGTCGGCGCCTATGCAATTGTTTTTTAAACATTTGGTGAAAACACATGCAAAATATTAGCAGCTTGGAAAATGTTTGAATTAATTTTAAATACTAGAATTAGAATTCTTTCAACAATTTTAGAAAGCATCTTTGTTTTATATTTAGGTCAAAACATCTTAAGTTTAATTAATTGTTAAATTTCTATGTGTTTTGTTACTGTGTTTATAAGATTTGTTGTCATTTCCTGAAAGCAAATGACTATTTTAAAAAATTTAAATAATGTAATTTTTAAGTTTGAGGTTACTAAACAATAAATTTTTATATACTGCAATAATTTGTAAAAAATAATTCTGAAAATACTGGCTCTTGTAAGAAGAAAGAAGAATATAATGTTTAATGGAGGAAAATAATTAAGTTTAAAGATTTCACTCACGCTTTCATAATTTTTAAAATATTAATTTAATTATACAACTTTTTAAAGTAATTTTTAGATACATTAATGTACATAAGTACATAACGTTTCCTTTCTTTTCTAATTTTTGTATACAAAGCATAGGGATACGAAATTAAAAATAACATTTTCAAATTGAATCATTGCATATTGGAAACTGTTACAAATGAATCGATAATTGATACTTCAACTAGAAAGTTTGATTTTATTCAAAAACTGTTGAGGAATTTTGGTATTTCTAAAACTAAAATAAACAAGAGAAATCATGTATAGATTTATTGAAAATGCTTTCATTATCATAGATTTTATCCGAATAGTTCCAGTATTAAATTATTGAAAATTATTAACAGATGGAAACTATCGATCTAAAAGATTATTTGGTTGATTTCAAAGCTTAAGGCTTTTAAGTTATGCATAAGTTGGATTATTAATTTCTTTGTCTGCCTTACTTTTATAAATAACATCGCATATTTTTTTCACTGAAGGTTTAAGAACTGTTTAAAGACTTAATGAACGAAAGACATCTTACAATATCACATGGAATTTTTCACCTCGAATTAGTTAAAAAGGAGAAGTGTGAAACAAATTAAAATATTTTTAAACAAATTCGAACGAAATTAAAATCCCTCTTTTAAAGCAATTCTTCAAAGCATACGGCAGTCATCAAAATCAAATTATGCCCAGGCCTAGTGGCCTATTAGGCGGTGCCCATCTCCGTTTCATTAGCCTTTGGGCCTGGGGTGCTAATTACTTAGCTTATGTCCAGGCCGAGTGGCTAGCCCGACGCTGGACCGATACGGCAGTCATAGATTATTAAAAAACACTCGATTTTTAATTTGAGAAAAAATTTCCAAACATTAAACTAAATCAGTTTAGTTTGTTCAACACAACTGATATTTTTTAGAAAGCACAACCTTTTAGAAAGCACATAAACATATTTTAGTTTTTTATGCCGAAAATATACTCATTGCATAAGTGTATTTTTATTGACTGCAAACATTCTTTGAACATTTCTTTGAGGCACAATCTGCTGTTCTATTCATATGAAAATCAGTCTCTTATGAAATCCTCTCTGCAAATCTATTCAACATTCGAAACCTGTTTCTATTATATGTTCATTCAGTGAAAATGTATTCCTTTAGTATAGTCTTCTTAAACCTACATCATTCAGATCTAGTTTTCCGGATCTTTTGTTACTGGTATTATTTCAAAAAGAAACTTTCTGAACATACCTTATGTGACAAGGTAGAAGATAGAACCATTGGTATTAAAACCGTCTTTTAATTCAGACTAGTGAAGAGAACATAAAATACTTTTAAAGCAACATATTTTAAAAGTTATGTGAGCAACTAAATTTCTTACTATTTGTTTTTTTACTAAATTTGGTGACATTTTACATTTGATAGAATAAGCTTCATATATAATAAGTGCTTTGACGCAAATTTAAAGTGTCAATTTTCATTATTTTTACAATGACTTTCAAATTTAATAGATTTTTTAACTAAAAAATGTGGGGAAATCATGGTTAAGCCGATATCACTAGATATAAAGCCCTCAAGTTAAAGAGCATAACTTTCAATGGCAAAGAAAAATGTTTTGTTTCCTGCCCTTGTTCCCTCCTAGCTACCCCTGCTCACCTTCTTGTTTGTATGAGCAGGATGAGCAGGAAAGGGTTTTTAATTTATTACAGCAGAATGGTGTCTTGGACCTGGTGTAGGCCTTTCCTACACCGGGTGGGATAAATCCTACCTACCTACCTCTAAATCCCTGGATGAAGCTACGTTACTTAAGCTTTGCTATCCAGGGCTTCAACTAGATGTAGTCTTGCCAAAGTTGACAAAATTTCACGAAGACCACTATAGCTCAAAACTTAACATTATTTAAAAAACTAGAGGGCTTTGCCCTCTGCTCGGTATCGCTCACCAACTACCGAAAATAATGCTGAAACATTTCTTTACACACTGATTCGCGATCTCAGTAAGATAGTTTGTAGCTCTTTACTAATCCCGAAGAATACGCTCATCCGCATAAATATTGCTTCTAAAACAAAAACAAAACACTGTTTCTTTTGCACATATATAATTTAATTATTTCCCCTTCGCATAAAAAACTGTCCAGCAAATATATCATTGAATCACATTGAATATTAAAATTTCAGACTTCCCTAAAAATGCAATAAACCAAGTAAACTTGAATACTCTTAAGCAGTAACTTTAAAACTACACAGGTTGTTGGTGTTTTAAATGCTATTTCAACAGCTTTTATTCATGAAAGTAAGGTGTGCCCATAGTAAAATAGCGATGTGAAAGTTTAAAAACTAAACAAAAAACTACAGGAAAAACTAAACAAAACTTTCAGTTAGAAAATTGTGTGGCATATGCCAAATTCTATAGGTTTGAAAAAGGTCCAAACATTATCGGCTTTTACAAGGAAATATTCGCTTGCATTTTCTAACTTAAGTTCTCAACGAAAGAACTGAAATATTAGTTAAGGTTTTAAACTCAACTTGGAAACACGTCCGGAAGCGAAACAAACATTTTTTACAATAAAAGCCGGATAAATCATTCTTTTAAATTAAATCTATAACAAAATACTTGTGGGAACTTCAGTGACACCTGTCAGAGCATTTTATAAAGCAAACCTCTTTTCTCCTCATTTTTCATGAGTGGTACTTTGTATAATAATTTTACTTTCACCCACATACCCAAAAAGGAAAATCCGCATGAAATTATGGCCACCATATCTTAAACTTGACAGAAAGAATCCTCCTTGGGTTTTGCTACCAAAGAGCTCAGTGATTTATGAAAAAGGTTATCATTGCGTAAAAGGAGGAAATGCACGAAAACTATCTTGAATTTTGATGTTTAGGTCATCGATTTAAAAGTCAGTAATGTTTTACCTGTGTTTTAATCTTGAAGACAGTTCATGTAGTAAATTAACTGTGGTGCATGTTCTGGTGATCGAGTGTGGGATATTATTGAAGGTTTCGGAAATAAAAACTAATTATTATAAATGATACATTGATAAACATTACAAAAATCCGCTTAAATTCTATAAGATAGCTATTTTTTTGTAAGTAGACAAAAGCTATTAATAAATTTTGATATAAATTGATTCCCTCATTTTTTTTATTCTATTTATAAAAGCCTAAGCTGCCCAAAAGAAAATTAATGGTACCCAAACCTGAGAGGGTTATAAATAAAGTTGTGAATAATTTGTTACTATCATTGAAAGGAGAAAATTTTTAATTGTTCCCTCTCAAGCAATCTTTTATATAGAAGAAGAGGTAGGGTCAATGTGAGGAAATGTTTAGACCGTAGGGTAAATGTATAGACCCCTAAAAAAACAACTAATTTTTAAAATTGCATTTCATCAATCAGTAAATGTAATTTTCTTTCAAATATTTTAAAGGATTCTTGGATATGTTATGAAATATTCTTTCTTAAGGCAATACTACCGAAAACTCTAGTTCTAAAAGCTAAGCACGCATGTTAAAATGGGGTAAATATTCACAAAAAATATTTCATCGATGCGAAATTTAGAAGTAATGTAGCAAATATTAGCATAATGTATATTAATGTAGCATAAATGAAGTAAAACGAAAAAAGTTTTTTAAAAGTGTTTTAACTTTTTATATTGATTTGTGATATAGGTATCTCTATAAACCTAGATAAACGACTAAATAGACATTTATAGTTGGTCTAACCATCCCTGATCATCCTTCAAAGTTTGGATATGTGACAGTAACAACGCCTTTTATAAGATAATTTTTAAAACAAATTAATGGTAATCGTCATTTCCTTTGTAGATTAAGCAGTTTTCAACTCTTTAAGAGTGAATAGGAAATGGGAAACGTATTTTGGATACAGTAAGGATGAAGACACCTTAAAGAATTTCAAAGGGTTAATAAGGTCAATTTAGTATATTGGTCACTTCTTACACGGTATTCTTTCAATATCCAAGTATGCCCGTACTTAACTTTTAAAATCGAGTGTATTTCTTAAAATATATAGACACGTCTAATAAGTTTCAAACGAAATTTTAAAAATAGCTAAGCGACTACTTAAAAATAAGAAATGAATGCAGAAATCATTTGATGATTTTAATTTAAATACTGTTTAGTTAATGCAGTTGAATTAAAATAACTCCCTCGAAAATTTCATAAAGGTATTTAAATACCTGAATAGGAAAGATGCAAGTTATTATTGAAACCTAAATAACAAAATTAGGACGTGTATAAATTAACAAATAAGTAAAAGATTTAAAACAGAAAACTAACTAAAAATATAACTTTATTTTTATGGTGTTGGATCGATTCAAAGTAATATCACTTTAAAATTAATTTCTTTCACTTGCAATCTTTCGTCCTCAGTGTCCTCAACATCATTTTAAACAATGTTTATATATTGTTGTGTTAGTTCAACACTCTTCAAATCTGTGAAAACCTTCCATTAGGTACTTTAATAACAGAGCTCACATTCAATAATCATCATCCCAGAAAAAAAACTCAGAAAAATTAGCGCTCAAATCTTTGCCAACAAAGGAAAAACACTCATTCCCTTCATTTCAAATTTAACAGTAGCAAAAAAATACAGTCATTTTAAAAATGAATGGAGCAGACAGCCGTCTAAAGGAGAGACTGCATATCATTTTAAGAACTAATGCGATCTCTGCCCACCCACCACAAGGGAGTCCACTAAAAATATATCCATTTCTTGGTTTACCAGAATGTCTGATCATTATGATGATGACAGTGCTTTGCGCGTGATGGATTACCTACGGTACATTGCGAAAGTTTATTAAAACTCTAGGGAATTCCATTCTTTTAAGGTCTTTGGAAAATGTTTTCACCCATTCACATGGAAAACACGATTTTGAAAGAATCGCGTGTCTTTTATTTGCTAATTCTATCGGTTCACATTTAAATTTTATTGTTGTTATTTATTTATTCACCGGAGAAAATCTCTCTTCATATTAACTGATGACAATTTATTCACGTTAAATAATTTAAAATGCTTCTTCAGATCTTAAAAGGTATTTCCATTCCATTTCGTCGTGGCTTTAACTCGTAGTTAAAAGTTATTCGATTTCCACCGTAAAATTTTTAATGTCTAAAGTTTCAGCAAGAATATTGAATTTTAATGCTATGAATGGCAAACGGTTTTATTAGCGGTTTAAAACTTTTTATAAATCAGCTATTCTTTAGAACTCAATTCTTCGCTATACAAAGTAATGTGATTGTTTTTATTATACCCAGAATGGCTTAATACGGTAGTATATTATAGGTAATTATTTCCTTGGGTAGACACACAGACACATACTGGATGATATATTTTGAAGCTAATTAGGGCTTCTTCTCAAAACATAAAAATTATTCATTCTAAAAAATATATACGCTTCTAGCGGTGGTACTCGGTGCAACCTGACAAGCGGTTAACTTAGTTGTCTAATAAGGATTCCACCAATCAGAATCGGGGATTCCTTCTTTAACTGTTAGTTAACCGATAGCCAGGTAGTAGAGGAATACGGCCGAATGTGTTGCATCTTTTTTCATTAGTTATAACTGTAAGTTTGTTTAATGAAGACGGTATGAATGAGAAAGTATGAATTATGTTTTTTTCTTATTACCACAAGGAAATTACACTGGGCAACAGTGAAAATGTAAAATTGATGAAAATGTAAAATTATATGTAATTTCAGCCTGCTAAACACGAATATGGCAATAAAAATTCGATCTTGGTTCCGTTTTTTTCGTAAAGTTGAGATTTTACTATGTATCACAGAAGCACAAGAATTCATTTAAATTGCCTTTTAAGTGATGTTTATCACTTTAATTCTTAAAGAAATAACCATGAAAACATGAAATAGTCTTGCCAAAATATAATTGAAAGGTTTATTAGCTTTTTTGATTATACTCACGTCTAGAATTGATCTAAATTACGTCCAAAAGTTGGTTACAACTGCAAGCATTGACTATCAAACTTTGTTCTGGTTTACTATGCTAAATCTCATTTATATACACTTAGAAATACTCCCCGGGCATGTCCCTAAATTATCTAGTTATAGGATGTGTGGCAGATATTTACCGTTTCAATCTCTGATAAAAAGCCAATTTGTGTTGTAAAGTTGAACTTTCATGCACTCTGATCAAATGCTCCCAAAATAGTTTTTAAAAAGCTTATAGATGACATTTAATGTGTTGAGCTGGTAAGATAATATATCTTAAGTGTGTAGAAAGGGTATTTAGACTGTTTACAATGTTCATGACATTTGTATTTTCAAAAGTTGAACGCAGATTTGTTTTATTGAATACAGAGTTATAGCTGACTGTTTCATTCTCAAAGAAACATCCAAATTTTTTAAATTCCTGTTGAAAGTATCGGTTTAAGTACTCCTTGAAGTGAGCACAGACCACTCAAGTCATATATCATAAACTAAATACGGTTTAGGAGCTTCTGAATGTGTTTATAAGTATCTTCCATGGCGCGCAACATATTTAAGGGGAATGGAAGGGAGTTTAAGACTATTTCGAAGCAAAATCATTATTTGACTTAATTTTGAATATTTTTTTGCAAAGATGCGACTTGTTTACATGGTCTGAGACCATTTTTATGCTATCAAACCTTCTGTATACATGTGAAACACAATGCTATAATTTCCATCAAAATAACGATAAAATTTTGTATGATAGCGACAAAAAATTTGTATTATAACATGTTTTCTGCATGTGTTGTATGCTTGAAGACATTCTAAATAAATATTAGTCATATTCATGCCTAAATTATAAATTTATCCTGAGCAATGTTTTAAAAATTGCAATATTTCTGCACTAATCACAGTATATCATGACCCCTCTGTATTTCTGAAACAAGAACCAACCCAGAATTTTTATGGTGATATTCGTGTTTAGCACGTCAAAATCAATAGGAAATGACTGTTTTTATTATTTTTACACGAACTTTGTCAAAAATTGTTGCCCAGTGTTATTGCTCCTGTCATATAATGGCTTCATATGGACAAATACAGTACACAATCATCAGTTCAATTCAGTAAATAAAAAGGTCAGAAAAAGAGTGAAACTTGTGGAGGAATATAATAATCACATTTTCCCTTATTCTGTATAGGAGTTGTATTGTCTTGTTTTCTGGAACTCCATTTCCGAGAGGCATGTTAGCACGCATAAATGTCGTTTGTAGTGTTCTTTGGGGACCTGCAGTGGCATTTACGGAGTGCACTATAGTTAATTGTCCCGTAACAAAATATATCACTTTGGTTGATGACTTGTTCATTATGTCAAATCGAGTTGCGGCGTATCTTTTGCATCCCCCAACTGAAGCTTCGGTATTGGGAAAGAGAATAGGAATGCTTGGTAAAGAAATAAAAATGAAATTAATTTAAACTTAATGAAAGATTTTTTAAATAAAAATTTATCATCAAAAATTTATATTACCGTTCAGAATTGCTTCCAAGAGCGATTAATAAAATTGTTAGGCACGAAGAAATTTTGCTTTTCGAAAATTGAGGTGTTTGCTGCAACTCCAAAATCAGAATACACATCAAAAGGCACTAACTTGACGACAACAAGTGGTAGCCGCCAAGTTAGAGTTATTTTATGGCAATCTACAACTGGGAGGGCAACTATGGTCACCATTTTTTACTGCAAAACAAAGTATAAGATTAAAAAAAATAACGACTTTACAAATATTCATTCTAGTGGAGTTAACTCAGGGGGGGCCCATCTGGCTCTCATTTTGATTTCATCCAGTGACGTCACTGGATGAAAAAGGCGTGAAAGTTATGACGTAGAGTAGCCAATCAGGATTCATAAGGAAAATCGCGGAGATTTTGCTTACGTGGAAAGGGAGAAAAATAAGACACAAGGAAAATATAAACCAGTAGTTTTCTTCTTCTTTTTATGAAAATAAATCCTGAAATTAAATACTAGTAAAATTATAATCTGCATCAAATGATGATTATTTAGTTTTCTAGATAGTAAAAAGAATAAACGATTAAGGCAAGTTTCCCAACAAAGTAGTTTCTTTCTAAAATTAAATACTGAGTTCTCGTGTTGAAGGAGCTCAAAAATTGAAAAACTAAATATACTCACGCTAGAAACAGGACTAGTGAACGGATTATTTTCACTAGTAAATTTATTTTATTTTATATTCTTGTAAGCGTATGTGATTGTTACTGAGTTATCGGCAACAGTGTTTTTTGTAAATTGAAATTGATTTTCAAAATAAAGAGATAGTTAGTTTGAATTTATTTACAAGAAATAATGCCGGATATATCTTGTTTTTAAGTTTTTCGAGTCTATACCCGATATCTACAACGTAATAGATAGCGCATCATTAAGGGGAAAGATTCCTAACATTGAAAAGTCGTACAGATGAACCTGTTGGACCAAAGATCAAATATCCCTCTCTCAAAGAAAAAGTCCCTAATCCATAGTGCCCCTCCCTAAGTCCCACCCGAGTGAAAGGGATTGGCTAATATGACGGCAAAGGAGGAGCTGCAATTGACGTCACTGGATGAAATCTGACGCCCCTTTTGAATTTTTCATCTCTATGTGAAGAGCCAACCTAGTCTATTCTACTAACCTTGGAGTTAACTCATTGTTGCAGCAAACAAAGTTCATCAGTTCAAAGTTTTAAAAGTATATTACCTTGCAATCAATTCTCTGTAGGGGAAAAGAGGATAAGAGTACTCAGTCGGGTAAAAGTGAGTAAAAGTACGCAGTGGTTGTTTTCCCTGTTGGCAACAGTGTCAATGGAAGCAAGTATGATCACAGGGACACATGTATCATAAGCTATCCTAAAAAACCGTCATTATTATTTTAATACATTTTTCATTATTTTATTTATCAGGTAAAATATGGTTTCTTTGAGTTAACATCTAATTTTTCTGCGACAGAATCCTAATTGTTTTATAAATAAAGAATTACTGATTGCTTTCAAAGTGAATACCAATGTGAGGTATACTTCCTTCTGAACAACTTGGCATAGTTAGATTTTAACTTCTGTGAATTTTAGGGTTGATTCTAGGACTTTTATAGAATTAATACATCGGCACAGACAATATAATTGGAATTTTCGTAGCAATAATCATATAAATATAATTAATTTAACTCTTTAACACAATTGATATATAAATGTTTAATTTAACCTTTAAAGGCTTACAACTTACAACCGCTCTGAAATTGAAAACTATAGCCTAGGACCTTCAGTTAGGGCCTCAGGCTGAGTTATTGAAATGAAGGGTTTAGTTCATCGTCACCCACAGTTCATTTAATTTTAGTTGTTTTCCGAAAACTGGAGATAAACCATTCCCGAAAAAAAAAAGAATGGATGATTCGTAAATATAACGTCTCATCCAATTTCGGAATGTAAATGTATTTTCCGAGAACTTTACTAAATCTGAAATGTTTATATTAGGATTTCAGGAACGTAGAATATTTCTAGAAACCACAATACAAACATTTCAGATTTCAGGAAAGTTTTGGTAAAGTTTGAGTGTAAAGTAAAGCCGCTAATTTTCAATATATTACCGATAAATTTTTGAAAAGGTACTAAATATAGATACTATTTTCTCTTTTAAAAAGAATATTTTTCATGGTATTGTGCTATATGTGTGAATGGAAATTGCGCCTTTAAAATATAATGTGTCAATTTTTTTTTTACCTCGGGGGAGTTCGCGGATTTCAGAAATGAAACTATGATTTAGTTAGTAGAAAGATGTAGTTAGATTATCCTCTTTTGTTTTAAAAAAAGGATTGCTAAAACGCCTCGAATTTTAACACTATCTAAAGTACTAGCTGATTTGCCCGGTCTTGCGCGGGTGGAGTATTAATTTATTTTATAAGTTTTCTCAAGTTGCATGTCTAAGTTTTTGTATCAGCATTTACCAATCATCCCGGTTTTTCCTCCCGGTGTTTACAGTTCTTTTCATCCCGGCGTTCTCGGTATCTTTTTCAACTAGGTAGTTTCCATTGCCTTTTTCATCTCGGTTCCAACAGTGTATAATTGCTTCACATTTGATTCGTACACACCCGGTCACCCAGGCAGACACCCACCTAGACAGACAGATCTTTATTTTATAGAGATAGATATAGTCAGTCATCTTGCTGGTAATTTTCTTACAAAATTACATATTTGTTTAAAGAATAAGATTGTGATCACAAGGGAATTATCTTTTTATCAATTTTAATTAGCAAATATAACATAGTGAGCGTTCTTTGGAATAGTTAACAATGCAAATAATAGTTCGTTAGGTTAGAACGTGTGATAGAACGATGTAATTTAACGTAACAAAAGAGGATACCATTTTTAATCTGAACCGTCCGATTTTATGCCTTGTAGAAATATTGGAAATGAGAAAAAATGTTTTTATTTGTATTAAACACACTCATTTAACCTATATTTTTATCTTATTATTTACTTAATAACCTACTATTTAAGTTAAGTCTAGACATTACTGTTATACATGTAATTCATATTGTAATGTATTCACTGATAGTAAAAGAAAAAATCATTCCGATATTCACCAACAGGAATATTGTCTCATAACATGAAAAGTGTACGTAAAACAAGGATTTATCGCTTTGCTTATTTCACTTTTTAGCGTAAATGAGCTAGCATTAGTTACATCAGTTATTTCCATGGATATTTCTGCTTGGTAACATAAGAGATATCCAATTTATTCTATTTCCACTTCCTTTGAAATAGTCAGAACGGTTGAACAGATTGTATACTTAATAAACAGAATTAGGGATTTTGAAACAGAACGGTGGACATACAATGCTTCTTTGTGACAAGAAAGATTTCAATTTTCCTATGAGACTCAGACAAAAGGTTTCAAAAGCGAACAATCCTAACGCGTTGTGTAAAATGAATGTTTACAAACTAAAATTGGAAGAGTTGTTTTCAACTATAAAATGATGCCCTTCTTGGAATGGTCGACTATGGAGATGTTAAAATTTTCAATAACTTTAGTGATGGTTAAACCGGATTGAAATTGTTAAAAGTACCCACTGGTTTTAAAAGGGGTATGAGAACTATTAATATTTTGGTGGGGGATGGAATAACATTTTTGAACAAGTCATATGGGCTAATACTTTTAATGCTACAAGTCTGTAGTGTTCATTTCGTCAGTAGAAAACTTCACAATTCTTGACCAAATGGTCGTTACGATTGCAACGTGCGATAGTATAGAGCATTTTCAATCACGTGTCTCCGATCACGTGATCAAGCTGGCTTGGAGGATAGACAACTTTTCTTTAACATTAGGCTCCCATAGAGAATACGCGCTGCATTTAGTTTTTATAAATAAAGTTCATTTAAAAAGATTCTGATTCATTTAAATTCATTCATTAGTTCATTTAAAAGATTCATTTAAAAGAATTCTTTAGGCTCGGTTAAAGACCGGAACGAAAGAATAATAGTTATTGAAGGTAAGTGCATAAGTTTTTGTGTTTTAGTGGTAAGCTAAATTTAGAAAAATACTTATTACGAGGTGACATGTTTTTGTTTACATTTGTTAGAACAATATGCGAGTCCGATACATCTGTAAAATATTTATAATATGCTACTGAAACTAAATATTGAATAATTAATAAATAGTTAAGAATTTTAAAATATGTTAGTAGCATTGCGAATGGTACTTGCAATAAGAACATTGGCAGAAATGGTTTCAGCAATTAGAACACTGCTAAATATAAAATGTAGTATTATTGAATGACATAATATGCAGAGATGCCATTTTAGAGTAAATAAAGGTTACTTTATTGGAGAAAAACATAAAACATCCTTATTTTTCAAAATTCACATCAAAAGTAAACAAATAAACGATGTGCATCCTATAGTTTTCCATCATACTGTCTGTCATCCAAGCCTCTGACGTCACAAGCCTGTGACGTCATGTGCGAATGCTCTATAGAGCATTTTCAATCACATGACTCGGACCTAACAACGGCCTTTGCAACAGAAGATGTTACAGTTTTTTGCCCTACAGAGGTTAACAGTTACAGAAAATGACTAGCCGTGGAATTCTTCTATTGGAGAATTTGCAATCACGTGATCCCATACCTAAAAACCGCCAGCAACAGATAAACAACGGTCTTAGCAACAGTTAAAAGCCCTACAGAAGGTACACAGTTAAAAGAAAATAACCGGTTGTGACGTCACCTGAAAACACTCTATAGAGCATTCGCACATGACGTCACAGGCTTGTGACGTCAGAGGCTTGGATGACAGACAGTACGATGGAAAACTATAGGATGCACATCGTTTATTTGTTTACTTTTGATGTGAATTTTGAAAAATAAGGATGTTTTATGTTTTTCTCCAGAGTTTACTTTAAAGTAACCTTTATTTACTCTAAAATGGCATCTCTGCATATTATGTCATTCAATAATACTACATTTTATATTTAGCAGTGTTCTAATTGCTGAAACCATTTCTGCCAGTGTTCTAATTGCAAGTACCATTCGCAATGCTACTAACATATTTTAAAATTCTTAACTATTTATTAATTATTCAATATTTAGTTTCAGTAGCATATTATAAGTATTTTACAGATGTATCGGACTCGCATATTGTTCTAACAAATGTAAACAAAAACATGTCACCTCGTAATAAGTCTTTTTCTAAATTTAGCTTACCACTAAAACACAAAAACATATGCACGTACCTTCAATAACTATTATTCTTTCGTTCTGGTCTTTAACCGAGCCTAAAGAATCTTTTTAAATGAACTTTTTTTATAAAAACTAAATGCTGCGCGTATTCTCTATGGGAGCCTAATGTTAAAGAAAAGTTGTCTATCCTCCAAGCCAGCTTGATCACGTGATCGGAGACACGTGATTGAAAATGCTCTATTAAGTTTTTAAATTACAGTACTATAAGTTTATAAATTTCACGTGCATTAAAAGAAATGTATGAAAAATCATAGTCTAGTGCTCAACTTCTACTACTTGCGATATCTTCCTAAAGATATAAAAGACAGTTATTTTTATTCTGTAAACAATCACGTGTAAGAGGGTAGCTTAGAAACACTATAGCGATAAAAAATTAATTTGTGGTCTTTTTCCCCCTTTATTTTAAACTGACAAATCAAATACTCTATGCTGTTTTCGTGATATGGAAAACTGGTTCAAAGTTATCCCAGTACTTTTATGCTACACCTCCTTTCATCTTAACCCACCACCAATTGGGAAATTGATAAGAGCGTGATCGCTATAGTAATACTCTATTATAAGCCAGAAGTACACTGAGAGCTTCTATCTCCCTCATATAGTTCGTAATGACCGCCAGGCCTCCTAACCCTAACCAGTTCTAATCACTACAAGAGATCCGTAATATCGCATAGTGCGGGAGATTTAATTCCAGCCTCCTGTTACAGCCATCGTGTCTGTATTACAATTCAAAATATGCGACAACAGAGGCATCTCGAATGATGGGCAAGTCTCAGAATTCTATACTTAGGGGGGTAAATGGATAAAGTTTTGATACTCTTATAGCTAGTATGTAGTTAATTAGTTAATATTGATTGGATATAGGGAACCGATGAAACGCGCGCTCTATGCGATCAATATCTAGGTTGACAATACATTTCTATAGCCATTGAGAAAAACTATAAGGCAAGAGGTTTAATTAGTCAAAATAGTTTACGGCTTCAAAGACAAGAGTAATCACTTTGAAATAATACATGCATCAAGTCTTTTGTGATAAGGTTTCCCTTTGTCGATGATATACTAGATGGTTACTGTTTAAAGACATTTCTCAAAGCTGCCTGCTAACAGCACCAGCCTAAAAAAAAATAAAGTAAGTAAAGTAAAAATTTGTTAAGAACCTTGTCTTTAGGTACTTTAAGAATTTCTTTTCAGATACAAAAGGGACTTTGGAAAGATAGTTTTAAGTTTAGGCTAAATTTTACTTAAGTCACATTTTTTCATTCCATATGGAAGTTGAAAGTATAATGACCATATCCTACTTAAAATTTGTAGAAAGAAAGCGAACTTTTAAAAAAAGTTGTAATTATGTGAGGAAACACTTTAAACAACATTTTAAAAAGTTTATGACGAGAAGAAAAGCGTATTTTGGATAATGATTGTACAAAATAAAAAAAATATCGTTATTTTTAGCTTTTTGCTATACATCTTTAGCTTACCTAAAAAATAAAGTAATGTTCTTGTAGTTTTCAAACATTTCAAAATTATACTTAAACAGAAAAATGGGTAAAAGAATTGAACTCTAAACGTAAAGAAAAAGATATAGCGCACCAAAAAAGAGGGAAGTCTTTTGAAAAGTCTTCTAGTTCTAAAAAGATAGGTGAAGAGATTCAAAAAGAAATTTATCTTAATTTTCACAAAAGGTCTTAAGTTAAATATTCTAAAACATGCGGAGACAAGAGTTCTGCACAAGTTTCGAAGTCTTGTGGAGACAATCACAAGCTTCAGAAACTTGTTCCGTCCTTTTTATCATCCCAAGCAAGAATTCATTAATATAAATTAAGCTCAGAACACTTCCAAATAATTCACTTCAGAAAATTCGATTTCCGAGGAGTGGAAAACTCAGATTCTTCCCGTTGAACCCTTGTTCTACACACCACTTTTGGAACAGAGTCGTGGTTCATTATCACTGGTGTCTTTACCTAAGATACTCATCACTGTAATACATCTCTTTTTTTTCTATTCTTCGAGTACCTGCGTTCAATATTTAAGCGGCGTTAGAGGAAGGGTAAACAATACCGAGCAGTGTCTTGTCGATGAAAAAGAAGCGGACAATATATTCTTTGTTGAGATAAGGGTTTATTTTGTTTAGTTCTTCTCTTAAAGGTATCTTGTTTTCGCTGATAGTTTATCGTTATTGAACAGAACAATATTTATTATTATCATCGTACTACTTTTTATCTTTTAAACAGGAAGTATTACTACTTTAGATAATGAACAATTGTTTCAGTGAGGATGCACGTCTATGATGGCAAAATCTATTTTCATTTTTAGATGCATAGTGGATTTAAGATCGTTAGTTAAAATCTACTAGTAACTGAAGTTATCTCTCATATAAAAGCCCACGTCACTCACTGATTCTGGAACGCTCGCACACTATGATGCCATGATGCCATCTCGCAATAATAATCATAATCATCAGAAAAATATAAAAGCCCACGTCACTCACTGACTCGATGCCATCTCGCAATAATCAGAAAAATAAATAAATAAAAGTAATTAAAATTTTAAAATAATATAATAGAGCATTCGCACATGACGTCACTTGGAGGACAAAATCAACGTTGCTAAGGCTGTTGTTAGGGGCGGGATATAGAAGTATCCAATAGCAGCATTCGCACATGACGTCACTTGGCGAATAAACAACGTTGCTAAGGCCGTTGTTAGGCAGAGTCATGTGATTGAAAATACTCTATAGCTTTTAAATAAATATCTTTCAAGAAAGTTGGTTTACTTAATAAAGGTTAAAAAGTTACTTTTAGGGAAGTTGGTTTCTAATTCAACAATAATAAATTATTAAAGTTAAACTTCTTATTTAATGTATAATTAATAGGAACTTGAAGTAGTAACGAGCGAAGCTCGCATAAAAGGCTAGCCTAGCTGTAAGACCCGGCTTTGCCGGGTCGTAACAGCTAGTTAATAGTTATTCTTAAACCTTTTGAATCATTTTAATTAACGCATTACTAAACATATACACATACTTGTATTAAATTAATATTTATTTATGCATTTTTATGGTCGTTTTTTACAAACGCTGTATATAGTAAAACTTAAAAAATAATGATGGTTTAATAAAATAAATTACCGTATATTTCCGCGTATAAGCTGAGAATTTTTGGAAAAATTTCCTATTCAAAATTGGGGGGTCGGCATATACGCGAATCTAAAGAGTTTGAAAATGTTATTAATGGAATTAAGTTTCACAAAAGCCCCCCCCACGTGATCAAATTAAAGTAACATTTCGGCTGGGGTGATTACGCCACAATACATAAAATGCCCCTTTTCACGCCAAATCGATAAGTTTTTATTATGCGTATAAAAGAAAGTACGAATTTTGATGTTCTGGTTCAAATCACTGTAGTTCGAATTCTAGTGGGATTCAATGGAAGTTTCGTTGCTGCTACCTTTTTTTTTTCTGGCTCCGATTTTGGTGATTCAGGGCAGAGAAGGTGGAAATTTAACTCGGCTTAATACGAGGGTTTTGAATTTTTGGTCAATTTTTCGAATAAAAAGAGTACCCTCTGCGTATACGAAGAAATATACGGTATGTAAAAATAATCAGCAAATCTTTTAGAGATTTAAAAACTTTTGAATGTAATAATTATAAGAATTTTTGTTTTCATAAACTTTTTTGCATTGAAAAATACATTTTATGATACCAAAGTATAAAAAGTCCAAAATGATTGACGTTTTAAAAATAAAGACTGATATTCGAATATGAAACAGATTCATATAATTTTCATATAATATAATAATAGATTTCTGGAGTTAAAACCCTAGAATGAAGAAAAAAATCCGACGTTTTTTCTCAGAAGTTACGTAATACGCAATAAGTTAAACTCTACGTTCAACTTTTTAATCCGAATACTTTACTCTTTTATAAGTTATTCGCAATTATATACATAATTCGACAGATAAAAATATTTTTAATTATATTAATGAATTATACAGACAGAGTTTGCTCAAGCTAATTAATGAGAGCACGTTTTTTTAAAACTATCCCCAAACTATTCTGTAAATATTTCTTGAACTTCAGTTTTAGCTTTATTCTGATTTTTGTAATTCCTTAATCAGCTCCAATAAAGCAGGAAATCAATTATAACTTTTTTTTTAGGTTGAGTTTGCTTTATGAAAAAAGAAACATTTATCATGACTCCATTGACAGTTAAACATATAGTATTTTATGTTTTTTACATTTGATCAACATCATTTTTTTAACTGGTCATTGGCGGCTCGTCCATAGGAGCACGTGAGTACGTGAACCCCCGCGAAAAACGAAGAACTAAAATCAAATATAAAGATAAATAAATATGAAATGAAGTTGAATGGATCATTCTGAAATTATGTTTCATACTCAGATTAATTTTTCTGATGCAATTTCGGAAGTAAAGACTAAAGTTTGACTAATCCATTTTTCATCAAGCAGTGTTACCAGGAATTTGAATAGAATTTAAAAAAAAAACCTTATTTACAACCCTTTAACAGCGTTTTTTCACCATGCAAAATATTTTACCCATATGAGATGACGCAAAGTCACAGTCCAAGGGGGAAGTCAGGCCCTCTTAGCTCTTACGATATTTACATTTCAATGTAAACTGCTTATGAAGGATTCTTCTCAAAAAGGAACTAAATGCGTTGGTATGCATTTTGAATAGCAAATATGGTGCAGTACAACGTGTATCAATGGAATGTATCTAATACAATAACATGGGTAATTTGAAGATTTCTCTTTATCCCTTAAAATTTTACTACTTCAAGGTTACTCTTTAATTAGATGTTTTGGTGGTCCCTTCAATTTTGAGTTATCTAAGACCTTAAAATATCCAGTTTGTTCAAGTAAAAGACAATAGATTCACGAAAACATTTTTCAATCTGAATATTTCCATGTTTCTGTAAATATATACTTTCATCTCACAGTAAAAAGGGAGTACTATAAGCCCAGCTAAGAAGAAAATCCCTCATTCCGAGAACCTTGAAAAATGGCACGTCAACAATAGAGATTTATCTGGTAAGCAAAAAGAGTCATTGGTCACTAAGAAGTGGGTCATATGGGTGGTGTGGGATTGGTTTTCCTACCAAAAAACGTTAAGATTAAGGTTTTTACTTTTTTACAAATCTTATAGAAATAGAGAAAAATGGTTTTGTTAAATTCTAGGTTATTTTTCTACCATAAAGTGACATTTCAAAAAACAAATGGAAAAATATTTCATAGCTTCACAATAAAAAACCCTCATACTTATTACTTTTTTTCTCATTTGTTTACTCTGTAAATAGAAATTTTGCTCTTTGCAAAACCATGGTTTTGAGGTACGAATCATAAAAGCTTGTATCAGAGTCAGTAAATTGGTGAAAAATATCAAAGTAAAATTGCGTCTTAAAATGAAGTTCTGTATATACTATTATATGTCAAAGGATATATTTAGGTCATCTAAACAGGAAAAAATTAGGTGGCTGACAAATTGCTGCTGCTAAATATATTCAATCCAAAGCAATTAGCTTTGCCCTTCTTGATTTTGGGGAAACACTAAATGCATATTCCTTTAATCTCATTATTTAACCTTTTATCCTTCTAACTCACTTAAGTTTATTGACACAGTTGATGGTTCAGAAATTCTAATGTATAAAAATGAATTCAGATAATATTGGTTTTACTTGACGAGTTCGCCCGAATTTTGTATACTGTACTACAGTGTACCGTTCAGTTGAGTAACTTTTCAGAGGAAAATATAATTATGTGCTTAATTGTGCACGCATGTGCAGAGATCCAGATCTGTTGATCCTGTTATTGAAGAATGCCTTTTCCTTCTATAACGTAACGATATGAAATTAAAAATGATGGACATAAATTGCAACTATTTTGAAAATAAAAACATATCATGATGCTTCTTGTTATGAACTTTTTATAAATATTTTTGTTTGCTTCTTAAGTATTTTGTATTTTTTTGTCTAAAGCAGTGTGGTCCAACCCGTGGCACGCGGGCCACAAGTGGCACTCGAAGAAATATTCGTGGCACTCGGCCTCAAAATTAAATTCGTGTTCTAACTATATAGAACAGTGTGGTCCAACCCACTGCCCGCATGCGGCCCTCGAAGAGATTTTTCAGGGCACTCGACCACAAAATTAAAAGCTTATTCAAACTTCATAGAATATAATCCACATATCACTTTTTATTACAGAAATCACCTAAAAAACTGCTTTTTTAGGTCTAATTTTCAAAAAAAAAATTCAGGGGAGAACCCCTGAACCCCCTTAGGAGTTTTCTTGACTTAAAATTTAAAAGGGACATTAAAACCCCATCATTAGTTTATAAGGCAATAGTTTATAAATTATATTTTATCTTCACTTATGGCTATACTGTTTCAATAACTTATTAGTTTCTTTTAAAAAGTACACATCAAATCGAAAGGAGTTATAAAATCAGTAGATGCCGTGAGTTGTAATTAAAGTTTAATCTATAAGTATTATTTCATAAATTTTCATTGCAGGGCGACAGTTGTTTTATATGTCTATCTATGTGTTTACAACTCAGTTTTGAATTTCTTTCTAACCTCTTGAGAAAAAAAACCACCCAACCTATTCTAACCTTTTTTTACCAGTTAACTTAAAAAACACTTCTTGCTCTTTCATTTTCAAAACATTGTGAATGGCCTAATTTCTAAGAAAGGTTTTTCTCTTTACTTTGGATTAATTATTCTTTTAACAACATATTTTCAATTCGATTAAGCAAGAAATATTTTTTATTTAAATTAAATTTAATAAATATGAACATCAAGAAAATAGTTTTTAAAATATCGCACCAACATTATCACTTGCATACATAAGAATAGTTTTAATGACCCAGCCAATATTTTTGCATTGCCTATTTAAAGTGAGAAAATCCTTAAATGAAACCAATCTAATCATAGTCGAAATAAATGTTCCAGTGTTGAAATAAGCTTGACTTGCCTGTGTTATATAAACTAGAGATGTGTAATTTTCGATTTTGATTGTCTGTGGCACTCCACTCCCTTTAAAAAGTTAAATTGGCCCTCGGGTAACTAAAGGTTGGACCACACTGGTCTAAAGTATTCTTATTCTAAAACTCAGGACCTATTTGAAACGAAATATTCGAGCAACCTTTCCTGAAATTGCTTGATTTAGTAATAGTAATTTTGTATAGTTGTAATCAGTGACATTCCTTCAGTTATAAACACTCTCAATTGCAGATATGGAATGGGAGCGGGAATATGATACTAAACGCTTACATATCAACGGCACGGTATCTGGAATGAGACCTTCTCAGAATAGGATGGTAAGCATTCTCGCATGGGATAAGCGTGGGCATCGTGGGCATCCAGTTTGAAATTCCGTAGTCAGTTACGACGAGATATCAGCGAAGCATCTACCTTTACTTACGTACTAGCTTATATGCCCGGCCTTGCACGAGTGGAGTGTACTAATTTATTTTTTAAAGATCTTTCAAGATAAAAATCAAATTTTCTGTATCAAACATTACCAATCATCCCGGTGTTTCCTGTAATTTTTCCTACCTCGATGTTCCCGGTAATTTTTTATATCCCAGTACAGTGTTCCCGGTAACTTTTAATCCCGGTGTTCCCAGTCATTTTTAATCCCGGTGTTTCCGGTAGCTTTTCATCCCGGTATTCCAGGTAATTTTTCATCATGTTGGTCCCAGTAACTTTTTCATCTATATGTTTTCGGTGCCTTTTCCAACCGGGTGTTCCCGGCGTCTTTTTTCTTCCCGCAACAACATAAATAAAACTCATGTAACATAAGAAATGATAAATATCATTATCTTCATATACACCGACCTGACATTATCATAAATAGGCCTATTTTTATGCAAAAAATTGAAAATGTATACCATATTAGTTGGGGATTATGGAAGTTCTGAAAATACAATATATTAATTTTGTTTAAAACCATTCTAGCATTTTGGAATGAATTAATTTAGAACATTTAAACTGAACTGTACAAAATCTACATTAAAAACTTTTCTTATTGTTATAGGAAGTTTATTATTCAGTACACATTTATGTATGTTAAACAAATTAGTATCCATTTGAATTACATTTGCATACGTTTTATTAACACTTATATGCTATCTATTGTAAATTTGTTTTTTTTTTGTCAAAATCCTCGATCGTATAATAACATTTACGTTTTTGAAACCATGTCTGATGAATTGTAAAAATATTATGCTTTTGCAATTTTACATGTGAAAGTAGAAAGCGGATAATTAAACAAATCGCTGTTAATTGTATTTCTATTTTTAAAAAACGAGCATAATACTTGAATAGATAGCTAATAGTAAGCAGGGCCGTATCCAAGGGGGGAGTTTTAGGGGTTCAACCCCCCCCCCCCCCGAAATTTTGACAATTTTTATACTGCTATTTTTCTTGAAAATTATGTCTCACAAGGAGCGATATCCTCTTCGGGTATAACCCAAAGGGTCTCAAAATGAGTCAAAACCCTACTTTTAAGGGCAAAATTTCCAAAATTTTTCTGGGGGAGGACCCCAAAACCCCCTCGAAATTTTGAAATCTATTAAGTATACGGTTTTTCCTTCAAACTTTTGTGATTTACAAGGAGTGGTCCTCTTTAATGTAACCTAAAGTGTCTCAAAATGAGTTAAAATGCCACTTTTAGGGGAAAAATTCAAAAAATTTATTCCATTTATAACAAAATACCTTCTTTTTACCTTGAAAATTCGTCCGCTTACAATGAGTGGTGCTCAATGGGTGTAATCTAAAGGGTCTCAGAAATGAGCTAAAACACTCTTTTGGGGGGCAAATTTCCAAAAATTTTCTGGGGGAGGACCCCCAGACCCCCCTTTTACTTCGAATTAATATTGTTTATACAATTTTGAAATTTAGTGCATCAAAATTTCAATCCAGTGTTGTCATCTAAAACTTAACATATAAAAGTACCCGTAAGGAGGTACCTCAGAAAATATTTGAGTCAACCCCCCCCCCCGAAACAAAAGTCTGGGTACGGCCCTGAATAGTAGGTATATCAAAGTGCATTCTAAGATGCAATTAAATACATGAAATGGTGTAATTTTTTTAAATTTTTCATTCAAATTAGGTTCAGTTAATGTATTAGATTTTCTTAAAGACTTCCCAACCTTAATTTAAAGACAACTTGAAAAGAAATCAGTCTTACCCTGACGTTATAATGTTTTACCGTTTTGAGATTTTTCCTTAAAAACTAAACCTGAAATTGGAAACTAGTAGGATATCGAAGCAATTTCGCAGAGCGTGATATTGGGTTTCAAGTCGGTCAAACGGGGACAGTCTGCTAAAACGATTTCACACATAAGTGATCAATATAAAACGTCAGTGGTTTTTATTTTTAGCTAAATGGCGAATTTCCAGAAAAGAAATATCGACACAAAAAAGGCAACCCTATAAAATGGATTTTTTGCTGAATTTGCAAAAATTTCAGAAGAATAGCAATACTAATATTTTAGTGACAAAAGTATTGTAATCTAATATTGGTGTCAAAATAAGATTTTATGGACTTAAGAATGTAGTGATGCGTTAAACTATCGTGAATTTAATGTATGAAATGCACAATAATCAATTTTTCTATTAAAGAAGGCTTTAACAGTTTAATACCCCCTTCCAGGCCTTGTGTACCTGAGCTCAGCACTTGTAAAACTGTTTATTAAGAAGGAGCCATTCACAAATCATGCCACGTATTTTGAGAAGAGGATATAAGGTTCCGAAATATGAGAGAAAGGATATTGAGGATATATTCCAAGCTTAATGAAGCCCAATCTTTTTTAATCAAGAATATTGCGAGGTAAACGTTTAACAATTTCAATATACCTTAAATTAAGAAATTTTAAAATTCCCTTAAAGCATTCAAAAATCTGGATTATATTAATGTATATCCTTTTAACATATGTAAGGCCTTAACACCATCAAATTGAGTTTGAGTTTTGAAGTAACCTTAAATAAAAAGCAGTTTTACTAAGCTCGTGTAAATAAGGCCCTAGAGCCGAAATACATTAGCCTGATGGGGAAAGCTATGCACACTTTGCTTCGAGTGTTTCATAGAATTTCTATTGCTTACGGTATATCTAAAGGACTTTTTAGCACTTCTTCTTTAATGAAAGGATTCTTTTTAGCGCTTTAATGCACGGCTCAATGCTCACTTTTAATAATGCACTTTTTAATACGGCAAGACCATAGGACGACCTTAAGGAAATGAATTTTTTTTTAAGTCGTCCATTGGTTTTGCTGCATTGCCGAATTATAGCAACACAACGCAAAAGTGGAAACGGTATTTTAATGTCAGTGAATGCGATGTTAACCACTATGGAGGATCTAGCATCTTTATTAGGAATCATTCTTGTTTTATCTGTAGAATTAAAGCAGGACTAGTCAAATCAGTGAAAAGTATATTGAACTGACTGTATAACAACGAACAGACGCGTTAAATCGATAGCATACTCCTTTTTTAAAGTCAATGGAAAAGGTAACTTCCCAAAATGTAGCGTTTCTTCCCCAGCATCTCTCAAACTCCAAGTTACAGTTTTTTTTTATCTGAATTCATGACTATTTAAGTTGTGTTATTATTATTTTGTATAATCTTAGTTTTTAATTTTATCTTAACATCATGATGGCTTTAAACGTAATTACAAAAAGGTTGACTTATTAGTCTATTTTTTTTTAGAGACAATGTCATTCTTCTCATGATATTAAACGTTTTAAAATGGATATGGTTCCTTTTATGATTCTGGATAGATAAATTTAGATCAGATCAAATTTAGAAATTAGAGACATAAAAACTAGGGTTTCTCTCCCGGGATCCCGGGAAATAGCCAAGTTTTCCTACATTTTGTAATCCCGGGAAATAATCTTATTTCCCGGGAATTCCCGGGAAGTGAAAAAAAAATTAAGATAAAAGCCTATGGATGTATTAATGGTGTAAATATACCTTAAATGGGAAAGAATTATAATTTTTTACATTAAAAAATATGCTTCGGTATAATTTGTCAAAATTTTGTTTTATTTTCTCGTTTTTTGTCCTTTTTTTCGGCGTTATTTGGTTTCTTTTCATACAAGTTTTTTTTTATAACACCTGAAACTTCAAACAAGAATTTTATTACAGAAATGAATCATAGTTCAGTTGTTTTACTTAAAATGTTCTATAATAACACCGCTTAAAGCATACTACCTGATCTACTCATCCGGGTAGAACCTTCTTAGCTTATTTTTGGAGATTTATGAAGTTGAATATCTATCTTTTTTGTGTTACTATGTTACCTTTCATCACGGATTAATCAATTAGTATTAAAAAACATGTGAAATGTGGATTCTGTGGATTACTTCAAATTTTATTAACTAATAGTAATATTTTTTTTTCAAAAGTTACCTATTCAAAGTACTATACATGCTTTGATTTGTCAAGTACAAATTTATACTATTATTTATACAAGTATAAATTAAATCATTTAAATGATTGATAATGATTTCCATAATAAATATTATAAATGCATTCCCCGAAAAAAAATGTTATTAAATTCTCAAATTAAAACTATTCCCGGGAAATGCCAAAGTATTTTCAAGGGAATATTTTCCAGAGAAATTATTGCCAATCCTGGAGAATGGATGCTTGTCAAAAACTTGTATTCAGTTTTATTAGACTTTAATCCTTCCTGAAATCATGAAAAAATATTTTTTGTTTAAAACGAATTAATATGTAGTAATATTACTCAAATTGAATCCCTTTTTAAAGAAATATTTATGCACCCTAGGAACCTTCAAATAATTTTGATGCTTAAAAATAACTTTAATGAAGAAGTTTAAAATTTTGATCAATTCCCGGGAATCCCGGGATTGATCTTGTTATTCCCGGGATTTCCCGGGAAGACAAAAACACCGGGAAATCAGAAACCCTAATAAAAACGACCTGTCTTTAAAAATGTCAAAAAATATCTCCAATATCTCCAATAGGTGTGAGAATGTGAGAATGAATAACAAAAGTAGTCAATAGCATTATTCAATGAGTACATTTTTAATTTATTTGAATTACCGCAATATTCCGATTGTAATCTCCAAAGCATAATGCAGCTCTTATGAGCGTAGGTGCTAGTCAATTCTCGGTCTACCCACACGATTAATATAACCAAGGGTAGTCTTTCCTAATACCTATGCTTTCCAACCAAGCAACTTTGAAATCGGAGAGTCGAACTTTCCGCCTGTCATTCAAGCCACCAGAATAGAAGAGACATCCCTTATGCAGTTCAATCCCATAATCCCACAGTTCTCTCCCTGCCTTTAAAATATCTAAAAGCCCCATAGAGGAAATAAAAATTTCCAAATCCCAGACTCTTAGGGATTCAAGCATTTCTCTATAGTAAAAAACACATATTTTTCACCGTTATAGTATTAAGCACGAACATTATTTTTTAGTTATCTCCAATTCAATGTCAAGGGGAGCAGTACACTCTATGTATGAGAACATGGTTTCGGTTATAAAAAAAATTGATAGAATATATTCGACATTGATTCCTTGCATTCGATCCTAGCTGAGTAAGTACTATCATTTTCCTCTGCTCACTCAGACAACTCGTATTCCTTTTTCAAACTTACCTTCTCTTGAGATGTCACAACTTTGAAACAGGATTCCTCCGGTACATAGGAAATGCAGAGGAATAAAAAAAGAATGCATGTTAAGTTTGAAGTTACTTTTTTTCGTGAAGATTCCAAAAGTTTGTCTTGCAATTCATGGTTTCTCA
Source organism: Tetragnatha montana (assembly GCA_963680715.1). Taxonomy (NCBI): domain Eukaryota; kingdom Metazoa; phylum Arthropoda; class Arachnida; order Araneae; family Tetragnathidae; genus Tetragnatha; species Tetragnatha montana. The sequence goes on from OY796681.1 coordinate 18,927,218, forward strand.
AAACAGTTTGAAGACGTTTTGATTTACAAGAAATTGAAAGTATATTTCAAAACATACCGAATCTCTTATCAGGAATGTTCAATATTTTTTATTCCCAATGCACATTAAGAACCGGCAGTTTAAAAAAAAAACTACTGGAGTACCTTTAGAACGATCTTACATTTGCTGAAAACTCCTGACCTGAAAAAGTTTTTAAGTTCACATTTCATGTTTGGTAAATTATTTTCACCTAAAAAAGAACTAATATTTGTCGAATAGGGATTACATTTTTTAAAATGATGTTATTAAAAGATGTCTATCGTTTCTTTATTTTATATGTGTAAAATATATTTTGCTAAGGGCTGATACTTGCGGAAATCATCTTTTAGTACTGTAGTTAGTTTCCCAGCGGGCACCTGTGGACTAAGGTTAAAATAATGGAAGTATACATGGAAAGAAACGGACATCCAAGGGTCCGATTAAAAAAAATTCTACTGTAGGCACACCACACAGGAAAAAGCCCATGTTAAATGTTCATTATAAAATCAAATTTCATAAACTCAATAATTGGTAGTTACGTATTAGCCCGTTGACTGTTTTATAGGTGTCACCCAAAAGTGTATTAAAATCGCATAAATTTTTACTTTTACCACTTTGTAAAAAATATTAAAAATGCATTACAGAAAATAGGAAAAGTTTTAGTTTTAAATGTTTAGGGTTTTGGAGGCACAGGCCTGTTGGTAAATCAAGGCTTACATTTACACAGTGATTCAAACATAGGCGGATGCTCGGCTTCGAGATTAACTTCTTTAACCACTAGGTCAGTACGAGTGCTGGTTTGTAACATATCATAGATAGTATGTAACTTTACGGTAAACCTTCTCTCTTTTACTGTCATTGGGTTTCCCAAAACAAGGTTTGTTGAAAAACCTTTCCACAGTCCTATATTTGGGTTTGCATGACAAGTAGGTTGCAGAAAAAAATTACAGAAAAACCTTATTAAAACCCGTCAACTCAGTTTCTAACCTTGTTTTAAGGTTTTTCCGTAGGTATATCATCCAGTCAACCAGTGCAGGTTGTTTTTACCTTGTCGCAAGGTTAAAGTCTGTCAATGAGAAGTTTACAAAAGCCTTTAAATGGGTTATGACGTTAAGTTACAACAAGATTTAAAAAACCTTGCATTGCTCATTGGGCGATTGGGTCAAATTCCAAAAAGGTTTCTTAATAATCATAATCCATAATGTTTTGTTTCCTGCCCTTGTTCCCTCCCAGCTACCCCTGCTCGGCTCACCTTCTTGAGTGTATTGGTGCCACTCCGGACCAACTGTCGGATGTGCAGGAAAGAGTTTTTAGTTTGTTGCAGCAGCATGGTGTCATGGACCTGGTGTAGGCCTTCCTATACCAGGTGGGATAAGTCCCACCACCATCCCTCATGCACTCAAAAAAAAAAAAAATTCACCAATCGCGTGAACATGCAATCCCTCACCTTCTTCCTGTTCCTCATGATATTCTCGTCCCTGTCGCTCTGTGTGTTGCCGGGGGTCTTGGCCGCTCTCAGCTTCACAGCGATGGTGAGGTACACCACGGAGATGAGGCACAGGGGCACGAAGTACTGCACCCCCACCAGCACGTGGTTGTAGGCCTTCCAGAGGGGCGGCGACAGGTGCACGTTGTGGCAGAAGAGCTTGGTGGCGTTGCCGCGGTCAGGGACGGCGGTGACCCTGAGCGCGAGGCCGTAGGGCACCCCTGCGGCCGCGCTGAACAGCCAGATGCCCAGGATGGCTACTTTGGCACTGAGTTCGGAAGTGCGAGCTCGTAGAGGGTGCACCACGGCGCGGTAGCGGTCCAGCGCGATGGCAGTCAGGGTGATGATGCTCACGTTCACTGACAGCACCTGCAGTAAGAGATCCGTGCTTTTGGTTCGTTTCCACTGGGGATAAGGCAACGTGACGGTGATAAATATAATGATGGATGACGTTTGTTGTTCTTAGGACTCATTCCCATTGGCAACGCAACGATACTTTGACGTCAGCGTCACCCAACCGATCTGACTGGAAGATGCCAGAGCCAGAATGAAACGGAAATAAAACCTTACCTAGGTCTAAGGGTAACGTCACCGTGTATTTCAGGTTGGTATCAGTTGAAAAAAATCTGCTGTTTCTTGGTATCGGACAAAGGAGAAACAACAAACAACCCCATTCAATGATTCAATGGTCTTAATTCTTCTACAAAAGGGAGAAGTCACATGGCGGTCTGTTAATTAAGTGACTTCTCCTCCTCTCTTTTGTTGAAGGGGGCCATTGAATGGGGTTGTTTGTTGTTTCTCCTTTGTCCGATACCAAGAAACAGCAGATTTTTTCAACTGATACCAACCTGAAAAACACGGTGACACTACCCTAAATGTCGAAAGAACTACGTCATTAAAATGATGTTGTCCGATCCCTGAAATCCAATGAAATTTTAAATGGATACAGGTGTTCTTTAATTGTAATTTAGCCTCTAGCTAGAGTCTAGAGATCCTGATTGACTTTTGTGTTCTATAGGGGACTGGGGCCATAGTGCCACCGAGTTTACGCTGGAATTACGAGAGGACGTCGCGACGAACATCACGATCGACGAACATGACGATCGATTCGGACACGAAGTCATAACAGCCACGGTACTAAACTCCCATAGTCAATCTGATGTCAGGCCACGCTGACGTCGAAATATCGTCGTGTTTCCATTGATTATGAGTAGGAGAATGTAATCAAATTTTAGGATATAATTCATGTAAAATCGATTTCTTTACATTTAATTTTGATTCAATTCTATGACCAAAGATGCAGCTTTAAGAAAACGGGTCAAAAACGTGCATCAACCAAATAAACGTGGTGTGATATTTTAACAAAAATATAAAAATATTTTGTAAACGGAAAAACTGATAGTGAACAAAAAGTAAAAAAAAAAACACCCAAAGTTGACTATAAGTGTGGTATGAAGCATGACCACAGGAAAACTCGTTTCTTCACACCGCTTTTATTTAGCTGACAAGTTTTTTTTCGTATTTCACTCCAAATCAGATGTCCTTACCTGTACAAAAGGGCAGAAGGCGCACATGAAGGGGGGCAGCACCCATCTCTGCAGCAGCGCTGCCTGGAACTGGAAGGGGATGGAGAACATCCCGATGATGATGTCCGCCACCGCCAAGTTGGCGATGAAGAAGTTGGTGACGGTGCGCATGCGCCGACTGGTGGCCACGATGGTCAGCACGCACGTGTTGCCCACGATGGCAATGAGCGACACCGTGCCGTAGAAGCAGGACAGCAGGACCACGATGCCAGGTGGCACGTCATACAAGAGGTCCTTGTCTGGTAAAGTGTCGTTGGGAGAGCTCGCGTTAGACGAGTTCAGCGTGAAGTTCTGAAGATCGTCGTTGTCCAAAGTCAACAGCATTTTTTATTTGCTTAGTGGTCCAGGATTTTTACCTCCTTGGTTGAGTACGTGTTCAAAAATTCTTGTAGAATATTTGTGGGGTTCAGGGCTTTCTTCGAGAATTTTTCACTAGAAAACTTTTACATTGAGGCTTAACTCTGTGCTCACATTTTAAGATGCTTGAACTTTAAGTAGGAAAAAAAAAAGAAAAATAAAGGGGAAGGATGGAAAAGGGTAATGAGAAGGATAAGAAGTAATAGAAATTATAAGGAATATAATTAGGGATTGTGGAAGAAAAAGGAAATAAGAGGTATTGTAGTGAGAATAGGTAAAACAGAAAGAGAAAGAATTAGATAAATTGAAACTTAAATGAGATTGTCCTGGTTAAATCCCTGTAAATAGCAAATTTATCCTTGAGGAATATGCTTACAAGATCATTTTGAGCTAGGGCTTTGCATAATTACGTTGTTAAGTCCTGGTGATAATTTTAAAACCACTCGTAGAATACAAATGCATGTTGCTTAGTTTGATTTCCTTTATCTTTTACTCAAGTTTTAAAGTTTCAACGATGCTTAAATTTTGTTATAGAAAAGAAATAGATATTTCACACTGATATGTAGTTGATACACAAATTTATCTACAGAAGATTTTAGGCATAGCTATGGTATATTCTGTTCATCGTTACTTTGATTAGTTCTATTGAAGTATTTTGTGTATTTTCAAAAACATATGAAGTCTCTCGATAGAGTTTTTGTTATGTTATTGAAAACTACATGCAGTCCATCATTATATTATATTTCAGTCCAATCAGTTTATTCTGGGCATATTTTATACTTAGGGTTTATATGGTTTTGTAGGTTGTATTAAATTCGTATTTTCATTACGATGAGATGGTATCCAAAACATATTAGTTTCGCATAACTTAGGTTTTTTCAATATTACATAATAGGTATCGAAAGGTTATCCAGAATACGATTTTCAACAGCTATCCTTTTCCACTTCTAAAAGTTTTTCAGCAATCCTTTTTAGACAACCTAAGAATAAATAATATTAGAGAGAGATATAGAAACGCTATGAGAAAGAGATAAGAAAAAGTGCACAAAATTTGTAATATTTTAATATTAACTACTAAATATGTAGTTATATGGAACAATATAAATTTTAATGTCTTTGATGGTTTAGTTTAAATAGTCCATACCATAATCATATACTTTAGTGTAATATAAAATTTATGCATAATTTAGTGTAATACTAAATTGCATACCATAAGGCAAATTGTGACCGCATTATCTAACAATTATAACATCTTTTTACACAAAGTGGAGTTATATTTGTTTGGAATGGTACCTAATTACTTAAATCCAAGCTCATAAGCATAAAACAAAAGATGATATTAGTAAATGGTCAAGGACTTACGAGTAAGAACCATATAACCTTTGAAAATTCTAGATAATTGTATTAATAGCTCAATGAAATTGATTATTTACGGACTTAAATAGCTTAATGGAATCCTAGGTAAGTTATTGCAAATAATATTGAATTCAGGTTTTTGTTCTCTAAGATCTACATTCTTATTTAAGAGTGATAAATCTGCAACTATCTTTATATTTTAGAAAATTGTCACTACGTGGAAGAAGAAAAATGGGTAAACACAAAGCCTGTTGGGTTACTATTAGGTGGAGTTTCGGTACGCAAATTGCGATAAAAAGACCCTATATGTAGGTATATATGTTACGGGCAATGGGATAAATCGGGCATTATTAATAATGTCCGATTAATAATAATTATTATTAATAATGCAATTTGATAAATTCAATGGAATTTATCAATGAAATTTATCACTTTGCCCACCTCCACCTCGGTCATTATTAATAATGCCCGATTAATTACTTTGCCTGTAACATATAGATGGGTTTAACAAAATAATCATATTTTTAAATTGACGTTCTTTCTTTCACTCAGGGAACTACTTTGTTTGTTAGTGACGTCATAGGGTCAACTAACGTTGCTTTCTAGTATAATAATTACACAGGGTGTTTCAACAAGTCCTCAAACTCTGGAACTCTGCACACCCAGACTTTCTAACTATTTGGTGATAGAAAATTTTTTAAAGTGTATGGGAAAGTTGGGAGATATTTAATTTGAGATATCGAGACAAGTTTTAAATAGAAATCACACTTCATGGAGTGTGTCGTTGTTGTTACTGATCCGCGAAATGTTTAATACAATTAGATAAAAATCCATTCAATTCATAAACGCCCAATTAGTCAAGAGAGAAGAGGTTTTGAAAAAAAAACCTTGTACAAGGTAAAATCAAAATACATCAAGTAAAGTAAATAATTAAAGCATTCTAAGTAAGTGAATTGATCAAACCAAAACCCCCCACAAAGCCCATTATTACAGAGGCTTAGTTAAGGCTTTAATTAATCAGACTAGAGAATCATGACAGACAGAATAATTCAATGTTTATCTCCTGTGTATTGAAGGGTAGAGAAATAACGATCTCATACAATATATCGCAATCGTCATAATTATTAATAAGTGACCTCAAAATTTAAGCCGCTGATAATAAGCATTGTAAATCAATCGTTAAACGATGATCGGTTAAAGTGATTCGAAAATTTTTAATACCTTGTTCAGGGTGCTTTTGAAACGAAGGCAATAATTTTAAGAGTTAGAATTTGTAATTCAATCAAAGGGTAAGCTTTTTAAGGGTTTTAAAAGGTTTTGTAAAGATGTTTTTTAAAGTGTGTGTGAAGATCTAAATTATTTTTAATGTACAAGAAAATGAAAGAAAAATCTAAAAATATAAACCCTAAAACAAATAAAAGTTTCGGATATTTTTTTTTCAATTTATAATTGAATTTGAATTGTTCTAAAATAATAGGAGGTTCTATGCATCGTTAAGCTACTTATACGTATTATATTCCTTAGTAAAAATAAGCTTAATTAATAAATGTTCTTAATCAATAATTTATAAGATTGAAATTTAAAACTAAGCATTTGCTTTAGGCAAAAAATAAATCCTGCATGGAATATTTTTAAGAAACTTATTGAAAGTCACAAAAAAATGAAAAGGGCTTAAATTAAATTGATTGGATCTAAAAAAAAGAACAACACATATTAAGTTTCTTGTTTTAGAAAAAGTCGGAAAAATACTACGGATAATTAATTTTTACATAAAATAAAAAAATAGGTGTTTTTTACTTTTTGACAAGATATTGAATAAATGTATTGAATGTGTATCTGAATAATACATAAAAAGTTATTGTAAACGTAGGAGATATTTTTAGAAGGATCTCTGTAAAACTGCTTTTAAAGTAACTTATTAGCCATTGGTTTATCGCGAAATTTAAAAACTTTCCCTGCAATTAATGTGGACTATCATTGCAATAGAAACTAGCGTACAAAATCTCATCAAGATAAAACTGACAAAACATCCCCCAACTTACTCCAGTTTGAATAAAAATACCCATTGCATAAGTGCTGTTTGAAAATCCCCCCCCCCCCCAAAAAAAAAAAAAAACTAAGCCATCAAAGCAACCAAAATTAGATAATTGATTTACCATACAAAAAAAAAACATTCTAAGCAACTAATACAATATTTTTGCGTACAAAAACAGGATTTTTTAATAATTCAATGAAGACTCGTGAAAAAGATCATAACTTCCACTAGATTTTGAACACTACTAAACATTCTTCGATAAATTAAAAAACTTCCCATAAATTGTTTTACAAAAAAATAGTTATCTCCCACTCCAAAACTCATTAATATTTATGCATCGAAAAAAAAAAAGAATCTCCACCGAAACCAACTCACCTGTCAAGTTTTCCGTTTCAACAGCCGGAGAGGATGCGGAGCAAACCGGAGATGCGGGAAAACTTGGGAAAATATTCCTTCCTCTGAGGCTTCAACTTCGACAGAGGGCGCTTTTCGACCAAAGCACCCCCTTTCACATGAATGAAACGGCCTTCGGACCATTAGGGCCCACATACCCGAGGAAATACTTTTGAGGACCCGTAATAAATGGGACGTCAATCGCAGAAACTCTCTCAACCTTCCATACAACTCATTCAGTCATCAATTTCATTAGTGGTTTTTATTCATTCCATAGTTTAGGTGCCGATAAAACAATTCAGTTAGGCCACATAGGTTTGTGTGGACGTATATATTTTTTGTTGATATTTTTCCGGCAAACATTCTAGGGAATTGAATTCCCTCATACAGGCGTTTGATCCTAAGGGGGACGAGTCCCCATAATGTTTGAGACCTTTAATAAAAAATATAAATTTTTCCTATTTTAGACCCCTTATTACAAGTTTTTAAGCTATCTAATAAAGATGGTTTAAATTCCTGCTGCTATCTATTTAGACATTTCCAAAGCCTTTGATTCAGTAAAACACTGCATCTTGTTACTACAAATATTATTTATTGTTGGTATCAGAGGACACTTTTACAATTTTATAGAGTCATATTTGTCAAATAGCGTGCAGATCGTTAAAGTTAATAATACTATCAGTAGTTGCCTCCCAATAAACTGCAGCGTTTTTCAGGGTTCAACCTTAGGACCTTTATTGTTTCTTATCTTCAGTAACGACCTATGTAACTTAAAATTATTTGGCAAATTGATTAGTTTCGCTGATGATACTGCATTACTTTATTCGGTTGATTCAATCGACGATCTGAACTTTATGATAAATGATGACCTTGTTAAAATTCGTGATTGTTTTTTCATAACAACTTAAACTTAAACTTAAAACTAAACAAAACAAAATACATGACATTTAACTTAACCCAAAAACCATTCTTATCAACTCTCTCTTGAATACCACGAATACAACTGTACCAGCTATGAAAATTGTATTTGTAAATCTATTGATAAAGTATCAACTATTAAATATCTTATATTAAATAACTATTAAATATCCCATATTCAATATATTTCTGGAAAATAGACGACATTAGTGTGACGTCACTTGCTTGTTTGGAAACGTTGATTCTATCCGTGATTGGTTCCGTGAATGGAGGTAAATCCGTACGGAACCAATCACGGATGGAATCTATTAAGATGTCGTCTATTAAGATTTGTTATGTTTAATTTTTACCACCTAAAACAAAAAATAAGTTCTAAACTTCTAATTAATCTCTAATCTGTATTATTCGTGGGTACATTCACAATTAATTTACGGTATATGGGGAGAGGATTATTTTGTAAATTTAAAAAGAATCGGTAAACAACAGAAAGGTTCTTAAGGTTTTTGCTTAATATCATTTACTCGATTACTAATTACTATAAACCACTTCAAATTATTGAATACCTTCCTCTTCGTCATCTTTTTTTTATAAAATATGCCTGCATCTTTATTCAAATCCACAAGAATGTTACAAAACGTAATAATATGAATCCTCGAAGACCAAAATGTAATTTATAAAATTCCTAAGCCCAAAAAATCTATATTTTGTAATAATATAGCCCCCAAACTTTATAATATGCTACCATTATAAGTCCAAAATAGTCCATCCAAATATTTATAAAAAAAACCAAAGGATTTTTTGTTTTCAATAGAAAATATTGAAAGATTTTAATGTAGGTTTTTTTATATTTCCTTCCTTTACTCATGGTTTTGTGTACATACCTGTATGACAGAAAATATGTATTCAATTTAATGACACCCTGTTTGCCACTCTTGTGTTTTTGTATTCTCCTAACTATTATTTGGTCACCTAAATGGACCATGAGGTCCCAGGCGACTATGTGTATTGTTCTTGTGTTATTTTTGTTCTCAAATAAATGAATGAATAAATAATAGTAATAAAAAAATATTTAATTAGTAACCTATCCACCCTAGATAATCCTAATTTTCTACCTTTAAGGTACCTGGAAAGAGATTTGGCCCACATGAACTCTTATTCTTAATATTTATTCAAATCTTTGATGAAACCGAAAAAAAGGAATTATGTTCTCAGAAAACTAAGTTAAGAGGAGTGGGACGGAAGGCATTGAAACGACGTTGATGACGTCACACTATTTTCCCAAATGTTTCAATATCTTCGAACTGTGATAAAAATATCTACCTATAGGGGTAATTCGGCCCCCTCATGTGTGGAGAGAAGCTTGGAGATTTTTTAGAGCACAAAAAGTCAATTTGCCATTTTTTGCCCCTTTTCAACCTGTTGATTCAATTTTTTTTCGTATGGACAACTGGTTTTCTCAGGTGCCCCAAAAATGGAAGGCACTGCGAAAGATGGACACAATGATTTGATTTGAACATCATCAAAATCTGTTTCATTTAACAACATACATAAGTGCTCTTCGTAGGAAAGTTTTCCTGATATTTCCACGCATCAATATCAGAGTTGTTTATAAGAAATGTCGAAAGTGCCATACAAGAGGCTTGTGAAAACAAATCCGAAAAAAATCCCGCCATTTCATAAGTTGCCATAGTATTTCGAGCTTACGTTGAATAAAAATAGAATCGGAACCCTTAGTATTCGGTTATTGGTTACTTCGTTGAATGTGGATTATTGTCTATTTGTTTCTTGAAGAATTTATATTTATTTTCTCGTTTTGAGGGTGCGGGTCTTTATTTCAGTTATATGATGTTTTCTAGAATTCTACCGAGTTGTGGAGTTTACTTGATAAAACTCGAGGATCAAATAAATTGAAATATTTTTGAGTGGATCACCTCTTGATCCCGGAATAGTTTTTTTTTTGGTTGCGAATCTCGATTGTTTTTCTGGACCTTTCTTTATGAAATGCGAAAGGGCAAGGGAAGTTTCAACCACCCTCAAAGTTTATGATTGTAAAATTCATTTGATTATTTTTTCAAAGTTTGTTTCTTAATCGTTGTATAATTGAATTGGCTTTAATTGTGATTTCAAATGTATTACAAAAGCTTTCATAAAATACATTATTTTTCAAAAATTCATTTGTGCTGGAAATATTTTGCATGATTCTTTAAAAAACTGAATCAGATATCTTATAAAAGCTCTAAATATTATAAATTAGCTAGTTTATCTCTTCTCTTTTTTGTTTACATTGGATGGAATAAATTATCTTAAACAGGTTAGATTCAATATTCAATTCTTACTTACTTCAGCAGATGCTATGTTTATAGGATTTATAAAAATATTCGTTGAAAAAAAGGAATCAATAAGAAATTTATCATTTATATATTAATAGATAATTACATTAATTTTGATTTATTTATTTCCTGTAATTAACAATTTTTTGTTGACACTTCACAAAAAAAGACAAAAATTATCTCCCGTTTTTTTTTTTGAAATTTCTGTATTAAATGTTGGGGGAATATAAAGAGCGCGTTAAAAAAAATGTGTGTTAAAATAAATTAAAACCAACATTTTAGCTTCCTTCAAAGTGAATTTAAAATTTTATTATAATTTTTTTCTGGAATATGAAATTGATTCAGTAGTTGAGAGAAAACAAAGGAACAAGTATGAACTAATCTTGGTTATACATCTTGTATATACTTGGTAAAACAACATTATACCATATCAATATAATTTTTTGCATTAAATCTAAAATGCTCCTCCACAATAGCAACAGCGGTACATTAAGCAAAATTTAATTAATATCAATAGTCCTTTATCCTTTACCGTAGAGCATAAATTAAAAAAAAACACCCTTTTTACCTCAGGAAATATAATATTGCAGGTAATAAAATCTAGTATCAAATTACTACGTAGGTATACAACTTAAAATGTTAAATAAGGGGAAGTAGAATAAAGGCATCATTAGAGGAAGCGCTTCCCTGCTCCCATGCCACAGGCCCGGGGTTCCAACTACCTAGGTACTCCCTGTATAAGTATCCCCCCTTGATTTTTTTGGGGGAATAAACCTTATGAATGAATTTCAATAAAGAAAGATATTTTGAATAAATTAATTTTTAACAAAAAAGAGACCAACTTCAAAAATGCGCCTAAAAGTGAGAAATAATTTTTATCCGAAAAACAACAATACTACTTTTTAACATAATTTTTGAAGTCGAAACACTTTCACAATAAATTAACATTCTTAGCTAACATTAAAAAAAGAACACGTTATTAGCATATAACAGTGGTTCCCAAGGTGGGTTCCACGAAAAAATTTAGGGGTTCCGCGTGACAAATTTTATTTCCTTAAAGAAAATAAGAATGGTGGTTTTTTTATATTAAGTTCATCAAAATGCAAATCCTAGAAAAATATGTATTAAATTTTTAAAAATGTATGTCCGAAATTCGGTTCAGGTGTACCAAAACAAGTTAAACCCCTCTTTTAACATCAAATTTCCAAAAATTTTCTGCACGTTCTTCTTGTTCTTAAACTTCTTCTTCTTCTTCTTAAAGGTTCTTGGAACACGCTTAATCACAACTTTTTTAGCATAAAGTTGGCTTGTTTCATTTAATATCAGATATTAAATTTTGAAAAGTCGCTGATTAAAAAATATTCCGGGTTCCGCGATCATTGGACACAAATTCGGGGGTTCCACGAGCAAAATAGTTTGGGAACCACTGGCATATAACATAAGATAAAAGAAGATTTACAATTAAAGGCACAATATATTATTTTCTGTTTGACGAATGACATGACGAAAAGAGTGCAGTTAAGACCTCTCTACTAGTAATATGTATTGTATTTAGAATTACTATCAAACATGTGGTTTCGTCACTTATTGTGAAAGTGTTTCGACTTCAAAAATTATGTTAAAAAGTAGTATTGTTGTTTTTTGGATAAAAATTATTTCTCACTTTTAAGGGCCCCATTCACGGTCGATCCGCTCCACTCCGCACGGCGTGGTGCGGAGCGGAGCGATGAAAAATCGGTAATAAGACCATCGCTCCGCTCCGCTCCACTCCATTCCATTCAAAGCTTGTTTGGCCGCCATTACTACTTTCAACCAAAACTGTAGATTTTGTTTGGGTGTCAGCGGCTGTTTTCTTAATTAAAAAAAATTTAAAAAGCCCTAAAGAAAAAAAAATAAGAAACCTACAACGAAGATTCGGCCAATTTTAATGCAAAAAAAGAAACACATGCAAATCTCTCTCTTCAATTCAGAGTCGACATGGGCCTGTACACTAATAAAAATAGTGTAGTCTTGGAAACCAATAGATGTCATGGCCCATTGGTTAGCGTTCTCGATTACCATACGGAATACCTGGGTTCGATTCCCAGTGTGGAATTTGAATTTTTTTTTTTTTTTTTAATTTCGAAAATCATGAAAGCTTTTGTTCACAACTTCAATTTTTTTTTTTTTTATGAATTAATTTTTTTCCTGTGGCCTGTATCTAACTGATTAAGCTAAATTTAATCCGATAAAATTAATTTATCTGAGAAATTATTTTAGTATTGTTCAAAACATGCTATTGTGATGCAAGGGGTTTATGAAATAAATATTAGGTATGCTAGATAATGCATTTTACTTATAGGTTACTATTTTATTAATTTTTACACAACTACAGTTGAGTCTGTTTTTATAAAGCAAATACGGAAAAAATGGGTACGATTTCCACTATTTTTCCCATTTAGGATTTTTTCTATTGAAATCAATTTCTAAATTCCGAGTTTTTTTCCACATTCACATATATGCTAATCTTCATATAAATTGCTTTTGTTTTGATAAATATGGATTATTTTTCGAAAGTTCAGCTAAAATGTAACCACTGAACACGAGATATTCTTTTTTACTTTTTTTAATAACTTTAAATGTTACTTCAAAATTAAGTAAAAACCGATTAGTTCAATATTAAATTAATTTCTAAATATAAATAAAAAATTTGAATAAAAAATTAAATTTCTGCCACTTGAAATTTACAAGAAAATTTTAAAATAAACTTTGGCTTTTTTTTTAAATTTCATGAGATTTATTGCATTTATTTAATAGTTTATAAAAAACATTAATTTTTCAGTAATATAGTTTAATAATTCATTAATTGTTTGAATTTTTTTAAAATAAACATTTATTATTTAGGTAATCAATCTTCATGCAACACTTTTGAAAATTATAAGTTCTTTTTTCTTTAAAAGCAAATTTTTATTTTCTCGTTTAAAGTAATTTCTTATTAGTATTTATATATTGATTTTTATTGTGATACCCCAGGTTTTAATGTTAAATTCCTCTGGATGAACTATTTATAAAAAAAAACATACTTTTGAGTAATAAAAAATAAAAAAAAAATCTGGTAACAAAACGATTAAAATCATTGGATGGTTTTTAAAGGGGTATCTGGACACTACTATCCAAAACAATTTTTCATGATGCGATCATTTGAACCCTTCGATGATTACCAAAAAAAATCTATATCAGATAGAAAATCTTGCGAAAAAGAAGTTTTGCAGCATAAAAATTGAGCATGAGATCTAGCCTGGGCGCAATTCACTCTGTGCTGACTGGGATACCTCCTTGGGTATCACTACTTCAAATAGATTTTAAATTTTGGGATTTGCATTGGAAATTTTAAGTTCTAATTATGAGGAGTTAAATCATAGGTAATATTCTTGAAGATTTTTCATAATTAATTTAAATCGTTTAATTGGACCCACGTCATGAATTACATCACGCATGACGTCAAAAATCAAACTACGTGACTCTCGATCTGATCGCATTTGGAATAATTGGAATGAATGGATTGCGATTTTGGACAATTTTGGACTCCTGTCACTCCAGTCACTCCACATCATGTGACGTCAATCACTCCAAAAAGCACGTGTTTTCATGGAGTGTAGCGGAGCGGAGCGATCGTGAATGGGGCCCTTTAGGCGCATTTTTGAAGTCGGTCACTTTTTTGTTAAAAATTAATTTATTTCATTCTTTTTATATCAAGTCGCCTGCGGCTCCAGAAATTTCATGCCAAAAGAAAAAAAATTTATCCGCCCGACCCACGATGCCTTCGGAATGAAGTTTTCGAATGAATAAATGAATTCGCCTAAATGAAGTTTTCTTTTTAAGAAACAGATTCTTTACTTCAGAGTTTTGTAAGGTTCAGTCGGTATTTATTCCCCGTTTCAATAATCTGACTCTTATAGTGGTGAGTAAGCTCGCCACAAGTTTTAGATTTATTTATCATAACTCCTCTGGTATCCGCTAGAGGGCGTCTAAATTTATATGGGACCAACTTGAAAACAATTCTAATCTAATGCAACAAACCGCGTCCAAATCGGTTCAGTAGAACATACCAAAAGGGCCTGGCAAAGATTCAACATTTATATTCGACGAATTGATAACCTCCTCCTTTTTGAAGTCGGTAAAAATCTATAAAATTAAGAAGATACCTTATAAAAGAAATAAAGATTTTTTAAGAGATAAGGGGATAGTTGCAACACATCTTCTTAGCTCTATTTATAATTTGCTTGATTTAGAAGACTTCACACCGAATTTAACCTAGTTTTAATACCCAAATCCATCTTTTACTTTTATTAAATTCATCATAATATTGTCTAGAACATTGTAATGGGAATGTATAATAGGTATACGATACGTATACCATACATTATATTTTTCAAATATAGAAACATCACACAGAATATTAGAGTGGGAAAATAAAGCCATTTTAAACGTAAACACAGTATCAAATTCTCGCCGAAATGTATAAAAATATTAATATAGGTACTGTTTCGCTTTTATAAGCAAGTATTTCTGAGAAGCTCACTTTTTAAGATGATTGTTAACTCCATAGTTTCCATTTCATATTTCTTAAATGGACATTAATAATATTTTTTCATAGAATAATATTGTTTTATAGTATGGAAAATTTATTTATGTTTCATTACTTAAATAACGACGAGGTCGCACACGTATTGTTATTCTTTCACTTCGCCTGCATATGGATTCATGACTCTGAAAGGGCTCCATACTTTATTTAAATACTCTATTGATATTGGATTCCATGCGCACGAACCCCCAATTACTATTAACGAAGTCTTTTTCACAAACCTATAAAATACGTTCTACTGAAACATTTTTTCGATGGTATAGTTAATTTTACAAAATATTAAGATTCTTAATAGTGCATTGAATCTCTTGTTTGCTTAAAAGGATTTTATTACAACTCGTGTCATGTTTCTCCTATCTTTGGGTTTTTAAAGTTAATGTCAATTTTGGTTTCTTTCACTAACTAAAAGGAAAAATAATAAAATATTTGTTATAGGTAATATTGGAAATTTTTTCAGTTAGTAATAAAAATAAAGATATGAAATAAAAGACAAAGACGTATGAAATACAAAAAGGTCTATTTGCATACTTTTAACTCTTCGCAAGGATTATTTATAAAGCACGTGGGAATACAAAAAGTTTAAATTAGTAGTTTTAAATAGAGTTCTTTACCTTTTACACCATTAGAAAAAAGGATCTGCAAGTACAAATTCACAGTTAGTTTTTATTTTAATCTCTTTAAAAGATTTTAAGGTCTGTATAAACCTTGGAATTTTCCCGAAAATGTAAAGCTTTTGTTTTTATTTCTTTATAGAATATTTTATGTGAAAAAATTCATAGAGTTGAAAAAGTATTTTTTTTTAAATAGTTACAAGATTCTTCATAAATATTTAAAAATATTTTCTTAAAAATATAGGAAGGCAAAACAAACCTTTCAATTTAAAAAACCTTCTCCGTACGAAAAATCTCGAAAATTTATATTTTAAAGACAAATCTTTATTAAATCATTGTGAGTCGACGGGGTTTTTTTTTCACTATTTTAAGCGGGGGAGCAAAAGATATAGTTTAGTTTATTTTCTATATTCCACAATGCTTTATATCTTAGTATTAAATGTTATCAGACAAATAAATATAAAATTTTGTAAAAATAAAATTTTTTTGGTTTAATTCATTATTTGCCCCTCAAATATTAGTTAAACTGTTTTTTAAACGCTACAGATATTAGAAATACTGTTAGTAAATGGAAACCGACTGATTAAAATGTACAATTTATAGAAATAGAAACAGTAAAAATGTGGAAAATATACTTGAATAATGAAGTGAGATCAAATAAGTTTAGGAGTAGATGAATGCTTGTTTAAGAATTTTCCGAAATTCTGATGAAATTTCAATAGCTCAATTGATTGACAAATTATTGGATAATATTTTCTGAACAAAAACACACTCTTGATATTTTTTAAAAACTTTACTTCAGTTTGACTTTCAAATCTTGGGTGATGTCAAAGGAGAAATTTTTAAGATAAAGGTTAATGCTGGAAAAATTGTGGGAATGGAAAACCTTTGATATTATTATCATATTTCTCGGGACATCATGATAACTTGTTAACCAACTTGCTTTTTTCCTCTGTAGGATCACATTTCCATTCTTCTATTAGTTCATAAACTGTCTATTACTCTCTCCATCACTCTCTATTAACGAATAACCGCAGTCTATAAGTCGTTTATATTTGGCACTGGATAGTAAAAATGATATGACAGTTAGGTAAAACAGACAATAGCATAGTTTCAATCGAATTTCCTCTATATCATACGTTTTTACTTGACTTTGATGTAAGATTGATTCCTGTAATAAATTCCAGGACCTCATAGATCATTTAAACGATTAAATGTCAACCGGACGTCTTGTCGTAAGCTTCCTAGGGCTTGGGTTCTATCTAAGCTGTTTATTTTCTCCTTCAATTCATCTTTCTACGAAGGTAAAAGTTTGATACTTTGTCGGTTATGAAGAGAACTGTTAGTGTCATTCAACGAGAAGAAGGGTTTTAATTTAAGGAACCCTTAAAAAAAGGAATAAGCTACAGTGAGAATTATAAAATTTTGTATAAAAAGGTTCAATGGTTTGTTGGTTTGAGACAAACATAATATGAGCCTAGAAAAAAGCCGTATCGTATTAAATTTTCTGTCTCAAATCTTAACTGTCTTAAACTGTCCAGCTTATAATGAACCTTAATCAAAACCATCAAGCGCCTTATTTGATCCTAAAGGAGGGGGATTACTGTAAAGGAGGGGGGTTACTGAAAAGGAGAGGGGTGTGTAAAATCCCTGAAAATTTCTTTAAAGCCTTGTAATTTATTTAAGAAGCCTTTTAAATACAATTACATAAGGGGGATATTATATTTGCTTATTTTCGCTGGCATGAATATGAATGGAGGAGGAGATATACCTATAAGTTGCTCGTAACACAATAAAAACACTGTATTTTGAAAAATATCTACATTTTTTAAATTAAATTATTAATGAAAGTTTCCTACAAAAAATAGTTGGACAGTTGCTTACGTAATTAAAGGACGGGAGTAACGATGTGAAAATTTTTGCTGACAAAAAGGTAGAAGGATTTAAAAATTGTCAAAAATATATTTAAGTAATATTTGAACGACCCCTTTGCTTAAAATAAATTTATAAATAACTTTCATAAATTGGAACAAATTGCTAGGTTTAAGAATCACCATTCGTATTTTGAAAATGTAGAATTCTTAATTACCTTCAAGTACTATATTAAATTTCTTGGTTTATTTACATTTCCAAGTTACATAAATCAGTTTTGTGTCTCTCTCTTTGTGTGAGCTCTTTCTTCAAAACTTCAATCGTAAACATTTATCTTCTCCTCTTTAAAGAAAACTCCTAGTATCAGCTTTTACAACTACCAGACAATAATAATTGGAGCGCGCTGGTAAACGAGCTCATTAACGAACTCATCATTGACCGAGTTTTAACTCGGCAGTAAATTTTGTTTTCCAGGAGAAACTTTCATCTATTCATCAATTTAAAGGATATATCTACAATAGATTTAATGCTACGGCAAATACAAACATTCAATGAAGGAAAATCGTAATGAAGGGATAGTTCCCTATTATCTTGGCTTTCTCTCTATCTGTATCTCCATTGCATTCCCTTTCTTTCGACTAATCTTCTCAAAGGCAAAGTAATAGTTACTCTATCAATTTCCATAGTAAAATTTCTTATAAATTTCCATAGTTTTCCATCACTATGAAGTAAAAATGCATTTTGCAATTTATTCTGTACAAATATATTTTTTTTATAAAAAAATGTACTATACATAATTTTGTGCTGTTAAATTCATTCTTTAACGATATAAGAGAGTAAAAATGTCTTTGAGCTAACAATTTTTAAGAAGATGATTTCCACAACCATGGGCGCCCATTGAGCATTTTCAATCACATGACTCGGACCTAAAAACAGCCTTAGCAACGTTGTTTTTGTCCTCCAGTGACGTAATGTGCGAATGCTCTATCCCCCCCCCTCCTTTGCACCAAAAAATTTACGTAAAATCTTCATTTGGCCATAATAAATAGGACTTTATTAAATGTGTTTTAATTTTAGATTTTGAACTGTATTAATCTATTGTATTAATCTTGTGATTTCAAGTTAATTCAAAAGAAAAATGTAAATTGTTTCTAATAATGTTGACCACTATTTATGTTCTAGTTTCTTACTTGAAATTTTGCGCCTCAGCGGAGGAGCGATCAAGCGATCCTATTTGGATGTCACCCAAAAGAGTTGGTTGGTGCTTTAAGCCGCAAGGTCCATATCAGGACATTATTAGAGAATGACAGGACCAACCCCCCCCCCCAAAAAAAAAAGGAAACTTAAGGCTAGTTACGGGCTTAACTGGTTAACTTGCAAAAAGCCCCCTCCACCTGTGTACAAATATATGGGCGTTGGGCGCCCATGTCCACATCTGTGTGATGTCCCAACCTGTCCCATTTTTGCAACATCGGATTTCAAAGTCAATTTTTCTTTTAGGTTTATCAGTATAATTTCTTTTTCGTTATTAAAATATTATTAAATACACATCTTTTGATTTTTTTTTACTGAACAACCCATAAAAATCTTCCCGTGTTCCACTAATGTCCAAAATTATTAAAACTTAACTTTGAACGCGACGGATGTATAAATGACACATGAATTGGGCGTTTTCACTATATTTATTTATAAGATATTGAAACAGAAATAGATTTATTCTTAAGTTCCTTGATGGTACGAGAGTACCATCCTGGGGTAGAAACCTGGAGAAAAAACATTGCTGGGGGAGAACTCCCAGGCCCCCTCCAAAACTTTGACGCCTGTTATAGTGTTTTCACCTTGAAAATTTTGCCACTTTCAAAAATATTGGGAGAATTTCGGAGAGCCATTCATTCGGGAGAATTAGGAGAGTCTTTTCATGTAGACATTCCGTTTCTTAAATTCAAGTACTTTTTTCTTTACTGATCACTTTTATCTTTTAAAGTACTATTACTATATGATGATGCTAAACATTTGAGACAAAAATGTAGCTTTAATGGGTCGTAATTTTGACATCAATTTTGAGATCGTTTTTCCCTTTAAAATTCTGAAACTTATAAGGAGAAATCCCCTTCGGGTGCAACGGTGCAACCCAAAGGGTAACACAAGGATTAAAAACAATACTTTTTAGGGTCAAATTTCAAAAATTTTCCTGTGGGAGAACCCCTCTCCATAACTTAGACGTCTGTTAACTATGTTTTTCCCTTGAAAATTTTGCCACTTACAAGAAATTTAACTAACCTATTAGAGACTCCCTAGAAATTTAGACATCTATTAAACTTTTTTTCTTGAAAATTGTGTGGTTTACAAGGACGAGTTGTTTTCTTCCTTAGTGATTCGAAGGGGCTCAAAATGAGCTAAAGCACTACTTTTAAGGACAAACTTTCAAAAGTTTTCTGAGCTGACCCCCGGAACCCTCATTTTTACTTGGAGCTCACATTATAATGTGCAACTTAATTCAATATTTATTACTTTTATGTGATCTAAAACTTAACACATAAATGTACTCGTTAAGCCAACTCCCCCCTCCCCCAAGAAGAAAATCCTGGATCCGCTCCTGCAAACGCCCTTAGCAACAGACGCGTTGTCCTGCAGAAGGTTAACAGCACAGAGTACTAAAACAGAGAGTCCATGGCCATACCATAGGCACTGAGCTATAAACAAACTGGAGTGACAACCTCTGATGATATATAACATGCGACCGAACGTGCCGGCGCGAATGGTCACAATTTCACAAAACAAATTTCACAAACAAACAAAACAAACAAAATTTCACAAAACAAACGAATTTCTCCATAGATGACTAACATTGTGTGCGTTGAACTATTTCTAGAAAACCTCCTTTTTTAAAAATATTTTGAGCAACATTTAGAATGGTCGTATCATGCTGTGCATACAACTGTGCCAAACAGATGGGGAAAACTAAAAGAAGATGGAAATCTTTTCCGCGCAGACACAAACTTCGATAAGGTGTGATGAGGTTTCGGCACGCTCAGTTGTCACTCCAGTTTGTTTATAGCTCAGTACCATAGGCCGTAATGGAAATCGAAAAAGCGTAAAATATTGTACAGGTTGGGGGAATTTTGGCGCTGGGATCGCGTTACGTCACAAGAGGCGGAGGAAAACCTTGATCCTCCTCCGAAAAGACAGTTGTAAAGGCTGGAAAAAACCCGGTTTAAACCAGGGAATAAACCGGGTTTTTTGGGAAGGGAATTTTGAAAATTTCCGGGGATTTTCTATTTGGCTTCTAAATGTGCCGCTAACGCTAAACAGCCAAAACTCGCCAAGCATACGCAACTATAAACTTGCGCCGGTTTGTCTCATACCCCGTGATGTGAGCCACAGCTTTCTAGACTGATAAAAACCGGCGCAAGTTTAGAACTGCTGCAAGATAGATAAAAGCGACCCTAATACAATGATAAAAGTGCCGTTGAAAAGCCAAATGTGCCATTAAAAACCGAGGATCAGTCATTTTATCTGTGTATAAGTTCAATCTAATGATGTGTTAAGGAATCTGGCAACATCATGATCAAACAAACAACTCAACTCGTTAAACAACAATAAACAAACTTGAATCACACAATTCAATCCGCGAAACGTGTATTTTGTATTCTTGTCATTTTATGTACTTTTTGAATTTTGTTTGATTTGTAAGTCTTCCCGTACATCCCGTATTCGTATATCTTTGTATTTTAACTAAGGTTTTTCACATTTATTCATGGAATATTATATTTAAGGAAATCTTGTTGTTATACTGTGAGGTTAAGATCTCCCTGAGTTATATTAATCTAAGGAATCTTACTGACATAATAAATTATTTTCCAATCGATTTTTATTCTTCGACTTTATGTTTTTATTTTAAGATTAGATTTAAACAACTATTGTGTATAAATTTTTCAGAAAACAATGAAAACTTCCAAGGACTTAAAAGACCGTCGAAAAAATAAGGTAAATGTTACATTCTAATTAGCTAGTTACTCTTAAAATTTTGATGAAATTAATTTTAATTTCGCAATTATTAAACATAGTCATTTGATACAACTCTCAATCTTTAAATGTAGTGAAAACTGTCTATTACCATTTAGACTGTAGTGTCCTAAAAATATTACTACAGTAGAAAGAATCTTGATAGAGCAACCCTTTCTGGGCACAATATGTGATCGTTTTAAGTATAAGACGTTTTAACGATTGAAATTATTACTGTGATAAAAAATCTGTTCTGTTAAGGTTTTTGAGTAAAAGTTTAAAATATTGCATTCAGTTGGTTTTGAAATATTCAAAGATTTTTATATCAATGTGTGTTGATCCAAATGTTGTCAGATTTGGCTCATTTTGAAGGTCCTTTGCAACAAAAACTTTATTTTGGACGACAGACTACTTTAAAATTAAATTTAGACTGCAAATTTTTAACATGCGACTTTTGTGCTTTGAGAAAAAATTGACATAATAATTTTGAATGCACACTTCTGTTGTGGTAATAATGTAGATAAGAGTGAGGAACTCAGCTACTGATAAGAAAGAAATTCACACACACTCAGGTGGTTAGGTTAGTTTTCCGTTAAATCAAATGTAAAGGTACGGTCAGCCAGAAAATCAGTATGGTATCTCTTCAAAAAATCTGCCCTATCTCCCCATTCATGACCCCTCCAACAATAGTGAAGGAGTCCGAAGTCACCCCCCCCAGTCAATTAGCAGACACCCGATAGTGACTTCTCGCTCCTCCCCGAGGGCTGTCTTTTGTTGGAGGGATCATTGAAGGGGGTTGATTGCGGTTTTCCTATTGTCCGATAACCAGATACTGCAGATTTTTTGAACAGATACCATACTGATTTTCTGGCTGACCGTATGCTTAGTGTGAGCTGGGGGTTATGGAGTAACCCTGCAAGTCCCAACGGGTTAAATGTATAAATAATATTGCCCTACTCTATTATCATTTTTCTGTTAAAAATTACTTGATGTTATTTTTTGAAGAAGTTGCTACTTTTACGAAGGGGCCGTTCAAATATTACATAAGCAAGTTTTTGGTCATTTTTGACCCCCTCTCCCACCTTGTCAGCTGAAATAAGCAAACCCCCCTCTCATAATTATGTAAGAAAACTACCCGACCCCCCCCTTTGATCTTTTTTGTATGAAATCTTTAGTAATGCTTAGATTTTTGAAATCCATTGTTCTACATGAATCCTTAATTGTTAAAACTTTCCTTGTGAAAAATGCTTAAAATTTTTTCCTAGTTCTGTTTTTTTGTGAAATTTATTTATGGTTGAATTTTGAAGTTATTTATGCAAGATATTTTCGAAAATACAGTATTTCTAACATCTTACGTTAGCATTACTCATACTCCCCCTCCCCCTTTTCAGGAAAAATAAGCAAATAGCAAACCCCCTCCCCCCTTAGGTGCTTACATAATATTTGAACGGCCCCTAAGAAATACTTTGATAGTTTATAAAATCTAGCAATTTATTTATAGGTTGGAAAGAAAAATAAACCTTTGTTGTCATCAGATGAACCTAAAGAAAAGTAAGCTGCATTCTCATTAATGATATTTTACTTTTTATCCATCTACAAAATGAAAATTAATGGGGAAAAAAGGGTCCCTGTGTAATCCTTAACAGGTTTACTCCCATTAAAAATCATAAAAATATCCTGATTTTAAACCGCTAATGCAAGGGATAACCCTGAAATTGTTTATTTATAGTACTTGGGAGTCCAAAAAAGCAAAATAAACACAATTTATTATTTTAATGCACAAATGTAAGTAGAGAAAAGGCATACAGCTGTTTCGATGAAGCTACTATCCCCTTTGTCAGTGCAGGAAAAAATGCTAAGAAACTCGGCTATAGCCCCAAAGAGTGGCTGAGAGCAAAATGACATTTGCTCTCAGCCAGTCCTTGGGACTATAGCCAAGTTCCTTCGTGTATACCTATTCTCTTCTTACATTTGTCTGTTAAAGCATTTATTTTACTTATCTGTACATTGCACAAAGATACTCTTTACTTTTATGGGTAGTTCTGGTTCGTATGCCCAGCCTTTTTTACCAACTTTTGCCTCTAATAGATTCTTTTCTATAAATATCATTGATGTGTTCCTATTATGCAATGTTGCTCTACCATTTATTATTATCATAAATAAAATTATATTTATAATATTTTGTATATCAAAGGAAAGGATTTATGGGCATTTTGGACACACATACATAGAGAGTGTAATTCCTGATAATAAACTTATATTTCAAAGAAACTTTGAATATATTTTTGATGAAGTTTACATTAATTTATATAGGTCCTGATTTACTATAAAGCCTTGAGCATAAAAGTCCATTAAGTCTCAAAAGCATTTAAAACTTGAAGCAAATATTTTTTTTTCATTTTTAGTGTATTTTTGGCAATTTTTATCAAATAATGTAAAATTGCTAAATTTATCAACTAAACTTCAATGCAACTAATTATTGTTGTGCCAAAATACCAATTTTTGTTATAAAATTAATTTCTTATGATGAGCATTCTTGCACTTCTAGTACCTTCTTTTCTTTGCATTTCAGTGTTTTCACATTAATCACATGTATTTTAGATACAAAAAATATAGTAATCAAGTGTGATTTATCTTGGCTGCCTTTTTGTGGACATTTTAATGACATTAACATTTTAAATCAATTAATTATTCAATTATTGACCCAGATTAGGAAACTCATGCTATCAAACTTGGCAAGCATTGATTAAATTTCAAGATTTTATTAGATTTTTATGTGATGATTTGATTTAAACATATATCTCTTTCAGGAAGAAAAGTAAAAAAGAAATTGAATCAAGTGAAGCAGAGTTTATTCAATTAGAGCCTGAAAAACATGATGTCAAAAAGAAAAAAATGGTAAACGTGAATTTTTTAAAATATGTCCCAATCAATTATATATTTAAAATACTTTGTTTCTGCAACTGAGTCTTCATCTTTTTTTTTTTTTTTTTCAATATTTTAAATTTATTAAACTTCTTCCCCTTGGGGGGGGGCAATTAATATATTGGGTTTTTTTTGTGATAGTTTGTATGTTGTTATTGTAATTGAGAATAAAGATTACTATTATTAACTACCTTCAATCTCTGTTTAAAAAAACTATCCATAGAAAATCTATTATCAGATCCTCATAGTAAGCATGTGTTATTTTGCATTAGTTATGTAATATAACAGCATGCTTCTGTGTCATTTTCTGCTTAAAGAGAACTTATCACTATGCTATTATTTTTAACTTTATTTTAGGTTGAAAAGGAATCTGAGCCCTCACTGCCATTAGAAGAGCCCAGATCTAGGTATATGTAACTAAATTTTTTGGTTATTGCCTAATAATAAAAAGAAAGCTTAGGAAGCAAAGGTTGATGCTGATTGGCAAAACACTCTTAATAGTATCATTTCGGATAAGTGTCAATAATCTTTTAAAATACCCTACATTTATTTTCTTGCTAAGTACAGAATATATTGCTGGCATCATCAGATAACCTCATATCTTTGATTTGGGGAATATACAGTACAAGACTGCAAAATTTTTTTCTTTGCCAAACAGAATTTCATGAAAGACCGATCAAATTGCACTTAAATAAGCTGTTGAAGAAAACAGCAGGTGTTCTAAAGGCTCACAAGAAGATTTATATGTATTTTTATTATTCTACTCTAATGCTATCACCATTGAGTGAAATTTGAAAAGTGCTCCTCACTCGCTCTCCCAACTTACAGTCAATTCAGCCGGTGTGGTTGTAACAGAATATTTTCACTCAGTAATGAAATGAATTTTTATTTTAATAACATGAAAGTAAGATTTTACTCCTGGCAGTGTCACTGATGTTCCCAGAGAAACCACAACAATCTCTTTTTTGGCAATAAGGTTTCATTACTACTCGCTATGATATGCCAAGGGTTCCGATCTGTCATTAGCGCCATTCTTTAGCATGAACTCACATAAATATCTCACATTGTAGATTCCCCGAATCAAAGATACAAGGTTATCTGATGACGCCAGTGATATCTTAAACTGGCTTACAAATAATATAGTTTACAAGTTATGAATAACTTTATTTAGTTGAGTTAGTTATTAATACAGTTAACTATTAAGTTATCTATACAGGTAGGCAATTTTGATGTTATACTTATGAGTGGTATAAAATTCTGCACAGGTATAATGTATAAGTTTGCTTTTTTTTAGAAAACGAAGGAAGACTGATTCAGAATCAAATGATACAAAAATAATTCGAATAAAGCCCAAAAAAGGTCATAGGGAAAAGAAAAAAATGGTAATGTTACATTGTTCTCTACTTGTCCAAAAAAAAAAATTTGGACAGTAATAAACTTTGTTATTGTAGATACTATTACCTCATGTTTGGCTGTTTTGTAGTAATGCATGTAATTGTTTTAAACATTTGTATTTTTTTAGCAATTCTTTCTTATTTGAACAGATGGTGTTAGTATCAAACTTAGTATTTACTTCCAACCGTTTTATTTGATTTTTTTTATACAAAGTAATTTAAGAAAAAATACCAATAAACTTGTTTTAAAATCATATTTTTTATAATTATTGAACTAACCTGTTCCTTTTATTTGATTTTTAATATTTTAAAAGAACAATGCTGCTAATGTCCTCAAAATGCGCAATGAACTAAAAAGGGCTGAAAGGAATATTAATATAATAACTTATTGAATGTTCAGCTTATATCTTAAACCTTTTAGCAAGCGATATCAAATTTTCTAATGTTAAAGTTGTTGATGACATATTTCCGAAACAATTATTTTCTTCAGCCAATCTTTGATTTCATAAAGCCTCTTGCTGTAAAACACTACTTTACAGGTTATAAACATTCATGTAAATTTATTACTTTTTGTCTTATGTTTAAATTATGGGCTAATTTTAGGTTGCACAGCTGGTCAAGTTGCAAGAAGTAATGAAGGCAAATGTTCCACCTGATGAAGAGGAACTTGAATTAGAGAAACTTATTTTTGGTGGTACTGCAGAGGCTCTGGATGAAAATTTTGAAGAGCCTGAGAAAACAGAAACAGTAAGTTTCATCAATATTGACATTTTAATTATACCTGTTTGTGTATAATATCTATAAATATAATATTTCCTATTTAGTCTAAAAAGGCTGAGCTAAAACCTGCTTGGATAGATGAAGATGCTGAAAAAATCTTGTGAGTTCTTTTGAATGCATCTGATATATTTTTATTTCCCTATTTATAAATTTTTTTGTCTCACATTTCTTCCCCCCCCCCCATCAATTTAGGGTCAAAGAAAAGGCAGAAACTCTTCGTAACTGCCATCGTAGTGTTTATCTAAGAGGAGAAGAAAAATATACTGACTTTGCTCAAGAGAAGTAAGTTTTATTGCCTTCAATCATGAACTATTATATTTATTTTTATGAATATTCTTTATAAAGTTTTGATTTGTAATGTATCTAGTACAACAACACTATACTAAATAATAATCAGACATCAATTTGTAATGTTTACCCTCCCTTAACTGTTATTTATACTTCGCTTCAAAGGTTTTTAGTAAGTTAAAGGTGTGTATTAGTAACTTTTCATTACTGAAAAAAATTAGTAATTGCCATCTCAATAGAATTGTTTAATAAATAACTATTTAACTTTTTGTTTCACTTGGAAGGGCCAATTTCGGCCCCTTAGTGAACAATATAATGTTTTTTTTTCTCTCTTTCTTGTAAAGGTTGCAAAAAATTTTTCATAATAAAAATTATTATTCTTATTAAAAAAATATTTATATATAAAAATTTTTTGTGTCTTTCCATCATTTTTTATATACTGCAGGTGTATCCTAAGTAGGATTTCCCCCCCCCCCCAAAAAAAAAAAAAACACCATGTACAGTTAACTTTTATTTTATAGCAAAAAAGACTATTATCCAAAGATTCATTCATCTAGAACTTCCATTAGTTAGACCAAGGTTGGCAAATGTTTGCTGCTTATATGGGTTGGAAAAATTGTTTTTAGGAAAAATACACATTGCAGAAAAAAATGGAGGTTACATATATTAAGATAATCACATAATATTCCAATCTTATTTACTGCAAAATAATTTAACTTCTTTTTTTTACAAATGGAAGACATTTAAATTCCCCTTTTGAATTTCATGCGGCAATAAATTAAAAATATTCAAAAAAATTTAATACTGTATTTAGTTATAGTTGGTTGTTTTTAAACACTATAGGTTTATCAAGCTAATGGGTGCTCCAAAATGGGCTGAACTAAATAGAGATGAAAAAATGTCTGATGGTGAGTTTTAATTTTTATTTGGTCTTTATCTCTCTATTTTTATTCTAATTTTATACTTTTCTATGCCAAATTCCCAAATGTTCTGATTTGATGATAACTGTGAAATATAAACTATTATGACTAAAAGCTTAAACTAAAAATGTCTTTAATGTAGATGAAAGTGAAGATGAACTTCTACAAAAGACTGGAAACTTTATAACCCAGTCAGAGTCTTTACCAAAAGGAAATATCCATGCCTATAAATGTCCAAGTTTAATTGATCACAGTATGAAAGCAGTGAGTAATTTTTAACCTTTGATCAACTTTAAATATTATTAATTTGTTAGTGCCACTCCACTGTATTTCTTATCCTGTTTATTGAATTTTCTATTCACATTTCTAGTCATTAATAAAAAGTGTAAAGTTTCATCCCACCTCAAGAGTTGCTATGGTTGCTTCAACTAGTGGAACTGCCAATCTCTTCCAAGTATGTTATATTTTCACAATCATTATGTCTTTATTTTTTGTAAGAGAATTTTTTATAAGAAGCTCATTTTAATTTTTTGAATTACATTTTTAAAAGAATAATATCCCATTTTGTGAATGCCAATTTTTCAGTATGTTGCCTTTAATAAGAATATATTTATTATTAATTTTAATATTGTGTGTTGAAAGAACAGCTTGTTGTTGATACAGCTTAACTTTATAACAAGTGGTAGTAAATTAATTTATGAAATGCTCTATTTCATCTATCAAATAAATATCTTTATTTCTAAGAAACAGTATAAACAACTAGGAATTTGAAGTCTGTCAAAACAGTTCCACATTTAAAAGAACCAAAGTACTTGATAAAATTTTAATTCCTGAATTTCAGCTTGATAACTGGTTTTTCACTGTTTTGGTAAATGAGTCAAAATTTAATCTGGGAGTATGTATACGCACGCACCTTCTTTTTAAACTGGAATGGTGACCGGGCCTTTCGGGCCCAGTACACAGTTTTCCCCTAGAAGTGCAGCATATGTGCAAGTTTTTATAAAAGCCAGCAAATAAATTGAAATTCATCATTTAAAAACAATGAGAGATATTTTAAAAAGAATAAATATTGGACTTGGAAGTAAATATTGGACTGCATTTTTTGGGAATCTCTAAAAATCATCAGAAACATAAAATTAAACATTTAGGGTAATTTATAGTGGAGTTTAGGTAATTGAATAAGTATTTATAAGGTCTAATTCATATGCAAGGCGCGAGCTTGCTTTGAGAGGGTTCCAACTCGAAAGACGGCCCGATCCAGTTTACCGCAAGCTTTGGCGAGCTTCCTGCTTTCGCTTGCTCTTCACCGCCAGATGCGGCACCCCAACCTGTTTGGTTACTTGGCGGTGCAATCTTGGCGGATTCATGAGCGATAAATAGCGAATTTAGGAATCAATTTTACAGTCACACTTCGCTCCTATTTTGTGAGCTAGTTTGAGGCTATATTGAGGAATGTTCAATGCTCTTGTTTGTTAACGAAAGTAGCGCTTTAGAACCTTTTCCCGTCGAATTTTTCATGGTATTTTTTAATTAGGGTTTTTTTAATGTTGTTTCTTACATTTTACAAGGTCAGTAAAGAAAAAATTGGTTCCTTGAAAAGAATATATTACACAAAATATTTTTGCTTAAAAATTTATGTATCTTCACAATATTTTTTTTTACTTTAAAAACAAATCCTTATTGTGGTTTTCTTTCAATTCTACTGTTAGTCATTATAAATTTTTCAAAATCGTTCTGCAAAATGGTTCTATAGAATTATATTTACTAAACCTAAACACAGATAATATATTAAATATACTCCTTTACGCATCCTAATAAAAAAAATTTCCGACCAATTATCTCTTTTAGGGAATTTGTGATGAGAAATTTTAAACACTTCTTTTACTGTCCCAAGGTATAGCCAAGGCAAGGTCACTAGTATAGCCATCCTTGGAGCACTTTCAATAATAGCACAAAAATTATAAATTTTATATGGAAAAACACAAAATTACACTAATTAATTCAAAACTATGTTTAGTGATCTTAAATTAGACATCAAGCATATTTTACATTATTTTTTTTACCAATTTCCTCATTTTTGTCATGTTTTTATTAGTATCTTACAAAAAAAGAATGACCTTCAATAAATATTATACTGAGATATAATTATCATATTTAAGATATATTGTAAAATAATGCAATCTGGAGCATAAATAAGGGTGTTATTTTTAAAAATCCTCAAAACAAATCTTAATGTCTCATAATTTTTCATATTATACATGCAAAACAATCCCGTAAAATTTACGGTTTTAAACTGGCAGCTGGGTTGGTTGTGCAAAACCGTAAAAATTACAAAGTGAATCCGTAAAAACGACGGCGTTTTACCATTTTACAAGGTAAAACATCGTTGTTCTTACGGATTTACTTCGTAAAATATTTACTGTTTTCCACAACCCAGCTGCCAATTTAAAACCGTAAATTTTAAGGGGTTTTTTACAGTGTAAAAGTAATGAAAATTATATGTAGAAAATTTTAATCCTCTCCCATAAGTAACATTAAATTTTCAACTATTTTAACTGAGCAAGTAAGTCTGTAAGTCTATAATTATTATGCGTTGCGTCTCTTAATTTTCAGGTATTTTTAGTTTCATTAGAAAATTTTAAAATATCAAATCCCGACCAAGGCAAATATTGCGACAACATGTTCTTGAAACTAGAGAGCCTACTTGAAACCACAGGCCCCTCTCCCCCTCTACAAATAAGCGGACAAAAGAGGCCACAAATCACTCACGACAGATGCAACCTCCCACTGATAACGTTTTTGGACAGTGGACTCTTCCCAACTCCTGCCTTTCCCGCATGGCGAGGGTCGCTTCTTGTGGAAGGCTAAACAAAATCGGGAATATATTTTTTTAATGGTAACAACTCATGCAAAAAACACAATTCTCAAACATCAATTTTGCGAATGAACACCCCTTGGCGCACCCCCCTTAGCACGGTTATATGCCCCCCTCCCCCCTAATACATGCAAAATAAATAGAAAACGAAAACATTATAATTTTTACGTATAAAGAATTTTGTTCAGATCTTTAACATAAAAATGGTGTATATTCTGATGAATATTGACTACTGAACAAAAACTGCAGTTTTATTTCTGCAGACCAAGTGTTTCAATTCCCTTCTAATCTAATATTCGATACCCACTAAAATGTTCGTCATTTTTTTTCTTTTCATGAATTTTGAATTCACTTGAATATTTATAGTAGTTGAAAGTATTGTTAATTTAGTGCTGACCGTTAAATATCACGTCTTTCATTACAATTTATACTCTCAGCTCAGCCACTGGCGTCGTTTACGGGGGGGGACGCGTCCTCCCAATATTTAAGACCTTTAACAGCGTCCCCCCCATACTTAAAAACAATTTTTTTAACTTCAGAAGACCACAAAATTTTCTTACAAAAATTTCAAAAACCCCAACTCTTTCAGCCTTTTATTTAATGCATTTCTTAATGTAATTCTTTGAAATGGTATTAATTATGAAAGCAATGTAAATTTTACGTTTATGTTCATTAATTATGTGTTCCTGGCACTGGTGTCGATCCCAGGGGGGGACGCGTCCCCCTAATCAGGAACATTCTTTAAAAACTTATTTTTAACTTATGAGGGAGACTGAAAATTTGCTGAATGTGTTTCTCCCAACTTTAATAATAAAGGATGGTGCCAGTTTACAATGGCACCTAGCATAAGAGGGGGATGGACCCGGACCCCCCATGATTTAACACGATTTCATTTAGAATAGGTTGAGGCCAGGCCAGTGCTGAGAATGGGAGGACATCATCCCAACAAAATATTTTGTTTCTAGGAACAAAAAAAAAAAAAAAAAGGGGTCGAGCCCCTTCATGAGTTCCAGCTACAGCACTGGTTAAAGCATAGAAAAATTGATTTTGAAATTGTCTAATCATATAACACTGAAAATGAGTTTAACCTTGTTTTTAAAGTTCAAATTTCAAAAATTTTCCGGGGAAGAACTATTATTTGTTTGTTTTATAACAAAACAAGTATTTGATATAATTAATTATGATATAGGTGTATTACAATTTGATTAATCAAATGATTCCATTTTCACCCTAGTTTTTCAGAAGTTTTAACTACAAATTTCTTGCAATATTTCGTTTTGTAAAACACCTTAACTTTAATTTAAAAAATAATTGTCAATGAAGGGTACATAAATTAAGGGAAGAACTAAGGTCTAAAAGGTTACTTTCGGGGCGTGGATTAAAATGTTTGAAGGGTACCTTTAGTTGTCTTTATACCACAAGAGCCTGATTTCTGGGAGGGCATTCAGGGCACACCCCCTTTCAAAGGGGTCCCCAAAATGCTTAAAAAGCTAAGAAAATGTGAAATAAGTGTAAAATAAGCTTATAAAGCTTTTGAGCAAACAATTTTTACACAGTGTTTACAGATGATTCATTTGGTTATTTAAGTCAAATAAAAAAATTTAAGTTTTATTTTAAAACATGTCGGGGGCCCCCAAATGGGTCTTTTGCCCTGGGTCCCCAAACTTTTAAGTCGGGCCCTGACCATTCGAACAGAGTTTCCCACCACTTTATTTTAATAAGAGGTCCCATTTTTCACTCCTTCAGATTTCTTAATGAAAAGGTAAGAAAAATTAATAATTTGCATTGTATGTGTGTGAATATACAGTTGACTCCGCTTAATGTAATCACATTTGTCCAAGATCAGAACGATAACAATATCCGATTTATAATAATAACCTGTTCTATATAGAAAAGTGGCAAACAGTGTAACTCGTGTGTTTGCATTACCATCACGTTTGTGTAAGTCTTAATTGGAAGCTTTAAAACGATATTCAAGTATGAATTTTGCAACTTAAACAATCTTAAAGAAATCCGAATTCGGATGACGCATTTTCAAGCAATCCACAAGTTTTCAGCAGGGTGCCCATGCCTCCCACGCCCACGTTCAGTCGCTTTCCCGCTATCGCATTCTTCGACCCTTTTCCTAGAAAAGAGACGGTTGCCCCTTTAACCGAATGGGGAGGAACACCTGCTCACGTGTTTTCTTTTCCTCCTTTGTCCATTCAAGATTCATTTCCTGTGTGTGGAATCTTCTCGGGGCACAACATGCTGACCATAAACTAATCAAAGTTGATGCATGGATAACTCCTTGCTTTGGCAAAACTAACCCCAAAATAAATAACTGAAAAAAACAGTAAATTTCAAGAAACTTTGTATAATATAATTAAAATACCAACGTTTATGTATGGGTATGTTCAGAAAATGGTGTGTGGGATTTGCATACATTATTGATGCAGTTCGTCTAATCCGTCTAAGATTTTTAATTGTTCTTTTGCAATATATGACATAATTTTGAAATTATAAATAAAGGATTAGGGGAGAGTGGGGTAATAAGAATCTGGGGTAATAAGGATTTTCTTGTTTTACTGCTTTGTATGTAAGCCTAAAAGTCTGAAAAAAATCACACAATATCTTTGAATCCTCCCCTACATCACATAAAAATTTTATCGTTTTACGATAATTTTTCAGGAAAATATAGTCGTTGGAAGTTGACTCTGTCAACAAAACCGATAATACAAAGTCACGTTTTTTCGACTATTTCAATTTATCTTTTTTTTATAAATAAACTAGCTGATATGCCCGGCCTTGCACGGGTGGAGTCTATCAATTTATTTTTAAAGTTTTCTCAAGTTACATGTCTAATTTTCTGTAACCGTAATTACCAATCATCCCGGTATTCCCGGTAATTTTTCATATCCCGGTGTTCCCGGTACCTTTTTCATATACCGTTGTTCCCGGTGCCTTTTCCCTCCCGGTTCCAACTGTGTAAATCTAACCTAACCCATCCAGTTCCGGTGTTGCACATTTAATTCCAACAGTTACCAAATTATCCATTCTTAGTGAAAAAAAAATCAATTAAAATTATTACAGATATTTAAAATCCCAAAATTTGTAAATACTCCCTGTTTAAATTGAAAAAAATCCCGCTAAACTACCCCAGAGAAACAAATTATAAGGTTAAATAACAATTGATCTAGTGTTTCTATCATCAACTTTCTAAAAAAAACTTTCCATTATTACTTTAACCAGTCTAATTCTTAAAACTTTCTGTTTCAACTTAAAATTTCATGGAAAATGGAGTTTTTAAAAAGAAAATACTGTTATAAAGTTTTTTATAAGGGCCGTTTTCAATTTTTTAAATTATTAATAACCTTTTTAAAACATTTAAAACAATTTTAGCCAAGTTTTATCTTTAAATACTTTGTTTTATGTTTAAAATTGTTTTTGTTGTATTATTTGCAACAATGCGAGTTAAACAGATCTTCTTTAGTGGAGAAGTAAGGCGATTTTTTCAAAAAGGCCTAAAAGGGGGTGAAGGGGTGGTTTTAGAAATTTGGAAATGATGTCATTGTCTTTCCCCCGTCCCCATACCTATGTGTACCAAGTTTGGTTCGATTCGGACGGGTAGTTTTGGAGAAATTGAGCCAAATCTGTTCCGGACAAACCCAGGCAGGAACCCAGGGACACCTTCATTATATATAGAGAGATTATCTTCCAATTTTTTTAGTCAGCTCTTTTAGGGGTTCAAAGAGCTATATAATGCACTTTTTGTTTTTCAAGTTAGGATTGAGGATCATTCTTAAACATGCTCGTTTCTTATTACCCCATTTAAACAAAACTAAGGGGTAATAAGAAACATCGGTATTTTATACAGAAAAATATCATTGGACTATTTTCAACTTTATTTTGTTGTTATTTTATTGTATTTAATTTATTTTTCAAGTTAAAAAATTGAATTGAATTAAGTTTCTTATTACCCCATTTTCCTGAAAACCGAGGGGTAAAAAGAAACACTTTTGCTTACCATTTTATTATTTATTGAAAAATTTATAAGAAATTTATTGAAATTTTATATCAAATTTACGTTTTAAGTTAAATAAAGGTGAGTAAAGTACATTATTAAGTTGGTTTTTAATATTCACGTTGCCGGGAAATTAATTAAAAAAAACTATAGAAACACATATTGGGGCGGGGGGAATAGTTTCGAGGGTTTCTTCATAAACCTCTTGAACCATTCGAACCTGAAGGAAGAGGGTAGCGCTGAGTTTATAAAGAGGAAGAGAAACCGACCTTTAAAAATCTGAGTTTGTAGAAAAAAATGGAGGTTTTTCTTGAGGGGGGAGGGGTAATTACTTTTTAGTCTCACAAGATTAAATAAGAGAAACACCATTTTATTTGTTTTGTCATGATTTTCAAGTGTTATATCAAAAAATATAGCGTTTTTGAAAACTTTCATTTGTAACTTTGTTAGCCTAATTTTTAACTGAACATATATCTCTAAAGATTTTCAATGAAAATTTTTGAAAATTACTATGGTTATAAAAAACACTTTAGAGATTATATTACTACTTTCATTTGATTTTTAATTGTTTTTTATTAGTAAAATAACTGGCTTGGAATAATTGGAATTTATCAATGAAATTTATCACTTTGCCCGCCTCCACTTCGGGCATTATTAATAATGCCCGATTAATCACTTTGCCCGTAACATATACAGTAATTAAATTTCAAGAGAGTTACAGTATTATTGCAAAATAGAGATAATTTATTAATGAAGAATAATTCTATATTCGAAGGGACCATTTATAAATTATGATAGACGTGGGACACCGTAGGCTCGAAGGGGTTAAACTTCAAGGGAATTTTTCTACAATAAATCTTGAAAAAATTATAAAGTACGAACAGAAGTTGTCAGGTGTTTTTATCCTACTTCATTATTCAGGTTCCTCTCCCCCCCCCAAATTATAACATTCAGCTCTTGCAATCTTACAATTCAGACACACTCAACGCGTAATGGATCAACAAGGTGTGAAGGAATGAGAGGGCTCAGCTTTTTCTTATCAGCAGCACGCCTGAAACTGTTGCCACCCCAGTGCGACGCCAAGCCAAAGGCCAAGCTCTGACCAGTTCTCCCAAGCAACCCTGTTTTCGCCAAGTCCTCGATTTCCGCGGACGGATCAAGTAATGTCGCCAAACACACTCCGAACCAAAGCGGTGGGGACTGCTGAGTTGGAACCCTCTCAAAGCAAGCTCGCGAAGGTCTAAGAACAGTTTCATGTGTAACCTTAAAATAAAGCAACTATACGTAGTTGCATCCATTTATTTTGAAAAAGGGAATACAGTGAATATTTATACAAGTGTCTGAGCCTCGCAGGCCCGATGCACGTCCACCTGGGTTAAACATATTTAGCTATCAAGTAAATGCTGACAATGATCAGGAAGATAAATCTTTGACCTACAGTATAGCGAAATATCATTTCATCAGTTAAAAAGTAAAAATTAAATTCTCTATGGAGAGTTCCACCAATCTATGCATGGTATTTTGTAAAAAAAACCTGGATGGACTCTACAACTTAATATTCCTAGGAAACAGCAAACTGCACTTTTATGAGTGGCCAGATCTAACACTCCAACACAGCCAAAAGTGTTTTGTCAAGTGCCATTGGTACAGGGGAGATCAAGCCTTGCTCCCTTGCACATTTATTAAAATGCTTGAATTCAGTGTGACATTTTGAAATATAACTATAAGAAACAACAACAGCTATCACGTTTTTAATTTTTGTTTTTTACATTTTCAGGTTGATGGAAAAATTAACTCAAAAATTCAGTCCATACATTTTGAAGACTTTCCTATCCAAACAGCGCATTTTAGTGCTGATGGGGATCAAATTTTTGTTGGGTCCAATAAATATTCCCATTTTTATTCATATGACATGTATGGAGGTAAAATCTCAAAAATTCCCTGGCAAAAAGGTAGTTATTATTTTATTTTATCTTAGTTTAGCACATTTCATTCTAAACTTCATTTGATTGGTTGATTTTGATTTTAAAAAAGGGTTTAGTCATAAATATAATAGTTATCTTGAAGTTAAAAAGCTTTACTTATTTCTCTCAAAATATGATTTTTGGTGGAATAATCCGTTTAAACTCTTGTACATGTTTCTATCCTTAATTATGTCAAATAATTGTGAATAATTATTTCATTTTATGATACTGATATAGTTTATTATTTACAGGAATGGAACAAACAAATGTGCGTAAATTTCAGTTGTCACCAGATGGCAAATTTATTGTTGTGCATGGGCGTTTTGGAAACATCCATTTAATGACTTATAAGGTATTTTATTATTTCTCAAGTACATGTAAATTATTGTTTTCTTAACAGAGACAGAGGTCTCTGTTAAGAAAACAATTGGTAAATATAATTGGCTATGTATTCATAAAGTTTCACTTTTTAGTCCAGAGAATGGGTTGGTTCTTTGAAAATGAACGGTGAAGTTAATGCCATTACATTCAACAGTGATGGATCTAAAATGTTTTCACATGGTGGTAAGTTTATTTTTATTTATGCTTAGTTGTATGTAATATTATCTGATCATAGTTTTATGTTTTCATTTTTATTCTCTTTTTTCTTACGCATTTTCTTTTCTATTGTCTCAAAATCTCAATGAATTTTGATATGAGTGAATTACTGTTCAGACATAATTTATTGATTCTTTATGGTAGTAGTAAATTGTATATTACCACAATAATTCCTGTGTTTTATTACACTTTATAATTATTCATTATGAATTATATAATTTTAAATCTTTTCAGAAAACAGTGAGGTGTATATATGGGACATGGCAGCCCGTAGATGTATTCATAAATTTGTTGATGAAGGCTGTGTAACAGGAACTGCTTTAAGTGTTTCTCCAAATGACCAATTTTTGGCTGCTGGGTATGTAGCTCCAATACTTTATGATTCTGCATTTCCTGCATGAGAATACAAAAATTTCATCTTAATTTTATATTAAGATTTAGTTTATATTTATTCTTAATTGGGATTCCTTCAACTATGAAAGTTTATTGTAACATTTGAAGAGTAGCTAGAAAAGTTTATACTTGTCTGACCTCTGATATCTTTATTTGCTGTTTCAATTTGCTTCTTAGTTCTGCAATTCTGAAATTTTAACTTAACGTATCACTTTACACCTATATTTCCTGTTTGAGTGCAATTTGGATAACTTTTGAAGATATTTCATTTTATTAATTTTTTTTGTAAATTATTTGATAAACATGGAAAAACAATTTTTTGATGTTTGAGTAGTCTGTTAATTTTTTTTTATCAACATTTTCTACACACTTTTTAAATGTTATTGGGCACAAAATAAAGGGGTATGCGTATTGAATTTTTAAAAAAAATCCCATAGAATTTTGGAACAGTCTACTCTTCACTCTGAATCAGTTGCATATTAGTGGTTATGGAGTTTCCCCAAATTCTAGCTGGGTAATTTTCTGGTTTGTAATCCTTTGCCACTGACTATTACCTAATTAAAACTCCTTTGACATAGAATATTTTGAGCCTTATCTAGGGATTGTTTCCCGGGATCCCGGGAAAGCGGGATCCCGGGATCCCGTAGAATTTTAAGGCCGGGACACGTCCCGGGATTTCTCAGTCCGTCCCGGGATTCCCTCAAAATTTTAAATTTATTTAACGCTGCTACAAAGGCTTGGAAATCGTTCCTGATTACATGAACAATTATTTCCTTTCCTTGGAAAATACTTATAAATTAGTGGAAATGAGTTGGTTTAAGTCAATCACTGCTGAATTAAATTATCTCCCACTCCTTAGTACTTTACAGCTAAAAAGCAATAAACAAGGAACTCGCCGATTTGTATAATACATACAATGCTCGCATGTTGACATATAAATGGTGAAACTTGGTTACTCATCAAC
This sequence comes from Tetragnatha montana, assembly GCA_963680715.1. NCBI lineage: Eukaryota > Metazoa > Arthropoda > Arachnida > Araneae > Tetragnathidae > Tetragnatha > Tetragnatha montana. The sequence continues at coordinate 18,965,912 of OY796681.1, forward strand.
TTTTTTCATTCTTTAGTATGTTAGTGATAAGAGATACAAATCGTAATAACTCCCAGCACGAGGCCATTTTCAACCACAAAGCAGTGATCGTAATTCTAGCATATATGTTAGAAACTCATAATCTTTATTTATGAGGATAGTTTGAACCTTATTTCCGAATGAATACAGTACTCGTGATCTCAATAAGTCGTCAGCTTTTAAAGAGATTACACGTTTTGAAGATCGGGCTGAGAATATTCTGATTTTGTATTACGGCAGAAAAGGCTAGTATATTTGCATGGAGCACTTCATAAAACGACCGAACTCTGAAGCAAAATGCAAAAAGTGTTTTTTGATAATTAAGTGTAAAGGAGGTTCTACGAGTGGTTTGATCCGACATTTAAAAAACAAACAATCATAGAGTTTCCTCTTCTATCTACATATTTATAAGGTCTATAAGGAAATTTAAAAGCATTTTTAGGGTAAGTTCACTTTTAACTGGAGTATTTTTAAAACAAATTTAAAATATTAAGTTCGTGTCATTTCATAAGGTTTTATGGGATATATGTGTGTACTATTTTTATGAGTGAATATAAAATTGCAAAAAAATATTTTAATATCATTTAAGAAATTTTAAAGCCTAGAACTGAAAAATTGTAGCAATAAAAATTAATAAATTCTCCCCATAATTTTTTTCTAATTTAGTCTTTATGCAAGTTTTGATTTTACAGCCCAAAAATTTTTTTCCCTTGAAATTCTGGCATTAATTAAATTTTCGGGATTTCCCGGGACCCCGGGATGATGTCGAATTTTATCCCGAAATCCCGGGATGACCAAAATGCCCTAAAACGACAATCCCTAGCCTTATCCCACCAAAAATATATTTGCATAAGGGTCTATTAATTCAGGTTACATTACTTCTTTTTTCTCTTTATTTTGGAAAATCTAAATCAATACTGTTCTTTAGGTCTCAATAAGTTTTAGAGTCTCATTTAATCTTTTATAAAAACTAAACTATACTCATTGGCACAACAGCCCAACCAAATTCTAGCTGGGTAATTTTCTGGTTTGTAATCTTTTGCCACTGACTATTACCTAATTAAAACTCCTTTGACATAGAATATTTTGAGCCTTATCCCACCAAAAATATATTTGCATAAGGGTCTATTAATTCAGGTTACATTACTTCTTTTTTCTCTTTATTTTGGAAAATCTAAATCAATACTGTTCTTTAGGTCTCAATAAGTTTTAGAGTCTCATTTAATCTTTTATAAAAACTAAACTATACTCATTGGCACAACAGCCCTAGTGGGCTAAGACTTACGATGCCCATCTTCCTTCTCTTGACCGTGGGGCCCTGCCCTGGGGTGCAAGGCATATGTCCCAGTTAGGTGGTCAGTCTAACACAAGACCCCCAGTGTTTAGTTCCCAAGTATGCTTGGTCCTCAGTTTGTCGACCCATCGAAGGGATGAAAGGTTGGGTCTACCTTGCCCAGCCCGAGACCCAGGAATTGAACCTCGGACCTGTGGCGTGGAAGCATGATGCAATACCACTACGCCACCGGGCCTCAAATTTTTTGTTAAGCTTAGCTACATTTTGGAGAGCATATATAGTAGTAACCACTACATACTAAATAAATCATACTCAATCAACCTTGGAGTTAATTATACAAATTAAGATAAAGGTACTTTCTGTAACATCATTTTTTAAATTCTTAAATCACATTTATGCTCAATTTAGTTCCAATATACCACCAAATCCTTTCAACCTTACTCTTATTCACTATTATTTTATACATTAAATAGGTCTGACTCGGGCGTAGTCAACATATATGACAACAGAAGCCTACTCTCCACATCCTCCCCTCAGCCACTCAAAGCTGTGATGAATCTTACCACTGATGTTTCAAGTTTGAAATTCAACAATACATCAGAACTGTTGTGTATGGCTTCATGTTACAAGCCAGATGCTGTTAAACTGGTAAGTGTTTCTGGGAGGCAAGTTTTGAATTGATGAAACTACTTAAGTTCTCTTGTAGCTTCTGTTATGTTTTGACTTCAAACAATAGTATTGGCAATAACCATACATTTTGAGCTCTTGATACTACAGGCTTACTATGATAAATAAATTGCTTCAATAGTATGAATTTTCCCAATGAAAAAACAGATTGTTTTGTTAACACTTAATAGTTTCATACTAAATACTCAACAAGCTAATTTGCTTCTATCAGTACTCACTAGACATTTGAAGACATTTGACATGGTGCAGACATTTGAAAACCTATAATTATGCAGAGTAGAGTTTCTAGAATTCTAATTCGGATACACCATTTGCGTTATTATTTTATGGGTATGAATTAACTTTTTTTTTCAGGTACATTTCCCAAGCTTAACTGTTTTTTCTAATTTCCCTCCGAGAGGAGAAAGGCATAATTTGCGATATGCAAACTCTGTAGATATATCAACTAACAGTGGATACTTGTGCATTGGAAATAATGTTGGAACTGCCCATATGTACAGGTAAGTCATGGCATACATATATAAACATTACCTTAATCCTTAACAGCAAAAATTACAGAATTTAGAAGTTTTGCCCTCTTAAGTTTTTACCTAAGATTTTAAGTAACTAATAAAAATTATTATGATGGTTTTAAAATTTTGCATGCTAAATAAAATTTGAGTTGTTTTAAGCACCATTTTTCTTAACTCTTCATACATTTAAATGTATTAAATAGTCTTGTACTTTGTAAAGTGTGTAATTAGGGTTAGTTTAAATAGGTAACTACTTATATAATACTCTATCATGCATATGATAGAATTATTTTGATAACATTTATTTTTTTAGTAAAAACTTGTTTTAATTTTAAAATTTCATTTCAGGTTGAAGCATTTCAAGAACTATTAAAAAATTATTGTTATATATATGTAAAATAAAGTATGTGTATTAATAATTTTGTTTTTTTTTTCCTTCTTTGAAAAGTAGAAAGTACCTCCATGTCTAGTAATTAATTAATAAGAACTAAAAAAAAATTTTTTCATTTGGAAAAATTAACCCTTTCAGGGCGACGGTGCCCGAAACTTTTTACTCCGGTTCAGGACGGCGCGGGCGGTTTTTCGGGCGCTTGAGGGGGGTGGGGAGTTAGGAGTGTCCAGTCAAGCGAGTCTAATCAGGGGTAGGCTCGCTTGCCAAGAGTGATATATATGCGCAGGATTATCGAGATAAGCATTTGTTTTTGTTGAGTCCTCGCAACTTGTGTTTGTTGAATTCGAGTGCTTGCTGTGTGCGATCTCAATGTTATAACTTCAAAAATTAAATTTTTTTTTTTTAATTAAATTTCTTAGGCACTTGTACCCCCCAGAGATTGTAATTTGTTGAATTATACCTTTTAATATCAAAGTTTTAACTATATCCTTAAAAAGCTAGAAATATCGCTGAATTAATTCTAAACCAATGAAAAGTATAACTTGTGATAGGTTTTTAGCATCGTAATCAACTTAATATTATGACCACAATTTATTAACATTTACCACAATATAACAAACTCATGCCATAAATCAAATACTAACTAACTGGTTTGAATTTTGAAAAATAAATTTACTATATCGATATACAAAAATTAATTTATACTCCAAAAACATTCTATAAAAATTTAAATTTAAGCAACCGTATTAATATATTATCAACTAAACTGTGAAAAAACTGATTTGGATTTTATTGAAAAGAAACTAACACAGGGGACTGTGTATTGTTATCAGCCTAACATTACAACTTATATTTTATAGATATTAATTAAGATTTCTTAATAATTTTGAATTGAATATCCTTAAGGTATTTCATGATTAGAATGCTAATCTAACACTTTTTTACCTCTTCTTATTAAATTCCAACTATTATATAGTTCGCACTCTTGATACTTTATACTATACTTTTAATTCTAATTCTTTTTTAATAATAAAAAAATACTTTTTATTCATCCACTCAAGCTCAAATACATTTTTTTTAAACTTGTAGTATATGGCACTTGATATGTTAATACAGTTTTTTCAAATATTAACTCACAAATTTAATTTATTAATTTTTGTTTTATATGCGATAAACAGATATTTTCTTGAGGAGATATACAATACATTCATTAAAACGAAATTGAAGCAAAATATATTAATTTATACTTGACGAGTTCCTGATATTATTTTTTAGCCAATTTTTTTGTATTTAGCTCCATATTTTTTAAGGATTTGAAAATCAAAAGATACTTTTAAGAATAGTATTTAGTTATTAATTGCAATGGATAAAAAAATTGCATTACAATTTGTTAACTAGGCAAAGCCTAAATTGCAGATCCTGAAATTTTCTGCTATGTGTAGTTTCATCACCCAAGACACCGGAAACCTTCCCGCCCCGGTTATAAATCATTCGGACAGCTCTCCCCCTTTTGCACCAGCAATCGACGGTGGCGATAAGTAAACAAACACACCGGACGAGTCCACTCGTGAAAATGAGCTCTGATTTTATCTCAGGCGCGAAAGACCTAGCTGCGCGGCTCGAGGGCTGTCGTCCTGAAAGGGTTAAACAAAAAGTTACATGTCATTCCATTTTTATTACTTTTACTCTGAAATTCCTTAAAATTAATCAGGTCATCACAAATTAAAAAGTTCTTAAATTGGGTACAGCTCAGTTTGAGGTGTAACTTAAAAACTTGGACCCCTAAAATTAGAATTCCCTTTAAAATCAAGCAAAATAGAGGTTTAAATATTTCCTCTGTTTAAAAATCTTTCCTTTTTTCCCTTATAAAAAATTTATTTTCAGTTATCTTTTAGGCATCTTCAGCAGTTTACACCCAGGCTGATTTTGAATCTTAAAAGCAAAACTGTGTAATTACAACAATGGTAAAAAATGTTTCATGATTTACCTACTAACATAGGAACATCAAATTCACATTCTTTATAATTTTTGGAAGCCATTTTCCAGTATAATATTTAATAAAACAATGCCATGTTACACTTTAACTTAGACGAAATTTTAATCATTTAGCAGCTCTCAAAAATTATTTTTAACCTAATAATAATTGTACTTTTTAAGTTAAAGTTGGTATTTTTTTGTAATGGTAATACAAAAAAAAAAAAAAATTCAGATGCCACCAGAGACAAATATTTAAAATATATTTTATACAAATTACTTCCTTACATACGAAATGAATTCATTCATAATTTAGCTAATAAAAGGTTTCTACATAGTAACAGATTGATAATTTAAATTTATTTCTTACAGGAAAATAACATGCAATACATCCAAAAATCTGGAATAAAAGTAAAGGTACACACATACTAAGTTCTTTTCATATTGATGTATCTAATCAACATTAATACATTTATCATTCAATCACATTAAAGGAGAAAAATGATAAATTCCTTCTATAAAATAAGTGTTGGTTAAAGTAAGATAGATCAATTTAATTCATTTTGGAAATTAAAAAAAAAAAATTCCTTCTAATGAATGGTTCTAATCAATTAAGTTAGATAGTACTTAGTTAAAATTATTTAAAAACTTATCATACAAAAAGAAGCAAAAGGTTCTTGCTATGACAGTAAGGAAAATGGCCAAGTGTACTAATCGTAAAAATTATTATTTTCACACTAGAAGTGCCAAAGAGGTTAAGTTTACAATTTTTACTTATAAAGCTGTAGTTCTGCTGTGAGTTTTAATCGAAAAAGCAAGGTGACTTTGTGTATGCCAATAACTGCCTAAGTTAGGCTTACCATATTTTCTTGGGTCCAAACCAAACATATTTTTGAAATTACTTAATAAATCATAACAATAATTCATCAAAGATTAAAAGCTAAGTGAGAAACATTCAAACAAAATAACAATAAAATGAAATATTAATTTTTCTTTCATATGTACGGTTTATTTGAAATATTTTTAAAAAAATTGTTTGACTTAATTCACAACAAGTAAGTTCTGAATTAATACAGACAGAAAATGTAAAACAACGCAATGTCAAACATCTTGGTCTGAATTTTTTTTATAAAAATGTCTCGCAAATCTTAAATGTATGAAACCCCGGACAGCTCAAAAAACCCAAGACAGTCCGGAGGTATTCCCGGACATATGGTAAGCTTAGCTTTAGTAAACAAAGTAAAAGTACACATTTTCATAAGTTCTGTCATCAAAAGCACTAGAGCTGAAAACTGGCAGTTAACAAATTTGCACACTTGCTTTCCTGAAACTGGGTACAAGCTGATGGAAAACTTTCACTTCTGGATTTTTAGTGAACGGAAAGGAGAGTATTGGTTTTTTAGCCTTCATAAATATTAAATAAAACCTCCATTTAATTGAAGTTTATCCACAAGAAGGTCAAAATGAACCCAGTTGGTAGTTTAGGGGGAGTACAAATCTTGGCTCTTCTAATGTTAAAAAATACTTATATATTTACTTCTTAGGTACTTGTGTATTATTCCATTGACTGTGCTGCTGAATCTGAAGAGCATTTACTAAATCTCATAGATCAGTGTGGTCCAACCTTTAGGTACCCGAGTGCCAATTAAACTTTTTATAAGGAGGCCAGTGCCAGAGACAAGAAAAATTACATTTTACTATTTTAAAACAGGCAAATAAAGCTTATATTTCATCTCTGGAACATTTACTTCAACTATAAATATTTAATAAGATACATTTTACCTAAGAAATATCTTTCCTACGTTTAAAATGCAATGCAAAAATATTGACTGGGTCTCATTAGCATACTTTTTATTTATACACGGGGATTTATTTGGGGCCACAATTTAAACACTATCACTATTTCATGCAGTTCAAATTCATGAAATTAAAATTTAACAAATTATTTCTTGTTTTTAAAAGGAAAAACCGTTCATAGAAATAGGTGATTCACGACGTTTTAAAAATGAAAGAGGAAGAAGTGTTTAAAGTTTTAGTGATTTTCAGCTTCTAATTAAAATTTCTAAATTAGTTCATATCCAAAGAAGAGGTTGGATTTTTTTTCTCAAGAGGGACTTTCAACTATCAAAATTAAGTTTAAATACAAAGATACAACTACAGCCCTGTAGTAAAATTTCTGAAATTACACTTTTAGATTATAAATGTTAATTACAACTCATAGCTTCTACTGATTTGATAACTCCTTTTACTATTGCCCCAACTGGATCTTCTATACTGATGCACTTTTCATAACCCGTTTGAATTTAAATTGAAGTAAAAAAAGGTTCAAAGGAGGTTCAAGGGTTCTCTTCTGAATTGTTTTTTGAAAATTCGATCCATAAAATCGGGTTTTTAACAAATTTCTGAAATAAAAAAAATTGTAAAGTGAACTACCTTCCATTTAGTTTGATTAAATTTAAGTTTGAGGTCGAGTGCCACGAATATTTCTTCGAGTGCCACTTGTGGCCCGCGTGCCACGGGTTGGACCACACTGTCATAGATGATGCAGCTATATCTGATTGTCGCTGAACAGTCGATAGGATAGTATACAAGAACCTTTTTGTTATCATATGTTCAACTTCATCATTAAAAAACAAATTGGAAAATTTTTTGAATTTAAATCAAAATACTGTGAAAACAGCATTTATATTGTGTTAGAAATGCAATTTTAAGAAAATGTTAAGTGCAAAATTTATACTACATAATATAAAAACAAAGAATTGGTAATACTTTTTAAAAGTATTTATAATTATTAAATTTTCTTTTTTTTTTTCCTTTACAAGAAATCAGTATTTATTTGTATGCTAATTCATTACATCAAAAATATTTATTTCTTAAATCATAACTGATTCAATAGATATATTATATAGACAAGTTATAAAACATAAGAATAACATATTTACAAAAACAATTTCTATGCTATCTAAAGCTCTATCTTTTCTTTGAAACATCAAGTTTATAAATCACAGATCTTAAGGTCAATATTCACCAGTTGGTCAAATAATTCCCTGCATATTTGAGCCCTTTGCAAACCATGTTTGTAAACCTAATTTAATTCAATCAAAAGTTTGGGTTCCGAAAGTATTGTTGTAGTACTTAACATATGTTTCACACCTTTCCCCAACCTCAAAATCAGGAGATCCCCTAAGCCTCATATTCCTTTGCTCAAAAAACTTGAAAACTGCATAGAATATTTTCGGATCGCCTGTTTGTTTAGCCGCTGCAAGGTATTTTTGAGCTGACAATCCATCTACTACCCCGATGCTTCTTTGGAAAGACAGGACTTGAAGAATTTTCTGCTGAGATAACAGTACCTCAACAATTTCCTCATTGGAATTTTGCAATCTTCTTAACATGTCGAGGGCAAGCTGATATGCTGGAGGATAGATTCCCTGAAAGGACAACATCAAGCAAACCAGCTGCTTAGAATCATTGAGAATATGATACTGAAGGAATTGGTGGAACTGGTAAAACTGCTTGTTCTGCACCATAATGTTTATCAACAATTTGCAGATGTAGTGCTGCACGAATTGCTGGTACTGTATTAAAGAACGGATGTATTCGAGCAGCACTGCAACTGCAAATTTTGAGTCTATATTGTCACCTTCAAATACAGTAAACACATAGGAATACATGTCAGACTGGTCCACCAGAGTTTTTGGCTTAAGGCTTGATAAATTTTGGGGACTATTTTTCATACCTTCCTGTTTTTGAATGTCTAAACTGAGCTTAAACACAGCATTCAGCTTATCAAATATTTTAGCCAGAGTTGCTAGGGAAAGCCGACTTGGTGGTTCAACTGCATCACGGCAGACTTTCAAAACAATGGACTTAGCACCATTTCTTAAAAGTAAGAAGTCAATCAGCAAACATTTATCAGGTATCAAATGAATAATGGGCTCACTATTCATAGTGACAAACCATAAATAACCTAACTTAGGGTCAATTATTATATTGGGAAGAAAAACAACCCAGTTAGGAGAATAGAGCTCACAGCTAACTTCCTGCTCCATAGTAGGACTTTGACTTGGCATGACAGACACCTTTATCATGAAAGGCTTTATAGGACACTTCACAATGGGGTAATGGTAAGACATGAAATCATCAGACTCGCAAGAGGTTCGAATATCAAATAGCATAGATTCTTTAGAGGCTTGGTGATGCACAACAATGATATTGTCGATGACATTAATGGCAAACCTACCACTTTTGTCCAGCCGCAATATGTCAGTTTTACGAGGTGGAGCATCTTTCATCACAGTATACAGAGCTATTTCAGCCCCTGGGATCCCAATGGACCTGGGCTGGTGACGGAGAACGAAGATACAAGTTTTGTTATACACAGAAGCAATGCTGACATCTCGTTCTAATAAACACACATTTTGAGCTTTCGGAGGGGCTGGTAGATCTATTTCAAACTTTGACAGCTTTTGCGCAGATCCAGGTCTGAAGTGAAATGGATGCATCACATTGCAGAGACTACCTGACGATAGTAAAAGGAGGGAGTTTTCAGGATGAAAAACGTACCAGTTCACAGAGAGACTGTACAATTTGAGTGATTTCAATGTACGTTTCTCAGGAATGACTTGGAAATGCTCTATCCCCCTATCCATAACAAACACAATTTCATTTACGTGGGTCCAAGAAAACCCCAAAATTTTCATGTTTTTCCCTCGACAGCCTTGGGAATATTCTAGATTGTCGGGTTCCCCATTGAAATTGATAAATTCTATGGACTTGTAGCTCCTCTGAACGGAAAGAATCTTCTTGTCTGGGGAAAACTTAATAGACATGACATCCCCCTTATCTATCATACGGAAATTGTAGTTTGTTTTATCTAATGGACCTTTGACGACAACTCCCGTTGTACCACCCGAACGGACGGCGAACACATGAGTGTTTGCTTCATCATAAAACACATTGGTAAGCTTGCTGACAGACTCAAAATGAACAGGATCAGGGGCTAATTCTAAAATGTGATTATGATTAGGGGATACCATCTTTCTTTGGCTGCGAGAACTGACAACGATCGTGAACTACGACCTCACTCACTTTTCGCCTTCATCTTTTGTTTATATTCTTGATCACAGCTGATTTCAAATCTCTTCACTTCAGAGCTGACGACACATGACGCAGTCGTGCAGCAGTCGTGAGGCTCAAACTGTAAATCGAAGTTAAAGTCAAAAACTAACTTTGAAAACATAATTCAGATTGAATTCCATTTGTCACGAGCTACTACCACTAACTACAATAATTAAACTCAAAATTTAAGTAAGTCTCAAGATTTATCCAATTTTTGTCATCTATGAGCGAATTTCGTTTACTTCTCGTTGCAGTTACGTAAACTTGACATATTTGGTATGAGCTGTCAGCTGTGCTACTAAGTTTTTTAAGAAACGAAATGTCTATTTGGACGACAAAACCGGCAGTTCGCGCATGCGCCTTAGGTCTCGCGGTTACGTAGCAGTCCCCGGCGCTCCAATGAGAACCGTTGCCGGGTAAATAGGACTAGAGTTAGACAGTATATTTACCGGCCAAATACAAATAGACAGTGCATTTCAGAAAAGCGTGATTCTCTGGTTCAGAGAGCTCTGAGCTGTAAAATAAACTATTTTTTAGTAGTTTGAGTTTGTCTCAAAAGTTGCTGTCGTCATTTTTTCATTCAATGAGAAGAGAGATGAGCATTGGCTAGACGAGGACTAAAGAGTTTTGTGTTTGTCTCTAGCACAGAGGAAAAGCCGAACAGAGTCCTAAACGCTGTTTTCAATTCACATCTTATGGTAAAGGGCAGCACTGCAAATGTCAATTATAGTTGTGATTGATTGATGGGCAGGCAGTACCATTCGGTGGTCACTAGCAGCTGTGATTGGATGTGACGTGCTCATTCAATCAGTCCTTTTGGAGCGTTATTAGAGGATGAAGCTTCTTTTTCTCTTCCTCGTTAGTTGCATGAGTATTGGATGGGATCTCAGCACCACCAGAGTCCCTACACAAGGCATACCCCTGGTTTTTTTATTTCCATTGCATCGTATGGTCTTGGACCCTCTATTATTCTGCGGTCTCTTAGAGATATCCAAGAGACGAAATGGTGAATGAACTTTGCAATGCTTTCTATAAATTTATTCCTTAGGACAGCAGCAGTTCTTAACCTGTGGGGCATGCCCCCCTGGGGGCGCGATAACTCCAGAAGAGGGGGGGGGCGAGTCAAGGCTTAGGCCGCTCCCAAAATTTGGACAAAGTAGACAAAAATGAAGAAACTCCCCATTCTTAAAGGTCAAATTTACAAAAAATTTCTGGGGGACCCCATTTTGCACTTGGAACTTTGTATCGTCCACACTTTTTCTGTGTTAACTTTAGAAAGATGCAAATCCTACCTTGATATTTCTAAAAAGCTACATTTTTAGGGCTTTGGAATTATTCGTCCTTTCCAGAATAAAAATATTGGTAAAAGGTTCTTGCGATATAAATTATTAAATCCGTACTGGGTCCATCCCGAAAAAAATTCTGTACACGCCAATGGAGTAAGTATATCGAAAAAGTTACAATATTGAGATTTGGATCAATGGTGGGTCCAGGGGTGCCATGTATCCCTGAGAATGCACAAGAAAGAGCTTAGAATCCATTTTATCACACTAAAATTTTAAAAAATTTCCAGGGGAGGACACCCAGACCCTCCATTTTCCTTGGGCAGTGGTTCCTAAGAGGGTTCCTTCTGGAATTGTAGTTTTAGCTTCAAAATATATTATTATTGCTTTACATACGTTGTTACTGAAAGGGGGCGCAATGAAAATTACGATTGAAAATTGGGTCGCCAGTATTGACAGGTTGAGAAGCACTGCCTTAGGAAACCATTAAAAATCTAGATTAATATTAAAATTACCACAATAACATTAAAAGTGAAAAATGTGACAATACCCCTTTCCACACGCTTGCAGTTTAATTTTTTAATAGGCTTGGCCTTTGGTTACTTGTTTTCCTAAATTTGTGCGAGGCCTCTTGTGAGTATGGAACCGTCAATCTTTCTAAAATGGACATCATAGCTCCTCCAGGGTTTAACCACGGCTTACTAGATACTTATACAGGCTAGCCGAGTACGGAAATCATTGCAAATCCAGATGGCAATACTGGACCAACTGGCAAAGCATATCCACAGTGTTGAAGGCGGTGGGTGATATAGGTAGGTCTCAAGGTTTGTAGAGAGAGAAGGTTGGCTCATCCGTGACGTCACCTAATGGAAAGAGGGGTCTCTGCCCATGGCAATGCTCGTACCAAACGGCCTTCTCTCTCTACAAACCTCGGGTATATAGGTCTTGTAGCGCTCCAAACGGGAAAAGTTGTCAAATGGCTTTCATTGTTTAAAACTCGGCTAGCCTGTATAAGTATAGTAAGCCGTGGTTTAACCCTACGGTCTTGGTGAAGTTGCAAAAACATTGGATAGCTTTGATGTATTCTAACAACAACCAAAAAAAATCATAGCTTCGGGGGTGGTGGTAAACAGAGCGGGTTTTGCTTAACTGGTTAATATGATGAAACACATGCAATATACTGATTAATAAATGAATTCAACTGGCAAAATTTTGAATACTTTTTTAATTAAACTGTCTTTATATTAGTAGTATCAAAAAGAACGCTATATATTTTAACCCTAATATCTGAGCATATTTTCTCCCAGGCCCGTGCTGGGCCGCCGGGACACCGGGACATATCCCGGTGCGCCCTCCAGCCAGGAAATTTTGGCGCCCTCCTATTCCGAAACTAACGAGGCTCTGAGTGTTGCGACTGTAGGCTACTACTTAATAGAGGTGGGCGCCTTTAATCAAAACAGCAATTCCTTTGAGAGTGTTAAGTCAAGGTAGTGTTTTTTGCACGACTAAGGGAACCCTAAGCAAAAAAAAAAAGTACTAATACATACCTTGATAGTAGAAAACTAGGAGGTGTTTTCAGGGCGCCCTTTTAAGCTACCGCGAAATTTAAAAGTTCCGCTTTAATTTTACTGCGGTGATTTTTCATGGCGATTTTGCTCTTTGTGTAATACTTCGAATTTGCGAAGGCGGGGCGGTGTCTTTTAGACGCCCCTCTTCATGCACAGACCAGAAAATACAAGGGCACAGCACTGATTTTTTTCTTGGGCCTTTAGTGAAATACGTTGAAATTGAAAGGGCGGGGCGTTAACTTTTTAGGGTGCTGTTATTTAAACAGGTAGTTACTTGACTAAGGGCCGTCCTTATTCATTAGAGAGGAGTATCGAACGCAGGGCCATATCCAATGGGGTTTTAAAGGTTTAATCCCCCTAAAATTTAGACAAATATTTATACTGTTTTTTCCTCCGGGTGTAACCCAAAGGGTCTCAAAATGTGTCAAAACAGTACTTTTAGGAGTAAAAATTCCAAAAATTTTCTGGGGGAGTACCCCCAGACCCCCCTCGAATTTTTTAAATACATTATAAACTGATATTTCTTGAATATTCTCTGACTTACAAGGGGTATTCCTCTTTTGATGTAATCATCCCAAGGGGCTCAGAATGATTAAAAATACTGTTCTTCACAAAAAACAAATATTAAAAATAAAAAAACAATCAAATTATCTCAAATAGCAGTATTGCTTAATTTTTTTTCTATTGAGAAAATAAATTTGTGAAACGTCGCCAATCTTAAAAGAAAAGTAAGTTTTTAGGTTTACAAATAATTATTTGGGCTGCGCCCTTTCACTCTTTGTCCACCGCCCTCTGAAGGTACCCAGCACGGGCCTGTTTTCTCCCACCCTTATACGTTTTTTAGTATTGTGAGCACACAAGGCAGCATTATTTTATAAACTTCACTATAGTTTTTAAACCTTCACTCAGAAAGAAATCCTAATACGACTTAAAGAAATTATAATTCAGAACCTGTCAATTTCCCACCCCCTGTGTTTTGACTAGAAGGGCAACCTTATTTTCTAATCTAAACAATGTCTGCATTCATACAGACATTATTTTTAAAAATTTTTAGGTTTAACCTTTTAAACGCCGCAATTCAAATTTCAAATTTAAGGTTCTGATTTTTGGCTTAAATGGCTTGTTTCATCATTACTAAAACCAATCTTGACATTTTTTGGCAGAAAAAAAATCCTAAGTAAGATTTTCAGGATGTTCCCATTTGGGAACATCGGCGTTTGGAGTGAAGTTTTTAGGGGGATTTCCAAAAGGCATATATTTCAAAATTATTTCAAGTAAAACTACTGATATAGGTTTCTACTCAATAATTTTGAACATTTTTATCATATTGGACTGTTTCTTCATATTTAATTCCCATAGTTGGAAGATTGGGTAAAATTTTAAAGATTTTCATAAGAAAAAATTTACATATTTATTACATGCGTGACATTTTTCCGTACATTTTTACTGCACAATGGGTAATTTTTCGGTATAAAAAATACGAAATAATGTTCCCATGCGTTTCAAAGCTAAGCAGTTATCTTTCTGGGTGAAAAATTAGGTTTAATTACTGTTCTATCTGGATATCTAGCATAAAATCCATGAATTGCATTCAAATTTAATTAACTTTCAAAAGTGATAATCATAACTATCTCCATTGATTTGTTAAAGCTGCGTTTCACATGGAAGATTCTAAACTAAACAACATATCTCTTACATCCAACTTACGTTAGAAAAGTGTTTTTAGATGTACAAACTTTTCATTGTTTTCAAAATTCTTCAAATTTATACCTAAAACTTCTATGTAAAAAAGAGAACTTGAACAAAATAAGTACCCAAGTCCTCAGAAGTACTCCAAATATGCCATTTGCATAACTCATAATAATCATTACTGAAATTTAATCGGTCAGGGAGTTAGAAAAATATACAAAAGTAGGAATCTGCTATAAAGATTTGGCATTTATTCCTCCATAAATCAGGAGAAAAAATTTAAATTATAGATTTAGAAATTTAAAACATCACGATGAACCAGTTTAGATCCTTTGAGACAGAAAAGATTAAAAAAATTAAGGATAATAAGAAATAGCTTGAATTTTTACATGTTATGAAAATCCCCTCAAAAACTATACCCCAAACGCCGATGTTCCCATTTGGGAACATATAAGTTGAATTGGTAATTACTCTCCAAAATTGGAATATGGAGCTATTCTTCCAAGCCAATTGAAAAGATGTGTACTTAAGCTACCTAAACACAGCATAATTATTTAAAACTAAATTTATTTAAATTTATCATAAATTGAAACTTGTGCAACTTTTGGAAGAGCCAAAAATCTGATATTTTGATATAAATTCCACAAAAAGGATTAAATTGCACGGTAAAAACTTTTGCATGTAAAATAACTTCATATCTTTGAGTTTCTTACTACCAAGTATCAAATTCCTGCATGAAAAATTAAGTGGTGAAAAAATTCCTTAAAGTGATGTTCCCATTTGGGAACATCGGCAGGTAAAAGGTTAATAGGATCAAAGGTGATGTAAAATAAAAGCTAAAAATTGCATCATACTTGAAATATAGCCTGTTGTCACAGTTCATTAAAATAGTTTTTTAAGTTACCATTTTTAAAATTTAATTTAATTTTGTATGTATCAATAATGAAACTACAGAATTCTAGATATTGGTGTCATGTGAAAAAAAATATTTCACTATTTGCATTCTTTTCTATATCTAGGTTATATATTTGTCTTAATGTAAATTAAAATGAAAGAGCTGAAAGAAGCTAGCCTCCCAAACATAAATTATATTTAAGAAAAAGAGCCGTTGATTTTTTTTCTGCATATTTTCTTACGTATAAATATTTAACCACTACTTTTTAATATCCGATTTAAAAAAACTCATGCAACATCGTATATTGAAAATAAAAATAGAACTTTCGTAATCCTTTCTAGTTTCCATATCCATCTGCATTTAAAATTGATGGTAAATTCATGCAAACACTGGGAAGTTAATTGTCAAGCTGATCGAGGTAAGGAAGAGGGTGATGTTTAATTGTTGGCCTTCACTTTAATAATTATTAAAGAGGAAGGATATGCTCTCTCATGTTACTGATCCAGATGCACTCACTTTCATTAAAGGGTCATTCCACGTCAAATCAACACACTTTTTGGCATGACCATCTCGGATTTTCTTGAAATTTGGTACAAATGTTCTACTTATAGAAACTCGGAAAAGTACCAACTTTCATCAAAAAATATTTATTGGTTCTGGAATTACAGGTGCGTAAAGTGGTCAAAAATGGGCCAAAAATGGACCAACATAAGTTCTTTAAATTGCTCTAGAGGATCTTCTAATTGGGTTATACAAATGAAATTGGTGTCATTTTAAAGTATTTTAAATGTTCTTTTTAATGGTGTAAAACGTGCTACATAATTTTGAAATATAATATATTTTACAAAACAAAATAGAATTAAAAGTTCGATTTCTATCAAATGTACCACTTCTAAAATTTTGAAAAAAATTCCATTAATAGGTAATATTATTCTAAATAATCTGGTAAAATTATTGGATGGGACAAAAATGGGATCAGTGTCAAAAACTATTAAAACCAAAGTTCGATTTTTCTTATATCCCCTTAAAAATTTTTAAAATTAATTTTTTGCCGTTAATTGGATGAGAATTGAGTTGTATTTAACTGCTGTTGACAATTAGGGCCCCTGCTCAAACTTCGTGTACCCCGGGTTTTATATTTCCAACTTGTATATTAATTCAGGCCATTGCACTGTAACAATGCACATAAAGTAAATATGAAGCCCGGTCTGCACCAAGTTTGTGCAGGGGCCCTATTTGTCAACAGCAGTTAAATACAACTCAATTCGCATCCAATTAATGGCAAAAAATTAGTTTTAAAATTTTTTAAGGGGATATAAAAAAATCGAACTTTGGTTTAAATAGTTTTTGACACTGATCCCATTTTTGTCCCATCCTATAATTTTACCAGATTATTTAGAATAATATTACCTATTCCTGGAATTTTTTTCAAAATTTTAAAAGTGGTACATTTGATAGAAATCGAACTTTTAATTCTATTTTGTTTTGTAAAATATATTATATTTCAAAATTATGTAGCAAGTTTTACACCATTAAAAAGAACATTTAAAATACTTTAAAATGACACCAATTTCATTTGTATAACCCAATTAGAAGATCCTCTAGAGCAATTTAAAGAACTTATGTTGGTCCATTTTTGGCCCATTTTTTACCACTTTACGCACCTGTAATTCCAGAACCAATAAATATTTTTTGATGTGTACCAAATTTCAAGAAAATCCGAGATGGTCATGCCAAAAAGTGTGTTGATTTGACGTGGAATGATCCTAAAGCTATTTTGAAAGCATCATATAGTCCGAGAATGGTTCATGAATCGGAACTCAACTCAAATTTTAATAATTTGAAGGGTAACTTGTCTACATATGGATCAAGGAAATTTAAAAAAAAAAAAAACCACGCTTATTTTTTTATACACTTTCATTACATGAGGATTTTACATTATCATTGAAATGAAGTGGGTTACATTTCCCACTTAGTAATAAAAGTTATAACTCATTTAGTATGAATTCTCTTCATATACGAGTACAAAAAGCATTTCATGTAATTATCTTTTGATTTTAGAAGGTGGGAAAAAGGCTAAAACAGTTAAGTCCCACAACTTACTAGAATTTAGCAGTCATAGATTTTTCAATAAATGTTTTCTGTAATATGTTCTAGTAGTTTCTTTAAATACTAAGTATATATTTTACTCATGAGCACTGCTATTTAAACGGTAACAATAATTTCAGGATATTCCATTTATTTTTTATTGTTAATTATTTTTATACAGCCATTAGGAGGGATAGTATAATAATAATAATATGCCCTCTCAGGGTGTAAATCCTAAATCCTTGCATTACTCTGAATATGTTTTTATCTAAATATCAAAAGTTTAGGGAAAAAATATCTTATCCTCGACTTTTATAACCGTCAACAACGGAAATCAGGTATTATCTCGAGAAATCTTAACAATCTTGAAAATTCAACGTATACTACATATACTTTGCAACGAACCGTTGATGATAATTTTAGGAAATGCTTTAGGTACATACTTAGTGCATGTCATTATTCCAATATAATCAATTCTCAAAAGGCAAGGCAACCCATCTCATTACAGGTAAGGTCGTTTTTAATTTTACTTTGAAAGTTGGATGATTCGATGTATTCCCAAAATGCTTGTAAACCATGGACAAAAAAATTAATATTGATTTGACAGGAAAGTAAGGTGACTAAGAGAAATCTACGAATTATCCACGATTTTAAATTAGAGACGTTCGAGCTATCAAAATTACTCTATGGGAACGTTGAAGTAAAAAAAATTCAATATGCTTTTATTAGAATTTATAAGGAGTTTTGTTTTTTATTTCACAGGTCAAACGGGAGATAAAAGATTAGCTTTTTTGATGTGAGGATTTTTTTTAAGTGAATGTTAAAGTGGTGAATCTATAAATAGAAAACCAGTTTTCCTTATGTATAATTCCCTATGTGTATCCCTATTTTTTAGCTATTACATCTCTTATTTTTATCCTTAAAACTGTTATACCTTTTTATGTATTTATTTTCAAGTTTAAAAGTGGCTTAAACAAGATAATTTCCATTTTAGGCAAAATGCGTCTTCTAATACTTTTACTATTTTGTGTTTGCATTGGTTATACCATTGGAGAAACATGCGGTTTTGGAGAAAAATGTGTTGGTGGTAAGAACAAAATTTATCTTACCTATCAATATCTTTTCTATGACATTCATTCGATGTGTAAAAGTAAGACTGCTGCGCATATAAAACTGTCACGAATTATGATTGATTAAGGGATTAAGGGGAACTCCTTTATTGGACTAGATTATTTATTTGAGTTTAAGAAAGGTCAAAAAATATTATTGATAATTAAAAAAAACAATTTCTTGTGTCCCACGAAGGCATACAGATGTAAGTAATTTAACACAATAGCGATTAAAAATTACCAGTTTATTCATTTAGGTAAGTTTATTATAATACTACAATATTATACAATTAAATAACATTTACTGTAAGGTGGAGCTAGATAAATTTATGTAATGTTGAAGGCCAGTTTATGTTTCCTTTTTAGAACTAATTTTAGAGTGTGCCTTTCTATTACAAATTTTGAGCAATTAAATGTTATGAAACCAATATCATTGCTCCGATTAAAAGATGTGTATCTCTATAGAATATTGAAACGGTCTACGAAATGTGGTTCTTTTATTTAGTCATTTTAGTTTGATCCTGCCAAGCCATTAATTAATTTCATAAGATAAAAATGTAGCAAGTTTATTTTTCTAGTTAGTTTAAGTTGTCTTACACCTTTAACTTTAATTTACAATGTTTCCTTATATACCTTAATTTACAAAATAATATAGTAAGTTTTTAGCTTTCTTCCAAAACGAAAGACACGGAGGAGGAAAATATTGCAAATATTTAATTTACAATGTTTCCTTATATACCTTAATTTACAAAATAATATAGTAAGTTTTTAGCTTTCTTCCAAAACGAAAGACACGGAGGAGGAAAATATGAATTTTCCCAGCTAATCCAGTTTATTACGAAGTATTGGAAAACCATAAGTTGATGTCATATGATGTAGAAAAACCTTTTTCTAATGAGCTTAACTGCCGCACACATTTTGCACGAATTCACACGAGACTTTTAACAGTTACGTCAGTAGAACCTGTACCCGTTTTTCTGTGTTTACTCTATGTTTTTTAAGGTTTTTGTGATAACCAAATAATATTATTAAAAATGGCACCTCATGTAAAAAATATCTCATTAATACTTTATTTTATTTCCCAGAATGCTGCATACAAATGATGGGATTTTGGAGAGATGCGTTGAATGATATGAAGGACTGGACCAGAAAACGCCTTCTTTTAAAAATTTTAAACATCACCATAGAGCCAACTACTAGGAGGCCTATATACAAGAAAAACTTATTTAGCAACTCCGAAAATATAAATCAAAGGACGGGTGAGATATAAATATGTAACTTAATAGGGGGAAAGGTGTGTAAGAGTACTGGTGATTTCTGTCAAAGTGAATATCAATGTGAGGTATGTTTCCTTTTCCTTCTGAACAACATGGCATTGTTAGAATTTCACTGCAGTGAATATTAAGGTAATTAAAGGACGATTTAGAGAATTAGTGCATCGTCGGCCAAGAGTACGCATAGAAAAGATAGCTGTTAAATAAGTGTTTAAAACCTAAGTAATAAATTGTAACTAAGTGAACTAATAGTAACTTAATTACAATTAGTTTTATCCCCTTTGAAAACTCAGTACTCATCAGAAGATGAAACTGGAAAATATAAAATTCAGTGCAATTTTTCATGGATTTAACAATAAAAATTAATATAATAAGGATTATACATGGTGTTTCAAAAGGCAGTTTCACGACATTTATTTGAAACCAACGTCTGTTAGAGTGATGGAAGTAAGGTGTACCCCTAGGTAATTGACCAGCTAAATCCATTGAAACAGCTTACAGCGCCCCCAGCTGCAAAATAAGAAACATTAAAAAATTATTTAAAAAACTAGAGGAGATAGAACGAAAACTACAGTGAGAAAATTGTTTGCATCATGACAAACGCTCAGAAAAAAGTTTCATAAAAATATCATGAATATTAGAAGATTTATTAGGATGTAAAAATATCCTTTTTTTCTGGCCTCAAAAAGAAAAAGGCAAATTTCTTTGATTTTTTAATTAAAATTTGCCTTTAAACTAAAAAACGAAAAACTACATGATAACACTGAAAAACTTGCAAATTAGCGAACTTTTTCTTTTTTGAGCCCTGAAAAAGTGCTAATTTCACTTGGTAAATTCTCCTCGAATAGTTGAAATTTTCATGAAAATTTTTTACTTTCATTTTTTATGATATTGCAAACAATTATCTCAATAAAAATTTTTGTTCTATCTCATTTAGTTTCTTAATTGATTGTTTTAACTTCCTTATTTTGCCGCTAAATATGCTGTAAGCCAAACTCAATAGATTCAACATGGAGGATCATCCAAGAGGTTCACCTGACTTCCATGACTCTAACAGACATTGGTTCTAAATAAATTTAAAAAATTTTAAATGTTGGGCTTTAAAATTTTCAATTTTATAGCCCAAAATAGTTTTTGTGTATACTCTTACCCTCCTTTCCCCTAATCTCTCGCAGCTACTATGTATATAATGCTTCACGTTCCTTAAAATCAATTAGTTTCGCTCGATTTTTCTGATGTTGCTGAAGTTAGCTCCCTGGCTCCCCCTCAGGAAATCTTTTTTTTTAAAAAAAGCTGGTTTTGTGCAAGAAATTGGCAACATTTCCGTTGACAAAATAGTAAAATAAAAAATGAAAAGCATATATCATCCTCGGTTTAAAAAATATTTTTATCTCAAAAATTAGCTACACTTCTTTGACAGGCCTGACGAGAGAGGGGGGGGGGGGGGCGAGGGGGTACGATACCCCCGGGCCGGTAAGGGGCCCGGTACCCAAAGCTTTTCATATTGAGTACTAAGACGGGTATCATTTTGAATATTTTGGAAATTAATTTGTTCACATAAAGGTCCAAAAATGAGTGTTTTCTAGGGCATATTTTCAAAAACTTTCTGTGGGAAGACCGTAAGACCCCCTTTATTACTTGTTACTCATCGTATTATCAAGAAAACGATACTTTTAAGTTGAGTGAAATTCAGATCTTGCCTAGAAATATTCTAAAAATTACATTAAGCCTATGAATGCATGGCTGGAAGTACTTCAGAAAATTTCGCCCCCTACCTCGAAATGAGAATGTCATTGGGGGCCCGATTCTCAACCTTGTACCCGGGGCCCGACTTGGCTCTAAACGGCCCTGTTCTTTGATATAGCATTTGGAGGTTTACTAAAAAAACAATAACAAAACTATCCTCGAACGAAACTTTTAAAAAGTTTCAAAAATTATAAATCTTGTGTTGAAAAGTTTAAATTTATATTTTAATCCAGGTTTGAATAAAGAATAGAAAGTTAAATAATAGCATTCAAAATGAAACAGGAGTAAATCTTGTAATACTGTTTGAAATAAAATAGATACAAGTATAGTATAGCATTAGTAGCAGCCATTTGACTAGTTTTCAGTATTTTTTAAAATTTTAATATGAATTCCTAGGAATTATAAAATTAATTTCACTATAGTATTACTTATTTTTTAACATTCCTACTTATCTCAAATCTGAATCTTTTTTTTCTGAAATCTGAAAAACAGAAATCTTCTTAATTTTCATTTCTAATTGTTGGAAGCTATGTAATCTTAAAGAAGTGAAACATTATAAAACTTAAATCATGCCGTATAATAATCTTTGATTATGGTTTATTACTTAAACACATTTTTTATTAAAAAAAAGTTTTGTCATTAAAGAGATACTTCATTCTACGACAAAATCTCATTTATTTCATTGTTTGTTTTTCTAATTTAAATTCAGAGAAATACAGCTGTTACTCTTTTTTCAGATACTGATGAGAAAATTAATTTCATCGAAAATTTGATCCTGGAGTCCCAAGAAACATTTGACCAGGAATGAAGTTTTACAGACATTATATATTTTCTTATTCATGTGTTTAGATTAATGTATTTAAATAAATTTTAAACTAAATAAATATTTTCTGGTTACTGTACTGTTAACTTATTGATATGATGTAAAACACCTTATAATAAATAAAATTAACATACTCAGATAAATTACTAAGTATAATGACTTAAATTATATTACGTAAATTACTATTGATAATGATTAAACGAATATTATGCAACCAATCACAATAACCCATTGACACCATATTTTATGATGAAATAAATTCATTTCAGGTTTTAAAAATGTACTTTACAATACTTTCCAAATTAAATACCTTTCAAAGACCGATAAAAGTGCTATAGAAACAGATATGCTATTCTATACTACAATTTCATACATTTTGTCTGAAACTTTTAATTTTTAGCCTCAAACACATTAACAAGTTACTAGGCAATTACTATCCAATATTTTTTTATTGCACAACTCTTCATGTTATACTATGTGGTAGACCACATAGTATAACACGAGGCTTACAGATATAAGTGGTTAAAGTACAAATGTAAATTACATTAGAAACAAAACAATAATTTAAAATTTTAAACTTAAACTGTAAACAAATTGCGTAAAATATTTAGGTTTCAGTGCAGTTAACAAATAGGGACAAAACTGGTGGCCAAGAAAAACCTGAGTTTCTCAACGCATATTCCCTATTTCAGCATGAGAAGTGCTACCTCAGAGAGTGCTACCATACGAACGACCAATAGGATTGCTGTTTTAGCTCTTTCTTTTAACTACATCATACAACATAAAAAAAAATAAGAACATGTGGTTTGTGCATTAAAATTAAAAGTTGTGAATGAAGAGCGATTCTTTTATTTCTTCTTCCCACTGATACTTTTTTTTTCAATCTGATACAAATGTGATTGAGAAAAAAGATTTTGTTAAATTAAGGCTGAAATTTAAAAATAAAGAGCAATTTTTACACAACATTTGATTAGATTGAGATAAATCACGTTTGTTCATCTAACAAGAAATTTATTTTAAAGATTTATTTTCAAACGTTATTAGAATATTATTTTATAATTTAATATAATTTTAAAATGAGAAAATATCATTTTTTCCCATACATGCTCAAGTATGCATTAGAAATACTCAGCTAAGTAAGCACAAGTGAGAAGCTAAGTTAAAAAGACACTATACATACATGGGTTTAAAAAATAACCATATTTTTAAATTGCCGAATGAAGGGAATGAATAAGAAGGGAATGAAATCAGTAAAAATTATTTTCTTCTTGGGATCTAAAACAGTAGGTAGAAAAAAACGCGTTTTTCGAAATCTGCTTTAATACGTGTACAAAATTTCTGCTCGATATGATAATTCCTTCTGCTGCCATATTACGTCCCAAGCATGGAAAAATGCCCTTTAATTTAATTTTTTTAAAAATAATTTGTCGAAATCTGCTTGCGGCTAGTATGGAGTTTTGATCAAATAGCTTCAATAAAACGGGGGAAATTTACACTCGATAGGACAATTCCTTCTTCTAGCGACTCGCACCTAAAATTGAGAAATGAACGAAAAAAAAAAGTTATTTTTGAAAAACCATTTTTGTTAAATCAGTCTTTGAAAAATCCACTTGCGGTTAGGGTGGATGTTGTTTCAAATACTTTAATAAAGCGTGTAAAAACTTTCAGCTCTAGGTATATGACGATTTCTTCTGTTACCGATTTACGCCCTAAAAGTCAGAAATAAGTAAAATAACTTTATTTTTTAAATCTGTAAAAATAAAGTTTTGCAAGCGGTTAGGGTGGATTGTAGAACAAATAATTGGTTTCAGTAAAACGAAAAAAAAATTCAGCTCGATGTGACAAATTCTTCTAAATAAATAAATAAAGTAAATAATAATAAATCAATAAATTATTCAACCATACAGATAAGTATATCCATTTTCATGGTGAAGTGAAATACAAAATTGAAAAGACATGACAATACATACAAAAACACAAATAAAATACAAATACTATCTAGCAATGCATAGAAGCACTGACTAAAAATTACGCGTAAAATTCAGCTAGATCACTTTTTATTTTTAGGAATTTATCAAAAATATATCAGTGGTTGTGGGGATATTATTGACCAATTTAATGAATTGTTTAATTAAAGGTTGATTGATTAATTATTTTTTTGATAAAAGGGGATCAAGGAAAGTTGTTTTATTTCTAGTGTATAGTATTGTGGAACAGTTAAACTAAATTTATGAGGAACTAAAGAACTAGCAATGTTGTCAAGGTTTATAGAATATAAGGTTGGCTCTTCACATAGACATGGAAAAAGCTCGTGACGTCTCGTTTCCGCTGCCAGTGACGTCATTTGTAACGCCTCCTAACTGTTTGAACAACCAATCACTTTCAGTTTGAGCGGAATAAGGGAAAGATACTGGTGGCATGGAAACTTTACGCTCCGCCTTAACAAGCCTGATTGGCCAGTGTAAGCTTTGGCTCGTCACTTCCGCTGCCAGTGACGTCACTGGTAGCAGTGTCAGATGGGCCCCCCGTGCAATGTTGTTACATAATATGTAAAAAAATTAAATAATGTAGTAATTCTTCTATTTTCTAAAGAGGGGCTGTGCGTTATTGTATTTGTCCTTAGACTGATGTAACGAAGAAATTTTTTTGTATTTTTTTGTATTTAGACTATTGATAGATTCTGGGATTTCGTAGCAGGATTCCAAATAGCACAATTATACCTACACTAAGGTAGGTCGGACACCGACCTACTGTTCTGTTACCGACTTGCGCCCTAAAATTGAAAAATAAACAAAAAATACGCTTTCAATTAAGTTGGATTTAAGGCCATTTCAGCTCGATACAACATTTTTTCCGGTGTTGACATGCGCCCCAAAATGGAAACTGAACGAAACTTTAATTTAGGGGTGCATGTCAAAAGCGGGAAAAAAGTTTAGTCGTACCAAGCTGAAACTTTTTGTACGATTTATTGAAGCCATTTGGCCTAACATCAAGAGGATTTTTCAAAAACTGATTTTACATAATTTTTTTACACAATTTCTTTTTTTTTTTTTTTTTTGCAATTTTTTCCATCTTGGGTGGTCGTCGGCGTTCGACATCCATCAAATAGCCTACAAATAATTTGCCTGCACCATTAAATCCCTATTCTAGTGGTTTCTAAACAAGTTGAGTCTCGAAATAATATTTTACTTGGATGTAAACTATAGCTTGCTATTTTACTCTTCTTGGAGTGCTTGCACAATCAAAAATTTTTCGTCTTTTACTTTTCTAAAGAAAAGTTTATTTCCCGGTCAACCGTCCCGCTGAATCCGAAAATGTATACCCAAAGTCCATTGACTGTGCCGCTGAAACCGACAGACGCCGTGATAATACGTAAGAACCAAATGTTTTAAACCAATATCCTATAAAAAATTAATTTATTGAAAGGACGGTCATTCAAAGAGAAATAGGTGTAATGCAGAAGGATTAAAGAAACGCTGCAAGTAATATAATTGTAATTAGACGTTTAGACGTTGCTCTCTAATAAAGCTTCCATCACAAATGTAATGGTTCATGTAATTAGAAAAACTCATTTTACACTCAAAAATTGAGAATTTTTGCTATGGTTAAAATATAGAGTTTTTTCCTTCGTTTATTGAGCAGTTATTACTTCAAAGTTGTAAGTTTTCAGGTTTTTAAGTTATCAGTATTTACCATAAACAATACAAAAACTGAAAAAAACAAACAAACAAAAAATAATATTTGTGTTCAGTCTTTTGATAAGAAATAACAGTTACTTTGTTTTAAACATCTTTATATGCTTATCTATAGTAAAACATTTATTAACGGTCTTTCCATTGCAGGCATTCATTGATACTGAATATAACGAACCAAATTTTATTTGTACAATTTTCTGTGTTATCATTTTTTCGATTATAATTCTGATTACAATCATATTTAAATGATTGAAATTTGCAATTGAGTCTATGATCGTAATTAGTTTTAGAAGAAATCGTTCTAAGAATTTGAATCGTTCTAAGAATTTGAATCGTTCTAAGAATTTGTTTTTGAGCTCTACTTTGGAATTTTTGTAAGTAGCTATGTTTTTTATAATCAAAATACTTTACCAGTCTACTAATGCTTTAAAAATATATTCTGCTGTGTAATATTTCAATCTAAATCATTAGTTTTTATTGCATATTAATTTGATTCTAATTAATTAAAATTATGCGCTACTTGCTGATATTATTGAAAATTATATTTTAAAAGTGAATTTAGTATTTTATTTGACAAGAAACACAGCTAATCTTTTTTGTATCTTTATAAAATTTCAATTTCCCTTAAATGTGAATTTCACAGTGTTTTTTAGTTAAAAAAAGAGCAACTATTTTCCAACAAATAAATTGGATAAGTTTGACTTTTCCGATCAAATGTATTTAGTATTTTTATTAAATTGAATAATTTGCAATGAAGCAATTTTTTTTATAGTCTGTTATGTATGTATCTGTTATGTATTAGAAGCAGTTACTATTGTAATTATCATCGAAAGCATTTTCTTCTGCAATGACAAGGCAGCCGAAACAGAAGTAGTTAAAATACTGTAAAAAAATCGGTCACTGAAGTTGTGTGATGACCGTTATGAAGCATTATTGAGCGTTTTTGATCCTGTTTTAAGGGGCCCACAGACGAGCAACTTGGTCGTCAACCGGGTTGTCAATTTGCGAAGTTTGCAACCAAGTTGGCCGTCTGTGGGGAAGTTGATGATTGAATTTCAGGTTGATGATCTGATCGTCAACTTGGTGGGCGGAGCTTAATCGGAACATGTAATTAGGAAAATAAAAGAAACTAAGCATTAAAAATTAAAATAATATAATTCTAGCACGAGAGAATAATTAAATAAAATATAATTTTGTATTTAAAGTACCAAAATATATTAATTTGTTACAATCTGATTAATTTTTTCTTCATTGTTTACATTCTGGTTGACGACCAGGTTGGCCGTCTGTGGGAAAAGCATCAACCTGGTTGACAACCGGGTTGACGACCAAGTTGCTCGTCTGTGGGCCCCTTCAGGCGCCAATTCTAAATGAACAGACTATAATTGGTAGTTAATTTAGTGTTAAATATTAACTGATCGTATCTGTATTATAGAGGATATACGTAACTCTATTCTTTCAAATGATTTAAAATTACATAAGTGCATCGTTCCAACAGTACCTATCATAAAAACATGGAACTTCATCATTATAATGCTTCACAGTCTTACCGTTTTCAAGTTTCAAGGAAACAAAACATTGTTTTTGGGTGGCTACAGGATTAACTGTATCTCTTATTTTAAGATAAATTATAGACGTATAAATAATTTATGTAAAACTAGAAGTGAAATCAATGCTTAACTTTCTATGACTCCACAGCCCATCTGTTAAAATGCGACTACTCTCAGTGATCGTACTTATCATAGCGATGGGGATTGGGGAATCCTGCCACTGCCGATATGGTAAGTAAAGGATTCTAGAAACAATTGTTCGTGAGTTTAATAATAGTTTGTCTGTCTTATCAACGAAAACGGGAAATCTAAATTTAATCCCTTCCTCTCGAAAAGATCGGAATTATTCGTGCGTTTTTCCTTTTTTATTGCATAATACATACAATAAAAAACTATTATTTTAGAGCAGGGGGTTCCCAATAAAATTTTGCCGAGGGCCCCCTTTACAATTAATTTACTGACGAGGACCCCTTGAACTTAAAGGCTTAATTCTTTTAATTATATAGAATCTACTACAAATTACTAATGTATTCAAATCATTACATAAATATTACACTCATTATAATTTGAGTTAAATTATGAAGTAATTTATGGTGTAAGTATATAATGGTGAAGAATGATGTGGAAAATGTTTACATACAAAGGAAATTTTATACAACACAAGTTAAATGAAAAATACAAATCAATCAATTTAATTTATAACTGTACAATTTTAGTGAGATAGGTGGAATCTTAGGGTGGCAACCATAAATTTATTTGTATGATTCTTATTCAGGTTGCTGCCGACGCTACCCATTCCTGAAATTGAACGCTTGCTGCAAACGAAACGAGGAATGCGTCACCATTCGAGGCTACGGAACCTGCACCCCCAAAACAGTCATAGAGCTGGTGAGACCAATACTTGAGGTTCTCCCCAAAACGGACAAGGATTTGGACCCTGAAGTGATTCAGAAAATAGCCGACCTTTTCAATTCTAAATTCCTGGGACAATATTCCGATACACCTCGATTTTTCCAGGAAGTTCCCGAAGTTATGAAGTAAACATCATTAGTGACTATAGCCGAACGTGTGACTGAGTTCAAAGATTACAAGTTTGAATAAATGTTATGAATTTAGTTTCAAGTCTATATGATTATAATTACAACCTATCAATGTAATATATTTCACTTACATTAATTTAAATTTGTTGTAAAAAATGAAATTTGAATAAAAATATTGTTCTTCTTTATCCCGCAAATGTAAATAACTGAAAGTCAAAAATCATGAAAATTAGAAAAGAATCGATACTAACCCATATAAGCTAGAGTAATGGTTTCCCAAGGGGGCGTTAAAGAATTCTTGAAGGGCGGTGATAAGTTGATAGGAAATTGAGGGGGAGTAAAAGGGGGCGTTGACTACTTTTAAACTATTGCTTTATATCATTTTTATGCATAAAAAATATTCCAAAATCCCACCAAAGTAGCTTGAAATCACTTTTTAATAAGCTGAAATTCAAAACATTTCTAGGGGAGGACCTCCAGACCCCCTTTTACCTATGGTTTGATGTACAAGAATTTAAATAACTTTTAAGATGAAAATAGAAAATTTTCAAGTAGTGGGGATACCAAATATCCTTTGTAAGAAGCAAACGGGGGTATACGCCCTGTGTACCACACAAGAGGTTTCAGTATATTCAAAATTAGGAAAAGAATTATTTTTGAATCAAATTTTGTAAAAAGGTAGAGTTGAATTAATATCCTAATTATTTCTAATTAAATTTTAATGTGCATATAAAACTTAACTTTTGAATATTTTCCAGATACTAGCTTTAAATTTTTTTTTCATTTGGTTAAAAATAAAGTCTTTTCATAACAAAACGTTGGAATAAAATTCTATGGCTAAGCAAATTAGTGGCAAAAATTTGTAAGGGGGCGGTGAAAATTTTTGTTCTTGAAAAAGAGATCGGTGGTCCCAAAAAGTTTGTGAACCTTATGAGTTGCTAGAGGAAGGAATAGGATAGGGAACATTTTTAAGATTAAAATTACAAAACAACTTTCAATAGAATACATTTACATACATGTATAATTTGTGTAATTTAATTCTAAAATTAAAGATTGAGATAATATCATTTTATGCCGCATCCACACATTCGCGCGAACGCGAATCCGAATAACAACAAAGCATGTGTAAGCGGACCGCTCGCTTTTGGACGAGCTTCTGCACCTGGCTTTTCGAATCACTCGCCTACATTCGCGCAAGAGGCGGTTTTTTGAGCACGAGTCAAAGGATCTGAAGCGAACACGAACTACCCCATTTACACATTCGTTGTTCCGATTAACTTTTATCATTAATCTTTCATACTTTTTCTATAAATTCATAACAGTTAATTAAGTTTTAAATATAATAAGTATTTAAAAACTTCAACTTAGTAGCTTAATATTTTAAAAGTCAACTTATTAAAAAATTTTAATCTTACAGCCTTAATAGAATTTCTTGGAAGTAAAATTTATCAACCTTATTTATCAAAGTACAATTTTTCAGATTGAGAAATGAAATCATTAGTGTCCCAAATTACATCTTAATGTTTGAGACGTTTTTTTTTGGGAATTATAAAATTTGCATAAACCCTATTGAAAATTTATTTGTTGCTAGATAAATGGCATTAGAGGATACCATCTTTGGCATGATTTTTGTATAAATTTTAAATAGTTATTCAAGTTTGGAGCATGCGCCTGGGATCAAAAACGGAAAAAGGAATAATTATTTACGGTGTAGGCCACTGCAATTTTTTTTTGGAATTTCCCAGGGGCACCCCTCTATGTTACTACAATTACTGAAACACAACAGGGAACTTCCCCCCAGCAGGTACCATTGAATTTTTTCCAATAGGATCTTGGGACAATGATATCCCGAAGGTGATATATAAGTTTTAACGTAATATTTACAGCGCTCAGGCTTATTAAATTAAAAACAATAAAAAGTTGAAGATATTTTCAATATTTTCCCTATACAAAACATGGAAAAACTACTTTTGAGGTGCGCGGGGGTCAAACATTGGCCTAGTAACCTGAAATTTTGCGGGTAATGTTTCGTATTTGTAGAATCATGAGGGGGTGAACGTGGGGAAATTCCCCCAAAAAATATTCCCATAGACTTTTGCAATGGCCTATTACGGAATCCTCTTTTTTTCATCTTGCCCAGTATCTTTTTTGTTTTAGCTTTTGTTTATTTTCTTCGTAATTTAAAAGTTCTAAATCAGTGTTTTTCAACCTTTTTCGGTCCATGTCCCAAAGCCTTTCTAAATTTTCCATGCCTCCATGTCCTTTATTTTTTTTTCGAAAATCCTTCTTGAAAAGTAAATAAAACATGGTGGTCCATGCCCCACCTGGGGGGCAATTTGGTTAAAAATTTTCAAATTGCCCCCTTAGAAGTTCATATTGCCCCCCAGTGGGACGTGCGCCTCACGTTGGGATTCACTGTTCTAAATAATTATGTTCGTTAGTAAAGAGGGTAAAGAGCAAGCATCTTCCATTTTGACCGAATGCTCGTGGAATCGCGAATGTGTAAGCGGACATTCGCAGTTCTAAAAAACAAAAGAAATCCAATTAAAATACTCGGCGAATGTTCGCGCTCGCATTCGCGCGCATGTGTGGACGCGGAGTTATAATTATAGGAACATGAAACATTTGTGATAATATCATTTTATAATTCTTTATTTTCTCTTTATTTTTCTTTACTCTTTATTTCTATTTTCTTCTTTCTTTCTTTATTCTTTCTTCTTTTTTTCTCATTTATTCTTTCTTTAATTCTTTATTTTTATTTTCTTTGATTGGGAAATAAAGGGTTTTAAAAATTAGTGATTTAAACTGTTAGAAAAATTAAGGAAGTTTTTAAAGCACCAATTTTTATTTTTTGAAATTTTTTAATCACTAAATTCTTTTTAATTAATTGTTAAAAGATATGTCAGCCAAAAAACGGTACGTGGCTACGTGTGACGAAAAGGTTGTGTATTGTTTATCCAGGCTCAATGTTAAGTCAATGCGGTGGGGTCTCAAAATGCATTTAAAAACTTCACAGCTGAGATATCACTTCACTATCAAAATGCAACTAACACCAAAAACTACATAATTTAACACCAAAATTAAATACTTTTTGGGTAGTTTTCTTGGTTTTTCGTTCAGATTTTTAAACTTTAAGATTAATATGGCTGTATTTATTTACAAAAATTACGAGGAGTTGCCTAAAATGAGATGACTGTCTACATATTTACAAAGGATGAGTTCTGTTTATGTCTCTCCGAAAGTCACCTACTGCATGCATAAGATTTTTTGAACTATTGGCTTTAGTTAAAAAGACAAAAACCCTTTACTTTCCAATTGCAATTAAAATCCGATTCATTAATATAATCGACGCAAAACTGGAAAACGAAAACAAAAACTAGCGCACCACATCCCAAACCGAAAATTTTTTCTGAATTACCAGCCAAGCAGTTCTGTTTTAGAAGAAAAACAAGATAAACAAAAAAAGTAATAAAGAGCTATTTATAAAAAAATGGGCATTCATTTGAGTATAAAAAAGTCTTAAAGTAAACGAAACTAGTTGAATTTTAGAGCTTTAGAATATTCTATTGATTTTTCTTCGGGACATGCATTGTGTTTTTGGTTCAGCCACGTTTTGAATAAAACGAACTATTTCATTACTTTATAACTGTGGCATCAGTATTCATCCTCTCCAAAAATCAATCAATTTGAAGCAAATCACGATTCTTTTATTAATTTTAATGTCAATTTTTTTAATTGTAATGTCTTTGTTATCCTCATCGTGTTTATCTTAAACCTTTTAAGTATATTAGTTTTCAATTTCTAATACTTTATTTTGTAAAATCTCTAGATTAAACATGTGTGTTTTTATAAATAATGCAATCACAATGTGAAATATAACTTGATCAGGGAAAAGAAGGTTCTTTCCTGTATCATGTCCCACCATAAAATGGGTGAGTAGAACTCTTATTTATTCCAGTTATTTTGAAAATCTCATCTTACTAATATTTATAAATCTATTTGCCGCAACCCTAACAATGTCAAATCATATGGTCTTCATAATCGAAAACTCATTGTATTTGTATTTTCCGGTAATAGCATTTGAAGGCTTCATAAAGAATTATTGCGAGGATTTTTAGGATACTTAATACATTTTCTTTAAAATTCAAGTGATACTATGTGCTGTTATTGCATCGAATGTTTTATTTTTTCATTCCGCCCATTAAGGAAGGGAAGGGAATATTTTAATGTTCTTAACAGCAAAAGGAGAGTTGTAAACATCTTTAAAATTTTGGGCAAAGCAAATATCAATATATAATAGACAACTTTGTATGGCGAAAAATTAAAATTTGTGTTATTTTTGCCTCTTATTGAAAAATGTACAAGGGATCACTTAATAGTGTCATGTTGTTTGAAATTTTGTAAATTCCTGACTTATTTATTAAACTGTATTTTTGTAAAGTTGCTGCATAGAATTTTTATTGTAGTATATTAAAAGTGGGTTTGTTAAACATAGTTTATATTGTCATCAGATGTATAGTCATGTTAAAGTGTCAAACATATTGGTTAAACACATTTTATAAATAAGAACTTTAATTCCTGTTTAGTTTTATTAATTTTAGATCATCTGTAG
Source organism: Tetragnatha montana (assembly GCA_963680715.1). NCBI lineage: Eukaryota > Metazoa > Arthropoda > Arachnida > Araneae > Tetragnathidae > Tetragnatha > Tetragnatha montana. The sequence goes on from OY796681.1 coordinate 18,999,281, forward strand.
TATTATCTTAACTTCTTTGGATGGTTGAAATTTCTGCTTCTTAATTTGGCCTTATGGAGCACTTGATTATTTTGACAATTTCTAACAAAATAGTAAATATGGGTAATATTCCGTAATCGAGGTTTTCGCCAAATGTCGCCAAATTTGGGCGATAACCAGGGATTTAGATGTAGTGTTATTAATAGCTTGGCGAGATCCGATTTCGCCAAATTTGGCGAAAACCTCGATTATGGAATCTGTCCCGTAAATATTTATGTGTTTATTTAAATTTGTATCTTATTTCTAAATGGGAGGAAAGCACAAGTTACTTTTGATTAAAATAAATGAAGCCTCTTCTTACTAGATATTTATTAAAATCATACTAATTTCTACAACATAATGAGACAAATTTTCTACAAACTATCTAGATGGCAGCGCTACCATTTTTCACCCAGCAGCTCTTCTTCAATATCACACATTGTTAGAGAGGAATCCGAAATGAAAAGAATAGGTGGAACATTGAAGCAGGTGGTGTGATGCGTTGTTGTGTCTGGAACATCAACTGAGTTTTTTGCCTTGAGTTTAATTTATTTTGAAGTTTTTTCTACTTCTTTTGAATTGTTTATTTTTGCAAACTGCTTGGAAGTTAGCAAGCAGGAAATAGGAAAGTTTATGTTGTCGACTTCCAAGGTGGAAGGAGACAGAGCCCAGAATGAAGCCATGCAAGTGGAGAATGTAAGCAACAGTAAGCGCTCGGCGAGCCACTTGGATGAAGAGAAAGGACTAGAGAACAACAGAGAAAAGAAAGCGAGAGAAAATAGAACTTATACTAGTAATGCACCCACAGAAGAAAAAGTTAAGATAGCCTTTGAAAATGGAGCAACGAAAATAAAAGTAGGATTGAAAAGCGTCAACTCAGAAGAAGTACTTTCAATCAGATACCAAGACCTGAATAGAGAATTTAAAGGAATCTTAAATCAAACAGATGAAGTTTACCTCACAAGAAGTAAAACCATCATCATAACGGCATACAGCTTGGAATCGGCAATCAAAGTGTTAAATCTAAGATCGATCAAAGGTGAAAAAATAGAAAGCTACGTATTTGAAAGTTCCATAACCACTCAGTATATTATCAAAGGTATAGACCCGAAAGATTCTTTAAACGAAATCAATGAGCAACTTCTGATACAAGACATCAAAGTGAACAAAATAATTCGCTTTACTAAAAAAGGCTTAGACGAAGCATCACCCACGATCTTAATCCAAGAACTTGGGAAAAGACAAAGAGAAAACGTAAAGTACGGACACGTGAATTACAAAGCACAAGAGTTCATCGAAAAACCGAAGATCTGTTACAATTGTCTAAAATTTGGGCATTTCAAAGCTAAGTGTAGAGAATCCAAGGCAAAATGCCCAAGATGTGGAAATGATCACGAATCTTCAGAGTGTGACAAGACAAATCAAGTTTGCTTCCGATGCGGTAGCGATCATTCGGCACTAGACCTGAGTTGTCCGATTATCAAGAAAGAATGTGAAATCATCAAAGAGGCAAAAGCGGAAAATATAACCTTCAAGGAAGCAGAACGATTACTGACAAGAAAGAAAACTTACTCCGAAGTGGTCAAACCAGAAATAACAAGAGAAAACAAGAACCTTAAAAGAAATGAAAATTATCAAGTAAAAGAAAATGAAAATGATTTAACAGAAGCGATAAAAAATCTTAATGATGTAGTTACAACCCTCACCAAAGAAATTACTGATCTCAAAACTGAGATCAAGAACATAAAGAATTCAGAAAAGGAAACCACACACGACCGGTATTCCAACGATCTAGAAGCAAAAATAAACAACACGATTTCAACTGCGATCGAAGTACCCTTAAAAATAATACTAGAAGAACAAAGAAATCTTGCAGAATCCCAGAAGAAAAATCTAGAGGACAGCAATATTAGACTCAAGGGGATATTAGAAGCTCTTTGCGATAAAATATCGGAAATCCTCGGAGACAATCATCGCTGGTTCGTCGAACATGGGACAGGAAAATCGAGAGATTCTGAATCTGAAACTGATACGGAAGACATAGCAGATCAAGACTCAGAAGCATAGGATTAAATATAAAAAAAAAAAAAAAAACTAAAATAATACGGAAGAAGAAGGCATAAGCGGCTCGTTGAGAGCAAGCAGTAGGCCTCTATACCCCCAACCAACCAACCAACATTGTTAGACTTCGCTATCCGAATTGGCTTGTCAACATGTGCTAAGAAAAATGCTAATATAAAAAATATTAATTGTGCGATTTGAACCGAACTGTTTACAGCTATCTAAATAAAAGTTTGTAAGCTGTCTTAAAAGCTCAGTGCGTTGTAAAAAAACCCACTTTTATATTAGGAGTCATTGATCACTTTTCAGGAACTTCTCATTCTGTTGTGTGAATGGTTTTAACCTGAATGAGGGAATAGCTCCTCGAGGACTCCCTAGGGAATGTTTTTGTTTACACTCAGAATTCCTCCTATAATACACAAATTCTACTGCTATAAGTCACCCAAGGTAAATCCAAAGAAACCAGGTCTGGGCAACATTTTTTGCAAAATTTGGTGTTTATGGGCAAAAAAAACATGTTTTTTTCTAAAAAAATACAAAAAACGTGTTTTATTTGTTTTAAACGTGTTTTTTTTGTTTAAAACGTTTTATTTGTTTTTTTTACCCACGACACAGAAATTCTAAAAAAACTCCCAGGATTTTAAAAAATTAAATTAAGTTTTTAAAATTGAAAATGGATTAACAAAGCTATCCCTGGCATCAAATGGCATCTTGAGCTTTTTAGCACCTGTTTCTTTGAGCTTGGCTGAAGTAAAATGATTGTTTTGGAAATATGATACTATGTCAACAACTTCAGCTTTAACATTAGAAATGTAAATATATTTTGCTAAAAGGTTTAAGATATGAGCTAAACATTTATAAGTTATTATATTCATATTCATTTCAGTGCTTTTCAGTTCATTGGGTATTTTGACGACATTAGCAGCATTGATCGTTTAAAATATTAAAATAAAACATAAAGAACAGGTCAATTATAAAAAAATATGATTTTTAAACAATTTTATTTGTATTTTTTATTAAATAACTTTCTAGATAAAAATCAAATAAAACAGTTGAAAGTAAATACTAAGTTTTATATACTAATGCCATCTGTTCATAGAAAAAAGAATTATTAAAAAAGTACATGTGTTTTAAACAATGTTTTTTTTGCTTTGTTTTAAACGTGTTTAAAACAAGTGTTTTAAACAAAGTGTTTTAAACGTAACAACCCTGTTTTCAGGTTTCTAACACTAATACTACATGACCATTTCATATTATCAAAAATTTTTACATTTATTTCCATTTATCAATCAAAAAATAGAATATTCTCGATTATTCTCAAAATTCCCGCTCCTGGAGAATATTCTCAGAATATTCTCGTTCTCCGAGAATATTCTCCGGAGAATATTCTCAACTCACATCTCTAAATCAACCCAAAAAGTAAGGTTTTGTATAAATAAGGTTGTATTAAAATAAAAAATAAGGTTTGTATTTTTTAAGATCTAATTACAGAACAAGCCAGTTTAATAAAATGAACTTCCATAAATCAGGGAAATGCTTTATTCTTAGTTGGCACATTAGATTATTAGGCATAAACATTTGTTACAAAATTTTCCTACTTTTTAACGTTAGTTTTAATTTTTTGCGTTTAAAATCTAATTATACCTTAGAATTTTTTTTGGTTATCACCTTATAATCCTAACAAAAGCACTACTTTTAATTTGCCTAAACCTATAGTAACCTTAAATTAACATTCTGATTTTAATTTCTAAAAAAATAATTTCATTTGGGGAATTTTTGTTCAGGTAGTACTGATATTTTCTTAGTTTCTTGAATAATGTAACTATGATATGAAACTATGAATGAAAACATCTGATAGTATCTCTAGGAATTCTTAAATATGGGTTTTAAATCCTTTAATTGAATATTTAAGTTATTTGAACGATAAAAAATATTAAATTTGAGCTAAATCTGCTAAGCTTCTCTAAGGCTTTCTACCAAACTCTCGTAGAGATCTCAAAAACTTAAAATCACCTAAACTTTTCAAATAAACTTCAAAATGCCTTGGTGCCTGAAAAGTGATTAAGAGAAAATTTAAAAAATCTCAAATAAAGGAAAAAAATGTTTAAATTTTTTTATTTGAATTTATTTTGGGTTTTCATTACTGATTTAAATTTTTAATTGACATATAATTTTTCCTTGTTAAATATTTATCTTGATGTTTTCATATCTCTTTAACAATAATAAGCCATGCAGGTACTTACTCAAGTAGAGAAATGCAGCAAAAACAAACTTGGCTTAAAAAAGGTAATTGGGTTGAGATTCAATTTTCAAACTTAGCAAACTATTAGTTTAGGAGGAGATCTATAACATACATGCACACTTAGCCACATGGGGTTTTAGTTTATATGTTAAACATGTGTGATTCAAAATTCAAAGCATCCTTCTTAGGCTCAATAAATTTTGAAACTATCAAGCCAAAATTTATTATTTTGGAAAAAGTAGAAATGCAGTAACAGAGCCCCTTTTAAATTGAGTTTGAGTAATAATGTTTCAGCCTAATTTTGAACTTAATGTTTTTCAGGAAAAACCGATGATACTTATGTTATTGCTAAGTATGATTACTCTGCACAAGGAAGTCAGGAACTGGACATCAAAAAGGGAGAGCGGCTCATCCTTCTGGACGACAGCAAGCACTGGTGGAAAGTACAAAATGCCAAACATCAATCCGGTTTTGTTCCTTCAAATTACGTCAAGCGAGAGAAACCCTCGATATTTGACAGCATCCGGCGTAAGGTGAAGAAGAAAACCGAGGCGAAAATGTCTCCCACCGCCTCGCCCATCGCCACGAAGGAGGTGAACGTGGACTCTCCCCGCAACACCGCCGACAAAACGGGCGGCAGCTACACAGGGACGTCGGCCATCGTCAAGTACAACTACGAGGCACAGCAGACAGACGAGGTCTCGCTCTCCAAAGGGGCCCGGGTGCTGGTGATGGAGAAGTCAAACGACGGCTGGTGGAAGGGGGAGTGTGAGGGGGTGGTGGGCTGGTTCCCCTCCAACTACGTGCTGGAGGAGGTGGAGGACACCAACGACAGTAGCCACAACTATACTCCGGCCGGCTCTGCCAACAACACCCTCCAGGGGGGAGGGTGCCAGGATGTGGTCCTCGCCCTGTACTCTTTCACCTCCCAGAACGAGGAAGAGCTGAGCTTCCAACGCGGCGAGCACCTGGAGATCATCGACAAGCCGGAGAACGACCCTGACTGGTGGAAGGCGCGCAACCAGAGGAACGAGACGGGGCTGGTGCCAAAGAACTACGTGCAGGTGGTGTGCCACGGCACCTCGGTGGAGACCTACCCTGGCAAGAACTTCCCACTCTCCAGCAGCGCTGACATCCTCATGGACAATGGCATCTCGCGCAAGGAGACAAGCTTATCTCTGGGGGCGAGCGGCGGCTCTCCCGCGCTGTTCCGAAACAAGTTTGGCAGCTTGCAGGAGCGTCCCGACCTGAACGGGAAGAGCTGGTACTATGGCAGCATCACGCGCAGCGACTGTGACCAGATGCTGGGAGAGTATGCCGAGGATGGAGACTTCATTGTTCGGGACAGTGAAACCAATGTAAGTGTATGTGTTGAATGAGCGTTCTTATTTCTGAAATTTCACCTTTCTTTTTCTAAAAATTCGGCCTAAAAGGCGTGATCTTATCCGAAATGCACTTAAAATTAAAAAAAAAAATATTTTTTTATACAAGAGTATCTTAAAAAATTGGTATTCAAATTTTTACTAATTTACCTACCTGCTGTGGATGCTATATGTTAGTATAAAAGTCACTAGTTATTAATCCTAGTACAATTTGAACAATATCTAGTTTCTATCTCATATGATCAGGTATCCACCCTGCATTCTATTTTTTTAATGTTATTTTAGTTTTCTTAATTTACCCATTGTTTTTTTCTTCAATTGCTTATTAAGTAACAATTTTCAAAAGTTTTTTTATGTATTCGATTTTTAAATAAACCTCGTTGTCTTAATGTTTTGTTCCCCCTCTAGGTTGGTGATTACTCTATCTCCCTCAAGGCTTCAGCTAGGAACAAGCATTTCCGGGTGCATGTGGATGGTAGAGTCTTTTGTATTGGACAACGGAGGTTTGACACTTTGGATGACCTGGTGGAACACTATAAAAGAGCTCCTATTTACACTAGTCCTCGAGGTGACAAACTATACTTAATTAAACCTTTTCAGAAACCTGCTAAATCATAATGATGAAAGAGAAGAACATGATATGAGAACCATCCCTTGTTGAAAACATCCTGCATGCTCAAGGCATCCTCATGATATGCAGATTTGCCTACTATTTTACTTTCACTTGACTTGAAGGCACAAATGCATGTTTTTGATACTTTTAACTTGTAAAGCTAGAAAATTTGGTTGATTGTGGTTGTATAATGTCATTGTAAGAGGGTTTATCTGTAACTTAAAAATATTTGAGAGGATAAATGGTTTTTGAACTTTATGAAATAGGTTAGGGTTTTGACCAGCATGGCATTTTTAGCTACTTTAAGACTTTTACATCCAAGACTTGAAATATTCATAATTATAAATATGTAGTTTTCAGGTCAAGGAGCAATGAATAAGGGTGTATACTTGTTTTATATTCTGTAAAGATTGAACAACTATTATCTTTAAATTATTATTCTTTGAGAATAATTGTTTTTTTTTAAGTATAAAATATTAATTAGAAATTACATTTCTAACAAAAAGTACAAGCTCTAATAGCAGGGCAATTCTGACTAGCATTTATATTATAAATTTTTCCATATACAAGGCTTCCTTTTATATTACATAGAAATGGAACTCTAGAAACATATTTTTAACAATAACACTGCCACACTCAGTGCCAGAAGAGAAGACCTACACCAGCAGCAAATAATTTATAGTTTTCAGGATTTGTAACTGAATTTAGGATAGTGTTTAATTGCCTTCTTGTCAGGTATGCTTTATGGTTGGCATCTCTGCATGTTTTCCTCAAATTGTATACAGCTATGATGACTAGTGCCATTCTTCTGATCCGATTTGGAAAGTGTATTGTGTTTGCTGTATCTCCCATTTGCCATGAAGTGCCTTTGGTTTCTTCTTTCCTTGTAATTAGTGCATTAAAGAAGCGAGAGTACCTTTCATTTTCCCTTGAACATCAAATGGCACTTCTGACTTATTGTTCTTATCATTTATCTTTGTGGAATCGGTTTGTTCCATGATTTGTCAGCATTGTATTGGATACTATCATATAAAAATTCATATATTTTTTATGAAATGATTGATATTACAAATTTAACTTGAGAGCTTAACATCTGAACTCTTTGTGTTCTATGTGAGCCTTAAACCTTTTCATGAGTAAACGGACTTAAAAGTTTTGAGGTCTTTTTATTAGGAAGTTTGCAAGATGTCTGTGTGATCGTTACACTATTGTATTAACTTTGCATTCCACTTTATTTGTTATTATAACTATATGTTAAATTTCTGTTTGTAATTATATTTTCTGTTTATGCAAGCTGTGTGTTATTTTTATTTTATGTTTTATGGTGATCCTTGCTTGGTGTGTGCAGCTATTTTTTAAATTTTATTGCACTGACATAGCTATTAATTCACATGTATTCAAATAAATTATGTCTTTTTTTATTTATTGATTTCAATATATGAAGTCAATTTTGTAATTTTATACCAGTGATTTGCAATTCCATGTTATCTTAGGAATCACAATGTAACTAACATTTAACAACTGATTTGTGTTTTCCAGATTTCACAATCTAAGTGATTATTACATTTAACTCTTAAATGCCCACTTAATACTGTTAATTTCTTTGATTTTTTAATGAATCATTGTTGTAATTGTCTTTGTGACAACTTTGTTATGTGACTGCACTTTTTGTTTTTATATTTTATGCTGCAAGGATCCCTTGTACTGTAAAAATATTGTGTTATTTTAAGTTTTTTTCCCTTGCATGAATGTTTGAAATGCTTGAATCTGATTACATTTTGCTTTCTTGTTTTAGAATGCATTTGTGAGACATTTAATTTAGAAATGTAGAGTTGATAGTATATAGCTCTCTCTGTAGAAGCTGTGTGATCTAATTATCCTTTTCTGTAGTTAATTTGTATTCAGATCTACTAGTCACTTCAATACATTAATTAAGGAATCCTTCAGTGTAAATCTTAACCGTTCTCAGATTTGAAAGCCTGTCAGGTAACCACAAAAATGCTATGTATAATATAAAATTAGCTTTTTATATTTATGAAAAATAATCTGTATTTAACTAGGAACTATGTTATGAGTTTAGAATTTTAAATTTGTTGTGTAAGAAGCTGTGATATTTTAATTCCTTTATTTATTTTCTATGCAGAATGACATGTAGCTTTAACAGCTGCTGATCTGAGGTGTGTTGTGGATGTAATTTTCCTACCTTTACTGTAGTCTCAGTGTAGATGCATTAAACATCTTAATTATGTAAGACTTTTATGGAACTTTGTGCACGAAGCAAGAGTGATAGAATAACAATTTGTTTAAACAATTATCTTGTGGTTTTATTTCTGTATTGAAATTGTACTCTGTACTGAAAACATACACACATAGATACTATTTGGAATTAAATTTCTGTTTTTATTTATCCTTTGATGAAAAAAAAAATCAAGAGTTTTTATTTGAAAAAAAAATTAAACACAGGAGTACTTTTATACAATGTAAACATAGGGTATTTTCAGTTGCAAAATTTTCTTAAATCTCAAAAATCTCACGTTGTTATGAAATTTTCTCATAAAACTAATGAAAATTATAATTCTTTCCAGAGTGCATACTAACTATAAATTATTAAAAATCAAACTTCTAAATTTAAAAAAATATGGTTTAAAGATATTTTCATTCTATTATTTTGCTACCTACTCTTTATTTAAACGTGGCATCAAGGTTAACCAATTTAATTTGCATTACCTTAATACAATTTCTGTTGCTTAACCCTATGACTACCAACCCATGACTGAACCCTATGACCATCCTCTTTTGGTTTATGATTTTTTGGGGATATTTAAGCTCATGGATTTGGTCTAGCCTGCGGCTGGACCAAGAGGAATTAGTCAACAACAATAACTACAAATTCCTTTTAAATTAAATTTGGAACTTATGTATAGTTTGTTGACCATTCAGCAATCATCAGATTCAGCTGCACCTCATTTAAAGGGACTTTTTTTGGATTCAGCAGAATGGTTGGTGGGCTAGTATGGTGTACCTTAATTTTTGTATTACTTGTGCCTTTGTGTCCCCCTAATCACCAACCTTCAAAACTGATATGCAGTTCTTTACAGGTCACTTCATTCACTAGCAAAGCTTATTTGGTACATCTCACTAACATGAGCAGATTTTAGGGGGGGGGCAAAGACCCTCCAACTTTTTGAAACAATTCCGTTTTGTAAGGGAAAATCATGTTTCCAAAGCATCAGAGACTACCTAAATCCACCCATGCTCACTAACTCTGACAAATATGCATTTGCCATAAATATTGCTGTTCTAAAACCTAAATTTCTCTTGCACATCAATGCAGTGAACCCTCATTATCTCGAACTTTGATGTCTCAAAAAATATTTTATATACAGGCCTCTATTCAATGAAAGTTTATTATAAGTTGGTATAAATTCTATTAAACTGCCTTATTAAAATTTAAGAAAATTAGGGGCGAAAATCTGAAAAGAGGGGTACGAGCGGTGGAGAAATATCTCCATGAATAGAGGCCTGTGGTCCCCAAAAGTTTGGGAACCTATTATTCTTAAGCCTATCGATAATTAAGTAATCGAATTTTCCTTCCCCCTTAAAAAAAATATGCAGCAGGTCCGTCTAATAGCAATGTTTTTTTAATAATTTGGAATTAAATATAATTTTCCAAACAACCAACAAAACTCTAGTATTAAGATGTTTTTGTCGTGACACTTTCTACTGCAGTCTATCAACTTACAACGCATGCCTGTTTCATTTATTGGTCTGTTTTTTATTAGAATAAACACTTGCATCTCGTTTTTACGTGAAAAATTTGAATTCGTTGAATGCAAAAAATGCCGGAATCGAACAATTGTATCTCCTTCTGCCCAGATATGCGAGGTTTTTTTTGCTAATTTTCACCCATGATTTTTACCCCTTAGACCCCACTTGCGACCCCCTAACCTATATACAGATTCTTGTTCGTCTTGATGTAACCTACCTCCCCAAGAAGTTATGAAACACTTATCTGAATCACCTTGTATATCTTTAAAAGGTTTGGGAACCACTGTTTTAACAGAATTTCTTTATAAAATTAGTCTCTGTATTTGAGATTAACCCCCCCATGCCCCTTAATCTCATTCAGGATGTCCCTTTTTTCTGGTATGGGGGATTTTCAAATTACTTTTACTAAACGACTCAATCATTCTCTGAATTCCAATATCACCCTCCGAAATTTTTTTGACTTCGCCACTGATTACCATGGTTAATGCATAATTCCTATTTTTGATTTAACATTACTAAAAAAAGGAATTCGAAAGTTATAAAATTCAAAGTTCAATTTTAGATTCAAAAAGGGACTTATTAGGGAAGGGAGGTTACTGAAATTTGAGTGATCACAAGAGAGGTAGTGCTTTATGTGTCGTAATTTGTGAATAGTCCTTTGAGTTCATTTCCATGTGAAGTGCGACGTTGATTTTAATGAATCGGATGATAAGGCAATCAAGAGCTAAATCTTATGACTAATAACGTCAATCCTACATTAAAGGTAATCTGATTCATCAAAATCAACGTTTTATTAGCTTTGCGTTTTCTAATGGAAATGAAGCTTCAGTTTTAAAACACAGAGAAGTATTTTCTTCAAAGGTTTTTTTGGTGTGGATATCACTTTTCCAATCTCCAATAACATATTACAAAAACGATTTCATGTATATTACTTTAATGAAGCTATTTTCTGTTACATTATAAGTTTACTTACTGGATATTTTAAAGTTTTAAGACTTCGAATTCGTAACCATAGTAATTTTATTCATACAAAATTTAAAATGTTACAAGATATTGTTACAACAGACTAAGACACTAAAACCAGAGTGTATAAATAATACATTACTTAACCATTTTTGAAGATAATCTTTTCAGAATGTTAAGTTATAGATATCTTGGGAAAACTATTTAGCCTTCACGCAATTAGGAGGTAAAAAATATATAGAAAAACTAAAAACTAGTCAACAACAAAACAATCTGTATTAAGGAAAGTTTTACCTCTATAATACTTGTTTATAACTAAATTAGTTCCAAAAGGTCTCAGTTCAATTCGACAACAAATAAATTTACAAACATAACAAAGAAGTACTTTAAACAACCTAAATTTCTCGAGACCTAAATACCATAACATCAAACAGAAATATCACGAAATCTAGACTAGCAATCTGCAGCACGTTCAAAACCATTCAATAAAAAAAAAACCTGACCAGTCTTCAGCACATATTCGGCCTTTTTCAAGCTTCCGTTTGAGAAGCGGAGTACCGAAACACCTTTGGCGGACCTTCCACAGTCACTTGAATCTCGTGCAGGCAGTTGTCGTGCACCAACGGGAGCTTCAGAGGAATCGTCTTGTCTTCGTCTATCTTCATGTAGACGACTCTAGAGGAGCTCTCGATGTGAGAATACCCTTCTTCGTCCGATATCCTCTGCCTGATCAGGGGGGATTCGAAGGACCCGAAACATCCCAGCAGGCACATCAGGCTCTTGTCTGGAATGATGGGGTCCACCTGCGACAGAACGACCTTGGTGGCAGGAGGGACGAGGAAGTCCACGTTCATCTGCCGTCCCCTCACCTGCACGCCGTGGTGTATGACCATCTGGACGTACTTCTTCTGCTTCAGGTAGATCTTGACACCTCGGATGTCCTCGAAGATCCCGTGGATGGCACTGGAGCCGATGATGGCCGACACTGACTTGACGTAGTCCAAAGGGGAGGCCCCTTGCACAGGGGTCATGACGATGGCGTGGTCCAAAGTGATGGTCTCGTCGCTGGACTGGTGATAGCTGACGGTGTGTTCACTCCTGACGGGGGTCTGGGGCTCCAGCTGGAGGGGTTCTTCGAAAAGAATGGTGTTACTCATTTTGGAACGGCGGCGTTTCTTCTTGAGGAGGACTTCGGGGCTGGACACTGGATCGGAGCTGTTGCGTTTTCGAGCGCTTCGCCGGGTCATCGGATGAGGCTTATAGTTAAAATGGCGCATGGTTGCGGTTAGGGTTGGTCGAGTGAATGAATGATCTTCGCTTCACCTGTACTGTTTTTTTTTGTAGGATTGATTGGTTGATTGGTGGGGTTTGAGTCAACGTCGTTCTTTTGATGTGCTTCGGCTGAGTGTCACGGTTCGGATGCAATTTACAGGTGTGAATTAGTTAGTTACTTGGAATTCTATTGATGGTAAGCTAGTCTAAAGGAGCTTAGTTCACTCCATTTGGCTTAAAGGGTTGCCTTATCGGAAATTATCAACTGAATTAATATTGTAGATTACATTTCTGTAGACTCACCTCGATTCTTTACTGCCTGTTTTGAACTTAGTTCTCATTTCCCCTCCCGAGGGTCCAGATACACAGACTTGATAAAACAATTTTATTTTAACTACTTTGTATGTTTTATTCTTTTTACCCTCTTAGCATGACCAAGGTTAGTAAAAAGGTGATTTCCCGGAAACTGCAGCGTGCATTTGGAGTTATGACAGACTCCTAAGAGGAAGAGACCGATTATATAAAACTACTCCATTTACAAGCGAAATTGATGTTCAGTACGCAAAACTTCATACAAAAGTCAAATACATAATCAAACGCATTGACTTATGAAAAGATTTGGGATAATCAATTTGGGGATCAAAGTTCGAATCCTATCTCTTCTTACGTTGGGCAACATGTCTGTCATACAGCGTCACTTTACTCTTGAGGTTAATTTGTGACCTAAATTTTTTTTACGGAAAGTAAGACCCCTTAACCGTTTCTGTCTCATGGGAAAGTTTTAGAACATATCGTACCTTCCGAAGAGGGGCCGGGGTGGCCTAATGAGATTACGTGCGGCCCACTATTACGCTAGCAGTTTGCACACTGTACCTGGTGTGGAGTTCGATTCTCGGCCTTGCCCTGGGTGTATTTTCTTTCTCTCTCTCTCTCTCTCTCTCTCTCTCTCTCTCTCTCTCTCTCTCTCTCTCTCTCTCTCTCTCTCTCTCTCTCCTCTCTCTCTCTCTCTCTCCTCTCTCCTCTCTTCTCTCTCTCTCTCTCTCTCTCTCTCTCTCTCTCTCTCCCTGTTTGTGTCTGTCTTTATTGACAAAGGTTTATAAGCGGATCCTGAGATCAAACGCACAAGTCGGAAAATATATGTGACTGATCCCAAATCCTTACGAAGAAGACTGCCCTAACTTCAAAGTTTAACAGTTTCAGCAGTTTCAGTACGAGTGGGGACGAGTGGCTTAGTGGGATTACGTGCAGTCCGCTACTCTAGCAGTCTACGCACTTGTACCTGGTGTCGAGTTTGATTCTCGGCCTTGCCCTGGGTGTATTTTCTCTCTCTTTGTGCCATTAAAAATTTTGTTTGTGTCTGTCATACTTGACGAAGGTTTATAAACGGATCCTTGAGATCAAGCACACAAGCCGTAGAATATAGTATATGACCAATCCATCTATCTATTCATCAGAACGAGTTCCTCTTGATGATCGTCTACACGTGTCAGTGAGTTGGCAAACTTTAGCGCTCAATTAAGCTTGCTTATGTCTGCCATGTTTAATCAATACTCAATTCAAAATCCCTGGATTATTTAATGATCGATTAATTTATTTGATCGTATAACTATCACTATGATAGGTCAGTATGTAGATGTTTTTTGGTCATTTTTGACCCCCTGTCCCCTTGTCCAGCCAAGATAAGCAAACCGCGAACCCCCCATCATAATTACGTAAGAAAACTTACGTTAAAAAAAAACACCTTTTTTTGGTTGAATTTTGAAATTATTTTATGCAAGAAACAAGAGATTTTTGCTAATGCAGTGTTTGTAACACCTTACGTAAACATCACTCATACCCCCTCCGCGCGTGTCATGTCCCTCCTTAGGTGCTTACGTAATATTTTAATGGTCCCATATCAGTATGATTGATTCATTTAGATCAGTTTAATTAGTTTATCAACTTAGCCGATGAGCAATAATGAATCATTATTTTCTAACTAAGTATCAGTAAATCAGTAATGTGATATAGCAACATCACCGTAATAATATTTTACTATGATCAGTATAATTTGGATCAGTTTATAAGATAAAGATAGATCAATATAGGACTAGGATACATCAATTTCATTATTTGATCACTCAGACGATCATTTTTATTTTTAGTGGCTAGGTAGCTTGAAAAAAAAATCGGAGTGGGCTATTGTGATTTCGAAAAGTGGGCAAGTTTGAGGGAAAGCACAATAAACCTTTTTCATAAACAATACGATTCGTCACCACACCATGAACATCATCCATTAGTATAAATAAAATTTAGGTAGGTATGTCTGTTAAAATTCCTTTTCAATTCTAAATAAACAGCAAAAAACATGAAATAATTATAGGGGAAACTCAATCGGAAAAATTTATTTAACGCAAATCTGGAAAACCTTTCATAGTTGAGGTCGAAATGCAGTGATACGTGAGAGCCGACACACTCCTTTTGCATTCACAGCTTGTTATTGCGTTTAGCGCTGATAGAACGCACTGATCGAGAATCCAATCAAACTCATTACTCAGAGCTAAATGAATGGGAGAGAGTTAGTTGCCCGCAGGAACAACATTGTATCGAGCAATCTAACTTCAATCAGTCTCCGTTAATCTGAATTCATCAATAAGCTCATTCTTCTGTAAATGGATCTCCCTAAGGGGCTTTCAATAAAGTAACTGTATGCCATAAAATATCTAGAATCTGTCTCACCCCTACTGATGCCATATATATTTCGTTTTGTGTTGCTATTTATATTTGATGTTTCGACATTAAGACCACTCAATTAAAATAAATTAGAATTGAAAACATTCTCATAAATATATACTATCTAAATTTCTAATATCTTTACTAATTTGTTTTCAATTTCTAGGTCTATTTTTTTAGTAGAAGGCTCATCCAAGACTTGTAGTAGGATTCTCTATTCAGGAGGGTTCAGTGGACATTTTCATGGTAGTGTAAAGTCAGTCACGTTTTAATTTACTCTTACTCTAATTTCACACAAAATTAACTTTTTCTATGTTTAAAAACAAGGGGATTGGTAACTAATGGTAATTACGCGGTTAATAGTTATTTAACGTGACCAATTTTAAATTGCCGCGGAATATCCAATTATATTTTCGTAAAATCCTCAAATTTTCAATATTCAATTTTAATAGGGATTTTAAATAAATATTTTTTTTATCAGATTATAAGTCTTACACTAGTAAGGTTTATCATTTATTAAAAATTTCGTTATTTTAAGTCAAAAAGGTTTATTAATGGTTTTAATGATTTGTAGTTTTTCTTTCATGGTTTCACTGACTGAGTAGAACTTTTTTTAAAAATTACTTAAGACTTTCTCTCAATAAGGACATTTACAAAACTACCTCTTTAATCCTTTCATACTAATCATTTAAAGTATTTTTTATTTCAATTCACCTCAAAGTGACTATTAGTTTATGGTCACTATAATTCCTCTGTTTCAGATCAATATAATAATTTATAAGATATGTAGCCTAAATTTTAGAGTAAGCATGAATGAAAATCCATCGACAAAAATCAGTTCTTAAAAAAAAGTAGAAAATTATTGAAATTACTTTACCTATATCTATCTTAAAATTATTTTTACAAAATATATTTTATCCACTGTGAAGAAGCCATATCAAAGAACACCTTTTCTACGATGAAATATATCTAACGCCCCATAATTGGGAAACAGATTCTCACTACAATTGACCAAAAATGGATACATTTCTTTCACGTTCACCAGGATATACAGTTGGGTTTTTTTTTTTTTTCAATTTTCGTTTTGCTCTTGAAAAAAAGTAGTAGGAATTTTGAAATAATTTAGCTACTGGTAGATAGGTACAAACTTGAGAATTAATTGGCATCTTTATCATGGGCGGATTTAGGTGGTGAACCCTGAGGGTGCGTAGTGGAAAACTTGGGGGTGCAAACTTGGCTTTGAAAACATGATTTTCCCTATAAAAATTGAATTTTCTCAAAAAGTTGGGGGTCCATGCACCTCTTTAAGTCCGGCCATGATCTTTATTGGAAAAATTCGGACATTTTTTTATTAGTCATCGAGTTAACAAGAGTGCTCCTTGAACTTTTTACTGTTAAAAATGTCAGATTTTTCCAGTAAAGATGACGATTGATCCTCAAGGATGAACCTATCTACCAGTAACAAAATTATTTCGAAATGCCTACTACTTTTTGTCAGGAGCAAAACCAAAATGGAAGTTAAAAAAAAACCCTCGTCTATATATTTTTCCTTTTGAAAGAAATGACACAGCACTTTTCTGTAATTTTTAAAATTTTCTAATTGCTTCTTTACGGAAACTTCTTTTAAAGAAAGAAGAACAACTAAAAAAACTTTTGAAAATTTATTTAAATTTAAGTTGTTTCTGTACTCCATTCTTTTTTAAAAGTGGTACAATCTATAAAATTGGATAACTCCAATGTTAATAGTAAACTGAATATAGCGATTCTCTCTTGTGTTTTGTGCAATATACGAATAAATGGTCACAATTTTTCTCTCTTGTTGTTTAAAATCGCACAGTATGAACTCGTGTTACAGCAGTAGTCTACTGTGACAATAGTTTATTTAACTTCTAAATAGTTTGCTAGCTAACTGGTTTTTCTGAAGTACGATAAAAGATTCGATAATATTTTTTTGATATTGTTAGGAAAATAATTCTAATATTAAGAATTAAGAAAATGTATTACTTAAAGCTTAAGAATTCTAAATGAGAGAAAAATCCAGATGCTTTTCTTTCATTAAGAATTTATCTTTTAAACTGATCTGATATCTGGTTGTTCGCTCAAAATTCTAATATCTGCAATGATGGGAATTGAAATTCAAAGCACATCAAAGGAAAATTCATAAATTCTTCAGAATATAAATTCGAAAAGTACTGGCATTTTTGGACCTGGCGCCCCTCCAGGCAGTTCACCTCCATCTTGCATGTTCTTCTATCCATCCCGGTGCAACAACTCTCTCAGAAATTGCACCCGCTGTCAAACATTAATAAACTAACGGCTGAGCTGCGTTTAACTGCCGACAGATGGCGCTTCGGTGCAGAGCTAAATGAAAGGAGAGCATGGTAGATGAGTCAGAACGAATGCTGGCAGCCAGAGAGAGCAAAGCCAATATTCTCTGCTCCCAAATATCCAATAAGTTTGACGTGAGCTCCAAAGATTGGAATTTCTATTAAGGTACGTTCGTTGAAAGAGAGTTCGCTCTCTCTCTCTCTCTCTTTCTGTTTTCGTTCTATTTTGTTTTTTCTCTCTTGCGATAGCGTAATCGAAGTTGGCTCGAAAATACATTTTCGTTACGTAAAATGAAGGAAAACTTCGAAATTTGATTTAGAATGTCGTTTATTTTAAATTAAAGTGGAAGTAATTTATTTTTATAGTTCAATAAGATGACAAATCGAAGAAAATGGTTGTTTTGAAGAGTATTGCTGAAATTGAAAGCATGTCAAATACTCTTTTATAACTTTTCTGTGAGATTAATAAATAAAGGATATTGATAAGTTGAAAGCAATTTCAGCTTATTGCGCGAGTAAAAGTTTAAAGGCTTACTCTACCATAATTTCTAAGGCTTTAGGTTATGTTAGTGTTTTATTAACCAGGACAAAACCAGCTAAATATTGTTTTACTTCATAAAATCTTTTCGCTACACATAATGATCTTATTTAATTAAATAGCATTCTGTAGATTTCAAGTTGAAGTAATTAAATAGAATTTTTTCTGTTAATAATACAATAAATTAAGTATTTTAAAGTTATGCAATCACGTGGATTTTGTATTTAATATTTTGGAATTTAACTTATTAGTTTCTTATATCAGTTATATTTTTTGCTGTTTTTTCTTTCAAAATGCACTGTTGTTTCAATGTAATAATATTTTATTTCCAACTAAAAGTGCATAAGTATAAAGGTATTATTGTAATGTAGCAAAAATTATTTTAAATATGAAACAATCTTTTAGTTACGCCCATTGTTGGTTTCATGGATGAGATCATGTCCCATTTTCCCTAAGAACCCCTAAAACATAAGTTAAAAACACACAAAATTAAATTAGGCAAAACCCCAAAAGTTTTCTAGGGAGGACTCCCAGAATATCTTTCGCACTTAGGGAAGTGGTTATAGTATAACAGCGGGATTCGCATGTTATTCTTTAACTACTTTAGTTAGGCTAGAGTTTTATTTTTCCGATTGTCTCGTTAATTTCAATACGAAAAATTTTATGATAATTTTAACGAATAAAACATGAAATGTAAATCGATTAAGATTCACAGAACAAAAATTGTTCCAGTAAAAGACATTGGGGAAGGAAGACAAAATGATATGTATAAAAAGTTTTTATTATAATTACTGGAAGATAACTGAATATAGTATCATTCATTGAAATTACAAAAACTACCCTATATATACCCTGCAAAAAATGTTATCTAAAATCTAAGCTAATGATTATCAAAAATAAATTTGTCTCTCAATAGAAATTTAAATAGTTTTGCAGGTGGATTTTCGAATTTTCTAACAAGAACTTTAAGTCCTTGGAAATTTCCATCATAACGGAAACCAATTCAAAGACGCATTATTTCATAAAAAATATCGAGGAAAAAAGCACAATTAGTAAGCACAAGAAGTATGAAATATTCCCTTCCGTTACCGACCATTAAGAAAAAAAAAGCTCTTAAAACAGACGCATGATACTAAACAGACATATTAAACTACTCCTAAAACTTCTTCCGCGTTGCACCGCCTTAAAGTTGTATTTTCCTGCACAATGGTCTTACCGCAACGAAACAAGTTCTACAGGTAAAGTTCTGAAAAGTGGCTTTCGTGTAAGACCGTTCCGATAAGAGGTTGATAAGATCGGATATTTCATTAATAACGGAAATTTATTCATTAACTTTACATTTCTGTAACTTAAAACCACAGGTGTGAAATTATCAGTTTTTTTAACTAGACAGGGACCTGAAAATCGTTAGGTAGTTCGATAACGGTATACAATAGTTTCCACTTTTAAACGCTTGAAACTTAAAAATATATAAGGGGGAAAAATTTATTTAAATTTGATTTTAATTACAAGAACACTCGTTTTTGAGTAAAAATGAAATGGAAGATTTTAAAAATTAAAGTTTAGGTAGTACAGTAATTATTTTCATATTCTCCCAAAAACTTGGCATGTTGGTTAATTATGCTTATCAAATTGTTTACTTACTTGATTACTTATTAAAACTTATTTTTTAAATGATACTTTTCTTGGTCAAAATGAAGACGGAAATTGTCAATAATACTGATTACTGTAGTTTAACGAGATAAAATTTTTAAAGTTTGAGCAATATTCTAACACAATTATGAATTCCATTATTCTTCCAAAAATTTAGCAAAGTTAACCTCATTTGTAGTTTTAAGTAGAAAGTTTTAGTATCATTCCTTTTTTACATCTATAAATTTTATTTTTCTCTGGAAGTTTTCTAAATAATAAAGAAAACTAAGTAACTGTAACAGATTTGATGTAGGTCCTCCATGGCGACCACCAACTAGAGCAGTCGCCAACTTATCGACTGCTATATAGCAGCGCCTATTCAGCTGGTCTCTAGTTCTTGACGACTATCGCCCTTTTCGCCGGGGAGAAAAAGTTAATTTTTTTAAATGGAATAAAATTTTATGTAAAATATTTTTAAAACATTATAGGTACACCTTTATGTTTAAAAATGTTCATTTTTCTCGCAAAGTTTTATTAAAACAAGAATAAAATGCATAGTACTTCTAGAAACATTGTTGTTTCTAAAGGTGCAAAATATTTAAAAATAAAAAAGAAAGAAATCCTGTTTATTTTTTATTTGGTGTACCTCAAAAAACAACGAGGTTAACATTCATATGCAAGGGACTTTGCGCAATGTATTAAATCACTTAAAACACTTTCAGTTTGGTAATACATTATTTTAAATTAAATAGTCAGGAGTGTTTTCAACCATATCTAAATATTTATTTATTGGTGTTATAAAAACTATAATTTTGATTTTTTTTTAAAGTTCTAAACTGCAAATTCTATTCTATTACCAATAAAACTTTGTTAACAGGGTGCAGCACGCACAATCATTAGTTACTCGTAACTCTTTGCGCTGTTCTCTATTCCTTAAAAAATTTTGTTTATGCTCTTTTTTGCTTTGATTTCGCATACAAACATGTTTGAAGACATTCAATACAAAAGCTTTAAAAATTTTTTCAAAATTTGAATTATAAAAAGGAAATTTACTAAATATAATAGTTTTAAGCATAATTATAGCTTAAAATATATCTCTATTTGATAATAGAACAGTCTTACTTTTAAGTTCTTTCAAGTAGTGAAATTGAATTCTTTTAGAAACATTTAATTTCATTTAGTATCTCCTTATTTTTGTCAACCGGTGTACGTAACTATAAGTGTTGCCATCAAAACATAGATAAATATAATTAAAAATTATTAATGATGATAAGAATATAATAACTCTTCTCACAACTATATTAAGATTTTATGTTACAGGCAATGTGATAAATCCGGGCATTATTAATCGCGTAATCAGCATTATTAATCTAGGCGGGGCCGAGTATTTTGGGCAAAGTGATAAATACTCATTGATAATTTCGATTGAATTTATCACATTACCCGCCTCACTTCGGGCATTATTAATAATGCCCGGTTTTAGGCGGCTTGTTACCCTTTGCCCGTAACATATATATCTCATAACTTTTAAATACATCATATATCTGGTTTGAACTATACAGTCTGAAAGTCTTCGGTCCTCTCAGAACGTCACACAGTTGAACTCTTTTAAAAATTATGTAATAAAAATTCTTTAAAGAATACTTTAAAATCTAACTTGTAATATTATGACAAAATTAAAAAGAAAGAAGAAAAATTGATTCAGTTCAAAACATGAGGATTGAAATAGTTATTTGACCGAATCTGTTATTAAAATTGAAGAGTTGTTTCAAAATTCTAAGGGTTCGTTGCAAATATTCAAAATATTATAGACAGAACATTTGATATTTATAACAGTAATCAAAAATTATTCAATGGAATTTATTGATTTTGTAAATTTTTGTCACTTAAAATTACAATGAAAAATATCAATGAAACTTTTTGAATGCCTTTTTTAAAATTAAGTATTTATGTGATGTGATTCTCAAGACATTTGCTTGGACTCTTGAAAACCAGTTTTTTTCTTGCAAAAACTGAAATACACCTGCTTTGAAATTTATACTTTGAAAATATCAATGAAACTTTTTGAATGCCTTTTTTAAAATTAAGTATTTATGTGATGTGATTCTCAAGACATTTGCTTGGACTCTTGAAAACCAGTTTTTTTCTTGCAAAAACTGAAATACACCTGCTTTGAAATTTATACTTTGAAATTTTTGCTCCTTTACATATGAGTGGTTAGAAGTAAAGTGGTACAAGTGACAATGTGGCAATCGGACCTTACATTCCGAAAAGCCCTCGTGCTATGTTTGCTCTTGATAAGAAGTTTCACCTTCCCTTGGCTTTCAAAAGTAGTTAACAAATCACACACAACAGAGTATAAAAAGTCCAGAAACTTTTGTAAATTTTCAGTATTAAAAATAATTTTCTCCACTACTTACAGTAAACTAGTATTCCTTGGCTTCTCACCCACTCACAGATTTTCCTTTTCTTACTTTTGATTTCTGAAACTCGAAATTTTTTACATTTACTTGACTATTTCACCCGCCAGGATCCGCATGCTGTAAAACATGGAAAGTCAGTACAGGAAAAACTGTATGTCACAATACTGCTGGGACTGCGGAGAAACGATACGCGACAAGTACTTGCTGTACGCTTTGGACAGATACTGGCACAACGGATGCCTCAAGTGCAGCATTTGCCGAATCACACTGGCCGATGCCGGGTCCTCTTGTTACACTAGGGCAGGACTCATACTCTGCAGAGACGATTATTTAAGGTGAGTTTATGTTCCTTAAGTTTCTTTTGTTAACTAGGGAGGACAAAAAAAAAACTCATCCTTTTTAAAAGGATTTTCGCATAGTGGTTCGGAAAAGTTGTGCTTTATATCTGAATTTATTTATATTTAGCCACGCCCCTTTAACATTGAAACCTGGAAAAAATTTAGAAATATTGGTGTTTTAGAAAAATGTATTGATAAAAATATTCCAAACTTAGTTAATTATTTTTATAGTTGGAAGTGTATAATTAATCAGTTAATGTGAGTACTTATTTCGAAGAATAATTTTCATTCGTCCAAGTTTTTAGGGAATCCAACATTTTTTTTATTAGACACCAATTTTTGATGTCAGAGGCAGGGGTTATACCGACCGAAATTTATTAAATCTTTTGTGGGTACTAACTGACCATTATGTAGTATTTATGCAAGTAAAAACCCTTTTTTATTAGAACTTTTTACCAACTTTTTTAAGGGCCTGTTTAGAAAGGCCTGTTAAAAGGCCTGTTAAGAACCGCCAAACAATAACGATTTCATTACAATGTTTCACAACCTATTAGTTTTCAATACGTAACATATGCCTTAGAAACTTTTTCACTCACACCCTTGTACAGATTAGGAATGCTGTTTATTAGTTTCAACTATACAGTTATGCCCTTCTCTAGTTCAAAATAACAATCCATGTTTAAAACAAACCAGGGAGGGGGAAAACTGATTTTTGTAAAATATCTCTACAACAAAATCTTTAAAGAAAAACAAATTGTTATCGTTTCAGCTCCACAAAAGCATTTTATAACAAAAATAATAAAAGGCATCGAGAATCAATGACCAAGGCCGTTAACCATATATTGACCTTTTCTTTTAGAGTAAAAAGCATTGTTCCATACCTGAGTTAGAAACATGGATCATTTCTTCTCAAGCTTGTTGCTTTCCCGCAAGAATTTCAACTTATTAATCTTTTAGTCCCTATGGTTTAATTTTTTTCCTCTGTTTAACGCTCCTTTCCTTTAAACTCTTAAGTTTATAGACATTTCATTTCTTCTGGTAAAAGGCTGAAACATAAAAAAATATAATATACATCCTTTTTGTTTCTGTCATCGCTTTAATGTGAATAGAACTTAAAAAAAAACTTGAATTTCTTCTATAAGACATAATTTTATCATTATATTAATTAATACTCTTTTCACTTAATGATATTTAAGTTATTTAGCTACTTTTATTTTTGCAATATTTTATAGTATATTTTTTTTAAATATTTTTTTAAGGGACAAAAACCTTCCTATGCGTAAGTAAAAACGTATCACAGTTAAGCCGTTCTCGACGGATAAACAGTTTTCTGCTCGCTATTTAGTAAGTAAGTGACCGTCATGCCATTAGTTATAAACAGCAGGCATATTATACTTATTTTATTTTATTGTTTTTATTTTAAATATCTCGGATTCGTTCAAATTTTTACCTTAGAAGAGTCTAGCTGGAAAGCAATATTACAGAAATTTCCCTGTAGAACTTGTTTCGTTGCTATAAGACACATGTACAGGAGAAGAAAACTTTACGAAGTAAGATGTTTTCGGAAAAGGCATTATGGGATAATTGATTGCTTTGGTCTGTTTTAAAACCCATGTATACAAAAATGATAATTAAACAGAATTTTTTATATTTTACAAGAATTACTTTAAAAACATTAAAGTATCATCAATGAAGTTTAGCCGTTCCATAACTATTAAAAGGATATTGTGCTTAAAAGGAATATTATTTTCATTAAGTGTTTTCATAGAAATCATGTTGAATTCTTTGAGATGGATATCGTCTCATATTGTAAACTGGATCCCTATATACCTAACCCTTTACCCTTTTGAATCGCATCCTTATTTGTTGTCTTTCACTTTTTGATAAATATTCCGTGTGTATTAAACTAAAGTGTTTGCTTTATTCATATCGGGCGCATGGTTTTCCAAAGGGGGACTTACAATATCTAGTGAACTAAGAATACTTTTAAATCAAGTTTTGAAGGAAATACAGCACTTTAGGCAAGCAATGCATCTTTCGTAATGGAGTTAATCACAACTTTATCTCATTGAATTGACATGACAGCAAATTCAAACATATTTTTAAAATATTTTAACGGAAATGTTATGGGCTCAATGATATTTTTGAGATATTTGATGACTAATGAAATACTTTGAACGCAGGCGCGGATACCTTAATCCATGTGGACAAAAAAAAAAGTTTGGTGTTTTCCCCAACAATCATCAAAGAGCAAAAGCTAAACCCATGTTTGTTTGGCGAAAAACCAGCCATTTGTCATTTTTCCCTTGGAAAAAGCCTTTACTTATGAATTTCATGCAATATTCATTTCCCATTCAACAAGCATCGGCTCCCTCATTCATCACCTGCAAGAGGGGAACTAAAAGAACCGAGGGCATCTCTTTCGAACAGCCTCCCTCGTTAGGGCACGTGCCCCAGAATGGTAATAAAGTGGGCCCCTGAAGACGCCCTCCTAATACCTCCTTTTTATTTACGTCGCGCGCGGAGCAATTTATTTCGGAAAGTGCCGACGACGACTTATTGAAAAACTCCCGCCAAAAACTTAGATAAACGCCGAAAAAGAACTCGGGGAATATAAAGAGAGAGGAGAGGAATCCTCCCGACACGCTCATTTGCTCCCTCTACCGGCAAGAATTACAATGCAGATGAAAAAGTAGACCCGCAGGGAGCGATCCGAAAAATTGTCCCGCAAAACCATTACGCTCTTTCTTCTTAGTTGTTGTTTGTGTGTGTCGGAGGTGTCGTCAACAACTTCGGAATGACCACGTGATCGATTCGAACTAAATGAAAAGCGGCTTCGCACCCCTCGGAGACTGGGGGTTTTCTTCTTTCCTTGGGAGGCTTTTCCCGTCCCTCGGGTGGGCCACATGTTGCCTCCGCCTGCCTCGCTAGCATCAGCTGTTGACCCAGCCGCCTCATCAACTGTTGCCATGGAAACACTCGCTTTATCACTCGCCGATTGGATGTATTGTTAGGGGGCTTAACTGTTTCGTAGGGGGGTGATAGCGTGGTGCCTTAAATGGGTCTTTTTGTGTATGTGTGTTTCTATTAAGTCGAAACCATCGATACGATTCAGTGAAATGGCACCATACCAATTACCGTGGTCTCGACTGGCTTAGTTTATGGGTTTGGTTTCCCCTTTTATTGCCAATTTGGGAGATTCTCTTTCGGGTAAATAGACTATTTCAATTATTCTTCAGAAACAATAATATTTTGATAACGCCAGAAGGTTTTCATCCCATTAATTATTAACGCTACAGGTAAAAGGGAGTAACTTTAGCCCAAATGAAGTGTTTTTTCACATTAAAAGCAAATAAAAGTTGTTAACCAAAACGAATTTGATAAGGTCAATGGTTTATATTATTTTTAATATGTTCAACTTTAATATAAACCGTTTTCAAAGGGTGGATTTAAGTTTTAAATATTTTTTTGAAATTTTGGGCCAAAGTTACCTCGAATTGGGGTAATTTTTGCCCAGACCTCAAAAATCGAAATTTTAAGGCGTTGTGGCGTTGAGTTAGATTTAGATAATGATATGCCAGTGATTAACAAGTGTTGCTAAATTATCTATCAGTAATAATAATCTATTCCAAGTTCATTTCAAGCTTAATGTATAAGAAAATCAATAAATAAAATGTTTTCTACTACAAAACTGACTTTATTTTAGAGGTAATTAGGGAAGTTTTCATAACATAAATAAACAGTAAATAGTATTTTAACATTCTTTGTAGATATTTTGATGAATTGATAGTCTAAATAGGGGAGGAAAATTCACTTTTGGAATAAAAAACATAATTCTTTCAACACAATTGATTTCACAATAATGACACCATCTATACACCATATAGTCTTTGAGGTTTATTAGCTTATAATTTAAACATTTGTTGTGTTAACAATTAATTTCTACCCCAGATTAGTCCATTTTTTCTTTAAACTCAAAGAGTATTTTACTCATTCCAGCAAATACCATTGGGCCAATGTTACCCCAAAAACTGAGCGAAAGTTACCCCAATGTAATAAAAACTCATAAAATAGTGAAACAACGAAATGAAATCAATTAATATCACTGAAAATAGTTAGAAGACTTTATAATTGATTGATAATTATGACCTAGCTGTTTTGAATCATGTTCTTTGTCGCTTTTCCAAGGAAAAGTTGTAAGGTTAACAAAAATTGACATTTTGGTACTACTTAAGTTGGAAGCCCGCTAGTAATCGTAATTTAGGAATTTCAAGGGATTTATAGGATTTTCACTTTGATGATTTTATAACAACAATTCCACCTATTTGTCTTAGAATTGTATAAGTGATTATTACTTTCTTTTATATATAATATAATGATAAGTTTATTGGCAAAAAAGGCCAGCTGGCCCATACACCAAACATTCTTTTATATAGGTAGATATATAGCCCGTAAAATTTCTTTCCGTGGGTTGGGCCAAAGTTACCCCACTTTACAGTACCTTCTATGCAAAAAAGCCTCTCCGTCTATTTTCCAAATGAAAAGTACATATAGAAAACAATTAAAACAAAAACTTATTAAGTTCTCTAACTTTAATAAGTGATAATAATTACTTTATAAAGTGACTTTGATAAGTTTCCTATATGAACAAAATAAAATTTAAATTAAGAGTTTGAAAGTTGTCAAATATGAAATCTTTAATGGGTAGTATCTTTTAAGCTATAAAAAAAGATACAATAATTTGTTAAGAAGAATTTTAAAAAAGGAAATTAAACTTTTTATATTATTCAATACATTGAATTATAATTGAGATATTTTTAATTTTGTAATCAAGATATAAATTAAAGGCATACGTACAGGAAGAATAACAAACTTTATAAAGGTGTGCCTGATAGTACCTATACAAAATTACAGTTGTTTCTAAATACCAGTAACGTGTAATTCGGAAGAGGTTCAAATTTGCATTCAAGTGGGAGTTTTGAGGCTTTTTGATGCTTTGATGGTTATTTCTTCTCTAATGTGATAAATCGGGCATTATTAATAATTCCCGAAATGGAGGTGAGCAACGTGATAAATTCAATGACATTTTTCAATGAGTATTTATCACATTGCCCGTAACATACACATACATAAACATAAAACTATAGACCTCCTACAACTGTTTGCTTTAATTTTTCATTATAAACTGATTTAGATGCAAAGCATTTTTAATTTAAGAACAGAAAATCACATTAAGTATTTTAATTACATTCGTTTATAAATTCACCTCATTTTACGTTTAGAGTCAATTATTTACCATGACTCTCATATATTGACCTTCAAAGTATTTAGTACAACTAAAAATTATCTTTACTACTCGTAACCCACATTAATAGGTAGTTTATGAATCCTCCTGAATGTAGTTTCTAATAAATTACAAACTATTTTCCCTCAAATTTTAAAGAATCTGTTTATCATGCTAATACTTTCCTACTCACAATCTTTTCAGCAAAATTATCTTACCTCTATTCAATTCGCTGAATTCCTTCTCTATTATAAATTCCCCCATCCCCGAGACCCTCTGTGTCCACTCCCCACACATCCCACACAAGTGGTCATAATCCTGCACCCCGTTCGATAATTACAAGAATTAACTGTATAATTAATTCCTGTTTGGCGAACACCCCCGCGCCAAAGCTTGGCGCCCTTACGGTAACCCCAAAGAGGGGCGTTGGGGCCAATAACGGTTATGTCTATCAGGGCAACACATCTCTCTTGTTGACACTTAATAAAAGGAAATTAAAGCAGTTCTCTTATTTTGTAGCTACTTTAAGAAAAGTTTCATTTTCCATGGTTTTTTCCCCTATTCTTATCATTTCTGGAGGGATGGCAAATTTTTGCGTTCTGCAATATATATGGTAATGGGGAAAGAGGATCACGGGAGATATTCTAGGGCCCTGGCTCTTTCGCAAACAATAAAAGAAGTAATTCAATCCCGCTGAATGTTGTCTCGGAGCCCCTCTATTTGTTATAAATCGGGTCTTACCACCCATTCCCGTCCTAATGCGCTTCCATATTTCATTTACCTTATAGGGGAGTTTTCGCCATTAATTCGGAGGCATTCAGCGAAGAGAGAAAGGGCCTTTTCTTCCCTTCCTCAAAACGGGAAAGAATAACAGCAATCGCAGAGTTGAATGCCTTCAGAAAAAATAAGCCCTGTGAGAGAGAGGGGCTTTTTTTCCGATGTTGTTGTTGTTGCTCTAATGGATTGATTTCTGGGTGAATACAAAAGCAGTCAATTTAAAGTAGATTTCTGGGCGAATAGGAGCTAGGGTTTGAATGTACTGTGGAGATTTATCCGATTTTCTGGAAGAGATGTACGATTTTTTATTTCGTAAGTGAACATGGATTCGAGGAGAGATTTTCTTATTTTGTAGAGTGTACTTTAATGCGAAGGTCTTAAAAACATTTTTGTGTTTGGTTCATTTTCTTGAAATTCCATTACTTATTTCTTAGGTTCTTGATATTTTTTAAAAGACCCCGTATTTTCTCTAAACAGAATAAATATAAAGAAGTAGTAATGCGTTCTTATATTCATATAAAAACATGAAAAGTAAAAGTCTTCCACATAAGGGTAAAACAACCTTCATTTGCTGGAAATATATTTTTAAAATACTTCTAGAACTGAATGGAGATACTTGAGACACCCCATTTTTCTCCACTGTATGAAAAATGTTTTCCTCCAAAACTAGGGACATGTGAACATTTTTATAGTTTTGCACTAGTTATGAAAAAACATTCCATACCTCAGTATAATTTTAAAATTATTGTGACCAATAGAAAACTTTACCTAACTGAAGTAAGTATTCAGAAGACTAATTTTTGATATTTTTTGCTATCAAAGCTTTGTTTCAAACTGAAACAGAAAATATGTATATAAACATATATATTTAATTATTACAATTTCAGATTCATTT
Organism: Tetragnatha montana; assembly: GCA_963680715.1. NCBI lineage: Eukaryota > Metazoa > Arthropoda > Arachnida > Araneae > Tetragnathidae > Tetragnatha > Tetragnatha montana. The sequence goes on from OY796681.1 coordinate 19,028,526, forward strand.
TGCATCTAAGTTTATTTTAAAGTATTCAATACTTTCTTCAGTAAAAGCCTCATAAATGAAAACTCTGCGAATGGAGATACTTGAGCCATATCATATAATAATTACCATTTAATTTTAGAGGAAAAAATTAAACTTTCAAGCATAATTTATTTTTTGCCTGTAAAAAAGGTTCAAAAATTAACTATAAAAAGTTGCTCAACTATCCCAACTCTCCTCTACGCAGTGAACTGCTTTGTATGAAGAGCTGTAAACTAGTGTTGAAAATAACTAAACTTTTTAAGGTCAGGTGAAATTATTTGTAATCAAATATATTTTAAAATACATACTACACATCACTACTCTTTTTTGTTTCTGTTAATTCTTTAATCTATTTTAATTAAAGAAAGACCCCAAAAAGCTTATAGAATTCTGAATAACACGATTCATTCTTCCTTATTAAATGGTGAATGTGCAGTAACAACCCGTAGCAGCGTAGACTCACGTATAACTCGAATAATAATGTGTTCCGTATTATAGGACTATATGAAACTGGTGTCGAAAAAGGAAAAGTTATTGATTTCATTGAATTTTGCCTAAAATTTGAAATATGGGTTAAGACCTTATATAATAAGACTTATTAAATGGATAAGACTTATTAAAGCCTGAATTTATGTTCGTTTACATAAGCTTTTAATTTTATTAAACCTTACGTTAATTTCTTTGTTGTACCTATAATTATTTTAATTTATATAGGCTGATGACTGTAGGTCTTCTTATAGAAGTGAAAAATACTTTAATGGAGAGTAAAAAAGGTTTTAAAACATTAACGTTTAAATCGTTATTATTATACAGATAAATTCTCACATTTTATTCCCAAGTTATAATGGTGTTAGGTAGTCAAAAGTTAAATTCACGACACAACAATGGAGTCTACTGAACAGAAATACATCAAATTTCAAAATAAAGCAATAGGAGAAATAAAAGCTACTTATGACAAAGATGATGGATTTTCAACTTTTAATTATATACTGTATTGTGCATTTTAGAACCAGGGTTAATGATTTAGAAATCAACTACTACAAACAAAATTTATTTTGGTACTATGGTCTTTCATTTCAAAAATATTATCAATGTGTGCTACTTAATTCAAAGTTCTATTCGTTCTTTGAAGTTCTATTAAAGGTCTCTTAGAAACCAAAGGAATATTAAAAATAGTAACTGAACTAACTTTTTGCTAGAATGCATTCAATATTATAAATTACTTCAGAAAATATTAACTTGGGGATATATTGTACAAGCAGTAATTTGTACAAATATCATATTCTATCTTCTGTTTCAGTTCTCTTTTAAATATTTTAATACCATATTCTTCCATTAAAGAACTATTGAGTAGATTTAATTATAATTAGAACGTCTTTTTTAATAAATTTATTAATTTTATTTTAAATAAATTTTTTGAATAAAATTTTAGTCTGAAATTACTTTTTGTCAATGAGATCCTGGACGCCATTTTGTTAGAATACGAATAATACGCTTTTTATTTCAAACCAAATTAAGAACTGAAATAGTTTTATATTCCAGTGCATTTGAAATCAGAAAGTAAAGAAGTAAAATATCTGGAACTACTGTAGGACCAGACTAAATTGCCTAGTGAAAGAGTTTAGTGGTGTAAAAGGAATTCAATGCTGGCAAATAGCTTAGCCAATCTGGGGAACACAAAGAAACGGTTTTCTGGAACCTTTATTGGAAAAATTGTGACAAAAATGCATACTTTGTTGATGCTTTGAAATTGGATGGAACTTGTGAAAGTTTTCTGATTAAACACAACAGCAAGGTACAAAGAAAGTGGCGGAAAGCAATCTAGGCCAGTGCAAAAGAAGGGGCCCAAATTAAAACCATAATATTTATTTGTGTTTCCGGAACCGAATCGAAATTAAATTAGATTCTGTCGGCCAATCCACATGGAGCTAATTTTCATTTGCAGTTATATTGCGTCGGGTAAAAAGGAAGTTTCCTGGGAGAAAAAAAAAACGAATTAAAACGGAATGGACAAGAGGGAAAAATGGCTAACAATTTGACACGGAGAATTCGGGGAAGGGGGGAGAGGAGGGAAGGGCTGATCGAAAGTTCAATAGAGCCCCGAAATTACGCGCCGGGCGTTTATTGCGACGCTCGCTCACAATGGCGTTCTCATACTTCCACGAAGCAGCTTTCAATCATCCGCCGGCTTCAAATTAAACATCGTCCCGAACCAATCTCGTCTGCGAGAGATGATTAAAAGTCTCCCGCGCTCCGCTGCTGCCACCGCCTGCGAGAGTAAAATCCGAAAATAATAATAATAAAAAGCGGCCGGAGAAGAAGAAAAAGGAGGGGAGGAGAAAAAACCGTTTGGGGACGCGTTTGCAACAAATTGAAAGCAAATAAAATCCGGCTCATGGGCTAAAGCGCGCGAGGTGTCGTAATTAGAAGGGGAAATTGGAAAAACCCCCGCCGTGACTGTTAGCGAGTGCCAAATATTAATTTACAAGTCTTCCGTCACGTGCGTTAATCTACGGCGGCGGCGGGCTGCTGCCACCGCGAGTGGGAAATATTTGCTTCGAAAAGCGGCCGCTTTTAAAAAGTCGTTTGGCCGGATGTTTAAAAGTCTTTCGCGATATTAGAAACTTTTTCGCCGGCTTTAAAAATCAAATCGCTCGCATTGGAATAAAATAGCACAAAAAGAAGTAAAAATAAATTACTTTCCTTTTAAAAGATGCACGATGTTCGATGGAAAATCACTTTTGTTCGATGAAATTGCAGCCCGTATTCAATAAAGAACGTTATTACGAGTTTCCGAATACAAAAGGAGGAGAGGTTGGTTTTTATTTTTCTCGTTCGCTTTTTTTTACCTGTACCTCAGTTTTATTATTTTCTGAGTGGCTCGTGCTAGCCTAAAATAGGGGAAAACCTATTACCTCTCTATTTTATAAGATTTTTCCGATTGCTGTATTTCTTTGTGTTCCATTGAATGATTTTGAACTCTTAGGAAAACGAGGTTCTTTGATCATTTCAAACATTACACGCACGTTAACGAATTTTGGAACATTAATTTCAAAGGTTCCGTTTTTAGTCTACATAAACGCCGTTTTTAATTATCTTTCAGCGTTCCAAAGCTCATATTCCGTCTTTCAACGACGAGTCCTTTTAGTTGTTTTCCCTACATACTAACACATTTCAATTTTACAATGGAAGAAAGAATGGCTATAAGTAATCAATGTTCCAATTTCACTAGTTAATTATTCAACCGAACATTCAATGCACATTAGTACTTGTCACATTTTTGGGGAAAACTTTTTATTCATTGCTTTAAATAAATATACTGTATAGTTCTTGTGAATCTTGTTAATGTTTGTACATGTAGCTGGGGAAATAAATGATTTCTTTTGTTGAATTTATAATGTTGTCCTGAGTGAAAGCAAGTTATGAATTATGTTTGTATGAAATAGTTCCCCAAATTTTTATATTTTAGGTACAGTGGTATTAATTTAGAATTCAGGTTGAATTCCTTGTGGAAAAAATTATTTTAAACTTTGTTTAACTGAAATGTTAACTCATTGTTAGATTAATACAATAAAATACAATCAGGTATTCGATCATAAGTTCAGGATTTTGATAAATTTCCAAACCAGAGACATCAATACCTGACTGTGTGCATCAGTTTCCGAACATGCCAAATTTAATTTTAAAATTGCATAAATGATCGATAATTTTATAGATATATTGATATATCCATAGTGACATACACAGACATGCACATGAGCATAAATAAATAAATTTATGCATATAATTGTAAATGATCTGTTACAAGAGTAGTGGTTGGGTATTGGTGCCTTAACTCTAATTTAGATTCATATACAGTAGAGCCCCGATTATTCGCGAGCGGATGACCCGCGGTGCGGTTTATCCGCGAGTGCCACGAAAAAAAAATTTAGTGATTTAGATGTAGATTTAGTTGTATTTTTGGTGATTTAGAAGTAGAGCAAAGGTTTCTGTTGTACTGTACATATTTTAAAAGTTTTATATATCATGTTTTTTGTACAATAGAGGATAGTTTTTATGCTTAAATATTTTTTTCGTGTTTTCACCTCATTTTTAGCCTATTTTCGGGCATTATTAATAATGCCCGATTAATCGCTTTGCCCGTAATATAATATATGTATACAAAAAAAACCTTAAAAATTTAACTTTCTGTAGTAACGATTAGCTTTTCAAGAAAGAATCCCTTACATTACAGGGATACTTAGTTTCGCAATAAAAAAAATATTTTCTAATATGTAAGGAAAAATTAACCAATATATTTTTGTTTAAATTCGAAAATAACGTCTAAAACTACCTATTCACGTAACTTTTGTCCATCAGTTTAGAACATTTGTGCTTTTAATAAATTTTTGAAGGAAGCAAGAAATGGTCCTTTGTGTGCTATTTTTAATATCCTAAAAATTTCGAGCATAGCAAACAAATGAGTTTTTAGAAAAGTACACGAGTCATTGATCCGTTCTTTAATACCTATATTCTGTTGCTGATTAATGATAGCATAGTTCATAAAAAACGAACGCTGTAAACAGTTTAATTCACCGTTTAAGACTCGTGAAGTATTTCAATATAGGAGAAGGGAGAAAGGGGAGAACATATATTAAATGCTTGATCCCCTCTTTGAAAACCAATATCTCCTCTCTTCAATCAATATTTTATCAGTAAAGTTTTTGTGAAATGTTCTTAAAAGATGCAAGTTTCGTTACTTTCTATTGATAACCGAAATTTAATACTTCGTCCCTTGACAAAAGAATAAGGTAGCCTATCATTTATTTTAACATGACTTTGAAAAAAGCGAAAACACAAATGAAATTCTTTGCTGTGATATAACCTCGGAATAATTCTAGTCCTTGTTATGTTAATATGTATTTGCATACTTCAACTCTTCAAAATTGGGTTTGATATGCATATGAGGCTTCTCGTTTTCGTTTTAATGCAAATCCAATAGTACCCCGGAAACTTATTCCTTGTTTCATTAAAAATGTAGAAGTACAGGAATTTTTCAATTTAATAAACTGCTTTTTTTTTTTTTTTTTGTTATTAAAATAACGTATATGATGAAATTTTCCGAAAATAAGTCTGGATACCATGGATTTTATCGATAAAACAAAGATAAAATAAGAGGAATTTTCTTTCAGAAAATATAATTGAAGCTTGATGTAACTCAAAGATAAATATTCTCTCACCGAGACATAAGTCACATTGCATTTGAAATTTAAGATGTTTTGTTCAATATCTTTTGGTTTTGTAAATATTTTTGAAATAATAAACCTTGATAATATGGTAGAATGTTTAACCCTTTGCAAGATGTTTTTAATAGGCCTCTTAGTAAATTATTTAGAAGTATACTTAATGGAAAAATTAGCTGTGACACAGGCTTATCAGGCCCCTTATGATAATTCTGGGGGCAACCCCCTCTGGATAGAAATTCTGGTAGTTGTCTTTGAATTTGTTTTGTTCCACTTATCCAGGTACAGAGAAAATAAGAAAAAATAATAAAGTACTCCTAACACGAAATTAACTCTTGCTGATCCTCTCTAGGTGTGGAGATAGCATTCACCCACGCTCCAAGTCTGAAAGTCTTCGTGGGGAGGTAACATTTCGGCACGTTCTATGCAAAGGTATACTGGACTGGAAGGAAATTTTAAATTCCACCTAAAGTCTAGTGGGTCGAAATCAACTTTTTTTTTCTTCCACCAGTCGAGGAATTAATTCCACTTGGAGACTGTCCTCACAGATTCTAAGACACACATTTCACCCTGCAAATAAAAAAAAAACAAATATGTGGAAGAAAACTTACACAGAGGTATAAATTACATTATTATAAAAAGTTATGAATTTAAAATAAGAGAACTCTTTGAAATTAAAAGGTGGGATATACTTCAGCTTGAATGTAAATGTGAAGTTCCAAGTTCTTGCCTACCTTATACTTGACAGAGTTTTGGTATTTTGGTAGAGGAGAGTGACATGTAACATAAGGGAGGGACGGGGTATGGTGCACGTGTTACACTTTGTGACATTGAGGTGGAGATCAAAAATTTGGAGAAAAAGTGGGGTATCAGTTATAGATGGCCACTTATCCAGGTTTAACTGCATTTGTAAGATACTGGGTTGCCATAATATTACATTATTAAGTCTACTAACCTTGACGACTTATCCTCTCATTTGGCTCGATTGTGTTTATTTCAAAACCAATCTCTCATGTAAGTCCTCTTTCTTGTAGGCTGTTCGGGCGCGAGGGCGAGTGCCACGCTTGCCACGAGACCATCCCCGCCAACGAGTTGGTGATGAAGATCCAGGGCCTGGCCTACCACCTGCGCTGCTTCATCTGCTCGCGCTGCCACGGCGCCCTGGCGCTAGGAGACAAGTACCAGCTGTGGGAAGGGCGTCTTCTGTGCGAGCGAGAGTGCCTGCGCCTGCTGCGCCGGGGCCTAGCGCCTAGGAGGACGCCCAAGGCGGCGAGGGCGGTGGCCGCCAAGACTTGAGCGTCCTTGATGCCGCTTGTAGGATTATTCAATTCGACCACGTATGACTTGTGGTGTAGTTGGTGGACCACGATGTTGATCCAATGGATGGATCATGTGTAGTGAAGAGTCTCGCTTCACATGAATCAAGTTTCTTAAGCTGGCTCGAGAAAAGCATTGAAGTGACTCAATAAAATGAGTGGGTGAGAAGCCAAGGGGTACAAGTGATGATGGAGAGTAAGTGGGTAGAAAAAATTTGTAAACGTTATGGCCATCGTTTGGCTAGGACGTCCTCCTGACTCGAAAAAACTGATATGCCGCAGAGCGAGAAAGTGTTTCGAAGTAAGGGGGGTCACAGAATAGTAAGAATATGAGATAGGGGTTGGTGGATAAATTTGGACGTGACATAAATGCTGAAATATAATTTAACAGTAGAAGTTTAAACTTCTTATCAAGAAGAGCACATATGGTAAAAAAAAACTCGGCAAGTGTGAAAACTTACCTCATATACAGAATACATCCGGCGCTATTACTTCTAACTCTCCTTGGCTTCTAACTCGCTCAAATATACCAACAGAAAGATTCTTCTTCAGATCCAGAGTATAGAGCTTAAAAGAGTTCAATGAAAAATTTTCCACCATTAGATACCCTACTTAGTATTAACACCTTGAAATCATAAGTTGGAGATGGTACATGATTTTGTTTTATTAATATTATATTGTTTGGTTTGACACAGAATACTTTTCTCTTAGAGAATATTTCCTCTAGCTCAGTGATTCCCAATGCGAAGAAGTTAGCGAACCACTTTGCATAAAATAAAATCATTCACGTACAACCCTTACCCATTTGTATCACTTACAATAATTTTTCAGGATCCCGTTGCTCTTCAGCTTCCCTTTTCTTTTCAGCTCTCTCCCTACTCTTAGGCATCCCTTTGCCCCTCAGAGTCTCTTTGTTTTTCAGTATCTTCGTGCTCCTTATTATCCCTAATCTCTTCAACATCTCTTTGCTCTTGAGTTTCCCTCTGCTCATGTTTTCACAAATGGCATTTGATTTATGTAGAAAACTTAGTTATGTCATTCTACATTTTATTGAGTTTCATTGAGAAAAGAAAGTTAATATCAAGGTGGCGAACTTTTCAGTATAACCTTTCAGTCTGTTAATTGATATCTATCTCCCTAAAATTCTTCATGAGAAGGACTAGTCAAATGCTTATACTATACACTGTACCCTGAAAAAACACCAAGAAACCCACTATGCATTTAAAGCTACCATTGTCCTAAACCTTGCTTTAAGCCTTATACTCTGTGAAGGAATGAAGAATGCGATGGGAACATACATATGAGGACGTAATCAAAACTAGAGATGTTCCGTTTTGCTGAATTTGGTTTGAAGATAATAGTGTTCTCTAACTTCCACCTCTGTATTTGAAAGTGCAGGTTTAATCTTTTAGTTTTAATTGCTTGCAATAATATTGTGTTAATACAAAAGTTATCAAAATTATCTAAATTTGTAAAATTCTCCACTTTATGCTAAATTTTTTAATGAAAATTCAAATTATTCATTTTATTAATAAGAGTTATCTTTAGTTTATTATTCTAAGTGCGTATGGAAATATTTTGTAATTTGCTTTTCTAAACAGAAAAAAAACATTAAATTTCAAATTGAAAAGTTTATATTTAACTCAACACACAGTTACATCTACATTCACATCCTGAAAAAGAAGTGATACCTAAATATATTTAGAACACTGCAGATAATCTTTCTCAAAGACACCAATGAAAATATTTTTATGCTTATGATTATTAAATTTTTGTTTGTTATAAATGCAGTGCAAAATACCTCTTTCTTTGTGACATAAATTTAGAAATTATGTTAATTTTCTAAATTGAAAAATATCATGTTTCACTGAAAATATCATGAAAAATATTTTCGTGTGTTTTATGAGACCATATCAAAATGATTTCACTGGAAAAAAAATAACTTCGTGCAAGAAAACTTGAAGCTATACTATTATAAAAAATATATTAAAAGTAGATAAAGGAACATTTTAATGATACTCAAAATCATATTCAAGATTTTAAAACAATGTCGTTTAAAGCATGCAATTTCCCTAGAAAATCTTCTTTTGTTTTCTTCTATCAGTAAAGAACAAACTTACCAACTACAAAAATACTTACAAGGAAATGAAGGAAAAGGATGGGTTTTATTCCATTCTATATATAGAATTATTAGTTTTGATAAAAAGTAACAGAAATGGATTTTTACGCACATCAAAATAATTTATCAGCAGTCAATACAAAAAGTATTGACAAATTTAAAACAACACGGAATATTTTATTCTACTTTCAAAATCTATTATGTTATTAATTTATTGGTGGGGACAATTTGACTTTTATAAAAATGCATTTTTGTTTGCACGTTATGTTATTTACTTAGTTTTTTTTTCAAATTTACTATTTATTGTTTAAACGAATGATATTTGTAAATATTGTATAAAGTCGTTAATAAAAGGTTAAATATATTTGTTTCTTATTTAAAAAAAACACATATAAATCTTTGGGATTGAAATGACATAACTAAACCGTGATATAAACAGACCAAGAAAATATACCAGGTTATCGATCTTTTGCTTGGAATATACATTGATTATTTCGGTTCGCTATGCATACTCTCGCCAGTCCATCACATAAACTTATTTACTAAACCTTAACAAGAACGCACTCTCACTCTAAACTACTGCTATTTAACTACTAAGCCTAGTTCTTTCCTGTTTGCTCCCAAAACTTTTGAAAACTCGAAACATTCTGAAACGCTCTCTATTACTCGTCTGTCTCACGAAATCTCAAAGCTGCATCCCCAGAATCCAAACCTTCTCTATACCAGAACAAATGCATATACCAACCGCATGAAATCTTATCAAAAGTTCCACCAAGTAATTCCGAATGCAGCCAATCCCCCCGCCCACAAAAGTTCCCTGAGAGAAGAGGGGGCTAAAAAGGCTCATTCCGAATCCATCCCTCTTCCTACCAAAATGGAATAAATTAAGCGTTTGATCAAACCGAGGAGGTCTTTAACAAAGGCAACGGGTCGCGGCCCTTCGAAACAAGTTGCTACTACTGCATCCACAAGGCCTCAATACGGGAGCATTAACGGGCCTTTAAGGCTCAGCAGAGCAGTTGGCGTGAGAGCTGTAGCGCTGGCATTTAATAATTCATAAGGTGCACGGCCTTCGCTGGGAACTCTGCTTATTGATTAGCATTTAACCGATGTCCTTTTGTAATGCAAAACGCATCTACGGGGAGAGGACTTAATATGGACCGGGAGGATGTTTAAGTTCCATGCGAATCATTAATGTTTTCGGGACAATTAAGGGGATTGGGCCGCACGAATCCGCCATATGTCCAGATTTACAAGGAGAATTCTCTGAATCTGAAAGGGTTCTCTACGGTGGCTTGCAGCTCAACAAATGCCACAACATACATTTATTAATGCACTTTCACGTCTATCACAGTGACCTCAAAATTTATTTCATTTATAAACCTCTTATTCTCTTACTAGTCTAGTAAGTCTTTGAACTTACAAGAGATATTGCGGGAAAAAAATCGGTAAATGATAAAGTCTGTACCAAAAAAATCAGTAAACAAAAAAAAAATCAGAATTCAGAAGAATATTAGAAGGAAATTATATCGAATTGAGTCGGCTATTTGAGTTGAGTTAGATAGGAAATTGATCGCCGAAATAAACTTATAACTTCCAAGGTAGGTTTTTTAAATTTTGAACGACCCCTAAGAACATTTGAAAATAGGAAATCCACATTTGCAATTTAAATATATTTATAATGGAAAACACTGGTGTAAAAATTAAAATGCATTAAATTTTAAAAATCAAGTTTTCAAAAGATTATAAGTACTCAAAACTGTTTCTTCTTTCTTTACAATGTCTAGGTCAGAAAAACTTCTGTAATGTAGAGAAATATTGTAATATAAAAACTCAACGCTGAGTACATCCTATTTAAAAAGAATGCTTCCGACTGCTCTCTGATGGTTTATTGTATCAGCAAGTTGTACATCCTGACTGCCAGTCTTTAGCACCACAAATAGCCATTTGTAAAGGGGTTCTTGTATTTACACCAGTGTCTTTATTAGGACCTTTTTCTTTATTTATTAATATTTATTTATTTACATATAATACACTTGATGAATAAAGCGGACAAAATAGTATTTTTAGTTGGTAGCCATTTAATATTTTCAAATTAACCTTTCTCCTTGATCTTTTGACCTGAATTAATTGGATATTAACCGTCTAAAAGAGCATTTTCAATCACATGATTCGGACCTAACAACGGCCTTAGCAATAGTTAAAAGCCCTACAGAAGGTACACAGTTAAAAGAAAATAACCGGTTGTGACGTCACCTGAAAATACTCTATAGAGCATTTTCAATCACATGACTCGGACCTAACAACGGCCTTAGCAACAGAAATGTTACAGTTTTTTGCCCTACAGAGGTTAACAGTTACAGAAAATGACTGACCGTGGAAATCTTCTATTGGAGCATTTGCAATCACGTGACCCCATACTTAAAAACCGCCTTAGCAACAGTTAAAAGCCCTACAGAAGGTACACAGTTAAAAGAAAATAACCGGTTGTGACGTCACCTGAAAACACTCCTATTTCCTTAGAAGATTAATAATAAGTCACAAAAAATATCTTTTTAATGGTTTTTAAAAACAAAAATATTTGTTACATTTTAGAGGAGTAACGATACAAAAATTATATTGATATAGAATAGTTTTTATTGATTGGTTTTAATTTTGTTATTTCACAAAAAATTTTATGAAAGTTATTTATACAATATGTTATGTATGTGTATCTGTAATCTATATATACTCTTATTTATATATCTAGTATGTGTTAAAAACTAAACGTGAAGCAAAACTAGCATTTACCTGATGGTCTAAGGGGGTAAAAATATTTACATACAATAATATAAACATAATTCATAAGCTTTCTCTTTATAAGTTAACATATTTTTATAAGCTTTCTCTTTCTAATTATTTTATAAAAATTAAATTATCAGTTAAATTTAGATGTACGCAAAACGGTATGTGACTGTTTAGCCATATTTACACTTCAAAAATGGATATTGAAATTTTAAAGTTCATGTTTTATTGATCTGTTTTTATATATAATTTATCCTTACATGGCATTGAGAGTAACCTAGCGTAATAATAATATGCGGAGTATTTCACACTACGTAGATAGTTTTTATATATGTAGAGTAGATACTTATGCTTGCTCTTTTCACACTGGGAAGGAAAAAAATAGGGTCATTTATATCGGTTTTCAAGTTTTTCTAGGATCAAAGGTTGTTTGACTCTAGAAATTTCAAAGAAACTTTCAAAAATTACATTAAATTCAGTTGATTAAAAAATATGGGATCGACTGTTTTTGCCTTGATGACAATGAGTGAAAATGCACCCTTCTTTTTTCAAAATTTGCATAACTTAACTTTGGGTTATCAAACTAGATATTTTATTCAAATCAGATAAAAAGAAAAGAGGAACTCTTCCCACAACTATATTAAGATTTTATGTGTTACGGGCGAAGGGATAAATACAGGCATTATTAATAAAGCCCGCGTATTTCGTGCAAAGTGATAAACGTCATTGAATTTATCATATTGCCCGCCTCACTTCGAGAGCATTATTAACAATACCCTGTTTATCACTTTGTTCATTACATATACTACATGCTTTCCTCTTCAATAATTTCTTTGCATTTATTTTTATTATTTGTATTTATTTATTTATTTTTCGAACCATAAAATTTTATCATTGAGATAATAAAAATAAAAATACTTGATCGATTAGTAAAGCATTTACTTATGTCATTAAAGTGGCGTATTATTAGGTATTTGTAATTTACAACAACAAGGATCCAATTCAGGGATCTTTGGCATCATGGTTCCATGTTTTTAGCAATATATTTAAAAATTAAATCAAGATAATACAATAATATTTAAGTAATGAAGCATTTACTTTCATTGATAAAAGACGGGTTTTTTTTACAATTTAGTAGTTATGTATCCTATTAAAATTTGCCAAGCTGTTTTGGAAGCCGAATATTCACATATTCGCAAATTTTTATTGTTCTTATCAATATAACTGTGTATTTTTATCAGTTGGTCTGCCATTTTTGGAAATATATATTTAATATTTGACGTTCGAAACTGCTTGGTGGTTCTTAGAGGGATAGATTACGGAAAAGTACCTAATTCTGTACTGGCGACATTTCACAATGACTAGGTGCCAAATTCAAGCTCCCTCCCTCAAGGCGAGTAATTCTTCTTGCGAGTATGAGGCACATCCTTGGAGAAACCGGTGTATTAAGTGCAAGCAGCCAAAAAATGGCCACAAGCTGATAGAGAATGACATCAAAAGACTCGAAAGCGTCCTTGCCTCTCTAGCCAAGAAAGCTGCCGGGACGGAATCGAAATCCGACCACGTGTATGCCTGGATCCCTCCCGAATGTCCAAGGGAACGAGTAGATGAGTTCTTCAGTTGCTTTCCGGATTATATGGCAAGTCCAGTGAATTTAATCGTATATTCAAAGTGCAACAAAAAATTATGTAGCTTATAATTATGGCCATTCGTTTGTGTATGTTTTAGGGGTTATTAAAGGATATATATTTTTAACGTGGCAGATAACGAGAATAGAATCAAATCTTATTATAGCCCTTTATAAAGGTGTGGGCAAAAAAGTGGGCACCTCTTTAAAAGGTGTGGGCTTTTATAAAGGGTGGGTTTTAAGGTGTAGGCAACAGTGCGTTACCTCCGTGGTTTTGGTCTAAGGAAGTCTTTGCCCCATATATACAATTGTATAAATGGAGCAAAGATTTTGGTTATACTGTCTTTCCCTGCCATAGTAAACCTTTTTCTAAAGGTGGAGAATCTATCATAAAATTGAGTGTATCTGGCAACTCTGTTTAAATTTAAAACGAATCTCTTATTCCCTGGCTATAAAGACTATTTATGAGTGAGTGAATATACTATAACTACAACTAAATCAGTGCTTCTCAAACTTGTTTGTTCTATTAGTTTACTGTACTTGTCATTAAACTTGGTCCTTTCACAGCATTGTGACATTTTGGTAGGGTTTGTAACTTTGGTCTTTTAATAGTTTAATTACTTTTTGAATTTTCTTTGCTTATATTAGCATAGCCTGATAACAATGATAACAAGACTTAAGGGCACAAAAAACGTTAAAAAAAACTAATAATAATTTTTTTTATATAGAGTAAAGATGAGTATTTAAACATTCCATTAATTTTATCAATACTCTTGCTTAGTTATACTTTGGATTGTGGAAGTCAGGGATCGTAGATCCTGTTAATTTTACCTTGTTATTTATTTCAATTTTAGATACCAAAACACAAATCATGCGGAATACACTGCCGGATCGGACAGATTTTTAAGCAAATCCCTTTATCGGACATATCAGAATTAGCAGGAAAATTTGTAGACAAAGTTTGCGCTGGCGATAAGAGATCCCTCTTGAAGACTATTGTCAACAAGAAAATAAAATTCGGGCTGGTCAAGGTAATTGTTTTATAAACTACCACAGGCAGCTTTTTTAAAAGTATGCTGTGTTCAACCTTAGAGCTTCCAAAGACTCGTTTATATATTTATATTAGATGCACCAAAATATTTATATTAACTTCCCTTATACATATTACTCTAATATAGAATTCCATTGGGTACAATAAATGGATCTGCTTTAAATTTTCAAACGACATGTCTAATTTAAATCGATTAAATATTAATTTTTTTAAAAATTTAAATTGGCTTCCATTGAGATTTAAGTGATCGCAACCTATTTTGAAATCTTCAGATCTGTTCCGATCTTCATGTAGGAATGGGAGCAAGGCATGCGCAAACAGTGTCATAAATGCCTGCTACTCTTGAGAGAAAAGGAACTTGTCGTGATTTCAAACGAGATTCCCTTTCATCCAGCCTGTTTCACCTGTTGCATCTGTATAGAACCACTAGTGGACCTCATACACTGTGCAGAGTCTAACGGAGATGTCTACTGCATTCGACACTATTCTGAGAACTTCAAAAAAAGGTAAAGATCATATTTTCATTATACAGGGTGTCCCAAAACGACCGCATAAACTATGCATAGCTAGATTCCTCGTTGGGAGTACATAAAAAATGCCCAAAGAAGTGTCCCTCTACGATCCATAGTTTTCGAGTTATAGGAAAAACAAAGTATGGCTGTTACCCCACTTGGCGGCCATAGATCCGGACCCCCACGTCCGATCCAGCGGCCGGGGTATTCCATATTGAGCCAACCACGTACATTAGCACAGAAATGCGCCGGAGCCCCATCATGCTGAAACCAAAGTCCCTGTACTGCCGCTAAAGGTATGTCATCGAGGAACTCGGTTAAGACCTCATTGAGAAACACCAAGTATGACTGTCCCGAGAGCCGTTCAGGCAACAGATATGGTCCAAGCAGTCGATCCCCGAGTATGCCGGCCCATACGTTAAGAGACCAACGTTCCTGATGTTTCTGCTGCCGGATTGACCTGGGACCACAGGGGTAACAGCCATACTTTGTTTTTCCTATAACTCGAAAACTATGGATCGTAGAGGGACACTTCTTTGGGCATTTTTTATGTACTCCCAACGAGGAATCTAGCTATACATAGTTTATGCGGTCGTTTTGGGACACCCTGTATGTAAAAGAAGGTTAAACCCCTCCAAAGTTCACATACTTTTATTCTGCATAATTATATTTTTCTTAAAAAATAGATATTTTCTAGGTAATTTGTCCCCCTGTAAATTGAAGATGTTTATATCTCTTAATGTTTTGTTTCTATTCAGAATGAATTTTTTTTCTCCAGATTCAGGATTTTTCTGTTTTAATTACAAATTCTCGTTTGTAAATATATTCTAATATAATTCTATATCTAAATGAAAATTTCTAATGCTAGAACACCTACGTTACACTATAGTAAAATACATATAAATCGTAAATAAAATATAGTAAAATCATACTTTTATTCTGCACATACTTTAATTCTGCACAATTATATTTTTCTTAAAAAATAGATATTTTCTAGGTATTTTGTCCCCTTGTAAATTAAAGATGTTTATATCTCTTAATGTTTTGTTTCTATTTAGAATAAATTTTTTTCCCTCCGGATTCAGGATTTTCTGTTTTAATTACAAATTCTCGTTTGTATATTCTAATATAATTTTATATCCAAATGAAAATTTCTAATGCTAGAACGCCTACGTTACACTATAGTAAAATACATAAAATAGTAACACAGCTTAAAAGGGTGTCCCTTTGTTTTTCTGTAACTCCACCATTGGTCTCAACTGACTCCCGAAATTATTACCAAAATATGTGTAATTAAATAATTCTATAAAAAAGTCATAAAGGGTCAACTGAAAAAAAAAGTTTTAGTAAGCCCATCTATATGAATAAAATATACTGTGTGCTTCAACAAGTCCGCCTTGCACAGAAACCTGGATGCACACCTGGACAGGACATCTCCTCCCTTGCTTTTCGAACATCCCTCTCACATTATTTTACTCTTTTGTGAATCAGGTGCTACGCGTGCGACGAGTTGATCTTCGCGACGAGGTTGGCCCAATGGAAGAACACCTTCTACCACCACGACCACCTGCGCTGCTTCGAGTGCGACAAGAAGATGACGAGCGGGGGTGCCTTCGAGAACGAGGGTCAGCTCTACTGCACCGAATGCTACCAGAAGATCATCAGCGCGGAGTGCGAGCTGTGCGGAAAGATGGTCAGCCTCGTACGCCGCCATGTCATGATAGAGGTGAGAAGAGTCAATGAAAATCTTACTTCAGCTTTTAGTTCAGAGAATGTGTATTTCTTGTTATATTTTTTCTTTCCTAAAAAAACAATTAACAAAAAACATACAGCTGGTTTCGTGCGATAAAGTCGCAACTCAAAAATCCTTCGTCTTTAGTATAAGGGTACCTCTAGAAATTTAGAGCTATGGTTTCAGTTCATTTGACTTTATTTGTTTATTGCGAATTTAGTGTGTTTCTTAATCAGAGAGAAAGGACATAGTGAAAAGGGAATGAGGGAATAAAGAAGAGGATATAGACAGAGAGAGAGAGAGAAGAAGGAAAGGAAAAATAAATAGAGATGGAAGAGAAAAAAGAAATTAATTAAAAATGAAAGAGAGAAAGAGACATCTTATTCCTCTATCTGGTATTTCTTTCTTTATTCTTTTGTTTTTCTCTATCTATATTACTACCCCTCCTTCTTTTCCTCTCTCTCTCCTTTTACTCAAGGTACTCTAAACTAAAGATAAAGGATTTTTGAGTTGGGGCGTTATTATATGAAGTCACCGATACGTCTCTTTTGTTTGGAAAATTAGTAGTTTTATTTTAACTTGTAATTATAGTTTAAAAAAATTTTTGGATCATTGAGTCGCATGAATCAAAATACATAAGCCTATTAAAGAAATTTAAATATTCAAAAGTTATACAGGGTAAATCGAAAGGTGGAGAGGAATCTAACCATGTGTTAATAAATCCACCAAGAGGGAGGAGGAGGTACAAATTTTTGATAAACCACCTCACGTATTTCATGAACTCCCTTTTGGTAGTTGTAGAAATAGAAGTAGGTGATAAAAATTAAACTCCAGTCTTCTTCCAAAACTATTTCAGCCTTCGGCAATTATACGAGAGCGAGTCATTAAATAAGTGTCCCAATTGCGTCATATTTCATAGTGAAAAGTTAGTAAAAAATGTGTATGTATACCATACCTAAATAATGATGACTCCAAGCTTTGTATTGTTAGTTCTAGTTCACCTCAAAACCCATAGACCTAGCGATTTTCATCTGTTTGGTCCCCTAAAAAGAAGTTAACGGCAAACATTTTGCTGATAATGACGAGACGTTCAAAACGAAGTCCTTTTGTGTATGAGAAAGCAACCCAAATATATATTATACAGCTGGAATTGGGGCGATGGTAAAACTGGGATAGGTGCGTTAACACTTATTGTCTTTTTTTAGGGTAAATGTTGGCATTCGGAATGCTTCAAATGCGACCAATGTGGAGATGTTTTAGAAAGCTTTGAAAAACACGATGACAAGTTCTTATGCAAGAAGTGCTACGGAGCGATTTTGGCCCCGAAATGCGCTGAATGCGAGGTACCATTCGTAGAAGATGGGAAAGTTATTAGTTATGAAGTAAGTTCCGTTCTGAAATTTTCTGGTGGGACAAGACTAGATCAAACGTTTACCTACTGCTTTTTATGAGATGAGATTCTCTCATGTTTATTTTTGCTCCCTTGGATTTTGTATTTTGAATAGTTATTTATCTTTATGCTGAGTTCTTAAATATCCCAACATAGGAAGGTCAAGTCCCGTAAAGGGTTGTAATTAGATGTCCTTTGACTTAATTTCCATTTTACAAGTAAGAAAAAATTATTATTGTTAATGTTGATGTAACATTTTGAAAAGATCTTCAAACTGTAAATAACGGTAAGCTTTTTTAAGGGGGATATTCAAGGGATGATACTTTTTCTATGTTTTATTGAAACCTGTCGAATTGCTGGGACATATTTCAGTTAATTTTACGACATTTTTTCAATTTATGAAATTGTATAATTTAGGAAAAACAATTCTAACAAATAGTATACGGTAAAATTATTCCAGTGCGTTTAAGCAAATTGCTATGTGTGTGAATGATCGTTTCAGGGCAAGATGTACCACATCCCCTGCTTCCGCTGTGAGGACTGCAAAGAGAGCTTCAACGAGGGCCCTTTTGTGCCGCACGGGGATCTGGTGTTCTGTAAATGCTGTTATCGGCGCCATTTCGGGATCCGCTGCTTCAAGTGTCAGTTCGCCATCACCGACGAGTCGGGACTCGTGTTCAGGGAGAAGCCCTACCACTCGGCCTGCTTCACTTGCTACAAGTCAGTTAAAAATGTTCATATCCATCCAGGCCTGCATAACATACGGCCCGCCAGCCCTCTTTTTGCGGCTCGTCTCGTCTTGAACAATTTTAAAATGTTTAGGAAAAATTTAATTTAAAATATCAGTAGCTTTCGAAAGTTCAACAAAAACCTAAAACCGTCCATAAAATGTTAAACCTTGAAGTATATTTTGAACACACCTTACAAGTGATCCTTTCTTCTTAATTTAACTTTTTGTAATTGTTCTCAATGTCTTAACAAAGCAATAGAAAATATCTATAGAGATTTTCTTTTGTCTGATAGATAGATATTTCTGATTGATAGATAGATAGATGCCAGATAGATTTTTTATCCCCAAAGTAAGTTAAGACGTGAAGTTTCAGCCCGCATCACACAGTTAAAAATGTGCAGGCCAGCCGTATAGGTAACAAGATATATCATCATTAGAGCAGTGATAAATACTCATTGATAAATGTCACTGAATTTATCACATTGCCCGCCTCACTTCGGGCTTTATTATTAACAAAGTCCGTTTTATCACTTTGCCCGTAACATATAATATAGGATAGGAGTCAGTGAGGAAAAAATTAGAGCACAACAAACAATATTCTTTAATAAAGAGTCTTTACGTTATTTTAACTTATCTAAAATGCGAAATTACCAGGAGGAATGGGAATACCGGGATATGTCTTTATAATTAGGATGTTTAGTGGTACAGATATGTTCGAGTTAGCTATTAAAATTTATCAATTTGTTATTCCAGATGTTCTATGCAATTGGGAAAGAATCCCTTAAAATTGGTTGATGAGAAAAGGTACTGCTTGGAATGCTATGGAGAAATGTTCTGTAAGAGATGTCATTCCTGTGAAAAGCCAATTGTGATAAGTAAGGGAAAAATTATATCTTTATTCAAAAACTTTTTTTTTCAAAACAGTATCCATAAATTTATAAAATTCGAGGTAAAGTTAAATTGGATGAAAGCAGGAGTGATGGTCTTTACAATGAAAAACAATAGTTCTTCTTTTGTAAATTTTTGTTGCGGCAGTAATCGAAGCAAAACGGCAGATTTCATAAAATATACCTGCTTACTCTCTTCCTATCTTCTCTTTCTTTCTTTTATGCTTTCATCAAAGATATGTTTACCTAAAAATGAGTCCCTCAAACATTCTATGAAACTGCATGGTAGTTCCAAATAAAACCTTAAAAATATGTTACCAAACTGTTGCTTTCACTAAGAAAATTGAAATGAGGCCCAGGGATTTTTTTTTTTTTTTTGCCAGACTTGCAATTTAAGAACCCATATCTGGCAACAGACGAAGATCTGCATTTAGGCAATCAAAAAAATCCTTAACATACACCTACCTACTTCATAAATTCCCTTAAAATTTTCCGTCAATATTATGAAGATTAGATACATTTAGTTATTTTTTTTTTCAATTCTTTCATTTTTCTTCTATAACTTTTTTGAGAATTACAGAGCAGAAAGAGAAAGGATAAATGACCGAAAGATAATAAGATAATAGCGAGAAAGAGGAAATTAGGGATAATTAGAAGGGAAAATAAGAGAAGAAATTATAAAGTACGCAGACAGAATGGAGAACCCAAACATTTTTAAAACAACTGTGATAGAACGCACCTTTAAAGCTCATAATGTCGAATCTTTCACTATTTATCAGGAGGAAAAGACGTGCTGCACTCGTACGAGGATTTCCACTGGCACAGTTCATGTTTCATCTGTCATATCTGCGGAGACTCTTTGGAGAACCGTCTGTTCAACATAGAGGACACCGCACTTACCTGCAAAGAGTGCGCAGAGAAGCCGGTCGAGCCGGAGGAACCAGTGATCCCTGCAGAGAGCGAGGAGGTTCCCCAAGAGGAAGCGACCGTCCCCGAATCAGGGGACCAGCAGGAGACAGTGGAACACGAGGAAGAGAAGGCTGCTAAAGGAAAGGTCAAGAAAGGTGCTAAGAAGAAACACAAATAAATATTTCCTTTTAAAACTGAATTGGGTTATTTTTAATTAATTTGAATCCCTGGTTTGCAATATTTTAACTGTATTAGTGCAGTTCTATAGAAATCAATTAAGGCAGGTATAAAAATTTTACACATTTACTTCAATTACTGAACCTTTTTTACATGGAAATCTGAAAGCGGTCCCTAGATTTAATTATACTATATCTGTACGCATTTCGTCAAGGATTCCGTTAGTTCCAAGGATTCCGTATCTAACAGCGAAGCCAGCCGTCTGGAGACGGATGAATGTGGCCTCTGTGGTATGTGTGGAATAGGGTTGTGCATGCGAATGTATTCGGGGCGTGGGCAATAGTATTTCACCCCCGTGGCCCTTAGGATCACAGGTGTCCACTGGGTAACGCTAAGTACTAATATCATACGTATATACTGCCCTTGCCATTGGAACTAAAAAAGGTAGCAAACATTTTTCTTTTGTTCTAATCAATTATTTTTTTTTCTCTTTTGGTCCTAGAGAGGTCATTTATCATTGTTCCCAGTAAAAAATAAAGGTTTCAGGGTTGAATACTGGAAAAAGCAAGATAATTTCACGTGATATTAGAAGTTGTGAGTATGACTTTGTTGAATCTCAATTTTTCGAAATTCTTGAAATGGTTGAAATTTGGATCATGTATTCATGTAGTAATGTTTTCCTGTTTGCAACTCACACTTTTCCCATTGTCAAAGACGGATAGTTCTTTGGTCATGTTTTATCTACTCCATTTTTAATTCACAGTTCTACTGTGATTAGTTTTTCTTTTATAACGGAAAAGCCAAAAAAGCGTCTAAAATTTCGAAATTTTAATTACTTCAAAACTAATTCGAAATTAAAAAAAAAAGGTGACGAGGTGTAAAACTTCAATAGAGTATATTTTTCTGCAAAAAATCATATTTCTGCTATTAATAGATTTTTCTGGAGGCGAACTCGTAGCAGAAACAAATATTTTTTTTCTGCTTTATAATCTTTATTTACATTAATAGAAATACACAAACGAATAATAAAAAATGTGTTATGTTTTCGACTTTTACATTAAATAACCCTAGAATGGAATTATCTCATCAATTAAATTTTAGAACAAAATCGATCCTTATACATAAATGTTTAAAATTTCATAAATTTCCGTTGAATATAGTTTTTGGGTAGTAAAAGTTCAAAATGTTGAAAAATAAAATTTTCAAAATCAGTGGCGGTGGCGGCGGTCACTCTTTTACCTTTTTTTAATATTAAGAGATATTGTCAAATTGTATACCAAATTAAACCTTGTAATACATTTAACAGGAGTAATACATTTATATCTAGGGTTAATAGAACTGGAGTTATTTATTCAAGACCCAAACGGCAAACTTTTCTTGAATTTTCAGAAATTGTTTTATAAAAAAATTCTCCAGAAAACTGAATTATAAAAACATTCATTTTCTCATTTATATCATCGGAAAAAACAATTCCTGAAAGTTTTGTTAAAATCCGAGAGGATCAGATTGAGAATTGAAAATTTTTGGTTTATTTCTGCAGGTAATTTTCCCACAGGTATTTCTGAACGCTGAAAAAATAAGCGTTTAGAAGTGAATTATAAACGTGTACTTATCAATTCTCGATCATTAACTAATCTCTTTCGTTAACTTACAATAACTTCTCGACAACCCTGGTCATAAATTTTACTTTTAAAATAGAAAATTCTGAGAATAACGTTGCTTTAAAATGTATAATGTTAATATAAAAACTTATCGATTTAATTTTTCTACATTTGTTCACTGTACTTTATTTTGGGTTGTTACAAGAGTCTTCTTCCCTCTTCACGAGGCTATTTATAATTTTTCCTCTAAGTGTTAGGTGGATGACATTTACTCGAGTCATGGAACACTCCTCCTTTCACTTTTAGCCACCTTGCTTCTAAATATTTGATTCGAGTGTGGTGTGCTCAGTATTACCTAAAACTGGTTGTATCATAGAATACATTTCATTTGTTGAATATTTCTTCGCGAATTTTCTTTAGGGTAAGCGGAAAAAAGATTGAGGTGTTTCCTGATTAATTCCAAACTGTTTCAGGTAATTCCCATTCTTAAGTCTTTTAATAATTTTATTATTTAAAAGTGTATCATGCTTTAGTTTACTCAAAACTATCTTTGGTTCCAACTGGCACTTTTTTTTTTGTTTATTCGCTTCGCATCATACTAGTATATAGACGAATTCAACTGTGTTACGGAATGGAGAAATAACGTAAGAAGTAGTTCCCTTAGCAATGTCCGAATGCCGAGTGAAATTAGGCACTTTACTTTATATGTATGATTAGTTCGTTAAATCCACGCATGTATTACGTTTTTTTGGGGTCATAATTTTCGTAAAATGTTTAATATTTTTGATTTTGCAGCGTAGTACATTCATTTAGAATTAAACGCGCCAGTCAATGAGAGCTCACAGACGATTTGTTAACTCAACTTTTCTTCCGCTCATTGTCAAGAAAAGTTGTAATCTGGTAGTATATGTATTTCGAATGGGTTATACGATTTATCTTCCTTCAATGTTAAATATACAATGAGCGATTGTTAACTTCCGGTCAAAGTAAAATGTTAATTCTGTTGAACTCGTCCCTACGGTTTATTATTAATTTTTAAAGTTTTCATTTTAGTAAAAGTTACACACTAGTAGTTAACTAGTAAAACTAGTAGCTGTTCAAAACTGGTAATAACTGATAACCTAAGGAGTAAAAATATTCAAATTCGGTAAAAACCTCTGATTTATTAAGTTAGGTAAACAAAGTCCATAACCTTAATTCTTATAGTTGTATAAAACTTAATTTTAAATTAAATAAAGATGTACATAAAATGGTATGTTTAGCAATATGTATATGGTTTATTGAATATAATATCGTTGTTTGATGCCTTAAGCCACATGTGCTCCTTGCTTTTCGCTACTTTTCAATACCAATTTCATAAGACATAATTGGCACTTATTCGGTGACATGTTGTGTTGCCTATCAAAACCTTGATAATGGTAACAAAAAGATTTAAGCAACAGAACATGTTATCCAATAAGCACCAACTACGCCTTTACGTTATCTGAAATAGGATTTCAGAAATAATGAAAAGTTTGAAAGCACATGGGGTGGCATAACCTTGAGGTTATTAACTATTAAATAATATTTTAAACACTCTCGTTATTTATCTTTAAATGCTTCGAGGCGGGGTTCTATTAAAAAATTCCACTTTTGGACAAAATGAGGGAAGATTGTGAGGTCGAAACAAACGCGTGCGATCTTACGCTCCGTCCGATTGCTAACTGGCCGACTTGAAATTTTTCAAGTAATAGTTTTAAAAACTTACTATTAAGTTACTATATTTATGGTACAATTCTGTTAGAGTACCCGCTAAATATCGCCAATATCCAAATCTCTAAATATATCCAAATATCAACAAATTTTTCTGACTTTTATTAATACACTGAATAGATTGATCTAATTAACCATTTTAATTCAGTAGTTTGAAATTATTTATGAATATTTCTACTTTTTATACTACTATAGAACCGCGCGATATTTAGCGGGGACTCTAACGGAATTGAACCTTATTTATTAATAAGCAACCAAGACTTTACCTTCCAACAGATAAACTCTTTACCTCATGGAGAGTGCTTTATCCTGTAAGTTCCAACATCATCCTTGGAGGCACCGGTGCATCAAGTGCAAGAATCAAAAACATGAGCACGAGCTGAGTGAACAGGATGTCAAAAAATTCGAAACCGTCCTCTCTACGATACAAGATGCTTCCACAATGGAATCAAAATCTCACCACATCTATGCCTGGCTCCCACCCGAGATCCCACGGCATCGAATTAGTCATTACTTCAGTTGCTTTCCGCAACATATGGCAAGTCCAGTGAATTTAATCCTCTTGAAGTAGTATTCTGTGCGTGAGTAAAATCAAAAATTACATTGCTTGAGTGTTCCCTTGTTTTACTGCTACGTTTAGCAAATTTTTCAAGCAAGGAGCAAAATTTTACAGAAGGAACATTTGAAAGGGTGAGAAGACAAGGGGGTGCAATTCCGTTATCTATCCCGTTAAAAATAACCAAGCTTTCTTCTTTCTCTGTTGTCTTTTATACTTACTGCATTTTAATTACTTGAACTTTATAGTGTTGAGTGAGTTTTGTAGCCCCCACCAAAACCGTGTAAATCCGCCCCGGAGAGACAAATGAAAACGGCTATGGAGTTTAGCATTAGCACGTTGTCATTTGGCTCTAATAAAAATCCTTAGAAAAGTGAAAACCAGTGTTCCTGGAAAATACCAGGAACGTTACGGTAAAATCAATCGGAAATACCAGAACACCACACCAGTATTTTACGGTAATGTTCCTGTTATTTTCCAGGAACATTACTTTGAAAAAATGGGCAACCCAGCTGCCCAGTTTTTCCAAGAAAAGTGGTAAGATTTTTTTTACAGTGCACCCTACAGGTATCGTTCAACGCTATTTGTGTTATTTTTTTTCATTTCAGAGATCCCATTACGAGAATAAAAAAAGGGTTACATTGGAAATATTAAATTTTTTACCCTTTAACCGTAACTGATAGAGTCAAACAGCTCCACTCCATGTCATCCTTGTCTGCATCTCTTAAAATATCTCCAGCCAACATTTCATTCAGTTCCTACGAACGGTATGGTAGCTAGAGGCTCTAGATTAGGTGGAAATTTTTAACTTTACATTTACCTGTACATTAAACTTCCCGTAATTTCCTGTAAATAGAATTTTTCGTTCTATTTATCTACTAATTGTTAAATTAGGGAAAAGCACAGGTTATGTAAATTAAAGTTTATTTTACGAGTTTGCTCGGTTATTACGTAGATAAGACGCCGGTCAAAATAAATTATACAGAAAAAAAAGTAAAATTAAAATACATCGCATTCAAATAGTTTAAATGTTATACAATAAATGGAATAATACTTTTAATGCGGTAGATTGTGTAAAATATATATTTGATAGTTTCCTTAATTGAGTCTTGACCTTTCATTAATCATCAATTCTTGCTAATAAAAATACTAGGTAGTTCAGATGTCAGTTACTGAGGCTCTAGTTAATGTTTCACCTTCTGTTTTATTTATAAAAGGTACCAGAGCACGATTCACCCGGATTAATCAACCACATAAGACAAGTTTCTAGGCAGGTACCCCTAGCGGACTTGACAGGATCTGATGGACGAAGCGAAAATTCAGACTGCGTTGAAGAAAGGATGGCACTCATAAAAATTCTCGGCAAAACAATAAAATTTGGATCCTGCAAGGTAATTAGTCTCTATTTATTACTACCACAAGTAGTTCTAAGTATAGACAAGGATATCTCTTGTTTACGCTTTCTCTGCGGTCGAATTTAGAAAAAACTATCCCTTTTATTTTTATGAGTCTTAAAGATTCGAAAGGGTACCAGAATCAGTGATGAGGGTAACTAACTACATATAAGACGATAACTGCCCTTTTCTAATATTTCTCATTCTCCTTTTATATATTTCCCAACGTACTAAAGAATTACGAAATTTCATGACTATAATTTCAAGAGGTATAAAAATAAAAATAATCAGGTATTAAAAAAATGCTACTGCAACTGCACATTTATAAAATCTATGAGTTTCCATTTAGATTTCAACTCACTCCAGCTATCATAGAATGTCATGTTTTACAATTATATTGAAAATTTTACAAAGACGAATCCTTAGTTATCGGAAATCTTTAGCCACCGTATTATTTGCAAACATGTCATCTGCGCAGCAACGCAACCCTTATTGAAAACACAAAATTGTACCAAATTTAGGGGTTTTAATGTGGTGTCTTCTTCTTTAAATTCTTAGTTGGGTACTTGGATTAATTCAAAAAATTCATCTTAAGCTCTTGCAGCAACCGAGCTATCTCCAACATTGAAGTTAGGTTGTAGCAAGCGCCGTGAATCTATTTTGGTTTCCGTGTAGGAATGGGAAGAAGGCATGCCCCATCAGTGCAGCACATGCAAGCAGCGCTTGGAAGAAAATGACCTGGTTGTGATTTCAAACGATATTCCCTTTCATCCTGCCTGTTTCATCTGTTGCGTCTGCAAAGAATCATTGACGGAGCTCATACACTGCTCCAAGAAAAACGGGGAAATCTACTGCATCAGGCATTACTCAGAGAATTTCAAGAAAAGGTAATGATGTGTGGGGTAAGGGGGGTTAACTCAAAAGGATCCCCAAAGTACGGTTCTCAAAAGACCCATATACTTATATTCTAAATTTTCCTTTAATTGTTCAGCAAGTTCCTGGTATTTGATCCCTTTAACAATAGATCTTGCAATGCTTTGCTGTGATTCCAGATATTTGCAAAAAAAATATAGGTTAGAAATTCTTGATTAAAGGACATATAGTGCTGTCCTTTAAAAACAACCCACTCCAAATTGTACCCTAAAAACAACCCATTGAGATTTTTTAATTACATAATTAAAATAATTTTACCATCTCATATACCCTGTCCTTCTATGCGTGTCAGGGATGTAAAAACTGGTCAAAGAACGGTTTATCTACTTATTTTTTAAACAAGCTGAGATAATGTAGATTTTTGGCATAAAATGTGCTTTAGATTTACAGATTTTGTAAAAATGTATGTTATAAAGACTTTAGAGCATTTTTCGTGCGTTTTTATGTTATCCCATTACTATGAGAATAAAATATTAAAGTTGTAGCTCAGTCCGCCAATTAGAGTCCTTCTAGGAAAAAAGTGGGGTTTTTTTTCAAATTCTTACTTAATTGATTGCCAATTTTTAATGGATAATTGGAATTCAACATGCTAAGCACTAAAATGTTAAGGAGGATGAGCCGTTACAACAGTTTTTTGTTCGATTTAATTGTCCTTTTCGTTAAGCTTTTAATGGAGAAAATATGAAATAGTGGGTTGTTTTTAAAGCACAGCACTATATTTCTGGGAATTAAACCAGTCTCGATGCTAGCTCTATCACCTGTATGGTTGTTTTACTTTTTCGAACCAGCCTCTCATAGCATCTAGTATATGTCCATCAGGTGCCATGCTTGTGATGAGCTGATCTTCGAAACGAAATTTGCGGAGGTTGGCAACTACTTCTACCACCACGACCATCTGTGCTGCTTCGAGTGCGACGAGAAACTCGAGAGCGATGGTGCCTTCGAAGAGGATGGACAGCTGTACTGCACCGAATGCTACCAGAAGAGGCACAGCTCGGAGTGTGAGCTGTGCGGGAAGATAGTTGGTCTCGATCGTCGTCATATAATTTTCAAGGTGAGGTGAAATTTCTTTTGTAATAACTGGAACGTAATAGCAAACGTGATAACTGGAGTACTAGACGAATAAGGCCAGCTTAAAATTATGACGTATGAATAGACGTCATTATAACTTTTCTCCAACAATTCAACTTCACACCAAAATTTCCGCACATATTTACTTAGACGAACAAGGAAGGAAGCTGGGATCTCGTATCTAAACCCAAATAGCATTTTGGGTACAACTCCAATAGAGTTCCCGCTAAATATCGCCCGGTTCTATAGTAGTATAAAAAGTAGAAATATTCATAAATAATTTCAAATTCCTGAATTAAAATGTTCAATTAGATCAATAACTATTCAGTTTATTAATAAAAGTCAGAAAAATTTGTTGATATTTGGGTATAATGTGTCCAAAAGAACCGGGCGATATTTAGCGGGAACTCTAACGGAATGGAACCGCATTTTGTATTCGAAATCATCTACATTTACTTTTTTAGGTTATAAGGGCAAGACCCTCTGACACTCCATATAAATGGCCTTAAACAACTCAATTTCTTGACGTCACCAGCACTTTCACCTATATCTTTATCGTCCTAAGCATCAACACACACACTATGATTTTCCCTTTCTGAATTATTAACATTAACGTTAAACAAAAGGTTTTGAGTTTTCCAAACAGTACTATCAGCCTTGAATATGTAACGCAAAGAGTTAAAAAAGTAAGTTTTTGGCTTGATAGACTTGACATTACAAATTCACTGATTTCGGGTCGCCCTACGTATGACGTCTCACGTCCGAGTTGTAAGGCCATGCATTAGATACAGAGAAGTGGTTCCCAAATCAGAGAAGTCTGCGGACCACTAAGTTTAAAATTGGAACCTTAACGGACCACCCTGTTCGATAACTTAAAATACTTTACCCTCACAAAATTGAAAGATGAAACTTTATATTCTCTAATTAAGCGTGTAAATTTATATATGACGCTATAAATTATAATTCTATTTTAGGAAAAACAAATTTTGTTCTTTTGCTATATAATAAAATTTTCGGGCTAGGTTTTTTTCAGACCTCTATATTTCACTTTAAATATTTTATACACAAAAGTATTGTTTAATTATTAAATGCTGGTGACTATTATCCTCTCAAATTACTCAGCCGAAAGTCATCGTCACGGATATAATTCCATCTTTTCTTGTTCAATTTCGCTCAAATTTGTAATTATTAGATTTTTTTTTTGTGCTTTGCCGGGTCCCTTCACAGACCCATTCCGAGACTCTCACGGACCACCGGTTGGGTACCACTGATATAGAGGCATAGAGGGTCTTGTAATGAGCCACTCACCAATTACAAAATTTAATACAGTTCGAACGTTAATTTAAAATTTTGTTATTTGAGAAGTGGTAACTTTTTTTATTAAGTTTAAAGTCTACTTTAAAAATTCTTTTGGACTCCTGTGATTATCTTTTAAGTTGGAAGTAATGTTTTTATAATATTTAACAGTCATATTTCAGGGGAAATTTTGGCATTCTGACTGCTTCAAGTGCAGCCTGTGTGGGGATGTTTTAAAAAGCTTCGAAAAACTTGATGACAAGTTCTACTGCGAAAAATGCTACAAAGCGAATTATTTCCCAAAATGCGTCAAATGCGAGAAACCCATCGAAGAACAAGCACCATTTATCAAGTATGAAGTAAGTTATCTTCTGTTTTATCCTTTTAGTGGAACACAAACCAAAACGCCAGTTTTAATGACCCAGGTCTTCCGATTTTGAAAAGATAACTGCTTATCTTGAATAGCTTAAAATAAATAAAAAATTCTTTAATCTATGCAATTCTGGCCATGGATTTAACTTCCAAGCAAAAACGTAAAGGGATATCAAGACGAACAAAAATTGTGATGTGAAGGATGGAAGATGGCGTCGCATGGGGTGTTTATGGGGTGAAAATCACGAAAATGCGTCTGCAAATGTTCAAAATAAGGCGAA
This sequence comes from Tetragnatha montana, assembly GCA_963680715.1. Lineage (NCBI taxonomy): Eukaryota > Metazoa > Arthropoda > Arachnida > Araneae > Tetragnathidae > Tetragnatha > Tetragnatha montana. The sequence goes on from OY796681.1 coordinate 19,058,256, forward strand.
AGAGCAGGAAATCCGAGAGCAGAAAAAATCTCATATTTATGAGACGCTAGTAGAGACACCAGGAGAAATAATACCAAGTTCAAGGGTTGTTGTGACCGCAGCAGCAGAAATCGCTATTCCATCCCTCTACCCTATGCAAAATTGCATTACTCTGGTCATCATGAGTTGTTTTGCTCCTATTCTGTGTGATAAATGTTTTCTGGATGGTTCTTTCTCGTCTCCCTTCGTACATTTGGAGAAACATTTTTGTGATTTTAGATTACAATTTTTGTCTTGATGAGTCCTGTTATCTTTTAGCTTTTGCAAGTAAGTTTACCTGTAAGTAAGTTTTTGCATGATTTCAGACACACTCAGTAATTAATGTTTGTAAATGTCGAAACAAAAACCCCGTAAGTGTTGATTCCAATCTACCTTTCTATGTCAATGATTCAGGGCAAGACGTACCACACTCAGTGCTTCTGCTGCGCGGACTGCAAGGAGAGCTTCGACTCGGGTACCTTCGTGCCACACGAGGATCGGGTGTACTGCAAGGGGTGCTACTTGCGCAATTTCGGGACCCGCTGTAGCAAGTGTCAGTACGCCATCACCGACGAGCAAGGGGTCATGTATAAGGAGAAACCCTACCACTCGGCCTGCTTCACCTGCAGCATGTGGGTATCTCTCTCTTTAAAGATAAAAATATGATATTCTTTCATTAAAAATTGAAATAGATGTAGCAGTTTCAAAAGGCGACAAGGGCGGATGTACAGTTGGGGAAATAAAAAACGACTCAGTTGAGATTTCTGACGAACCACATGGGTTAGGAAGACAAACAAGGTGTCATTTTTCATGTCATGAAGTATTCTTTAAATTATAAAAATTTAGAGTCCTTAGGGGGTCGTCTTCATATTAAACGAAACACCAACTTTAGTTTTTCCTATGGGGACCCCCAATTATTATGCGATTTTCTGAAAGAACATCCTCATAAATTCCCAAATACCAAGTTTCATTCAAATCGTGCGGTAAATAAAGCTTTTACGTTTTGGGGGTCGTCTCCAGAGTGAGAAGGGTATTAATTTTCTGTAAACACTATTTCTTAAAAACGGTGGCATGGTAAGACTTTTACTCACCACTTTAATGTTTACTGAAAAGTTTATAAGTAATTTATTGAAATTTTATATCAAATATAAGTTTTAATTTAAGTTATGGTGATTAAAATAAGGCGACTGTTTAAAAAAAAACCATTCGCCGGTATACATTTGGCAGCGGTATACGGTCCCTTAAAGAGTGGGAATTTAGTTTAATTCGGTTTTTTCCAAAACTATTAAATGAAATCGACTGAAATTTTGGTTTTCCACATAAAATTACTACCAGAATCGATTACCATAAAAATATTAAAAGATTTTAAAATTTAATTTTTGGGTCAAAATTAGATGTTAATTATCTATCTATTAACCATTAAATATCGCTATAAAAGCATAATTATTTTGTTTGGGGACACAAATTTGATCTAAATTCAAAGTTTCATATTTTTACGCCGAAAACATTTTGACAAATTTCACATTGAATGGTTGACATTTTAAAAATATATTATGCTTTTATTTGGATACTTTCATGGATGAAACTTGGTATTTGGGGGTTTATGGGGATGCTCTTTCAGAAAAACGCATAATAATTGGGGGTCCCCATAGGAAAAAATAAAGTTAGTGTACCGTTTAATATGAAGACGACCCCCTAAGGACTCGAATTTTTTTTCATTTAAAGAATACTTCATGACATGAAAAATGACACCTTATTTGTCTTCCTAACCCAAGTGGTTCGTCAGAAATCTCAACTGAGTCGTTTTTTATTTCCCCAACTGTACATAACGCAGTAAAGGAGACGTGATCGTATTAGCACGGAGATAGTTTTCCTCAACGATGGGAATGAATGATGAATCCGGCCCTGGAATTGCTTCTTTGAGCTATACTAAGTACTATCTAGTTATCATGTGGGAAATTTGCTACCCTCTACTTCGATCGCGTCGCGTTCACCAAGCAACGTCCATCGTCCACTTGCCCCAAGTTCTATAGACTTTCATTATACCTTCCTACTAAAAAGTTAAACTAATTTTCGATTTGATTTAATTTCAAATAATGTATGCTTGTAGTGAAATTTTAAAACACCAATTTTAAACAAACATATAAACAGAAGGGGCAAAGTTTATAAGCGTGGATTACGGTGGTAGTAGGTAGTATTTTGCCATGCTAATGATTTATGGTTTAATACTAGCTTTCGAAATTTAATTTTCTTGAAAATATTACAAGTTATAAACATAAACTAATTCCTGATAGCTATGTTGGTATAGTCTCTGGTTTTCTGTAACATGGTATTTTTTGTTAGTGGATCTAGGCTCAGTTCTAGCGTTGGAATTTTAATTTTTCTTGAAGCTACAATTAATTTTTAATTTTAATAGTGTACTCAGTATAGCCACCATAATTTGTGTCTTTGTATGTCTCAGTTGATCAGTACTCAGTGACTGCGTATCCAGAGCGCAGAGAATAGAACTAAACACAGGTCTCATCGCCATAGACGCTAATGGTAACTAATTTAATATTCTAGATGTTCGACGCAGCTGGGCAAGAATCCCTTCAAAGTGATAGGTGAGAAGACGTATTGCTTGAACTGCTTTGGAGAAACGTTCTGCAAGAGTTGTCATTCCTGTGAAAAGCCAATTGTGTTGAGTAAGGAAAAACCTTTTTGATTTGAAACCAATGTCCTTTTTTGAAAAAGTGTCGTTAAATTTGATAAGCAAGATAATTTAAAATAATTTAATAATATGTGAATTCTAATAAAACAAATTTAACGTGATGAACTTTGGCCATTTATAATAGAGGTTGTTGCTGGAAGGGGGAGGGTTACGTCAAAGGTTCGCCCTCTGAATTTTTCGACTGTGTATTAGGGTGTACCGAAAAAAACTTTTCTTCGATTTTCATCAGGCCTTAGCAAAAAAAGTTGTCTAAGGTAACACATAATACCTGCGAGTTTTTTCAGAATTTTTGGGGGGTGTCTTTAGGCGGCACCAAGCCCCCGAAGGTTCCCATGTTAATCCTATGGAGCGCGCAAGCCAAAAAGGCCGAAAATTGGCTTTTCGCCCCTCATTTTTACCCTAATCACACGACGTATGTCTTCACTCGAGTTATCAACCTTTTTAATTCATAAGAAAGGAAAGGAGAAAATGAGGGGGTATAACAATATTTTCCAAACGCCGATTTGGTGCATGCGGCTCACAAAAAAATTTTTCAGGTGGAAAAGATGTGCTGTACTCTTACGAGAACTTCAACTGGCACTCTTCATGCTTCATCTGTCATGGCTGCGGAGAATCTTTGGAGAACCGTACATTCATCCTACGGGGCACCACACTTGTCTGCAAGGACTGCACAGCGAAGGCGGTCGCGGAGAACAAGTAAGGGGGGGAGTAAACAGTGAACCCCGAGGGCCAGGAGAAGACAGTGGATCATGAGAAAGAGAAGTCTGCTAAAGAAGAGCTCAAGCAAGATGTAGAAGAAATGAGCAAATAAACCTATTTCTCCTGTGTGTCTTTCATTAATTTGAGTCAATGGTTGGTTCAGTGGCGGATTCAGGGGGGTGGCACTCTGGAAAGTGCCCCCCTTGGACCCAAGAAATCACTCATAAGTACCAAAAAGTACTCAAAATGAGTTAAAACCCTACTTTTACACGTCAAATTTCAAAGTTTTTTCGGGGGGGGGGACCCTCATAACCCCCCCAGCGGTACCAAAAGGGGGATCTTGATACTTTTTAGAAAATCCCCAAAATTTTGACATTTTCTCAAAAGGTAAAGGTGATAGTCTGAAAAAGTGCCCCCCCCCTGATGGAGCCGTGCCCTGGTGGCGCCTGTTCCCTTCCATAACCTGTGAAATATAAGTTTAGAGCTCTGTTCTTAGTCGGTTTGGATTATTTCATTTAAGTGGTAGTGGTTTTTAGTCACCGCTTTTTAAATTAAGTGAAAAGTATTAAGTTGAGCATAAATAATTGCTCTGTAACGGGATCTATGTCCTGCGTGCGAAGTGTTTCTCTTCCATAACCTGTGAAATATAAGTTTAGAGCTCTGTTCTTAGTCGGTTTGGATTATTTCATTTAAGTGGAAGTGGTTTTTAGTCACCGCTTTTTAAATTAAGTGAAAAGTATTAAGTTGAGCATAAATATTTCATCTGTAACGGGATCTATGTTCTGCGTGAGAAGTGTTTCTCTTCACATGAGAAAACCGTGAAGCCTCCCTTCCATAACCTGTGAAATATAAGTTTAGAGGTCTGTTCTTAGTCGGTTTGGATTATTGCATTTAAGTGGTAGTGGTTTTTAGTCACCGCTTTTTAAATTAAGTGAAAATTATTAAGTAGAGCAAAAGTAATATCTCTGTAACGGGATCTATCTATGTCCTGCGTTTGGAATGGCTCTGTTAATATAAGGTAACAGTCCAGGCCTTCCAGAGTTTACTCCAAGTTAGTTACTCTAGGCTGTGAAGTATTAGTTTAGAAGTATATCCGTTCATTAACAGTTTCTATTATTTCACATTAGTGGATGTGGTTTTTAGTCACCGCTTTTTAAATTAAGAAAAAAAATATAAAGTAGAGCATCTTCATTAATTCTGACTGAAATTTTGTTACCACTTAATAAATTAGGATAAAAATCCTAAGTTAAATGAAACGCCTGGGTAGGTGGTAGGGGATTGTGGATGGAAAGATCGAGCACTGTCCCTCTCATTCCTAAGACTCTTACATTCTTTCAGTTTCCGTCGTAGGCACAAAAGTTAGTCTTGAAATGTTACAAAAAAAGAGTGTAAAAGTCATCAAAAATAGTAATATTTTCAATTAATTTTACTGTTACGGTTACAGTTAACGTTGAAAATTAGAAATGTTAAGACCCCCCGTGAATTAAGCAGGAAAATTTATAAATACCTATCAGTATTTATTTCCGAGTGCTATACCCGCTGAGAAGGCTCAGATTCGATCTGAGGGCCTTTCGGATGGCAGTCTGGTGTGCTAACCACCAAGCCACCCGTTCCTGCCGCTGTGACAGTCTTGTAATTAATTTGAAGTTAATACTTCCTTCACCATTTAAAAAAAAAAAAACAGAAAATATTGCCGAGGGTCGAACCCGAAACCTTCTGTGAACAACTGTCACCTACCTCAGACGGCAGTGCGTTAATCAACCGTACCATCCGTTCCTGATGCCTCTGTTTTATTTTAATAACTTAAAGTTAATACATAAATTCAAAATTTGAAAAGTGGTAGGCAGGCTTTGAACCCGGGTCCTTTCGATTTGTAACATCACGATTTTGACGTCCAGGCCATTCGCTCGCATCTCTTCAAGAATTTTAAAGCTACTAGAGATTATTAATTTCGATATTGTAAACAATAAGAAACATGCAGTGTGTGTTATCCAAGTCTTATTTTTCTCAATTATGTTTATAATTTATTTTTGTATGAATTTTGTATATTATCCTGTGTCAACCTGCAACCTGACCCTCATGTGTGAATTTCACTAACACTTTTAGGAGTTATTCTTTACTGTGAAAGAAACATAAAAATATATTTATTTGAATTTTTTGGTGATTTTTTTAAAAATTTGAAAAAAAAAAAAACAGTTTTATAGCTCTTTTATCTTGAACTAGCTGATATGCCCGCCGTTGCTCGGGGGACAAAAGGCTTATCAAACTGTGTGTTAAAATAAATAAGAATTATCGTTTAGATGCAATAGAGTCAGCAGTCTTCCCGCTAGGATTCTTTTTTGATGCCATACCACTTCGTTAAGATGTAAAAAAAACCTTTAAAAATACCACCTGTTTAGATTTAATGTGTGAAATCCCCATCCCCGTTTTTAAAGAGTAATTTTTCAAAATATAAAAAAAAGTCAGGGGACCTTCTGAACCCCATTATTTTTTTCTCTTTTGTCCTTTTCTCCCTCCATCCATTTCTGCAATTGGTATAAATGTATATTTGAGGCAAATTTCTCCGCCTTCGCTTCACAATAAAGATATATTATTGAACAGCAATGTCTATAGATAAAACTTATTTCCCCCTCATCCCGCTAAATTTTTATAAAATACAAAACAATTAAATATACTACATACTTTTATAAGATGTTAAACAAAATCTTAAAAAACCGGTTTAGAATTAGTGTTTATAACTACTTTTTTAATAATGATAATTTTTTTAAAATCAGGGGGAGACCCCCTGAACCCCCCTTTGCTGATTTATTACCAACTCATTCATTGAAAGAAATTTCAAACATGAACCCAGGCAGCACAGCTATATCATTTTACATAAATTTATATCAACTTATGACTTAAGTCATCGTTTGATATCGTAGGGATATATATTGATATAGTGTGCTACCTGGGAAATAAAAGTAAACATCATTTGAATCGACACTGAAAATGCCTGTGATAAAATATTGTTTAATTTGAACTTTGCTGGAAATACTTAAATTTGATTAAATAGAAAAAAGAATAAAATTTTTCAGTGGGACGGTTTTTGGTTATCATAAAAAAAGTATTTAATCATTAAAAATTATTTCCTTATCATATTTTTTAAAAATTCACCTGTTATAAAACATTTCAAAATAAATATTTCCAACAATAGAGGTTTTGCGTGTCATGGAAAGAGCAATAACCGCAATAAATTTAATATTGAAGGCTAAGCTTAAGAATTTAGAAAAGGGACAAAAAAGGCTCCTTAGAATGCTTTGATTCAGAAAATTCTTTTTCGCAAACCTTCCTGGTTGTGTGAGGAACAACATGCTAAAATTTCATAACAATCACATTAATAATGTGGGTGCTAGGATCCAAAAACTAAAAACGGGAGTGAATATTCAAACCCCCGTGCACCCCCTCCAGAATGGAATATCAAAAAATCCAGAAATTACTTTCTTTGAAATTCTCTCAAGAAGGTATTACCAACAGTTCAATTCGTAATATCGATTTCTCGGTATTTTTTTCTTCGAAAATATAAAACTTGGTTTATGCTCAGCAAAAACAGGTTTTTGGAATATTCAGACCTCTTAAAATTCGAATATCCAAAATCTGAAAAATTCCTTTCTAGATATTGTTGCTAGGTACCTTCCTGCGAAACAACGAAGATCTGGGGTCATTTGGGACGCTGCTGGGCTCAACAACGTCGAAAACGCTCCGAACCCCCCTGTGGGTCAGAAAAAAGATATATCGAAAAATCCCTTCTTAGTGCGCGTATACGCCGTAAGGTCTTCGACCCTACCAAGTTTCGAGTCTTTAGCCCCGGTAGATTTTGCTGTGCGTTGGTAAGTGAGTGAGTGAGTGAGTGAGTGGTAAAGCTCTTTTATTATTATAGATAAATCCAATTCTCTTTTTAAAAAATGCATCGATCTTTACAGATTATTTTTTAAGTTTGAATTTCATATACAACCTATGTACAGCTTAAAAATAAAACTTTTATCTAATAAAAAAGAACATTTTTTTTTTTTTTAATTTTAAAAATATATGTTTGTTGAATTGATTTTCAGTGCTATAGAGTGTTTTCAGGTGACGTCACAACCGGTTATTTTCTTTTAACTGTGTACCTTCTGTAGGGCTTTTAACTGTTTCTAAGGCCGTTGTTTATCTGTTGCTAAGGTGGTTTTAAGTATGGGGTCACGTGATTGCAAATGCTCCAATAGAAGAATTCCCCGGCCAGTCGTTTTCTGTAACTGTTAACCTCTGTAGGGCAAAAAACTGTAACATTTCTGTTGCTAAGGCCGTTGTTAGGTCCGAGTCATGTGATTGAAAATGCTCTATTTCTTATTTGTTTGTAAAATTTTTGGTTCGAGGCTTTCTTTTCCTATTTTATGAATTTGAGTGTGTATGAAGGACAACCAACCACTCCATAACTTTATTCATGGGTGGGCAAAAAGTCTATACACTTTTGAAAGTTCCATAGAAACTATCTATTATCATAATTTTGAACTAAATTTTTTATTGCCTTAAAAAATCCCTAAGACTGAAGGATACTAAGACTGAAAAACATTTTTTCCCCGATTTTTTTATTTTTAATTTTCAAAAGTGTACTGAATTTTGCCCTCCCTGTATTCATTAAAGTATAAAAAAAAATTTATTGACATGAAACAAATTATTGACAACGAATTGAGTTCATATAGCTCATTATAGAGATAGGAGTATTGTGTCATTATCCCTGCAGGAAAAATAATTGATTAGGAGGTAACAAAATGGTATAAGACGGCTTTTTAATATATTTCAAAATACATTTCAACCAGGCGCGGATTCAATGGGGGGCACTTCGGAAAATGCCCCCTCCTTGGGCTGAAAAAGAAAGGGAAAGATGGGAAAAAGAAAGAAAAGGCGTTAAAAAGAAAGTAGATTTTTAAAGACCAAAAAAAAATTTTTTTGTCATTTAAAAAAAGATAATTATTTTTTTTCTTCTTTTTAACTTTTCCTTCTTGGCCCCTTTTTTTAGCCCAAGCGTGTCACTTTCCCCAGATTCTCCAAACTTTTTTCGTTCATCAAGCGCCTGTGCGGATCAAAAAAGAATTATTCAGGGTCAAAATCCCTACAATTTTCTAGGGGAGGATCCCCAGACCCCCTAAAAAATTTGCCTTCTTAAAAGACAGTTACAAGGTTCAGATCCCGATCATATGTTCAAAAATAGTTTCGCTTATACCATTTATCAAACATGTTGGGGTTCAAAAATAAAATCATTAGGGGGATCTTTATAGAAAAAAGTAAAATATAGTCTATTTTGCGTGCAAAGGTAGAGGGTGATCCTCAAAAAGTGTCCTCCCCTTGGAGACTTGCTGGATCCGCGCCTGGGTTGGTTGCCAGTCACATCAGGGCCGTATCTAAGGGGGGGGGGGTTTAGGGGTTGAAACCCCCCCGAAATTTTGACATCAATTTTTATGCTGCTATTTTTCTTGAAAATTATGTCTCACAAGGAGCAATCCTCTTCGGGTATAACCCAAAGGGTCTCAAAATGAGTCAAAACCCTACTTTTAAGGGTAAAATTTCCAAAAATTTTCTGGGGGAGGACCCCCAAACCCCCTCAAATTTTGAAATCTATTAAGTACGGTTTTTCCTTCAAACTTGTGTGATTTACAAGGAGTAAATTCTCTTTGATGTAACCTAAAGTGTCTCAAAATGAGTTAAAATGCCACTTTTAGGGGAAAAATTCAAAAATTTTTCTGGAGTAGAAACCCAAAAACCCCCTCAACATTTTGCCATTTATTACAATATACCTTCTTTTTACCTTGAAAATTCGGCCGCTTACAATGAGTGTTGCTCTTTGGGTGTAATCTAAAGGGTCTCAAAATGAGCTAAAACATCTTTTGAGGGGCAAATTTCCCAAAATTTTTCTGGGGGAGGACCCCCAGACCCTCCTTTTACTAGGAATTCGTATTGTTTATACAATTTTAAAATTTAGTGCATCAAAATTTCAATCCATTGTTGCCATCTAAAACTTAACGTATAAATAAGTACCCGTAAGGAGATACCTCAGAAAATATTGGAGTCAAAATCCCCCCCGAAACAAAAGTCTGGTTACGGCCCTGAGTCACATTATACAAGGTGATTCAGAATTCATCATCAATATTTGGTGGGGAGGTAGAGGGGACCTTAGACAAGCATATTTCGAATAGGAATGGGGGGGGGGGCGCAGATACACCGTTAAAGAGCTAGGACCTAATGTAGTGCGAGAGCGTTACATAAGGACGTTTTGCCAAGGCCCGTTTAACGAAACAAAACCTAACAAAATGAAAAAATTTATTGCCCCGATCATCATTTTTCTAAATACCATTACACCATACCATTTTTTGTAAAGGCCTCTTCAAACTTCAACTCTTTCAAATTTGATGGCAAAAATATAATTTTTTTCAGCATGCTTTTACGTTAATTTTCAATCACGATGCTTAAAAATTTAAGATTTTTGACATCATATTAGTTGAAATTTTTTTAATTTTTAAAACATTATTAATCATGTAAAACCTAGTCCCTATCCCTACACCTGAAAAAAATAACACTTAAATTTTTTTCAAAGGTTTTCACTTAGAAATGGTCTAACTAACCACATACTAAAAATCAGAAGATAAATAAATTTAATTTATTAAATTAAAATTTTAAAATCTTTGATAAAAATTTAAAATTTTCAACTCTTTCAAATTTGATGGCAAAAATATAAATTTTTTCAGCATCACGATTGAAAATTAACCTAAAAACATGTATTATATGCCTTTACGGGAAAAAAAATTAAAGTTTTTACTTCATATTGCTTGTTTTTATTAAAAAAAAATGAAATATTAAATTTCCCATAACACGATTTTGTCCAATTTTTACAATGTATAGTTTAGTTAGGCTACTTCCAAGTGAAAACCGTTGAAAAATTTTTTTATTGCAATTTGTTCCGTAGGGACTAGTTTCACGTAATTAATGGTATATATATTTTTTTATTTTAAACTCTATTTCAACTTTATTGGATAAATGACATTTTTCGGCATCACATCTAAAAATTGACCTATTAACATGTGTATTACAAGTTTATATAGTAGGTATATTAAAATTTAATTTAATATTATAGTAGGTAATATTAAAATTTAATTTATTTTTAATTTTTTAAAAATTGAATTTTTTAAAATTTCTTTTGTTATTATTAGTATTTACTTGTTATTTCCAAAATTTCGGATAGAAGGATGCTAAAGTATTATACCTGTTTTTACTTGTTTGGAAGTTAGCCCTACATTTCACCAATTTCAATTTATTATTAAATTAATTAATTAACTAACTAGCTAAGAGTAAATTACACCGGTTTTCCATTATATAACTATCTGTGGACAATATCCACCGAAAAATGACCTTTTTAAAAGCCTCAAAAGTTTAGGGCACCAATTTGAAAAAAAAAATGGAAATTTAAAAAAAAAAAATGAACTTCTTTAACTTCAAAAATTTCTTCTTAAATTTCAAATTTTAGTATGTTAATATTTAGTCATTTCTAAATGAAAACTGCTGGATTAATCTCTTTTGACCTTTTCGTTAGGTTTTTAGGGGGGGGTTATAATTTTTTCATATAGCTTTCATAACATCATATAATTTTTTCATATAGAATATTTCATAATTTAATTAATTTTAAAAATTGAAATTTAAATTTTTTTCTAAAGCTAAAGTAAAGGCAATATTCGGTTTCAGCACTTAAAAATAACCTATAAACATGTATCACATTATTTCGATTTTTTTCGAAATTTTTTCCCCCCATTTTTAAAAATTAAAAAAAAATTAAACTTCCCATGGTATGATTTAGTACGATTTTTAGTATGTCATTATTGGGGTCATTCCTAAGTGAAAACCGTTGAGAAACCTTTTATTGCAATTTGTCCAAGAAAGAAAATTTTTATGCTTCATAGACTTAACATTGCGAATTTACCAATTTTGCTCTACCTTTGACGTCACACGTCCGAGTTGTTGTGAGGCCATCTATAAAGTTTTAGCTACTTGGCTTTACTAAAGCCTCTAATAAAACTAAGTATGAGGAGTAGAATTTAATTAAACTTGCATTACAAGGTTTTGAATTTAATTTAATTTTATTCTGTTATGATTTGTTAGGAACAGTTTTTATAAATCTCCTACTGGAAATTCCAGAAAAATACAAATTGACAAAATTACATGCATTTTTGCACTTTTCATTCAAATTTTTAAATAACATCATTTGTACTTGCTTATTAAGCCATCAACCATTTGATGACTTTTAGATGTTTAAAAAAAACGACTTAAATCACTCAATAGAACTTGTCATTTTTGTTTCCCCTTTCAAGAAGAAAAAGATTTTTCTGCTGTGGATTTTTCAAGACCCTACACGCAGTGGGTCCTCTGCACCTTGGGGGAGGAAAAATACCCGTGTCAATCTTAAACCCTGGATTACCCCAGGAACACTATCACCCATGCTATTAGTTTTACAGTGCTGTAAAAACACTTTTTTCTGCGGAAAATTTATCAAATTTGAGATTTTGGGTACATTTTTAAGAATAGAGTGGCTTAATATGCAAGTACACCACAATGTAAAATAAAAAATAAACCTGAAAATACACTCATAAAATATCTACACTTAATTCAAACAAGTGTGAAAATTTCTATACAAAAAATGGAATATGACTAAAAATAATCCATCCAATAAACTAATTACAAAATAACCATTCATTAGTAAAATCTGATTCAAACAACTTAAAAAAATTAATGTCTACAAAATTTAATTACATAATTGTTACCAATCACACTTGTCATTAAACTTTAAAGAGATTGATAATTTTGAAATAGAAGATCTTTAATTAATTTTGTAAAGAAGACACAATCTAAGATAACATATTGCTACAAAGAACATTTTGGATCAAAAACAAAAAATTAATGCAAAGAGTTTTTTTATACATTATTATCCTTCTTATTTTCAAGTAATTAGTAGAAGATTTCAGATTGAAAGAAAAATATTTGGGTTCTTACGTATTAGGTATTTGCCTGTCAACCATCCAACTGAATCCAAAATCCTGAAAAGGCCAGTTCACTGTTGGGCTGCTGCTGAATTTGATTTTTGCTGAACAGTTGATGACCTAATACACAAGTACCAACATTTGTTTATCCAGGGGTTCTTTTCGAGTGGATCGCAGGACATGTCCAGGAGGCATATTTCAATTACCCACATGGAATTGGAGCTTTGATCATTGAAAGACTTCATTTTTGCCGTTTTTTATTTGGAAATCTTAATAAAATAACTTCTTGGGATAGAACCCGCGAACTGCCACATGCTACGCAAGCACGCTACCACTACTCCAGGTAACTTACAGTAACTTTAAAAGTTTTTTGACCTTGTTCCTTCTTTTTGTCCACACACATGCACATAAGCACTCGCTCCAATTCTATGTGGGGATTGGGAATAAACGTCCAGGGGACATGTCACAAGTTAAACATTGTAGATTTTTAAAAAGTAACAATTCAGAGGGGGTCGGCAAAATTTTCGACCTAAAAAGGGGATTGTTGTATCTAACAATTGAGAACCCCTGTCCTACGCTATTTTTTCTTGAAAATAAAAGCAGTCCAATAAAATTCTACTTCACTGTTCAAAAAGTTTTAATTTTTTAACACCAGATATTATTTATAGGTTTCCCAATTTATTCTCAATCATGTTGAGATACTATATCAATAATAAACCAAAAATACTTTTCATAATTGCCATAAGTAATAAATATTCATTAAGGAATGTATTTTTTTTCATGCGACTTTTGATGAAACACAAAAGTCACACCAGTGCTCCAACATGACTTAATAACATGGTCAGGAACGTTCTTCTTGTCCCTGCAATGCTGCCACTGGGTCAGATCATTGTTACAAGTAGCCCCTTCTGGAGGAGGAGTCACCTGGATTCCATTCACACACCTGTTGCACCTGATTTTATCGTGCACATCACTGGGGGTGTCAGATTCCAGACGAAACAGAGCTTTGAGCTCTGACAAACTGAAATGCCTCTGCACTTCTTCCTCGTCCACAACACAGCTGCTCAAACCTTTCTTGTGAGTTTGTCGTAGAAGAATTTTCTCATCTATAGTCCCCGTGGAAAGAAGGCGATACACAAAGCATTCCTTTTTCTGCCCGTCACGCCACACTCTAGCCATGGCTTGAGCATCATTGGCTGGGTTCCAATCAGGATCAAACATGATCAATCTATTGGCTCCTATCAGGTTCAAGCCACACCCACCAGCTTTACTGCTGAGCATAAAAATAAATAAATTATTGGAAGGGTCATTAAAGTTTTCTACTATCTTTCCTCGTTTCTTGACTGTCATGGTTCCATCGAGACGCACAAAGGTATAACTCCTCAACTGACACAGTTTTTCAAACAAATCTAATGTCTGAGTGTAGTTTGATACTAGGACTACTTTGTCGTTACTTGTTGCCTTTACAACTGCCAGAATTCCATCCAGAACTTTCATTTTTCCTGACAACTCTGGAACAACATTCTTTGTATTGTGTTTGGGAGGGAACAGTTTTAGACAACATCCCAAACCATCCTGGTTCTTTTGAGCAAGCTCTAGAATCAAGTCAGGGTGATTGCATATCTTTTTCAGACTAGTTACAGCAGAAAGGGCACTTATTTTGTTGTTTGAGTCCAAGGCTTTAGAAATGGCTTGAGAATTCACATAATGAGTATAAAGACTCTTCTGCAGGTCTGTCATTTCACAACACACCACAAGTTCAATTTTAACAGGAAGATAGTTAGAAAGTAACTGAGATGTTCTTCTTATCATACATCTATTAACAATTGCAATCAACTCATCTAACATTTCTTTACCTTTTACTTGCTCTGCAGCTGTAGCGTCAATATCTCGGCAGCGTAAGATAGGCCTCTCAAACTTCCTTTTGAACTCTTGTGCGGTCCCCAATATGTCTTTGTTGACAAACTGTATAAGACTGAAGTACTCAAGCAGGTCATTTTGGATGGGAGTTCCAGATAACAACACTCTTCTCTTAGCATTCAATTTATCTAAAGCTTGGTACGTTTGGTTTTCAGAGTTTTTCAGGCGATGCCCTTCATCACATATCACCAAACCGATTTCAGTCTTGTACAAGACTTCTGCATGAAGTCGAAAGGTTTCATACGATATGATAAGAATAGGAATACGATTCCGCCCAAATGCCATGACGAAACCTTCCAACTTCTGGTCAATTTCACTCTTACTTCCACCATCCATTGCCAAGACACCACACCGACCACCAAGCCATTTTCCTACTTCCCTCTCCCAATTCTTTACCAGACTGCTTGGGGCCACAATAATGGCCTTGTCAATGATGCCTTTCCCATAATTTCCTTGCCTCAAGGCAGTCCACAACAAAGTAATACACTGCAGGGTCTTTCCCAAACCCATTTCGTCGGCCATAATGCACCCATTGCTATTCTCGATTTGCTTGCCAGTGATACAGTCCCACATGAATTTAACGCCTTCTCTCTGATGAGGGCGCAGGATCTTGGAAAGGATAGGGTCAACGACAACATGAACGTCTTTTTTGGTCGTAGACGTCTGCAGAAGTTGGTCAGTTGCTGACGTCGGTGGAGGCTCGTACAGCACCAGCGCTCCTTCTTCGTCTGGATCATGCAAGGCTATAGTAACGGCAGAACGGCGAAGTCCCAAAGACCGGTGCTTTAAAGGGCCGTTGTAATTAGGGATGGGTACGACGAAGGGTTTGGAGAGAATTTGTCGGATGAGCTCTTCATGGCTGAAATTCTCTTTACCACTACTAACCGTCTCACTGGAGTCCACTTTAGATGTTTTGTTATCATCGTTGACTTTCTTTAAGTTTTGACAGACACTGTTACGATTTTTCTTGGTTGGAAGAAGTGGAGGAGATGTTTTCCTCTTCGCCAGTTGACTCGGAGCAAAACTTCTCCGCATATTTTTAGTTATAAACCATCAATCCCGTAATCGAAAGATTAAGAACATTTATTTTGCGCGGGACGAAAATACAAAATATTTTTGTTTACTTTATTCCGTTGCCAAAAAAAGATTTTAGTTAAGACCGACTCAAAATTAATCACGGAGGGTTAAGTCCCCAGTTCCAGACTCCAGACGAAAGTTTGTCCTCTAGTGATAGTTTTTAGTACTGACGCATGCGGGAATATATCCCGTTTGTTTTAGGTTTGGTTTGTTTCAGAAATGATTTTGAATATTGTATATCATCACAGAGGCTCTAAATAGCCAGTTTTTAATTTTTTCAGATTTATTAAAACACTAATTAATTTGCAATCCTCATTTAAAAGTTCCAATCGAGAAAAACTGGGCGTGACTAGGATTGACGTCCACTGTTGACGTCACAGTAGTGAAGTACTAAGGAGTAGGAGGGTGAACGAACTTCCCCAACCAGTCGGCTGCTCAAATTTCTCCCTCTGCTGATAGGGTAAAGCAAATAGACGACATTAGTCATTACGTCACTTGCTTGTTTGGAAACGTTGATTCCATCCGTGATTGGTTCCGTACGGATTTACTTCCAATCCCGGAACCAATCACGGATAGAATCAACGTTTCCAAACAAGCAAGTGACGTCACACTAATGTCGTCTATTTTAATACAATCAGGGACAGCATGATGCCCCAGTAGTCCTAAATAAAATTCTTTAAAAAATACCAGTTTTCTTCTAAATTAAATTTAAATCTGCCAATTAAATTCCACATTCTTGGTTTTTCAAAATTTCCTCTCTCTCACAATTATTATGTCAGCCTGAGGTATAAAATATAAATCAAAGACAATCTTAAAAACCAGAAAGCCTGATTTAATATTCAACCTTACCTTTAGTTGGTTGGATGGATTTTTATCGCACAAAGACCAGATTAGGTTATTCTATGTCGGACATTAAAGTATACGCAAAATAACAAAATATAGAATAAGGTAATAGTAAAAAAAAATCACTTTTATTACAGCGACTACCGAAGCAGATGGTACACAAAACACAAAGGTTATAAGGGTCTTTCATTTTTTTAAATAGAAAAATATTCAATTTCGAGAGGAACTTGCATATGTCCCTTGGCAACCCCCTGGCTGAATCACTGGTTTCAACCAATTTATTTGGAACTTTAGTTTTTCAGAAATTTAAAATACAAAAACCTGTCTAGGACAAGGCAACCCATTTGCACCAATTAATTTATACATACAAGAATACCACAGATAACATTATGTTGTAGTCAATTAGAAAAAACGTTTTTGGCTCTATTGAGTTATAGTATAGATATTGAAATACTTGGGTTTACAGGTAATAGGAGGAGGGGTTAAATCCTTTTATTTTTAAAGACATTTATTTGTGTGAGTTTTATTCAGTTAATATTTTAACAAAGTTAACCTCACAAAACATACTAAAAGTGTGGGGTTTTAAACAAGGGGGAAAAGGTTTCTAAACTATAGTTAAGGTGAAAGAATAAAAATGTGAAGAACACTCTACTTTATTAACATAAGACTTTTACTTAAATTGCAAATTACTTCTATACTTCACATAATTTACTTTTTCTTCAGACACAAACCACTTAACTCAAACCTATTTTGAACTAAAAACATTTTATAAATTTGAACAATGGCCAAATGCTTTTTAACTAGCCAACCTATTAGTAGGGCAAGTTGGTTAGCATATAACATTGACACAATTCATTGCAAGATGAAACATAAAGAAACAAAACAGGTATTTATTAAAATTTATTGGGAAAAAATTAGTTTATATTTTAATGAATTCAGTCACCAGTCAAAATCTGTCTTCACTCATACTTGCATACATAGGTTTTCAACATAACTATAAACTTATGAATAAACCAGATTATTAAATAAACTCATACTTCAGACTAGAAAAGAATGATTATGACATGATTTTTGATACAAAACAGTCTTCAATCAACAAATGCAGACAGTCCAATGAAGCAATAAAATTATCAAAACAATTTGTCTCAAAGCATTAAAATTCTTGATTAGTGTTCCTTAAACAGTAAAACAAGTAGGTTAATGATAGACTAACTTCAAGAACCGAGATGAAATAGTCAAAAAGCATGAGAGAAAGGTATTATCCCTACACTTCACAAATATGCAAATAAAAAACCTGTTACTGGTGTTGATGTACACATTTGATTAGCAAATTCAATAGGTAGTTGATTGAACTAACAATAATGGCAGTGGCGAATGACATTCAAAGCATCTGTACACTTATGAAAGAAGAGCAATGTTATATCAGTTGAAACATTTTGCACAAAAGGTAGGTTTATAACTTAGAAATAAGGGAAAACATTCTAATGATATAAATACTACACTTTGATCATAGCCGAAAGGCAGAGAAGTTTTATACCTTTATTATGGTTGTGTTCTGGGCTACATGGCCAGCAGTTAATTATTATCAGTCAAAGGATTCCATCAATCAGGGTCGGCAATTCCTTCCTTGACTGCTGGTTAACCACTGGTCAGGTAGCACAGAATAGAGCCATTAATGTGTTTTATATAAGCTATAATGAGTTTCATAATGATCATGAAACAGCAAGTATTTGTGACCCTTAATGATACATTATTCTAAGAATATAATGTAGTTTATAATTACTAGAGTACACTTAATTTGCAATAGTTAGACCATAACTTATATTCCCTACTTATATAAATGTTGTTGTATCATTAGAAAATTAATAATATAAAGTTATAACCTTCAAACATAAACATGAGTATCGGGATTCTTAAAAAAAAAACTATGTTTGAAACAAAGTAAGTAATAAATTGAGCTATTTTTAAATACACTATACAGCTTAAAAAAAATATTTCGAAAAACATTTCTAATCACTCATGCATATTAATAAATAAGTGATTTATTCAGCTCTAAATTTAAAGATTTGATGATAAAGCAAAAAAACTATTTAAAACTATGAGGTTTTTACTAATTTAAAAGATGAAAAACCTATATTTTTGATTTATTTAAAAAGAAAAATTAAAACCAGGAATAAAATAAACACACAAGCATTTTACCTTTGTTGGTTAAAAACAGTTAACTTAAAATGGGATAAGATATAGCACCACTTTACATAACAAGATTTGAGAAGTTTTCAGAAACAAAGTAGGGCTAATTGGCAAAATGTTTCATGAATAGTTTGCTCATCCTCAATGTTAATGTGACTGTTCTATAACAATTAACAATCATAAATGGATCTTTTACAATCCTCATGTCCCACAAAATGTGATAACTGAACAAACCATAATTTTTCTAGAGTAAACTGGAATTTTTTCCAAATATACAATTGGATACACATCAAGCAGAAGCCAAAAATGTGCACATTTTATTTTATAATTATTTGTTCAGTATTTTCATGGATGCATATAAGTTTAGTAAACTACAATAAATAGAATATATCTCTTCATAAATTTCATAACACAAAAAGAAAAACATTTCATATGTAATTTTAACAGTTATGTTTTATATGATGACAGTAGTGTAACAAGAGTTTTCGGCTCATAGCGAATACAGATGCACACTGACTACGTTACACTAATATTTTAGCAATAACCATGTGGCACTGCCATGCATTTGAAGAACATATCTTGCCTATGAGATTCTAGCTGAGCTACTTCAAATACATTTCACAGTATAAGACAAAGACATAACATACATCAGCAACAGATATTATTTACATTTCAAAGTAGTTATGTTGTCAAAAATGTTTCACTTAAGTTTTCCACACTACTAATCACTGGATTTTGTAACATTTAACTCTGATGCAAGGGACAGTAAGACAATTGAAATATCTTGCATATCATTCAAATCACTGATGAAACTAACATGTTTTCTGTACAATGGATCTTGTTTGATACAACAAAAATTTACAAACTAGATATGTTAAGTACAGAATATTTACAACAGAATGCCTTAGAACTGATGGGTGATTGGCTTGAATGAACATATACAAAAGTGTTAATCTTAGAATACCAGAAAGAATCTGATACTATAATTTTACTAACAATTTAACTTTGTAAGACAACAAAATTGCTCAGATAAAGTAAAATTCCATCTTTTTTGCACAGAGCATCTTAAAGAACACTTATATTTCTGAATTTAGATTTAAAGAAGAGTTTTTAAATACAGCCAAAAATCCAAATGCAGAAATTTAAGCATGAGAAAGGCACTATTCATAACAATGCATTAGAAGAAGAAAACTCAAAACCAGAATTTTCTGCAAACTAAATACTATGTTTTGATTTGTTTTATAAAATACACATACTGACCAAATAAACAAATCACTTTGAATAGGGATCTTCAATAAATAAAATACAAATCTTAACACTAACATACATTAAAAATTACATTACCCTCAAATGAAGTATCTGTGAATGCAAACTGCTATTCTTGATATCTATATCAGTATTGAAATGTATATTTTCATACCTCATAATATACCTAAGAATAGACTTTACATTGAAGATGACGAGTTTCCTAAACGAAGGAGAATGAAAACCAAATATACATAAAAGAACTTAAACAAAATCAAGAAACTTTCAGCAAAATAGTATCCTGTAGTGCAATATATTCCTGTTAAACTGCCCTAAAAGATAGCAATGAACATGAAAAAGAACATATAACATACTATATATTAAGAAAGAAGAAAAGCACCAAACACGCAACTTTAAAGCTCTTAGTTGATTGTAAAATTGTTTAAAAATTGGAATACAATAGAAGAAAACTATTCAATCTTGATACATCCAAAAAAAAAAAAAAAAGCTTAAGCTTAGATTCTTCTAATATTATAAGAAACCATTCCACAATTTATGTTTAAAAAATAATTCATTTAAAATCAAAACATATACGCCACAAATAAAAAATATTTCAAGATGGTTTGTTTACTGCCTTTGCATCAATCTCTAACTCCTATCAAGTCAGTTAAACTTGATCCTACTTTACACACATAGTTTTGAGTTGTCAGCAGTGTAGATTCTAAGTTAAAAAATGTACATAATTTGTTTGCATCTACTCTTTTATACTATCTGTATACATCTCTCTTTTCACTTCACATTGTCAAAATCGGCAAAATTGTCAAAATTAGCAAAACTGTCCGTGCTTGCCGACGTTGGGTTCGAGAAGGGGTCGAAAGCATCCTTGGTTGGGTTTGAGAACAGGTCGGGAAAGGCCGCGTTGCTGTTGGGGTTCTCAAAGTCTGCCTTGAAGGGGTCCACAGAGGGAGCAGGCGGCACTGGGGGAGCAGGGGCCGCTCGCGTTGGTCCTGGTTTGGCAGCAGGGGGAATGGAAGGCCCTCCTACTTTGGGAGGAGCTGGTCTGGGAGGAGGGGCTTTGCTCTTCTTTGGGGGCAGGGCTGGGGTGGGGCTTTCAGGCCTTGGAGGTGCTGCTGGGCTCCCACCAAAGGGATCAGCACCAAAAGGGTCTGCATCAAAACTCTAAAATACAAAACAAGGATCTACAGTCAATGCTTGATTTTACAACTATTTCTAGTTTTATGAACTGAATGCTGGTCCCGACCGAATATAGTTCTTTACTTAGACAGAGAAGAAAAATCCAGCTGGTGATTTTAAAATACACACAGGTTATTTAGATAGCAAAAAAGGAAGCTGCGGCCACGGATGAATTTACATACTTATAACTCTGGGTACCAGTTATACCCTTTGGAACTATTTAATTTTCTTACCAGCAAACCAAACCCTGCTTTTCTTCTGTTTCTGGCTGTGTAGTAGTAGTAATAATTTTTACTCCCATTTACAAATTAAAACTTTACAATTGGAATGAAACTAGAAATGCAAATGATGATTTTGAATTAGTGGGATGTAGAGGAATTTCAGATTTTTACCTTTAGTCATAGCTGTTTTATGTTGATAAATGAGTAAAAAATAACTGGCTCCCACCAACCATTAAAAGCCAACTTGAGTAGTAAATTATTAGATAACTCCCTTCAACACTAATCTAGAGTCTGACACAGACTCTCAAGTCTTAGACTCTAAGGTCTAGTTCATTGGATTAATTGAATATTGACATTAAAATAGAATGTCTAAATGTAAAAATAGTAGTGTATTACTTAAAATAACTATTTAAAAAAAGGATCTCAGTTAGAAAACAATTATTTGAGTCAATCACAGTGCTAAAAAGGTTTAAGTTAATGTGCTGAGAATAACAGAAAATGGATTAAATGTATTGGAAAAATTTTAAAATATTCCAAGACATTAAAGAGTTGTTTTCAGGATTTTGATAAAGAAAAAACTTATTTTGCACCTCAGAACCCATATTTCCTTTTGTTCAATGTATATGTTACATGCAAACACTTTAGAGCCCTATCATAGGGGGAGTTAAAATTTTAACCCCCTTGGTAACAAATCATAAATTGTTTTTATGATTGTTGTGATATCCTGGGGCATCATAAAAAGGGGAATCCTCTTGACCTCTTGGTTGTCATCCAAAAGGTCCCAAATGTCTAAAAATGAGTTGAACTACATCTAAGCGTAAAATTAACAAAAATTTTCATAAGGGATCGCAAGACTCACCAGTTTTGTTTTGAATTAAATATTATAAAAAAGTTATTATTTAATGTTTAGGAAGTGCCAGAGGCATAGCCAGGGGGGATTTGGAAATATATCCCCCCCCCCCCGAAAGTCAGAAATTTTCCTTTTCTGACCATAGAGTAGAACTAAATTTAACCCATAATATCCCTCTCCTCTTTTTCTGGTTAAGCCACTGGGAAGTGCTATTTTAATTTTAAATTGTGAAATAGAACAGTGGTGGGCCTTGAAATGGGAGAATTTGTGACACAAGAGAAAATTATTAGGACTACCCCTAACAACAATAAACATTGATTGAACTTAGACGATAAATGCTCAAGTAATAAGGCACTGTGTGACACTCTTGTCTGTCGAATTATTGGCGCATGGTATGCTTTTGGTTGGCCATCCCCGATTTAATCCATCATCCCCCAGAATTGTGTCTTTTCAATATAATAATTTAGTACCCTTTCTCAGCCTAGAGCAGTGTACATTAATCTAATAAGTCAATTTAATATTAATAAAATATAATGTAGAGCAAAAAATATAACTAAGAATTTTACATACCGAAACAGGAGATTGCACAGAATTTGATTTAGATAAACCAAACGGATCAAAAGGATCTTTTTCTAAAAGAAAATCTATATTAGAGGCATAAACATTTTACAATCCCATGAAGTTTTTACTCCTTTTATTATGTATGTAATATTTTTTTTCATTAATCTACTTACCAGGGTTGGCTGGAGCACCAAAACCACCAAATGCATCGTTACCAAGGAAAGGGTCATCCTAAAAATAAAGAAAACTGGATTATATATTTTCATTTACAAATTATTATTTTTTGTTGTTGCCTAATTACCAGTCAATAATCGACAGAACTTTTTATATTTCAAAATAATTTGAATTAATACAGCTTATTGCAAAACTATTTTAAAAGTTCTATATAATAACACATTATATCATCACTCATGTTTGTTTTTGCACATTATACATTGCCATTGGGACAAAGAATGGTTATTTTATACTGGTTAGTACTTTTAGAACTTAAATTTTATGTTTTGCTTTAAATATTTTTTTAAAATTAGAACAAAAATCTGTGGGAAGTAAGTAAAAAATGGGAAAAATAAATGAATAAAACTATATAGTATTCAAAATTACTCACCTTGGCAGTTTCAGCAGCAGTAACATTGAACACATTTTCAAAGGGGTCTCCTCCAAATGGATCATTGGAAGAAATACTAGATTCTTTGAATGGATCAACTAAAACCAGTCAAAGTGAAAGAATAAATAAAAATAAAAATTAAATCTGGTAAAAATTTAAGTGAACAAATTTTTTTTCTTAAGATTCCCTCTTAAATGGCTTAAAAGGGACCAGGTAGCCCACAAGTAAATTTATTTTAAAACCAAGAATTAAGAATGAAAAAAATATTAGGAATGGTATACAGGGTCTTTCAGAACTCTGTCAAAAATGATAGAGGGAGGGTAGAGGAGACATAATAGACAATCATATTTCGAAAAGGTATGGGGGATGGAGATGCACCCTTAAAGTTATAAAGTTTTAGAAGATAAATGTAGGACAAGGGCATTACAAAGTGATATTCCCAAAGCATGCCTAAATAAACACAACATAGTTGAATGAAAAGATTTGTCGCATAAGGTACAGCGGTATGCCAGCCATTTTCACCAAAATTAAATTTAGTGAAAATGAAACACTTGCCAAAGCGTGGGATGAGAGTTCAGCCAATGAATGGATACCCATTTTATCTAATGGTATTCCAATGATCAGAGGTACAAGAACAGGTGGACGTTACTAGGAGAAAGATCAAGAATAATATGTGCATGATCAAACAGTTCCCAGTGAATGGAGATGATCTACTCCATTCTTTGGTTGAACACTTAATATTGCATTTTATTACTCATCTCACGGTTTGAAGTGTTTCAATTATGATCAAATTTATGGTGGAAGTAATTGATATACAGTTGCACCTTATGTAATAAATATTTTAATTCAACAATGTTTTATTCATTTAAATGAGCCTTGAGAAAACCACTTTTTGTAACACTCTCATAATTAATTAGATCCTAGCACTTTAACAGTGCATCTCTGTTCCCCCATTCCCATTCTAAACAGACTGGTCTTGGTTCCCTATACCTTGGCTTACTAAATACTATACAGACTAGCCAAGATACAGAAATCATTAAAAATCCAGATGGCAATAGCTGACAAACCGGCAAAACAAATCCACAGAGTTGAAGGCGGGGCTTAATGGCTCAAAAATTCAAATCAGACACTAATGACCAACAATCAGAAGTTTACATCATGAAAACATGCCTTTATTTTTCCTTATTTGTCAGTGTGTTATCATATTGGTTGGTCGGTATAGGTAGGACTTGTGGCGATTCGAGGGGGAAAAGTTGTCAAATGGTTTTCATTATTTAAAACTCGGCTAGCCTGAATAGTATCTAGTATAGTAAGCCGTGCCTTTACCCACCTATTCTATCACTTTGGACAGAGAGTTCTAAAACACCCTGCTATATTGGAGATAATACAACCTTCTTTTTGAATTTATGGATAAAAATAAAAAAATTCAGAAGGTCATCTAAAAAATAAATGTTATTAAATTTGGGAAAGTAAAAAAATACTGTTGGCTACAAATTATTCAAAGGGGATGAAAAGGTTTTCAGATTACTTGTTTCCCCCCCCCCCATAAATACTTATACTAAAAAATTCTCCAAGGAAAAATAAATTACCAGATTTAAAAGGATCTTCTCCAGCAAAAGGGTCACTGCTAAATCCATTAGTTTTACCCTCAAATGGGTCTTTATTAGCAAATGGATCAGCCTGTTGAAAAGGAAAAGAAATTTAATAAACATAGAACAATAAATAAATAAATATAAGCCAGTACCACTTTACTTGAAAGTACTAAGTGTTACCTGAAAATCTCTAACTGGAGCAGCTGCAACGATATTATTTTCAATGGGTGATTTTGAAAGCTATGAAAAAAGCAATAAATTTTAATTTTGAAAGAACATTTTACTATAAAATATATTTAGTATACTGACTTGAAATATCAAATTAATTATCATAAGTAGCATGGTTTTGTTTTTCATGAACAGAATTAAAATGGAGAAAAATTGGAATAATCATGGAAAAAGAACTTCCTATGAATATTTTGAAATTACTTCAAGACAGAAGATGTTAGATTGATCTAATTTTAAAAGTTATAAAACCTTTTTTAGTATTTAATAAATTTTTAAATAGAAAATTAACTTGTCAACAGTGTTGAACTCTTACAGCGATAACCTAAATTCCAATTTTTTATAATTCAGGTTTAAAAATTAAAGAGCAAAATATCTTACTGTTGGTGAGACCACTGTGAAGTCATTTTCATTGTAAGGAGTAAAACCATTCAATGTGAATTCAGAAACATTTCTGAAGTCCCCAAAAGAAATGGCATTGTCCATATCTTTTATAGCTTCATTCATCAATCTGCTTTGTTCTTGTAGTTGATCGATTTTAATTTTCAGCTGAAATTAAGAAATCATTCTATTTAAATTAACAATAAAAAGATAACAATCAAAAATATTATAGTAAAAAATTTGAGAACCAAGTTATGATTTAGCATTAAAATAAGCAGTACATTGTTTACCTGACTTATTTGTAGAGTAGTGCTCTGTAAATTACTAGTTAAGGCATCGAGTTGAGATTTACCAGAGCTTATTTTACCATCTAGCTGCATTTCTTCTTTCTTTAGCTCATTTAATTCTTTTCTCTTCTCACCTAATTCTTTCTCTTGAGCCTATATTAAAGAAGTAATCAGCAAATTAATTGTGAGCATTGATTAAAAAGTTATTATTTAGAGCAGGGGTCTCCAAACTACAGCCCGCGGGCCAGATGCGGCCCACGAACCCTCCCATCCAGCCAACAGATACCTTTCTATCCAAGAAAAAAATTACGGATATGTGGTGTACTCAAATAAAAGATCTAAGGTGTTAAAAAAAAAGATAAAAAAAAAGATCCAAGATCCTTCCCAAAATTCCGACTAAAGGTACCAGAATGAGTAAAACCACGGTTTTTGAGGGTCAAATTTGCAAAAATTTTCTGGGGAAGGAACCCCAATAGTTTTGTACTTTATAATCAATTAATCACATTAACTTTCATATTAAGTCCAGCAAAATGAGAATCTTACCTAAAAATTTATTAAAAATGTACATTAACCTAATTAAATATGCATAAGAGATGCTTAGAAATAATTTTAGGTCTCCTCGGTGCAAAAATCTAGATTTAGGCCTGATAATTACTTAATTTTCTTAGAGGATATTTGGGCATCTCCCGAAATAAATTTTCCTCGAAAATATCTCAAGTATGTAGTTGGCCCCCAAACTGCTGTTTGATGCTAATGCGGCCCTCGGGAAACCCCTGATTTAGAGGGTAAATGGGAATATAAATTTTAATTACATTTAAAAAGTAAAACAAAAATGCTCAAATACCTCTAATTCCACTTCTTGTTCCTCTTTTTGCTTTTTCATAGCATCAATCTGCAAGACCAAACATAAGGATTAACTCAAGCCAAAACATTGTAAAAGTCACACCAGTAGCTTGTTTCTATAAACTATCATGGTAGATAAATCTTTGCCAAATTATCTTTTTAATGGGAATCTATAAGAAAATCCGTCACAAGTATTTATCTGCATTATCTGTGATATAGGTTTTATAAACAAACCAAATTTACTGTAAGAAAAAATACATCACTGTAACAACGCAGTAGAAATATTATCTCAAGTTAATTAAAAAATTATTTTATTCATTAACAAATTTATCTTATACGATAGTATATTTTATGTTACTGTTTTCAAACTGATAAAGGGATGATCAAATTCTAAATGAGACATTATCATTGATATTTATTTTACACGAAGCGTTTGAATACAAACATTGCAAATAGTAACAGCCTTATTTACTGCTACCTGACCAGCAGTTAACCAGAAGCTAAAGGAAATGGACTTTCTGGTGACTAATTGGTTAAATCCTTTAACCACTGGTTGGTCAAGTAGCAGTGAATAAGGCCATAAATAATTGCATCCAAACTGCAGTGAAGCATTTGTATTTTGGAGAGTTCATATTTGTATGGAACTGAGTATATATATTCTGATTTCTCAATATGTGTTCCTTTAAATGGGCAGGTGAACATTAATGCATACAAATTTCCCTTAAAATAGGGCCCTTAAAACACAGTTTAATATTTTATATTAAATTTCTCTTTAACATTATACGTGACTTATCAGACAACAAAATGAATGCTTGCATGTCAAATACTGTGAAAATATACTTTAGAAAATCAAGCCTTTCCATTACTTAGCATTGTATTTAACTGAAATATATATATGCAAATATTATACATTGAACTTGCTATATATTTCTCCAGAAAGTACATAATATAATAAATTAAGGAAATGTTAAATAAAATATAAATTTCAGTGCTTTTTATAGAATAAAATTAAACTCATTCAAAAATTAATTACTTTTGATTTTTCTTTAAAGATATTACGGTAATAATATAAAAGTACTGCAAGAAAATATTTCTGTATTTACTTGAGTCTCATTTACAGAGTTTAACTGCATCTCAGGAGGGGATAATTAATATTTTCCCTCATTTTTTCCTGTTATAAATTGTTCTTTTCATTAAAACACAAATGAATGTTAATTCATATGCAAATACAGAATTCTTTTCTACTAAAAAAATTATACTTGAGTTAAATAAATAAATTTTTAAAGTTAAAAAGTAGAGCAAAGAAAGCTAGATATAGTGTAAAAAGCAGAAATAGTTCAAAATAATAAACACTCAAGTAAAAAAGCATAACTAAAGGGAAATATATATAAAATAAAGTTTACTTAAAAGCCTCTTATAGTGAGTGTCATAGAGAATGGTTCAGGAAAAGTTTGAAAGATGAGAAAGGGTCAAATTTGACCAAATACAAATAACGAGCATGGAGAGCAGCAGAAAAGGAGCAGTGGAGTGAAGTTTCAACTTACGATAAATTCTAAAAACAAAAATAATACAACAATCTAGCTCTACCTGGTTAACAGCATCTTCTGTTTGTGACAGCAAATCGCAAAGGGAAAGGTCAAGGGAGTTTTTCTAATTCATGCAAAACAATAACACAAAATTTTAAATGTTATTTCGTTATAAGTAAATAAGATATGCAAGCTTACTGATATTATTTATAAATATTTAGGCAAAGCAAATAAGAAAAACTTATCTATACTTACCTACTGCCTTTTTAAAACAAACATACCAATTTAATTAGTTGTAACTGTTTTTACTTAACCCTTTGAGGAGTGGTACATAAAAAAGAATTTTTTCTGTGTTAACAATGCCTGCAATTAAGTACTAAGGCCTCTAGGATAAAATTGTTAAATTAAAAAAATTTTCGAGGGGAGCCGGCTCCATAGCGCAGCCACTACCCTGGATGTGAAAATCAGAAAAGCGTAAAATGAGCTTCATTTCACTTTATTCTTCACAAAACTACTTGAATATACAATTTTGAACTACTGATATTGAATTATTACCCAATACTTGATTGTATTTTATGAAAAAATTAATAAAAAATGTAAAAACTATCATTATGTATTTTAATTATTCTCTTCTATTTCCATTTCCAGACATATATACATTCTTAAAATGGGTTTAAATAAACTTTTGATGTGAAGGAATTTAAAATAAATGAGGGTCACATATTATGCATAGTTGCAGCAGAAATCAGTTTCAAATTTCGTGGTGACTAGCTTATCAGAGGGAAATTTTCTACTCCCATTCAAAGCAGTGGTCATGGGCTGAAGCCGGCTTTTTGGAGGGGCTTAAAAGAGGTGCTATAAAATATTTTACCTTAAATAAAAACCATATTATAGTTTTTTTTTTCTGGCCTAGACAACATGATTTGGTGATTAAATGTGAAGTTTTCAGTTTCTTTTATGCTAAGAATGAGCTAAAATTTCAAGTAGTTAATAGAGGTTTATTTGAGAAATTCTGCAAAAATACTAGAATTCTCGCTTGATCGGGAAGCTATCTATGAAGGTTCAAGGGAAACATAAGATTGCTTTGAGTGAAAAAACTGTAATTTTGCAATGATTTTAACAGGAGAAAAAAAATGCCAAGTTACGGGTCCAAAGCAAAACCACTACAACACAAAGGGTTAAGGTAACAGTGTACAAGAGGCATAAAAAAACAAATTGGCATAACATTGTTATTAATGAAATTAAGCCGAGTAAAAAGTCTTTGTTTTGTATATCAAAATTACCTGAAGTTAGCAAGAGAAAACAAGTTTTGATAAATTTTGTTAAGTAATCAAAAACTATTCTGAATCTTTATGGATCATCTTTTTTAAAAGCAGAAAATTATTTAATCAATTCCAAGACTTTGGTTTGAGAATTATATAATTTTTTAACTGTATAACTAACTTTAAAAACTACTTTAACAGTTTTTTATATTTATTAGTAAATGCTTAAGAACAAAGTACCTGTTTGTCCAAGTCATTTAACCTTTTGCGAGCTTCTCCTTTTTGAATTTCTAATTGTTTCAGCATATTTTCTAGAGCATCTTGTTCATTTTGCAAATTTTTCAACTCGCCATTTTTTATTTTGACATCTGCTTCTTTCTGTGCAAGGTCTTTTTCTAAGGTCATTTTTTCCCTGTTTAAATGTAAAAAAAATTGTGATTTTATTTGAGACAAAAAAAATAATAAAGATTGTTACTGTTACTTACATTTGAAGTTCTTTTATTTCACTAGTAATTGAATCTAATTCCTTACTACCTGAAGACTCTAATTCTGGAGCTAAGGGTAAAGGTAAGTCCTACAATAAATAAACACAAGTAATGTTTACTTAGTTACTCCCAAAGTTTAAAGAAATGCATTTTATGAATGCATAGTAAATGCTTAAAAATTTAAACAGTTGAATAAGATAAAAAAAAAACAGGTAAACTATACTGAAGTTAAAGTAACCATTTAGCATAATCTTGATCTTCTTAATAACTAAACTAATGATTAATTAGTTACAAACCCATATTAGTAAACTGATATATTAAAAACTGAACTACACTAGTAGAACACAGTAGAATCTCTTAAAATAGTCCAAATGATATAGGATGGTGTAAGCCAATTATAAGATAAATTCCTATTAAAGTGGAAAACTAAATAAAACATTTATTTTAAATTAATTGACATAGAAATAAATTGTTTTACTTTGTAATAAAATTAAGGCTGGATAAAGCTAAGACCTAGATAAGAGCAAGTAAACTAACTGTACATCAAAGGTACCAAGAACTAACATTATGCCAGTTACCAAAACTCACAACCAGTGGCAAAGCATGAGTTGCAAACAAAGAAAATGCTAGAGGCTGATCACGATCTAGTGACATTTGATTCAATGATAAGATTATTTTTTTACAGTTCTATTCCGAATTTGGTATTTTCACATAATATTAGAAGCCATAAACATGATTTTGTAAAGTCTCAATTGCTCAAAATTCTTGAAATGGTTAAAATTTGGCTCATGTGCTTATGTAGCACTTACCCACTTTGCAACTCAATCTTCACCACTGCTCACAGCTAAACATCACACTTAAACTTGCATTGGGTGTGAGATATTTCAAATATTTTATTAATGCTTATTTTTATGGTAAACTGAAGCATAGAACATTTTTCCCTTCATTTCATTGGTCCCTTAAATGATGATAAATTGGAGTATCACTGTACCTATTAATTCATGATAAGTCTAACAGGATAATCGATGACAATCTTTCTCCAAACTTTTATAACTGGCACTGATTATTTCTACGAAAGTAACAACTAAACTTTACTTTAATCTAATCTTGCTATTTCTGAAACCTTACAAGTTAAATTAAAGCAAATTAATACTCAAAAGTAGCAGCCTGGAATCGAACCGGTGACCATTAGTTAGGTTACTAGATGCACACTCTACCACTAAGCCATCGGTGCTGATGCCAAGATTGATAAATAACATAATTTTAATGTTTTAAAACACATAATAACAAACTCCTATTACTGTGCATGCTTCAACCTTAGTGGAAATAACCACTTCGTTTATAATTAGCATATTATGAAATCTTTACAATAAAAACCAAAATAAAATTTGGAGAATGGAGCACTATCTTTAATAATATTTTATGGATTGATAAAGGATAACAAGTTAATCGTGTATTATAAATCAAATTTAAAATTCATCATTAAACACATACCTGTGGTATATCAGATGATGGCTTAGGCCTTAAGGTTGGAGGAATCATTTCGGAGTATAAAGCAGAAGGAACTTCAATTCCTTGACTTTTCTGTTGCATAAGATACATTGCCAAGGCAAACTGTTCAGAGTTCAACTTCCCATTTTGTTTAATATCACAAAGATTCCTGTAAAAAGTCTACTTTTAACACTATCCTTTTAAAAAAAAAAGCTCAAGTTATTGAATGAATAAGACAAAATAAACCAAAAATCCTACCAGATATGGGCTAGCACAGCTTGAGACAACCCTGATTTCAAGAATGTTTCTTTGATGTCAAAGCCAGTAACAAATCCATCCTTATCAGTGTCTAAGGTATGAAACAATTCATCAAACTTAGCTTTATCCACAGCATTCACAATCCAAGTAGACCCCCTTCCAATAATCTGGGGAAAATTTTATATCAAAATTACTGAATCTTAAAACAGTAAATAAATAAAAATGAAAATTCTGAAGGGGAAATTGATTTACATCAGATGAAGGTGTACTGGACCGTCGGGTTCGACCAGTAACAGAATTATCTATTCCCTGAGGCAAAACGTCTGGTAAAACTTGGACCATTCCACTTATACTATGTTTTCTTTTTAACATTGATGCAAGTTCAGGAGGCAACACTGAAGGAACAGGTATGTTTTCTAATGCCTTATAAACTAAATGCATAGCCTGCAAAACATAATATTTCTCAGATACAACTGAAGTAAAATAATTTAGCAACAGAATACTGAAGCAAATTTACTTATTCACCAAAATCACTTAACTTACCAATATAAATTCTTCTTTACTTAAGAATCCATCTTGGTCAGTATCACTAAGATCCCATATCTATTAATAAAAACAATTACTAATTTCTAAAAAGCACTACACACTAATAAAATAGATAAAAAAGAATTTTTATAGCATATACATTATACATTGATAAGCATGAATTAAAAACACCTTTTTAAAATTTCAAAATGAAAACTTTGGAATTTTGATTACAACGTTTTACTTATAAATAAGTAAAAGAAATCCTCAAATTTTCAATGCCTCCAAAGTTGAGGGCTCTGTTTTTTTTAAGAACAAATCCTAAAGAGGAGGGAAGCACATTGAATTCCCTCTAACCTATCTAATTCATGAATTTACTGAATCAAGAAGGGACACTTGACTCTCCTGGGTGTTACTCTTCAAAAATTTCAAGACTGAACTTTGAACTATATGAATACACTTCAGACAACTATACAATGCAATGCATGAATTCCCTCCAAAAATCAGACTAAGCTATATTGAAAAGGAATTTTCAGAAAAAGCTTGATGTTTAAGCTTAGGATATTAACTGATTCTAAAAATATTTCAGGCCAGCATTTTCTCTTTTTGTTACATAGTTTAAATTTTTCTATAGGTTCCTTTTGAAAATTTTACCATTTTTGAATCCACCACACATGTTTTCATATAAATATTAATACTATTGTAAAAGCTTACTTTTCCTAAGACATCAAAGGGTAGTTTAGAGTTCAACATAACCTGAAAAAAAAACCATGAATGATTGTCAAAACTAAATTCAAATTTAGTTGGATGCTTTATAAAAACTATTATTTCCCAATTCCCTAAATTACAAGCTTCCTAAATCATACCTACCGGTTTGACTTTTTCACCAGGTAGTTTACCTCCGATTGGGCTCATGGAATAAAACATTTCTTCGTATTTCTTTTTTTCTGAGGCCTGAATTTAGAAGGATTTTTTTAAATAATCTACATGGAAAAATCTGTAACTATTAACAAACAGTATAACCTTGATATTTCAAAATTGAAGGGACGAGATAATAAGGTTATTCCAAATATATATATAATTAATTAGTACTTTATTTCAAGGGGGGGAAATATTTTTTTGAGATATAAAGGTTTTCGAGATATCAAAATTTGAGATAACGAGGTTATACTGTTATACTGTAATTATTTAAACTTGATAAATCTTACTTTTATATTCCAGTCTACAGCTGGAGAATTTCGACCACTTAGTGTTTGCTAAAAATAGAAAGAACAAAAAAATTATAAAAGTCATATACATTTTTATAGAATATGAACCTAATTCAATGTGCTTTTTTCAGACATTATTGGTTAATGTTTTTACCATTTGTGGTGGTGGAATATCTAGGTTCATATTTGCTAAGGTTAGATCTTTCCCATTCTGGTGCAGAGCAATTAGTTTTAAAGCCACATAAAATCCTTGCTTGTCTAAGAAGCCTTTCCCTTGAGGATCTGACATGTCCCATATCTGTGTGAGAAAACCATACATAAGTATCACAAATTATTCTGAAAATACTTTGAAGTGAAATATGTATATTAAAAGTCAGTATAAATCATTTTCAAATTTAACACAATAAATACAATAGAATTTAAAACTCAAGAAGAAATATAAGAAACTAAATCGTAAAATTTAAAATTTTTGTAAATCACCAATATCACCTGGAATTCACCATAACTAAAATATGCTAGGGAACTTGTCCAAATGTAGAGGAAATGCTATCTCGAATCAAACGTATTGGTACGTAAACGGATGGACAAACATTGAAAAGTAACTCACAGCATCAAGAAATCAAACAAAACATCATTCACCCCACAGGGAAATTCCCTTGGTGTGCAGCCCCACCCACTGACAGCTAAACAATAACTGATATTATGACATAATGGGGTTTTGCATTAAACTGATAAAAATGTCCATTAGGGTCACTTGGGGTAAGTGGGTCCCTGGGGTAAGTGGGTCATCCCCCTCAAACTAAACTATGTAAAGGACATTTCACATATATTCACATTGATCATGTTACATTTTGTCACACTGATGGGTTTTGCATATATTAGAGTTTTGTGTCATTTCTTTTTAAGATTATAGAACTATTGTAAAAAAATTTCCATAATTTTTTTTTTGGAGAGTTCAAGATGCATTTTTCAAAGAAGTGTTTCCAGGAAAGTTTTCACTATATTTTAATGTTTTTTCAACTGTTGTGCCAGGTTTGACTTAAAATACATACTGCAATTTGAATTTTCACAAAATCTCTTATTTAAAAATTTTTAAGAGGGGGGTCCCACTTACCCCGTAATTTAAGCAAAGTAGGGGTAAGTGGGTCCCCTCATTATGGGGTAAGTGGGACACCCTAGACTCACCATTTTAATGTTTATTGAAACATTTATAAGTAATTTATTGAAATTTTATATTAATTTTGCGTTTTAATATAAGCTGTGGTAAGTAAAAAAAACTATTAAGTTGGGGTTTTTTTTATTCACGTTGCCGAGAAATTAATTAAAACACACAGTGGGGTGGGGGAATAGTTTCGAGGGTTTCTTTATAAGTCTCCCGAACCATTCGAACCTGAAGAAAACATTCTGTAATTGTAGTGTTCCAAAAAGGGGTCCCATTTACCCCAACCAACCCTATTAATTTAAATGTGAGTAGATATCTCATACATGGATTAAGTTAGAATAAAATATTTTGTACCTAAAACTTCTATACTTTATCAAGTAAGACCCACTTACTCCCTCTTAAGTTTTGCTTGCTTTCAATCAAAATAAAAAGGGGGTGACCCACTTACCCCTTCCTATGGGGTAAGTGGGACCCCCTTCTCATTTTTTACAAAAAGACCAGTTAAGTAAAAAGTAGAACATTATTTTAGAACCTAATTATAAATTTTTGTTTATTAATAGTGTCTTAAATTGAATATGTCATCAAGTTCAAATTGAACCTCTTCAAAAAATTTTTATGAACCTTCAAAAATGTACTGTTCCAAAAAGGGGTCCCACTTACCCCAAGTGACCCTATAACAAGGTAGTTCCCGACATCCTGGGTTCTCTCAATAGCGGAGTTTGACATAAATAAATATAAGTTTCTTTTTATTAATACTAGTCTTCAATTTGCATTTACCTTGCTTAATATGGTGTCTGGAAGCCCGGAACGTTTTAGAAATCCTGCTGCCTCTACAGCTGAAACACAATCAGTTTCGGCAGGATCAACCTATAAAACAGATTTCAATACAAAAATGGAACTTTGAAAACCAACTTAAAAAATTAAGTGCATGTCAACTACTATAGTAACCAGATCCCAAGAATTATAAGCTATGACATGAATGACTGTTTTTCTCCACAGTTGGGATTTAATAAGAATTCCTTATTTACCAAATTAGTAATTTTCAGATTACCAAATGAAAATAATTCTTCTGTGTGATCTACAATATATTTTTTATGAAAAAGCAAGTACAGCTAAGGCACCAATGTCATAATTGCTTACTGATGGCCTTTTTGGAAGTTTTCCTTGAATTGGGGCCTGAGGGTTCCAGTCAAAATCCAGACTATGGGGGCAGAATTTCAGTAAGCAAAATTAATATACAGATACACTATAAATGAAAGGTTTCTGAGTCCTAATAGAGGACTTTTAGGTCCTGCAAGAACAATATGTCCTCAATTCAGAAAAAATGAAGGTTTGACTCACCTCACAAAGCATTTAACTACGATTAAAAAAAAATCAAGGGGGATATTTTTGAGGGAATACCTAGGTCGTTGGACCTTCAAACTCCAGTATAACTAGCCTCACTAGGTGAGGCCATGAGCTGAGCTGTTGCAAAACATGTGACTAAAGGTCACAGCCAGCTGATGAGTGGCTAGCTTGATGCTAACCCCCTCTTGATTTCCCCAAGTGACCTTGGTACTCATTTTATCGACCCCGGAGGGTTGAAGGGCCGAGTCTGCCTTGCCCGTAGACCAGGGTATGAACCCTGGACTGTAGTGTGGGAGCGCAAAGCGCTTCCTCTATGCCACCAGGCTTCTACTATATTACAATTAGCTTAATATTATATTACACATTTTGTTCAATGGGACTTAAAAGGAGGGGTTATAAAGAGGTATTGCTTAAATTTAAATTGGTTTAAAGCTCTTCAATTGTTGATTTGAGGTATTGGGATCCTGACTTGTAGGAATTACAACTCTGAAGGGATTTTCAATCAGACTTGGGTGCAGAGTACAAGGCCAGTCAAGAATTGCATGTTAAATTGACTTATGAAAATCAGGGCTTTGAAAGACAGCTTAGTCTAAATGATTATTCAGCAGAAAAAATAAATAGTACCCCTGTTTTAAGACAAAAACAATTATAAATTACCTGCCGATAGAATGCTTCATAGAGGGCTGTGTGAGACCTTGCAACCTAAATGTAAAGAAAGTTTTGAGTCAAACATAAACTTAAAAACTACTTTAGCCTTAATGAGGAAATATAATTTACCATTGGCATGAATAGAAATTTATTTCGGGAGGGGCCACAAAATATCCTAAAAAAAAATTTAGCTTTTGAAAAGCCGAAAGCTAGAATTTCGCACTGGGGGAGAAGACCCAAAAATATTACTATACCCTCCCGCCATGCACATTTAATAGATTCAATGCAGTTTTTTAATATATTTCCAGGTATGATTTGCATCTTGAAGAAGTGAATATTGAAAAAAATTGTGAATAATAGAACTCCAAACCAAAAAAGGGGGGGTCTGGGGGTCCTTCCCCAGAAAATTTGTGGAAATTTTTCCCTAAAAAACAGGGCTTTACTTCAATTTAGTAAACCTAGTCGGAATTTCGGGTTTTAGAAATTTACATTTTTAAAATGTTGTCTTGTATAGTAACTTTATAATAATTATTATGTTTTTCAAGGAATTTATAAGAGAGTTATAATGAAGTACATAAAAATAAATTGAATCAAACTGTCTGGGCTTCTTATAAGTATATTTAGAATGCATGATAAATCTCCTTTAAAAAATATTTTGTAAAATAAAATAAGTCAGTGTTTTCAACCTTTTTGGGTGATTGCACGCTTAAAATATTTGCAAATGTTTGCAGCACATCTGTATAAAGAACATTCAAGTTGCAATTTCTTCTTTCAAAAATTTCCCAATGAGAGGCTACTTCTCATTAGAAAATATCATTATCTACTGAACTATTATATAAACCCAATAAAATTTAAAACACCCAATAAAGCCCCAAAAAATCAAATTAAACATACCCAAGTTGTGTTTTATTAAAAAACCCCTAAAAACTAGGTTTTTCCAAACCCTGATTGGTATGCTTAATAAATTTTTATTAAATAATAAATTCTTATTGACCAGAAGGAGCACATGCAGGTGCCCTTCCATGTGGCACAGAAAATACATAAATTGATATCATCTGATTAATTATAATACAAAAGTTAGAGAAATTAACAAAAACAGGAACAGAACAAATACATGTTACATACATAAATCATGTCAAAACAAATACCCTTATAAAATGTGAAATGTTATAAAATGTTTCTAAAAATAATATAAGTTTAAAGGAATAAAATATCATTTTGTTAAGTAAAAACAAGAGTACTGTAAAACGGGGTGAATCTAGACACTTTACCAAGCTTCACTTCAATATTAAATAAAAATTAACTTCAGAAATGTATAATTATCATCCTTTTTCATAAAAGTAAAGAGATTATATTAAACTAGAAATCACAAAAGAATTTTTTATCTATATAACTAAAGGGCTATGTGGCTGTGTAGTGTGTATGTGGGTGGAGGACACATCTCTTCCTAAACTACGCTGCAGGCGTACAAAAAACTTGGTATATAGACGTATCTCGAGGCGGGGACGATTACCATAATCCGCACCGCGGCTCATCTGCTTGCGGATAATCGGGGCTCTACTATAATATGTAAGTACCAAAAATATTTTCTGTAGGTTCATAAAATATTTATAAAGCATTTCATACCAACTAAAAATTTGATTCATCTGAAAATTCATACCTCAAAATTTAATTTTTACCAAAATAATAAAACTGCATGATTATCACAAATACTATAAATGATGGTTGATTTATAAAAACAAAAATAAACCTTACATAGTTCTTACAAAAGGGAACTTTGTAAATAATTAAATAAGATTTTTTAAAAATATTTAAATGCAAGATATTAGGTATAATACTTCTAAAAGTTGTAGACAAGAAGTAATAAAAAAACCCTACCTATTGGTTCTATTTGAGGAAAACATCAACTATTTCGAGGAAAAATTACACATTAAAAATTTAACATCGCTTTAAAAAGGGAAAATGGTTTTATCACGATAATCCTAAATGGAACCAGGCACTGTATTACAACTTTAGATGTCAAGTGTCAAGTAAGTCGATTGCAGACAAAATTTTTAAAAATAAAATTATGCAAGAAATAAAATAGAAAATAATTTTTAAAACCTGTGTTGACTCATAATAAAATTATAGTTTCAAATAGTATTACGTGAAATTCAAAACTGGAACTGATTATACACTACAAACGTCAAAATATTTTTAAAAAAATTTTATCACAATTCTCTTTAGCCGAGTGTACATTCCTGTCCAATTACACTCTTAAACGTTGACAGTGATATCAAGATTTCAATAAAATTGAGCTAAAAAGATATCATTAAATCTTTTTCTGATATTTGTAATCTATTACTACACATAAGTTTATTATATGTCCCAAAATATTTATACATCCATCTCATGGCTCAGGATTATGTTAGATGAAGTACCTGAGAAGGTGAAGGAAGCATTCCCATCATAAATATTTGTTTTTCATCAATATATAAAATTACAGATAATATTAAAATAATTGAAACCAATTCAATCTATTTTCTAGTGTCGTCCGCCCGAAAATCCTGAAACAATATTGCCATTACGAAACTACTAATAACAGTCAATGGTGAGACAAGTGGCCGTGGCCGCAAGTGGCTGTGTACATTACAAAACACATGAAAATTGATGGGAAATAGGTTTAAAATAAAAAAAAACATGAACATACACATTTTATCAAAATTATTGAATAATTTCTTCTAATTTTGAGGCAAAACACCCTTTTTACATGAATAATTAACCATGTGAATAAAGTTACAAATAACTTGTTGGCCACGTTTTTTTGCTTCAACAATATTGTTTCGTTTTCTTGTTTATTTATATTTATTTCTAAGAATTGTCCACAGCATATCTACCGAGCGACCCAGGCTCAAGACGTTTATACTCTATAAATTTCACAAAATATTTTATAATCTTAAAATGAGGGAAGTTCAAAAATGTAGTGCACCTTAAGATCCGAAATAGCTTAATAACACAAAAAAAAACATTGTTTTCTTTTGGTTTTATTAGTATATTTTGTTTGACAACCCTCTTGGGGGAAATTTTACTAACTTGGGAGGATTTCATTTCATGAACCCTGCTTATTAGGCATTCCCAGTGGAAGAAAGTTATTAATCTTAAAAACTTTTTATTCCTCAAAGCTGAATTCTGATCCAGTCAACCCAAAAACTTCTACAGGTTCTGGCACCTATGAGGATGTACTCATATTAGTGCTGATGGCAAGATTAATTATATCTGAAAAAAATAATTGCAACTGTGTTTTACGTACCTTAGTTTTTGTGTAGCAATATCTTGTTTCTGAGCTGTGTAGTTGACACATAACTCGTCTGACAATAAAAAAGTAATGTGTAAGAGTTCGACATTACCTGGAAGTTATTCTTTT
The DNA here is from genome assembly GCA_963680715.1 of Tetragnatha montana. Taxonomy (NCBI): domain Eukaryota; kingdom Metazoa; phylum Arthropoda; class Arachnida; order Araneae; family Tetragnathidae; genus Tetragnatha; species Tetragnatha montana. The sequence continues at coordinate 19,098,069 of OY796681.1, forward strand.
CGTCACCTAAAATTTGTTCAGCCTGGCTTAATAAGCTGTATTTGTATAACACTTTTTATTGTACTAAAATGTTTTTCACTCTATCTAAAGAACTAGAAAGATATTTGTAACTTGGTTTTAGTTCAGACTTAAATCCTCACTAAGTTGGCAACACATTTTAAATGATAAATTGCTTATTATAAGCTTGAATATGATATGGAAATTAACATATAATGAACAATGTTTCTGAGAAATCTGTTAAGTACATCTATTATTAAAGCATATAATACCCAGAAAAGTTAAAACATAACCTTACGCTAGCATGCCTCAGTTGGCACAGTTAGTTTTAAACATAAGTTTTAGTTAGTCAAGTTTAGTTAAGTCAAAAATTTTTGGTGCACATATTTCGGATATATCTTGTCTAGTTACATTTGACTACACTTCAATAGACAAAATTTACTTGCCAGCCATAAAATTTTGCTTGCTAATGGTGAGTTTGCATGTGGAAATTTTCCACCATCTTTATTAAAGCAATTGAACAGTTTATTTCAGAAATGTGTTAAACACCTTTTTTTTTTCAAAAACTAGTTCTTTTAGTCATGGGATTATGTAAGGGTTAGCACACATTTTAATGTAGAAACAATTAAAGAATCTTGATTTTAAAGTAAGTTAGCACAATGTGAAATTTTAGCTTTACTGCAGAAAATAGTAGACAGTGCTTGACTGAAACAAAAATGTTCTTTGCCTATAAAATATCCAGATAAAGACTACTTGGTGTTTGACACATTCTTTTGTAGGGGGAAAAATCAAGGTTTAAAGGCACATTATTATTTCATGGACCAACATAGAAAGGCAGAAAAGCCATTTAGTAAGCTCTCTTTAGTACCTACCCCCTACTTCAGAAGACAACTTCTCTATACCTTTTCCTTATAAAGTAAAATTATACTATGATTCATATATTTAACAAATTCAAACATATTACTAATATTCACTCATGTTGTAAAAAAGTCCTAAAGAGAAAATTAATGTTGCTAAGTGTTATAGTTCTACAATTTAAAAAAATCATGTTTAAGAAATGAACAGGAATTTCAGGTTTTTTTGTACATAGCTTTGAGTAATTATTGTAAAAATACCTAGAATATTTTTTCTATGTATTAGTTGTTGTATTCTATGTATTAGTACAGTTGACTCTGCCTAATGTGATCACTTTTGTCAAAGAGAAGAATGATAACAATATCCGATTGATAATATAAGCGATTTGATACTTTAGAAAGTTTCAAACTGTGTGCAACTTGAGTTTTAGCTTTACGGCCATATTCACTACTAACCTAACCTAAGGTTAACCTGGAATCAAAATTTCTTTTAGGTAGTTCAAAAAGGAACACAAGTTTGAAGCCAACCAGAGTTGTTGAGAAAGCTTGATTCCAGGTTAACCTTAGATCATGTTAATGGTGAATACAGCTGTTAGTCTCAATGGAAGTATTTAAACGATTACCTAGTATGTATTTGCAACTTTTACATTCTTAAAGAAAAATATGACTTATTTTGTATGAATATGTATTAAAATTGGTCTACAAATGGGAAATAAAGGAGCTTTTTAGGGGATCTTTCCAGATTTTGATAACATTAAGCGATAAATTGATCACATAAAACAATAAAATTTGCGTTAATTTAAATAGGAGTGATCGGGACCGGTCAATTTTGATAACATTAACCTTGATCACAATTAGCAGTCGACTGTACCTTTATTTCATAGTTATTTTCTCACCAAGCTGGTATAAATACTTTTTAAAATGTCTTAAACCTATTGTAAATACAACTTTCTTAAATCTATCTTATTTTATTTTCTATAAATAAAAAGTATACAGTCGAACCTGTGCGAGAAAGTATTTGAAAGTGTGCGATTGTTTCTGTAAGATATTTTTGCACGGTTGATCAAAAATGGCCGCAAATGCATATGGAGAATAAAAATGAGTTAAAAATGTAATTTATAATTAAAATAAAATATGGCTGTCAAAAAAATTTGCTAAATGGAAAAATTTTAACTTTGGAACGCAGGCACAGCTGATTTGGCTAGCAATGACAGACAGGCACAGGTATCTAGATTACACCGTTGGTCAACACTATGGCTGATTAAAGTGATTTTTCATGTAGTCCCAGTCACCACAAAAAATCAAAGTTTTATGGACTGCTATCTTGTAATGTTGAGACAAACTGAACATCTTGATTTGAAAATTCTTCCCTAGTTCAAAATTTTCCAAAACATTTATTGCAAGTTAACTTCATTTCTTAAAAAAATCCATAGAATGGTAGGGGTATGTTTCTAAATGGAATAGTTTGTATGAAAGCTATTTAGCAGAAACATACTAATCTAAGGATACAGATGTTCTACCATATACAAGTACTTTTGTATATGAATTGTAATTTGTAAAATCAATATGAGATTTTATTGTTTAAAACTTTATAAGATAAAAATAAAGCTATATTTTAATGTAGTAGGAATCCAAGGGCCTTTATTTCCTCATGGCCCTTGTGTAGGTTTTAGAGGCCCAAAGTGCATTAGTTAATTTTATCATAAGGAACACCACTACCCTTTCAAACCATTTAAAGATAGTTTTCTGGTAAGAGGATTAAAAAAGGGCATCGGAAAAGCTTGCTCATTACCCCAGATGCTACCTAAATCCACACATTCCCTACTCAAAAACCTACTTGCTCATTTTTTGTGAGCAAATTTAAACTATGTTGAATACAAAGAACTAGTTGCATATTCCTTATGAAATTTCAAACCTTTATTTTGCTGGCGTCATCGGATAATCTTGTATCTTTGATTTGGAGAATCTACAATACAAGATATTTCTGCGAGTTCATGCCAAAGAACGGTGCCAATGAAAGATTGGAAGTTCCAATATATCAGTGCCAAGGGTTCCAATTTGGAACCTTCGCATACTGTAGCCAGTAGTAATAAAACCTGATCCATTGACGCCAAAAAAAAAAACTGTTGTGGTTTCGAGGAACAATGACACTGCGAGGAGTAACCCTTTTGCTTTCATACTATCAAAATAAATAATTTCATTACTGAGTGAAAATATTCTGTTACAACCATACATGTTGAAGCGACTGTGGTCTGGGAGTAGAGCTCTAGTGGAGCCCTTCTCAAATTTCTCTCAATGGTGATAACATTAGACAGTAAAATAATTAATACACATTCTTTTTGCGAACCTTTGGAACACCTGCTGTTTTCACTAACAGCTTATTAAAATGCCCTTCTATCAGTTGTTCATGAAAATCTGTTTGGCGAGGAAATGAATTTTGCAGTATTGTACTGTATATTCTGCAAATCAAAGATACAAGTCTATCCGATGATGCCAGCAATTTGTTGACTGTTTTAAAAACAAAAAGACAAATCAATCATTTTAAAAACTAACTGGTAAAAATAAAGATTTTTTTCACATGAATCAATTTCCTCATTGTGGTGTCAAATGAAATAATTTGTAAGTGTTTATTTTTTGTTAAGTAGAAGGTGTTAAAAATGATATTCCTATACAAGAAAAGAAGAAAGAGAAGTTAATTTTTAATAGTAGCTTGTTAAGTATAGTAATGAAACTTTAGATAAAATAATAATTGGAACAAGCTGTGTATGTTTTTAACCCCAAAAATTTATATACAACTTTCATTCTATGAAATTTATTTATATTTCTTACATAAAAATATCTCTTAAAATATAAACTTTTAACAAAAAATAGTTTTTTCCAAATCTTTAAACTTTCTTGATTACAAAACTTGTTCTGTCTAAAATTTCTCACAAGACAAAAAATGGTTTTCTTCCCACACCCTTAAACTATCTTGATTACAAAACTTGTCCTGTCCAAAATTTCTCACAAACTTCATAAATTATTAATTGAAGAGATCTGCTGAGGACAAAAGCTCAGTGTTATTCCTTAATTCATGAGGAGGAAAAACACCAACTTCAGTTATGATTCCACCAGTAATTAGATTTGCTGGGGTAACATCAAATGCAGGATTCCAACAGTTTATTCCTAAAAAAATATTAATTGTTATAAAAATACTATTTAAAGTACTCAAAATAATTCTATTGGTTCAGAAATTTCCAATATATTTTAAGTCAAAAAGAAACTTTGGAATAACTTTACTGGAGAGAATACCTTCACAGACAATCAGAAATACTATACAAAACATCTTTTATAAAATGTTACCTAGGTGACTTGAAATTACTTTTCAATTTGCACATTTTTAAAATTTTGTTCATCAGATAGAAGATTCTTAATATTTATTTTATGTAGAGACTTTTCACATTTCCTTAAATTATTTTGAAAATTATAAAAGAACAACTTATTTATAAAAAATTCTAGATCAATAATACCCAATTACTTAACTCAGTGTGGTCCAACCTTTAGCTACCCGAGTGCCAATTAAACTTTTTATAGGGAGGCGAGTACCAGAGACAGTAAAAATTACATTTTACCATTTGAAAACAGGCAAATCAAACTTGTATTTCAACACTGGAACATTTACTTTAACTACATTAAGATTTACTCTAAGACGCACATTTTACTGAAGAAATGATGAAATTAAGAAATAATGAAATTTTATGATAGTTTTAGGTATAAATCCTCTCAAATATTTGAAGAACAGTAACTATTTCAAATGATTTCTTTTCTTATGTGACTAAACTTGATGAGTGAAAAAGTTAAAAAGCATCTGTGGCTTGCAATACATACCTTCGGCTGCAATTCTGACTGAATTTATCATCAGCATCTCGTGGTGTGGTCTCTCTTCAATCGGAATCAGATCTCCAGAAGCTAGATTGAAATCAAAGGTGCTTCTGGGACAGGCTACATAAAAAGGGATATTGTGGTACTTGGCACTAACAGCTAACTGGTAAGTGCCAATTTTGTTGGCTGTATCTCCATTCAACACTACTCTGTCTGCCCCCACGACAACAGCAGATACTTTCCCAGACTTCATTAAGGATGCTACCATGCTATCACAAATGAGAGTTGCAGGGATTTTGTCATGCACCAGTTCAAAAGCAGTAAGCCTAGCTCCTTGGTTGTATGGTCGAGTTTCTGTGCAGTATGCTTGGTGAAGATGCTTGTTTTCATGCAACCATCGAATGACTCCTATAAAGAAATTAAGTTCTCTATAAGAAACTTGTTCAAAATAAATGTTCAGCTTTCAAATTTATTGAAACTGAAAAACAATTTGAACAAAAATCCCTGAATAATCTACTTATAAAATTAAGAATAAGCAAGGAAATATACTAGATAATGTTTTTTACATCACACCTAATTTATTTAAACATTTTACCTTATGAGTTGCAGATAATCACTTTTAACCCTTTTAGACCTAGCTGCCCCAAATTCTCCATAGGATTCAATGGTTATCTCGGGTGCCTTAGGATTGAAAGGGTTAAACATTTATTGTTTAATTTCAGGTTCAATTCCGATATCAGTCCTGTTAAAAGTTGCCAAACATTTTGGACAGCAAATATTCAAAGTATCCCTATTTTTTTGTAGTCACGGATATAACTTAAGCAGTTGATTTGCAATTTTTGGTGTTATTTCTAATTTTTCTTGTTTAAAACAGCTTGGTGATATTAAACAGGACAAATAATGGAACTGAACCAATTTCATAATTAACATAAATTATCTTGATGTGCTTTCTCATTTTAATAGAAGCAATAGTATTTTTTGCCTAAGCTGTGCCTTTTCTATTTTTGTTTATTTGCTGCATTTTGTTATCCATTTGCATTAACATTTGAGTTTTACTTCATGTGTATATTTATGAATTGTTCCATTTTATTTATTGATGTAATTTTTCCTTGTACAGGATCTATTTCTTCCGGACCTGGAAAAAGTGCCCGAACCTACGAACCAGGTTCGGGGGAAGCCCCTGTCAGCTCCATAGGAGCAATACATTAGGTTCGGGTAAATTTTATTAGGTTCGGGGGAAGGTTAAAACTTTTTCCAGGTCCGATTTCTTCCCTTAGGAAATTTGTGTGTTCTTTTTTTTGTATATCTTTTATTTAAAATCATTTAAAAATTTTTAAAATTCAAACACAATATTTACCAAGAGCTGTTCCATACCCAGCTGTAGCCAAACTACCAGTGTTGCAATGAGTGAGTACAGAAATTGGCTTTCTTTCACAGTTCTCTAATATGTGCTGGCCTCCAAAAGTACCAATATTCTTATTGATTTGGATGTCACTCTTGAGAAGCCTTTCTGTCTTTTCCATCAGTCTACAAAATAATGGTAAGTATTATCTTTTTAAGTTATTTTCTTCAAAGAAGTTTGCAATTTATTTTTTCATTATAGCATTAATTGTAAATAGTCATGTCTGATACAATTTTTTAGGGTTTGTTTTAATTTAATTAGGGTTTAAGGGAAATATAAAACATGTATAACAAGCCAGTAACAGAATTTTTAACATCAATCTGCAGCACCAGTTTCAGAAACCAAAATTTATCTGCAACTCCGAATGATACCAAGAGTCAAGTTGAGAATCATGAAACATTGCTTTTCTCTTTTAAAGCAAAATTATCATTTTTAAATAAATTTCACTTACTAATAATACATGCAGACCATAAATACTATACAGTTTAAAATTGAAATTGCAGTTTAAAGAAAGATAAAAGAAAAGTGAAAATTTAATACCTAGTAACATGTATATACCTTGCAATTAACTCAAAGCTACCTCTAATAATTTTACCATGTCAGAAAAGCCCACAAATCACTTTTAAAAATTTCTCAATTTCCTCTCCCATGGTTGACAGTGGACTAATTTTAAATATCAATAAAAATTCTTTACGATTGGATAAAGAACTAGTTTTCTTATAAATAAAGGAGATGTGAAAATTGCCACTTTTAGGTACACGAAAGATACAGACATGAAAGTTTAAAAAGCAATATAATATTTTTGTCACCTTTCTTTCATTGTGTCCAGTGAAAGACTTTCTTCCTGACTATATTCTTTTGATATATTTCGTAGAATATCCCCAACATTCATTAGATTGACTGCAGTAGGTCGAGAAGTGCACAAATAATCCATACTTCTAACTATAAAATCATGAAGTTCTTTCTTTGAATTAAAACTTGTTTTGCTGAGTTCTATGGATAGACTCAGGGCAGCAACAATTGAAATAGCAGGAGCACCTCTCACCTGTAAAATAAATAAGGAGAAATAAAATTTAATTGAGGTACTCCAATTTGACGATACAATTTACAGGTTCTTGCATATTAGCCCCTCGACAGTGCTGCTGACGGTCACTGAATGGTCAAAAAGCTAATACGCAAGAACTTATTTATTTTAATTTAGACAAAAAAAAATCTTTATAGGTAATTATTCACTAACTATATTCATATTTAATTCTCCCAATTTCCTATCAGGTAAATTTTGTGTGCAAGTGATTGAACTTTCTTAAATTTATTGCATAAAGGTTGAATATAGTGGAAATGTGCACTCACATATTATTGCAACAGAATTTTGACTGTTTTGCTTATACAGTAAAACCTCTCGGATGTGACCACCTTCTGTTCAGAGGAAAATCAGTCTTTAAGAGGGGTTGTTGCTGAGAAAGGGTAAATTTTAACTCAGATGGGATTACTTTACAACTTAATCAAAACATTTTTCAAACTAGTAGGTATTATAATTAAAAAGGCTTTTAATTTTTTTTCCTATAATACAAAATATAGAATGAAAAAAATTATCAGTTTCACTTTTTTGCCACATGCTGCTCTCAAGTTAGAAACACCCTCTTCCAGGACTTAAATTATAACCAAAGAAGTACTGGAATGCTACTATTTCAGCATTCCACTTAATCAGGACATCTCTGCTTAATAGGGACAGAATGGGACCGGGACATTTTGTACTACATATTAAATCTATTTCCACATTAGGTGGAGTCGAATTATAACTTACAGACGCGAATTTATACACTCCAGTTAAAATGTAAATATTTACTGAAAACCAAGAAGTACCGGAGCTCTGCTCTGGTGCAATTTAAGCCCTGCCTACTTCTTACACATGTTGAAGGCTTTCAATAAATACCTACCAACCAAAGTACAGTAACTGAACTAAACAATTAACTTTTTCCAAGCTTATGAGATATACACCAAACAAAGCTTACTGTCCAATAAATCTCCCACAAGAACTGTCACTGATTGTCAGTCCTGTTGTTTAGCAATAGAACCATGTGTGGTAAGGAAAATAGAAGAAAGAACAAGGCAATAAAATCTTCTGAAATAGCCATGAGATTATTTTTAGTCATAAAATATGCACCAAACCTTTCGATGCCATCCAATGATGGAAACAAATTTATTGAGGCCTATTAAATGGGATACAAAACATTTTTTTCTTTTCACAGCCTTAAAACAGCTTCAAAGTTTTAGCAAGTTGAGAGAAATGGTCACTAGGATGATTTTTACTGGTTGCTATTGGGGTATTTTAACATTAGGAGAACAGGGAGAATATTGGTGTGCCTTCAAAAACTGGTCGTTAAAGGAGGTGGTTATTGTATGGTTTGGTAGCTCAGTAAGGTTTTATTGTACAAGTATATATGTTAAAATGCATTAAATGTGTGTTAATATAACCACATATGTGCCTATAATAATAAAATTGGGTTAATATCAACTTTTTAGCATTTAGCTACCTTACCAATGGTTAGGACAGTACACAAGAACCAAAATGTGTTACATAAGTTCAAAAAGTCCAAGGAAAATATTTTGATATTTTCTCTTGTAGTCCCTTAAAACTTGCTATGTTATATTAATAGATTGACAAGCTAAATTACTTTTCATGCAGTAATTTTGGAACAGATTCAATACAGGTCCCCCATGGGGATTGCCAACTACAGCAGTCGGCAAACTTGGTGACTGTTCTATAGCAGCAGCGATTTGGCTGGTCCCTAGTTTTTGGCAACCCTCACCCTTTTCGCCATGGAGGACCTATATAAATTCAGTTCTATAGTTCTTAATATTACTAACTCACTTTCATAGACTTAATAACTTCCCATCCTTCCTTTATGCTTTTCACATCATCATAATGTGTTTTTTGAGGTAACTGAAGTTGATCAAGCACTAAAAGTGATCCACTTTTGTAAACAATAGCTTCCAACATAGTGAAAAATTCAAGAATTTGAAAGAAAACCTCCAGAAATTGAGCTGAAAGATAATAAAAACTTTAAAAGACAATTTTGAAACACTTCAAAATGTAAACATCCTACTTTAGTGGTTATGTTAAACTTGTCAAACCTTACCCTACTAGAAATTTTCACTTGAAAACTAGGTCTAATATCGTTTAGTCCATTTAAATTTTAATGTATGGAGAAATTTTTTTATTCGTAAGAGTATTTTCTACTTGAAATTATGATTTATTAAGGTAGTGCTTAAAATAGTTTAAAACTTACTAAACCAGGGGCCTGTCTTACCTACCTACTTTCTGTCTACCTACTTTGTGAAAATTCAAGGCTAATTTGTGAAAATTTAAGTGCAAAATCAACATAACATAAAATTTTTTTTAAACATTTAAAACAAAATAAAATTTAGTCTAGAATGCTAAAAGTTTAACTTTTAAGAGAATATCATACTAGAGAACGTTCTTTCAAAAATATATTTTGTGAAGGTACCTTTTTCCTAAAACTGAATTTGTGAAAGATTGAATAGAGGAAAAAGAAAACACATTACTATTTTGATACTTCTTTTACCAGGATGAAAGTTCAATTAATTTTTCATAACCTGTAAAAGTAAAATTACTGATATCATCGCCCAATTACTTGTACTTGATGCTACAAATATACAATATACATTTATATAAACAAAACCAAAAGAAACCTTAACTCGTAAAAAATATAAAAAATCTGATACCTAAACAAAAATAAGTTCTAAATTATAATTGAATCAAGAAAAATTATTAACCAAAGTCACCAGTAGGTATGGATTTTGGACTCAGCAGCGAGCGGTGCTAGATGCTAGTGGGCAGCAAAGCACTACACGGTGGTGGGCAGCTCGGCGCGGCGTGGTTTCAATCGATTTTTCGCTACGGCTTGCGCAATATATGCTATCGGACGTATCGGACATTTTAAAATTGCCGGATAAAAGGGGGAAGGACCGCAGTTCTTTGCCCGAAAATAAACAAAGAAAAATTTCTGTAATCGGCAAAATTTTAGTAGATGATTTAGTAATGAATGGGGCCCCACCAACATTTAAAAGTTTTTGTTCGCTCGAGGTTTTTTAAAATTACCATTTAGCAAAATGTTACGGAGAATATATGAACTTTTATGCTCAAAGTCATTAGTCTTTCCTACATTTTTTTTCTTTTCCGATAATTTGTTAAAGAGATATTGCGTTTTTTAATTCGTTCGACAGTTCGACTAATGAGAGAGAGATGGACTACAGATTCTTGTTTTCATGCCCTCCCCAAGGACGTAGCCAGAGAGGAAACTCTGAAGTTTTTTTTTTTTTTTGGCCATGGATGGGAAAACCACAAAAATTACCCCATATCTCCTTCCAAAATTTTCCTCTGGCTACGCAACGCCATTGTACCCCCTCAAGCAGATTCAGGAGGGAGGGCTAAGAAAACGCTATCCACATCTATCTATCCACAGTAGCAAATCCAGAATTTTTGTCTACGGGGCTGAGGTACCTACATAAAACGTGCACATTTCATGACTTTCTCGTGTTTGAAGGTTATAATTTTAAAAGATTCCAATAAAACATAATAAATTCCCTATTAATACCTGATTTCATGATAAAAGGGGAAGAAATTCAAATTATTGAAGGAATTAGTACTAAAATGGAAGAATTTTTTAATTCTGAGGGACAGACATTTTTAAATCATATTTTCAAAACAAAGTAGTACTACTTCAGTCCCACAGAAATGTTAATCTAAGAATAAGTTAACATTTATATTGTTAATTTGTCCTAGTATTTGCAATAGCAAGGAAATATAAAATCTACTGTACCACATCTGCAACATCCTTTTACAAAAATGCAGGAAATCATCATTGTGGAGTTGACATGGCAGTTTTAAACATTTTACTTTAAACTGCATTACTTACTTTTGGGGCTTCCCTTTGTAACCTTTTCTTAAATAAAAATTTAATTCAGGGTCTAAACTGAATTTCCAATAAATTATTAGTGTTAATTTCTACTGCACCTGGTTTCTTTTATACACTTCATAAATTAAAAAGTGGTATCAAAGTAAAGAAATAATTGGGTGGAAAATAAATTTTTTTCAGCAGGAAACTGTAAAAATGCAAAGTACCTAGCCTTACCTCTAAAATAGTATTCCACCTTTTAGCCTTCTTGGGAAAAAGTAATAAATAATTTCATTTGAAGAATTTTTAATTGAGCTTATATTAGAATAAAATGTTTCTATCTACACAAGGGTTCCAGTAGGTTGTTGAAGGTAACCTAAAAGGCAGCTATAGGGGGATCTCACTTGTTAGTGTTGAAAAAAAGTTTTTTTTAGAATGATTACTTCAGCACTTGGTAGCACTTCAGTAGCAAGTCCAGTGTTCATTCTTGGGTTAAAAACATTGATTAGACTTGATTCTTCCATTTATGTTACACCCATACCTACAACTGGCCAGAACTCTCCCCTACTACTCGCTCTATGAAATAACAGTTTTCAAGTTCATTCATTGAAAAGATTGAACTCGAGAAAACTAATTTTGGAGACAAAGACACTGATTAGGAGCAGAATCATAGCACAGCAAGGAAGAACAGGAGACATTTTCAGGGGTGCTACTGACTTCAACTAAAAATCCAGGAAAATTATTAGATTAACGAACCTTTTATCTGGATCCGGAACGTTTTCAGATGCAATCAACCTTAGAACTGATGAAGGGACTGGATTCTTCATAAAAGATGTTGCGGCCCTGTCCTAATTTTTAACTGGAAATAATTTTGCGCTTTCTTGTCGAGCTCAAGATTTTCGAGAAAACCCCCCCAGGAATTCTGACTGTTAAAAAAACTGATTTCCGGGGCTAACGTGGAGAAGTAGCACTCCTGCATATATAATAAGGCCACATTTATAAATGTTTTTGGCTGTATTTGTCCCATTGACCAGCCACATTATTCTAAAGTAACTTTCAATAAAATTTGCAAAGGAACTTTCAATCAGTTTTACATTTTCATACAGCTTCATAACAGAAAGATGTATTGATTACACTTATATCAGAGGATCACTAACCTTTCCCGAATCACATCACCTTCAAGAAATATGGAAATTTCTCAAGATGCAATAGTCTAACACAGTAGTTACCAAGAAAAACAAAATTCCAGAGTTCCTCTCTCTTCTCCATGTTTCAATTATTTTCTTGGATTTCGTTGTACTTTGTAAGAATAAAGGCTTGCAAATTAGTGTAGGGTTGGGTTTTTTAAACTAATTTAATATTAGGTTGGTTATTTTAGTTGGGTGTAATGGAGCAAGGTCCAATAACAGATAAAAAGTGCCAGGACGCGTACTCACTAAAGTGACCCCAAGTTAGATACTATGCTCCAATGTGCATGTGTGTGGACAAGGAACAATGTTGAAAAAGTTTAATAGTTACTGAATCCCTGCTGGAGCAGTGGTAGGATGCTTTCATAGCATGCGGCAGTTCGTGGGTTCTATACCCAGTTATTATTTTATTAGAAAATTTATTAAAATTTCCTAACTCGTGGGCACTTTTGCGATTTTATTATTGCATTTATAGAAAAAAAGGAATCCTTTTGTCCATACTCTTTGAAATACATTTATATATTTTTTAATGTTGCTCCCTTTTATTTAAAAATTTTGTTATTTGCAAGACTTGCATAACATCAGCACACGTGCATGCCAAGCGCAGAATTTAGCAGAAAGTCTTTAAATTTTTGATAAATTGAAATTTTCTTACTACTGTACTTATGAAGCATTATTAGAGTATTTAGGTGAAAAATGGCACTGTCATTATGTAATAAGTCAAAATTCAAATGACTGGGGGTACTTAATTAGTTTGAAGAAATTTTTGTATGCAGAAAGTTTTTTTGTTTTATCCAACTATGTTAAAAAGGATGCTTCCACAAAAAATTTAACAATTTCATGAATGAAAAATGCCTGCCTCACTTAAAGGTATAGAAGTCTCAGTAACTTGAGGTGGATAGGATTGGGCCTATCTCAAACCTATTGAAAATTTAAATAATCAAAAATGTAATATATGAAAGTAAGGCAATGTTTAAATGTTGGTGTATGTATATTTAAAATATATTAGTGTGTGAATTGTATATTTAAATTACTTACTTACAATGAATTACATTACTGCTGATAGCAACATGTTTAATTACATCATAAATAATGGTTAATTGTTTTAACACATTGACATGTCTACATGCAGCTAAATTGCATTATCTTTAAGATAAATCTTCGTTTTGTTGTGCATATGTTGATTATTTTGGAGCTAAACTAATTCTTTTAAATATTTTAGATTTATGGGACTACTGTTTATTACTGTAATCATGAAAAACAATATTATATTTTAAAATCATAATTGTGTTTCATACCATGATATAAATAAATCAGAAACTGAAATGCATTTGTTTAATTTCATGATTAGAACACTTAATTGACATAAATAATGATTGATGAGATTGAGTCAACATAAAGAATATGTTTCAAATACGAGACAGCTGATGTAAAAGACTTGATGGCAGCATTGCTTCCACCTTCTCCAACATGTAACCCAAGGGCAGGGATAACCAGCTAATAGCCTGTATAAGAAGATAACTTGTAGACGTTTTTCTAACAAGCACAACATTTTTACAAGCATTTAGGTACACACAAAATAAAGTCATGACAATTCAATTCCAAAACCAAGAGTAGAAATAATATTGATTCCATTTTCTGCTTAAGTTAAAGAAAACATCTGGAGCTTGTAGGAGAAAATACTTTCAAATATGGCCTAAAAATATTCTTGTTTGTACGAAGATATAATGCAAATTAATCTTTTTTTTTGTCAAAAAAAGTTTCAAGAGCATACTTGATATAACTAAGTACTAGATAAAAAAATACAGAAAGATTTTTAAATTACTTTCCTTTCTTGCTTTATGAAGAGCTTATTGTTTCTCTCTGTCAGTATTCACTGCTTTTCATGACAAACAAAATTATTTCAGTACCTGGTTTCAAGCGTAACTTTTTTAGAAAGACAATTTAAACCATCTTTGCAGTAATTTGAAAATTGTACCCTATTTACTTAGCTCACTATTGACATAACATAAAACAAATTTTTGGACAGGAAACCTAACATTGACTATTTTAATTCAAAAATCAAAGCATACCACAAAAACAAGTCAGCTCCTGAAACACTGCATTTTAAATAGTCTTAAGTCCCTCAGGTATACAGCATAAAGAATATTCACTAAACATCTAAAAATGGAAATAGATCATGCACTAATTGTTTTAATGTAGAGCTATAGCTTGTAGCTTAAGTAGAAGCTGTAATTCTCATTTACCAACACTTAATATCTGTTTTAGTTTGGGTAGTTGACCATTATGGCTAAAAAAACAAGGATAAAAAGCCATAACTATCACCTACTTTTCTTTAAACAGATAAATGTCAGTAAACAAAACTACACATTTTACCTCTACTATTTAACAAGACAAGCTATGGCTCTACAATAGCTTTACTAAGCAAGCATTTCATTTCCATATAAAAGTAAACAAGGTTTCTGTATCATTTTTAAAACTCAGCAAGAAGAAAATTTTTACTGTACAGTACTCTTGAAAAGACCAAGTCAAAGGGATGGGTGGAAAATTTGGACATAAGATGGAAAGCTTCCAAATATAAAAGGTTATAGAAGGTTATAGGCCTTTGAGAGAACATCTGTTATAAGTTCAGAAGTCAGACAGATTCTTAATAACCCACCATATTTTTATATACAAACAATAGAATAATTATCACCTAGTCAAATAACAATTACATGTAAAGAAACATTGATTCAGTAAGGTTCTTACGTATTATACCGTCGACCGTGATGCTGAATCCGAAAACGTTATCAAAGCCCATTGACTAATCTATAGATGTGCAGCTGAATTGAATGGCCACTGAACGGTCGACGGGATAATACGCAAGTACCTTCAGTAACTTTTGGTTTGAAAAAAAAACTTAGACAAAAGAATAGATGTCATTAAAGAATACCTAATGTCAAAGGGGAAAAATTATTTTTTCGAGAAATAGAGGTTTTAAGCATAAAAATGTTTGTCCTATCAAGAGCACACTGTACTAGAACTGTGTCATTTAAATTCATACAATTGCGTTAATAGTTTATGCTGGTAAAAAAATTGGTGACTTTGATTTTTTTTACAAGTACAATAGAAGCTAAGATTATAAGATCATCTGTCTGTACTCTGCACCAAAACAAAATCGAAACAAACATTGTACATTTTTAAAAACAGATTTTTAGTGTTGTAAATATGTTTTGTTTTCCATTAATGTAAATGTAATTTTTTTTTGCTTAATATTGATCAATTATATTGATTTGATTCTGCAAAAATTACTTGAATAGTTCCCCCTGATAATGACTACTTTAGGGTTCTGATCACTGCCTGGTCCCAAAACTGAATGTTATTGAGGTTCTACTGTACATACCAAACCAACTTACTAATCAGAGATTCATATTTCCATGTAATATCTGAAAATATCAATCAAAATATATTTAATGGTACCTACATTTTTTGCGAATGTCCCCATGGGTTCTGGATACTGATGAGTGAGCATTGCTAGCAAGGCAGTGAACGAACATAGCCCTGCAGTGAAGAGAATGAAAAAAGGTAGCTCCTTCTTAGGATACACAGAAACCTCATGAAAAGCTAGAAAAAAGAAAGTATATGTCAGTGGACAGCAAAGTGTGGTTTGTGAGTCACAATGTGGTTCTTTGACCTTTTGAGTGTAGTGTGGCTCTTCAACACCACAAGCTTTTAAATGGAAACTTTTTTTATGTATCATTACTCTAATTGACAGAAATTTTTCCTTGAGAAATATGTTTACATTCAAATCTATCAAACAAAGAGTGAATACAAAAATTTCTTTTAAATCAACCTAGTTATAAAGGTTAAAAATTTAAAAAGGGCAAAGGTACAAATCACAGTTTTTTCAATGCTAGATGAGGTCATTTCACTTAAAAAAAAAATTCTCCAAGATCTTGAAAGGAGAACTTCTAGTACACTTTAGTAAAATACACTTGGTTTGAATAAGTAAATAAAAATATAACTATTTAGTTTGATATAAAAATTTTGGCTCTTAAAAAATTTCAATGGCTGCAATGTTGATGTCTAGCTACTTTCTCTAATGAATGAATTGACAACTGGTCTATGTAAATCATAATTAGATAAAACCAAGAGTAAAATACTACAAATTTGATAAACACAAATTACATTTCCTTAAAACTGCAAGCTTCAAGATGTAAAAGCTAATGTGAAGTTAGTAACCACTTAGCGAGTGAAGCAATTCTAGGAAAATGCAGTAGCAGTTCCCAGGGGTTGGCAAGCGATAACAAGCAAGGGCGGTAGCCCCCTATAGTCTGTGTAGTTAAAATAGGCGGTTAAACGTCATTCTTTACCATGGCAACGCAGAAGAAATACATTGAGAAAAAACTCAAGGTCAACCGCCGATTCTATTTACACAGAGTATAGTATGGTTTACTAGACTATATAGAGTTATTTTCAGACATTAAACACAACTAAATTATTTTAGAAAATCTGGTTCAAGGCATACATATAGAACTAAGATGGGGTAGAGGATGCTTATTCTACTGGAGTTATTATACAGGATGAGAAATAATGAAAGGAATATTGTGATTAGGTGTAGGAACAATAAGTGTAGCTGCATTTCGGAAAATAATGACTTAAAAACTTTCATTCTCCTGGTAAAAACTAAATGCCTTTTCTAATTACAGGAACCAAAAGCATGGTTTATAAAATAATACTTTTGTTATGGAGATGCACAGGAATGATAGCTTCTACTTACAGGGTAAAAGCTCTCTATCAGTGGTTTCTGTGCATGTTGGATAAGGATAAAAGAGATGACCTTTTTCAAGTGGGTATGGAATCATTCTAAATGCTGAAAATAAAAATGGCAAACTCAAACATCCAAACAATGTTGAAAGAAACTGTTACCATAATAAAATAAAAGCTTAATCCTAAACATATATACAAACCAAGCAAGAAAATAATTCGGTATTTTAGGATTATGCTGTTCTGTGTAATTTGTGAAACATCACCAATAGTCAGATTAGAGAGATTTGCATGTATATTAATAATTATTGATACTTAAGGATTAGCAGGGTACAAAAGGGCTTAAGTAAAATGAAACTGTTTTTGAACCTACTTCCTTCCCAAGTGCAATGCAGTAAGTTCAGTGCACCTTCCACTCTTTTCCAATGGGGTAAATGAAAGAAAGCATATGCTATTGCTTCACTGTCTCCTCTCTTCAATATGTGTTCAGGAGGGAGAATGAGACTCTTCATTTCTAAAAGGTACTGAATATTTGGATTTTAGCACATTGAAGGATATATATGTAAATATAAAATAAGCATACTTTTTTTTAAATATCTAATCCCAATATATTGAACTATCTGATGCATTATATACATTTGATGGAAGAAATAATTTACACAATAAATGTTTTAAGCATTGTTTTAAACGAAGTGTTTAAAACATAAGCTGTATGTTGATATAAAATTTACATGATAGGGAATGTCCATAAATAATGTGGTGAGACCTAACATCCTGTGGTGAAATTCACCCTTTATGAGCTAACTATTTCATTAGAATGTTTTATTAAATTGACTTACTTTTGGCACATGAGGGTTGAATTCAACTGCTCTATGAATAGCTTCAACTGCATTCATTTCAGCTGTACTTAAACCTCTTTTTGAAGCAACATCAGGTGAAAATCTGTATGTTAAAAATATTATACAATTTAAGTACAGGTAGTCTAATAGTAAGCAGGGTTGGAGAAAGTATTTAATAATGTGATGTATCAGAACAGAAGACGTAGTAATAAATGTCCAATATTATTCATCAAAACTATGATTCTTTATTCAAATGACATATCAAGTTACAAAGCTTAGATATTGTATATGAACGATTTGGAAGCAAGGCGTCACATGTCACATTGTGTTAAAAACTTTATCCATGTAAGATGGGTATGATAAGTATACCAAATCTATATGGATTGGCAATTTTTAAGCAATCTTATGTTTCCATCTCTTCGAAGTAAAATTGTTTCGTATGCAATTCACCATTTTCAAGCTCGTAAGTTATCTGTTTTGTTGAAATTATTTTATTCAATACTTCTTGTGAATTAAATCTAATTAATGAGGTGGCAATAATTGATTGTATAACTGATTTGAGATGTTTTTATTATGCAATCCCTTTTTTCCTGTCCTTATTTGCCTCAATCTTTTCTACTAATCATTGGAATACAACATATTTTATGCCTACATTTGAAGTACTGTAAATAATTTTTTGTGAAATTTTACTTTATTGTACATACTACTTATACAAAATCAGGATTTTAAGCTAAAGTTCTAGAACTCACCAACTTGCAGATTGCCAAATTATTTCCTATACAAAAGTTACTATGCAATGTAACTTGAGCCCCTTGGCTTTCAAACCATTCACAAATATGAAAAAGATTTCAAGGTTTTATTTTTGTATTCAAGTTTAAGAATTAAAAAGTTAACTATTCAAAATGCAATAACCACTATTATTAAAAATACAATTGGCTTGTATCATTTTAAAACCAAGTTCTGACAATAAACCATTTAAAATTCTTTTTGTCAAAGTTGTAGCACGCAATTTTTATTTTGATAAGAAAGTAAGAAATAACAACATTTATTTTATATAGTTAAAACTATCTTACTTGTCACTAACTCCTCTAGCTTTTAAAAGGGCAGCAGTATAACATATTGTAGCAGATTTTGGTAAATTTATATCTGAAAAAATATTTATTATTATTCTTTATCTTAACAGACAAATTAGAAAACTACTAATATGTACTTAATATTTTTCATACAAAGTAAGAAGATCAATAAGTTTCTTGTAAAAAAGACACAAAAATCTTATTTTACTCTTGGTTTTTACAAGAAATTAAGTATTTTTCTTATTAAAAGATGTATTTTTTAATTTTACTGTGATTGTAACATTGATAAGTATTTAGTATTGAATTATGAAAGTGATTTTTTTTCTAAAATTGTATTTCATGTCACTTTGTTAGTATTAAAGTACAGCCCACTCCACCTATGTGATCATAACGACGAATTGGCCTAGTAGTTAAGAGTATCTAACTGCAAAGCACCGAGGAGTTCTTAGGGCAATTCACAGGTCAATGATTATAATCCAAATATCTGCCCATTTGTTAAAAAGCTTAATGAGATCACGGTTATGTTATCGATCGGATGTGATCTAAAATGACATGTCTGTGATCACTCCTATTTAACTTAAGGGCCATTCCATGGAAAAGTTGACATGAGGGTTGAAATTTCAAAATTGTTTAATTATTATGTAATATATATCAAATTAAAGGTCTTTATGAAATTACAGAGAGCTTAGCTGTAAAAATTTTCCTTTATACTTTTTTTTATAATAAAAATGATTTTCAAGGATTTAATGGTAAATATATTCCCCAAAATTTAGATACAACCTCTAAAATTCTCTCTAAACGTCACACCCGTCCCAATGGGATGACCCTTAAAGCAAAACATATTGGTTTAAATGTACTGGTTTAATATTTTTTTTTTCAGTTTTGAAGATCAATTTTCATAGGAAATGTTTTGTGAGACAATAATTTATTAGTTTTATGAGTTGCTTTTAAATTTTCTCACAAATTTTTTAAGTTGCAAAATGCATACTACAAAAGTATTTTAAATAAAATTAGAACTACAAAAGTATTTTAAATAAAATTAGAACTACAAAAGTATTTTAAATAAAATTAAAACTACAAAGTTATAACTTTAATGCACACTCCAATTATACTGTTTGCTATTTGTTATTTTTTGTATTGCTTATAGGCCATTTCTCTAAGTCCAATATTAGCCAAAAGTGATCACATTAAGCAAAGTTGAATATTATTTTCTACAGCTTAAGTATTATTTCTTACAACCACATCATACTTAAACTTACTTACCATCATATTTAGCAAGTACTGCTTGAACATCTGCATATGCTTGCATTTCTAAGAGAGCTTCTATTAAATTTTCATGTATATTGAATACATTCATCATGGGAAATTCTTTAATAAGCTATAATATAGAGGTTTATCAAAATGAATTACTAGATAAACAACTTACAACCAGTTTAATAAGAAATACAAAAATATCAAAACCCATTCGTGTAATTAGCATCATTACGATTAAAATGTTAAATTACTCTAGATTTTTTTAATGGCCTAAAGCCTTACAAGAAAATTTACCAAGATTTAACATTGATAGTATCAAAAATACCATCAGGAAACTTTCACACTTTAACAATTTTTTGATTTATACAATGTAATTTTTTCTCTTATCTTAAATTATAGAAAATCAACAGTTATGTATTTAAATGAAAACAAATTTTTGATAACTACAAGATAATAATTATATAAATTTTTTAATAACTAAAGCTTATTTATTAAAAAAACTAGATATTAGAAAAATATTAGTCTTACATTAATTACAAAAGCATTAAACTTTTAGCAAAGTACTTTTTCTCCACTTTAAACTTCTATGAGCAAATCATGGCATCATTGTATTTCTTATTGCTAAATATCAGAACTAAAATAAAACTAAAATGATAAGACACACAGAAATAGGAAAATAATATAAAAAAGTAATTGCCCAACATTTCACAAACCAAAAAAAAAAAAACTAAAACCAAAAACTTTCTGTGCACATGTAAAATAGTCAAAACTTTTCTGCAAACTAATTTAAGTTAATATCTCCTTTGATCCATTGGTGGGAGTATAAGTTATGTGAATAAACTGATGACTCCTCAACTAATTTAATTTAGTCTTTCAAGCTCCAGAGGCCACAGCTATCGTAATGACAAATTCTCAATCAATTTTAGTATTTCTATGAGAATTTCCTCATTACAAACCTATGAATCATACATCAAATTTGGGATAAAACAGGGATTGTGGAATTTGGGAATTAGGAGAGGATAAAACTTAAGAAAAATAGCAGATTTTACACGAAAATATTTTAAAGGGAACAGATTTTGCAAAACCCAAAACATTTCCTACACTAAGTGCATGCACTAATTGTTTGTTATTAAGTTATAGACAGTTATTTAACAACTATTATATAATAAAAAAGCATTGTTCACAAAATCTGGTTCTTAAAACTCCCAATCTAATTTATTTAAATCCCATCAACTAAAATACATAGCCAGGTATTGATTTTTACAGGGAGGTGACAATAGTTCACACAATAGATTTTTGTTTGCTATAATATTTGGTTAGTGACAAATTATCCCAAATTAGCTTGGAACTGTATGAATGGGCAAAGAAATTTTCTATTACAAAAATAAAACTTCACTCGGAAGTTTGAGATAAGAAATAGATATGTAACATTTTAAATGAAGAATTTAAACATAATTAGATGCCTACACAAATAAATCCAATGCAATGTTGTCGGTAAGCCACTTTTCATCTACAGTCCTTAAATTTTTAAAAATATTAAATTTGATTTGTTTAATGAACAGCTATTATTAGTGTGTTGGTTAAGTTTTAGACACTTGACAGTTACTTACAAAAATTAACAGCGTTTGTAATGATTTGTAAAGGAATACAATTTTTTTTCAATTGATGTCCACAGTTATGTTAGTAAGACATACTAAGTCTCAGAGCTCCTTAATTTCATTTCTTTTTGCCGTGATACACACTGCATATAGCATTTTAGTGAATCAAACCAATCACACATGTTAGTGTAAATTAAGATTAATAATAAATAAATCACTGCAAAATCAATAGTATTTTAAAATCAATGTACCTTTTGACACATAAGAATATCAAGGAAAAATAAAAAGCAAAGATTTTCTAAACTCAAATACCTGCCAACAACACTACAGAGGGAAACTAAAAAATTTTAGGACCATTTAGTATTATAGACAAGTTTCTGCACAAATTTTACCGAATTATTTTTAAAAAGCTAATTACTCAAAAATTAAAACTTAAAAGAGTATTACTGTTAGCATAAGTTTTTAATTTCATACATGGAATTCATAATTTCACTTCATGCAAATATTCAATAATAGAAAAGTACCTGAAGTTTAAAAAGTAAGAATTTTCAAAACCTTTCTTAGCTACTTAAAATTTCTCAGACAAACTGAGGCTTAGATTCAGGAGTCTATTTACTAACAAAATATTTACCTCAAATTAAAATACAATAATAATCTGGAAAGAGTTTCATAAAGCATATTTGAGTTATTTTAAAATTCTTGATCAGCCAGATTAATGAAGCAACATCAAGCTCTTTCAGCCTAAAAACACAAAACAAGGATCATGCATTGAAGTTTAAATAAGGAGCCTAAAATGCTTAGCAAAACTAAATAAAAATAACAGAAGAAAGTAAAAGGAATTAAGTAACTTCCAAGATGTGTGCCAAAATAATTTCCTGGTTTTTTTCATGCATAAACAAGCCAAAAAATAATTGTATAGGTTAATTACTAATAAGGAGACAGCATGATCCTGGAAATTGGCTTCAGGTTCAAATGCTGTAGGTTTGCAGTATAGTCATAATGCCAGGAGAAACACTTGACTTCTTACAATATTTATTGTGATTGCTATGGAAACGTATTTTTCCACTCAATATCAGGGGGACGATAATTCATAAACAGCGAATAATTGTTTAATGCAAAATCTATGTAGCTATCATTTGGCTTTGTACTTTTCAGAGTTTTGGTTTTTCTGTCGAAGTTTTTCTCCTGGCAAAAACTTTTTTTAGAATAGAGATTATTTAAAGTAATAGTTAAAAAATGATAATAACCATGGGTAAGATTGAACCAAGGGCAGTGAGTTAGGAAGCAGTAAGCTACCAACGCTATTCAGATACCATTGAGAAAAATTAACTTATTAATAAATAAGTGATGACTGAAAAGGGAAGCTTAAAGGGGTGTATCTCCAAATCTACTGACTAGTGCATCTTACTACAGCCACGAGAAGATTCCTTGATTTTACTACAAACCTACACCAGAAGTCAGTTACTGAGGCCGTGCAGTCCCCTTGTAATCTTATAATCATAAGGCACGCATTTTAGTTCTAAAACAGTACTAAGTCTATTTAAAAACATAAAGACGAGGATTTTATTGATCCAATGATTGTGAGTTGATACTATGTTATACTCTGTTCAATTTAAAAAGACTGTTGAAATCTTTTTCCTTCCCTCTCTAACCATCCTTAACCATAATAACAGTATTAGTGCCGCCTCAGTGACCAATATGTTGATTGTATTTTTCATCATTTATTGATTCCAGATAGTTTGAATTAAATCATGGTCATGCAGTTATAAATTTATTATAAATCAAAAGAACTTAAAGCATTTACATATTTTGCTTGTGAATTAAATAGTGGAAGTTTTAAAACTTTAATATTTCCTCTTTTTCTAAACAGAACTTTTTAAAGAGTCATCTGAAATAAGAGACAAAACCTTCAAAACCGTAAAATAAATTGAATTAAATTTCAGTAAAATAAATTAAACTATTTATTTCAGAAACATGACAAACATCAATTTTTTTTAAAATGAGGTAAAGGTGCAATATGATTCTTTAGGAGTAAAATGCAATTATTAGTACAGAAACAAATAGAAATCATGATTTCAAAAGTAAGTTTGTATGTAATAAGCTGTTTTTAATTTTAACTTTACTAGTTTCTGCACTTAACTGTGGGGAATTTCATTTATGGTGTCTAATCTGCAGCTTGTTTGGCAATTTTTTTTTATTTAATTACATAAAAATAATTTCTGCAATTAAAAAAGTACTCTTTTGAGGTATTTTCTATCAGGTCACAGTAAAAACCAAATTTTTCAAGATATTGTAAGAATTTTAAGACTAAGGATGCTGCGATAGTAATGTTAAAAAGTTTCATGTTAGTGGACATTATACCCTTGACAGAGATTTTTAATCTATGAATCAATTTAATAAAAAAGGGCATCAAATCAATGGAATCTGCAAAAACAAACCCAAGCAACCCAGCAAGTTTCCTGGTTTAAGCTATTATTGATCAATAGGAACACACTTTAGCTCCTACCTCATACAAGTCAAAACCAATCACACAACAGAATGAGAAGTACCTGATAAGGGATAGGAAATTCTTGAAATAAGTGTTGTTTTTTTAAATGCACTGGGCTTCTATAAAAGGCTACAAACCTTTCTTAAAAGAGCTTTAAGCAGTTTGATTCAAATCATACGATAAATATTTTTATTTGTGACGTTGAGAAAGAGTCGGGTGGAAAATGTTAGACAACTAGTAGTTTGCAGAAAATTCCTCCCATATACCAGATCAGGATATTGAACTGATTTTGAAGGTTTTTAAACATAATTGTATTACTGTCCAAAGAGAGGGGTGTAGAAAATTTTTCAAGGCCCAATATTTCCCCAGAACACTATTAATTTTGTCCTAAATTTCTCCCAAAAATGTCTCTCACCTTATTTACATTTTAGTTTGTTACTAAACTACAAAGAATTTTTATTATAAAATATAGTTTTCTTTAATTGCCATAGTTTCAATTTTTATGGACTTAATACCTTATATACATACACATGTCACTTTAGCTCAAAAATATATCTAGTCTTAAAATATTAATTAAAAACTCTCAAAATTGAGCTACAGTAAAACTCTCCTCTTTGACTAAACTTCGAAAGTCAAAAACATTGTTGTGACTGAACAAAAATAAGTTTTTGAGTGGAACTCGCCGATTCTGTCACGATCCTGTATATCAGTCAAAGCCCAAGGAAAAGCCAACTTTCAGGTATTCACTATGGAAACTAGTTTTTTTAGCGAAGACCTGTAGTTTTTACCCAATTTCCATAGAATTTGGAGGGTGTGATAACCAGACAAAATATATGTTTCTAATAACAACTTGTATTTGTAGATTTTCTTTCTAAACTGAGGCAAAATTTTCCCAAATTTGCCTGAATTTCCTCCAAAACTTGTTTCGACATATTGTGCACCTCTGCATAAAGTTACATCTAAACAATATCTAATTGACTACAAAGATTTGTATACTAACAATACCAACATTTTAAATTGGCTGAATACTATTTCTAAGTCTAGAGTTGAAATTATTTTTAAAAACGAGTAGTTATATCTCTACTAACAAACAGAGGAAAAACAAGAACTATACAATAATTTTTACAGTTAGTATTTAATAAGTAAATGTTTTTATATTCTAATGTTCTCATTTCATTACCAAATCCTTTAATAAATTAGAGTTAAATTATGAAAATATCAATTTATCTATCATAGCAATTCTATTTATTTCAAAAACCAGTCAAGCACAAAAATCTCAATAATCAAAGAAGAAAAAGTTAGAAAAAAAAATTTTTGTCTGTAAAATATCTGAAATGGTACTGAAATAAACACTTCAATTTAAGTAAGAATGATGCACAGAAAGAATAAATGTTGATAGATTTTTAAGTTTTTTTTTAACACCTGTATCAGCCCTAAATAGTTATTAATCTTATATTATTAATCTTAATGTCACTCAGATGGCAACTGTTATCAAGGTTCCTAATTAGGCTACAGGAGGATGGAAATTTTTCTATCAGCTTACTGTAATTGAACAGAGTATAATAGAAGAGAACAAATTTTTAAACAAATTGGCTCATTTATCATAACCTTCTTATGAATTTAGGTGTAACTTTCAACTTCAAATGAAAAACTTACTAATTAACGAGAAATTGTGAGCATTTATTCACACAATTACAGAATGGGTTCTGATTAAAAAAGACTAAAATTTGTAAAAATTTGTTTTGAACGAAGATAAACAGCTTATAATTCAATTCAAGCAAATAATCAAAAACATTCAAAATTAGTAATGCCACTATTTTTCAGAAACTCTTAAAACTTAAAAAGAATTTATACATACATCTCTCATGATTTTTACAGATTCCCTTAATTTTCCAAGCTTTCTGGCACACATTGCAAGTCTCCGCCGTATGTATACAAGAACATTTGTATCTCGCCCTGGAAGAATTATTTCATTGTAAAAATATGTAAACATGAATGAAAGAGGAAAAAACTATGAAACTAATATAATTGATTGAATTAGGATTCATATAACAAGCACATTAAGCTAGAATAAATTGGATTTCCTAGTTACAAGGACTTATTAAACCTGAAATGCAAGAATTTATTGGCAATTAGATGTTAGCCATGCTATTCATCATACACAAAATCATAGTACCAAGTTTCAAATGTTTCACAGGCCAGATATGCTTTAGGGACAAAATTATTAAAGATGAAGGGTGCAGAGAGAAACAAGATAAGGTAACTCCAAAGGCCAAAACAAGTTTGATTTGTGGAGGAGCCATACCTTTGAGGCTCATTTCTCCCAATCAAATAGGAACACTAGCCTTAGAAATAATTCAAGTTTAACATGTCATCATGGATTTTTCTTAAAAATTTCTAATCAGAACGCAATTTTCGGCAAGAAGCAGCAGCATACCTACCAGAATCAAGCAAAATTACTACTCAAGTTGCAGAATAAGTGTAAAATAATTACTTATTATGACTGATTTTACTTATAGCCTGTTTTAATAGCTAATAAGTTATTTATTTATTTATTTATTTTTTTTAAAAAAAGGGGTGAACATAGGCTGTTGTCAAGAAAATAGCAAGATACATACTATGCAATGTTTCTTGAGATGGACCTTGATGCTGAAGCTGTTGACTTTTTCTATAATTAACTTCAGCAACTTTTAAAGCTTGACGAAAGAGTTTTTCTGACTGAAATTAAAGTACTGTATCAAATAATATAATAAGCATACATAATTGACTTACAGATATTTGCTTGAAAATACAAGCTGTAATTAAAGCATCACATGCAATAAAAGTAAAAGTGAATTTATGTTTTAAAAATGATTACTTTCAGTTGACTAGAAAGGAGTCTGAGAAAGAGTGAAAAAAAATGGGATGAGATTGAAGTCCAGGTGAAAGAACAAGAACGTTGAATTTTACAATTATTGAAATACAGATTAAAGACAACTATAATTGGTTATTAAGAAAAGTTTTAAATTTCTAGTAACTTTTAATCACTTAAATTGTAAAGCTAAATTATTAAGAAAAGTAGCAACATACTTCCAAGATTGTTGATGATTCTTCTTCAGCTAACAAAATGTAGGCAGGAGCACATCTAAATGTAGGGAGTTAAAAAAATATTTTTAAAAAATTCTTAGGAGCCAAAATAAAATTTACAGAAACTGCATTAAAATTTATTGTATAGATAATTTTAAAATCAGATAAACATGTTTGTAACCATTTAAAAATAATATTGTATACTTTATTAACAAGTTTTACTATGTTAAATTATACAGATAAAATTGGAAAGGTATGAATTACTAAATATTATTACTCTGGGTTTTTCTCTAGGGCTTGGTGAGCTGCTTTCACCCTAGCTTCTGGATCTCGTTCTCTCCATGCTGTTTGCATAACTGTGGAAACAAATGTAAAAAATGACAAGGCTTTTTGTTTTTAAACAATGGTGAGATTTTAACAAAAAGTTATGATAGCAAACAATGAGAATATCAAAAAATTGCTACAATGGAAAGCAGGCAATGGATGGAGCCCATCTCCAAGGGAAATTGAAGGCATTTTTGCAGATCACCTGCAAAAAATGCTGTTTTTTTGTGCTAAAAAGTACCTTTTAAGTATGTGCTCTTAAATATTGAGTTTTGCCTCCCACCCCCACTTTTGATTAAAAATTTAATCTGGGGAAAGATAAGTGTTTCTAGCACTATCGTCGCAATCAGAACCTTGATAATATTTTAGAAGAATGTAAGACTAACATAACGCACTGCACTAGAAAGGGTAAAATTTTTTCGGCATCCCATGCAAATCTGAATAATTTATATTTTCTAAAAATCCAAATGAATTTGATCTTTTAAAGTTGTTCTCAAAGAGTTTAGCTAAGAAACAGTGTTATGTTACAAAGCAAAATTACGAAAGTATAAATATTGCCCTTAAATAATAAATAAAAAAAAACCCTTGCAACATACAAAAATTTTGCAAAATAAAATAATAAGAATTGCCCAAGGCAGTTTTGTTTAAATTCTGTTATTTGTCCCACTAAAAATTGACAAAATATCTTACAAGCCAAACATTCAAATGCCACTAAATCTATATAATAGGGCTGTTATTAATTTATATTTTAATCTTTTGGTTTCAATTTTTGTTAATATTTCTAAATTTTGGAGTTCAAAGCAGCTTGGCACTATTTAGCAGGACAAATAACAGAATTGAAGCACAGTTTTTTTTATTTTCCAATGGCTAAAATAGACAGGAGTAAAACATTTTACAGAAACTATTTTGAGCAAAGTTGATATTCACAACACACTAGTATACTTACATGTTACATTGTTAAATTTTTTAGGACTTTAAAATGAAACAAATTTTTGTATTTTATAGCTTATCATTCATGCAGCTGAATCAGAAAACATTATCAAAGTTACTCATTAACTGAGCCAAATAATCTGTCAGTCGTTTAACAGTTGAGGGGCTAATATGAAAGTACCCAAATTTTAAATATAAATAACAATCTTTTAGATAACCAAATGCTGATTGGAATTTTATCAAAAATTATGTATAAGCTATCCAACATACTTTCATACTCAGGCTTGTTGCCATCTGCTTCACATGTAAAAAATGTTTGATGGTCTTGTGCTGATAAGTTCATATCATAGTAGGTGAGAGGTTCCTTATTTGTCGTCCATAGAAAGCGATTATACTCTGAGCCACGAAACAAACTCAATGGATTTCTCCAAACTTTGCATTCTATAAAATTAATTAAAATATTTTTCAACCATAAAAACAAAGAATAAGAAAGTGAAATATGTTGGGGATTTGTGATGTAAATATAATTTTAGAAAAATTATTTTTGATGAATGGTAAACAAAACTTACCAGGTCCTGCCTGCTGATTATTATTGGAGTTTATACAGTTCCCATTTGTATTTGATTCATTAGTGGATGAACCATTTGATGCAGTATCTCCATTTGTATCGGTCCCTCCAAGCCAAGGAGATATATGATTCAAAGATACTTGTTCAATAAAAGAGGTACCATACTTTCGGAAGTACCACCATTCAAAAATCTTAAATGAAAAATAAGGGTAAGAACACGCTTTTAGCTAACATTTAAAAAGCAACATACAAACAATAAATGTCAAAAATCTTTGTGGTTGCAAAATTTAGAGAGAAAAACTTTAAGTTAAAGACTTCAAGTTATCCAAGTAGCACAGTTTAAGCGAGTTAACTGAGAATTAAGAAATTTCCTTTAGTTGAACTGTTATTAAGAAACCAGAGACTCCAACCTCCAATAAAAATTTTCTGTAGCACCGCAATGAACCCTTTATCTGGAAATCTAAAATCCTCCCCATTTGGAAGGCTTAAATAGCTTAATTTTTGTCTATAAATTATTTTTTTTTCTCACAGGGGGAAAGGGATTACATATTTTATTACATACAATTTTTGAGAATAGAAGTTGATTATAGTGGAAAGAAAGCTTTTAGTTTTATAGGATTTTATTTAAGTAGATTCAGTCATTAGCTGCAATGTGCTTATACATTATGCAGAGCTACTATGTTAAATATGCATCGGTGAAATTAGGTGAATATCAATATTTTGTACTAAACATTCCTTATTCAGGAGGAGTGAAATTCCCTTTCCTGGACCCCCTATCAACATTAGTCCACATTCACTTATATTTTCGCATTATCCCTTTAAATTATGTATGTATAACATTTTCTATTAAAATTGTGAACCATCTATTTAGCTTTTTTGACTTTGCATTTTTTGGAGTTTGGATCCCACTAAGGACAGTTGGCAGGAAAAGCTGTCGGTTAAAAAATCATAAAAATTATTTTTTGAGAAATCTGAAAATGGGTATTTATTATTCTATTCGGTCCAAATGAACGAAATATGGAAGAAAAAATTATTTATTTACATTATTTTAAAGTCTACCTTAATGGGTTAAAAGCCAACTTGGTAAATCTAAACAATCCAGGCCTTGGCAAATTTTTGGCAAAGTTTTGTTCTACCAATAGTAATGTTTTTAATCAGCAAATAAACAATCAACGGCACAGCTTCGATAAGTGTCCTCCAGCCGCCATGTTTACCCATAAACTCAAATGATGACAACAGTTAAGTGTATTGATGTGGGAGCTGTGGATAAACATGGCGAATGGAGGACATATCAAAGCTGTGCCCAATTCAACTTCTATAGAACTGGGTTGCCAGAATCCAATTTTTTATTCCATATTTAGAACTAGGTTCAAATTCTTTAAATTACCCACCAAACTTTTTGAAATTACCAATGAGAAGGAATTTTTAAAATAACCATAATTCTTACATATAACAAAAGGACACACACCAATATAAGACCAGATATTAAAGATGATGTTCCTGTCAAAGCCACATAAAATTTGGGAGTCAGGGTGTTTAAGAACATCGAAGCTGGAAAAAAGAGCAATAAAATCATACCTTTTCAACTAATAAGTGAACACATCAGATAGATCAATAACTATATTTTTTGTAATTTTACACTTAAAATTAAGATGACAATTACAATGACATGTTATTTACATGTTTTACTCTTTTGAAAGAATACTTTGATAAAAAATCCCTCACTAAATATCCACTTTCGCAAAATTTACAATTTTGAAAATATGATTAGTAATTAAGACTTCCAATAAATAAAAGCCCTTCGATGGTATTTAAATAAGTTGATATTGATGATTAAGAATTTTAAAAATAAAAAAATACAGAACACTGAGTCAAATGCCAGTTTTCTTTTAATGTTTCAATGTTTGTAAACAACACTTGCAAATACCGAAACTTGTCCAAATTGTATAATCAACTAGCTCAACTCATTTGACAGTGGAGTTGGTAACGACTCTATGGTAGCCTATGTAAACAGGCTGCAATAATGATTTATGAGCACTGCAGTGTTTCAAATATGTTAATACAACTGAACTGAGGGATTTAAACAATTTACATCTTCAAAAAAGCAATAAAAACATTCAAATTCAAGTTGACAAGCATACCCATATTTAGGTTTTCGTTAATCTTTAAGGGTCCACGCAAAACGTATAAAAGGAACAAAACAAGCATAAGCCAGAGCAACCACAAATATGTCCAAGACCACGTAATCCAACGTTTTGCTATTGATGATAAATAACTAAAACAACGCGCCATAATGAAACTCCATGTTGATTTGAGATCATTTGAGACAACGTTGCCATATCTTTTCCGTCGGTCTCGGCGGTCTGCTTATATATAGACTTGAATATTTCATAAATAGATATTCTAATATGGGATTTTCAAAGTCGGTGAATAGTTCAAATAAACATCACTAGACGTCGCTACAATAACAAATTTCAGAAAACTCAATAACTCAACCTACCGAAAGATGTCGCTGTACACATAGTAAAATAACGGACTTCCGAAGAAAATATGGTTTTGTTTGGGAACTCACTCAGCGAAATGCTGATCACAATCAGATCAAGTTCCATAAAACTTACATATCTGAAGTAAGGGAAAAATTCAGAATAGCCTTGGTCATTTTTTCCCCAGAAATCTAGGATGAAGATGATAAAAAGGATCTCTTTGGGGGATGAAAGCGACAGTTGATCCTTTGAAAAATTATGCTTTTAACCTCTAGCTAATGGGGTGATCAAAAGGAGTTTAGTTTATTCATATAAATATATACTGTTAAATTATCCCATTACATGTTTTTATTCTATCCAGAAAAAATTAATATCCCCTTCTTAGAGGAACCAAAACCCACCTTATCCATACTATAAATTAGCTACATGACCCCCCCATAAATTTTGAACAAGACAGATTGGATAAAAATATTACCTTACCTGCTTAGTCCTTTCAATTATTTGACTTCCATCCAAAAAAAAAAATAAACGCAAGATTTTCAAGGGTGTAGTTAGATCCCACTTCTCAGGAACCATTAAATTGCATCATTATTTTGTTTTGCCCATTTTCCCACAACATAATTATAAATATGTAATTTTTTTAAATTTGATCCACAATGTTTACATAAATATTAGAGACCATCTAATGTAAACACAATTTAGTGGTTAAAATTGAATCACAAAATAAAATTATGTACTTATGTGTTGTTTAAAACAAGTTTTTTTCTCACTTAAAAGTATTTGTGTATTGTCACGCAGTCTTGATGCCAAGAGGAAAAATTTTGCATTTTGCTAAATACATCAATTTAAATCTGATACTTTTTATTATTAAATCAAACCTTCTAGTCTGAGCATTTGTCTGTGAAAACTTCTGAATTTTAACAACAAAGTTTTTAATCAAGAGTTTTCCCCAAACTGTCACTACCCCTTGGCTTCTTATCCCTCAATGAAGTCAAATTTTAAATCATTATTACAAATGAACTACACTCAAAATTTTTTATTCATATTTTTTTTTAAAAGTACCCATTTCTGTATTTGCTACACAAAATATGAATAAAAACACATTTTATATTAAGATTTTAATAAAAAAAGATGTATACAACTATTTTGAAAGAAAAAGATGATGGGATAAGAATTACCTGGAATATATTGTTAGACACAACAGATTACTTTAGTATTCTCAAATAATGAATCGATAAAAGACAAATATATTTGAA
This sequence comes from Tetragnatha montana, assembly GCA_963680715.1. NCBI lineage: Eukaryota > Metazoa > Arthropoda > Arachnida > Araneae > Tetragnathidae > Tetragnatha > Tetragnatha montana. Next base: position 19,130,914 of record OY796681.1, read on the forward strand.
AACTAACATGGATATAACTGACTATTAACATTCTTATTTAAGCAAGATATTTTAATAGGGAATTTATTTTTAGTAAAGTTACATAATTGTTTCTTTTAAATGTTATGTAAAAGAAATGATAAAAATATAATAAAAACAATTGCTTGAAAAATTAGTACTTAATAAGTAAGTTAAATAGTAAGTAATAGTTATAAAAACTAATGTTTAAATATCCTTTTTAGGATATCATTAGTTTATTCTAAGCTTTTCTTGAAATAATTAATAACAAAGTTTTACTGAAAGAAAACCACTGAATCCACTGAGTAAAATAGTCTAAATATCACCAATAATTTATTTCAATTAATGCACCTTAAGTAAACATATTGAATACAATGCTGTGATTAACAACATATTTTTAGATAAGGCACATTACCTTTCATACAGCACTAGCAGCATTGAGAGGGAACACATAGTATAGAAAAAATATAACTTTTGCTATTATTTTGAGAGGCTAAAATCATAATTTGTAATGAAACTAGACTAACATTTTGAAAGATTCTTTAGCAAAGACAAAATACATCACATCACTTTCTGAAAAAATAAGTGCAACCCTAAGTGTAGCATACAAGAGCATAAGACCAAGCAACTATTCAACATTTAAAAATTAAAATTCCCAGATTAAAATAATTTCTTCACATGAGAAATTTGCAGATTCTCTGCTAAGTTCAACTCAACATAATACTAGAACCATATTGGTAAATAGTCTATCACACAATAAATAAAACGTCACACAAAACCCATAATACTTTCAATAATACTCTAGTAAGAAAACATCTATAGATTTTATAAGTACAGTTTTTAGGGGTGAAAGATGAAAAAAAAAATTGATCATAAAAAAAATAGGGTTTGTTCTAAAAATTATCATTAACTCAATCAAAGAAGCCTTAAAGCATCCCAAGCACCAATGAAATTTAAAAATTAGCAGAATTAAATTTTGCATATGATAAAAGAAACCATCCAAAAATAAAGTAATGCAAATAAAAAACCCTCTTCAATAGCAGCTTTTTCGTGCAGGCAGATAATTGATAAAAGTAGATTATGGCACATTTAACAAATGTAGATGCTGAGAAACAGAATGGCACATTTTTGGTTAACATTATCATGCACTTTTGCTGATAGATTCAATGGGCAGAAAATCTTTAAATCACAAAAATATAATGCATAAAGATTGATGGGGAAAACAAGGTAAAACAAATCACAGCATTTAAATTTGACCCAAATAGTATTTAAATATTTTAGCAATTTCTTTTTTTAAACATTACTTGTTGATATATCAAACACTCTATGGAAAGAAGATCTCTACAAAAAAATTACAGAAAGTAAATACTCCCCATAAGTTGAACCATAGTTACAATTATGAGAAAGTCTAACTTTAGGAAACTATCAGATTCTTTCTAAGACAAAAAAATTAAATTTTCAGCTTTTTATAAAAGATAACAAAAAATAAACATTCTACTTTCAAAAATAGCTATGCTACATCTGTTCTAGTTGTCTCAGTATCTAACGACTTGAAAAGCTATCAGTCGCTTCAGATGAGTCAAGGGGAATAAATCAATTTTCAAAATTATTTTCACACTAAAAAATGAGCCTGAAGCATTAAACCTTGGTTGCTATGAAGCATAATAATTTAAGTAAAAACCCCCATTAGATTTCAGCAGTTTTCATAGTTATTAGTATTGCTATAATGCTATCAGGCCCGTTTGCTAAAATATTTTAGATGTTTAGATTCAAGAATAATATAAAACCAATAGAAAAATCTATCAAAAATTTGTAATAGCATTGCTACTATATCCACAAGTGACAAGACAACTAAGCTAAGTTTATTTCTAATATTTGCTTACATCAAAATTCAACAAAATCATCGGTATTATTATAAACAACAAAAACTATAACCATGTATTCTTTAAAAAATAAAACTATAATATATAGTTCAAATAACACATTTTCTTTACATAAAGAATTTTTAACAAGTTATTTTCCAATAAGTAATAATGAACCAATCACAATATACACTTTTGTTCACATGGCTATTATATAGGGGTACTTAATTAAAAAAAATTAAAACATTTTATTTCAATTACACTTATAAAGTTTATTTAATGCATAATTTTATAGAAAATACTTATAAGTTAATTTTACATGTTTTCAAAATCAAATGAAGCATTTTAATCTGTGCTTTGACAAATTCAACCAAGGAAAGGAATGTTGTTATCACTATTGGGCTCAGTTGATTTTGCAACACTTTAAGAATATGTACACACAGGTAAAAGACACGCACATAAATTATTACATAGAACCTCTACATTGCACCAACAAAAGAATAAAGAGCTTTGAATCATAACACACATAAAGAAGCAAACTACACCACAATGCATTGCTGACTGTGCAAATAATAAAAATCCATTCATTAAACATTTGAGCAAGATAACAAGGGGTAAATAGAAGCTGCATTCTAACATTCAACAGTGAAAAGGAAATTTGTACAAATCATTTTACACCATTGCAAAGCTCGTACACTGATGCACGAGATAGTAGCAAAATATTAAGAAAGGAGACATTCATATATTGGAAAATATCCTATACTAACTTTAAATCATTACATAATATATACATTTAAATAAAATAATGTGAAATCCAATTTTACACCATTAGTATTGAGCAGGCACACATTTGGAATTGAATTGCACCCTTATATACAGATATTAATCTACACCTCCAAATGTTTCTGATCCCTCTATGGCTTTTACCAGCCTATCCCTTAGCTCTTGATAACTGTCATAAGGCGGCAAGTCCAGTCGGTTGAAACTGAAACAAAAACTTCATTAGGGCAGGCAAAATTACCATAAAAACAGCTAGGTGATCTAAAGGTTGAAATTAGAAGAAAAATAGGTTTAATAATAAATCTGCTATTTTATATTCATTTTGATACGGATGGTTTTTTATTTTGAGCCATCAACCAGAAAGCTTGTACCACAGCATATAATAATAAATAAATTTTTAAAACAGATAAAAAAAAACTCACCATGTATGTGATCTGGGTAGATTATCAGTGGTTCCCCACTTTTCAATAGTGAACAGTTGTGGCCCATTGCTACCATACAGTTCTTTAAAGCCATTCATAGGGACTCGAGATGTTCCAGTGACAAACTGCAGAAGTCTGGCTCTCATTTCATTAGAAAATGACATTACCATCTAAAAAATGCATATGAAGATTTAATTATTATGAGAAAACTTGCTAATATAGTCTAGCCTTTTACCTTACATATTGTTAAATTGTATGAGAAAATAATTTCCATGCTTTTTGTCCATAAAGTGTGTACTAAACTAAAAATGAATCAACATAATTCATTTCAATGTATCTAATAAAAAATTAATAATGAAGGTATTTAAGATGAATAAATGAGAATAACTTCAAACCTAAGGTTTAAATCTTAAGCATCATAATACTTTTAACATTAATTTTTAAAACAATATTGAAGAAAATTTGCAAAGGGATTTAAGGAGAAAATTTAAACATAAAGAGAATGTTTGACATATTTTTTATGTAGTGGTGCTATTGAAGGTTCACTCAATATGATTGAATTAAAAGATAGTACAAGTCTCGTTTAAATGTAATGTTGATCTTATTCAGTCTGTTAGGAATTTGAAAACTATAAATAGCTATAGCTGCTGAAACTGGTTTCAAAATTCATTAAAACCCATAGCAAGATATAACTCACAATACTAGTTTTTCATTGAATATAATGGCACTTACCCTCCAAAACCATTGGATCACCAAGTGATTAGCATGATAACTGCCTTTGTAAACAGTGTTTTGTTTCCAATCTTTCACATCAATTTTCCCAATACCACACATTAAGAGTTCCAATTCGTTCTCATCAAACAGTTTTATTAAGTGCATAGGAACAACTTCACCAAATCCTTCAAGAAATGAATTCATCTGAGGTTCAATTCTTGAAACAAATCGCCACTGGATCACTAAACTGAAAAGATATATCTAAGATTTAAAACATAAATCAATTATATACTATAAAAAAAAAGCAATCGGAACTGCACATAATCCTATCAACTAGAATATTCAAAGACTAATCTAACTAAATTTTAAGTATACAATCAGATAGATAACACAACAGAGTAATGACAACATGTAACTTGCATATACATCTCATGTGCAACAAATGGAAGTGCAAGTTCAATACCAAAAGCCACATTGTATTTAGGGTTTTTGCCACTCTGTTCCAGTTTTCTTGTTGCTCCCTTACTTCACTTACTTACTAGGCATGAAAAAAATTGACTACTTGGCCTTCAAGAAAAATTTTGAATAAACAAATTAATTATTAGTGTAAATTTACAACATTGATTTCTTTTTCTTCTGTAATTATGCACCCCAGCTATAGCACATGATACACATGTCTAATTATGGCTCCAATTAGTTATTTTATTAAGGAAAATATCAGAGGGATAAATGGTCTTAAAATTCACATTTAATATGTCTTAATAGTTATAGTACAACTTTGTTTATCCAGACTAACTGGGACCAAAGGCAATCTGGAAAATCAAAATCTAGGTAATAAGCAAAACCGATTCTTAAATATGCACACTTAATGTATATTATGATAAAAAATATTTTATAACGAAATTGCACAGAATTAAGGAACTTCTCAAATAAATTCTAAACAAAATTTTGTTTATTGCCTTTTATTTCTATCACTTGCAGGGTTTGAATGAAGCACGGTCTTGCCTACAGATCTTATTTGGATAATCCAGTAATTCAGATAAACAAGGTTTTACTTACTTTCAAACAAATAAATCAATATTACCTTTGAAACATAAAACTAAATTGTAATAGTTTTAAATACATATTAAAACTGTAAGACTAAAAGAACACCAAATAAAATATTCTTACTAAATATATTCCAGTTTGTTTTCCTGGGTAACAGAAATCTCACTACCATTTGGCATTAGGTCACGCTGTTGCATTTGACCAAACAAATCTTCATCTATGGAAAACCTTAAGTCCAAGTCAGCAGGATCATTTTCCATAATCCATAACAGTGAATTATAATATTCTGAATCCTAAGGAAAGGAAATATTACAATTCTGAATAGAATCTAAATGACAAAGTAATAAAAATAAAGCTTTTCAGATCAAAATAGCATTTATTAGACTATATTAACAGTTAAAATTAGGAATATGTACTTTAAAAATATAAGTAAGAAGCATATTAAATATATTTACAGTCACTCAAGTAAATTCATAAGAGACTATCTTTACCTTATTACTTGAGGTAGTAGTAAAGTGTTTCACACAAATTAAAAAACTACACTTACCACTGATTCCATGTCTTTAAGGCCAATAGGTTTCCCAAGCATCATTTTATAAAATGGACGAATAAAGAAAGCTGAAAGGATGGGAAATTTTCATACAAAGAAAGAAATTATGCAATTTTTTAGAACAATAAAGTAATACATCTAGTTAAACTATACTGTTTTATAAAAATTCATAGCTACGTGGTTTTTGAAATTTCACTTAAAATTGGAGGAAAAAATCTAATCTGGTTAGTTGGGTTTGGGGTTTTATGGCACAAAAAATTGAACCATCATTTAATGGCAATTGAAAATAAAAACCTTATTTTTACACGGAGAGATAGTGTTCACTTTGAAACACTTCAGAAGTGGATAGAAGTGCTATTTCTAATTTCGAAAATTGAGAGCTGACAGTTAAAGGTTCAAAGAAATGTATGAGCATAAGAACACAGTTCACAGACTTCAATCATAAATTCAAGCAACAGTTTTAAATTTGATTGAAAAAGGGTTACAAGATTTTGGAAAACATTGGATTTGGGAATAAAATTAATTGTCATGAGGTGAAAAATATTTGAACCATCTAACAATTTAATTTTATGAACCTTATTATGAAAAAATGATTTCATCCTGAAACAGAGATTGTGTACAATTCAATTGAATGATTCCTTCTTCTTCCCATTTATTATTTTTTAAGTTTCTGACCTCAATTAGATATCATAAGGGGACATCCATAAATTATGTGAGGTCAAAAGGGGGGAGGGGGGTCCAGGAAAATCTCACCAAATCTCACCAGGGGGAGTCAATTAAAATCTCACATCAACTTTTAGTTTAGAAAATATACGTTTTTTCTTAAATATTTTTTAGCACAAGTTTAGAAAAAATGCACAGATCAAAACAGCAAATCATTAGCTAGTCAGTCGTGATAATTACAAATTAGAATCATGTTTTTGATTTCAATGTGTTTTGGTATCACAATTTTGCAATCTGGATGGTAATTTTTTTGCCGATAAAACAAAACTAGTGGTTGAGAAAATCTCATGGGGGGAGGGGGTCCAGCAAAATCTCACCTAGGGGGAAGGAGGGGTCCAAAATTTGGAAAAAACACCTCACGTAATTTATGGATGTCCCCTAACTTGAATGGATTTAAATGAGCAATTCTACCCAGACATAACTGAATTCATTGAAAAACACTTGTTACTGACTTCACTTATTATAAAAGTTTGGGGATTATTGTATTCATTTATAAAGTCATTATGCTTTACAAAATAAAACGTAAAATAATAACTAGAAACTAAACACTCAGGTATCAAAATTTAGTAAATGAAATGTAGATTTAATCTTTGGAAGTAAAATTATTATTTTAAAGGAATTACCAATTGGTTAAGCTCTTTAATTCTCGCTAACAACTTCATTTTTAAAACAATTTTCTTATCATACATCATTAATATAAACTTGTTTTTAGAGTACTAAAAATAGTACTTACAATCTAAAAGTTTTCCATGATATACAGCCATGCCTGCTACTCTACCTATGAATTTGAAATAGGATAAATGGTCTTCATTGCAAACTCCCGACGCAGGATTTATCTGAAGTGTGTAGTTATCTCTATTAAAAGAAAAACATTTTCAATTCTGCAAACAATAAGACAAAAGTTTTGGTCTAGATAATGTATCTACAAAAAGTAAACATACACAGCAGAATATTCAAATAAACCATAGTAAGGGTTGAACATTTCTTTTGACAAAAGGAAAAAAAGTTCTCTAGATGCTCCACCATAATCCAACACTTCTTCGCCATCAAACTCTACCCATAGCTTCGTGCGCAGTACGTCCACTCGAGTGACAGCACTAATTATTCTATAGCAATCTTCTAGAATATTAGCTCTACTAACTTTCAGCTCAAATTTGCCAGATACATTTGCCTGGATGAAAGAAAAGTGTGGAGTTAAGAAACTATATATTGGATCACATTTTAAAAGTGGGTTCTATAGTTCAAAGAATACCAAATAATTGATACTGTGTTGCCAGCAAAATTAGAAGTAGAGAGCCCAAAAGTCAGGGGATCTGATCAAATATAGATCTTACAAAATATTTCGAATTTTTGAAAAACATATATTTTAGGTTAAACTTTGCAAATTGCCAAAATTACTGGTTACTTTTACGGCTGTTTTATCTATGCTTAAAAACATGCATTCTAGTTTTTAAGTTATCTAATTACAAACATTAAGGTAAAATCATTACATTTTTCAAATTTAGAACTCTCTGAATTCAAACTAAAACTTTGGATTATGAGTCAAAAGATTTCTCAGTGTGTAATATTTTTTAGCAGTAGGAAACTTTTTAAATGAAAGACTATCTAATAAGTACCATTTTTCAATTAGTTTAATCATATAACTGAAATTAATTAAAACAAAATACTGAAAAAAGTATACTAAATAACATCCTTACTGGTTTCGGCAGCTTAGCTTTAAGGTATTCATATTTCCGTTTATAATCTCTAGAATAAGGTACAGCCTGTAAAACAAAATCCCACATAGTAAAAATGAAGTACAAAATTATGAGGCATTAAAAAAAAATAATAACTACTATGTTTAACATTCAAGTTCACTTCAATAGTAGAAAACAAAAAACTCCTGCTGTATATTGCTTTGGCAAGAGTTAGCAGTATATTAGGATACTGTATATTTATGCTTTTGAATAATTTTATAATTTTTCTTGAAAGTGAGAACTTTCAAGTATGCTAGAATATGGTTAAAATAAATACAAAAATTAACACACAACTTACTGGTCCAGCAATGTTAGGGTTATTTAGCCTGGGATCCTCCCATTGTGTAACACGTGAATCTGTAGTAAAAAAAAATGGTGTTTTTTTTCAATCAATTAAGTTTAAGTGTCAAATCTTTCGTAATTGAAGGCTTGAGGGTCAAACAAACTTTAGTACAAGAAAGTGAGGGCCAGAGTTAACAAAGAAGGGAAATTACATATAACTTACACCTGTAATGAAGGGTTTTATATTTTTGGGGAAAAAAACCCCCCTGACAACTGGATTTGATTTTATGAAACAATATATTTTATGGCCAAGAGACACCTTGAACATCTTGAGGGCAGCGGGTTGGATCACACTGAGTTAGGTTATAATAAATAACAAATGAGAGAAATCATAAATGATAAAGAAAGGAAAACATTTCAGAAAGTAACACTTACTATGGTCAATGAAGAAAATTCTACCATCTGTGTGAAAACGTTCTTCCCAGCCTTCCTGTAAAAAAATAAAGAAAAATAAAAGTTAAAACATCATTGTGATACAGATGAAAATAAACTTTTTATCAGAATTTTTTATTTGAGATTAGATTAAATATTAACAGATTTTACAAAAGTGTTTAAGTCAGTCTTTGTGTTTTTGAAGCACTTCAGACCGGAATTTCATTTCAACTACAACCATACCCTTCAATTACTAAACATATGGTACATAATTTAGAGAAGAATAAACTAAAAGATATTACTTTTAATTAAAAAAAAATAACAGTATGTACAGTTTCTAAAATTAAAGAAGTCAAAGATTGGTAAATTTTAACATTACAAATAAGATGCTTTGACCAAGGGAGGGGGCAATTATTTCTTTCTTGAATTAATTTTTTTTTCAAGTTAAAAACATGTTCTTACAGGTAAGGGGCCAAGATCATCTACACTACTAAAGCGAGGCCTGTTTGGCACATTGCTTTGGTTAGGGAGAATACTAGGCTTTCCTGTTCTTGGATCAACCTGAAAAATAAATAATATGAAGTAATTTTAATATTAACACTGGAATATAGAAACACTTATGCAACTAACTAAATTCTAAGAACATTTAAATGCTTGAATGGTTTGCAGACTTGCCAACCTCTGAAAGTCAAAAATCAGGAGATTTTCCATAGAAATCAGGAGAAATCAGGAAATTTGACCATAAAAACAGGGTTTTAACTTGTTTTGAACACCTAGTCAGATTTTTTTTAGGGGGGGGGGAAGTCTCCTGGCTTCCTCTTTATATATCTGACTAAAATCAACAAAAATGCGATCTGAGAGGTTTCACACTAAATAGGCTCCTCTGACAACGAAAAAGTTTTTTCTGCATCGCAAATACAACGAGAAGCCAACCTCAACTAGGCGCCCAAACTTTCGCGAAAAAGCGCTATTTTTCGACTTTTTCCGGAGAATGTGATCTCGAACACCGGACTTGTAGGCTTCTGACAACTCTAAAGTTGTTTTTTCTACATCGCAATAGCAACACAAGAAGCCGCCTTCCAACTTGGCGCCCGCGGCCGACCGAGAAAGCAGTCGCAGGAGGAACGGGACACTCCGCACGTAAAACGAAACTTGCACGAAAATCGCGATTTTTCCGATTTTTTCCACGAACTAGTCATTTTTCTTGGAAAAAATCCGGAAAGTAAGGATTATTTAACAAAGGGATTATCTGAAAAAAATTCAAATCAGTTCGCGGACCGCAGGTTGTGCATCACAAATTGAGCGGAATATAAAATTTCAAAAAATCGGAATTCCGATAATCAATACCTTTAAAATTAGCGGATTTCCGCTAATTAGCGGAAAAATCACATGCCTGAAATACTACATAATTTCAAAAGAAACCATTTACGGTTGGTTTTGGGCAGAAAACAGGAATTCCGAAAAAAAGCGGGAGAAAACCGAGAAAGCGGGAGATTTTCGGGGAAAATCCGGAGGGCGGGAGGAGAGAGCGAAAATCCGGAGTCTCCCGCCAAAATCCGGAGAGTTGGCAAGTATGGGTTTGATTAAAAAGCATAATTTCTGTATGAGAAAAATGAAAAATGCAACAAGTATCTCTGTAAACTCTACAATAGCTTAACTTATTAAAGGACAAATCCAGACAATTAAAGAAGCATTTGAATACAAGCTCACCCATGTGGTAGTTTTGGAATTGTGATCAATGTAAAACACTCTGCCATTTGGTGCTACTTGCATAGACCAACCAGCTGGTAAACCTTCAGAGGTTGACTGAGTGGAAACTTGACGGGTTAAGCTAGTTGTGGGCTAATAAACAGAACGAATGAAAAGCAAATAAGTTAGTATCTATTAAAAACACATCTACAGCTAGCTCCTCTATTAATATCCAATTTTAAGCCTTATAATTCAAACAAAAAATGTGCAGATTTGCTAAATTTTTGAACATTAAAAACTTGTATAGGCCAGAATAAGAATGACAAAAAAGTGTCTAATGGACAAATTCAGAAAAACAATTCAGTGATTTGCCGAATAAGAAACATTTTAGGTAACTTAAATACTATATTATTTTAATTTCTTTTAGTTATACAGTACTTAAGGTTATAAACACATAGTAAAATATATTAGTTAAAAAAATTGTAAAAAAAACTTCAACTGGAAAATTTACTTTAGAAGTCAGTAAAACACATAGAATGTGTTATGCTTAAGTAGGAGGAAAATTAAATACATATGTTTTTCAATGCAAGACTAATAAAATCCTATGATGCATACCCACCATTTAAGTTTTTAAAATGAATTTAAATAGCATGATTAACTTCTTCTTTGAATAACATAAACTTATAAAACCAAATAAAAAAAACAAATACCATGTGGCAAAACAACCAACAATGAAAGTTTATAAAAAATGGTGAAAAAAAAATAGCAATACATATGGCACAAAAATTGCAAAAGATACCAAACAATTAATGCAGCTCTTTGAAGTGCTTTTTATAAAAAACAAGTTGTTGCTTTTTCATACCAGAAAATTTCAGTGAGCTGAAGTTCATTTGTATACGCCTAACTCAACAAAATGTTTATTTTCTACTCTAAAACACTTACCATGGAATGACGTCTGATATTTGGGTCGAGTCTTTGAGTTTCGAGCATCTAAATGAAATACAAATGTCTTCTTTAATATTGTAAAATAAAAGCTATTGCAATATTTTGTATTTTCACAAGTTTTTCAAACTGCCAAGAGATGAAAAGACTGAGAACTATTTGATTTGAAGTAAGTTTTTTTCATCTTTAATTTAGTTTATTCAATTATGAGAAAATCAATTTCTGTTAAACATTTATTACAGCAATGTCTGCATTCCAACATTATATTATTTAACATAGGTCTAACTACTTTTCTAGTTCTATTCTATATTAATAGGTTTTAAAAAATTCAATTTCCTCAAATATTGAGAAAAAGAAACTAAACCTATACAAACAGCTTTTCAATTATGAACGAAAGCAACAACTACCATTCAATAGTAAAGTAGAGCTGCATACAGAACTAATTCAGGTAACCTTTTTTTTAAAATGGAAGAAAATAAAAAGAAAAGTAGAAACAATAACTAAAAAGCCAAATAAATAGAGAGCATAATCGTTATCAAAGCTCTACAGGCACAGAACTAAAAGTATTTCCTATTTTAGCAACTAATTGTAAAAGAACACACTAAATCTCTAAAAAAATAATCTTTGGCACCATAAAAAAATCAAAACATGCATACAAAGAGTTTCACATGGATAATAAAACATACCCTTTTAAACCAAACGCAATTCCTTCATGAATTTTAATCTTTAGGAATAAAGTGTTAAAGTTGTTTAAAATATGGAATGGAATAGAAATTTGAATTAAAAATTAACAGAAAATGAAATGTAACTATGCTAGTTATAATCTTTACAGCAATTGATAGTTGTATTTGATAATTAGCTGAAAATACATTAGGGAATTCTTGCTGTAGACTTGGATAAAACCAAAAACTGTCATCACACAACAATCTTAGAAGTTCCCCCCCCCAAATTAATAAAGGATTCCAGTCCTTTTAATTTTGACTTTACCAAAATGCTAGTAACACTGTTCACTAAAAACACAAAGAAAATGCTTAGTTAACAACAATAAGAAGAGATTCACTTGTTTATCAAAATTTTAATTTAAAAAACTCTGCAAAATTAATAAGATTTCTGTATGTGTCTGTGTTATCTTAACCTGCCTTACTAAAAACAATCTCACCGTTCTTAAAATTTCTGAATTGTCTCTTGGCTGATGATCAGGAAGTGAATCATCATTGTTATCGACACTTATGTGAACTCGTCTTCGGAACTCTTGTGCAGATTCAAGGCTACGCTGCTGAGCTTCTTCAACACCCTGCGTAGCACTAAAAAAAATAGTTTAGCATCTTTTAAAATAAAAATGGTTTAATGGAGTCAACTTGGTATTAAAACATAAATGAATGTGTTAGAAGCAAAGGGATACAAGAGACAATGTGGGGTGACATATGTATAAAAGAGGTAAACTCAGTTGGATATTTTACCATGTGTGTTTTTGATAAGATGTTTCATTATTTTTAGGATAGCTTTGTAGTGTTTCTGATGAGGTGTTTGATTTTTCTATAGGTAGTTTAGTAGCAGTGATAAATCAGGAAACAGAACATCAAAACTATCAGAAGTTTGTTAACATTAATCGTACTTGCGTATTATTCCATCAACCGTCAAATTCAGCAGCACAGATGTAGAACAGTCAATGGGCTTTGATAACGTTTATGGATTCAGCAGCACGATTGATGGGATAATACGTAAGAACCACATTAACATTTTCTCAGTACTTACAATTTTATACACCATTCATAGTAAACCTTTCACTCATTGTCTCTGGTACCCCTCAGCTTCTCACCCACTCACCAACGACATATACTATTCTATTTAACGACATATTTGCTCTATTTTCAACAAACAAAAAGTAAAAGAATTTGATCTTTAAGGAATGGAAAAATCAGACACTATTGGGTTATTTTGTAGATGGTAAAATGAATGTAAATATTTTAATATTTTATATTATTTGAATACATATTTTTCTTTCCCACCTTTCCCTATTAGTGTTTTTAAAGATTAATATCAGGCCTTCGAAGTATTAAAAGCCACTAACAAGGCGTCTTAAAATTTGTGTTTTACACATTAAAAAATAAATAAAACTTAACTTTGAGTTTCATATTCATAACATACTGTCGATATAAAAGGTAAAGGGAGTATAGAAATTTTACAATCTAATAAGGTTGCAAAGCAAAAATTTTGAGAACAGCTAGGAACACCAGTAAAATATCACTAAACTCAAAGTAAATTGTCCAGTAGGTAATATGACCCATAGAAAGGATAATACAGTACTTGTTTTCACCCTACCAGTATAATACAGGGTGATTCAACAAGTCTACTAAAATTCTGAACAGCCAGATTCCTTGTGTGGAATACATACAAAATGCCGAAAGGTATACCTCTACAACCCATAGTTTTTGAGAAAATCACAACAGAAAAAGATTTGATGTCATATTAGGTTTATAATAAAAAGAAGGTTATGGAAAACGTGAACATGGGGTTTTAGACATGTTTGCCTACAAAGGTGTTTAAAATATCTATTGCACATACATGTGCACTAGGGTGTACTGAAAAAACTTTTTTGTATTTTGATGATGGACTAGTGCGGACTAGTTGTCTAAGGTGGCAGAGGGCACCTGCGATTCTTTTCAGATTTTTCGGATGACGTTTTTAGGTGCCACATCGGCCCTGAAAGTTTTCAATGCTATACTATAACTGCACAACACAGGTAAGCCCAAAAAGAGGCTTTTCACCCCTCATTAAAGTTGTCATAGAAGTATAATTCTTTGGACATTTTTGATGTACTCCAACACAAGGAATTGGGCAGTGCAGAATTTGGGTGGACTTGCTGAAACACCTTGTATATTAGGATTAGACAGCCCTCCCAGAAAAATATTTTGAAGTTTATTATGGTTTTTGTTTAAAATTATGCATTATGCAAGTGTTTTGTCACGCAATCAAATCTGATTACGTACAACACTTGTATGAAAATATGCCTCCAACATTTAAAACATTCATAAGAGTTTGGATACCTAAACCTAATCTGATCAGAGGGGAGAAACACCAGTAGGAGACACTCACCCTGTTGGCCTCTCCCATTGGGTGGTCCTAGCAGCATGATTGACGTAGTAAGTTCTTCCATTGGCATCTTGCCGCTCCTCCCACCCAGGTGGAAGAGAGGAATGATTGGACGGAGGAGTGGGTACCAGTGTAGGAGAAGTAGGAGTCTCCTCACTGGTAGAGGTGCTGTTTTCTTCAGCATTCACCATTTCCCAGCCAGCCTGGAAATTATTACAAGGAATGTCAGCAAATAGGATCTATTTCCCAGGCAGGAATTTTATAACGTAGCCAATGAAAGGTTCAGAGCTTAAAAGAGTTTAGGTGTTAGAAGTTAGGAGAGAGCAAACTTAATATTCCGAAAGAGTTTTTGTCACTTTTATCATTTCAATGAATCTTAAAAAGACTATTTCATCAAATAAAGACTTTCTCTTTAGACGAACAAAATCTCTTATAAAACAAAGTTGTGTAATACTGATTTGTTAGGAATTCCACATAAATTTACTCAAAAAAAAGTATATCCACCAAAACAGGATGAAATATTTAAGTTCTTCACTTAAACTGACAAAAACAAATTAAAGAAAAATTCAGTAGATTGAGAAAATAACCTTCTTCTTTAAACACTTGAAAAATAAATTTCATGACGTCAAATATAAAATAAGTTATTAATACTTCAGTTTCCTGGTGAACTGGTTCGTCCTCTTCAGATGACCAAGCTGCGTTACTGTAAGCATGGTATATTTCTAAATGTCCTTTTACTCTAGATTTGGTGCTGAAAATTATAAGCCAACATGAAAACTATGTAGCTCACACAATATCTAATAATAACATACTATTTGATAAAGACAAAAGAACAAAAACTTTATTAACAATGTTTTTACTTTTATAACACAATATTTTTTTTTGCAAAACACTACTCAGCATAAAAGTTTCAAAGTAGATTAAATGTTTTATTTTTTTAATACTATTCAATGAAGCATACTCACATATCACTGTTAAAAATAAAACAAACTCTTAAGAAATTCTACATTTCAATCTTAAAAGCCAATTGAAATCAACATTTTGTTTTTATTGTTTAACCTTAAAAGTATATAGAACCCCAATAAAGAGAAAATATCAACTCACCTTCTTGGTCGAAGAATATAATACTTGGCATTTATAGTACGACCAGGCCTTTCAGTTGGAATGTTACGGAGTGGTAATTCGACTAACCCAAGAAAATCATCTCGAGTCTACAAAATAAGAGAAAAATAGATTTAAAATAATAGATTCAGATTAATTTTCAAAGAAAACAAAACACCATATTGCAACACATTTTTTCATCTTGATCAAAATATATAACTCATTAAATATGGTTTATATCAAGAAACACACAGGTTGAAAGTTTTTCTAGTGCTTAAAGTAATTACAGAAGCTTTTCAAACAACTGATTATCTTGTGCCTTTTAACAAAACTAGGTCAAAAAGAGAAACATTTTTGAAAACAGGCTAAACTCAAAAACCCATAAAACCTACTAGTACAAGTAAAATAATGAGAGAAAAACAATTAATAATACAATAAGAACTACATGGATTTTATTTAATTAAAAAACATGTAAACATGGAAATTAATCAATTATATAGGAGACCAAGCATTTACAAATGAAATATTTATAGTAATGCACAAAGCGTCAGAAAAATCCAGAATTTTGGGAAGTGTGCAGTTTTAAAATCTACATTTCTAGGGTTACCCTAAAATGTTTCACCCTGAATTATAAGACAAAAGGATTATACAAGTTCAATATGCATAAAAATAGAACTTTGTTTACTGTCTCAAATAGACATTAACAGTTACAAGTAATAAGGTGTTTGTAATCTTACCAGTCGGTTTTCATCAAATACTTCAATTTTCAGTGTTTGAGAGGAATCAACCTAGATAAGAGTATTTATTTATTAATGAAAGGAAGTAATTTTTCATTTATACGAACAATTTAAGTAAAATCTTATAGTACTTTACTCAATGGTAGTAACAAAAGAGTGGTAAATTTAACTGGTGTAGTAACAAGTGGTAAATTTAAACTACAAATAAGCTTACAAGTAAAACAAATGTGTTAAGATAAATCACCTAATTTTTAATTAAAAATTACCTCAAATAAAAATTCCTCATCCCATACTGGATTTAAAGTCTGAAATTCAAAAGTAAAATATATTAGTGGATAGATAAAAATACTTTCAGGTACAACAAGATACAAGAATCTTAAGATGAATAAATAAAATCTTTAAATCAGATTAGTACAGCTTAACAACAAACAATTTAAAAAGAAATTCAGAGATGCTATTTTGAACAAACTATTTAACAGACTACAAAAAGTGTAAAAGCAATCTGCCTAGATTATAATTTTGGAATGATCATAGATAAAACAAAAATCTCTCTAAAAGTAAAAATTTCTTCAAATATTTTCTGCAAACTTATTAAGTGCCCCGAGTTATTTGAATTTTTTCTTAAAACATAATGCCAGCCCCATTTTTCATAAAACCCACTTTAAGGGTAAGTAAATAATAATTGGGTAAAACCTTAGGTAAATATGCATATATTACAGGGTTGGCCGATATATATCACTCCATATATACCATGATATCACAATATATATCATGATATTTATAGGCTGATATATATTATATTTATCCAAAAACAAAATCAACTAAACCCTCCCAAAATTAATTTTTGAGTTTTGTTGACATTTGAATTAAGTTATGAAAAATCAATACAATTTAATAACCATAAAATTGTTAAATTATAAAGTTAAAATATATTATTTTATCAAATCTGACTAGATCTTAGCAATTTAACAAGTTAGCATAGGAAGTTGAGCATTTTAAAAGTAGTTTTGATTTTTATTTTCATATATCAATGTTTCTCTCACTAATTAATCATAAAATTATTCCAAATATTTTTATATATTTTGTAATGAATGCTTCAACAATAATCATAAAATTTAAAGATGATTAACCTATTAATATCTTGAAACATTGATATTTTCTCATAATTATTAGTAAATATTCTCTGGACAATTAATATTTAATCACAAAATGCTCTTAAGTAATAGTACTGTAGTATACTTTGTTTAGACTGGTATTCTCTTGAAAAAAAATAATATTTTTCTAGTCTAAATCTGAATATATTGGATATACATTATACACCCAAAATTTATATATATTTATAAGATATATATCCAATATATTTATCAAAAATATCCGATATTTTGATATTTATATAATATCATATTTGCCAACCCTGTATATTTACCCGACTCACATCACTATAAGCTTTACAGTAGTTAAGAACTATATGAAAGTTATGAAAACCTTTTTTTAAAGGTTTCAAAATATACATACCCTTTTTCTTGTTCTCGTGCAAAATGTATCAACCACAGTATTTTTATCACTGGAAAGCAAATCAACACGCACATAGGGATCACTAAAAATCAGAAATTTAAAAATTAATTCTAAATTTATAAATATTTTTTCATATTAACTGGCAAAAATGTGCCCTAACATGATCAGAGATACCATCATTCCTCTACAAAAGTGATTCCAAACCGGTGGTCTGTCAGATCCTCGGAAGTAGTCTGCTAAAAGGGTACTGCTGCTCATACACAAATGTTTGGCAATAAATAGGGATTTTGAAAGCAGTGTGTGTTGAAGATGGGTAGATTATATGCCTGCTAATGACTAACAGTTGTTGAATTTGTGGGAATAACAATCACCACTAAATAGTTGGAAATATTTTCTACTTGAATAATTCAAAGCTATCAAGTATTATAAATTTGTATCACAATATATTGTTATATTTAATGGTGAAAAATTAAAGAAGTTAATTTAATGTATCTGTTTGGTAGTTAGTTACATGTATCTAAAAAATAAGAATAATGGCATTTAAATTTTCATTTTAGTAATTCAACATGAACTATTGAATTTGGTCATGGCAATGGTGAAGACCAAATAATGAAAAACAAGAGTGGTTTATTAATGACTAGCGCTTTCAGCGCTAGACCCGGCGTTGCCCGGGCGCAGTAAAACTTTATATAAATACCTATAGCGCACGCGCTATCCCGGCGTTTCTCAGACATTATTGACGGGCTGCGCCCGTACTAAGTTCCTTGGACAGAATCTCATACACTTTGAAATAGTTGGGAAGTCATATTTGTTAAAAAAATATTTAAACTTAAGGTGCAACAGATTTAGTAGAGTACCTAGACTGCAACACAAAGAGGCCCGCTGCATTACCGTCCATAAAAATGGATTCAAACAGTTAAATGAATATAATCGAAGGATTAAGCAAAAGTCAGCAAATGTATAAAAAGCCAGAGTGATTTAAAGGCACAGCTCAGTGCCTGCTCTTAGCTCATTAATTCAAAGATTGACATTTTTATGGTTTTTTTTTTTTATTCTGAAGAGCGTTATCAAGAATGTGTTTCAAAATGAATCACTCCTTCTCTCAATAATATCAGCTTGTTTCTTTTTTTATTTTATCCTTATATTCAGTCGCTTCCGCAAGGTTTCTTTTTTTATTGAACAACGGATTTTTCGGCCAATCATATGCTTTATCAAAACAGCAAACGGATTTCTTCATTTTATATATTAAGATTAAATTTAGGGCAAGGTGGGCTGCAGACTTTTACGAGTTGGGAACCATTGCTTTACAAAAATTAAGAGGAATTTATTAACTAGTTTTAATTAGCTGAAGCATTTAGAGTAATTTAATTAGAAAACCCTTTTATAAAAATGAAATAAATAGGTCACACCCTAATACTTCCTTAGATATAACTAGCTTCTACTGATAATTTAACTTTATCAACAAAGGTCATTTCTTACCTGGCACCAAATATATCCTTTTTGGCTAGATTATGGCCAGCATTGATTTTCAGCCTAAGCAATTTTTTTGGTAACTCTTCCTAAAAATCATAAAAATAAGTGGGACAAGTAATCTTGACACAGATAAAGTAAAAGATAAACATAAATGGAAAGAAAACATGGATATTTTATGTCTAATGAAACAACTACACATTAAAATAGAATATATCCAGGGTAAATAGGACAGCAAGATAGACAAAATATTAAGAAGAAATTTTCCCAGATGGCCATTATTTAAAAATATGTCAAATGACAGCCACTTTAGAGAATGCACAGTTGTTGTTTTAATATCCTAAGTTTAATATCTAGAAAGAACCCAATATATTTTTTAAAAACTTCTCGTGCACCACCAAGTATCACACATGGCTTATAGAAGTATGTATAAAACAAATGACAAAAAAGAAACTTTACAAGAAAATTAAAGAGGAATAGGATTACATATTACCAGTGGACTAATGTAAAAAATTAAAAGCGTTTTTATCAAAAACAGGTTGACAGTAATTTTGGAATTAAATTTAATACTTGCACTTAAACCATAAACACAACACTTAATTTTAATTTGAGATACTTGTTCTTTAGATTAACCAATTTATAAATTTATATTAATTCCCTTTTTGAAAACAGTCTAGCAGTAATTAAACTGAATAGTTAATTAAGAAGTTCAATTCAAGAAAAACTTTTTATTAATATTGAACATTAATTTAGCTCAGATGGTAAAATATCTTAACAGATATATATTTTGGTATTATGTAAGCTTGAAAAAAAATTCTACATAATTATTCACCTCAATACTAACAAAGTATAGCAACTTAATATTGAAAAACCCTCACCTATAAGTTCATCTATTTATAAATAATTCAGCTTAATTTCTAATTATACTGAATCAGAATAAACTTTGGTTTTAACAATCCCAAAGGCAGATGGGATATTTACCGCAGTGAACAGCAGTGGCAAATGACGGATAAAACATGCAATGCGATAACCTACAAAAACATGACACTTGTATGGATGCTTTAACCTTTTCAAAGACGCACTTACACATTCTCCATACATAGGAAGGGATAAGAAAAAAAATCTCAATGGAAAAAGTAGTGGAAGCAATTATTTTTTTCTAACAGTCTACATTGGAATAAAATGCATGCTTTATAGGTAACCATTCACAGAACATAAACCAATGACTTATTTCACTATTTTTTAAAATAAGGGTAGGCAAATACAAAGTAAGAATCTAGGTTGTAAGCAGGACAGAAGCCATTGGAAAATAGCTCAAAGTAGAGGCTTACTACTAATATCTTTGAATAATTAGCTCAATTAAAGCTTTAGTAGTTTATAAAAAATATAGAGTTCAGTTTGAAGAAATTAAATGCTTTTGGCCCAATCTGATTAAAAAAAGAGAAAACAAACAGTTCTTTCCAATAAAAGAACATAAAATATTTGTTATTTCCTAAGTAATTCAGCTTGCACGAGTTCTAAAATGACCAACATGACATATTAATTCCTTTTTATTGAATTTATCTACCTAACTTATTTATTTAATTAGTAATTCATTCAAATAGGATAATAAATAATGTCACAAATTCTGTTTTAGAGAAAACAACTACAAGATGTATACCTCATTAATAGCATTTAAATAAAAAAACTTTAAATCTCCTATGTGTGTTAATAAATAAAAGGGGTTTTTTTTTATTATTCATACTTTAAAAAATATCTAAGCTGTTTTAGATTCAAGAAATTAGAAAAATCAAAAACAGTGAATACCTGTTAGTTATTTGTACACACAAATTAGAAGATTTGTTATAAAAAATTTATTCAAAGAGCCTTCCTTTTGAGCCTTTGAATTTATTCAAAGAGAAAATTCCAAGCCAATTTGTTAAAATATATTGAGAACAAGATTGTAATTTAAGTAATATTTCTGTTATCCGGCTTCCAAAGAACTTGAAAATTTTTAATGGGACAGCGGACAGATAACAAATTCAGCTGCACATCTATATAGAACAATCAATGGGTTTTGATATAGCTTTCGGATTAAGCGGCACGATCGACAGGATAATACTCAAGAACGGATCCAGCATGGCTCCAAGAGGGGGGCACTTTTCCAGACCATCACCTTTACCTTTTTGAGAAAAACGACAAAATGTTGGGGATTTTCTAAAAAGTATCGCTCAAAATCCCCTTTTGTTACCGCTGGGAGTATAGGGGTCCTCTCTCTTCCCCAGAAAATTTTTTGAAATTTGTCCTGTAAAAGTAGGATTTTAACTCAATTTGGGTACTTTTTTAAGTCAAGAGGGAGGCACTCAGGACATTGCCTCCCCCTCTTGGATCCGCACCTGTAAGAGCCAAGGAATTAATTGAACTCAATTTTTTACTGTTGCCATTAATATAACTGTTTTAATTGGTGGGTTTGCAATTTTTTGCAATACATTTTTAATCTTTAAGTAGAATTTCTACGTGATTAAATTTCTAATGACACTTTATGCATGTATAGAGATGGGAAGTCGGTAAAACCCCCGGAAATTTTGGGAAAATAAACGTTTTTTTTCCAAGGGGTTTATTTCTTTCCAGAAAAATTGAAAATTTTAGTCAAAAATACTGTATTAAGAATTAAATCACTGATTGATGTCAACTAAAAATGTTTTACAATTGAGGTTTATATATAATTTATTACTTATAAATGAAGTTTTAACCATATAATAAGCAGAATTAACCTAATTTCAGTGTACATAAAGATATTATTTGTTATTTTTTTACTTAAAACAAAATTGTACATGCAAAATTATATTAGTTAACACAGAAGAGTTACACAAAAAAAATGGTAAACTTTAAATTCTTATAAACAATTATTACATCCAGTAGTTTAAAAGTTAACTTTAACCATATTTTAAGTTTTTTTTTTATCCAAATGAGTTTATTTCCATTTGTAAAAAATATTAATGATAATTTATTTATTTTTTATACAATGAATGGTTATTCAGTTTATTTAAGTATGTGAAATTAATGGTTTTTCAGTTTCTAATAAATATTTGTGCAAAAACCCTTTACTGCAAAAAAAGTCAATTTTTTCATTTTTTCCGAAAAAAAAAACATGTTTTTTTTTTTTTTTTTTGGGGGGGGGGGTTCCGCCTTCCCAAAATTTCCAGAAATTTTCCACCTCTATGTATGTATCAAATTTAATACCAATTTATGCCTCAGTTTCTCTAAATAAATTTGGGTGGTCCATAAATTAGTAGGGTTTTTTTGCACAAATTTCAAAAACTTCAAACTACAACTGCATCCTTAGTTAAAAAGGAAAAATGATCCAAAACTGTACTTTTCTACCTAGATATTTATATGTTTTTCTACCTAGATATTTATATGTTGAACTTGACATTCCCTTCCATGTTATAATTACATTTAATTAACACAAATATTTCTGCATTTAAGTTTTTGCATTAGTTTAGTGATTGTATAAAGTTATTTTCTAGTAGGGGAGAGTGGGGACACTTGAGACACTTTTTACAGTTTAATTTTTTAAATAAATATATTGTAAAAAGAAATATTGTGTTTTAATGTTTAATATTTTTTTAAAATTAAGTGGTAATTATTTTTATTTGAAAATTGTTTCTATGCATAAGAACTATTTACATTTTCCTTTTCACTGTGGCTCAAGTATCCCCATGAGGGGGATACATGAGCCATGATGAAGGAATGCTTGAAACAACTCTAAATACCCTACTAAACAAAATTTCTAAAACATTTTAAAGATAACAATTTAAAAATTATAAATTGATAATTTAACAACATATACTGAAAATATTTCATCAGTCACCAATTACATATTATATTTATTTAAACTTTGAAAAAGTAGTTAAAAATAGAGCTATAGAAGAAAAAAACATTTTAAAAAGTAAAATAACAAGCAGTAAATAGCCTTGCATGATAAAGTAAGTTACTTTTTAATTTGCATATAATTTTTTACCAGATTTGCAATGGCTCAAGTATCCCCACTCTAAGTGGCTCGAAAGTATTCCCACCCAGTACAATTTTCGTTTAAGGGGCTTTTACTAAATAATGCATGATATTTTTTAATGAACTTAGATTCAAAATAAACCTTATATTATAACAGTTAAAATTTAATCTAAGTTGATCTAGCTTAAAACAAAACTTTAATTGCAATAAAATGTAAATATTTAGATGCAAAGTAAATATATATAGAAGCATGTAAAAACAAGCTTTTAAAAATTTACTTCATGTGGGTAAAATACTATTGGTTGCTGTACTTTCAAAATGGTACCGAGGTAAAATTTGTTTTACCATATTGTGCAAAACTATAAATATGTTCATATGTCACTAGTTTTGAAACGAAAAATTACCATACATTTGAGAAAATAGAGGTGGCTCAAGAATCCCCACTTCCCTCTAAATAGGGAATTACATACAAATTTACTTAAAGTCCATTTAGATTCATTCTTGGACACATACTTGGATAATACAGAAGCACACGCACATGACAAGCGCAGCTAGTTTTAGAATTTTGCAGAAAATTTTTTCAAATAATTTAAATTTTTGGTAATAAAATTGATTTTTTCTTTATGTTGTTGCGTACAAAGCATTATTACAGTATTTAGGTAAATAATGGGACTGTCAATATGTATTTTAAGTCAAAATTCAAACGACTAGGGGCATTTAATTAGTTTGCAATTTTGGAAAGAGTTTTTTTTTTTTTTTGTTTTATCCAACTATGCTTGGACACTTATGAAATTAAATCCTGATCCCATGAATATCAAATTGGGAAACTATTACGAGGATACAATAGGAATAAAAATATATTTAGAAATCTCACCATGGAGAAGAGTTATTTTAGAGTGTGACATTTGGTCAAGGCTGTTTGGTATTTTTTATTGATTAATATGGCCTTGGCCCATTATGGCTATTCTACAAACACTTAATGCAGGCATTAAACATAAAATTCTATCATCAAATACGTAATATTTATCATCAAATATGTAAAATTTTTGTTTAAAATAGTATTTATAATGCAGTATTAAAAGGATTAAAGATGCAAATATATGTTTTCACGCCCCAGAAACTCGCAAGCATCGGATAGGAATTTACATTTTTGTTACTTCAAATTTGGATTTTTTAAACCTTTTAAAGTATATTTTACGCGTACCTGAGAAGCCTGTTCATTAGATGAAGCTTCATTTCCATTAAGAGTTGATTCTGCAGCTTCCGCCATACAACAGATTCTGGTTAACTAACTTGCCGCCAAAGTCTATGAACAATCAAACACCACATGAGGACTAGAATGCAATGAATTAAGTAGTTTGTTACTTGGGTTTTGCAGATCAAATTCGCAATACCATATCAATCTGTTATTAGTTGTATATCAGTAAAGATTCACACCCTCTTCCGAGCTGTAGAAAGTGATGCGACCTTAAAAAAGAAAATTTTCTTGTGAACAGTCTTTGACAGAAGGTTATAGCCATGAAATAAGCGTTGAACCTAAAGTTCCTAATTTAGCCTACAAAATATGAATAGATCACATAAAATTGTTTATTACGGAGGATTTCTCATTACTCAAAGAAAAAAACAAAAGTGACGTCATGCGAGTGTGATTGTTTATCGTGTTAAACTTCTAGACACCAGGTAAATGGTTTATATTTTTAACAAGAAAAAAAACCTGAATATAACCATTATTGAATGATTTTCATGCATTTAAAAATTTTCTCTTTGTACAACTGCTGAAAATATTAAGGTATATATCCCAACATGCATTTAATTGAAAATACCAAGAGTGCTATTGATAAAGCCTCCATTCAAAAGTGAAACAGAAACTATTATCTGCTCTGTGTCTGTGTGTTGTGGTTGTGGGGGAGGGCACTCCGAAAAGTGCCCCTCCCCTTTGGATGTTGGATCCAAAAGGTATCAAATGAGTTAAAACACTTTATCTTTCAAATGTGTTATATTATTTGGTGACTTCCAAATCCTCTAAATTTCTGGGGTTCACAAAGAGCGAAACTCTTTGTGCTCCCAGCAGAAGGTCTTAAAAAGAGTTAAAACACTATTTTCAATTGTTACGATTCTAAAACATTCCTAGGGGATCATCCCCGAACCTCCCTTCCCTTCGAAAATTTGACAGCTTTTTATAAACACCTCTTTTCCTTGAAAATTCTGCTGTTTACAAAGAGCTGTCCTCTTCGGGTGTAATTAGGGATCGACCGATGCATCGGTTTGGCCGATGCATCGGCGCCGATTGTTTAAAAAAATAGCCATCGGCCTTGGCATCGGCGGCCGATGTTAACTTGTGAAACAATCGGCCCATCGGCCGAAAAAAACATCTAAATGCCGATGTTTTTGGTAAAAAACCGAAAAATATAAGCGCGATTTTGCTCCAAATTTAGCTATAGAAATTGGACCTGTATGTTGTAAAACGGATAATTTTGGCCATCAGAAACTAATATTTTCCCAGTCTTTGAATTTTGAAGGTAACTATCCAATTGAATTACCCAATTTTAGTCCATATTATGAGATTAACGGGCGTTTTTTATAAAGCTTTTTAGATTTTGCCCGCGAGTCTTAAGCAAGCCTTCCCAATGAAGCAAGTCAAGGGGGGTTAGGGATTCAACGCCCTTGTCAACCCCCTTGGAAATGAGCAACTTACTATGGGCGATCCTCTCTGCGTGTAACCCAAGGGGTCTCAAAATGAGTCACAAAACCCTACTTTTAAGGGTAAAAATTTCAAAACTTTTCTGGGGGAGGACCCAAACCTCCCCTCAAAATTTTAAAATCCATAATGTACGGTTTTTCCATGAAAATTTTGTGACTTAGAAGGAGAGGTCTTCCTTGATATAACCTAAAGGGTCTAAGAATGGAGTTAAAACACCACTTTTAGGGACGAAATTACAAAATTTTTCTGCAGCAAAATTTCACCGATTATTATACTATATTAAGTTTCTCCTTGAAAATTATGCCGCTTACAATGAGCAGTTACTTTTTGGTTGTAAAGGGTCTAAAAATTAGCTGACACTCTATTTTGAGGGCAAAATTTTCAAAATTTTTCTGGGGGGAACCACCCAGACCCCCCAAATTTTACTTTAGATTCACATTGTTTCCAAAACTTTTGCAATTTAGTTCACCAAAATTTAAATTCTATATGTATAAGTCATCATAACGTATTAAAGTGCTCGTAAGGAGGTACCTCAGAAAAAATGTTGAATCACCCCTCCCCCGAAACAAAAGTCTTGTTATGGCCTCGAAGTCAGTTACTTTTCAATTGCAATTGGACTTTTAATTGCCACACACCCTTAAAGATTAGTATTCAGATAAAAATTAATTATTTATATTTATGATATAAAAATGCATTTTTATAAATTTTTCTTCAGAGGTGATAATTTTTAGTTCATTGGAACATTCATATGTATAAAAATAAAAACATAATTCAGATTCAAAGTAAAAAAAACACCCTATTCCATTTCAGAAGCAAAAAAAAAATATTTCCGGTTGTAAGACAGATTTTACCTTTTCTGACGAAAAGTAAAAGTTTCAAATTATTTAATGAATTTTTGCCATCGGCCTTTAACATCGGCAATCGGCCATTTAAGAACCATCGGCCATCGGCCTGCCGATGGAATTTTTCAAACAATCGGCATCGGCCCATCGGCCAAAAAAATGCCATCGGTCGATCCCTAGGTGTAATCGTGTAATGGACGAAAAATTGTCTCCAGACCAGTGGCGGATTCAGCCCGGACCCACGGAGGGAGGGGCATTAATATTTAAAAAAGGTTGGGGGATCTCCCCCAGAAGAATTTTGAAAATTTGACCCTAAAAACCCATTTTAGGTCGGTCTAAAAGGGACCAGGCTTTTTGTTTCTCGGGAAGGGTTTTGACGCCCAATTTCTTTTCTAAGGTCTCTCCACCCGAGTATAATTTTATAGATCAAATGTGAACTTTTGTGCAAAATATCTAAGTTTTATTGACGATCCTCAGATGATGGAGGTCCCAGGGAAGGAAGGGGGTCTGGGGGTCCTCCCCCAGAAATTTTTAAAAATTGGACCTTAAAATGTAGTTTTTTGACTCATTTTTGAATTTTTAAGACGGGATTTAAGGTCTCCTCCTCTGAGAGAGATCCTAGAGATGAGCGGTCATCTCTCCCCTATAGATGGCCAAGTTGACACAAGACACATGGGGCTGATTGCACCCTTTCTTTAGCCACTCCAGTGACGAAAATAGAAATTTATTTGAGTAATTTAATATTTAATTTTGATGATTTATTTGGGCCCAAATATCCTCTAAAAATTTAGTCATCATCAGGCCCAAATCTAGATTTTTGCACCGGGTAGAGGACTCTCACTTCGATCAGGGACGTGCCAACGTTTTAGAAAGAGTGGGGGGGGGGCGAAACATTTTAGGGCCATAATAGGCCGTTTGTTTCGGAAGATGTTTTAGCCCCAAAATTTCTAAGGTTATTGTTGAGTATATTATAAAGGAAATGTGAAACTTTGTGCTAGTATAAAAAGACTTTTTGGGATAATACTTGCATAAAAAAAGGGTCCTCACCCAGAATTTCTTTGAAATCTGGCTTTAAATTGAGTGTTTTACTCATTTTTTGAGATTTGGTACCCTATGAGAACTTTCTTCATAATTTTCAAGGGGAAAACTAGGGCCGTAACCAGACTTACTATAAGAAAAGTTAGTAGTTAATAAAGTACCAACCACCAATGAGGGGGTTCTGCCCCCGGAAATTTTTGGAAATATGACCCTAAAAACAGCGTTTCAACTTTGTTTTTGGTGAAACTAGTCCAAATTTTGGACATACATTTTTTGGTAGGATTTTGATTTTGACGAACTTATTATAAAAAAAGTTGTGAATAACAATGTTCAAAGTACAAAAGGGGGTCTGGGGGTTCTTCCCCAGAATTTTTTTGAAAATTTGACCCTAAAAAACAGGGTTTTAACTTTTTTTGGTATACTTAGTCCGAATTTCGGTGGGAGGGCCTCGCCTCCCCTTCTTATATACGCCCCCGTAGTCCAGTATATGACACCCTTCCTGTCACCTCTCAATGTT
The DNA here is from genome assembly GCA_963680715.1 of Tetragnatha montana. NCBI lineage: Eukaryota > Metazoa > Arthropoda > Arachnida > Araneae > Tetragnathidae > Tetragnatha > Tetragnatha montana. The sequence continues at coordinate 19,159,097 of OY796681.1, forward strand.
AGGGCCTGAGTAAATGGTTTTTGTGGTTTGGGAATTGTGTTTCTCGGTTTTGTTTAAAATTTTTTATGTTTGCAAAATCTGCACTTGATGAACTTTTAACGTTTGCATCATTTCCGACACAATTCAAAGAGCAATTTTTTAAAAAGATAAATTAGGGGAATACCCTTTCCATCATCTAACTACATTTCCCTCAATAAAGATACCATAGTAAATTTATTAACAGTACAAAAAAAAATGCAAAATTAAACAAAGTAAAATTGATAGTGAATACATTATACATTCCAACGAATTCAGAATAGGTGAAACTCTCTTTAGTTTTTCTTACTATGGGAAGACAAATGCTAACAAACCTATATAATTCAAGTAGGACATTCCACCTTAAAATCTGAGGGGGGCAGAATTTTCCCACTTGTTTCTGGAGAGAGGGGAAGGATGGAAGGAATTAAAGCACATATGAGACGACAGATGTTAACTGTCTTCACACAAGTTTAAATTTTTCATTTCGCACAACATTATTCTTCGCCCTCTCACCTCGGAAATTGAGGGGGCAAGAATCTTCCCAATTTCCCGTTTCTGGAGATCAGAGGGGAAGGAATTAGGTACATATGAGATGGATGGATGAAAATTTTCCTTCGCACTAGTTTAAATCATTCCTCATCCTCACTAACAATATTATGCTTCGTGCTTCGCCCCCTCTCCTCAAAAACAGAGGGGGCGAGAATCTTCCCACTTGATAGCACGTTTCTGGAAAGAATGGAAGAAATTCAAATTATAACATAAATTCAATTTCTCTAAAATTCCCCCTATTTGTTCTTCAACTAGTATAAGTACAGTAACGGACCCTTTATCCGGCAAGCTCGGGGCCGACATCGTCACGGATTTCGGAATTTTCCGGATTTCGGGTCCGGTCCGGAAAAAACGCCAGTAAAGACGCAGTAAAGCCAAAATACCCACTTCCCAGTCCTACCTGTAATAAAAGGAACTCCAGAAACGCGTTTCTTCTTACCTTTATCTTAGACTTTTTTATAGGGCTGTTTGTGTTTGTCAGTGGACTTCTGTTCTTTTCGATATTTTCTCTCTCAACCGTCAGCATTTGATTAAGAAAATGTTTTTAAAGTTTTCCCAGATTATATCTGAAAAATCTATGAAAAACTGGGGTGGCGACGCCCCCCCCCCATGATCAAAATTGCCAACTTTCGGGGGTATAACAATCAAAAAGCAAGGAATAGCCAACTTTCAGGTATTCACCAAAGAAACTCGCTTTTTCGGGGTAGATCCGTCAAGTTTTCCACTCTCCATCCGTAATTTTCACCTAATTCCCGTAGAATTTGGAAGGTATGATACTGTAACCAGCCGAAATATTTGTTACTTATAACAACTTGGGTTTTTAGAGTTTTTTCTTTAATTTAGGCAAAAATTAAAAATCTCCCCACAACTGCCCGAATTTCTCCGAACTTGGGCGTTCGGGCATATTCTGCACCACTGACAAAAATACTGGGTTGCGACCCACTTTAGAAATTTTTGAGAGCCGAAAATCGTTTTTTTTGAGGGTGGGGGAAAGAAAAAGATAGGAGATTCTAAAAATATTGTGGAAGCAGGCCCAAGCTGGGCCGCCGGGACATATTCCGGTGAGCCCTCCAGCCAGGAAATTTTGGCGCCCTCCTATTCCGAAACTGACAAGGCTTTGAGTGTTGCGACTGTAGGCTACTACTTAATAGAGGTGGGCGCCTTTAATCAAAACAGCAATACCTTTGAGAGTGTTAAGTCAAGGTAGTGTTTTTTGCACGACTAGGGGAACCCTAAGCAAAAAAAAAGTACTAATACATACCTTGATAGTAGAAAACTTAGGAGGTGTTTTCAGGGCACCCTTTTAAGCTACCGCGAAATTTTAAAAGTTCCGCTTTAATTTTATTGCGGTGATTTTTCATGGCGATTTTGCTCTTTGTTTAATACTTCGAATTTGCGAAGGCGGGGCGGTGTCTTTTAGACGCCCCTCTTCATGCACAAACCAGAAAATACAAGGGCACAGCATTGATTTTTTCTTGGGCCTTTAGTGAAATACGTTGAAATTGAAAGGGCGGGGCGTTAATTTTTTAGGGTGCTGTTATTTAAACAGGTAGTTACTTGACTAAGAGCCGTCCTAAGTCATTAGAGAGGAGTATCCAACGCAGGGCCATATCCAATGGGGTTTTAGGGGTTTAACCCCCCTAAAATTTAGACAAATATTTATGCTGTTTTTTCCTCTGGGTGTAACCCAAAGGGTCTCAAAATGTGTCAAAACGGTACTTTTAGAAGTAAAAATTCCAAAAATTTTCTGGGGGAGGACCCCCCTCGAATTTTTTAAATCCATTATAAACTGATGTTTCTTGAATATTCTCTGACTCACAAGGAGTCAGGGCCGTAACCAGACTTTTGTTTCGGGGGGGGGGTTTTGACTCAAATATTTTCTGAGGTTACCTCCTTACGGGTACTTTTATATGTTAAGTTTTAGGTGACAACACTGGATTTAAATTTTGATGCACTACATTTCACAATTGTTTAAACAATATGAATTGGAAGTAAAAGGGGGGTCTGGGGGTCCTCCCCCAGAAAATTTTTGGAAATTTGCCCCTCAAAAGAGTGTTTTAGCTCATTTTTGAGACCCTTTAGATTACACCCATAGAGCACCACTCATTGTAAACGGCCGAATTTTCAAGGTAAAAAGAAGGTATATTGTAATAAATGGCGAAATGTTAAGGGGGTTTTTAGGTTCCTACTCCAGAAAATTTTTTGAATTTTTCCCCTAATAGTGGCATTTTAACTCATTTTGAGACATATTAGGTAACATTAAAGAGGACCAATCCTTGTAAATCACACAAGTTTGAAGGAAAAACCGTATACTTAATAGATTTCAAAATTTCGAGGAGGTTTGGGGGTCCTCCCCCAAAAAAATTTTGGAAATTTTACCCTTAAAAGTAGGGTTTTGACTCATTTTGAGACCCTTTGGGTTATACCCGTAGAGGATATCGCTCCTTGTGAGACATAATTTTCAAGAAAAATAGCAGTATAAAAATTGATGTCAAAATTTCGGGGGGGGGGGTTTGAACCCCTAAAACCCCCCCCTTGGATACGGCCCTGCAAGGAGTAGTCCTCTTTTGATGTAATCATCCGAAGGGGCTCAAAATGATTCAAAATACAGTTTTTCACAAAAAACATATATTAAAAATAAAAAACAATCAAATTATCTCAAATAGCAGTATTGCTTTAATTTTTTTCTATTGAGAAAAGAAATTTGTGAAACGTCGCCAATCTTAAAAGAAAAGTAGGTTTTTAGGTTTACAAATAATTATTGGGGCGGCGCCCTTTCACTCTTTGTCCACCGCCCTCTGAAGGTACCCAGCACGGGCCTGATTGGAAGAAACCACCATAAAAATTTCAGCAAACATACCTTATGGGCCTGCAAAATTTGTCAGGTTTAGAGATGTCGGGCTATGGGATAAAAGAGGCTTTCCAAGATTACTTCGTCATGCCACTATTTGGTTAGCAACAGTACTGAATTAATAAATCTAAATCAGCCACAAGGAAAATAATGTATACCTAGTTTGCTCTTCTGCATATCTTCAGAACAGCATACATTAAATGGAATGCTTAATCTAGTCATTTTCAAATATTATTTTAGTGAATAAATTTTACCAAACAGAATCAATTACTAAAAGTAAAGGAAAATAATATAATTGACAGGTTTTCTTTGTTAAAGTTAAATTTTGTCATAATGAGGCTTTTGTGATACCTGCTTAAACCATGGAGTTCATAAGCAAAGAAGAGTTTCCTAACTAATCCAAGTTTCACTAATTGAAATTATCTTAAAATTGGGAGAATAAAAGCAGACACATGAAACAAACACACAAGAGACTGTTTCTTTTCCAAAGTCTATTTTAATTTTTCCCATAAAGAATAGTCTCCCCCTCTAGCAATGAGGGGAGAGAGAGGTCAGGATGGGAGCATGACCTACTGACTCATCACACAATATGCGCACACTATACACTTTTGTACAATGGGCTCTTTGTCGCAGGTTTTCTCCTACATTCACTTGAATGAAACGCAAAAAGCAATCCATGAAACAAATTACAAATGAGGGGATGAAGAGAACAGAATATGCCTTAATTGAAAAGCAATTCATAACATTTCTTTAGTTGGAGTGACAGTGAAGAACTTTGCAGAGTAAACATTGAAAATAAACCATCTCATTGAAAGTAGGATATATACAAAGCTAAATAAATATTGCTTAAATAAAACTATTTGAAATCAATACATGTAGAACACATTTTAAATTAAAGCATAAATAAAAATATATATTTGTTTTTTAAAAATGGTGCTGCGGACATTTTGCCAATTTACTACCCTTACCCGTTTGCCTTACACTCAAAAATCTCTGAAGCGAAGATTAACTGGAAACCAAGGGGAAAGGAAATATTTTGTTGGTGAAACGTCCGGGTAACCTTAAAAACACCATCTCGGCAAAACCTAAAGGTCTTGTTTAATATATGTGGGTAATTTAAAAGTGCCAGACAAGTGATGATAGGATTATTTGTATGTACTGGATTTAAAATATAAACTTTATCCTGAAAAAAAAATTTAGTATTTTCTCATAATATTTTCGAAGATCTCAAAGGGGTGCTACGGACACTTTGATGACACAGAAATTTCCCTACTCATTGACTTTATGCTCATAAATCCCTAAAGTGAAGATTAAACAGGAAACCAGTGGGGAAGGAAATATTTTGTGGGCAAAACATCTGGGACACCTTCAAAAGTGTTCAAAATTTTTCAGAGTGTTCAACTGCTGATTAAAAATATTTTACAACAATATTTATTTAGAGGCATAAACTCTTCACTGTCATTAATTTAAATGAATTTAAGGAACAATTAAAAATCTTTAAACATACATTAGAATCAAAATGTAAAGAAGATTTTAGTTTAAGATAAAATAATTGAAAAAAGATCTCAATAATGAATAAATAAATACTTTACATCTGTAATCCACACAGAGCTATCAGTAATAACTACTTCACTTTCCCATGCACATGTATGTACAAATTTAGGGTTACTTTTTTAATTGATTTGAATACCTTAATAAGTAAGCGCAAAAACATGTCTTCAAAATAAAATACAATTGTACGTAATATTCAATACAAAATATAATTTGCTTCAGTAAATTAATGAAGTTTACCAATTCGAAAGAGCTTGCATTGGAAACTACAAGTCCATGGCATACCATACCATTAAGCATTGCTTAATAGTAGTGAACTTCATGTATAAAATTCATCATGAATAAAAAAAGAGGGATTTAAACCAAATGCATCAGCAAAAAAAGCAGTTACAAACCTATATTTACACTTCAGGAATTTTTATTTTTTAAGCAAATATGCTAAATAGTTTTGAGAAAATGCTTCTTTGAAGCTTTAGAAGGGGAAACAAGCTTTGCCTCTTGTTTACTTTTATACATGAAAGCTTTCATGACATAGACTTAGGGATTTGGTTATTCCATATTTGGAGCACTTGATAATAGTTACATGCATGAACATCAAAAAGGATTATTTCATTACTTTTGTTACAAAAGCAATTATTGGAAAAGAAAAATGCTTTTCACTTGAGTAGGTATATAATCAGAATAACCTCCAATTTGAAATCGTTTTGTGCATGTTTCCATGCTGCTCAATGACTTGATAAATTACAGAGTTTACACATGCTTATTTAGACAGACATTAATTACACATGGACTTCAAGACAATAGGTTTGTTTTTATAGGAGCATTCACAAGACTTGCTGAAAGATTTTGAAACCTAAGGAGGGGTTTCCAGCGCTGCTCTAAAAGTCAGTTCTTTTCGTTTATGAAAACAGTACTCTTTCTCTACAAATCTTTGGTAGTTGAACCCTCACTCAGTACAGGTTGTGAGTTAGGTGTTACAATATCCATGGCAAAGTACAGTCAGCATTAGTGGACAAGGTAGAAAGGGTACTTCGGTCACCTAATGTTCTAAATTGAGAGAGTAGATACCTATTACAGGGTCTTAAAAATGACAAACAATCAAGACAAGTTACTCAGTATGTACAGGAGTATATATGTCATAGCATATGTATTAATTATTAGATTAGCATTCGATGATGGAAACATCGCAGAGATGAACAAAGCAAAGTCCCAAATGTCTGTCTGTACATGTTTTGATGATCAACAATAAAATAATAACTCTTTTGCTAGTCCTTTGGTAATTTCATGATTTATACTGTAGAAGCACTGAGGTACAAGTAACAAACATATGTTTGTAGAATGAAACAAAAGGCATTATTATGAAAAATACAAAAGAGTCATGTTCCACCTTTGGAAAATGCTTAATAATTTTCAGCTATAAATAGTCTGTGGAAGAATTTTTACCACTCTAAATTACATAACCAGTGATCTTGACATATTAACTCTTAAAACTATTCTTTATAACAGTATGATAAAATCTAAGGCCACAGCAGATCATAGTGTCACGGCAGACAGTGTTTAATTTTATTATCTTCCTTCAAATGTGCTCAAATCAAATTTTAACCTACAGTACTGAAAATGGAATTGCAAAACTATACAAGCTAAAATTTAAAATATATATGAAAACTGTCTACCTTAAAAAGATCATAAATTATAAAGCTCAAATGGTAGTAAAAATGAGACCATAATAAAAAAATGCACGTAAATCAGTAATGTACAATGAGTAAGGAAAATAATGCTAAAACTCATGGTAAGAGTGCTTCTATGTACAAGTTAATTTATAAATAAAACAAGGACACTGGAAACTTTAACAGGTGCAGATATTAACAGCATAATAAAGTGGCACGGGTGGCAAATGTCCATAAAATCTCCAGTTAACGCCTTCATGTGTGCAATAATATTTTCCTCCAACTCATAAATAAATCATTAAGTCAAATTAATACTGTAAAATGTAATTTTGATGCATGTCACACGACGTAAAAAAATGAGCATTTTAAATAGGCCCCATATGTTAAGACTCGGAGAGAGTGGCCCAAAAGTCGCAGCAGTGCTTTTTCTTCCCAACATCCAGAGGAGCTACACTCTCCTCCCATTGGGCTCTCAAGTTTAGCTCTGCAGTCAGTCACCTCCAAACAAAAGTGCCAGCCCAAGTAGTAGGAATTCATCAACTACGAAACCAAGGTTTGATACCACTTTAGGAGTGTATTTGATGGGCCCTGCCATCATGCACAGATGCCCCCGGAATGTGGAATGTTGGACGAGCGATGACGAGGAGCCGACGACAGCCGACTATAAGTAGATCTTCTTGACCTTCTGCACGGGCCGGTTGTCCGCCGAGCTGTTGGCGCTCTTTCCGTTCTTGGGGGGCACGTTGAGGACGAGGTTGATGGGCTTGTTGGTGGTGGGGGACAGGAAGCCCTCGGTGTGGTTGAGGTGGGGCGTGTCTCCCCCTCGCTGCTCCAAGTAGTGGGAGTCGTCGTACGGCGAGTCCGCCTCCTCGGACTTGCAGCGACGACTGAAGATGTAGCCGCTGATGAAGCCCACCACCAGCGAAGAGACGATGCTCGTCGTCACGGCAATGGCCAGCGTCTCGGCCGTGTACATGTACTGGTGGCCCCTGGAGGCTCCCGCTAAGCCACCTGCAACACAAAGCCATATAACCACACTTGCAGCAAGGAGTCTCAATTTCAAATTTTACTCCTATGACTCCAGTTAGGGAGGAGGCAATAAGAATCAAGATATTTTTTAAGTTGAAATATTGTATTGTTTCATACCAGAATTTCAACAAACACATTAGCTTTATTGTTCAAATTAAAAAAACGAATCTAGTAAAATTCACTAGATTAGTTAAGTTTAATATCATGAACTGAGTATGTCTTGATTTTGGGGCAAGTACCCAGTAGCTTGATGGGCAATTTTTCCTCACCACCCAACTACATTCATTGACTCAGTATTTTTGTTATTGTATTCTAGTAGTAGTAGTAGTAAAATGAAACTTCAAAATCAATAAATATACCAGCCCAACATTTTAATTGATGTGAAGATACCTAGCACCTTTTCCCAAGTCAAATGAGCTAAGAAATAAGAACAGAACAGTAGCTGTCAATTTACTAAATCACTGTTTACTGATACTGATCCTTAAAAATAGGCTCCTTTAATTTTAATTTATACCATTAAATTATGCCAAAACTGACTTATAAACAATTCCGTATCTAAAACATTGAATTTTGTGCTATTTCATGTTACTTAATTTTCTAACCAAATAAGAACAGTTTTAACCAATTCTGGAAGCTTTAACATAATTTGACACCTTAGACAAAATTTTTATTATATTTGACAAAATATTCCACATAATGCTGCTAAATGAGCATTTTTAGAGTAGTTCTCATTGTGTATTATGCTTGAAAATAAAGAAATAAAACTCCTTATATTAGACATGTACAAGATCCAAAAAGAGTAATACAAGTCTACTTTGGGGGAATACTTTTTCAGAATGTTTCCAAATTTTTAACTTTAGTTTTAAAAAGAATTCATTCCAATACATTTCTAGCTTCCTTATCCCAATCATTTAGAGACAAGGCATTTTTACATCCTTTAATGGAAAATTAAAGCAAAAAGAAACAAAACTAAATAACCACATTTACACAATGCTCAGCTTTTATGCCATCTCATAACAACAATAACCAATCATAAAACTCTATCCCTACAACTATATCCTTATAAACTGCATCCCTAATAAGCAACTAAACTCCAAACTGTCTCAGGGGCTGAAAAGCTTTCAGATTCAAGAGCACCATTCAGAAAGTTATGGGAGAAATAAGAGAGAAAAGTAGCATGCATAATAAGTAGAAAAAAGAACCTAAAACAATGTCATGCAAGTTAGTACTCTAAGAGTGAGGACGGAAGGGGCAGTAAGCTCTATGCCCTCAGGTGGCTGGCGGCTGCTTCCTGCCCATAGCAAATGCGGGTTAATACACAGAACACCAGGACAAAGAAAGGGACAGTTCAGTACAGAGAGACGGTTTAATGTTAGTTAATAGTAATATATAAGTTAGAAAGAAGAAAAATCACTGTTAGTAAAAAATACCTACTTTTTAAGGATAACATATCATTAAACGAACTTGGTATAAAATAATACACAAAGACTGACTAATGCAACTTAATTCCTAAAACTACCAAGTTCTTATTTTACCTTATCAAATAAAACTAAAAATCAAGTTGGATAAGGTCACAAGAATTGAAGGATGAAAGTAAACAAAAAGTAATTAATACCAAAGAAAAATAAGGAGGGAGAGTAGTTAGTGTCTAAATACTAAGCTGCCATAAGAAATGGTCTAAGGAGTATTTAGAATCAAACTTTCATCCAAACACTTTTATTGCTATTAACACTAGCAATAAAAAACAGCATTTTAGGAAATTTAACTAAGTGTCCAGAATTATAATGAGAATGGGCCTATCAAGCTTAAAAGGTACGAACATAAAGAGAATGCATATCAAGTGTTAATAGGCAAGATGCCAATCACAAATCAATGTGTTTTAAAAATAAATATTAGCTTGATTTTTGGGTATGAAAATTTAGAAATTAAATAAATTCAATGTATACGAAGTTTTTCAAAACTAAAATTAGAGGAAAGGATTGTCTCATAAAATAAGTTGATTATTATAAAAACTGAAAGATATTCAAATAAGATCAGAACTGAAAAAGAAACATAGGCAACAATTTGTACACAACTAACACAAACAAAAGCAAACCATAAAATAAGTTAAACAAAATTATACAATTAGTTGATAACTTACAAGACAAGAAAACTCAAATAAAAACTCTAAATTATTTACAAACAAACAATGGCATACTTGCAAAACATATCTTTTAGAAACTGAAAATTAGTCTTAAAAGCCAAATATAATAATTTAATCACAAATATAAATTTAAGAAGCTCTTAAGCTAAATTCTCGAAGCAAATGCTGTATCTGACGGACAATTACAAATTTTGCACTCATCTCTTAAAATCTATAACTTTTTACCCCACTAGTGTTCTGTTGCACCAGAAACTAAATTTTAGAATTGAGGCAGCAGCCACAGCCAGGGTATTGACTACAAAAGCTTTTCAACTAACAATACTAATGCAAGTATATTTCTTAACTACTCAAAAAAAAGTCACTTCCTAACTATCACAACACAAAAAATGCACTGCAAAAAAAAATAACAAAACAAAGAGTTACTAATTTTTTCAGAGAGACAGCACTGTCTGCAGGCAAGCATCAAAATAACACAACTCAACAGCACTCAATGTAACAAAACTTCCGGTTTCTCTTTTTTTAAAAAAACAATGGCAACACATAACGCCCAGGGCATGCTATTCGAAGGCAGGACGCAGCTAACTTACATTGCGAGCCCACCTGCTGCTCAGGTGGCTGCAACCGATAGACTATCAACAAGCCACACAAGAGAGGCATAGAGCTTACCTTCAGCGAGCTCATCTTCCGTCTCGGTAGTGGAGGAGGAGGGAGGGGGCCCGCCACCGGGGGTGTCATGCCGGCTGGCAGAGTGGTGGGGGGACCGGAGGGGAGTGGTGCCGCCGGATGCAGAGCGCCCTACGTAAGACAAGCATTAAGACTGCGGCGAATTGAGATCAAAGATAAAAACAAAATTGAGAAGATTCACATAACTTATAATTAAAGAACCTTTAATGAGTTTTACTGAAAATTTTGAGGATTTTTTTTTAAAGTTTACAGAAGTTTTTGAGAGGTGCAAATAAATATTTCTATCACTTTTTTATTGTTTTAACTTAAAATATACGTTTTTAAGTTATTAGCAAGAATTTCTGTATTCTTTAAGTTTAACAGTAGGTTTCATGTTTTAGAAGGACCTAACAGCAGGACTGGACAATAATATTGACCAATATGCTGGGGCATGTATTTTCTACATTAATATCAGCTAGGTATGTAAAAATTTTGAGATTTATCAAGCCCTGCCTTGCAATAAAATGCTCAGAACTTTTTCAATTTAAAATACAATTAAGTCATTTTACCAAACACCCTAAGCTATATGAACAAAACACTTGTCATTGCATTATGAAACTTTTTTATATTTAATATTCCCAAAGCAAATTTATAAGGGTTTTTTTTATAGGAAAATGTTTAAAAGCTACCTTCACGGCATCTTGAATCAAAACCTTCTTCAACATTCTGAACAAAATTATCTCTTTTCCATAGTCTGAAAATGAACAAAAAAAATTTAATGAGTGAAGCTACACACTAGTAAATAACAGTGTCCTTTAAAGAGATGATGAAGAACCAACATACCTTTGTCGTGAGCTGGTACAAACTCCTCGAGATTTATCCCAGGCACAGTATGGGTCTTGAAGTGACACACATTCACTGAAATAAAAATGAGAATTGAGGTGATGGATAAGGGATAATTAATTCAAATTAATTACAAATGAATAATTCAGTAAAGAAAATTACAATGGAAAATTACAACGAATTTTGAAGGTCTTTAAGGTATCCAACAGTTTTGAGCGAATGTGCTATTGCATTAGCTAGAAGTTAAATACAGTACACTCCCTCTCAACCAGCCAATATCTGCTTAAACAAGATTTTATTCTGCTCTGCAAGAAAAAAAAAAAAAAGAAAAAAGGAAAAAAAAAAACCCTCAACCACAGCAAAATGTAAATATCACGTCTTAACTTTGAAAAAAGAGCATTTCTAGAAATTCAATATAAATTGAAAATCTTCCTTTTCCATTTGAGGTCTGAGAAATTTGCTTAACTGGCTTACCTGTGGTCTTATAAGACAGTAAAGAAAAAAATCCACGGTAATTAAACAAAACTAAAAAAAAAATATGGATTAAGCAATGATTCTATCAATTGCAAAATGTAAAATAAAATCTTAATTAGCGTACTTGTTTACTAATATGCAACCTTTTAATAACTAAATCCTAATAATAAAATAGAAAATCCAGGAGGGAAATTTTTTTTATCTTGACTAAGCTTTTGAGATCTGGGAAAGTTGGATAAATAAAAACTCAAAATTATAAACCCAAGTATAGTAAAAAAAGTATTAAAATTAAATTCTATGCATTATTTAGTTAAATTATAATGCTAAAAACTAATTTGAAATTGTAGTTGTTTACTTTTAGATGTTCAGCTGGTTTAGAGTTTTGAGTAAGGCTTAGTTTTTTCTGAAGCTTTTTACTCTTCTGATATCTTAAGTCAGAAATCTGTTTTTAAATGTTTGCAATATGTTTCTTCTCAAAAACCCTCAGTTAATAATAATACAGAAAGAACTATACATAGAAAAACACAACAAAGGAGTATTACAAGTTTTTCAGAAGCATTTAAACTTATTTTTTACCATAAAAAATACAAGGATCTAACCTGCAAGTTTTGGCATAATGATCACAGTTGTATAAGGGTATAGTTTTGATTTCATCACGAGAAACAACAACTAGTTTGGCGTCTGAAGGTGTGTGGTAGACCATGAGGTTTGTTATTGGTACGTTCTGAAACACTTGGAATTCTTCAATGACAACAGGAATGACTTTTCCATTCGTTGCATCACTTCCAGCATTAATACATTTCAATACCTTGCCATTGTCTGAAGAAAAAGAGAATCAGTAGAAGAATGAAACTCCATTTAAGTATACTCTAAATGGGCTACTATTTTATCTTTCGGTAATAAGTGAGGGATGAGTAACAGGTTGAGTGGAAGTAACTTACCAGTTCCAACATAGAGCACATCATAATGCTTCTCATCAGCTGTTTCTATTTGTGGATCAACTGTTATTTGAGTGAAGCGATATCTAGGAGTAAACAAATAGTTTTTTTTGTCACTTCAAAATGGAAAAATCATAGTTAACTTTTTAGAAAAGGTATTATTAACAGATATCACATGCAAGAATCTCTCTATGCAAGAATAGTTTCCTACTTACTGAAATACTGAATGCAGCGCTACAGGATGATTCCAGAAAGCAGGTACAGCTTTATCCATAAGACTGTTGCCCTCAATGAAATTCACTGTAACTTCTGGCAATGTTCGAGAATCATTGACACACTAAAAAATACCATCAATTAATTTTATTATTAAGAAATGTGTGAAAAACTCTAAATCACTGGGTACTTTTTATATTTTATTCAAACCTTTTCTTTATAATACCATTTGTATTTTGTTCCTGGTAGTAGTACTAACATTTATGTCGTAAAAAAACACAAAAATCTAAGCAAATGAAAATATAAAAATTCTTAATCCTGATAAAAAAAAAATAATTTTACCACTTCAATAAAAGTAAATGAAAAGCCATAAGAACAAAGAAAAGTCAAAAGGATTTTAACTTTCTTGATTAGAGTAATGCATAGAGCAAAATAGAAAATTCAATGTTACACTACCTGACCAGGACGAGGTTCTGGTACTTTGGTACTAGCTACTGGAAGCCAGTTGGCATTAATATCATCTTGCCCCTTGAAAGGACCATTAAAGGAATGGAAAATATCATCTAAACTGAAGGCACATACAGCTGAGCCACTGATACTGTTCCTAAAAAGATAATACCACATATGAAAAATGATTGAGAGCAAATAAACACACTTTTAAAAAACCTGCTTTTCCATTATCAATTAATAAGTTAAAGCCTTTACTTTCCCAATATAAATTCAACATCTGGAAGTAGTTAACTATTCATTAGGTCAAACAACTGTTCACTAAATGGGCTTTGACTGTGTTAATATATTGAGTACTCCTTAGTATCAATTCATTTATAGTATAATTAGGTAAGAATAATTAATAAGTAATAGTATAAAGAAAATAAATACAACTTCATTTTTTCTAGACAAAAAGCAAAAACTAATAGTAAAATGATGAAAATGCTTTTAGTGTATCATGTTATTATGTATTTACATAGCTAATACATAAAAAAGACATAATTTACTAAGAGAAGTAGTAAATAAAAAATATTTTTTTTTTTATGTACTTAGAATTGACTACAGCCATCAACTTACGGAGGTGTAGTGAACACAGCATAGATTAACTGTGCCTCCTTAGCACCATATTTTCCAGATACCACAGTTGATGTAGATTCTGTGACAGAAAGGAAAAACATTTTAGCATTAACTCAGAAAACAAACATGTAAATACCTCTAAGAATAAGGATTTGAAGTCACTTACGGATTTCATTAAAGTAAAATGGAAACTCCCCAGGCATGGAGCAGTTGAGCCTGGCTTTCAAAAAAGATGTCCACCTGTTTCTGAATTTATGGGGCCCACCTTTGTCCTTCGTACAAACTCTAGCAACTCTGGAGTAAACAGTCTGTAAAGAGCACACAAATTTACAACTGAAGTTCAAAGAGTTATTCAAAAACCCACCCTAAATTTACAACATAGTGCAGTTGGTAAAATAAATAATGACACTAGGATCAGTCCCATTGAAATTTAAAGAGCAAATGAGAACAGTCATTGGTCACTTACTTTACCACAGTTTATGTACTCCACAGCTGTTTCTCGGAAAAAGAAGTACACAAATTCATCATGATGTACAGTGCTTACAAAGTTGGGAGCTTTAAAGAGAAAATTTCAGAGATATGAGTAACATATTTCTACACACCATCACAAAATATGACAAATTAACGTATAAAAAATTAAGTTACCATTCAAGTGCTTCCAATTGAACTGTTCAGTTCGTAGGGGTTCACGGTAGATCAAAGGATCAGCACCAGTGAACTGAGCCACTGTTGCTACATATAGATCATTATCTAGCGAGAGAAAAGTCATTATTTAAAATGAACAAGATAAAAATTTGCTTTTAGATCACAAATATAAATTACAAACAGTTTCGAATTCAACTTTGTAGTTGCTTTAAGATAATAGGAAAACTCCTTTTATATGTATTCATTCTTTAAAAAACTTAAAGTTAAAAAATTAATAAATTAATTTTTAAAACATAATTTCATTTAACACACACAGATTAATGAAACTTACAAATTAATAATACATTATGTAATACTGCAATGTGTGTGTGAATAAACTAATATTAATATTTATAACCAGCACCTTGCTTCCATTATCTTCCATGAAATCTTAATCATACAGTGATCAACTGTCAATCACTGTTATGAATTTTTAGAAATGAATTATTTTTACAAATTACAATGTACGATTAAATTAGAAAAATTCTACTATGTAAACAGCATAAGAAAGCTTTCTGAACAATTTTGAATGTGCACAATTCAAAGGCACTACTGCGAATGCGGAATTACTGCTAATAAAATCTAAACAAAAACTTGGGACAGCAAACATTAGAATTACACAAAAAGCACTTAAATGCATTTTAGCAGCAGTTTGTTCAAATATGGTTACTTTACAGGACCCAACCCAATAAGAAACTAACAAACTTTAGAGTAAATATAAAAACAATAATTTCATCAAGAAGATGACACAAAAATGTTGGAGTATGAAACTTTTGATTCTACAAAGAAATGGAAAAAGCCAATTTTGGAAGAATTTAAAGGAACAAATAGTCAACATTGACCCATTAATCAGATTTAAACAGATTTATCAGTGTCTATGGAGAAGAACCAGTTGTGTGGAAAAAATATTGACTGGAAAAAGTTCACCAGAAACAAAGTTTTAATACAGTAGAGCCTTGATTAAGCATTACTCCAACGATGCAATAAATTAAAATGAAGTGCAAAAAATTGTTTGAATTTCAGTTCAGCACAAAATGGACAAATAGCTGGATAATTGGAGGAATTGGTTAATCAAGGTTTTACTGTTGTATAAAAATGTTCAGCCTAACTAATCTTGAATATCAGAGAACCATTCAAGTCACCAAAATTAAATTGAAACGTCAAGATAAAATAACCCATCTAAAGTACAATTACTTCAAATTAAGCAGGCATTTCAGTATTACAAATATTGGTGCAAAATACTTTTCTGACAAAATTTTCAAATAATTACTTTAAAACTAATAGCTTGATTTTTAGCCTCTTAAAATCATTGCAATTTTTCTGCAGCATGGTACGGTAATTAGAATAGTTTGATCAAACAACCCAAAATTTTTAGCACCCAAATATTTCCCCAACTGTATTTATGGAGTTTAATTTTTATAATTAGCTTTCTGTCAAAAACATAAATATAATAAAACCAGTTATCTATATTTCACTACCTTTTCTCTCTTTTAGTGATCCTAGTGTGGATGGCATGGTAAAAGAAATAAGAATTGGTAAATTATAGAATTTAGTTAAGAGTTAGTATACAAAGTGTTCAATGAGTATAGAAAAATTAGTGCAGGACACACAGGCTCATGCAAAAGAATAATAAATTATCCCAAGTGTTGTAGGGGGACCAGTTTTCCAGAAACTTGAACGAAATGTAAAAAAAGAATAAAAAATATTCTTTTTAAAACTAAAATCAATTTTAGGAATGGTTTGTAATGTTTGTAGTATGAAATTAACAATGAAACCATTTTTACATTCAGAATTTAGCCTAATTATTTAAGCTGCTTTATTTATTATTATTTATGGCTTTGGGTGGTCTTAAAAATATTTTACTCAAATGAGTGGATAGTATCTAAAGAGAATAATGACTATGATTTTCCCTAGAAGTTTGTTTCCTCAACAAAGATTCTATATTTGTAAGTTTTCCCTTCATTTTTTTGGTAATTGATTAAAATATTATGTACTATATGAACAAATGGTGGCTTTTGAAATAAGCCTATGGCAGTGTATTTTTCTAAGACTCCCCCTCTACAACTATTGTGTTAATTTTTTCCTGTTTTGTACTAAAGAAAATAGCTAGGATGGATTTCATCTGTAGGCGGAAAACTTCCACCCATGAATACACCTAACAGAGCTTAATTGTTTTTATAATCCAAGACTATTAATTTATTTAAATTTTAAATTTAAAGATATTAGATTAAGAAAACCATGTTTAAATGCTTGTTTGATTAAAATATTACATTTTTGGTTTGGGAGAAATATATCATGGATGGTGATTTGGTACTGCCAAAAGGCATCACATTTAGAAATCCACCTCTGATGTAAAGCTTATTTCAAGGCAATTTTCTCTTAAAAAGAGTATAGCCCTCTCCACTTATCTAACTACAATTTTAACTAAAGTTGAAAAGTGCCACACAGACAAAATTTGGAACACATTTATTTTGTCAATGTTATGGATGACATAAAAAAAAAATTGAACTCATTAAAAAAGCCCCAGATCATGTATAAGCTACTACAAGCTTTTAAGCCAAATGCTAGAATAAATCTAAAAAAACTCAATAACAAATATGTGCAGTTCTCATAACATAAAAGTGTGTGATGCAAGCAAATGTACCAAGCAAATAAATGTATGCATTTCTTAGCATTCACTTAACATAAAAAAAATTGCAATTTGTTTTGGAAACGATTCAATATGGAACAAATTTTCTTCAGATGTAACTGGACATTATTTACAATTGAAATCATCTAGTCATGCACACAGAAGAGATATTTATTAATAATAACACAGGTGTCAAACTGAAAAAAAAAAGGACTGACATCTATTGTACAATTTAATTAATGAATAATAGGCAACTTTTTTTTACAATTGTATGTAACTTTGACAAAATTTTGAATCTAAACACATTCATGTATGCAGTCACGGAGGATGTGCGAGGTGCTATTACATTTACAAATAAAAGGGCACATAATTTAATTTGATTACTCACCTGCATATATAGCAGTGCTGTTATGGGTGGGATCATAGGGACAAAGACCTTCTCCAGATGCTTCTTTCAGCATTGAATAATCTGCATCCTATAAAGGGAAGCAATATCAAAATGAGAAAAGTGTTAAAATCTTTAACAAATTTCAATCAGAATTTAAAACAATGAAGACTTTATTTACAGAAGTTAGCATTTTCATTAAATATCTTAATGAATCTTAGTTCATTACTAATATAATTGTTATTCTATGAAATTAATCAACAAAACTAGTATAATATCTAAAACCCAGAAATTGTCAGATAGATATAAACCTGCAGTGATTGAAAACAATTAAGTTTTATTATAATGTTGTATTACCACATCACAATACGTGGTAAAAAACTTTTGTATTTTAATGAACCAAATTGGTTCTTGAAATAAAAAAGTTCAGAAGGGCACCTTATGGGATGATGTTAAAAAATGACGAGGAGACTTATCTAGAAACACTTACTAGTTTGTACTGCCGGCATAAAGGTTTGAATGCATTAGTACCACACACAAGAATGGTGTCTTCTGACTTCCTTGCCAGAACTCTGATGTAGTTCTGACATTCTTCCTATAAAATAAAAACTTAAGTGAGTTTCCAGCTTTTGTTAAGTTAAAGAGGAAAATGTTTTTAAAACTTGTAACCTTAGAATTCTTGTCACATTTATAAACTTTGGAATTTTTAACATTAAAGGAGGTCCAGTTAGATTACATTTAGTTTCATTAAAATTAATTTTTATTAGTAAATAAAGGTAACTTTCTTAAAATATGTTTAAGAAAATTATTAAGTTTTAAAAAAATTTAGTATTTTCTGGAAAACAGAGCAGCAACTCCTTTTTTAAAAAATAGTTAGAGACTGAATGTGCATTTAATCTAGAAATTTTACCTCAGACTTTCCTTTCATTTTACACATGTTTATATCTTCATCACTAGAATACCACTCCAGCTTCTGAAAATAGCAAAGCAAATTTAGTAAAATAAAAAGTACTTATGAAGACAATATATTACAATAAAGAATAAGTGAAATTGACTTAAAAACTAAACATAATGCTTTATCACAAGCGTTTTTAAACAATACTTCTACTAAAAATTGGAAATTAACGAAAAAAAAAATCCACAGCTTACTTTTTTCTCTGTTAGCGTGTCTAGGCTCAGATTGTACACTATGTTCCTAAAATAAAATGAAACGGTTAGTTTGACATTTTATTTATAACACCTACTTTTAGAGAAAAAACAATAAGCAAGCTAAAAACTTAACTTTTAAATAGATTTGTCAATTTAAATAAATTTACATTTGGATTGAATTAGAAAATTTATAGAGATTCAAAATATTGCTTAATATTACTTAAAAATAAGGTTTTATTTCAATTAACTATTAATGTCATTAAGCAATCAGGATGGCATGATTGTAAAGTTGCTTAATAAACTAAAATAGTAAGTGATTCATTAGGATAGTAAATGCGATTTAAAAACATTTATTATGCCTAGTTAATTTTGTCATCCATTTGATATATTTACAAAATAATTTTTTAAAATTAATTTTTCAATGGAATTTACTGATTGTCTATTAAAGAACTCAATTAAACTCTTAATTATATTTCCCAAAACTTTCTCATACATTAAAGACTATACTATAGTAGAATGGTTTTCCAATTTCAAAAAAAGACACTAACAAAGGACAAGTTGTTTTTCCTGCATTGGTTTGGGTAGATGGGAAAAAACAACTTTTTTGCAAAAAAACGTCCTTTCGTCCTTGAGAATAAACTGACTAAGTAGAGTTTTTATAAAATTTACAAAGACATTAAAACTTTAGAGTAAAAGTTACGAAAAAAAAAACAAGAAAGAATTGCGTGATTCGGAATATTTTGGCTGTGGGAAATTAAGCATTCTCTCTCACACGTACAGTAAGTAAAATGTAGCTTTTGGTAGGAATTGAACATCGGTATCGGTGCACTTATTAAAATTTTGAGCATTATGAGATCCACGCAAAGATGTGGGGGGTTAGATCTCCCCCCCCATATAAATAGTATATATTTTTTGAAATGTTATAACTCATCTTTGAACATTTGGGAGGGTTAGAACCTCATGAACCCCCCTCGGATATGGCCCATCCCAGTATGTTTGAAGATATTTTTTATAGGAAAAGGGGGAGCAGAGTAACGGTATATATCCTCACCTTTAAATCAAATTACAGTAGCTTACTTGGACGTGGTAAATTTAATGACTTCCACCACTACTAGTATTAATTAATGCACCTATTCGGATTTTTTTTATGAATAAATAAAACACTTAACCACACCTCTAATAAATACATACGAAACATAATCCCAGGCCATCGTTAATTGCATCTCTATAAATTCCTACGTCGTTTTAACGCTCGAAAAAAAAAGAGCTGCACCCACTCCACTAATATTTTTACGGCCAGAATAAAAATCCCCATCCTCACATAATCACTTCGACGCGGCAAGAAATATTTATCCAATTAAGGGTTCCGAGAAAAAAAAATAAAAGTCACTCGTCCCTTTCGGGAAAAAATTCAATAGTTTCTTCCTGCCCATAAACACTCCAGAGAAGCCGTCGTAAAACGAGGGTATATATGCAAACAGGGGTGTCTGTGGGACGACTCTTCTGCAGACGATCGTATAATAAAAAGGCGTTCTTCATTAACAGTGCGATGAATGCAGTCATGAGATCTTTTTCGGACGAAGGTTAATTGAGCGTGAAAACTCCACGTTGTGAGCCCGCAAGAACCATGGAGGAACGGAGGGGCGCCCCTTTGCGTTCGAATCTTCGAGGAAAAAGCGGAAGTCGTAATTGGTGGGAGAGGGGGGGGGGAAGAATCATCATTGAACGCGGCAGATGAACGTCGAGAGCCATCTGCCAGGTTATTTTGGTCTCTCTTCTGAAGGGATTTTTCTCTGGTTGGAGCATTGAGACGCAAATGATGTGATTGAATGAGTTTGAAGAGATGGGGGACAAGGAAAGAATTTTCAGCCCTTTTTCTTAAATATTTTAAAAGCAACTTTCTTTCAGTTTCTGCATTTGATAAAAAAAAAACTATTTTAAGAATTTTTTTTACAGAGAAGTGTATGTGAAATGCTGTTGAACTGGTACGGATTCAGCTGGTAGCTTCATGTAGGGAAAAACAGTGTACTGGAATATTAAATAGAAATCAAGCTATTAATGATCCAGGTCCGGCAAATCAATTTCAAGGTGAAAATCAAGTCAAATTCATTCAGATATATTAAATGGAATATTAAATAGAAATCAAGGTATTAATGATACAGGTCAGGCAAATCAATTTCAAGGTCAAAATCAAGTTAAATTCAATCAGATATATTAACTGGAATTATTAAATAGAAATCAAGGAATATCCCAGCTCGATCAAGCTAAATGCAATGCTAGCAATCAAACTGGAATCAATCTGGACACGCGTCAAGTGCCGAAGTTGGGTCCAGCTAGATTTCTAGTAATAATCCAGGTAGAGCCGGTCAATGTCAAGTCGGAAATCCAGCTGGATTCTGACTTCCTGTGCCGTCTGGGGATAGGGAGATGGCGGTGAGACTAGGAGGACTTGATTAGCTAAAAAAATATTTTGGTTGGCTTTACTATCAACACTTCCGAAGTTTTGTTGAGATATATTAGGAGGGTTTTAAGTTCAATACAACTTAGCAGGAAAAAAAGTAAAAGGAAAAAATAATGGGACGAACTTTTCTTTACTTGTAATATCGACTCAACAGTAAAGAACACGCCATGGTCTATCAAATATCTCGATTCTTTATTCTTTAATATAGTACTTTGTTTAAAAGTAATGATATAGAGAAGGAAGAAACTGAAGATGAGTTTATGAAGGTTGGCTTTGGGGTAGATGAGGTTCATGCTAGGAATTCATTGAGATGCGATTCACACACAATGACCAAAGCACTGTGCATATCCAATTATCCATGTTCATAGTTAAAAATGTGCAATTGTAGAATAATTCTCGTAAATATAAATTGTTATTCACCAGAGGTTCCCAGACAAGAGAAAAAACTGGGTAGGTTTTTTAAGCGTATCCCGTAAATAGCAATTTTTTTATGACTCAAGTATTTCTTGGCGTTATTGGAAAATTGGATAATATATAAAACTACATCGGAAAGTACACTTATATTAGAGCCATAACTGAGAAATACATAAAAGTAAAGCAACACAACAAGAAATATAACACATCCCCCAGCACCAATAACTTCGGAATGAAACGCAATAACATCCAGACAACAGACATTCTCTAGTGCGTCGCGAAATATAGAGCAACCCCTGGCAGCAAAAATGCACCAGCAATTTTTCCAGGGGAGAAAAGAGAACTCCACAATAACATTCTTCGGCGATGATCCCGCACATAGGCGACAAAAGGGACACGACAAAAAACGAACTTTTTTCTCACTCAATGAAAGAAAGGACGTGAAAAGAACGGAGGCGATTTTTTTTTTCAAAAGACGGACCGAAGAGGGTTAAACGGTTCATATTTAGCAATTAAGGTATCTCGCGGATGGGTATTGTGAAGGAAGAGAAACTTTATAAGGTCATCTCTCTGCGAAGACGAAGAAAACAAATATTGGTTGTGAAGGAATGTTGAGTTTAAGAGGGAAAAAAAGATTTTAGTCAGTTCAGTTGAAATATGCCATAACTTAAAAAACAATTAAGTCAAATAAGTATACTAGTCAGTACTCATTAAATTGTAATACTTTTAGTTACTTATTATTAAAATTACAAATTAGCGGGGTCAAGATAAAAACGGTTCTATAATGAGTTTTACAGAGGAGCAAATTGAAATATATTTATTTATTCAGCATCGATAAAATTACTTCCCTTTAAACCAGGGTTGTTACGTTTAAAACACTTTGTTTAAAACACTTGTTTTAAACACGTTTAAAACAAAGCAAAAAAAACATTGTTTAAAACACATGTACTTTTTTAGTAATTTTTTCTATGAACAGATGGCATTAGTATTATAAAACTTAGTATTTACTTTCAACTGATTTTGATTTTTATTTGATTGACTTTATTTGATTTTTTTCTAGAAAGTTATTTAATAAAAAATACAAATAAACTTGTTTGAAAATCATATTTTTTTATAATTGACCTGTTCTTAATGTTTTTTAATATTTTAATCAATGCTGCTAATGTCGTCAAAATATGCAATGAACTGAAAAGAATATGCATATAATAACTTATAAATGTTCAGATCGTATCTTAAACCTTTTAGCAAAATATATTGACATTTCTAATGTTAAAGCTGAAGTTGTTGACATAGTAACATATTTCCAAAACAATCATTTTACTTCGGCCAAGCCCCAAGAAACAGGTGCTAAAAAAGCTCAAGATGCCATCTGATGTCAGGGGTAGCTTTGTTAATCCATTTTCAATTTTAAAAACTTAATTTAATTTTTTTTAATCATGGGTTTTTTTTAGAATTTCTGTGTCGAGGGTAAAAAAACAAATAAAACGTTTTAAACAAAAAAAAACACGTTTAAAACAAAAAAAACACGTTTTTTGTTTTTTTTAGAAAAAAACATGTTTTTTTCCAACCCTGCTTTAAACAAATCTAATAATCAAAAGATGAACTTTAATAAAATCCATGTGCTATGTCTGTAAACGTCAAATGAAATAAAGTCCGACTAAAGGGGGAAAATTGTAGGACAGTAGATAGGAGCTCGACCAATTGAAGAGATAACCGAAACCAATCTGAAATTGCTCAACGAAACAGAGCAATTTTTTTTAAAAGAGAGATAATTCACTTCCAGAACGTCAAGAAAACGATCCGAGCAGCCCTGAAAAAGATCCCCCACAAGAATTAAGAACTCACAGACCGAAAATGAAAAACGACGAGACAAATCAAAAACCCGGGAAGAACAATTGAAAATGCGGAATGACAAATAGAATTCAGGCTTCAAATTACTGCTTGCCGGAGATTGTTCGAATCGAAGATAAACGAAAGGGAGCTGTGTGTTTTATCTCTCCAGAGAGAATTTAGTCATTATTCATCATCCCGGAGAGAACGAAGAAAAAGGCCGGAATCTTCAATCTCTATGGGTGAGACAGATGACTCCTATCCGGTTAACTATGCTAGGAATGAGTGATTAATAGAAGATGCATATCACTCTCAGTGAGTCTGTCCTTTTTGTCTTAGTAAAAGGCATAATGTCTTTATCCTGCTAAGAAAAAGAAAAGTTAATTCCTTTTTTTTCAAACATTGAAAAATGGGCTTGGATTGCTTTAGGGGAAACACATCAAGCAATGGTATCAGTTTTCTTTACGCCTCTCAATTACATATTGAATTCTATAAAATACACCGCTTGAAAAATAACTATTCTATCTTCCGAGTTCTTATTTTGAATAGAAACCCAAGTTAAATTAAGAAAAGTAATAAATTTTGAGTATAAGGGATTCGCTGAAACAAGTCAACCAGAGCTAATAATTTCTTTTGACACAGAAAAAACAAGACCGTGCAATCCAGTACGGATCCTACTATACTTGGTTGCAACGTTTCTTGAACCCAGTACGTCATAAATGCGGAAGGAGAAATCGGTAAACACGAAGCCTGTTGGGTTGTTAGGAGGAGTTTCGGTACGCAAATCGTGATTGAAAAGCACTATAAATACACGAGTTTAACAGAATAATCATAATTTTAAATTGACGTTCTTTATTTCACTCAAAATTCAGACACCGCGATGGGAACTACTTTGTTTATTAGTGACGTCGTAGGGTCAGCTTAAGTTGCAGTCTAGTAAAATAGACCGTACTAGATAAATAGTAAAGCTTCTCAAACTGAGAAAGCTGAAATGCTTAGAGAAAGTATTTCGCAAATATTTATTTAAAACAACCATCAAACCAACAAACAACCAACAAACCATCCGTTTCGCTTTCGATACAATATTTATTAACTTTGGTACTTCAAAAGTTCATCACAGAGTTTATTCTATACCAAAACAGTCCACCTCCACCTTGCACACAGACACTTATTAGAGTTCGCAACACAGATCGATAACACGATTGTAAACATATGGCGGATCGGCAAGGGAACAGGCGAAAGACGGTGAAAGAAACAAAGAGGCAGAGCTCTCCAGACGACAACGTATCATTTGGAGTGGGAAATGCATGATAATAGCATATACAAGGGAAACGTCGAGTGTCGACGCCCCTTTTCACCACAGAGAGTCGTTGGAAAAGGATGCCTGAGAACATGAGTGGTACAGTGCACACTCAAAACTCGTATGTGTGTGAAGGAGGGAGCGAAAAGGGAGAAGGTGGAAGTGATAGGTGAAATAACTCCAACCTTTGTCGCATCGAATACATTTCATCTCAATTAAGAGCGTATGAATAAAGGTAATTAGATTAGAACTCCTATCTGTAGTCACTAGCTTCCTCAATACAGTATAGAATTCTTATTTGCTCGCGACTAGATCCCCACCCCGTGTTTCAAAATTCTGAAGCAAGCCTACCTGAAACAAAGAATCCCAGAGTCATCCTTTTTAAACACACTTTTCATGCAAATAATTCAAATTTGGAAAAAAAAAAAATCCCGAACATTGCATAAAACGCAATGAGAACTATGAAGACTTGAGAAATCTCTTGGAGATTCCAACCAAATCCCAAAGACAAAATTATTTTTACTCTCTTCAGACAAAACACTTTAAATCCAAAACATTAGGAAGGGAAAAAAAAAACGCATCCTTCGTAGAAAAATGTTACAACAGAGCATATCCAGAGCAAGTCCTGATATAATATGATATGAACGACATAGATACAACGCAAGTCCTCCAAGAACCAAATTGAACGAACTCTGAGGCCAGCGAGGCATTTGAGACCACGAAACACTAACTACACCTTTTCTAATCCATACGAACTCTATTGCCTATAAAAAAGCATGTTTGTATAAATCCGATTCTCCAACTCACTCTCAAGAGAACACTGGCGGATCCAGGGGGGGGGCTAGGGGGCTTGAGCCCCCCCCCAAAATGAAAAATTTTACACTGTATAATATGGAATTTTATGCACCAAAATGAGTTAAAACCATGTTATTTTAAGGTCAAATTTTCAAAAATTTTCTGGGGGAGGACCCCCAGACCCCCTTGGTACTTGTAACTCTATTATTACAACTCTACTTTATATAAAGCTTGTCAAAAAGCAAAAATTCTACCATAAAATCTATGTCCGAAATTCGGATGAGGCGTACCAAAACGAGTTGAAAAAGTATTTTTTTTTACATAAATTTTGAAAAGTTTCTAGGGGAGTACCCCCAGACCCCCTATTATTACAACTCTATTTTTTATTAAATTTGTTAAAACGCAAAAATTCTACCATAAAATCTATATTCGAAATTCGTATGAGGTGTACCACAACAAGTAGAAAAAGTGGGTTTTTTTACTTAAATTTTCAGAAATTTTCTAGGGGAGTACCCCTAGAGCCCCTTAGTACTTGTAACTCTATTATTACAACTTTGTTTTACATTAAGTTTGTAAAAACACAAAAATTCTGCCATGAAATCTATATCCGAAATCGGATGAGGCGTACCAAAACAAAACGAAAAGTGGGTTTTTTTTACTTAAATTTCCAAAAAATTTCTGGGGGAGAACCCCCAGACCCCCCCTTTTAGTGGTTGGAGCTGGATAATTCACTACCTTTTCTATATTAAGATAATCAAGAAGATATAATTGGGTTCTTATGGAGAAACCCAATTGAAAATTCTTAGCCCCCCCCAAAACCTAATCCTGGATCCGCCACTGCAAGAGAAGAACTCACTCTCAAAATATCCAGAAATCTGCCCCAACGATTCCTTTAACTTCAACAAACCAATTAAAACCATCTTTTCAATGAAACCAAACCACCCTCAATGGGGAAAAAAAACCACACACGTGCTCTTGACCGGACTTGCACCACTGTGGCCATGCCCCACCACGTAATACCATTTGCGAGCATCTTTTTCCTCTGTATTCTTCCCATTGCTTTTTTTTCTCTTTTTCCAGCGTTTCCGGAGTTGGCATCGCTCCAACCAGGGACGGCACGCGACCCTAATCGACATCTATTGTTGTATCGTCCGCAGCTCATGGCTCTGGAGTGGACCTTCCCTCCCTCCCCGAGTTCAATAATAAACAACAGTTCTTTTCCTCTCACTCATATAATATACGCATCATATACCACCCTCTCCTCTTGGTTTTGGAGTCGAGCCAGCAGCCGCGATGTTTATTTGCTTATTTTTTTTTGCGACTCGAGATGTCAAACATTGACTAGGTGAAAAAGAAGAGCTCGTCGGCATGGCAAAAGAAAGGAGGTAAATAGCGACGATGATTAGCACTTATTCTGGTTGCTAAAGAACGGCTGAGAACTGAATTAGGAGAGCCCATTGTTGTTGGGGCGGTACTTTTTTTTTGGAGTGATTAATAAGCTTTATCTCTAAGCAATGAACATATCGCCGTGAATGAGAGGACGAACACGACACTTATAAGTAAAAAAGAAAGCTCCGGTGGTTGGTTATAGAGCAGCATGGACAAGCAAAAAGGTTTTGAGATTTTATAAGTTTAAATGAAAAGTAAGTCACAATAAGGATAAAAAATTTTATCTAGAGTTATCTATCTTTCTATTTTGTTTAATCCTCTCAAACATGAGAAAAACATGTTACGGTGCAACTATGGTCGTACATCAAAATGAATGACATTAATCAAATGTCACAATTCATTATTTAGTTAATTAAATGGTAGTAGGAGTAGTGGGAACTATATCTCTCCACTTTAATAGTTGCTGTTGTTGCATAATACTCAGTATAGCTAATTTTTCATTATGCAAATTTATGATTGAGGTTGAAATGAAATTTATGAAAGGGGTTGTGCCTGTGTGAATGTGTGTGTGTGTGGCGTGGGTAACAGTGCTTCACCTCCGTAGCTTCGGTCCACAGGTGCCCACTGGGTAACGCAAAGTAAGTACTGCTTCGGCATGACATGGGTTGATGGACTTAAGTTACAACTGTAACGGTTCAAAATACCAGCCATTGGGGGAAAAAAATGATTGAGGTATTATTTCACTTAGCAAAATTTTGACCAAAAATTAACTTAACCCTCATACTAGCGAATATAATTATCCATATAACTCACGATATGCTGTTCTATTAGATTAAGCACATTCCCTTCCCTTGAAACAGAGAAGAACTTGATCTTTGTCACAAAAGAGGAAGTAAACCAACTATAGATGCTGTTCACTAGAAGGTATATACAATTTTGCCAACTACGAAGAAAAATTTCATTTTCTGAAGATGAGAGGATAATTGGAAGTGAGCCTGCACTTTCCAAGAGTGTAGCCTTACACAAGACGGAAACTTCAGAAAAACGCTAAAAATACCTAATTCGTGGGAAGAACGTAAACACATTTCCTCATTGTTTAAAGGCAAGTTCAGCGTTTGCCTAAGACGCTTGTTTTTCGTTCAAAGAAACGCCGTTTAAAAAAAATGAGTTAGAAGAATAGGATTTTACGCTAAAACTGTAATTTGGCTTATTACACTGTGAAAAGAAGAAAAAAAAAACCCCACCAGGCACACCAATGGAATATCGTGTAGGGACCCTACGAGCACGCTGATGCCCTCAAAATGTCCTGGCCAGTGGCGGATCCAGGATTTGGTTTTGGGGGGGGCTAAGAATTTTTATAATCCAATTGTATCTTCTTAATTATCTTAATATGGAAATGGTAGTGAATTATCCTGCTCCAACCACTAAAAGGGGGGGTCTGGGGGTTCTCCCCCAGAAATTTTTTGGAAATTTAAGTAAAAAACCCCCACTTTTTCAACTTGTTTTGGTACACCTCATACGAATTTCGGACATAGATTTCATGGTAGAATTTTTGTGTTTTTACAAACTTAATATGAAACAAAGTTGTAATAATAGAGTTACAAGTACTAAGGGGCTCTAGGGGTCCTCCCCTAGAAAATTTCTAAAAATTTAAGTAAAAAAAAACTTTTTCAACTCGTTTTGGTACGCCTCATCCGAATTTCGGATATAGATGTTATGGCAGAATATTTGCGTTTTGACAAACTTAATATAGACTAGAATTGTAATAATAGAGTTACAAGTACCTAGGGGGTCTGGGGGTCCTCCCCCAGAAAATTTTTGAAAATTCGACCTTGAAATAACATGGTTTTAACTCATTTTGGTGCATAAAATTCCATATTATATAGTGTAAATTTTTTTCATTTGGGGGGGGGCTCAAGCCCCCTAGCCCCCCCCCTGGATCCGCCAGTGGTCCTGGCAGTGAGTGACTGGACTAATGTTGTCTGAAGGTATGCAGGGAAAAATTCACACCATAAATCCTCCAGGGCAGTCCATACGGGTGGCAAAAATTCATAAGGGAAATGGGACGGGCGAGAGATGGAAAACTAAAACACCATCTCCAAAATAGTGATTAAGTTTGTATTTTCGCGTATAAGATCGCCCAAGTAAAACATCGAATCTCTGACATTGTGACATCGCTGCAGCAAGATCATGAGAGAACGGGATCAATGATGACAGACGTTCAACTGCAACTTTTTCTCAAAAATGGCAAAAATTTTAGTGCTGGATGCCCTGTATTACAATTTTGGAGATGCTGTTTTCCATCTGTTGCTACTCCCATCTCTCCCATGGATTTCTGCCACCCCTCCTATTGATTGCCCAGAAGGATTTATGGTGTAAATTTCCTTTAACATACCTGCAGTGCAGACATTAGTACAGTCATTGCCCCAGGTAATTTTGCGGCAGTCAGCGTACTCAGAGATATCTTACACGATATTCCATAGGTATAGCAGTTTTTTTTTTTTGCTCTTCCTCATTGTATACCATCGATAAAACAGAGCTGTCATATTTCAAATGAATTAACTCTTAACGATACGGAAGAGAAGCTTCTTGCTGTATAGTGTATATACTCCAAGAATCTTGTGCTATCCCAGAAGTAAATAACTAAGGAAGCTGAAACACTGTACTCACCTAGCTCCAACTAGTAGGTGGTCTCCATCCTTTTCTAGCAGCTTGAAGTGGTCGCTGTGCGTTTGGTTGCCTGAGAAGCGCTGGACCCGGTCATTCGCTGCAATGAAAAAGTGAACATAAGCACATTTCATCCAGCTTGCACACTCAATACAACAATCAAAAATTAAGAACTTAACAGTTTAATGATAGTATTAAAAAGCTTAGGTACTATACTTAGCTAACCATAGAACTACAGAGATTAAAATGGTATTGTTTTCTGTCAGTGGAAAAGAATTCAAGATTTGGTTGGTTGAAGTTTTATGGCAAAAGGCCCCATTGGGACATTCTAACAAGAACACTTCTACCTTTAACAAGAATAAAGATATTACATTCGTCTCAGGTCTTTCCTGTTATTGTAATTCTTTAAGGACCATATCTTATCACTAAATCGTTTTTTTCTCAAAACTACGGATCAATCAACCCCTAAATAAGAAATTTCATCGCACACATTGGTGTCTTTAGGTTCTCTGAAGTATTTGTTGAAATAGGTCTTCTCGAGAAGTGCTTGATGCATACAAAAAAAACCCTTAGAACCATCTGGGAAGGTCTTAGTTCTAAGGTGTTATCTGAGGAAGCGAATAAGAGTGAAATGCAAGCAATTTCTTTATTATCTTACAAAGCAATCTCTTTAAAAATTGCTCATAGTAGGTATCACATGCTAATTTTTTCAGAAGAAATTCCCAGTTGCTATTCTTTCCAGATACCTATCCAGAACCATTTCGGTACTATCATCTCTGAACTACATTCATCCCACCCCCATAACCCGACAATAGACTCGACCCCAGTCTCTCATTCCACTTGATTACAATGCAGCTGCAGCAGAAACAAACGGGATCGGTCCACTAGGTCCAGAGGGTGGGTACACAAGCCGTATCCATGGAAACCCCTCTCGCAGAGAGAGAGAGGCGCGAAAATGATCGGGGCGGTTCGCGCCATGTTGACACTCCCAGCCCCTCCGCCAAAGAAAATACGAGAGGATGAAAAATGGCACGGTTGCTAGGCGACAGGGAGAGCTAATTCGATAGCCCCGGCAGGGGCACGTGCGTGGACAGGGAGCCATATGGCGGGAGGGGCAGTGGAATGTAAGAGGGTATCACGGGACAAATGCGACGACGAAGGAGTAGGTGGACATTATTACTCCAGCTAAACTAGATTTGCTCGAGCTGAAAACCGAGATGAGAGCTCTGGTTCAAATGGAAATAATCCTTAGCTGTTCAGTACAGAATAGGTAGATAAAGAATAATTATTGCTTTTGCAATAAAGTTAAATTTTTGGAAAAATTTTAAGTGATTTAAAAGGAAATAGAACTTAACTAAAGCATTATTTACTATACACCGGTTAAAGTGCTTTCTTTGGAAGTATTTCTTTCTGTTTTTAAATGGAAGCAATGTAAAGCAAATAATACCATGCCATAAAAAAAAAATTGCCATCTCAAATTTTTCTACCAAGAGATATCAAGAATATACCGGAATTCCATACTAGTATTCCTTATATTTTAACAAGAATTAATAACTCGTAATAACAAACTCGTTCAATTCAAATTCGGGTATCATGAAGAGTTGCTATCAAATTGGATAGCGGAAGATTAATAACTACGGATACGGTCAATACGAACCAAGCAAGTCTTTTGTTTATCACTACCCTTGGACACATCACAACGTTTCGTATCATCAAGACACCAACGATTACACAGACAACCCCAACTTACACAACCCACACCACTACGCAACATCACTCGTCAACAATCGAAGCCATCTCGTTAGCTCCAAAAAGCCAGCCGACTCGGCCTAATTGTCTCATTAGTGCGATCTGGCGCGATAAAAATCCCTTCAACAAGTCTGCGAACCGTTTTTCCCGTCTCCAGCTAATCCCAGTCTTCCTGCTGCTCCCGAATATCCCGGCGGGTCTCACGGGGGTCGTCCGACGTCCTCCTAATTGCAGTTCGGGTCGCTTGCTAATCCGATGCCGGGAGGGCTTAATGACCCTGTGAAAAGACGGCTGGTTAATTTCGACAGGTTACTTCGTCCCGGGCGAGGGGTTTTTAACGGGGAGATTCCGGAGTGATTAATTAGTCTTCGTTAAAAACGCCTAATTTTCAACGACATAATCGGTCAATCTTATCCCGCGAGAGGGCCTATTGAGACATCAAGGAAAATGAAAAAGTTCAAAAAGGTAAATTACTCCACAGCTTCTTTTTCTGACTTACGAGCGGAACATGTACTTATGCAAGAGGGCTGGTTGTTAAGGGAAGACCTTTCGAGGTGGTATTTAGCCATTCCATCATACAGACTGGTAATCAAGAGATAGCGTTCAACTCTGTATAAATGTGACAACGTGAGGTGATTAAAACGAAAAAATATATTTTTCTCCAAACAACCTTAACAATCAATGTTTAAGAAGCACAGTGTGAAATAATCACCTTTACTAGACTTGATGTTCCAATCATTTACACGCTTGACTTCCTATTTCATTGGAAATCATAAGTTCTTCTCTATGTAAATTCCTCAAAAAAGAAGAAAAAGGCAAAGTTATATCTGAAACGAATTGTTTTCATGCTTAAGAAATTACTTCACTAGATTGAGAAGATTTAGAATTTCAAAGCCATAAAGTTTCAAAAACATAATTCCTCATACATAGAAATAAGTGGAAATAGTTTGATAAATCGAGTCCTCAAAATTGGAGTTTCATAATTTCAGAATTAAAGAGGTGGGGGCGGAATATTATTGAAAATATTTTGAAGCGCCTGCGAAACCTTTATGAACAACTGCCTCAGGCTTTCATGTTACCCAAGTTCCATCATCAAAGTAACATATCACACGAACACAAGTTACATAAACGCACCAAATATCAACTGATCAACCAACACTGACACTCCCACGACACCAATAACTTCGACAGCAACATATGAAACCCTATCGATCCTGAGAACCATTAGTCATTAACGGATAGGACTTCACAACAACAATCAATCTGAGAGCAATACAAAACCGCATTCCGGGCGCAGATTAGCTGATAAAAGCGGACCCGTCCATTTGCGAGGGCGCACAGGCGGCTAATAGCCCCCAGCGGGGCTGAGTAACGGCCGCCCCCGCATCGGGGGATCCGTCATTCGGGCCACTTTTACGGCTGCAGCAACGTATAAATGGTGGCCGCGCAGATTGAGACACACGGAGATGACCGCCGTGGTTCATGTAATTACTGCGGTATGAGGTTCTTTAATGGGGAAAGTTCGCCACGGATGTCACTAGATTCTACTCCGAAAGGAAGTTTTGACATGCGATTACAGAGACCCTTTATATTGCGATTCATCAACATAAAACTGAAATGAGGAAGGGAAGTTTCTTTATTTTGAAAGGAACAATGTGCTATTCACAGAATGAAACCTGTCTACATAAAAAATAATATAAGGGAGGGGGCAATTTTTCACTAATGAATCTTTTAAGACTGACTTTTAATACTATTATAATTATCCTTCCTTCCTCCTTGGCTCTACAGTCCATGTAGGACCTTGGCCTCCCTATTATAATTATTATTTCATTAAAAAATTGAATCATAGTGAAAAGTTGTAGTACAAACGAATTTATAATAATGATACATTAATTAAAATTTTTTAAAGCAATATTTACTTAATAAATGTGAAGGAGACGAGGAACCTCACGTTTAAGTTAAGAGTCAATGCATACAAGGCTTCCGAAAGAAAAAAGATAACATGATGAAAGTTCCTCACATTGAAGGCCATTAAGTCATTTTTGGATTAGAAAAAGACAAAGCCAAGGAACAGTACAGCATCAGGCGTTTACTACTGATCAAATAAAAAGGGACCCCGATAAGTGCACGAAAGGGTGTGGTTTCCGCTATCATCACCCCTTTGTTGTAGGGGGGGGGTTCATTAATTCGGGTGGCACGTGATAATGACCTGATCCCCAAAGGGCCCCGCTTCCGGCACTTGGGGACGTGATCTGAGGGATCAAAGGTCGGCTGAAACAAAGAGATAATAAGGGGAGAGAAAGTTTCAGGGGAGCCTTCATCAGTATTCTGACGAAGCGCAGGAAGTCAATGGGCTGTGCGACTTGTTGATTCACATTACACTTATAACTTATGTTAACTTTTTAAAGAGAATAATCTTTTACGACAGTTCAATGACTGATGAATTCAAATGCAATATTTTGATATCCAAACTTTAATTATTTTTTTAACGAAGGACGGAATGTTTTTAATAATAATGTTTTCTTTGCATATAATGATAAAATTAGGCAAATAACTTACGGCGGTATTACAGTAGATCTTACTTTTCTTGAGTTTCGTACTGATTGTACCAAAAAAAAGTATACGCGAATATAATTTTTAAAAAATTCAAAGGAACGCCACTCCTTTAAATACCGTGGCTACTTTAAAAATAAACACTGTAATCTGGAAGAAACATTAAAGATTAAACAAATTCAAAATGCAAAGATTAGGACACTTATCCTTTGGCCTACACCGACTTTTCAATGCCAGGTACATCATTTCTCTGAAATTAACTTTTCAAATCACTTACGAGCGGCCTCACAGCCCAAAAACTTTCCATATTGCCTTAACTTTTTACAAGGACTTACTATGTAATTTGCCCCATGTACGACAAATTACATTAGCCCACACTGAGACCTGCCTAACGACATACACGACCCACCATGCACTTTCAAAGCTGTAACGACTTTTATATGCAAACAACGTCGTTAAGGCCAACCGAGGTCTACTGGTATATCAGCTCATACACATAAAAAAAAATAGTTAAAACGGCGGTCCATGAAGATAGAGAAGTCGACGAGGAATTTAGGATAATTTCTCTTACAGAGAGAACACTGCTCCAGCGTAGAGTTTTTTTTTATCCCTTACGGATTCATTTAAAATTAACGTATAAGAGCTTGTTCTTTTGAACAAAACGCCCCAGGAACCACGAAAAAAAATTATTTGGTTGCAAACTACATAAAGTATATGGATTTGTTATCTAAATTAACTTCTATAACAGACAACGAAAACACATGCTCTGCCTTTGATTTTTTTACTCTTTCTGAACTATTGTTGGCAATCTCAAAATATTCAAACCAGCCAAAAATATTAGCGCCCTCGGAGGTCAAGAAAATGAACTCCCTCAGACTGACCCTCCCCACAAATTCAGGTCACGTGAAGTGGTCCCCAGACTGCCCACTATTCGAATATTCTTCTGCCCCCTGAAGAAAATTCAAAAATCCGCATCCATAATGCATGAACCGCTTCCTGTGGGGCCCAGACCACCTCTTTTTAATGTATTATTATTATTCATTTATTTATTTCGTCCAGACGTCGGTTAAATATTTATTCTCATAAGGGATAAAAAATTGGGAATGATTTATACACAAGCCCCCTCCTTCCGTTTTATGGGTGCAGCGGTTGCCAGATGCGATTTTTTTAGTATGTTTGCGCAGAATCGATGTCGGGATTTATTCGATTTCGTTCTCGGAGGTCGTCTGTCAGAGGAAAAGAATTTCTCCATGTGTCGGTTTCGGACGGGAAAATAAAAAAAAAAATGAAATCGTGTTTCTTTTAAGAGGAAAAGAAATTCGACGGTGTGAAAAGTTTCCGACCGATATAAAGTTTGAAATTTCCGATATTGATGTTTCGAGGGAAGAACATCCTGAATGTAAACATGGCTTCGATATGTCACAATGTAAAAAAAAAATTAGTAACAAATAGGAAAATCTGACAGATGTTTGTTATCATTTCATTTCTAGACCTCTTACATATTTTTATTACCTACTTCATGGAAGTTTCCATTTTCCAAAAGAAATTTCCTAATAGGTAAAATAGAAAAAGAAGAGAATAAAAAACTAACTTATGGAAAACGGTATCTCGATATCTTAAAATTTGGATCAACGAATTAAAATCCTGGATGGATTGAAAAGATAAGAATCCCAAATATTCAAAAATAAGTAAAAACCAACCTTTAATTAACTGTCAATTTCCAAACAGATTTGGGGAGGAAAGAAAGAAGAAGAGGCTATAGAAATTTTATATTTTACATAAAATTTAAAGATCACAAAAAATACACAAAGGTTTAAATTTAACCTTTAAATGTTCCAAAAGTAATATTCCCTTTATTGTGCGTGCGTTAGGCGGTACCTAAGGAATAATTTTGGGGCAAGCCCCCCCTACCGAAACCAAATTCTGGCTGCAGCCCTGACTGGCCTCCAGACAAGAACCGCTTTGCATTATCTCATTCAAATCCAATTTCCAATTACACCACAAAATGTCTTTTTTACTTGAACCGAAGGGTGTTTTCGCATAATATCCGGAGCTGCAATTCGCATCCACCCAAACCTCCCACCACCTCGTCCGTCCCAAGTCACTGGGTTCGGTCGGCGGCTCGAACTGGTTTTGCCGGGCGTCCGTGACAAGAGTCGCCGGCAAAAAAGAAAATAATGAACAAGAGGCCTCGTGCGTCGCTTTTCGCCCCCAGGGTCGCACCAAAATCGGTAGCCGAGGAGGGTCGATGGACTGCCATTGTAGCAAAGCGTTCGATGCGATGTATCATTGCGGTTTCGCTCTCAACAGTCGCCATGAATGAAGCTGCGTTTCTTTTTGTGAATGGTGCTAGCGAGTGTGGTGGGTAGTGGTTGTAAGTAGTATTGTTGTTGAGGAGTGAGTGGGTAGGAGAGTGAAATTTGTTCAATTTGTCGGATGGGAGTGGGCACGGTTTGCGTTTCTTTGTATTTGGTGAGCAGTTACATATATCTGGATGAATAGTTGTGTCCACAACATGTTGAGTTCAGATTCCCATATCTATATAGGCTCACTCTTCCAAACCTCACAAAAAGTACACCATGTAGTAGATATTTTGCGCGAAAATGAATTCGCATTGAAATGTCACATGGGTAGGGAGGAAATATTTATGAATATACTAAGAAATCAGTGAGTTTTATTTCATAGATGAACATAAAAACCCAGAGGGGGATTGGTTTTTCGTTACCTATTTAGTGGTGGCTATGACAATGGCACATCGAAAGAATTAAGTAAGAGAAAACGCCAAAAGAAAAATATAATAAGCGACCGACATTTTCTAACTTTTTTATACAATGACACGCCTGGGGGATCGTTAAGTAAGATAACATTAATGCTCGGAGCAGTTTTCAAGAAAAATGCAAAAACAGCACCAGCATACAAACGAGATAGAGCTTTTTTCAATATCGACTTTACACATTTCTCCCTTTCAAAAAAAAAGAGGCACGACTCTAAATAGAATTACGACACAAACACATAAAAACCAGTACACAAAAAGCACCAAAGTAAATAGCACCCGCCCCAAAAACACATCGTCTTTCTGCCAGCTAATAAATTCATTTACTCGTACATTCGAATTTATTTTTTCATTTCCCACCACCATTCTTCTCTTATTTAAATCAGCCGAAAGATGCCGAAAAAAAAAAGAAAGCTTTCAAACAAAAAAGGAGGTTTTCTCAATTCGATTAAAGCAGGAATCGAATTTAGGATAGCTGCGCGGTGTGGTTCCAGGACTTTGGAAGTGCTGATCTAATATTTCATGGGAGTCGAGGACATTTCCGCTGCTGTTTGGCATACAGATCAGCAATGGAATGGGTTGGATGATTTTTTTCCTGAGTTTTAAAAAAGTAGGAATGAGATAAAAATTCCAACTAAAGGGGAGATGCTGGCAGAAAGATTTAATTACCGTTTTTAGATAATAAAGTAAGTAGACCCTGGAGGAAAGCGGGACAAAGAAAATAGGAATGACTGGGGAGGGTGACATTTAGCTAGATGGCCTATCAAAATCAATCAATGAATACTAAATATACCGATTGAGGTATACCTCAATCGGTATATTAATATTATTATACTCTTATTGTTTAATAAAACAATAAGAGCGATACAGTAAAGAGAACGTTTAAAGAAGGTGTTAAGGAAACAACAAGTTTAAAATTTTGGTGTTAATTTAAAAATGAGTACTTGGATAATCCGACACAGAAGTTGCTAGCCAATTTAAGCACAAGTTGAATTCATTAAAAATTTTTCAAAATCACTCAACAAGGAAGATTTGAAGCAAAACGTAATCGACTAACGTTAATTCATCCTCATTTTCTCCAAGTATAGTCACTCAAGGAACAGAACGGTGATGGTTAATTCGGCCATAATCGAGTTAGAACAACCGTTGACCACCTGTAACTCAATCCATCTCTTCGCAAGCGTGGAATTAGCCCCCGCTGAAACGACAGGGAATCCATTTGAATCTAAATGAGGTCAGCGCAGCACACTAAAGCACAATTACTCATACTGGGAGAGACCTGACTAATAAAATTATGAAAACCATTCGCATCCATCGAAATACTAAATAGTTAGATTTTCTAGCAATAAATCTTATCATCTAACATGAATATTTAACAATATGGTAACAATGAACTGCACTGTTAAGAGTATATTTACTAGTTATTACATGCTTTGAGAATAATACTATTAACCCAACAAGAATTACTTAACGAAGCAGTTTATAATAATCAGTAGAAGTTAAAACCTGTCTGGTTTTGAAGCTTTCTGGCGAATTCGTAATGAGGGGATTAAATTCAAATCTTCCTTGAGATTAAATGCAGGAATTAGCGAACAATGGCCAAGTCTTTTAAAGTTAAGTCGACCGAGACTTAAGTGGTCCTTAATGAAATCACAAGCCATTAAAAGATAAGGGAAATAATACAACAAAGTGGATTTAGTTGAAGTACTTGATGACCACCTACTTTAGCACGGAAGACTTAAAATTAAAATACAACTGTTTTTAGAACAATTTGTAACAGTCAATTCTTATGTTTAGCGAAAAGGTTTTTAGTTGCAAACTGTACTTAACACTTTAACTGTACATTTTTGCTCAATGGAATATTAGTTTACCTAATCATGTGATATAATTGTTTAATTTTGACGAATTAAAAAAAAGATGCAAATGCGGTATAAAAATTCGATGAGAGAAATAATACTGTTATCCCAAAATTCGGTCAGTTTACGTTTTAGTGAAGTGTCTCCTCAAAAATAATACGGGACAGGTTCATGGGATGTTATTAGTGGAACCAATAAGTCTAATGTCCACAGGGTTATCACTTAAAAAACGATTTTTTTTCTGTTAAATTTTAAGAAATTTCCATATGAAAACATATTATAAGCAAATATTTTTGCCATAATAACTTTTTATTCGAAATTTAAACAAAAAAAAAAAAAGGATCCCGACATTAAAATGAAGTCATTAAAAGATTCTAAGTATATGACTTTTTCTAGTTTTAGATATGAATAGTGGGTATACTCTTCTTTTTAACACTTTAATTACAAGCAAAAAGGACTGATACCGCAATTAAAGCTGAAATTAGTTAAAAGACTAGCTACTATTTAAAAATACCACAATAAAGAGTAAAAACAAGTTCCAACCACCATATATTTTATAACGGCTTTCCACTTCCAAAAATTAGCTTAAACCCCTTTTCTCGATGCAGGACAGAATATTCAAACGAGAACACAAACCCTAAAACCCCTCCCCTCGATTACGGGTAGAAAATTGAATAATTACAAAACCCCGTCACTTCCAACCCCGAAACGTGCCCGGAATCCCTGAACGCTCCCCTCCCCAACCCGGGCATAGTAATTATTTCCCAACCACCAAATGGGGCACAACATAAACTGTCGAATTATAAATATGCATAGAGAGGAGTGACAAAAACAGAGAAAGGGACGTTTTTCGCGTGCCCGGACGAATGCCCGGCCAAGATGGACGGGGTCACGCAGGGGGTGCCTCTTGACGTGCGAAAAGGACGGCGGCATTCGACACCGAGTCCGATTGGAAGTGGTGTCCGCATACAAACGCAATGGGCGAGAAACACGCATTACAGCAGTTAACTATGACGCTTAAATGTCATTGATTATTCTATGAATGCCTATATAAACTGTTTGGACAAAGAAATGTTAGACTAAAATGTACACCAAAGGAGGCCATGAGAGCCACTTAACACACATCCCAATTTAAGGAGCAGAAAAGGTAATTCATAAAAATAAATAATTTTATGAATGAATTCACCTGTTTAAAGATAGGAGAAGGTTTAAACCATCATAGAGAAAATTTATGGAACCCAATTAATAGATCACCATAATGGAACAAGTTGGATGTTAAGTTGGAATATTCAATTATTAAGAGTTAATCAACTGTATTAAGAAAATTCATTGATGGGAGCTCGATTGTGTATGGGTAAACTTATTGTATCCCCCAAGCTAAAAAATAAAGAACAAAAAAGAAATTTATCTTATTTTATAAAGCTAAAATCTTCCCATTCTTTTCTCAAAAAGTGGAAGGGGGAATAGTAAGAACACGAAAATGACGATGGGGAATGCAACTCAGAAACTCCGAACTGTATTATAAAAGAAAGAGTATGTAAGAAATATTTAACTATTAAAATACCTATATTTCAACTTCATTAATATTTTAAAAGGAATTTCATAAATCCAAATTTTACTGGCGAAATCTTGGTAAGGTGAATCTTCCTAAGATACCTAACCAGGATCCAATCCTGCTTAATCCCTTTTTCTTTCTGGTGGTAAGGGCCATTAGAATGAAAATATCCCTTGAGAATATAATGGAAACCAAACTTTCAACGAGAATTCGCTTATTTAATAATTATAGAATAAGGGGAAATAAGTTACCCATTTGCCGTATGTAAAGGTAAGAGTCTTTCCGAACACAAATCCTAGTGGCTATAAACTTTGCTTTGTACGGTAAATAAGCCATTAGAGACCCGAGTAAACAGAAAATAAAACGCCCTTCTAAGATGAGAGAGAGCTAGGGAAACATGCAACTAATTTCGTAGAGAACCAATTAGCCTAACTATTTCCATCTGCCCGAGATTAGCTACTGCTCTAACGCAATTTTATGAGAAACAAACGTAATAAAAATGCTAGAGTTTCGTAGTAGTGATAAAAAAGTTACCCAAATAGTAAAGGTCTGGTATATTTTCAACTGTAACTAAAAAGATCTGGTATTTTGTAAGGAACATATTCATAAGTTGTTTATACTATAGAGACATTGAAGTGTATGATTTGAATTCAAGACCTAATTTTACTTTGAATTTAAACCAGAGGGTTTGTGAACACTAGGAACTGTTTAAAACTTTAGCTGTGGTACAGGTTTTTTAATAGAATGTAAACGGTTTGAGGAATGAGTAATTTCGTTTGAAGATAAAAACTTTTTATTATTGGCGAAAGAGTTCAAACACCCTATGCACTATCGTAAAAATTGATGGATTTAAACAGCCGTGTGGATATTAGAATAGTATACTACTTCAAACATTTCTGATGGAAAACGACGATCATCATTCAGTTCAGTTCAGTTGATATTCATTTTCCAAATTAAAATTAGTAATATCTCAACTTCTAAAAATCTTTCCTAGTTTCCGGTATTTTAACATATTTTTAATGCTATTTTCAGAAAAAGTATAAGCAACTATAATTTTACATTCTTCAATCAACATTATTCAATTCAATCAACTCCCAACAATATTTTAGTTATTTTGTGCTGTTTTATTACTCGTATTTGTAAACAAAGATACGGACGACTACTTTTGATATTCATCACAAAAATACCTAACCCTACCTAAAAATACCTAAAAAAAAAAAACCCTACCTCCTTGTGAATTACGAGTGGTTAACGTATTGGATATATTTAGGTATCCGAAAGTATGACTTCAAATATCGGCAGATAAGTATCTGTAACCAATCAATACACAATTATTCGATACGTAAAAGGTTTTAGTTCATTACCAGTCACAATCATACTACTGGAAAAATACAACCAACGAATAGAGAGAATCCCTGACCTAATTTCCAGCTAAACCGTTACTCCCCCCCCCTCGAATTCGACGTGCAGGTGACTTTCCCAACCGAACCTAAACAATGCCAACCCACCCCCAGTCTCAAACGAAACGGACCGGAACCCAACAATTAAAACCAGCCCCCAGAAAATCGAACGGAATTAACGAACAAAAGCCCCGGCACGCAAAGAGAGATGTAGGGGTATCGGAAGAGGTTCTCTCCCTAGAAAAGAAACGTTCGATCCGCTCATTCGAATCTTACTGGAGTAAGCGAATTTCCTTTTCGGAGGTAGGCACCTAAATGCAATCAATTACTGGATGGAAGAGGCAGATAAAAGTCGGCCAGCCTCCCTTTTATTTGGAGCCCGCCGATCAATATATAGGGAGCAGAGAATAGTACGATGCGCGTGCTCTACTGGAGTTCTTTTTGTGGTCCCCGCTGCTTTCTTGTTCTACTATTTGTATTTTCTGGGTTTGATCGTCGGGTGGTCAGGACACAAAGGGCGGAATCCCTTATGAATTTCGCTGATATTCATCCATGTCTTCAAAGATAGGATGGGCGGCAGTTGAGTGGGAGTTTAATAAGCGAAAGGCCGATGGGTGAACAGAAGGAGTTCCGCTTTATTTATATATTTTTTTTTCTGGATTTGACAAGCAGAAATGTTCGACTATGAATTAGATTTAAAAATTGATTACTTTTGAGCCGAAGTTTTGCACAATGAGAAACTTTTGAGGTAAAATTTTTGCAATACGTTTTTTAAACATACTAGAATAGAGTAAGAGAATAGAGTAAGTGGGTTAAGAAAACTGGTCTAGTTTTCAATAAAAGCGAATCGTTTTCATACGAGGATTGGTATGTCATTCGCTATAAATTAAGTATATTTAAAAACAAAAGTTGACAAGAATAATGTAATAGGACAGATTTTAAAACATCTTAAATGCTCAAAATACCTCAATAATTAATTAAACAACATATTAAGTGAAGATAGAAAAAAACAATTGTCATTGCATGAGTTTACTCCACCAAAAGACAAGATAAAGAAGCTCAATAGAACAAGTATGCATCACTTAACGCAAAAACCTAACATATAGCCGTGAAAATAATTACGAAAATCTAATTTCTTCACTCGCAAGCTGGCAACACAGCTGACTTTCGCGTTACCTAAGTAACGAAACGAACCTTTTTTTTCCCCAACCACAGATCCATTTCCCTCTGCTTCCGTCGCTATCGATCCGGCAATCGGGACGAAGATGGAATACAGAAGAAAAATTCCACTTTTTACTTCTTTTTTTTTTTGCTCGGCTTCGAACGTTCCGTTTAATGGAAGAAAACTATCACTAACTTCGGCACTAACCATCCCATCTCAAAGTTTTATACTCCGTCATAACGGGTTTTACGTCGCGGACCGAGGTAATTAACGGGCGAAATGGGTCACGTGATTCGGAAGGGAACTTAGGAAGCGTTCCAACAGGCGAAAGTGCCTTTTTTATTTCGAAAATCGCTAAAAAATTTCCCAAACCAGATCTCTGAAAATATTTGCTTTGCGAATTCGAAACCATGGTTTTCACAGTACATGACAAGCACTAAATTTAATGCGTATGAGCTTATGAAAGATAAAATAAAAGAGAAATGGTTGAAAAGCATACAGGGAAATGGCAAAAAGTGTAATACCAGAATGTCAGGGGGAAAGAGATCATTGAACAGTTAACTTTATCAAACAGATAAAACAGTCAAAAGGTTGCATAAGTTAAAACGTTAAAAACAGAAAACTTTAAAACCAACTACAAAATTAAAAGGCAGGGGTGCAGAAAATGTTTTAGGGCCCAAAATTTTCCCAGAACATAATTTGTTTCCTTCAAAATTTCCCCCAAAATGAGATTTTATTAAAAAAAGCTTTTTTTTTCAATGATTAAACTCCTTTCAGATTCAATAATTTTCACATAAACCATAAATTTAAATTATCTTTATGCTCTGGTTTTTAGTATTTCTTGCACACTCATAACCTTAGCTCAGAAGTGCTTCTTTTCTTAAAAACATTGTCTATTTTCTCAAAATTTAAGCTATCTGTATATTACTCCTTAAGTAACTCCTTTTTTTGTAAAGAACATCGATGTGATCAAACAAGAACGTAATTTACAGTGAAAATTACCCATCCTACCACGAATACGTTGTTTTTCCGGCATACCAATTGAAAAGCCAACTTTCAGGTATTCTCCTAGAAAATTAA
Organism: Tetragnatha montana; assembly: GCA_963680715.1. Taxonomy (NCBI): domain Eukaryota; kingdom Metazoa; phylum Arthropoda; class Arachnida; order Araneae; family Tetragnathidae; genus Tetragnatha; species Tetragnatha montana. The sequence continues at coordinate 19,202,932 of OY796681.1, forward strand.
GATTTTTAGCCAAATCCGTAGTTTACCCACTCTACATTTGTAACTCCATAGTTTTCACCGGATTTCCGTTGAAATTAGAGGTTATGATGAAGTCACTACACAAAATATTTGTTTGTCAGCTGATTTTTAGTTTTTCTTTCTGTCTTGGGGCAAAAATTTCCCCAGGGCTGCTTGAATTTCCCCCGAACCTCGTTCGGGCGTTCGGACATATTCTGCACCCCTGATTAAAAGTGCGGTGAAATTGCCCATTACCCACTAACAGTTCATTGCTACACTCATTGCTCAATCTGAAAAAAGTTTCTAAGTTAAAGGTATATTTTCAATAACTGGTCTCTTCTCCATATTCACTCCTTTTTACAACGAAACCAGATATATTGGACATTGGTCAATTATTAAAAATTTGAATCTATTCACAATTTGTTAAAAAAGTTCTCAGCTTAAGTCCTCTTTAAACAGGACCTATTTTATTTTAGAAGGATAAAGCTTGATTTGAAACAATGAGATAAAAAAGAATCCTCACGCGTCATATTCATCTGGAAAAATTTAAATTTTAAATTTAATTTTTAGAAATCATACATAAAATTACACCAAATTTCTTTCTGGAATGGCAAAATTTTAAATAAATGTAAAAATTATTCACCCTCACAAGATATCAATTGTCCCTTGAACAGCCCACAGTTCCACAGACTCAACAAAAATGCATTTCTAAAAAGCGACTCCGGTCTCGCACATACACACATCAATCAAATTAACCAGCAGTTTATTTAGCATAGTGAATGTGAACACCGCACCCTAACAAAAAGCTTTCTATTTGATAACCACCACTTAAAACGATTAAAACCCCCAAAAACACTACTTCCGAAACCGATCCGAAGTTCGTCGACCCCCGAAAAACTCCACCGCAAAAAAAAAAAGAATGACAATAAAAAGAACAATTCTTTCCCGCGCTCCCCCAGCACGCATTAACATCGCCCGAGATAAATACATGATTTAAATTTATCGTCCTCCGCCCGCAAAAAAAGACCTAACGAGGAAAAGAGCCAGAAACGGGCCCTTCCCTGGATATGGCGGGACGAATTCGGGATATAATAACGCCCCGGGTCATCCGGAACAATTCCCTGGGGCGGAATAACCAGCGCCCCTGGAGACGGGGCAGATGGGGCGGCTCCGCCATAATCCTATTTCAGAGGGCGGCGAACGAGGATCCTGGGGGTTGTTTTCTTTGCACTTCTCCCTCAAGACGAGAATGGGATCATTGTTGTTTTGTTCTGATGTGCGCAAACAGTAGGCCGTTGTGCGCTCTCTCTCTATGATGAAGTGTGTTTAGAGTGGAGACGGGCCACTTTCGGATGAAAACGCTCTTTTGATAAGGCCGAGTTGCACTGAGAGTGAATATCTGCAGCAGGCCGACGAATATAAGGGCAGGATTCATTTTTTTAAGAATGAAAATAACAATTTCTGTAATTTTTAAAGCTACAGTTTAATTACTACCTATTCGTCTTTGTTAGAAAAGCCAAAACCAACACAAACTCATCATCAGAATAAGTAGAAACAATATTATCCTTATTTTTATCTCCTTCCATGATTAGTAATTATAATTTTATTAGGTTTAAAACTAAATTTAACACAATCAAAATGAGAAAAATGATTTAAAACACAAATATAAATAAACACCTGAGTGCAGGGCACATAGCTACATACAAATAAAATACTATTAAGAATGAACAATTACTGATAGCTTGAATACTTGGAATTCTTTTACAATAAGTAACTTTAAATGTGTCTTTGACAGTTCCACGGCTTACACTTTATTTGAAAGAATTTATAAGTCCAAAGCTTTAATTACTTATCAAGTAGAGTATATAAAAAGTTTATTTTTCTCTAGATGGAAGCAAATAAAAACCCCATTCAAAGCAGAGACTCGTCACAATAGGGGAAAAAAAACCTTGAACACCCTCTCAAATGGAAGTTCAATGTAACCACCCTCAAGAGCAGCGGGTCACGACACAACGCTTCCATTCCCACCAAGATAAGTCGACATCGAAACAAATTCCGACTATAAAAGGCCCTCCTGAGGCCCTTGTAGAGGGCCCCGACGAACTTTACGAGAGGAAAACTTTTTCACACTTCGAGGGGAAAAACTTGAAAAGGCCGCCTCGTAAACGGGCTTTTACATTAACTTTTGCGGGGGCGATAAAGGGCTTCGAAACACAGATTAGAGTGGCAGTCGATGGCCGGGCAGAGGATGACACGCTTTGATGGCCTTTAAACTCCTGGAGATGACGCTCCGGATGAGCGATAGGCCTGGGATTGATCGGGCTGCCTTTAAATTGATACCTCTATCGGAGGGATCGTTTTATGGGGGGCTTATGGGGATTATACGCGTGGGGGAGCAAGGTGAAATGAGCTGTCTATCGGAAGCTTGTGGGGCTAATTTGACAATGGGTTGGAGTTGTAGAGGTGAACTGATTCTATAGGGAGAGATGAAGTAGAGAATTAAAATTATATTCAGTTCGGTTGAGAGAACTGTTAATTCATTTTGAGATAAGGAGTAATTTGCGGAGCTTTAGAGAACAACAGTATTTAAGAAGGGAAACACAGTACAAGAGCATCGGTTTGGGAAAGCTCACAAGTGTGCTCTTTGTGTGTGCAAGCCTTTAAATAATGAAAGCAGATGATATATTGATAACAGGAAAACAGGATAGTTGTTGAGATGAAACATTGAGTAATTGAGACTTCATACTGTTATCCAAGCAGTTTTAAACGGAATTTTTATGAACCTGAGTAAATTTTTATAAATCTATCCAAAGAATGAATTTTCGATAATAGCGATAGATAGGCGAAGGTTTAGGGTTAATATGATTGTTTTTAGAGGGGAAAATGAAATTCGTGGAAGGGATACTCCAATATCCACTGTAATAAAAAATATTTTTTAAAAGTGGATACAGACTATGATGAGATGACTTCATGTCTGTGAGTGGCTCATTATGGAAACTCATAGTGAGACCTTCATGAGCCAGTGCAAAAAGGGCCCATAACAGTTCGGGGTGTGAAAAGCGACAGCGAACCTGGAATTCGTAATTGATGATGGTGTAATATTCCCATGGACCTAGATCTGAACTCGCACCACTACCACTATCAGCCATAATAGTCCCAGGAATGACCCAAAAAAAAACCTCCGACCGAGTGAACAGAGAGGCACTTGGCAAGGGGCCTCCCACATGAATCACGAGGGCCGTTCATTCAATTCGCTTCATTTCCTCCATGAGAAAGGCTGGGTCAAAAGATGGGGGTGAGCCGGCCTTGGAACACACAGACAAAGGGGGTGCCGTGAAAGGATGGGGTGACAGCTCGAAATTCGAGACAAAACAGAAGCATTTGAGGGAAACGATTGTGTTTGATTTCAAAGGGGGTTTCTTTACCATGCATATTGTTCTGAAGGGCAGTGGGAGGGAGAGTCAAATGACGATTTGGGGTTCTGAGTGGTGAGAAATTAGGGTAATATAAGATTTAATTTAAAGGGATTAACTGGAGATAAGTGGATAAATTCTTAAATAATCTCTTCTGAAAAGGACACAAATAAAATTTAAGTGAACGAACATTACAGAACGGAGAACTCCCATCAATTTAACACCGGAATCAGGACAAAAGTAACTCATTAATATAACAAAACATTCATTTACATACTATTAATCCAGTGTGCATTATCTATACTAATATCAAGAATACAAAAACTCTTTTATTGTGTTTCAAGAATACGAAGCTAAAAGAACGGTAATAAAAACAAGATGAACTCAGTTCAAGTAACTAATCAGCTTTGTTAAAGAGACCGCCATGCGAGAGACCGCCATGCGCCTATTAAGCGAGAAGCTATTAAACACAAACACATAAGAACTTAGTCTCGCCTTAACACCACTCCCCTTACACCAGGACTATAACATCCACTCCAGTATAAAATAGCAGATAAGGCTAACCAGGAATCGCACCTAAAAAGTTGGGAATCTCTGCAACGACGCACTCAACCTAATTAAAGAGAACGAGTCCGGCAACCGGATTACACCAGTCCGGTAATTGCGAGGTCCTGCAGCCGCAAAACAAAAAGCTCGCTATCCCCACCGGCGTACTCCATTACGTCCAGTGGCGGATCCAGGGGGGGGGCCCTGGGGGCCATGGCCCCCCCCGAGAAACCCTAACAAATAGCTTAAAAAAACACTTTCTTAATGCTAAAATTCAAAAAATTTTCTGGGGGAGAACCCCCAACCCCCCTTTAATATTTTGACATGTGACATCTGTTTTAGAGTGTTTTTCCCATGAAAATTCTTCCGCTTAAAAGAAGCTGTTCTCTTTTGGGAAGTTTTAAAATAGATGAATACTATAGTTTAAAAGGGCGCATTTGCAAACATTTTCTGGGAGAGGACCCCTAGTCCTTTTCAAAATTTGGCATCTATTTATAATTTCATCCTTGAAAATTCTGTGGTTCATGCTTTCAAAATGAGCTGAAACTTTATTTTTAGAGGCAAATGTTCAAAATTTTTCTTGGGGGTTACCCCCCAGAACCCCTTTTAATTTCTCATGGTTACTTATTTACTGTTTTCTACTTGAATTTGTTTCTCTCCTCATCTTTTAGGAGGTGTTATCCAATGGGTACCAAATGTACAAAAATGAGTAAAAAAACTTCTATAGGAAGCCAAATTTCACAAAATTTTCTGGGGGAGGACCCCCAGAACCCCCCTTTTGCTTTCGAGCTAGCATTATCTGATGAAACCTTTATAACTTTAACAAAGTTTCGTATTTTATTTATGTTATACTCGGAAAATTGGGAGCCAAACACCTCGCGAAACATAAGTATTGTTATGCCCCTACCAAAAAGGTTTCGCCCCTCCCCCCCACTTTTTAAAACAATGGCACGGGCCCTGGATATCCTCTAAGTTACTATAAACCCTTAAAAAGCTGCTTAAAAGCAAGCACTCTTCAAAAAAAATTTGAGGCACTGAAAATTTCGAATGTAATACCCTCCGACTCTGACATGGCCCCCCCCGAAAATCTGGTCTGGATCCGCCCTTGATTACGTCACACAGGAAAAAAAAAATGGGGAAATAAGTCCTTAGCTCCTCCTCCCACGCGGCCTAATCCCTCGATTTGAATCGAAAAGTCCCTTCGTGCGAAGCAGGAGGGGGATTTTCGATAATTAACAAAATGCACGGAGCAAAAAGTGAGGTTCTTTTAACTAAATAGGGTAACGCACTTCGCGGAAGAAATAATAATAATTAAAAAGATGGCTCTAAACAGCCGGCCACTCTTTAATCACTTACACAAAGAGGAACTCCTTTTTTTAAAGCTTGAATTCGTTTTATTTCGCATATTTCTGTCCCAGCGATTAAGAAAGTTTTTTTTCCAAGAGGCAAAAATGTATCACATCGTCTTTTTTTATACAATTGACACTCTAATTAAGATATTGGAATTGAAAGTGGATGGATTTAGTCCCTTTTTTTGTGCGAAAAGGGTCCGTGCTTTCCCCGCCCATTCGAGGCGTGCTTAATTACATTTTTTTTTCGTAATGTCGGAGGCGAGAACGCTCTTTAAAAGAGGTGTAAAACAGAAAAGGGGATCAGAGGTTTTAATTTCCCCGACAAATACATAACCAATTTGTGTCAATTCCTATTATTGAAACATTCTATTAATTACTTCATCTGATTCAGAACAACAATGTATCTACGTTGTTAACAGCATGTTTACTTTAAGATCTTTGTGAGCTTCCGATAAATAGCACAGCTTCACCTTTAATGTTATCCAAAAATCTTCAGTAGGACTCATAAAATTTGTGTTCATTTTTTAATAAATGTAGGTAAATTTTTGAACACCATTCCATACGGATATCAACAAAATTTTCTAGATACAGTCTGGATACACACAGCTATTATCAAATTTACCTTCAAACTAAAGTACAAAAATCTTCTAAGAAGTTTAACATGTCTCTTTTAAAAATTAATTTGATAACATATTTTTTTAATTAACTTTAAAAAAAACTACACTGCTAAAATTTTTTAGACAAATCAGCACATATATTCCTCCCACGACTTAAAATCTCACACTCATCCATCTCTCAGGTGTTTTTTTTTCCATTCCAAATTCTATTCAGAGCTGTACAAAAAAAAACCAAAGTTACATTAATTCCTCCTTTAACGTAGCTTTCCCACCACGACCGTTAAGCATTGCGGGAAAACCAACATTACAGTGACGCCCTTCACACACGCTTTTCCAGCCACACACACCGAGAGACGACACCCTCTCTCATCATTCATCACGAAACGCACGACTTTTTATCAATGGAGGTCAGTCGAGTTCCTCGCAGCTGTGACTTGACAGCTCGACAATTCCCCGTGACTGATTGGACCTAGCGCACTGTTTTCGTTTTTGGAGGGGCTATTAGGTGTGAAGTGTGAGTCACACTTTCACTTTTTATTTCGGGCTTTTGTAACGTGTAGGGTGGCGTGAATGGGAATTTCATGCCCCGGAAAGCAAGGAAGGACCTTGTGACTGCGTTTTTGTCGTGATGTGAAAAAAATTGATATCACAGAAGAGGCAAGGAAACAATGGAGTAGCAATAAAGTGGCAGGACCCAGGCGACCTCTTGAAACAAACTCTCATGTTAAGAAATCCAATTATGTTGCAATATTGAAATAATCTCCCATTGAAATAAAGGTATTAATTAAATACTTCAGATATGAAAACCCATTTAATTCCAAAATTCCAATTCAGTTAGCGGTTAGTTTGTTGTCTTTCAATTCCGAAACTTGAGGAGATCACAGCATAAATGGATTACATGGCTAAAAATCTGAATTCACACACACATATCAATTTTCAAGCGCTAAAATAGATATTTTAAAACTGTAGATAATTTAAAAGCATAGAGAGAATACATAAATTGATTGTAAGAAATAAAATGAGAGTAAGCTTAATTTTCTTGCTTCTAGATAGCCCAAATTAATTTTACTTTAAAAATTATACTACATAATTTTATCGGCAGGAATTTTTACCTAAATTCTCAAAACTTACAAGACAAAAATGGTATTTTTTGGTAAAATGTTTTGTTTTAGACAAATTTGAGATTTTTGAAAGAAATGGCAGGGAGTTGGTTAACTATCTAAATTCTTCTTTTTTTTACCCTAAATGAACTAACACAATACACCTTTAGACCATTCTTTGTAATTCGGCCTTTTTAGAGGAAGTTGTTTCCGTAATCGTTTAAACGTTCCAAACGACAGTTGAAAACTTGAGGAAGAAGAGTAAAAAAGGAAACAAATTGTGAAAAAATTACTCAGAGAGCAAAGAAAACTACAAGTAATTCCAAAAGGCACACAAGAACATTTTCACACACCATCAGAGATGCTTTTTTTCCTTTTGCATTCAAATTGCCGCGGGCTATACAAGCTTACTTAACGACTCGGCACAAAAGCTTTCCACCACTATGCGAAATTCACGGCAGTAAAAAATCACACCGAGCAAGATAAAAAAAAAGGACAGAAGTAATCTCGGAGCTTCTTTCGCTGCAAACCGCACTCCAAATTCAAAAACGTCTGGTGGAGAGGCAGGAATCTGGGAGAGGATGAAAGAAAAAAAAATGTCCCGAAAATCTCCGCAATCCGGAAACGTCAGAACAAAACGCATTTACGACCGCGTGCTTCGAATCAGGGGACACAGAGATAGAAAGAGAAAGAAAAAGAAAGGTGATGGTGGAACGTGTTTTACGAGCTCTTCTTGTCGGGGATCGAAATCACAGGGATGCGGGTGTCACGGGGTCCCAAAAAACAAGCGACATCGAGGATGACAGGGTGACAGTTGGGAGAAGGTGCCCTCGGGTGGACATCTTATTCTGCGCATTAAGATGACATTTTTTAAGGAGGAGGAACGAGGAATAAAAGGTAGGCTGGGTAGGAGACATTGTTGAAAAGGTTCCAGAAATGAAGACTTAAAACCGTCGTTCTTACAACCGCTCAGTTTTTTTCACGCTAAGTGTTCTAAAAAAGCAAAGACACCACGCATGTAACAAGTTGAGTTAACATTGAGATTTCTAAAGGATTATAAACGGTCTAATCAGGCAGATTTGTTTGTTCTAGCTATAGTATAAAAATTTCCGTCCATGTGAGACCTCTATGGCTTTTTATTAATCAAAAGATAGTCTCATTGATTCGTCCGATTTTTTTTTCATGTTATTTCTCTTTAAACTTCATAACTTTTTCGAGCATTTTCTTGCGCTAATATCTGCTTTATTCATATCTGATAAACATGGGCTGATTGTAAAATGTTTGGTGATATGCAACGGAGAAACCAATACAACGTTAACGAGGGGTTGTTTAAAGAGATTAACTGACCTAAATGAAATACAAACATTACAATTGCTACGCTTTCATTCAAGTAAACTTAGAGAAGTAAATAATATGTTGAAACTTTGTACTTTGTGTGAGAGTTGTGCACAAAGCGCTGGTCACGTATCAGATTGTTCAATCATTCAATACACAAGTCCAGAAGATAAACAACGCAAAACTATTTTTAGTAAAGAACCAAGTAGTCAATTAATGTGTAAACCAGGGATTCAAAACAGCAATGAGGACCAAATAAATAACTTGTAAAATAAGGAGATTGTTCATTTTTAGGATGGAATTCATTGTTATGCTAGAGAACAGAATGTCTCGATAAGGGCACGGATTTGAAAAGGCAGACATATATCACAGAAACACAGTACTATGGAGATCAAATATTTTGTTCAACACATATTTTCAGCAAACCACCTTGAATGCTTTCTATAGTGTAAGTTAAATGATATTTGCAAGACTAGAAATAAAATTTAAAAATTATGTTGTGAAAAAACTATTACCAAGAATAAAAATTTGCCTGCAACAAAACACGGTGGTATTAGGCCATCAATTTAAATTTGAATTATTAATAGGAGTCGGAAACAATTTAGATATGCAAATAAAATCTCAAAGGGATCCAAAACAACCAAAAGAATCGTGTTTCCATCAAGTGAACGATCCATCTTCATTGATTTCTCCACGTTTTTTCACAATACGGGGTATGGCGCCCCTGCCGATGCCGGTACACGATATCGTCGTTCTCCGTATCAAATCGTAATTAAATTTAAGGCATTCACAGCATCGCGACGATAAATCAAAGGGAAAATTGCGAAAGCGCTGGGAGAAGAGGGAAAAAGGCATCGATAAGATGGCCGCCATCCATCAATTACTGCGGATTTCTGTCAAATGCTGCTCGGAATGAATAATGAAGAGAGCCGGGATCTGGTATTCTCTTTCGGTGGTTAGGGAATAATAATAATAATGATAAACCGAAAGCATACACGGTTTTTAGATTACGTCGGATGGTAAATAATTTGGGATGACAAGCTATGTAAAAATGATCGGGATACCTTGTTGATAATGACGCAGCCAGTCTGTTTGAAGGCAGGATGGACTATGTTCTTGATTTTTCTTAAGTTTTCGGCTCCCTTTTAGGCTTCTCATACTACTGAGTATAATTTTGACAAGGTAATTTAGTTCAAACCAATCATGGTAATTTGTTATACATTATATATGAGAAGGGGCAGATAATTTTTCACTAACTTTCTCTTACGCTTAGGGTTAATCAATGCATTTTGGAACCGGAAAATTTTGAAACTAGAAGATTGGCTTTCTTCATTGACAACGGCGTATCCAGGAAAAAAATCCTTTTATTCAGAGTTCATATTTGAATTTCACATCAGATAGTATGAATTAACTTTAAACTTTTTTATTTACCAAAATAAATTAAAGAGTTACAAGGGGAGGATATCTCAATTAATTTACTAGTAATTTCGAATGCACCCATCTTTGCAAGATTATAGATGGACAAAGTACTGCAAAATATTTATAGGACATCCTATATGTGTGATTAGTTTGTCCTTTATGTGTTATAGTATCACCTCCAAGGGCCAGTGCCAGTTATGAATGAAGGAAATTTCTCCTTGCTACACTTTTATTAAAACACTAATTTAAGTATACGTCGGTTTCTCTATCTATAACCATGCAACCCGCAGTACTTTGCTATTCCAATCAGCAACTTGCTCATCGTACATTATGTCTGGATACACTATCAAATGACACGTGAGAAAACCCAAACCGACTGCATTTTCAATGTCACAGCTAATAAACGCAGAAAAACCTGCAAAAACCATTCTTCCTCCCCAGAAAGAAAAGTTTATTTAGCAAGAGAACGTTCTGGCGGACATCCGGCAGACGATGATCCAGATGAGGAGGGAGAAGGAAACTGAGAGGGGGTGGTCTGCTTCCCGCCAAAAACACCCCCTCTCGAAAGCGATATGGTTATCACAGCGACACCCTTGGCAGTTGAGTTGAGTCGACGTGGCCCAGGATCTCGGGCGATAGCAAATGCAAATACGAAGAGGCCCAATGGGAAAGCTGGATTTCTGCTAAGGTCATTCCGCTAAGTCGGTGTGGGATTTCTTGGCAAAACAAAGTAACAAACTCGAGGTGCTTGGTTTGAGGCAGATAATAGCAAATGCGGAAAGGAAGTCTATCAGGACATATCCTTCATGAAATTCAATACTTTTACCAATATTTTCATTCTGGTATATAGATTACAGCAGTGGTGCCCAACCTGTGACCCGCGAAGCTGATTTGTGTGGCCTGTTCATATTTTTTTGAAGCTGCTGATGGACTAGAAAAATGTTAAATAGCAATTCATTTTAAAATTTGGTATCTGTTCTGGCCAACTAGCTTTATCTTAATATAAAGCGAGGTCCTCGGGCCAGAAAAGGCTGGGCACCACTGGATTACAGCTTACAGTCTGGAAAGGTATCCTTGTAGTTGTAGAAGGGATAGATCTATGTTTTAAGTACCAAGAGGGTACAGAGATTCTAAATTCTATTAAAAAAAACCGGAAAAATATATTTCAAAATGAATATATCATATTTTTTCAGAAATTTGACACATTACAAATTCACGAATTTCAGCAGAATTAATTATTACAGGGTGCATAATTAAGTCCTTTTAACCTGAAAATACTTGCTAACGGAGAAAGCTACAGCTATGCAAGTACCAGAGCTGATGGGACTCATCCACCTAAAAATAGAAATAGTACTGACCAAATTTCATCTAAGACTTTTAAACGTCATACACTGGAAGAATAAGACCCAGAACCGTGAAGAATGGAAGGTCATCCTTAAGCAGGCCTAGGCCCAAAGGGCTGTAATGCCATGGTGGATGGATGCACCAAATTTCAGTTATAGGGGAAAAAATCTCTCCAGGTTGATATAAAACTTGAGAAATGCCGAATAGACAAGAGAGCAAAAGGATCAAGTTCGAAACTGATCTTCAGTTCCAGTCCATAATAATGAGCACGACGGGAAATTCAATCCAAGAGACTAAACACACAAACCTGACCTCCATCGAACTGTGGAGGTCGGGTGACCACCAGAGCCATGCTCTGTTAAGCAGCGGCCGGTAATGAAAAATTAATGGAGTCCGTGAGAGAAAATCCGATCCATCAGCGGAAAACAGAGAGCCAGAGCACAGGGGGTTATTTCCGACGACGTGAGAAAGGGGTTGTGGGTGGATGGGCTTTTGGCGTCCACAGCTAAATTTAACCACTTACATCCGACTGTGTTCCAGAGTGTTTTTTAGGGTTCATTTGAATGTTCAAATTCAAGTAAAAATTATTTTAATGAGAATCATTTTTAAGGGAGTTCAATTCTCTACCATGAAATCCTTTCATATTAGCTTGAACATATAGTGCTCAGAGTCTGGGTGAAATAATCTACACGATAGAATAGTAATGAGAACATGGTTGATTGGTAATGAGAACATTGGTAATGTCATCTAATAAATCCTACAGATCGACTCATGTTATTCATCTTTCTTTAGTGTGCCGCTGCCGATATTTACAAAGGATAGAAAATCCATTCACATAAGAAATGTGAGTTTATGCAAATGTTGGTCGTTATTGCTGCCCATGGTCATCGAATTTTCCATCCATTTCATTGCAATCTATACTGGCGGATTATTAAATATAAGAATAGACAACCAGCTATCAAAACAATTCTTCATTGCTTTCATGAATCTATTGAAGTGCTCAACAGCAAGTGCAGTTCGAAGTTCGAATCCCCTAAACTCCATTGGCTGCAATGGAAACAAGCTTGTAATCACACCCCCACAGACATTTCGCATTCGAAGCGTAGGGAAGGAGGAGGAGGAAATATTTGATTTACTGGAACAGAAAGGCAACCGACTACTCAGATAAGCTGTCTCCAACTTAACCGCTCTGCAACCCACCATTGTAAATCAAACATTCAAGACACCCAGAACAGAGAAATAGAAGATTCCTGTCAAGATTCTAGGAGGGGGATGGAGCACGAATTTACGAACCCCAATAAAAAAACAATGGGTACTTTTCGATTAATTCACCACTAGAATCGATTTAACGAATCAAACAAAAAAAAGAGGGTCGATCGACCAGAAGAATCGATTATTTTTTCCCAAATCCAAAGGGAAATGCAACAGCATTCGATTCTTTGAATTTCCATGCATCGATTCTAACAAAGGGGGGGGGGCGACACATAACCACCCATTTTGAGAGGGGGTCTATCACGATTCCGAGGCGAAATGAGATACACACGACACTGACCCATCCAAAAGACAGAGAAGAGTATAAATTACCTACCTACGGGATGTTTTCTTTGAAAACTTAATTCCTGTTATAGGGAGAGACAGTAGGAAGAATCTCAAGACAGGATGATGTGTGGAAGGGATGAGGCAGGATAGTTCTTTTTGGATAGGTCATCGTTCAGAAAAGGGGAATCCGTGATGAATTGGATGTTAAAGAAGTGGAATGACAACAAGATGAGGGCCATCTTTAAATCAATACATTGGAACCTTTAGTCTGACCTTAAGAATTGCTCTTTTATTGTGCTGCCTTTTTAAATATTAGTATATAAAAGTGCATAATAAATGAGAATTAGTACATAAAAACTGCTGGTAGGTAATATTCAGATCCTTCAAAAATCTAAGCTTTTCCTAAGCAGAATTTTTAAGAGTTCACGAGATATAACGTCGATCTATTGAGTGAAAGAAGTTTTTATATCAAAATGTAAAATGCAGCGCTTTCTATCTTAATTTTCCGGTTTATATGTCTGAAAGATATCGCAATTTGATGTAAGCAGGTTTAGGATCAATCTTGATTTACAAGGAAAAGAAAAAATAAATAAAGTGAGACTTTCGAGAAGCATGATAGAGTAAGTTAGAAGAAAGTGAGCGGTTGAAAATGAAACTGATTACACAACTACAGCAATCAACTAATGCAGTTATCGAATGTAAGCAAAGTTCTATGTGAAAATCAAACGAAAATGAAAGCAAAGCAGAATTTCGCATGCGATAATTATCAAAAGTTTTGCATTATATTGACAAGTCAGTTAATATCTTACAATGAGAGCAATGTGCACTTCTTATTTCAATGCTTTTAGAGAAGACAAGTTCTTTCATAGTCTGTTCATTTAGAACTGGCGCCTGAGACGAAATGTATTAGAAGCAGTTACTATTGTAATTATCATCAGAAGCATTTTCTTCTGCAATGACAAGGCAGCCGAAACATAAGTAGTTAAAATACTGTAAAAAATCGGTCACTGAAGTTGTGTGATGACCATTATGAAGCATTATTGAGCGTTTTTGATGGTTTCAGGCGCCAATTCTAAATGAACAGACTATAGTTATTCCCATAATAAGAGATTTCATATAGAAATAAACTCTAACCATTAACACTATAAAGTAAACTAAAATCTTGTAACCATAGCAACGTACATGCAACTTTCATAGGTACACCAAACAGCAACAAATTGAATTGAACTAAGAACTCCAAAGTATTTAAGTCAGCTGACTCACTGCTGGAGCACTATTTTTAAAGCCAGCAAATTTCTAACGTTTCAAAATTAAACTGTCATAATACAACTAAGATATTCAGGAACACATCAGAGAGATAAAGGGAGAAAAAAGTGCAAGGAACGGTAAACACAGCTGTCAGACGGAGAGCAGTGACACTAGGGCCTTTCCTGGTGTCTCGGATTTCGAAGCCAAGACAAGCAAAACCGCGGTAAAAAGAAAGGGGAAGAAGAAGAAGACAGCGAGCCACATTAATTACCTGACAGATGGCAATGTCAACGCCGCATTAAAAAACGTTAATCAAATAGACTGGAGTGGAAACGATTTTTACATTCTCTTTAAGAAAGGGAAATGAGAAAGAATATATTGGGGGGATTTAAATGTAATGCATTTAAATTGAATTGGAAGTTTCTCGATGGCTGATTTCGAAGATGTGAAAACTTTTGCTGGAAATATCTTTTGAATTTATCTCGGAGGTTTTACTTATTTAATTTTTAGCCTCAAGGGGAATGAACGAAGTGGAAAAGCAAGAACTTTTCAATAGAGCTGAAGGAAATATTGTTCAAGTATTAAAAACAACATAGAATAAAAAATGAAGAAATTTGTATTGAGGTCAATTGAATGGGGTAATATTAGTTGAAGGAATACGCAATAAATAAAATTATATAAACCATTTATATAATGCATACACAAAAAACAAGGATTTTAAACAACTTTTATAAAAGGCCAAGCCAAGAAAAGGAGACTTGAGAGTAACAAAAGAAAAGTTAGTACAGCCGGTAGCTTCAATAAGCCATTAAGAAAGGCTGAGATAAACTAAAAACTTGGAAGCTCTAAACAGCTACTATTATTTTATTCATCACTGCGCAGAAACATAAAATTAAACCCACACAAGCTAAACGAATTTATTTTTTAAAAAAGTAAGAGTTCTCCACCATAATTAATTTCCCCCCAACATGATGAACCCAGGCCATAAGCCCCCCCCCATTCGGTCGTTTAAAAAAAGCTTTTGAGCCTCAAGAAACATTCGTACGCAAATGCTGATCCATTCAAAGGTAAAAAGACGCGAAATTAGCGAGTCCGGATACATACGACAGAATTTCCGAGAATAATAAATGCATATTCTCCCCAAAAGAGGTTAAAAAAATAAGCCAGAGAAACTCCACTAAAAACAGATAAGGAAGGCAGAAGATTTATTTTATTACCCGCCATAGTTCACCGCGCGAACCTCTCTCTCCAAGTTCAAACAGATGTCACAGAACGCACCTTGGCATACTAATCAGAGACCGCATTTCCATTCTTAAGTTCGATTAGTATGCAAGGCAGGATGGAGTCTTGTCACCTCTGCCCATTTGTTTATTTGCGAGAAAACGTAAAAACAGTGCTGCATGCGGCCGTCATGACGTCCTGCATGCAGGAACGACGGACGAAACCAGTTGGAGAGTGAGAGCTTTCTTTCAGCATTTTAATGGGAAAAGTGTGGGAAAAGGTTGTCAACAGTGCTTGGTAATTAGTTCTGCGAAATTAAACGGTTTTGCCACGGCCGTTAAAAAGAGGGGTTTTTGACCGCTTTTCACTGAAACGTTCGCGTTTTTTTTAGGGAAAGTCGTTAGTAAACAACAGGGTAAAGTATTAAGCAAGAGAAAACGAGAGATATACATCATTAGCTCTTCTTGTAAACCTCACATCAGTTAAAAAAACATTTGCAAAAACCACTATATTCTCCTAATTCAATTTTCAACATGAGTTTTACTTAACCCGGCATGATCTTTCAACAGCCTAACAAACTGCAGTTAACACTAGAATTAAAGACGAATTACAGACCATTCGAACCTCGTTTGCAACAATGGCTATGACCGCAACTCGACATCCGAAAGAAAGAATGGACAGTCAATCCCAAACAATCGGACAAAGAAACCCGCCTAAAACAAACGACAGAACAAGAGTGCTGCTCCAAATGGGATGGCGTGAGGAGGGTTAATGTGACATTTCTCTCTGTGTCACCGGTTTGTTCTTGGGGGGATCAAGGGTTAATACTTCTTAACGAGCCTTGCGGTTCCGGTTCCGAGGAAACCCACGAAGGGTGGATCAGAATTGTGGTTGTAGCTTTCCATCCAAGGACCATTTGCGGTACATGGGCTATGGCTTGTTGCGTTTAGTGGGTTCAATTATTGTGAGTGGGATTAAATGAAACAAATGCATTGGCCTAAAGAGAGGGAATATCTGTGAGAAAGAAAGACCAGTTGAACACAGGATATTTAAACTTAACTGCTAAATTAGTGTTGGTGCAGTGTCACTATTGACAACGCATGAAGAGATACTGAAGGCACTTGAGCAAACATGAACTAGAAATTTGTAAAATTTATATTTTTATAGGTAATATATAACAGTATTTAAACTTAAAAGGAACAGTTTTACGTAGACAAACATATTTAGAAAACTAATCTTCAATTTTGATTGTTACTGTTATTGTTACTGGTCTGCAATTGCAAATAATCCCAGAGTTACACTCCTTTATAATATGCAACTCAATGGAGTAGAGAACATATTGAGGTGAAAAAAAAGAAGGCTATAAAAAGTTAAAAGAAACCAAACTACGACAGAAACCCACCATGGATAGTACATCTTCTGAGAATCCTCTCAACAATAGACGATTTGATGCCGTTGGCCCTGACAGATCAAACCCTCTTACGATAAATTTAGACAGTGAGACAACATTAATTAAGGGAGTCATTTTAAGGCCCACGCCCATTAATGCCCCCCCCCTCCAATCCACAGGAGTTCAATGAATGGTAACCATTCCCGTCTGGGAACTCCGCTGCGGCAAGGTTAGTTAGCGCGGCCCGAAAATAGCAGCGCTCTACGGCTACCTGACCGATTATTTATAGGGCCGCGAGAGGGCGAACTTTCTATTTTTCACCTTCCCGATCGACGTTCGTCACTCCATTGCACACGCGCGCGTTGATGTATTCATTCCGAATGGGCGGGATATAAATAAGACGCGTCTTCTCCATCGGAATGGGAAGTTTTTGCCATCGCGAAGAAGGCCAATTTTCATGGTCCATCGAAGTGCAGTAGCCGTGGCTTGACAATACATGTGGGGAACATTGCGACGATTTCTGGATATTGTGCACATGTGGTCATGAGATGAGCCTCCATAGTGATTTATTACTACTCCTGTAAAGGAATCTTTGATAGCACAGATGACTGACGATTACATCACGTCTCTGCGATGAGGTTAATCTCGGATACTAAAGATGGAGTTCAGCATGTGTTGGCAAAAGGATGGTTGTTGATAGAAACTGGAAGTTTTCATGATCTAGTTCACATATCCCGCTTTAGGAACGTTCAATTAAACAGTAAAAAACTAAAATTGCTATTTCAAAAGCACGAAGAGTTTATTATTTTTCAATTAGTATAAGTATAGTGCGGAGTGAAACTTAAATGTTGGAAAGAATTAAAATTAATTTCAGGTCCTACCAAATAAAAAAAACCTTCTAGTTAATATTCCCCACAGAAAATGAATAAAGCGAGGAATAACGAAAACAAACTTCCAATGCATTCTATGATTTTTTAGTCACTAAATTGATGCACGTTCAACAAATGAATTACGATTCCTACTTAGAGAGGAAGACGATTATAGAATTCGTAACCGATTATGAGGAAAAAAAAGCAAAATGAAGTCAAGGCCTGTGACTAGCAAGTCTTGAACAAACAGAAAACGGATGGGTGGAGCTAAGATAATTCAACCGTAACAATGTAACTTTTAACAGCAGATCCACGGATTTTCTCGGACTCGCTCATGGAAGATTCTTCAGAAGGGAAAGAAAAAAAAAACCCTCTACACGAAAAGGACTAATGTTGAGGAAAGAACACTCACCTTTCATTGCTCTGACCAATGCGTGATTTCACTTTAACGCTCCTTCACGCACGCTAGAACATCATGAAAAACAATCACGAAGTTATTGAAAACGGGTAATTTATTGGAAAAACAAGTATTCAACGATTCAAGGGAGAAGAACAAGTACAATTTCAATTCAAAAGAAAAAGTAAAAATTTGTCTGTATAATAAGGGGTATAAAACTTTTCCTAGATACCCCCTAAAAAACACCAGAAAATTTTCTTTTTTGACCATCGAGAAGTGTTAAAATATATCTCATTCCTCACCCTAAAATTTTCGCCACGTAGCACCAGTGCTTTGCAGGAAGTGAAAAAGCAAGTCGTGTATCAAAGGCAAATGTTTACTTATAACAATGGATGTACTGATTCCCTCATGTCTTTTAACTTTTTTCATTAGGCAAGTGTCACAGACTTTCTGAGATCGGTTGGCTACTCAACTGCCACAGACTGAGAGCAGCAAGTAGACTGGAACATGCGGCATATGAGCAAATATATCATATTAAACAACTGTATCTATTGGTTTGGAAAGTGTCACGCTCACTGGATCCTATAAGAAGGAGAGAAATCGTTTTACGACCAGGTTTTCAGGAAGTTAGAAATTAAAACTGACAGGCCAGTCAATGGTAACCTAAAAAATTTAGCCAACAAAAGAAAACAGGAGCTAAACGATGCATGCTACTATTTAGGATATTTGATGAAAAAAATACGCCTAAACCCTAAACAGAACTTTTCTTTTTATCATTCAATTCAATGAAGTTGTTTAGCAATAGAAAATTACCAACCTAATTTATAATTAGCCAAATTTCCAGAAGGCTATTTAAGATCAACTAAATCTACGTATGCAGTAAAGATACTATGATTAGTTTTGAACATTTATGGCACATTTGCAAGGGGTACCAAGAGAGCCAAAGGCTATGAAAATGATATTTTGAAATAGATTTTATCAATAATTACCCAAAATGGGTGGAATAAGGAGGGGATATAATGGGGGGGGGGGCAATACTCTGAACTTCAAAAGCATCATTATTACATTGGAGAAATGATATTTCCCAAGCAATCAAGAGTCTCAAGCTATCCTCCTAAAATTTTAATACAACCCAGAGTCCAGATAGCAACTTTACTCCACAATGACCAGAAAAGCCAAAAATCAATCGAGTCCAATCATCAACTCGGTGAGTGCGCATTCGGGCAATGGGCAAACACTCCCCTTGGTCTCGCTCGGTCACTCTTCCATCGGGCCGGCTAATGGGGGAAGATGCTGGATTAAAACTCCTTCAATTGGTTCTGGCTCAGTCGGCCATTCCATTGAGCGAGGCCCACTTCACTTTCCCATGACGATGCGGCAAAGGAGAAAAGCGACGCGGTTTGCGCAACTTGTCGTTGATTTTGAGGGTGGGCAGTAAATTGACTGGTTATATGGTGGTTGGGCTCGTTGATGGGTTGAACAAGAAAGGCTTGTTAGACATGTAAAGAAAATTTGATAATATGGCAGTGGAGGTGGTTTAGAAAGTCAATGGCTCAGGAGATTACCAAATTACGTCTAAGGGCGGGTTTATCGGGATGTCATGAGGAAAACGGCCGAAAATTTCCTATGGCTTTTTACATCAATTTAAAATCTGGTCCTGCCATTGGTTCTTAGCGCTATGACGTAGTGTCGCTTGAATCGCTGCATGTAAACCCGCCATAAGAGATAGTTGGTTACTTGTTTTTTTTATGGGACCAAGGCATTTCGAGTCAACAAGGAATGGGGGAAATTTGGAAGACAGTTTAAGTAAAATTTAAATATGACAACCAGTGTTTTTAACCCCTGTTATTTCTCTTTGGTGTCAGGTGATTAGTTCTTTCACTTCTTAACGATAAAAACAAAAAACGTTTATTAAAATCTCGATGTATGAGTCAGTATAAGGGCCACCGTAAAGTTTTATTACAGCGAGCCACTGGATGCAATAAAACAATTTGCGGCCGGACCACCAGCAGTTTATCTCCCTCAATCTCTTTGTATCTCCCCTCGCACTCGCGCCTGAGAGCTGTCGAAAATTGACCACATGAAGACACCGGCGCCATAAACTCAGGTTTCTTCCTGGAGATAATTGTTTTATTACATCCAAGTTTTATTACATCCAGAAAGTCTACGGTGGCCCCAACTTATCTCTTAAAACCAATTGGAAAAATTCACTCTATCTCAACAGCAGATATCAACTACTCCAGCATTCAAAACACGCCAATCAAATATACTTCAATACGTAATCCTGATTTAAATATCAAACCTAAGACACGCACAGCCTATCCACGAGGTAATATTCCAGCATCCCGTTGAAAGCAGCTTCGGAGGAGTGGGTCAGGTAGACCTCCCAGGCGGTAGACCACCGGGAAATGGTCAGAGCGTGATGCGCTCGCTAGACGTCTGGAGAAGATCTCTTCGTTTTGCATCTTCTCCGCGAAGAAAAATAGATGCCGCTACTAGAGGATGGTTCGGAGTTTAGATACGGTGGAAGGAGTGCCCCAACGGACGGTTGATGATGTGAAGGTTTTCAAATTTGGTTATTGGAATATGGTGATTGATTACTTGTCAGCACTATCAGTCTGAGAGGATATAGTTGTTAAAATCTATGCATAAGCTTAGTTTCTTTTATATTACTTTGAGGATACATTAATATCTTCTAGAGAGTGGTCTATTAACAAATATAATAGAGAAATGGGGTGGGGTTTAAAACAACATGATGTTTAATCAATCATAGAACGAAAATAACCCTCCTCATATTTAAAAAAACTAATTTTCTATTAATAGTTCAAAACACAACTCATATATCCGAAATATACCTTTAACACTTTACCTTTTAAAAATGGCCTCTAAAAAGAACTTTTAGTTTAGCCACATTTAAACAGAAATGCTTATAAAAATATGCAACAAAAATCACTAGAAAATTTACGTGTACTCTAGATACGAGATCACTTGAATATACCTTCGTTCTTCTAAGAAAGAGAAAATACACAAATACCAACTGAAAACCCCATATCAACCATTCGCATACAAGATCCCCCCAAACACCTATTTTTACTAATTCAACCCACATTTCGCACACTATCTCTAACGGCACAGAAAACAAACACACCTTCAGACACACTAACGCCACCATTTCTCACATAGAAAACCCATTGTTTCCAATCTGAGTTCCAAATCTAACCTTTCCGACACACTTTACTATAAAAAAGCGGGCTCCTCATACGCAATTTAAATAAAGCAACAAAAATATAACCGCGGGACCGAATTAACTCAAAACAATACGCCGAAGAAGACGGGGAAACAACCCTTGCCTGGATGACTCACGGGCCAAATAGAGCAAACGAGGTTCTCAGAAGAAGTCTAGTTTTCAGGGTCAGGTGCACCTTTAAACTTTGTTTTCCCTCTCTAGCCATTCTGTTTCAATTTCAAATAAAAAAAGCGTCAACCTAGAAAAACCGGTCCGACTGATTCATTTCGAAGTCCCCATCATTCGCTTTCGTTTTTTGCCTAATGGTTTTTTTCCTCCAAGATCGTTCTGTCAGTGGTGCATTAATAATTCATACGAGGAGAGATTAGAAGAACCGAAAAACAATCAGAGGAGACTCGTTTGGGAGTGTTCTGGGATGGAGAAGAGAAGACTCTTCGCACGTGCTCCGCGTCGGTGTCCTCGACCGGGATGAGTCTGGAAGATAGTCTGAAAAAACCAGGGCTGGAAATAACAGACATGGTTTCGTTCCGTCAAGTTGATAGAGAGGATGGCTGGTTAGAGCAGTTAACCAGTGAAGGGCAAAATGAACATTTAAGATATGAAACACAAACAGGAGTCTAAATTAAAAGGCGATTGGATTCAATAGCAACGCATTCAAGAGCGAAATACTCATTCATAATTTTCTTTCTGTTCATCAACAGAAAATTAACGGATATTTTACAGCACACGAAATTTTGCACCTTTAAAAAATACTAACATGATTTTTACATGGGAAAATCAGGTAACTGGTACTGCAAACGTTAAGGGTCAAAATCAATACCCTCTACTCCTCCAGTTTAACG
The DNA here is from genome assembly GCA_963680715.1 of Tetragnatha montana. NCBI lineage: Eukaryota > Metazoa > Arthropoda > Arachnida > Araneae > Tetragnathidae > Tetragnatha > Tetragnatha montana. The sequence goes on from OY796681.1 coordinate 19,224,808, forward strand.
TCTAATGCAAATGCTGATATACACTTTTCACTTGTCTGAACAACCCCCCAGTGCCTTTGTAATTAATTATGCCCATCTCAAGTCCTTCATATGTATTAGACACCATTTCCTACTTCGTGAATGAAGCTTCGCTACTCACGAGTTAATTAAGAGAACGTTAGAGTCATCCTCACGTGAACTTAACTTCCGTCTCTCATTTTCGCGTGATAATGTTGGTATTTTGTTAGAGCTTTCAACGAATTAGAGTAACTTATATCCCATCCCAAGACTTTCAGAAAATTCATGATAGTTGAGTATGACTATGACTAACGCAAGAACAGAAAATAGTCCCACAAAAGCAGGTATTGCAAGCAAATGATGGGATAGTATGCTTACGAATCCAGAGCTTTAAAATATTGGTACAAAGGGATGGTAAAATTATTTTATGACTTCGTTCTTTAATTTTTTACCAACTTACGGCTACTTTATTGTCCATAGTAAGTGGAGATTTTATGTAAAAATTTATTCATATTAACGCTTTGATTAAATTAGGACAAATCTGTGCAGAGATATTTAAAAAGGTCCAAAAAATTCAGGTTTTACCACTAAGGAAGCTCCATAGTCAAATGAGATTAGTATTTCGGCACAAAAATAAGGTAAAGTTATGAAAATCTCAATATCACGGTATTCAATTAATGCACGACCCCTTTTGCACCCAGAAATGCTCACAAAGTGCCATCACAGGCCGTGTGTGCCCAGCAGCAGTTCTGGAAAACATTTACTCAGCCAAAATGAAACGGTTTCCGTGACGGCCGCATAATGAAACGTCGAATGTCACGTTTCCCGGCAGACGGGAAAACAAATCCCGACGTCGCAAGGAGAGGATTCATTACGGGACAAAATGTGTCACGTATACTGCTTCCCGGCTGCAAACTGTAGTTTAAATGGCCGTTGTGGAAGCACTGTGAAAAATGAGGGTATTGTCACGCTGTTTTTAGCGTTTACGGAAAGCTCTGGAGATACGGCGGAGGGAAAAATCCAACTTTCATGATTTCGTACGAAATTTATTGAATTCAAAGCATATGTTTAAATTATTTCTATGCTTAGAAAGGAGCACATACATCGTTGAACTCTACTGTTTTTACTTTTCTGCCCTTCCTAGGAGCAAAACCAGATGATATGGAAAAAAAAAGATAAAACCCTCTTCCAGACATCAACCTATACTATCATTCATTCGACGCCTTACCCGCCCACGCACAACTAGTTAAATTCATTCATAATAATTCCAGACCATTGCCCCGCACTTGGCAAGACTCACCAACGAAAAACCACCAAAGAGACCCCCTTCCAATTAAACCTCACGAATGCCCGTTCCATCCCAGAGCAAAAACCACTCTTGGCAGCGAACACCGGCAATCTCTCCACAACCACAATTACTAATCGCGCAGCGTTCGGTTCCAATAATGCAGAAATGAATAGAAGATACCGGGCAAGGGCCCAACTCTAAATACACCAGCATCAGGAGTGATTGCGCGGGGCTTTGTGTTATGAGTCCAAGGGCAGCCTGCCAACAGCACAAAAGGAGTCTCCTTGTATTTGTAAAACAAAAAAGCCGCCTGGGCGGTAACTGTAACCTTCTCCTTGAACGTTGGGAGTCGTGATTTTTGGCTTCTGTTACAAGGAGGGTTACACCACATACTAATCGAAGAAAATTGCGTAATCCATGGGAATAACTTGTGTTTACAGTTAGTTTTCGGGTTGTGCGAGCGTGCTTGCTTCTCGGAAGTTTCTAAATGCTGTTTGCATCCTTGAAGGAATCCTCTTTTGACAACATAAGCAGTTCTTAGGGAAACAATACATGAAAAAACCCTTTGAACCGATACACAGAAGATCACCATGAACTGGTGAAACTTTCAAAAGTGTGAGCCCAATTTAAGGGAAAATGTACATCGAATCTAATGCTTTTATGCCATGTTTAATTTAAATATGCTCCAGGCACTCAGGATAGGACTGGTTTCATCGAAGTAGAACATGAAATTCGAACTTCTAACCACTCTAGACATAGACAGTACTCATATATACGAGAAAGAAACACCTCATTTACTAAATTTTAGTAAATGAGGTGTTTTAGTAACTAAACTTAACTTAGTAACTTAGGTAGTTTAGTGTTGATGTTTTAGTAACTAAAACATCAAATCAAGCATAATTGAGCTGACAGAAGCTAAAACTCGCCTAACTTATATTTGGTGTCGAGTTATTGAAGGTTTTTTTTATAACGGCAGGCATTTTCGGAGCACAGACCGTCCCGTCCGTTGGAACTTTTGACCAAGGCAACAACCACATTAAGCAAATATCCAGGTCTGTAATTTTGGACTAAAGCCACTGTCATTCCGAGCAGCTTCTTTTCCTTCAATCTCATCGGCTCTATTGTAAACCGTCACATCACTCCACAAGCCCATTATCGACACACGAGAAACAGTAGCCACCCCGCCGATCACAGACACAACCCCTTCTTGCCCGACGACACGGCAGCTGCCCGCAAGATGAATATGACCGTTCTCTAAATTATTCACGCCCCTTCCCCCCCTCGAAAAAGGACACCCGATCGATGCAAGGGCAGCCTAGCAGCGAAAGGGCTTCGATTTTCCGACGGTTGGTTGTTCACAGCCAGCTACTGTGGTAGTGGCGGAGAAAGCATCGTGCGGATTTTACTACGGAATGCTAAGTTTGTAAGGATAGCGATAATGCAGACTATATAATGGAGGAGTAATAATCGTGCAACGAAATTTGTGGAGATGGGAATGCGATGATGCAAGAGAGCGAGGTAAAAGGGAGCAAGCACCCTACTGTAGGGTACTTGCAACTAACAGTATTTTGACAGATTTCAAAGTAACAGGAAATTAAATAAGAGTAGTTAAATGAATTAAATTTGTACAGTTAAGTATAACCTGAACATAAGGAATCTTTATTAGAAAAAAAAATGTTCAAATAATCCAAACCTTGGAATTAAAAAGGCAAGGTTCATTCCATATGAAGCTCGATGAACCAAAAGAATTTCAATTCGAATTTCATACGTTTCAATTACAAAAGTTGTAGTGTACCCGAAATTCCCCTTGGTACATTATTCAAACAGGAGAACTTATATTTTGTGAAAATTATCTCCAGCAAAAAATACAAAATTGAAGACAGCATGTCTTAATGGACATGGATGGATTTATCTATAGGTGCTACAGCTTGTCTTTCTTCGAAAGGCGGATGAGAACTGCGTAATCGTATATTCCACAATACAAGATTCCGCAGTTCTCAGCCGCCTTCCGAAGAAAGACAAGCATTAGTCATATTAAACATATTGAAATATATGGCCTGCATTAAGTAAACCATTTGTTTACTATTGTTAGGAACCCACACTTCCAAGCAAACGTAAACGAGGTTTGACAGCTTCTTCAAAAGCCACTCACGGCCTCTCATCTCGCAGTTAATGGGAGGCGGGCGGAGAATGGAAACTGAAAACGTGTTGATTAGAAGTCCGGCAACCACAACGCATTCTGAATAATGGAATCCGTCTTTATCTGGTTTCCGCAAACAAAGCTTCTGGATTCAAGTTTTGCCCGACAATTGTGTGTTACCAACAATTGTGCTGGACGGAGGCTTCATCAGCCAAGTAAGGATTCTTGAGGGAATTTTGGAGTAACTCCTTTCTCTGTCAATTTAACAGTGAAGTTAAAGTAACCAAGTATTATGAAAAGTTTATAAAGAAAAGTTCAGTGGTCCTACTGGTGTTCTTCAGTTATAATTCTACTGTAATTCAACTCTATTATAATTTTTCTGGCGTTTTCTTTTGTTTTAATTATATTCGTATCAGGAAAAAAGATAAAATGAAGAACTTCCTCACCATGTCGGCAATTTCTTCATGTAAAATATCGGAAAAAATATTTCGATTCGTTTTATTTCTATCTACGGCTGAGACGAAGTTAAAATGTTATCAATTAAAAGAAACTCAGAGAAAATTAACCCATATTGAATTTGAATATAAAGAATTGTATTGATTAGTAAGGAAATATAGCTTCACGTTTCGATTAATTGACCGTTTTTTTTTTATGAAAATTGAATTTATTTTACAGAAACAGAAATAAATCCCAATTACCTCAATCCTTGACTGTTGAAAATGTTATCACCCCTTTACTTCGCGACCACAAATGTCTAGTGACCGCAACTGTCATCTAGAAAATCGTCAACAAATGACTCGTTACTCCCCATTGTTTTTCCCTCTCCGAGCCATTAGGCCTCACTTCGGGACACCATGCTAACGACGACGATTTGCGCTCTCTCAACATTGTTCTTTGCGGCCGCTTTTCATTATGCTTCCCAGTGCGTTGTCGGCGGAATTATTTTCGGGATATTGTTTTTCCCCGAGAGAGGGGGAAGCGAGTGTTTTTAGAGGGGGTCGTTCGGTCGGAAAATTGCCGATGCGGAAAACGCTGTGAGTGGGTGGGTGGGTGTTTTCTACCGAGAGGAGATTTCCAGTGTCTATTGGACCCAAAGAAATGCTTTTTTGCGTTGGCGAGGATGCATAGTTCGGAGATTTCGTTATACCCTATTAGAAATGCCATGGAGCGTAGAGAGACATATTAATAATTTATTTTGGAATGTGGTGAGACATGGTTACGTTTAAGAATTATTTCATCCTACGCGGAAATACATGAAAACGATGCGAATCGGCAAGCTTTTGGGATATTTCCTTCCATGGATCTTCAAACTTTCTGCCAGCTGGCCAGATATACAGTGATCCAGGTATCGAGGACTTAAGTCGTGAGATTAGTTAATCGGCCTGCAGATGAGGTTATTTTTCGAACAATATCAAAAATTGACCATACTAAAGAAGCATTATTAGAGTGCTTTGATGAACAATGTGTAGCGACTGACATTAATTATGGTTTTGGTCAAAATTTAAAGGATTAGAAGGCTTAGGTAATTTGCAAAATTATTCAAAGATAATTTTGTGCGTGGAAGGTATTTTTTATTAAAATATGATGTAAATATTATGTTATGTTGGGAAAGGCAAGATAATTGAACTCAGACAATTGAAATTGTAATTAATATTAAAGAGTTTGGATTAAAAGGCATTTTAGTAGGCACTAATATGGATTCATGAATTCACTAACGATAGGTATGAAATAAAAATCATACAAAGCGGTCAAAACATATTTACAGCCTAACAAGGTTTCAGAAATGCGGGACAGACATTCAATCTTTTAAAATTAAAATCTACGGATTTAACTCTCATTGATTCCACGGTTGTTGCCAATAGTGGAGAAAAAAGTTTTACCCAGGCAGAGGCTAGATCATTAAAGATTAAATTTTCCTTCAACAACCAGTTAGTTTCAGAACATTTTTAAGCTTGAGGTAAAAAAGTGTACTAAAAAAACAATAAAATCTCAAACTTTTTCACCCTCATAACGTTATGACGAAATCACTAAAGACGAGTGAGACAAATTCCTAATGAGTTAAATGACAACTTTCTCTTACATCATCCGGCTTAATCCCCAGCCAATTTCACTGACATAATCCTCAGCGTTCCGGAAAATATAAATCAGCATTACCGAAGCCACTCCCGATGCATACAAATATCCGAACGACTTTTCCCAACTCTACGTATCGTTAATCTCTTTACCGCCTCGAGACATGTCAATGGGGTTTTTGTCTCACGTTGTTATACACGACTGCTTAAAAGCAAATTAAAACTTTTTTGTCACCTAATAGGGTATTTTCCAGCCGTCTCGGAGAGAATGTTGTACACAGACACATAATTACGGACCTAATGGATGTTCCAAACAAACAGACGTTAGTGAGATTGTCTTAAGGCATTATTTAAGTTGTTTCGCACCGTGGTAACATCCCATTATGAAGAGACTAATTCATTACTGGTTGTTTTTGTGTATGACAACGAAGTACATACACTGTAAAAACAAAGGCGTTTTGTAACGCCAGTTTCCAGTTACAGAAACTAAAAACCTGGTGTTAAAGAGCACTGCTCCTGGTGTCAACCTTAAATAAATGGTGTTCTAAAAAAAAAAGCGTATGGTCACACCATTTTGAGTTCATGAAACACCAAAACAGGTGTTGATCCTGGTGTTGCTGCAGCATCCGTAACCGTATCCTTTGGCGGCAAAAGCAAGTGTTTATTTTCATGATTTGATCGTGTGGATCCCGGACTAGAACGAACTTGAAGACAAGTGCAAACGTCTCACAGAAATTGTATTGATTTGAAAACGGTAAGCAATTATTTAACTCCCAATACCGTGTGTTTTTTTCGTAACGTATTGATAAATTATAATTTAGTTTGATTGAAAGTTCAAACACGTTAGTTAGGCTTAACTTTGATATATGTAGTGGGCTAAAATAGTTTTGTACGTCACCTTATAACTGGACTAAAACTTTAGATTTTCTTACTCTGTGACAACTCTCTTACTCTGTGCAATATTATTTCTTTTATATCCTTTCCCAAGCTGTGGAACTTTAGTTTAAAGTATTTGAATGCATTGTTGATGTTGACAACGTGCGTGATTGTTGCAAAGCATTTTCTCTCATAATAAGTATAATTTTTGTCATTTTCGAAAACAGTGATCTCTTTTCTATTCTTTTTGACGTTGTTTCTTTCGTTAGGTATCTAATATATAGATCTTCTGTTTCTCCAATCTTTCTGACGGCAGTTAACTAAAGGAATTTCTTCTCTGGATTGGTACAAATCGTTGAAAGATTCTTACTACAGCTATCCCGCGAAAGCGATAAGTATTATAATTTACTTTCTTTTTAACGTTATCTGTTACTTGCTTTTAATTTTCTAAATTTCTTAGTGTTACATTATCTTTTATCATATAGCCTCTTTTGTTTAGTATCACTTGGTATACGCTTTCATTCATTCTTTCATTTTGCGCTGAGTGATATTCAGCGTTTTGTTTACACATACAACTAAGATCAGCTTAGTTGTTTTTCAAATACTTTTGCGCTACATTCAATATAGTGTTATTCATTGTTTTCTTTTCATTATGTTTACAGATTTTCAGTGATATTTGTTTACCTACTAAGTTGACTGCATTAGTTTTTTATTTTGTTAAAGCTTACTGATTACCCGTGTTTTGTTTTCACATACAATATAGTTTTACGCTAAGTGATTTTCAGTGTTTTGTTTTAACTTACAATATACGTAGTTTTATGCTTAGTGAAATACAGTGTACAACTAAGTTTAGTTAGCAGTTGTTTTTCATTTAGTTTTACGCCTACAGATTTTTGGTGATTTTTGTTTATTTACCAAGTTAACTGCATTACTTTTTTTTAAAGCTTACTCATTTTACATACTATGTTTTTTTACATGTGTTGATTTTAGATGTTTTTTGTTCACTTACCAAGTTGAATGCAGTAGTTTTTAATTTTGTTTACTTTACGCTTACTGATTTTCAGTGTTATGTTTGTCAATTTTTCACAAACAAGGTTATTTGTCTTACTTAGATTTATTTTGTTTTCAACCTGTATACCAAGTGATACTAAACAAAAGAGGCTACATGTTAAAAGACAATGTAACAAAAAGAAATTTAGATAATTAAAAGCAAGTAACATATAACATTTAAAAAGAAAGTAAATAATGATACTTATCGCTTTCGTGGGAGAGCTGTAAGAATCATTCAACGATTTGTACCAATCCAAAGAAGACATTTCTAACCGTCGTCAGAAAGATTAGAGAAACAGAAGATATATATGTTATGGGCAAAGTGATTAATCGGGCATTATTAATAATGCCCGAAGTGGAGGCGGGCAAAGTGATAAATTTCATTCATAAATTCCACTGAATTTATCACATTGCCCGTAACATATATATTAAAGATACCTAACGAAAGAAACAACGTCAAAAAGAATAGAATGGAGATCGTTTTCGAAAATGACAAAAATTATCTACTTATTATGAGAGAAAATGCAATTCAATATTTTCAGAAAAAAACTGACAATAGCCGTCTTATCGACGTAAACATCAGCCATATTGAAAAATGTTGCCAGGTTTCAAAGAACAGTCGTAGTTCTAAGCGGCAAGGGGACATTTAACATTAGGGGACATCCATAAATTACGTGAGGTCAAAAAGGGGGGGAGGGGTTTGGAAAAATCTCACCAAGGGGGGAGGGGGGTCGATTAAAATCTCACGGTCAACTTTTTAGTTAAAAAAAGAAAATCGTATAATTTCTAAGTATGAGAAAGGAAAATCATTTTTAAAAAGTTGTAGGTAAATCTCACATGGGGGGATTCAGCAAAATCTCACCAAGGGGGGAGGGGGTGTCCAGATTTTGGAAAAAAAAGCACCACGTAATTTATGGTGTACCCTTACAATATTCGAACAGGATAAATCTTTGAGAAACAAACCATTCCGATAGTAGGAGAAAGATTTTTCGGACAATCATAGGCATTATCAAAACATCCGACTGCAATAAACGGCCGCTTTTTCGCGACTTCCAGTTTTATATATTATGATGATATGACTTCCCAACTATTTCAAATTTATGAGACTCACAGCCCGTCAATAACATCAATTTTTTAAAAATGGCTATAATTTATTAAATTTTTGACTTTTTTGAAAAATTTTTGTTATGACTGTATAAAAAAATATGTGTTTTAGCATGTGTATGAAAACTTTAAAAAAATCTAAATTTGAAAGTGAAACGCAGGCACCTAAGGGAACGTACCCATACTACGGGACCTGTTTAGGGGAGGGAGGGGGTCTTCAATACCACGCTTGGTCACAGGGGGGAGGGGGGCTTAGGGTTTCGTCACGTAGTCAAAAAATAAGGAAAAAAAGACTTGTGTTTGTAAATTAATGTTACAATGACTTTTACAAAGTTTTTTCTTCTTGATAACATATTTTCCACACTTGTATGCACGTACTCTTGCCGTCACGAGGAAAGCGCTGTATTAATAAAGACAAATTAAGCCAAATTGACTTTTTTTAACTTTCTGTTTGCTAAAAATGATTGAAATGACTACTACGTGAAAATTTGAGGGGCAGGGTGGTCTTGACATATACTACGGGTGGTCACCAAGGGGGGGGAGGGGGGTCAAAAATAGTAAAAAATAGGTCACGTAGTATGGGTACGTTCCCTAAACTATGCTTTACTTTTGCCTTGTTTTGGCCATGGAGGTGTTCCGTGTGCCCTAAATGATGTTTTTCCTCATAACCTGACAAGATTGTTGACAAATAACTAACCTTGCAGCTCTCTAAGTTTTCTATTCTAACAGGTTTTCATATATAAATAAAAAAAATAGGATTTGATCTGAATTGGGAACAACCACTAAAATTATTCTTAAGTAGCATTTAGTGCCCCATTTTGTCTAATTTATTTTAATTTATACGATTGAACAAAAAAAAAAACAAAATAAATATTTTACATATATTTATGATGCTAGCTAAATATTTTGGGATGAATATGGCTAAAAGAATGCCAGAAATACCTTTTTGATATTTCCCCAAGTAAAATTTTTAACATTAATGTTATGATGTGCCTGTCAGTTACATTGATTGATGGTGTCACAAATACAAATATTGACAACCTACTACAGGTGTGAAGCCCAGCTAGGTTGATCTGTTTAACTTGAACTACCAGATTTTTCAAATAGAATGTCATAATAATAAAGAGTATACGTATATGTAATTATTTGTGAGAAATAAGGAATATTTAAACCAGAGAAACAGCAAGTTTGACTGTTTTGAAATGCAGTGTATAAAAATTTTAGGCACCCCAAAAAATTGTGATAAAATGTAATCACATTTGTTAATAGTTCAAGTTACTGACTTGAATGCTCATTGTAAATTAATCATTGGCATAATGACAAATTTGCCAAGTTTGCGGTAATGACTTATATTCAACTATATATATATATATACAGCTATTTTTGACTTAAATTGTATAACTTCTGAAGAACCATTCAAGAGTTGACGGAATCAAATGAGAGTATGGCTGACGATTAACTTTATTTTTGCAGTTTTGTTACAGTGCCTATGACATAATATTCACAAGTGAACAGTTTTGTGAAAAAACTCTGGTATTTGGGTATTATAACGTCGACTACTACGCCAACACGAAAACTGCCACCGAAGAGTAGAAATTTTGCAGTTAACTATAGTGCTTAAAGCTACTTTTTGGCAAATTTGGTGATAGATTTGGAAGTTTTACATTGCGTGAAAAAAATGAGTTACTAATTAAGGGTGTTTCGTGACACCAGTTTCAGTAGTGGTGCTTTACAACACCACAAATGGTGGCAACTTTTTTCTCCACCAAATCTGGTGTTTTGGCTAAGTTGGTGTTATGCAACACCAGGGCGTTCCATAACACCAACTTGGAGTTATGGAACGCCCGCCAGGTGTTGCATAACGCCAACCTAGCCATAACACCAAATTTGGTGGAGAAAAAAGTTGCCACCATTTTTGGTGTTTTGGTACCCAATATTTTTTACAGTGTATAAAAGATTTACCAGAAAAAACGAGGTAGAAGTTTTCATCTTTGATGACTCATACTTTAACGTCCATTTACCCCATTGATACTGGCAGATTCTTTTGTGTAGACTCAGCTGTGGAGAGTTCGTACAGTAGTTGCGAATAGACGCACTGTCACAACAACATTTCATGCCTTCGCCATCACTTTTGTTTGCTTTCCGTGACGGTAAACTATACTCACTCAAGCTTTAAATTACAAGTTAAATTAGCCAAATATATACATGAATGTCCAGAAGGAATTACTATTTTATACGCTACTCACAAAAAATAAACTATCCTAATATTTAATTTTTTCAGTTCCGTTATATGTTCCGATAAAGAAAGAAAAAAATATATTCCAATTGTATTAACAAATTTTTATTGTTGGCATTGACATACTAACTGTATTTTAATCAATCTCTTTGTAATTTTTGGCGCTATATTTCTAATCTTTGGCATTAAAAACTACTTGTGTGTGTGTGTGACTGATCCCCAGTCGATCCAATCATCGCTAGATCAACTCCATAAGTCCAAATACTTCAATAAAGTCCAAAAACAACAGAGGTTTAAGGAATACCTCGTCAAGTTTAAAACTTAAGCAGCTTAGAATGTGCTCAGGCGAGGCCTGAGCACATCTACACTTTGTACAGGTCTTAAAAGTTTTTTGTCCCCCCTCATAGGTGAGACCTCTCAAGTGACCACTAACAAAGCGGGAAATACAAGTCTGCAGTGCACGAGAGCCCTCAAAATAAATAGCCCCACCAGGACGCTCTCTTCTGTACCAGTTATGTACGGGGGGAACTCTCCAGAGGTTGTTTGCTTTTTTCTTACTCTCGGAGAAAACCTCCCCAAATGTGGAAGGCGAATCCGGCTGTATAATCTCCATGGTTGCAGCTTTTGCCAGTGCGTCCGCCCTTTCATTACCAAAGACCCCCACATGCGAAGGGATTCACTGAAAATGAACATGAAATCTGTCAAGAGAGTCTAATAGCCAACATTATAATGGCCTTATAAGGAAAAACTACTTGGCTATATTAAACGAGTCAGATCACGGTATTGCACCATTTTATAAAGACGATGTCATAGGTGATCAAATTTAAGGCCAGCGAGTAAATTTAGAACTTAAGATTCCTTAGTCTCTTTTAGAACACAAATTTCATGTCCAGCTTTTAAAAATCCACATAGTATTGGAATATCCCACTTTAGAATGCCCGATTTGGAAGTAGACACCCAATATTAGTAGTCAAACGTTAGGAAAATATTAAAGAACTGATTTTTGAAAAGTGTACTCTTGATGACTTTCTTAAGAACACCGAGCTCAACAACCTTGTCATGACATCCATTCCAAACACCATTCTCTCGTCTCTTGGTAAGACGAACTTCTCCGCGAGCAGCAAACGATCCACGCGCCGGTCGCAATCCCATCAAAAACCCGGACCGAACACAATGTCTCGTTTCTTCAGCTTCCCAAACAAGCCGCCAGACGCTCTTTTTTCCGCCCGTTGCCATCCTCCCTAACAAAATGACGGTGATTTTCCCGAAAAACGGCGCCGAGCTACGAGTGACGGCGCGCGCAGACCACAGTTCGGCATTGTTCGGTCTTTGATGGGCAAGCGATGATGACCCAATGTCGCAAAGGGACACATTGTTGTCTCTGCAGAGAGATATGACGAGACGTCGTTTTTGAAACTTTGTCGCAGATTACTGTTGCCAGAAGCTGACATCTCGAAACGTTTGCGTTGGATGAGGACCAAGCATCGAGATAATTTTAGTGTGAGAGGTGTAACAGGCTCGGTGTTTAATTAGTGTCAAAAATGATCTATTCCTGACAAACAGGGGGTCACAACAGACAAAGGAAGTTATGAGCGCCAGAAATGTTTTGGAGAAAGATTCTAGGTAGGTAGAGAACATGCATTCTAGCAGGAAGAATCGAAGAGATGGGGAGCATAATGATTTTACTTTTAGGTTTTTATAAAAACGTACTTTATGTATTATCCCGTCGACCATGCCGCTGAATCCGAAGAGCATTACCAAATCTCTAAGACTACGCCGCTGAAGGGTCGACGGAATAATACGTCGTAAGAACACAAATTTACTAACGAAAGGGATGTTAATTGTCTTATTATTTGTTACACAGACAGAAAAAAATTAAAGTTGGGGACCAAGAAACTTCTTACATTTATCAATCCATAAGCTTCTAATTAAATGCTAGTTGAAAGCTGGATAAGTAAAAGGGCATAAAAACATTATCATCTATCCTAAAAGCTACAAAAAAAAAATCTCCACATAAATTTTGAAAAACGGCAGATACCCTCAACTTGATACCAAGCACATGGTCATTCAAATGTCGACAACAGACAAACTCCACCAGACAAGTCCACCCCTTCTGATACAATGCCACCCCAGCCGCGGCACAGCTTTTAATTATTCACCCGGAAATGAAGGCACGACCTTCCTTCATCGTAATCACGGTGGTGTTGAGCGATGGCGACCATAAAATCCGCAGCGCGTATTTTTAGCGCCCGCCGCATATGCAGATGGACGCGGCAGCCATCTTCCGTCGTAAAATGCCAATAACCGAGTGCGTTGCAATCAAGTCGGTCGTTTCGACGTGGAAAACATTCGAAACACGGCCTCCAGCTTCGATCGATACTTTCCGATTGGGAAACAAGTATCAGATTTACTAGTACCAATGTATCAATATTTTGGAGCCACCTTTACTAAGTATACCAACTTTTACACAAAATATCAAGCTTTAGATTTTAGAACTCTTGAACGAACATACCACCACTACACCCACCTTCAAAGATTTTTTTTTTTAGTAATGAGCGTTCTGAAGCCCAGCAAAAGGTAAAATACATTACAAACTAATTCAAGTTATGAAATCACCTCTGAGTGCCCCGAGGTTCCACTAGCATGTCTTCGAATGCAAGCAAGACCACAATATTTTGAACTTAGAAAAAGTAATACCATCATAACGTTCTGCAAATAGTAATAATAAATTGGAAACCAATATATTCAGGAACTACCAGCATAAAATATAGATGTAAAAGACAGGTGTACTATGTACACAAAAGAGAGTGCGGTCTTTAGAAACTTCCTCCTCAACCTACGTCACTGTCAGAGGGTGAGCAACACCTGTCCACCCTCAACTCCCTAAACATAGAACAGGCATGGGGGAGGGCACATAAAAAATCTCAGTTGAGGAACAGTGTCTCTTACGGTGTGTGGTTCTCTTGAGCTGGTTAAAATGTAGGTACAATACTGAATCCAATCATTTCCCATCAAAATTTGTTTTGATTCATTGAAGAACTACAGAGACACTTGATTTAAATATAATCATCAAGATAGATAAGGGAATACCTTACAAAGAATACCTCATTCATGAGATTTTTACAAAAATATTGTTGATTCAAATAAATTTGGTTCACAAGTTCTCAACTAAAGATAGCGAAAAACTGATATTTCCCTAGAATTTTGTTTCTGATCTCATAAGAATTCATTCATTTAAATTTTAAAAGCCCAAAACATAGACTAATACAATTATGAGTGACATTGAAGTAACTTATTCCTCTCTAGACTCCATCCAATAATAGCCAACGAATGATCCCTCCTCCCAACCAAATATTCTTTCAGAACTTTCCAATATCTTACGCCAAGAGCGTAACAATTAACAATACAAACGGCACTTGGCAGCATCACGTCCACTATAAAAAAACTCTCACCAAGGCTGTGGGAGATTCGAACCTTTACACGACCTCTGGCGAGACAGAAAAACTGCTGCTGCAGAGGGTACGGGCGCGCAGAAAAAACGCTCGAGAAGCCCTAGCACCTCGGAAAAACGATCGGCAAAGAAAAGAAAGAACCCCTGTGTGTGGATGCCATCCTAAAAAGATTACTTCTTATTGATCTCTGGGGCTCTCTCCAAGATGATGCCACGTGGATAGGATCAGGGGGAAACTAATATACGTCGCTTGCAATTCAGAAGAATGCGCAAAAAAATCGCGGGGATGTGCACTTATCTGCCGCCAAATGCAGACGCAACGTCGATAAGGGGGGCTTGTGAAAAACGTGATGATGGGTGTTAATATTTTTCGAAGGTCTAGTCTGGGGTGATTAGAACTCGAAGGGGGAAGAACGTCGTTGATTTCGTGTGGGTGGGGGGTAATCTGTTCCTTTTTTTCTGATGTGATTTGTTGGTGGAATGCATGTGATGATGTAGTGCTTATGGGGTGCAGATGTTCCGCAGATTTAACGGCGAGAAGAGCTTAATCACCACTTCTTATGTGGAGCAACGATACTACAGTATTCAGTTTTGGGAAACATTAATCTTCAGTGGAGGAAAACGATTGCAAGAACTAAGCACAGTCGATAAAACCCAGTTTGTGAGGCTTGAGGCACATTAATAAATAATAAGTTGAGCTACGTAATATCAAAGGAAGGTATTTGTATAAGAGAGGAAAGTTGGAGGAAACCCTACGGTCAGATGGAACTATATACTATGCTGAAGCCATTGAGCATTTCATTTACGATAACATTACAATTTTCCTCAGTATTTTTAAACAACAGGTGTACCTCATATAATTTTCCGTCCAACTGTTGAGGTCCTCAACAGTTGGTCGGAAAATATTGATATAGTACGGCCTAAGAACATTTAAAAATTTGAAAAGCTTCCCCTCTTTTATAAAAACCAAGAGGATTGGAGGACTATAGCATTATTTACGGAGTGGTATTACGAAATTTTCATCCCTGAAATGAAAAAGCACCAAATATATCTTGGAAATATAGTTTTTCTCCCATTTTCCACATACGTACAGTAATTAATTAAAATAAATCCTTTTTTTCGGAAAAAATCCAATTATCCGAATGGGGTCCGGTCCCAATTGATTCGGATAATACTTTCACGTTCAAGGATAAGAGGGTGGTACAAAATTATAAGTCTATACCTGTAGATGTACAACCAAAGCCCAATCTCCCTCCCCATTCATTCTATTGAAAAAATAATAGAGGTTGTCCCCCTCACCAAGCCTCTAATACCCTCGCCATCTGCGTCCAAGAGAAGAGACGCTCTGCAATGGCAGATCCCTCATCCGAAAAACAATCCCGTGCTACCCATCTACAACAGGGGGAGGGGAGGGGCCGCTCGAGATCTGGCAAATATCTCTCGGGAAGATGCAAACCAGACTCCTTACCGAGAGTCTCAAGCTTTCGGTGCAGGATTGCTGTACGCAACGAATCTTTTACCAGCCCAAAAGCGAAGAAACCTTTTGCAACCATCCTTTAATGGGAATGTTGTTTGAACTTAAAGTAATAAAATGGAAAAAAAATATGATCCTGTAAATAAATTATGCTGATTAAACACGAACTAATTTGACGAAATCCTTAAAAAAAAGGCAAAGATGTCCATTGTTTTTTTAAAAAATCTTACAGAATCACTATTGATGTGTGTAGAAAATTTGCAAGCTAAAGAGGGGCAGCTAAAAAGACGATAGAACCTATAAACAGTAATTACAAAAATAATTTAAAGCACGATCAAATCAATGACATTTCACAATAAATGACGACTCACAACCACAGTGACGAATTCCATCCGATCACTTTCACCCGAAAAACTATAATCACAGTACACGGAAAAACCAACGACACTGACACCCAAGAGAGAAAAAAGAAGTTGAAACACCACCCGACCATCAGAGACAACTTGGAACCACCGCCTAAATCAATAGCTGGCAAGAAAGGGTGGGATAGAGAGCAACACGAGAGCTCCACTTTGCCAGACAATGGATATCCTCCCTCTCCAAGGAGAAAAAAAGGGGAAAGAATGGAGCCATTAGGAGAGTAGTGTTGTAGTTCGAATGTTCGGGAATGCAGGGTCAGGCAAGAGGTCAGGACGTTCAATTGAAAGATGTCGAGTGGATTGAAATATATTGCATATCCATCAAATTCAGAGAGTTTTTTTGGATCAGGATAGTCGCGTAAAAATTCATGCCGTGGATTAAGACATTCCGTGCAAGTGTAATCTTGATTCACGTGCTCACCGTCAGTCAGCGTTGGGTGATAAAGTCAGATTTGGGAATATAATACTGAGAGGGAAAAGTTTAAAATTAAGCTTTTGGGGAAAAATTCCCTTTTTGATCAAAGCAGAAGCAGATAACTAATTCCGGAAATAGGAATAGTATTTTGAAAGAGTCACGAATTCAGAGAAAGGTATACACAGAAATGCATTTTCCTGATTTCAAAAAAATTGAGTTGGAAATAATTTTGACAAGGTCAGGGCTAGTCGATTTTCAAGTTTATAAATTGCTAAAATTTTCAACTATAAAAATAAAATAAGCAAGTGGTTCACGTAAAGCAAAGAAATGACGAGCACTTTACTGAGGAAAGTAAAGACCTAACTCGCATATTTCGCCATTTTAAAGCCTCAATTCTACGATTTAAAAGTGCACGAGGTCAGGCACACGGATTCCGAGGAAACCAGCTGTACCACAGGCACGTCCGCGACCTCTTCCCAAAAACCTAAATCGGTTTTGTGTCAGATTCCATGAAAAATGGAAAGCACACCGGTAAAGGATTGATGTCCAGAGCGAAAGTTCAAGGCTTGGCGATAAAAAGAAACCTATTCATATTCAACAGCACACAGCCTGTTGCTATCGGACATTAGCCGATTGTGAGGGTGAACAATGAGACAAAGAAACGAAACCAAAGAGACGCTACTGAAGATAAGTGTTGTAACTGATTAATTCGGCCTTCGGGTTCTTTTTAAAACGCGGTATCAGTGTTGCGGAAATGGAAACCGGGGTGCTTTTTACACATACAGCTATCGTCACTCACGGTTTTTGGTTTCTAATTGTCACATGAGCTGTCAGGATAACAAGCGTATCAGTTCTAATTGAGTGACAATGACCATCAAAAGTGTTCATCGTTACGGCACTGTATTCAAAATAGTTCTTGTCCGCAAAGGATGATGGAAAAAAAGAGCTAATTATAAAACTTTCTTTTTAGACTAAGCAGGCTTTCTTTGTAAGGGAGACATCTAACTAAGTAGATAAGACTACAAGCATTGATTGATTGGTTTATTCAAATTTTGGCCAAAGAAACTAAAATGCCACGTTAACGAGTAATTGGGATGTAAGGATTAAAAAGAACAGGATAAAGCGACAGTATTCATCACATTAAAACCTGTTAGTTCGGTCTCTTCTTTTATTTCCCATTTCATGCCTTCCAAAGCTGTAGCTAGGATTACAAATATCTGAACTTATAAAAGGATAATACATTTCAATAATTTATGGAGCACCCAAGGCCACATAAAAACCCAAGTAATTATACTAAAACATAAAGAACACAAAAATCGAAATTACACGGTAATAACGCCAAGAGTGTAGTCGTTCCCCGCGATAATAAAAGCCTCCAAAAGCAAAATATAAAAACTCAACACCAATATATCTCCACGGAACCCCTTCCCTTTATTCAAAACATAAAAAATGCAAGAATCCAAATCAGGATCCGCCATTTCGATAATTGGCAGAGAAAGGGGGAGATCAAGGGGGCGAATAGCCCCTTCAGGCCATTCCGGTAATGGAGCAGTACGGCTACCGATAAGTGGACAGCTAATATCACGCACAGCGGCACAGCCTCTAGTGACGTGTTCGAAACCTTTTGTTTGAAGAAGAGAAGTCTGTCTGAGGAAATGCAATAATTGCTGTAATTATATCGATGGGAGGCAGAGATATGACACTGGATTCGGTTTCGTTTGAAGAACTGCGGGGTGACAAGGGAAATTGAAGAACGGTTTTCCCTGATGAGGAAACCCGAAAGCTTCATCAACGAAATCGGCTTAAGCGGGAAAGAATATTATTCATCACTCGATTGCACTTAAAATTAATGACGCTCCCGTATGCGTTTGAGTCCTTTCAATTAGGCTTCGGGGCGCACTCAACACGTAATAATGAATCGAGTACTTGCTTCCAAGACGGAGTGGCAGTTCGAATTAAATAAATGGCTTTTGTGGAAGAGCGCATTACTTGCGAAATTCATCATCAAATACACAGGAGGAGTAAATCTTTCTTGGGAACAAATGAACAAATAACCTAAGCTTGTTGTGTTGAGAAGGTATTGATTTAGTAAAGAGATGTGAGATTCGTTTAACTCAGTAAAACGATGTATAAACACTCGCAAGAGACTACAGCAGTTGAATAGCATAATAACGCTTTTTGTATTAATTAATAGTTAGATAGCTATATAAAACACTGAATATAAGTTCAAATGCAAAAAAATAACGGTACATGAACTCCCTACTAAGCTTTTTGCAAATCAAACCTTGATCAAGGGGAATAGCTTGAAACCGACATTTCTATTTTCATTCCAGGAATTCCACTTAGAAACGTCTAGGGGGTGGGGCTAGATTTTCATTCTATTTAACTAGTGAATTCCACTCATCCAAGTTGAGTAGTATACATTTGTACACTTAATTAAAGACAAACAACTTAACAGGACAAATAATGCACTTAACTAAAGAGAAACATAACCATTGGGGAGGGAGATTCAAGAAATAACACCGAAATGGACACCAACTTGCTATGGCACCAAAATTCCACCATGGCTCCATGATAAAGAAAGCATAAATTTCTTCCGCACAAAAAATAAGCCAGCACTTCACCAGTCTTATCACCCATTACGAGTCTTGATATCACTCCCAAACATCGCTTCGAAATACATTTTTAAAAACCAGCACAGCAAACCGAAAAGAAACGCAGTCCAACATCAAAAGAAGAGACCAGCCCATTCGGGGCTTCAACCTGTCCCTAATCCTGCAGAGCACTCGAAAAGCACGGCTAAATAAATGATATCCCTCCCAAGATTAATGCACTGTAATCCGCGGTGTACAACAACACTAATAAAAGTAAAGCCCGTCTTCCGTGGGAACTGTGAGCCGTAAAAGCAGCAAAATACTACACGGTCTCGTAACAGGGTGTGTGCCTCCTCACCGAATCCCTCTTTACCGAACTGCCACTTCGTCGAATCCCACTACATCGAATGGGTCGTCTCGCAGACAGGACGTTTCACCGAATATCCCACCTCACCGAAAGGGCATCTCACCGAAAGGGACACCTCGCAGAATTGCTCTCTCACCGAAAGCGCCTTCACAGATATATACATGACGTCGTTGCTATTTTGAGTTGCAATTTAAATTTTTAAAAGTTTTACGTAGAGAAGGAGATATTACAGATACTATATTACATTATCTAAAAAGAGTAGTTGTTAAAATTTAAACTGAGAAGACTTAGATTGTATTACGAAAATGAATGTTCTTTAAATTTCAGGATATTGTACAGTTAAAAAAGTTGATGTACTTATTCCCTTTTTCAACTTTATGAAATTTCAGCAGAAGAAAAATCTTAAAAACTACTTGAATTATATTTCTGCTTAGTTCACAGCACAGAAGTGAGAAATACAGAAAGACTATAAGACAAATAAAATTCAAAAATATTATGAAACTGGGTTATTAAGACTGTATCAATGGAGTAGTTGAATATCAATGGAGTCAAACATTTACATAATAAAAAAAGTAAAACACTTTTAAATTAAAAAAAAAAATGTTTTGGCTTAGTTTACATCTCAAAAAGTAAGAAAAGGATGAAAAATTAACTTAAATTTCAAATTAAATAAAAAGTACAATGAATGGGCATCAATTTGCCCAAATTAAAGGGGCTATAACTACGTATGTATGGTTAGTTATGTTTTGGTCTTATTCCCTTTTTTAAACTGACGATTCAATTTTCAACCAATTTTTATGAGAAAAATATTTAATGTATTATATTTAATATATTTATAGAATGAATCATCAATATTAATAGTTAAATTCTTATTTATGATTTATATTGTTAGCACTTAGAGTTTTCAGAATTATTTATTTTTATTTGTATTATATTTTTCAGAGTGTCTTTGTCAAGTTTTATTCGTGAATTCTTGTTTCCTTGTCAATTTTTAACAGATAGTTTATGAAAAAAATATTAATACCAAAATTCAAATTTATCGCTATTTTAACCATGGGGGCGCTAAAACGTGACGCATACGCACCAAATATGGCGCATTGGATTAATGGTAGTGGCGCGCATCAGTCTGTTAAATAATTGATTTAAAAAAATTAATAAAAGTATCAATTCATTGAACATTAAAGTAAAACTGTTTATCTATCCCAGTTAGAAAACGATTATTTGAGCCAATTGCAATGCTCAGAGATCAAAGTGAACTCTTCTAAGAATAGCAGAAACATGATTAAATGTATTGAAATCATTAATAAATATTCCAAGACAGCGGTTTCAGGATTTTGGATTTTAAGAAAATTACTTTCACACCTTTAAAAATTTATATATGCTTTTAAACTTTGCAATAAGTGGCATGAATTTCCTGAATTTCTAGTAAAAATTTGGTGAACATACATTGAAAATTCCATTACTTATACACTTTTTCAATTTTCTCAAGACTGGACAAAATTTGGACTTATTCCCTTTTTTCAAACTGACGATTAAATTACTTTTTTCACATTTGTTTTATTTTTTAAAATTTATTAAAAGTGTAATACGAGACTTTATATAAACCTTTTTCACTATTATGATTCCATATTCTTCAATTACAACACAATAGTAACAAAAAAATACATTGTTTTTAAAATTACAAAAACCTAAGTAAATTGTGCAATAGCTTAAAAATTATTTTCTCACTCAACATAATATTCCAAAAAAGTACCTTAAACTGAGTTATAAAATAAAAATTTAAATGAATTGAATATTTTATTATTATGAAAGTTAATTTGTTCAAAATATTTCACAACTCTACTCAATAAGAAAAGTGTCATAGTTGGATTATTTCAAAACTTTCCTTAATAACCATAATAATTCCCCTCGGTACCCGCCATACAAAACTAGAGGTTCAGTAAAACGTCCATTCCTCGAAACGTCCATTCTGCGAAACGTCCCTTTCGTTGAAATGTCCTTTCGGTGAGATGAGCTATTCGGTGAAGTGTCCCGTCTGCGAAATGGCACATTCGACCAAGTGGGATTCGGCGAGGTAACCGTTCGGTGAGGCGGGATTCGGTGATGTGGGCGCGACCGCTCGTAACATGCTGCAATGAAATTCATTCATTATTACCGGCACTCGTGGCTGTGCTTCGCTACAGCGGCCACGGACAAACCGGTTGAGCAAGAAGGGGCACCTTTTCTATCTTTGGTCTCTCTCAAAATGACGAGTTTTTTTACTACGCCAACGGACATTAAATTGCCTTGTAGGTAGAGCATAGTGCTTTTCGGGGATATTAACTGTTATCTTGGAGATGTGTTAATGTTAATTTTTAGAATCCTCATCGGAAACTAACTTCACAAGAAAATTTTAATTACATTAATTTCCAATGGACAATTATTCAATCAATATTTCTTTACTTTGAAGTTTCGAAAAAATGTCAGAAGGCGATATTCAAAACGTTAATAAAAATAGTCATCTTTTACAAACGCTAAAAGAAGAGTCTCCGCACCGTAAGTTAAATACAAGGCCTTATCCAATTCATTACATGTCAAATAAATGTATGTTAACTCCTACAAAAATCCTGGCTGAGCCTATAAACGTGGCCTAGAAAATAAACCAGCAGAGATAAGAGAGAATTCATTTAAGGTGAGGAGATAATTTCTAGACGTAAACCTTATTTTATCATTAAAATGGTGGATAAAGTTCACGATGTTCATGGAATAGACGTTTCGTTCTGAGTTGTGTTTAAGGTTTCCATGGAGAACAAAGAAGTTTCAAGCGGGTTTAAAACTCCAGACAAGAGTAACACTGGTCGCAATGCAATCCCCGATAACTGCAGTAGACAAACTTGGTTAATCCTACCTGAGCAATTCCTTTGATAGCAGAGGGGGAGGTCAGGAATGCTCTTTTGTGTTTACCAGGGTATACTTAATGGAACGAGCCCATTTTGTCCTGGAATGTTTCGACGAAGTTAGGATAGTGAGAGAGACAGGCATTTCTGATCGAGGCCTTCGATAGGAAAAGTATTCCTAGACAATTGTGACCGACTGCTTCGTGATATAGAGCTTGGGTTTCGATAAGATCAAGAAGGAAACTGGAATACTGATCAGAGGAAAGTTTCTCTTATCAAACATAGCACTCGTATTGCATTAAGCAAGTTGAGTGTGTGTTTAGTATTTATCCAAGAATAGACGAGGCATGAGATATGCAAAGGGAGGAACAATTGTTACGAGCCCACGTACTGGCCTAGTGGTTAGAGCATCTGACTGCGAAGCCGTACGTCTGGGGTTCGAATCCCCGTTTTGGCATGGATGTTAGTTTCTGTCCTTATGTGTGTGAGGAATGAATGTGGCCCCCCTGTAAAAAGGGGCTGTGCTTGTGTGTGTGGCGTGGGCAACAGTGCTTCACCTCCGTGGCTTCGGTCCACAGGTGCCCACTGGGCAGGGTTGGCTTGATTGGACCCAATTGGGTTGGACCCAATGGGTTTTTTCAATAAAACCCATCTGAAAAAACCCTCATTTTGGACCCATTTTTGGGTTTTTTCAAGAAAAATCAAGATTTTGGCAGTTTTAATATTGATGAAAAACATTTAACGAAATAACGTGCCCAGAGCTGCAGTTGAGTGGGTTTTTTCAAAATTTTAATAATGTTTCAAAAATTATGGGTATTTTTTTCATTATTGAATGGGTTTTTTTTCAAAATTTAGGACGTTTAAAGTTTAAACTTAGTTATAAAAAATTAAGGCGGATTTTTTTTTTTAAATTTCACTGTGTTTTTTTTCAAAGTTAAATAGATTTCTTTTAATATTGAATGGGTTTTTTCAAAGCTGATGATATTTTTAAAATTTAAGTGGGTTTTTTCAAAACTTAGGATGTTTTTAAAATTTCAGTGTTTTTTTTTCAAAGTAAATAGATTCTTTTGTAATTCAGTGGGTTTTTTCATTATTGAATGTTTTTTTTTTCAAAACTTTGGACGTTTAAAATTCAAACTAGGTATAAAAAATGAAGAATGGTTTTTTAAATTTCAGTGGTTATTTTTTTCAAAGTTAATTTTATTTATTTAAACCAGGTTTCAATAATTAAGGGAATAATTCTTTAAATTTCAGAGGTTTTTTTAAATATTATAAAGTTCTTTCATAATTTTGTTAGTTTCTTTAAAGTTTAAACTAGTTTCAAAAATTAAGGTGGATTTTAAAAATATGAGTGGGTTTTTCAAAATTAAATAGGTTTTTTCATGATTGAATATTTTTTTTTCATAGTTTAGAACGTTTTCTTTTAATTAAGTTCGTTTTAAAATTAAATGAATTTTTCCCAAAATGAAGGAACGGTTTTATATGATGAAATCCAAATTGTTTAATTATAAAGTAAATTTTGTTGAGGTTTCCCTGGGAACTTCAATGACACTGCGAGTAGTAATCCTTTTACTCTCATGTTATCAAAATAAAACTTATTTTCATTACTGAGAGAAAATATTCTGTTACAACCACACCTGCTGAATTGACTGTGAGCTAAGGGTAGAGCGAGTGGAGCACTTCTCAAGTTTCTCTCAATGTTGATAGCATTAGAAAAAAATAATAAAAAATACGTCTTTTTGTGAGTCTTTGGAACACCTATCAAAGATGGGTTATTGGATACCAGTGAACTGCGTAAATGACAATATTTTAGAACGGAAATGCCTTAATTAACCAAAAAATTTCAGTTTGGGCCATCTGGACTGACAGCTGGAATGTTTCCATAAGCTTCACCCAACATTTCTATGTTCAACGGTTTGAGATGATGGAAATATTTATTATTATGTAGATGATTTTAGTAACGTTACACAAGACGTGTGTTTTTTTTACTGTCCATGAAACCTTTCTTTCAGTCTTTGTAAAAATATTAACAGCTTTTGGAGTCGTTCTTTCACATTTGAAATGCGAACTGAGAAGACTTTCCATTCTTTTTTTTACTCACTATGATCGATGGTGTTTGATTTTATCAAATAAATACCCATTAACTAATTTTTATCGTTATGTAATGATTAATGTTTTGAATAAAATTGAATCATTTTCTAACGTATCGTCAGAACACGAAAGGAAAATAAACACTGTAAAATAGAGGCATTAAATCAAGGGTTACCTATATAAGATTTATGAACTTCCATTTACAAAAAAAAAAACCCTCTTTGCAGCTAAAAATTAACATAACTAAGTTAAAAAAAATTTCCCATAAAGCTACCGATATCAAAACATAAATATTAAAAATAAATGTAATGTTAAAAATTTAATTATCGCTTAATTATTTCAAGTCAGTATAAAATTGAATTAATAACTCAAATTCAAATTAGTATCTTAAAACTTGTATATTATACCTACAAGTTTTAATCCCGTGCTATTTTTTGGCGGGAACCGACTGTCTTGTGGCACGTTTGCACGTCTGATTTATACGCTTGAAGAGCTCCGTATCTGTTTATAGAAAAGCTTAAATATAAATTACTAATAAGTAATTTATACTTTCGGAAGTAATTTGAAAAGGGCTTTCGACTGACTCACTAAGAGGTAGTGGATGGTGTAAAAATTGCGCGATCCAGAAAATCCAATGTTTGCTTTTCCAAGACTTTTTTTAAAGATTTCTCCCGAACTAATCGTCGTATCGCTTAATTCAAACTATATATCCGTAAACTACTACTATTAGAAAACATTACATGACTTTTCTGAACCGGAAAATAATTTTATTTTTTGGCGGGAAAAATAAATTTCAAACGCCCCCTCCAAAATTAATGTCTTTTTGTAACGCACCTATAGGAGACAAACATAGTGAAAAATCACGAAAGTGATATCAAAACTTTGGTAGAAATAAAAGAAATTCCCTTTCTTCTTTGTCTGCACAACTTAGCCAAAAAGCCGAGTTGTTCTCAGTATGAACCAGTAGGCTTCTTTTGTGTTTATAAATTCCTGGAAGACATAAGAATCACCATGGATACCGGAATTTCAGGAAAAAGCTTACCCTATTGGTCAAATACAATATAAAAATTTCAGAAAAAATATACCTGAATAATTAATGTCAGTTAACATGCTTGTATTAGACTTGTGTTTTTGACTCGATATCCAAACTTTTTTCCACAACTCAAATAACCTACTTCATGTGCATGAAATGGCACGGAAATTCTTATGGATGTATATTTTTAAGTCCTCTTAAAGAATATGTCACCGAAAAAATTATTTAATTTAGGTAAATGGGTCTAAAATGAAAAATACGGACATATTACGCACGGCTATAGACCCCTTAATTATTCTTCAACCATCTTCAAATTCCATATTCTATTTCGTAAAGACATACTTTAAGGAAAAGGTCATTTACCCGGTGAAAATCGTTTAAAGCCAACCTTTATGCTTAAAGCTACCGAATGCGCAATCCCCCCCCCTAATACACAAGCGAGGTCAATAAAAGCCCTGCAGATCCCATACGGCATACGGTATTCGAGACTAAAATTTTTATAGGGTTCTGGTGACACTACTTTCATATTAGAATATCGAAATATTTTAAAAAATTGTTGCAAAATTGGCCTTAAATTTAACATTAGCACTAAAATTTAGCCAGTTCAAATCGATTACTCAGATGAAGTTAAGTTTTCAGGAAATATTTTTATTATGGGGCCGTTCAAATATTACGTAAGCAAGTTTTGGTTATTTTTGACCCCCCTCCCCCTTGTTAGCAAAAATAAGTTAACCGCGAACCCCCCTCTCATAATTACATAAGAACCTGACCGACCCTCCCTCTTTGTTCTTTTTTTGTACGAAATCTTTAGTAATCAGATCTTTAGTAACTCAGATTTCTGTTATTCATTATTCTCCATGAACACTTAACCTATCGTTAAAATTTTCCTTGTGAAAAAAGGTTTAATTTTTTTTCCTAGTTCAGTTCTTCGTGAAATTTATTTTTGGTTGAATTTTGAAATTATTTATTCAAGAAACATGAGATTTTGAAAAATGCAGTGTTTGTAGATCGATAGTCTCTACCAGAAAAAACGAGTTTTGATTTGGCTTTGCTATTATTGAAATAAAAGCGGGAAGACATCTGCTGTTTCTTCTTTTTTTTTTTCCTTCCAATCTTTTAAAAGTTTGTGATTGGTCTGAGTCATAGAGGGTGTGGTGACCATGTGACCAGATTCTTAGAAGTAGGGAAAGGACATGGAAAGAAAGGAAAGATATCAGATGCCTCAAGTTTGCCTCAAGGGCAGGGCAGATGAGGTTCGCTCTTTTTTTAAAAGTTTGATATGATTTTAAATCGTTCATGTTAATAGTAGTCAAAGTAACAAAATATAAATGCGATGTGTCTTTAACTACGAGGACCCAGATATGATCAGGTAGGGTGATATTTATAATTTATATTACAATTGTCATCCAGTTGAATTGAATAGTATGTAATTAAATTTAAAAATTATAAATCGTAATTTTACTATTTATACTCTTTTTTATTATACTCCAAAGCTTATTGTTACATTTGATCTCATAGCATTGGTAAATGAACACTTTAAGATAAAAATAAAAACATTATTTTTTAGAAAACTGACGAATTTTGAAAAACCCACTTAACTAAGGAAAAACTGACACTATTTTGACAGAACACATTTAACATAGAAAGAACTCACTAAAATTTGAAAAAATCCACTAACTAATTAGAAGAAAACCACTAAATATTGAAAAACCCACACTTTTTCTGAAAAAACCCAGTTTTATATGGGTTTTTTCAGGGTTTTATTGAAAAAACCCAAAAAAACCCAACCCACCTGGGTTTTTTCAAAAAAACCCGGGTTTTTGCCAACCCTGCCACTGGGTAACGCAAAGTAAGTACTGCTTCGGCATGACATGGGTTGATGGACTAAAGTTACAGCTGTAACGGTTCAAAATACCTGCCATTAAAAAAAACCCCAATTGTTACGAAATATTTCCATTTAGAAAGGTAATAATTGCACTTACTTATAGGTACTATAAAGTTTTTCGAGATATCTTTAAAAAAAGCATTTCTAAAAAAATATCCAAAATAATCAGGGGAGGGGGAATCCTTTAGAAGGTAGTACAAACAATTACTATTCTTGTATTCACAAAGCACGGCATAATATCTATACATATGTATATAGTATACAACTTCAATGGCAGAACTGAAATTTAAACTTATTTGAGGACATCGACAACGAAAACAGAATAGATTTAGACTAATAAGGACGTTTAGCATGGTTTTCAGTTGTGATGGAAAATATCAATACTTAATAACAAGGCATGTAATGATACGATGCGAAACGGTGTTCTGAGACCTCTCAAGCAAAATTAAAAGGAAGTTATTCAACGACACTTTTTAACCGCACAAAACATCAAAGATCAGTCACTTCTATTTCTACAACTTCTAGGTATCAAGCACTTGCGTTTCGAACCGTTTTCACAGATGGACTAATCTTAGCCTAGGATCTAAGCTTCAAACTTTACTTAGGTATACAAGCATCCACCATATCCCACATTTACTTTTCCCTTTCAACCAACAACAACAAAAGAGTGTTACTCACGCGGCACGTTGAACCGCACTCGCGGCCGGTGCTCGTCCTGCCAGGCGGCCGCCCCGGGCCCCGGCACCACCGTCAGGAAGAAAAGGAGGAGGGCGCATCCCGCCATGAAGGGCGGCGTCGCTCCGTGCAGGGGCAGCAGCATGATGGTTGAGCGGGAGCAGAGAGAGAGAGAGAGTGCAGCAGAAGGAGGGAAGGGGAATCACATGGGGGTGCGACACAGAGGGGGTGGCCGGCTACTGCAGGTGGAGGGCATCCGTGGGGGTGGCTTCACGTGCGATTGGCATCGCTGGTGCTGCAAGAGAAGGAAAGGTTAGGTATCGATCAACTTTTATATTCAAAGATATGGCAACATGTAAGTTTTTTGTTTGGCATGCAAGTGGTTAGTTTTAAATATTTTCTAAACAGTTTTACAGTCACACAGTTGTTTACGAGCAGAATAAACAGTTCAATTTGTTGATGAATTTTAATTGGCACGTTTTAATGCCAAAATTCATGTAATAATTAAAGATTGAATAGCCGTCACTTAGTGCTACATCAGATTGGAAGAATTTTCTAAACGTAGTTTTTTACAATATTTCCAGGAACTTCAAGAGTATCCATTAATTCCCAGAAAATATTATTCATAAATAGTAGTTATCAAAAACAAGCGTTCCTAAACCATGAAACTTACCACATTCAAGCTTCATAAAAGTAACTCTCTTATAAAATGACGAAACAGTGGTAGTTTAAAACATTTGCCTTCCAGAATTCCCGCAACCAAACCAAAGAAGGACTAAAAATGTTGCAAAATCTTATCGCACGACAAATGATTTGACAAAATATCAGGATGTCCGGCTATTTCTGCGGAAAAGTAGTTAAAACTAGTCACTGGTCATGTCCGGTTTTAACAGATATTGTTATCAGCAAATTTCAGCCACCCAGCAGAGAAGGTTTTCAAATTAAGATCAAGTATAATCTTAATTTTTGACCTAAATGTTTGAATAACAACTTAAAAAACGCCACTGATTTAAGAATTTTTTTACAAGAAAGTCCGATGAAAATATGTTTAAAAAGCTACAGGAAACAATTGGTAAATTTATGTGTATACAGGTGACTTAAAACAATTGCTTTCAAAAGTCGAAATATCTGCTGTTATAAGAAGCCTTTTATTTCTGACAAGATCAAGAACAATCAACAATAATTATGATTGCTTTTATATGAAATATCCCATCACGTAAGAATGATGGAGATAAACAGAGGTTTGTTGAGTCATCGTATTCAAAAGGGATGACTCAAACGCCTTTTGTTTACGAAGACACGGCCTCGTCAATACATATCGCCTTGAAGTGTTCAATTCAATATCAAAAGCAACCTTTGAGGACGATGGTACTAGTTAAAGGTGAATTAAATTTCAAGCACGATGAATCATTCCCATTGCCTCCAACACTGACCCACTCGGACTGTTGACACAAAGAGTCAGCAGAATCCCCAGCACAAAAGACGGGGCAAGCTCAATTGCTCTCTCGATTCTAGAAAGCAATTTCAAAAGCATACACAAGAGGTGCACGTCACTCGATTATTGCTTCGTTTCGAAACACTGTGCCAGGCTGGCAGGGGATCAAAAATAGCGGACGTAGAACGAAAATTCGCTTCCTTCTTTGCTTTCAATAAGTCGTCGACAGATTTATGGGTTATTTCAGTCTTTCGGGTATAGGAAACGAGAACACTTTGCTCACTATTGTTTCCAACTGGAGGTCCGCGGACCATAAGAGGACCGCGAAATGGTGCGAAAAATTGCTTAAATTTTTAAAGCAGTGTGTGTTGAACAAAAATGGGCGATGTAGGTTTTAAGGACTAGATCCAGAACGCTTTATTTACAGCTAAGCAATGGTTTATCAGACTTATGGAAACCAATTTTATAGGGAGAAAATCTGCCAGATAATACGGCACTTCGTGGTTTTGAAGAAGGACTAGCAAGTCTTTATAAATAAAATAAGAAAATGTTTTGTAAAAGAGAGAAAACATTATGACAATAAGTATCCGTACTTGAACATTTCATACCAGTATACTGGGGCATGTATTAAAGGTAAATCTTTTATGTATCAAATAAATAAATGAAAATTTAAATTACAAAATAGCAAATAAATAGAAGTACTGGATGCCTTTGCACTTAAATAACTTCGCATTATTCACAGTTAGTACACATGGAGTCCACCTATTGTGTTGTATAAAATCTATTCTTTCAGCACTTGAGATGGAAACCCATATCCATTTCTTTTCCATCGTATACGTTTGTACGGTTTTGTTTTTGACCTTCCTAATCGGCCACCACTCGTAAGGCCACGGGGTTATCAAGGCAAGACTTTTTGAAAATAAACAAGGTGTAAGTGGTGAATGGATCATTCATCAAGCACAGAGAAAGAGATCTCAAAAGTGGAGATGAGATTCGGTTTCGCGAATCATGGAAAAGAGAAGAGAGAGACCTTGGACACCCGAGCTTTCGAAAGTTTTTTTTTTGTCGGTCGCATGCGATGCAAAGATTTGATACCTGATTTTAAAAGCGTGAAAGGAGAGGAGTAAATAAACAGATGGCGTTTTAATCGAAATATCAGTTTACGGAAATAGCAGCTTTCAAACAATTGAGCGAGTGAATCGATTGTGGATGACCCATTGTTTGCGTCACAATATATGGAAAAGTAGGTCAAAGTTTCCGACACTGACATAACGTTATTTTAGGATCTTTTTACCAGACATAACTATATTAAATAGTTTTTGATCAGTAGCGCGAACAGTCTCTCCTACACAATGGGTCTTCCTTTAAAGTATTTAAAAAGGATCATAAAGTTAGTGGATGACACTATCTATAAAAGTCACTATTACATCCCATACTGAATTGCAAAAAAAAGTGGGGCAACAGTTGCTCTTGTTAGACGGAAATAAGTGTACCTACATTTTAATAAGGTTGTAATGGCGCTGTTTATTCTGACAACGACACAGTTAACATATCTCTTAAGGTCTGTTCAAAATGTAAACACATCTTCAACACAAACCGTTAGCTAAATATAGGAGGCAAATGCAAACACACTGCTGATAAATCTATTACCGTCTGTCATAAATACCTGGACAGGATTCAATTAAACAGTCCTTTATGAGCTATAGAAAGGATTTCATAATCAAAAGAAAATACGAAGAATGCATGAGTTGAGTAAAACGGATAATATAAAATCAGAGTTCAGTTGAAATTATATAAGAACCTTAAATCAATGCCAAAAAGTATCAGTTTTGTCTCACTACTATTTAATTTAAACCAGGGCGTGGTCTTAATACTCATCACCACATAACAAAGAGCGAAAATAGAGAGAATGCATCTTCCAATTTGATCCCTAATGACTCCCACCCTATCCCCATCCCTACTCACTCAACATCCATTCATTCTTTCGGCAGCTGCGTGTTGTGATCTTGAATGAAGGAAGGCATTCACTCTATTTACTATATCTCTCTTCCTTCTCTTTATGGGAAACACGACATCCTGCTTTTTACAGACATCATGACCGTTCCATTTGTTGGCAAGGATTAGGGTTTTAGAGAAGTAAAGTATTCAGGATTCATTTTAAAGTGGGACTAATAGGAGAAACACGATTTTAATAGGATAATGACAAGAAGCTATGATATTAAAACTATCACACTAAACATGGGACCTGGTAAGTACAATGATTTGTAACAAATATTTTTAATTTTAATATTATTCCACTAATCCCCAACTGCATAAAAAATCCAACCAATGTATTTTATAAAATGAACTAAACCGCACATAATATTCATTCTCTAGAACATAACAAACAATTGAAGCAAATTGAAAATTGCAAAGAAATGTTATGCGAAATCACTTGTCTAGTTTGAACAGTAAAGGAAAAATTAATGTGAGCACGATAATTAAATCACCACCAGCTGTGGGCCCTCTATGGAGGGGTTCTCCCCCGACCAATTGTGTCTCCCTTGGGACACAAGGGCTTCTGTCCTCTTGTCGAGGTTAACAAGGCCACTTGTGTCACAAGTTGCCATTATTATGCTGATTCTTTTTGATGAGATGAAAATTGTTATTGCAATTTGATAAAGGGAGCGTTCGTAGAACGACACAAGAGTTTTTTTTCCCAATATGATGATAAAGTAACTAGGTATAACTACTATTTGAATTTCTAAAATTTTACATCGGGTACAGTCCTCAGGAAAGAAAAATATTATCAAATGAGATTACAGCCCTTTTGTATGTACCCTTCGGCTTAAATGTTAAAAATTATCATCTGATTTTTCACCCTTGTCTTTTTTTCTTTGCAAGTTCAGCTGAGGGTATAAATATGAGAGAGAGCTCAATCATGAGTAGGTGGTGAATGATCAAATTTCCGTACTTGACAGAAAGACCTCAAGACAGAAATGACAACCAGATGTGATACAAATGCTCGAAGCCTTGCTTGGATAGGCTCATAGATCAATGACCGTGTAGAAAATGTTTAGTTTTATTCAGATTGTTAACAAAGAATGTCGTGCCGTTGCACTCCTTAATCGCCAATTCAATGTGAAACCTGTTTGTTCAATTGTCAAATATGAAGCGAATGGAATTTATACCCCCACAGATGTTTGTATTTTTAGGAAATTATCAGTTATAGTCCTTTGGTAAAAATATTATTTTTTTTAAAAATAAAAATAACAAAAATTTGGAGTTTAAAATATTGTGGCGAATTTTAACAAGATAGGTAACAATATGGTATCCGATTAAAAAATAGACACATTACCAACCACACAATGTTTTAATATTTCATTGTTAAATTTAGATTACACCATTTTTTAAAACAAGCTCATTCGGAAGATTTTGCCTTTTCAGCAAATGTCCCTTTTATTGACAACAGAATTTTAGCAAAACCGTTTTCTAGAGATTCGAATAACCCTAAGAAGACAGCAGCGGGTCATAAATCAAGCTCCTACTCAAATTACAACACCATGCAACCAGAGAACCAAATACTTAAATATTAAAAAAAAAACTAAATTCACGACATCTTACCAAGCTGTCCCTGAAAAATAATATCGCGTCATTTTTTTCTGCCCCACCCACCACGACAATTATCCCCGCCGCATCTCAGATAAGTGTCAACCGAGAGAAATTACGTCCCCGTCTTCCGAGAACGGCGACGCGAAAATCCAGAGATCAGAGCTGGTAAAGGAATCCCCCGGTTGTCAAAAAGATTCTTCACCAAGTGTCAAAAGGATGCAGAAAAAAGCAAGCGGGATCCCTCACCCAATTAAGAGTAAACAAAGTAGATAAACCTTCATTTAAGAAACTGAATGAATGAAATTTTTCCTGGTAGATGATGGCTCAGGCCACGCCTGCGTGACCAGACTTCTTCGCAATGTCCCTTTCATCGGTCCTCGCTTTCTACTGGCCTTTCGGCAATGAGATATAATAACTGTCGGTATTTTCGTACACACATAATTTTATGGACCGTAAATCGTTCTAGAAAATGACGAAACTGAGGACAGTAGAATTGCTGGTTGACGTTTCGTGCTGTAGTGTTTATGTTGGGATCGTATTCACTTTCCGAAAAATAATCAGAGGAACGTTGACACGGAGAGGAAAATAAATTAGCAAGCTAATAAAATAAACACTCTCTGAGAAGATATGTAATTAGCCTTGCGGTAGCTAATGAAAACACGAACTCAAAATGGCGATATCCTATGCAAAAGAGCCAAGCAAGCGTTCGCAGAGCAGCCTAAATACGCACAAGAAATCTATTATAAATCAGTAAATGACGGCTACAACTGTCAAAAGTGACTTTAATAAAATGCTAACAAGAGATTGGTTAATTGATTTGGGTTTTGGATGAAGTTAAAAGGTATCGATAAGAAGAGTTCTGTAACTGCAAACACACAGAAGTTCTAAGGATCCACATTGCAATGGCTTCCAAGTTCTTATTTAGCTTACAATTTAACAATTCAAACGTCCCATCCAGTAACAAAAAGGGACTTTAAGGTCCAAATTAGACCTATTCACCCCTCGTTAGGGCCGTAAAGTGGCTCAACAAATGCACCACACACTGAGAGAGGACGTCACTCTCCCAAGAGAGACCGTTGGAAGGGTGAACCCCCCGAACCGAACCACCCGGGCACGGCAAGTGATTAAATGACCCGTTATGGCATTGTCTACGACCCTCAAAACACCCCACGAAATCACGTTAAAAAAGCCCCCACATGCGGGCCCCGCGAAATAAAAAAACCCTCCACAAATTGGGGAGATTCTAAAAGTTAACAGGGGGGGTTCTCCCCTCGAAATCAGGGCCCCGGAAACACGCGGGGCAGATGTGCCACGTGCTCGGCGGCACTTCCAGGCGATAGGCATCTGCACATCCTTCCTGAAGGTGCACGTATAAAAAAGTCCGTTGGGGCATCAAAGAGGTGGCATTCTAACATTATCAGATGGCACTTCTTTGTAGTGGATGTTGGGAGGTTTTTTAATGAAGGTTTTTGGTTGGCATCTGTGGAGAGATGTAGGCTTGTTTATGGGCTTTATTGGCAGGGGATTTGACACGGGGAATAGAATTGATGGGGGTTGGCCGCCACAGAGTCACGGTTGACTGCGATGATACTGGAGACCGCCTTTAAAAGAGTGCTTATGAGGTTGGATTACCAATAAAAACTATTCAACGAAATAATCCTTACCAACTACGACAATTGAGGCGCTTGCAGCAACGAGCTAACCTCAACAGCTTTATATTAGAGTTAGCCCGTTGTTGCAGCAAGAGTCTCGGTTAATAGTTGTGTGAGATACATTTTAATAGTATATGCATGATAATTGTAAGTAGGCGATCATGCCTAAATAAAAACATCTACTTCCTTTCCATCTATCTTCCTTAAGTTCCCCCCAAAAAAACCCTTAATGAACCGTTTCTAACATGAAAGGTATGTACAATAATACAACATTCACAAGTCATAAAAGGACGAACAAAACCAACAAGAGATATTCACCAACGACACGCAAAGACGACCATGAGTTAGTTCCAAACTCACATTCCCGCGACAATGAAGAGCGTAAAAAAAGGGAAAGATTTACATTTTCGAGTGTTTTCGCTCTCCGCCGTGACCATGAAGCTCAGTTCCGCGCAGTGAACAGAGCGGCAAACACTCCACTTTCGATGGCGAAGCTCTTAGGGCACGGTCAGCCAAAAAACCTATGGTATCTCTTCAAAAAATCTGCGATATCTCTTCAAAAAATCTGCCCTATCTCCCCATTCATGACCCCTCCAACAATAGCGAAGGAGTCCGAAGTCACCTCCCCAGTCAATTAGCAGACACCCGATAGTGACTTCTCGCTCCTCCCCGAGGGCTGTCTTTTGTTGGAGGGACCATTGAAGGGGTTGATTGCGGTTTTCCTATTGTCCGATAACCAGATACTGCAGATTTTTTGAACAGATACCATACTGATTTTCTTGCTGACCGCAGCCTTAACCTTTCCTGAAGCACGATGACACACTTGGCCGATGGCTCTCTCCCAACAGTCCAGCTGACACACATTCAAATTCCACGGAACCAACCGAGTTCGAATTTAAACATTTATTTGAGGGGAGGAGGACCTGGAAAATCGATTTTACTATGATGATTTGAATTGTGAGTACACTCCTGGTTTGACAAGCAAGTCTACGGACTATTGTCATTTAAACGAGTATCGATTTTTCCAACTCTTTTGATATTTAAAGCATGTCTTAGAAAAATCGAATGGGAAGGGGGAAGGGCATAGGAATTTCCTCTACTGCGTTCCAAGTATGCTTTTATTTTGCGTTTGTCAGTTGCTGCAGATTCATCAATATTTTCCCCATTTGCTGTGTAATTAAAATTTTGGTGGTGACCAAAACAGATATAAATAGTTTCGAACGGATCTGTATCTTAATTTTTATTTATGTTTAGGACATTGTATAATTTGAATGGCAATGAGAAGACAAGGGGGCAGTGAAAATGTTGTGGCTCAATAACACCAACAGCTCACAGCAAAAATATACTTCTTATCCATCATAGTAAATTCTATGATTCCTATTCTTAGCTTGTGCTCAGGCCGAATAGCTAGCCCAACGCTGAACCCCTAAAGCGAATTCGATACTTAACTTATCAACCTCAGAGGGATGACGGGCTGAGAAATTTCATTAAGCCAAAATAATGTTCAGTCAATCACAACTATAGTGAAAAAAATAACTGCAAGAATAAATTAAAAATTATTAACACTGAGGGGAAACAATCGTGAAACAAAAGGGCTTTGTCATCTGCAACTTACCTCGTATTAGTGGTCTAAAAGAACGCACAAGGCCGGCACCAACCCAAAACAAAGTATCTGCTCACTAAAAGACCACTATTTATCACCACGTCTATTTTTGTCACCCATGGAACTGTTGGTGTTTACTGTCTTTCTCCAAAATGAGTAGAAACCTCCTCACAACTAGCTAATGGCAAGTGAACACGTCCGAAAAGCAACATAAGACTCGAAATGGGAAGTCGGGGACATGTGTTCCTCACAAGGTTTATTACAAGTTCCTCCGGATAAGAACTATTTCTGGAATCTGCGGACGGTCGGGCTTCCGACAAGCACGCGTGGCGCCTACCTTTTCCCGACGGAATGTCAAAAACGAACTTTTAAATGAGGGTCGAAACCCAATAGGGGCGGAAAACAAACGTTTTTCTCGAAGGTCGGTGTGTACGATGTTGATGAGGACGGATAACGAGGGGTTTAGTTTGTGCGATGGACGAGTTGGTGGGGCGGGGAATGTCCTGATGGTAGGAGATGAAATGACAATGATGGGCAGGGGAGGACAGTTGGGGACCGTCAAAGACTGGGATGGATCCAGAGGGAGACGAAAAGCAGATGTGCGGAATCATAACGTTTTAGAAGCAAAGTATGGAAGTTATGCCTAGATAGGAAAGGCCCGTATAGCTAATTAAAGTTCAAGGGGCAATAAGTTGGACAATTTACGTTACCCTCAGAAGAATAACCTGTACTTTTTTTTATAAAAATCTTTATCCGACAGCAGAAAGAAGTTCCATACAACTTTTTCCCCGATTAATTAGTAGTTATGATTCTTGATTAAATCCGGCTAGATTTTTATCAAAGGATCCCATCTTTGCAGAAACTTCCTCTATTATAATAAAGGGATAGAATAGTAGTTTAAAATTTCAATAAAGCAGCTATAAAGAATGAGATTAATATGTGCAGCTTCTTTCACTACATAAATACAGCGTAGAAAAAAAAAGCTAAGTAGAAAATAAACATATGAGAGGTTTCATGAAAATTTTTCCTTCTCACCTTCAAATTTAATTAACGATCTATCTTTAATTAGAATTTCAAACATTGAAGTTGGAAAATGCACTGACATGAAGCTAGGTGCTAGGAAGTAGTAATTGGACGGTTTGAGCCTTAATGAAGGGGGACATAACTACAACTCAAGACACCAAAACGTCATATAATGAATCGACTGACGAAAGAAAACTAATAAGATCCCGTTAATGAAATATCTCACCTTGACTCGCATCACAGCACTGGAAATATCACCACGGGGATAATTAAAAATGTGCCAATAAGCCTCATCAAGAGGTATTGCACCAACATCAATTATTTCTCCGCAGTTTGAGAAATTTCCATTAATAGATGGTATTACGTCTAATGCATGGATGGTATTACGTCTCAGGATATTTCAAGGTTTTCAAGAAAAAAAAAATTGACACACACAGGGTTTCAATCAAAGACAGATTTGGGTACGTTTTTGGTTACTAGTATGGGTTACATTAGTCCAGATGGAAATTTAAAGGTCAGTTAGCCATCGTTTTTTCAATTGGTGAGAATCTAAGAATAAATTAGTGAACTATAACAAGAGATAAATATAATGGCATGATAGGGGAAAATTTTATGGCATGTCTACTCGATTGTATAAAGAACACGTGAAATACCAAATTAGGTGGAGTAATTAATTACCAAAGGAATGGGGAATTTTTTTCTTCATAGTTTGAAAATATTACTAATAATATTAAATTGATTGTTTTTTTTTAATTTACTGAAAATTGGAAAAAAGGCAAGCAAAAAACAAAATGAGTTTGGCAACAGACGTTTAATTAAAAGGTATTAAAGAAACTGCAATGTAGATTCTAGGAAATATAGAGAAAAGAGTACAGGTATTTCTATAGGAGGATAATACGTTGGGAAACATTTCGAACACCTATGATATATCACACCTATAAAATATATGAACACCTATAAAATCTATATGAACACCTATAAAATCCTACCAAAAAACTTAGTATTAGGTTCGTAACTGTAACATACACTGAAGAGCAGTTTATTAAGGGATACTTACTTGTTTAATATTGTGTATCACCTTTGCCTTTACCATGGATGCAACCCATGATGCGTCATCGAACTCTACATTACAAGACAATGGAAACCTTGGGAAACCATACTGTTAGGACGGGAATCGATATTATCATCAACCATGGATATAGTGGAACGCTCGTTTCCCCCCCACACACAGAAAAGCTTTATTCATGTAAACGTAAACAGATGTGTTTCATACGTAGTCCCATCCCTTCCTCCAGTTCAAGAAGCTAACAAGACGAAACAACAGACAATCAAGACATTAACCGGTCAAAGTCTCGTTCCAAACTACTAAGACTCAAAAGAGAGCAGTTCCTAAATGGAAATATTACTACCTGAACAAAAGCTGGGTGCTAACAACAGCAGAAAAGGAGCGACGAACAATTCGAAAATAAACGCAATGGCTCCCTCAGTTAATGCTGCAGCATTAATCAGACCGACGACGGTGTTTTTCCACGACATCGTGCCTCATTCTATCCGCCGGAAATCTCTCTTCTGAAGCCGGACAATGGCCGTGCATGGAATTAAGAGACGGAGGTGGTATTGTCTGGGCGGTCAAGGTCGGCTGAAGAAAGGAGGTTTCGGAAAAGTGAGGGGTCAGACGGGGACCTTTCTGCACGGAGGAGCAATCGTCGTGGATTGAGAGTGCAATGCCAAGGTTGTGTTCGTCGTAGGCGTGGATTACCTATTATTGTAAGCATTTGAATATATTTAATGGGCACGACTACCTCAAAATTTTGATAATACTGGGTCGGTTGAATTTGGAGTACTTGAGCAAAAACCACTTTTCTACTGCCTTGTTTTGGATAACAGTATTACCATTTTACCTCACCATTTAGTACATTTAAGCCAGACTTTTATCAGACTCAATTTCAAAATAGTAAATTGGTATACAGATCATGTCACTCTCTGTGTGGTACTCATCATCTATCCTTTACTCCTACTGCGGATTTAGGGGGGGGGGGAGTAATGCCCCCCAATTCTATGACAAAATTAAATTTTTATAAGTTAAAATAATGTTTCGAAAGCCATCGGGGACAGTTTGCCCCCCCCCAAGGTCCTCCACCTATATCCGCCCATTGGTAAGGCTTAAGTGTAAGTGCATTTGATTTGAAAAAGTATTAACGGAGTACTTTACAAGTTTTACCATGTTTAAAAACCATTCAGTGACCGAATGGCTTTAAAGACGTAATCACCAAAATAAGAATATCAATATCATTATGGGATAGCTAAAAATTTCTCAATAAAAATTGTAATTATGGGAATACTTTACTCACTT
This sequence comes from Tetragnatha montana, assembly GCA_963680715.1. Taxonomy (NCBI): domain Eukaryota; kingdom Metazoa; phylum Arthropoda; class Arachnida; order Araneae; family Tetragnathidae; genus Tetragnatha; species Tetragnatha montana. The sequence continues at coordinate 19,264,508 of OY796681.1, forward strand.
AAGAAATAAGGGGTTAATACTTGGATTTTCAACAGTGAAATATGAGACATTAACTGATGAGAAAACGTAAGAAAGAACGTCGAAATTAAAATAAATATGGTACCGGATAAAGTGAAGGTAGTATGGAAGAGGAAGGTTTCAAAAACCTAACAGATAATTTAATAACAGTTTCTACGTCTAGCTAGACAAATTCGCAGACGAAACCTCTCAGGTACAAGTGTCTTGGATACATACGCATTTTCATAAAATAACACGTAGTATTCTCAAATTTTAGTTCGAAAGGCTGCCAAGAAATTTATCCGATTCCAACATTATGTGACAAACAAAATTCACAAAAGGAAAACATCAGGCAAAAAAAATTCTATGTCCAGTGACTAAATGCGATAAAGGAATAAAAATAAAACATTAGTTGAACGTGAGGCACATCCTTTCGAAATAATGAAGCAATTCAACACAAAGTGAAGTCATAAAAGTATATGAAACCAATGACGCACTGTGTAGTCTTCTTGATGAATTACTACTCAGTTAGACACAATTGTGAACAAGTAAAGATGTAGAAGAATATGGCAGTAGTTAAGGCAAATGTCATTCCCACAAAGCATGAGAAAGATACATTATTCTATTGTATGTAACAAATGGTTTAGTTTTACGTCATTACTGAATGACGTTACGTACGTACAAGTCGTAGAAATAGAGATATTCAGGAAAAACAAGCATTCATTAGCTTAATGATTTTACTCCGGAAACACTTCAGAATGTACTTGTGGTTATTACGGAAATTTAATATCCTAACTAATTTTTATTAAACAATAAAGTAGTTACAATGATAATTATAATTTTTAATTGGATACAATTGTGATAGAACAAATCCAATAGCCGTTTCCATGCATTACACACACAGAAAAAAAACATTAGCGGTTCAGAATTTAGTTATTTTATTCAGTTATGTGATGCACTTGGGAATAAAGGAGAGTGGATTAGTAGTTTTAAGTATTATTTATTTCACGGTAATGTCTCGTTTTTCACACAAAGAGTACTTTATAAAAGGGGCGATAGTACGACGACAGAGAATGGAAATGAAAAGTTCATTAATAATCGATATCAGTCAAGATTGAAGGATTTATAGAAATAATTTCAATGCAAAAAAAAGGGATAATTTTTAGAAGTTTAAAGGAATTTTATGTAAAAAATGGAAAATTCTTCATTTAGAAATACCATTAATTCTGAGAAATAGAGATCAGTCTGTTGAGCAAACAGTAACAGGTATCACAAGGGATCGTCTGTTTTCCATGGTCCTACATTGTAAGCTGTGAGAGGACATTTCTATCACGGACAGCAACGGGAGGATGTCCACGACAATAGAGGATTACTAACGGGGCCAGAGCGAGATTTTTTGGAGGATTAGCTTAATACAGCACGCAAGGATAGTGCCACACACAACGAGGAAACGGCAATAGTGGAGGCATGGAGTGTGGATGTGAATTCGAATTTCGATGTACATACACGCCCGTCTTAAGAGTTAAATAGTACATCGATTTTTGATCTCATAAGCAAAAGTTTCTCAACATTCTTTATAATTTGCTAGTTTGTATAAGGTTACTAGATCAAATTTCCAAAAAATTGAAATTGAACTGAAGAAAAATATTTTTGGTGCTTAGTTTAGCTATAGTGGAGCAGATATTAAATATTGCTAAGAACACCTATATAATGATGTATTTCTACCGTACACAATTTCTTTCGCTAAATTTTTGAATGCACGATTTGCATCTTTAAATACGAAGGAAAGAAGTATCAGACTCCTGCTAAACAAGCAATTTGAATTTTTAGTTCAATATGAAAGGAGTAAAACAAAATGACTCTTCATAACCAGCACCATTATAAGTTTCAAACAACACGACTTATAGCGATATTTTAATCCTAAATTAAACTGCTAAGGATATTTTTATTATTTTTTTTTAATTTTTTTTTTCAGAATAAAAACTAAAGAAGGGCTAAAACATTTCTTCACAATTTGAAAAATCGTCTTTCAGGGAAAGAAAGATAAATCCTCCAAGAGACTGAACCGTGACATGCGAAAAAGCTTAAGACGTCAGCTATCAAGTAACCTGTGACCTACGAACCTATAAAGGTATTCCTTTCACACAGACCACACACACCATGAAGTCGACGAGAGCTATTCGGTATGCTGAAAATCCATCCAACTCAATAACTCACCCAGCGAGAGGATAAGTAAATCTATCTCTATACCTCTCTGCGTTCATGGAAATTAAAGTGGTCAAAATAGACCCCCCGTGGAGTCAATAGGGTTTCCAAAGGGGTCGATGAATCTTCAGAGGTCGATAAAGAGTCTTTGGAGATGGACGAACAGTTTTTGAGCTTTTTTCTAATAAAGAATAAAATCCTGTTTCGAAAAGGTTATTGTGTCTGCTACACCCGGTGTCCAAAAATTAAGAATAACTTTATTTGTGGGCAATATTGACTCAAATCTTAGTTCCTTATCAATAAAATTCATGCCATAGGATCTTCATTCGAAGAGTGGAAATATGTGGTTCGGAATCAAATTACCCTAACAATGATTTAAGGGAGATACAGAGGCCCTGCATTGATAATGGACTTCCATACTCATTCGGAACGTTAGCTGAAACGTTCATATGAGAGTCATTTAACAAAAAATTCCTTGTTATTTGTAAAGGATATGATATTTCTCGACTTCATGCATGATTTTAAATGCGTGGAATACCTTTAAGTATGATTTTTTGGTGACAGTATTAAGTGACACTTCAATATTCCTTTTGGGCGAATTTTAGCTCTTTGATCCTTTAATGGCAGGTATTAACCATATTTTTTGAAGTTGTCATATGCGTTTGCTTCGACTTATGTCTGAGGACCCTGAAAATTACATTACAGGATCTAAAATTTGTGTCGGTATTCCCCAAACATCAAATTATCCTTCTCCCAATCAACTTATCCTTATTTTTTGGAAACGAGTGTATTTTACTTACATTGCTCAATACAACGCAACCACCATGGTTACCAAACAAAAAGATTTATAAAACGATTACACTCCATGTAAACAAGAGACATTACCATTTTACGCTGCATAATTCAACGGCGGAGTTGAAAAACCGGGATACGAAAGCACGTCAGCATTGTTTCAACAACCTTAATGGTGAATCATCGAGGAACTGACAATAAATAGTTTTTACGTTGATTGTAGCTGATTATTTTGATAGTCACTGATGTGATGGAGTTTCCTCACCACATCCACAGAAGGATGCCGCTGCGGAGATCAATGTCACGGATATCCTCAGCATAAAAAGCGATCGGAGACAGCTTCCTTCTTCGATCTAGTCAAGTCTGAAGTTACGGATAAACTTGCAAAATGAGATAATAATTCAAAATAAACAAGGTTTTTTACGAGTACAAAACGGTCATCGTTGCAATGACGTAACCAAATGATGAGGGATTTTGATATTAATATCCTTTCAAATTTATAAAATCACATTTTGACATGGATAGACAAAACCACCCAATATTATCTTGAAACATTTATCTTACTGCGCCACAATATCGTTAAACCTTGAAGACAATGGCACAGAGAAGAGAAGTCTCATTACACCTAACACTACGCGAACCAAGGATTTCAAATATTGAATATATTATCCCAATAAAAACGTGAGAATGCCATTTTAAAATTTTTATATATTTTAAAAGCGATATAAAGCATTAAGGAGTTTTCCTTTAGAAAATTATTATTAAATTTTAAGGACAATTTAGAGTAAACGTATATTTCAGGTTAAAAGCTGTTATGAGATGTTTTTCAAAAATGTAATTCCCTTTTTAAAGGGTCACAATTTACTAGCTCAAAACAATTAACTTCGTAAAAGAAATTGTTGAACCTTGGATAGAAATAATTCTTAGAAAATCAGTACACTATCAATTTTAGATGGTTGAAAAAGGTTGGTCAAAACATTTTACCCTACTTCAACGCCAGTGAAATTATCAGAGCCCTAATAAAGGCAAAGTATGCTTCACCGCCTAATATTTTTTAAACCTCATTTAAATTTAGTAGTTGTTTGCGGAAATAGGATAGTGAGGGCTGCAAGCCACATGATTTTGTTGTGAGGACAGAAAACCACGGAAATAGCCGCACAGCCTCAACAGGGGGCTTTCTCATTAACTGGAGAGAGAACCAAATATTTAGGAAATAACTCACTAATGAGAAGACGCAAACCACCATGAGAAAGAACACGTGTGTAACTTCGAGGTCGAAAGACATCCACCTAAAATGAGTTCAAATACAAAATGGTCACCGATGACGATGTATACCGCAGATAATTGAAATCCACTTCTGTTAGGAGATACCAATGAAGCAGATTTTGATTCAAAGGGATAAGGGTCATGTTATGTTTTCTAACAAGAACTGTATTTAACGTAGAATAATTATTATTAATTTTAAGGGTTAACATTAATTAAAAAACTAAATAAAACAGTAAAAAAGGATGTTTTACCAAGTGTAAACAAGAGGGACTTCTGGATTAATAGGAGTAGTTGAAAACATGCATTGTGGAAAATAAAAATTAATTGTTCTCTCTAATTGAAGCAATTCAGTATATTTTTTTTAACAAGACAAGTGTCATAACCTGACAGCATGAGCCCAAATAGTGTAACTAAATTATTTTTTATTCAAATAATTCAATTTCGCAGAAAAACCTTGATGCGTCCCAGCGAAAAGTTGTAGCGACTTGTTCATTATAAATGCATAAAAAATCCTTCTATTACTCTCCTACAGGACATCGATTTCTGTGACATCAACCTCTAAAAAACAATAAGCATCATCCGTCAATCTCAAACGCGCAATTCTTTTGCAAATGAACTCTTTCAAAAGACACGCGATGTTGTGCATGCAACTCGCTTTGCATCAGGCTCCTCATTCTGATCGATGCCATTCTTTTTATCCAAAGATGTGTTTTCCTTCAAATTCATACTTTTCTTCCGATTATTATCTCATCAATTTTGCCAGGGAACTAACTAAGAAGAAACGCCCGCACCTGCAGAGATGCCGAGACGTTCAACAATTCCATCTAAATTCTGTTCATCGTTGGATCTTAATAAGGGCATACATGTGTCAACCTTTGTTCACTGTTAGAATTAGTGATTTTCGAATACCTTTCTTTAGAAGAAGAGAGAGAGATTAAATATAGTGTTCAGATAAAAATTCTAAGATGGAAATCCATCAGTTATACTTGAATGCAGATTACATATATTACAACAATTAATGTAAAAATGCCGAGCTGTTAAGACTTCAAAAACTAAAATATCGCCAAATTTTTTCTGTCATTAACATAAAATGTAATATTTTAATGGGTTGGTTTGCAATTTTTAACAATATTTTAAATCCTTAACGTCAAAAACTGTGATTAGCGATTTTTAGCGAGAAAGATAATAGAAAAGTACTGAACTAAAGATTAAAAAGGGAGATTTGTGCTTCCATCCATGTCTAATAAACTTTTGTTATAATTCAACCCCGTTGCAGACTCAACTCTCTCTTTATCCATAATAAAATCTCATTTTTTCTAAAACAGTGGTAATTCCATAACAGCAAACAAGATTTTGCGGTTTTAATAAACATGTATGGACTCTAGACTTTTTAGTATTGAAACATAACACAAGAAGATGAAGCATTCACGTTTGCAGTTACTACACAGACACACTAGCTGAATATAAATTAATTTTCTTTTCATTGCGGAGTGGCCGACCTATCAACCGTCATGCCGGAGTTGTGACACTCTACGACCACGCAAGCAAGTTTTTTTGATAGTTCTTTTTGTAGTTTTTTTTAGAATTTATCTCTCAAGCACCTGTTATCGCTTATGAAGTGGAAGCTCTAGATATAAAAGACATCGATTCAACTTTATGTAAAGAGGATTCGGTTAACACTATTGTTCTGAATTTCTCGTAATTATTGGAGACAGCAAGCAACTGAACGAAGTTTAAGATACCTTTGTTAAAACGGAAATTTGAATAAGGACGATAGTAATCTTAATGAAAACCCAGACATAAGGAGAACTAAACGATTCGTATCTATCGATCTTGCAGGGGAAATCGAACATACATAAATACAATCGATATCAAATATTGTTTCCTGTGCGAACAGAAACATGGAGACATGTAAAAGAGAATCCCTTTACTACAGTCACGACACTAGATTAAAATGAAAGAACAGGTAAATAATAAATTTAATGACGAATGTCGCATTTTAAAATTATTTTAGCAAAAAGGAAACATTGCAAATATGATTACAATTTACGTTAAGATCGACCTATTGAAGTAACAAAGATTCTTTTGAAAATTCAACATTTGTTCCTTAATCATTAATAAAATTTTTAAGGGTTTTTAAAATTATGACACTTCTAAAAGAAAAAAAAAACCTGATTATATACATACCAATCATACATTTAAAAAAAATTAGAGTTGAATTGTGAGAAAACTATATTTAGCAGTGATGAGTTTGTTACTACTCTCATACGAAAGGAGTTAACATTTAATCATTAGCAGAGCTATGTGTGATTCATATTAATACGCATGACAAAAGCGTCTGTACAATAGCCATTAGTCTTAATGAAAGTTGAGAGAAAAATTCTACGATAGCGTGAAGAAAGGTGATCTCACAGTGACGCAGATGTATGAATTTAAAAATATAACTATGCAGTTCGGTAGAAGATAGTACGATAGTAACTTACTTACATCTTACGGAATTGCTAGGTGTAAGGAAATGAGCAAAAACAATTTTTTTTTTGTAATTTACTTCACATCACAACAGCCTTTAAGACTGAAAAACTTAATACTGTAACTTTATAAGGAAAAAAATTACATCTGTGCGATTTCTAACCTTAATCAAATTTTATTGCTGTCATTTACCGATACATGCATATGGCCAAACCCAAATCATTCCCGTTAAAATACTCTACCACACAAATAAAGATTACAAGGAAAAATTTCATCCCAAAAATCGTTTTTCTGATTCTCCCAAACAAGCCAGGAAGCCAAGAGTAAGAGCCAGGCGATCAATATTAAATGTAGCGCGGGGGCCAGCTGTTTTGTATCAAAGCTCTCAGGAATATTACATCTCAGCACCACTCTAATGTATTTTGAATGACGTCGACTCGGGAAGAAGATGAAGAAATTCATGCAGAAGTGAAGTGAGGAGAGCTAATGCCCAGACTCACTTCTCTCTCCATTGTTCCCAGCAGATGAAGCGAGAGAGACAATGGCACTTCTTTTTAGCGTATACGCTAACGCCCTGGAAGGAGAAGACGAATAAAAAAGAGAAATCGAGTTTAGAGAAGGATCGCTTTCTGCACTTCCGCACCCTGCGGTCCAATGGGTGAAACTCACGGGATCGTGTGGCACTGCCGACGGAAAAAAGGTCAAAAGAAAAAGTCCATGTCAAGTTCAACGGGCATATCAAGAGTTCAGAGATGAAGTTCTTCTCAACGTTATTCAGAGTGGGAGACTTTTTGTTGACTTAATTGCGCACAGAATGGGCTTTTACTTCGAATGAATTCAGTATATCAGGAGTTGGGGTCAGAGTTGAAAAAATATTTCCTAAGTAAAGATGGCATTACAATATTAACTAAAACTGATATTGAACCCATGTTTGATTACTTTCCCTGATAATTTTGAACTTAAAAAGTGAACAACTGGTAAAAAATATCAGAAGAGAAAATTTCAATAAACTTTACTTTTCAAAACTTTCTAACTTTTAAAAAAGCTACAAATATAAAAATGTATCAATTATATTGTGAAGCAATGACTGATAAAAATATTGTAATTAAAGATTTTAAATCAAATAAATTTTAAAAAAATATGTGTTCCTGAAAAAAAAATGACACTGGTGCATTAAGTCAGGTTTTTTTCAGGTTCAAGGAATGTGTGAAGTCGAAATTGATAAAAATTAAAGTGAATTTTAATTATAGTTGATTTTTTTCAATACCAACATTTATTATGTTATTGAAAGCCAAATATATTGCAAAAAATGTCAAATATGCCTAGACAGTTGGTAAATTAGACAAATTTAAATAAAACCTTAGGTACTAAGTAGTACACAATTTTTAACACTGATGTGTATAATAACTCTGTGTTTGTGTGATGTTTAATAACTCTGGGAAAGTAAAAACTTGAATTAAGCAAGTAGGTACAGTATTAGAGTAGATTTTGCAAAATTTGATTAAAATAGGATATAAAAAGTGTAGCACTGAAAATTTCAGGAAAATTATTCATTTTGGACATGTACAAGGTTTGGAAATGGTTCATCTGTGAATCTGATTTAAATGGAAAAAGGACAACTCAAATTGTAGGTTGACCTAGTAAAACAAATCTAGAAATCATTTGCTTCATTCGGGGGGTTGGGCATTTGTCCCTCCAAGGTTTCCATTGTTCATGTGAGATAAAACAATTCAAAATGAGATAAACTCGTTTAAAGGGGTAAATATCAAAATTTTTCTGGAAGAGTACCCCCAGCCCCCCTCCAAATTTAACGTTTATTTATAATTTTTCCCCTTGAAAATTCTGTGGTTTAGGGAGCTGTTCTCTTTGGATGTAGCCCAAAGGGTCTCAAAATGAGCTAAAGACACTACTTTAAGAGGCACATTTTCAAAAGTGCTTGACATTAAGAGCTTCAAGATTCAAATACTACTTTTAAATTACTTAAATTTAACTAAATGTGCAAGTTAAGGGGGTACTAGAATAACGTTGAGTCAAACCCCTTCTGAAACAAGTCTGGTTACTGTCCTGTCCAGGAAGATAATTTGTGACATAATAAATGTTTAAATGTAGAAAATTGACCAGCACAGCACTGCTTATCTGCCAAGCAGTCTCTCTGATGGAAATATATTTTTCTGCAGCTAAACAAAAAGTTCACATTTTAGAAGAACTAGCTGTTTTTCTCAATTCCAGTTTAAATGTTCTTATATTAATGAATTCATGTGAAAGGAGGTCCAACAATTTGTTTTATAACTTACATGAGTAACTTTTGTTCTAACGTGTGATGTACCTACTCGAAATTATGGTTTATTTGTGCTTAATTCTTGTTTATTATTCCTAAACTGAATTACATATATTTATCTAAAGAATGAAATATTATCTAATACTTTTATGAAAAATAAAATTTTTACACCTGCGAAAACTATATCACGTTATTTGAATTTTTTCAAACGCAGTATTCCCGAAAGAGGCCAAAAAATAAAAAGTTATTATTGGATGGAGATTAATAATAGTTCATTCACTATATAAATGTATTTAATTTATATTTGTAGAGTAATATTTTACTTACTTATGCATTAGAGTTTTTTGAAGAAGCTTTGAAATTTTTCAAAAATTCTCCTAAAAATTGAGTTGAAAATTTATATTTTTTAATTTATTTTCCATATATTTAAGTTTATATCACTTCTACTTATATAAATTATTGCAAAATTATAAACAAAAAATGCTTCACAATTCTTATAAACTGCATTTAAAAAAAGTAACTCTCTGAACATGGTCGGATACCTTGTATAATAAAAAGTTATATGGAATTGACCCTCAAAAATATCTTAGAAACTCTCTGAACATGGTCGGATACCTTGTTGTATAATAAAAAGTTATATGGAATTGACCCTCAAAAATATCTTAGAAATTTGATTTTTAAAAGCATAGTTTAAACTTGTTTTGGTCTACTTAAAGTCCAAATTTTATCTTTCTTCAATTTCCATTTACCATTTTGGTAATAGGTATAGTACTTGCGTATTAACGCCACCACACTATTTTGATTTTAAATAAAACACTTTGCTTAAAATTTTATCTGTAAAGTAACTATTTATCTAAAATCTAAATAACACTTTATTTAAAATAAAAACACCTTCAAAATATTAGCTGTGGGGGTGTTAATACGTAAATACCAATATTTTTAAAGGGTGGTAGAGTCCATGGAGGGCAAATGCCTTTTGACTCATCGTTATATCCACACCGGTTATTGAAGTCTTTGGTAGGTTTTAAAAATTTTTTTAGCACCAGTATAATAATTTAAGCTGATACCTACATTAATGTTAAATTAACAACTAGAATAAAATTAGCCAGAAATTACATAAAATAGGATATCCCCACATAATAGTAAAAACATGCTATGATTAAATTAAAAATAATATAATATTAAATATTTTTTGTAAAATGCTGGATATGGATACACACTTATAAAGTTGCACAGATGATGGCAAGAAATCAATAACACAACTAAGTATTAGTGTAAATTATAATCATTAAACTCACAATAACAAAAAAAATCAGTTAAAAACTTCGTTAAACTCATGTACCTAGTAATTAAGGATCATTTACAAATTACGTTGGATATTTATTTTCTTCGTTTAAAATTTACATAATTTTCATAATGTTTACTAATTATATCGTCTACTTGTACCAAGTTTTCCTTGTATTTTCGGCTATGTTGCAGGCATAAAAACTGCCCACCGGTTTAAATATAATAATATTTAGAATACATTAACATCAAGAAGGAAGTATTTGATTTCAGATATATTCTCTTGTTTATCATGATTTGAAAAAAAAAATCTCCAGTGATTTATAAATATTAATTTTTCGATAGTTGTTTCAACTTAAATAAAACACCCTATTAAAAATCAAAATGATCATTTGTTTCATATTCCAAGCATTAGAATAGCGGCTAAACATCCAGGGAATCGAACACAATCCAGTATTTCTAGCGACAACAACACCATAGATTCTGCACAACGAACTCGCTTACACAACGTGCGCGTATGCGATCGCGTTCACCACAACACAAAAATCTGAGATGCACAAGAGAAGTAAACAAAACACATACTTGATAAGAGAGGCATGCACTTTTTATCCTTTTCAGAGAGAGAACTGTTTAGCACACTTCCAAGGCCAAACACAATACGCGATGCTGGTAGTCCTAATACGATCGCTAGAGAGCTCCACGGATCGGCATTCGAAATGTTATTCCACAGAATATGCGCATCCACTTTGACTTCGCGGTATTCCACTCGCTTTGATCACCAAACACGATCGTTGATAGTAATCCAATCAAAGACGCCGGGATATAAACAAACCTAGCACAAAATCAAGCCACCCAATGCACAAATAATACGATGATTCTGCTAGGAGGAAAAATAAAAGCATTCGACTGGATATTCATATACGTCTTGGCATTCATTGGTCGATATTCCGTATCACGTGATGAGAAGCTTCCCGTACTTGTAGCGACATCTAGAGCTTATAGAATAAACTATTTTCCAACCTACCTATTCCTGCAGCAGAGGTTTCGGTTGCGTTTAGTTTAGAATATTTTTTTTATGGCGAAAGCGGTTTGAAAATAATGAATTTCTCTTTTAACTCAAAGGCTTTGATAAAACTCTTTCTGTACACTATTAAACCTACACAAGAATAATTATTTACCTCTCTTACGCAGAAGATACAAGGAAATAAAATTTTAAATTATTTATTTAAAACGGGCAAAGTTAAAATTGTGTTCGTTAATGGTGGAATCCACATTGCATTGTATTCAATATAAATTCTTTCCAAATAAGAAACGAAATTAGAGCACAAATCAAATAGGAATAATAAAGAAAACTTAAAAACGTATAATAGCTAAACATTTTTACACTTTCAGATTTTTGGGCAAAAGAGACATAAAAAATAAACACATATGGCTTAAAAATTAATTTAAACGTATCTGGATAACAGAAATTACTTTCACACTAATTTCCTAGCTTTATTGAAAATTAATTGTTTTTATGAATCCAAAGATTTCCGTACAGTGTTTCTTTTGTGAAGTTTTATAACTTTTTAAACTAATAATAATCAGATGCATTTTCAAAGAGAAGAAAATTACTACTCCATAAATTTAGCTTTGTTTATCAATTTTTAATGTACTAAAAAACTGATAGATTAAACGGAAAAAACTTTCATATCTCGAAACAATAGAGAGTGAAAACTCTACATTCAATAAAATTTTATCGAATAAAAACATTTAGGAACTGTTAGAAATTCAGAAAACTAGTTAACAATTTTCTAAGTTTAAAATTTCTATACATAGCCAAATTCATAAAATTACGGTAACGGACTTCTTTATAAAAAATAATATTTTATATAAGGAGATAGGAGATCTTCTAAGCATAGAAGATAGAATATCTATTGTTTTCTTATCAATAGGGAAAAATTGTGTTAAAGGAATGAAACGTAATAATATTTCGCATTAATTAAACACCGTCTTAAAATAAATGTAGTCAATTTTCAGAATTATAAAAATATTTCATAAATCAACGACTCAGTAACGGATTTGACTTGACATAAAGTAAGAAACAAAATATATTTTATTAGTTTACTAATATAGCAACTTCGAAAAATTATTTAATTATAATCATCGTTTTAATAGATTGATAAGTTATATTAACTAAACTTCAGCTTTAGAATAGATCAATTTAGCTTTTATAACAAAGAAATGACATCCAAATTAATAAAACCAGAAAGGAACAAGAACAAGCATTTTGCCTACTTCATATTGTTAAACATGTTTTTAACAAAAGTTAGCAGCATTTTCATTATTTATATAGGGTAGAAGTGTTTCATTTAGCCTCCTTTACATAATAACCCACCACGTTTTTGGAATGTTAAATTCTTTTATTTAAAGTTACAGAAGGGGAATCGAATGTGACGAGAGCGAAACAGATAAAAAATTTAACATTTTTCTAATCTATCAATAATTGTTTACACTTCCTATCATCAATGCGTTTGTAAACGGGCATAACTCACAGTTTGTGTTTTAACAGTTAGTAATTACAATGTTCGAAACGACCATTAGTATAATTACCGTAATGCTTTTGAGTTATTTCATTTTGAAGGGGTAGTTCCTCGCGGTCGATTAATTATAAGCAATAAATATTAATTATATTTCGAAGCGCTGCTAACGAGGTTTCTGCCCTTTTTCTAACAGATGAAAAATGATGTTAGGTTTTTGATGGGGCTAATGAAATATAAATGACATTTTTTTTTTCGATATAATTTTTAAAGTCATTGTTTTATTTGAAAAAATAAATAAATCGATAATTCAATATGCATTTGAATGTAACAATGAAATATTTCTTCTTCAAGTATTCTTTTTTTTAGAATTCAAAGTATCCAAAATAAAAATGTCCGTACCTATCGTATGGAGTAAAGGAAATAACGCAGAGTTATAAAAATGAAACTTTAATAATAATTGAAATTATAAATTAAATTAAAATAATTACTTTATGCATTTTTCTTTTTCCTTTACTTAAAAAACTATGGAGTAATAAGATTTATAAACAGCGCAGTTATAAAGTCACTCTATAATTGTATTTGTTCAAATAAGAAAGACGTTTTGGGCATGGATGCAATTATGTCTAAAAATGAATTTAAATGAAGATTTATTTCTACATTTTTATCTAATACTTTCTTTTTTTCGTTATGTAATGTACAGCAAAGAGTTAATAAAAAACTTATTGCTAATTAATAGTAAAATTTAATGCGTTTTAATAGGCTATTTAAATTTATTAGCCATATAAAATTGGTCCTAAATTAATTAAACATGTTATAAATAAATATTTTAAAATAACCATACTTCATACTATCAAATACCTTCTAATTCGCTTAAAGACAAATTCCGATGCCAAAAAATATAATTAATTTTAAGATTTTGCTCCACATATATGTAATTTGTATTTAGAATAATAATTCATAAGTAGAGAGTCAATATTGAACTTAACAGAAAGAAAATGACTTTCCCCCTGGAAAGGTATTTCAATAAAATCAAGGGGACATTTTATAATAAATGTAAGACCTTATTCTCGCCCAGTCTTTTCTTAATCCCATTCTATTCAAAAGATCTAGGCTATTGAGGAATGACATCAAATTCCAATTACAAACATAATTCCTTTTCTTTAAAAGGTTTATTTTATACCTCCTTCTTTGCACAGGGAGTTTATTCTTTCTTCCATCTCGGTACTTACTCACTCTGTTTTTAATTTAATCTCCTCGTTTCGTGTTTAAGTTTTGAATTCATTAGAAAAAGCGGCAACCTCTGGGCAGTTTGAAAAAATGGGAACTTAAATGTTTAAGTAGAAGAGCTTTACTTTTCGCTGGCAAATTCTTCAAGGAATGAGAAGGAAACGGTATTATGCATTAAAATCTCGAAAAGAAAGGTGCCCGCCCTCCCCCTGCCATCCTCGAAAAATATCTTTTGGAATTAAGAGCTTGACTTTGTATACGGCCATTTTTTCCCAGTTCGTCATTAAAAAATGTAAAACTCATCAACGAAAGGATTCGCAGAGAGAAAAGGGAAAACTTTTATCTTTTCCTCTTTGGCATCAGCTTCGCAGGGAAAAAATGATTTGGTAAATTAACCGTGAATGCAGGGAGTTCTTTTTTGTATGTGTTTTGGTATAAGTTTTTTTTTTTGCTCTACAAATTCATTTCTTCGCTATGAAGTTGAAGTAAGGTTTTTATGGAAAAGAGGTCCGGAGTAAATTTGATTAATGATATTAAACGTGAAGGATTCGGAGTAATTAGGTAATACATGTTGCCCCTAATTTCAACTAGAAATGTTTAAAAAACAGCCAGACCAAGACTGTTCTTAATTATTGGTGCCAGAAAAATAAATATTGATTATCGATAAAGTTTTTTCGAAGTTTCATTCGATTTTATAATTAGTTTGAGATGGATGGGTGCAGCAAACTCATTTTTTTCACACCCAATAAAAATTTTTCTATTTGTATTTTTGATGAATTAGCCATCACATATTACATACTACACATGAATAAAATTGTACTAAATTCTTCTAATTTTTTTCTTGAGAAATGTGAAATTATGTAAATGATTAGGTGTTGTAAAATATTTTTTAAAGATTAATAGATATCTCTTATTCTTGCTCTTTCTAATTTTGAATTTTAAATGAAATGAAAGTATTGTTGATTAAGATTTCCTTCCTAAAAAAAGCTTTGATAAAATTTTTAATAATTAAATTTAAAAAAAATATCTGTAAAATGGGCATAAAACCATTAAATAATTTAATTTCACTTAAGGTCGTTAATAAGAATTTAAATTTCAACCAATACACTTTTTAATACTTTTAAAATAAACTAAAATAATGCAAAATGAATTATAAATATACACCTTTATTTCAGGTTTCGGCTAGGCTAAATTAATTTTAAGATTTTTTTATTATTTTTTTTAAATCATTCCAATTTATTCAGTCATTTTAAAAAGTTCAACCAAAGCTTGTTCGTTTTAAAAGAAATATGAAAATGTTTTAAATTTTTTCCAATAGCGATAATCAGAATCATTGGAGTCAAAATGAGGAGACAAAACAATGGATGGCTAAAAATATCATACTACCATAGAAAAAAAAGCTATTAAAAACATTTTATAAGTTAACAAAGTTAAATTAAAAGTTTAAGTTCATTTTTTAACCTTTAAAAATAGTTTAAGATGGCTAATAATATTTTAAAATGGGTTTCATGCTCTATGAATAAAATTTTGTATTATATTAGGGAATTTTTAATGGTTTGTCAAACTATTATATTGCTTATCAAACTCTCCAATTGGAACTTGTAACATGCTCAGTATGTTGAATTCAAGTTTTATACGAAGTTTTTTTTTATTTTTTGCTATTTCTATAACTTTTCATTGACTCAAACAATCAATCAATTGTAATTTTTAAAAAAGAATTTCTTCTGGTAAATAAAATATATTCTGCGTACTTAACTAGTGAATGAATTAAGGAAACTCTTTCTCCAATATTAAACTTAATATCTAAAATAAGATAACAAAAGCAAGTACAATGCATATGAAGTATCCTTTCAGTAAATGAAATTCATTCTTTTAATTACAACAGTGCAATTTAAAAATTTAAGAGATTAAAGTATCAGAAATATCATAACATAAACGATTTAGGGTCTAAAGAATCTTGTTCAGATCTATAGTACAACGATAATGGGATTTTGATGACGTAAAGATGACTTCAGAACACCTTCTTCTAAATCCTGTTGAATATATACTTTAAAACCAACCAAATCGCTTATTGATGACAGAGATTCATCAAACAAAAAGTAACGATTTAATTAAAATCCTACAACTAAAACTCAGTCAATACCTCCTTTTTCCCCATCCAAGGTCATAAGACAACAACGTTGTAACAAAATCGAGCTTTCCTGCTTATATTATAAAATCAATAATGTTCTACGAAGAGCAAATACTTGTTTATTAATGACTACTAGGCCCTGATGAAAAAGAAATCGATATTGCAGAGATCTTCGCATAAATAATATTCAGCCGCTTCATAAGGCATAATATTGACAGAGATTTTCGAATGAGAGTTTTTTTATGGGAGATAAAAAACATAGATGAAAGAATTTTTTTTACGAGGTATCAATTTTAAGAATATTGGAATGATCTATTTTTTTTTTCTAAAAAAGGGAACTTTTATCATTATTTATCTTTTATGACCCTAATCATTAAAATAGTTCTACCACCGAGCTAAATATTCAATAACCAACTTAAATATTCTTTTAACGGTTAAAATTACTTACTGAAGGGCTTTATCTAAACAAACCTATGTTGGTTATTTAGCATAGTAAATTTAAGGAAATATTGGTTTTACTCATTTGAAAATCGGAATAATGGGAAATTACTTTCAACGCATACTTTAGTTAACTTTTTTAATTAAAACAGCCATACTTAATTTAAAGGGAATTTTGTGCCTAAGGAACATAGTTCTGTGTCACATTACATCAATAGTTTTCAATGCTGATTTCATTTCAAAGTAAATTTGATAATTTTACAAAAACAAAATGTGATTAACTCTACAATATACAATGGTTGGTTTTTATCAATATTCACGTATTTTGATAACGTATATTTTTACTAATTCTTGCCTTTAAATTGAGCAAGAGAGAAAAAAGAAAGCCTAAATTTTCTTAAATTTCGAGGATATGAATGAGTGTTGGTCAAGATGCCAAATTAATTATTATTTGATGATAAATTAGTAGATAATTTATAAAAAAGTAACTATGCACCTGTATTCGATTTTTTTACTGAGATGCAGAAAGAGGTGAAGATGGGCGAAGGGTTCCTTATACGTTCAAATTGGTTGGGCGAATTCCTTCCTTATACATTCTATTACATTTCTTATATTACTATTACATTCAATGCAGAAAAAGGAGCAATGAGCATATCGGCGTTAAAGGCGCAATAAGTGTTAACTCCTTTTTTTAACGCCATTTAGAGTTAGTTATTCATCTATCTATACTATTCAACTTTTGACATTGGATCGTCTAAAATAAACGATTTCGCAAAAACTTGGAGAAATTGAGTTGCGTCATATTTTGCGCCTTAAGCGACGATATCTGGTCATAAATTTGTAAATTTCAAAAGCAAAAATATATACGACAAGACTGAACAATTTTTCTTGGTTTTATATTTTACTTTATGTAGGTATAGTTATTATTATAAAATTTAAAAATATCAATGTTTCAGCTACCAGCAAGTAAGAGATTAAGAAAAAGTTAGAAGAAAAATATTTAGAATAAGAAGAACTTTTTCGAAGTGCCGTGATTCTTCCCCTTTTTCCTTGATTCTTTTATCCAATTTAGAATCTGAAGAACTGACTAGTGTGAAGCTTTGTAATTTAAATAAACCCCTTTTTTACTATTATTATAGTTTACCCAATTCCTTTCTTCTCTTTGCTAAAAAATTTAATCTGGTTTAAAAAATGTCATATTCTAGTCATGCATTTCATAATTAGCACTCAATAATTTCTAAGAGCCATCCGAATAGGGAATCTTTCATAAAAATATAAACAATCATCGATCTTTTAGTTATTCTCTAATTTACAACCGCATTAAGGGATAATTAACTTTCTGTTAGTTACCGTCCCCCTCCATCACAACTTAATGACTTTCTGCATAAACCTTTAAAAAAAATCCCATTTTTTCGTCAATCACTTCCAACCGATAGCCTCCGACTCGACAAAAGCAAACTTTCTCCATTAGCTGTCCACAAACAAGCACTTTTTGTCCCAAAACAATAACAACAAAAAGAAAAATATTCGGAGGTCACATTGGGCTACCTGCCTCTCCTAATTCCTCCACACACATTCACGGTGCCTTCCGGAAAAAGGGGAAATAGAAGTTAATGACTCCTCTTTTAACTGACTTAATGTTCCCGATTTATTGATTAAGCTCCCTTTTTCTGGAAAAAAGATGCGACTGGCAAACTATCTCCGGCGTAGTTAAGGAAAGAAGCACAAAGAAGAAGGGATTCCGGTGTATTTGTTTCCGATAATTCCAAAGGAAACAAAGAACAGAAGAAATTGACTTCGGAATGACAAATCTTAGCTCTGGAGAATGGTTCTCTCTTTCTCAAATACATTAAGATGAGAGGAAAGAAGATAGATAGTTAAGGGACACGGTATGGGCTGGATACGGAGTTCCATAGTTTAGCCCTCACTTGAAAATATTGTTCCCTTTTGGGAGCTTTTAAGTCGTAAAACTTGAATTTGTTATTTTGTGGCTTTTAGACTTGGGGTTTCTAATGAGACTTGGTAATGGTTTGTTGGATGAAAATGAATAGAATGAAAGTTTAAGAGGTGGTTATTATGTAGAAAAGAGTTATGTTCGGAGTAGAATGTAACTAAAAGTTAAGCTGTAAAGTGGGGTGAATGTTGTATTAATCTTAATATTGTTTATTTAATAAATATCATTACAACAGACATAAATGAATTGTGTTTATTACAGTAATAAAAAGGTTATTTATTTTAATTAAATTTATTACATTGGGAACTAGTATAGATTTCTCATAACTTTTAAGACTTGTATTAACTTGTTTCTTTTGCTTTTAAAGGAAAATTGAAAATACCAATTAACTCTTGATAGATTTAAGTAAGGGTTTCCACAAACATCATACCACCCAGAGTTTTTTATTTTCAAGTTTACCTTTTTGAAATCGAATTCTTTAAAGTTTTAGACCCTGACCCTAAGCATCTTATTTTTTATTGAAAATTTAAATAAGAAGTTTTAATGTTGAAAAGTAATAACATTAATTTATTATATATTGTGTTTTATTGAAAAATTTATCTTATGTAGTTTCACAAACTAAAGAAAATTTGTAATGAAATAAAAAAATACATAAAAAGGTATGCTGATATTTTTATTTTATTGAATAAAAAGCTTGAGGCTGGTTCGTGACAATGAATGTAAATCTACTCTGGTCAAAACTAATTCACATTTGTTTTCATATCGATGCAGCATATTTAGTTTAACTGAAGTGGAAAATCTAGGAAAGAAATGGATAAAAATTAAATTATCATGAAAGGCGAAATCAATATAAGCGTGTCGACGACTCAAATCTTGGTACAAGATCCTCTCAATATTGTGAAGTATGTGAATCTTCAATAAATAAACTACATTGACTTCTTAGAAAAATATATAAGCGGAAGTATGTCAGAAGTTTTTAAATATAGTTTGAAAAACATTTCTAGTGAATGCATATAAGCAAGATTATACATGCATATTTTTCTCCGAATAACAGTCTTTGAATTTCATATGGAAGGTAGTTTTCTCCGGGAACATTTCAATTTTAGCAGTAACTTCAAAAATATCTAGTTCGGTAGAATTTTCATTAAATATTCAAGACTTAATGATGTTAAAATCACACAGAAGCTAGACTACATAAAAACTGGTTTTGCTGCACACAGCCAGAGGTTAACTACAGTTAATTAAATCGGACACATTGTAGAAAAGTTTTAAAGGGTAAACCATTTGAAATAAATTACTCTAGCTCTAACCATGAAACAGAAAACTTCTTTTCTGATAAAACTTTTTTTTAAGTTATAAATAAATCAAAATTATTAATAATTTTATAAGGATCTCCTACGACTCTAGAAAATTTAATCAATGTAACTTTTTAGTGCGTGTTTGGGCGGTATTGGGTTGCTCTCATTGTCTGAGTTCGGTCACACCTAGTGCAGGTGTAGGTTAAAAAGAACTTTAGAAAATTTTAATTAAAAGTATTATACCTTTTATCCGGCTAATAATTTTCAGAGGTTTTAAAGAAATATCTGATCATTGGCTACAGAGTAACGGTTATATAGGAATTCGAACACTTTTCTGAAGCCTTTTCTACTCCAAAAAAGAAAATTCGCTCACTTTTACAGAAAAGTGACTCCTTTTTGTTGAAAACTTTTATGATTTCCGATAACGTGCTCATACAAGCTGGGTAATAGTTTTATCGAGCTATTTTCTGGGCTCCAAAATCAATGTTAGGCATCGTAAAATGACATTGTTGTTTGCTGGCAGCATTGATCTGATAATATGGGGTATCGATTTTATGTTTGGTAGCCTTGTATGCTGGTCCCAATATTTTTCTAAATTTTAATCCTGGATATTTAGAGCTTGGATGAAATATAAAAGTAAAACTTTTATGGGTTATTTTTTCATAGTTAAAAAGTAAATGGGCTTTAGTTTTTATAACATTGGGTCGGAAGATAAATTCTTTAAATGTCCCAAGGGCACTACTAGAAAAATACTTTCATATACCTTTGTTTTTTTTAAAGATGAAATGGATGTGGGTTTTTATCTCTGTATCGGAGGATAAAAAATGTCAAAGTAAAAAAAATAGAGGATGAAATAAAAAAAAATATAAACAGACACGCATGCCTTCTTTTATGTTAATTAATTACTTTGAACTAAATATTTTGTAGTTTCATCATTATGGCGGAGCAAACAACACGAATTTCGGAAATTGAAAACGCCTATGGAGGCGAGGCAATTCAAAATTATTTTGTAGGTACCTAACTCTTAATCAAACAACAAGTACCCACAGCATTTTAGTCACTAATGATCTAAATATATTATTAAACAAACAGTATTAAAAGATATAGATATTGGTATGGTATATGGTATACGGAATTACCTACACTCAATCTGTTGTGGTTTATTACATGACGATACAAGTTGTTATAAAAATTAAAATACTACTCCTTTAGGAGCGTCCTTTGTCCTGTAGAATTTAATAAACAAATAGAAGGTGTTGCGACCGATAGAACTAGAAAAAGGAGAAATTTATAACTTTTCTTGTTTGCTCAGTAGAACCTTTTTCGATTTTGTTCAGCCAACAGGTTTACGGTTGTTCTATTTTTTATTCATAGAACAAACATTGATTTTGCGGGTAGATTTATAGGTTGTTGAACTATTCTGTTGCACTTGTTATAAAAGCGAGTTTTATGAGTCTCATGGGTAATCACACTGTACCTTACTTTATTAAAAAACTACACAATTATCAGGAAATATTGGATGAAATAATTTTCCAAGAAGAATTTTTTCAGTTACAAAATATGTAGCTAACAACGAAATTATTTTACAAAAAATAATGATAAAAACATTGAAAAATTATTTCAAAGCCCATTTCTTTTAATGAATTATAAATATGCTAAATCTTAAATATTTTCACAATTTCTACGCAATTCTGTTGTAAGATTTATTATAAGGTTAAAAATGTTTAAATTTCAGCTAAGTTTGGAAATAGTTCGGTTTGGATTTCATTAAATCAAATATTTTTAGCATGTTATCTTCAAATTTCATACTAAAACATTTTATCTGCTATAAACAAACATATATGCGAGAACATGAAAAACTAATTAAATAGGTATGTTACAAATGTATTTGTTACATACCTAAATTACTGTTTGATTTTGTAGTTTATGTATGGAGTAATGCATCACAAATTAAAAATAATTATTGTAACATATTTTAGAAACATGTAGTTATTAGAAAAACAACATCTTTATTGAACTTGTGATGTTAAACTATGATATAATGTAATGATATCTAGTAGTAGCTTAATTAAAAGAGATTTTAAATTTCAAATGCAGGCAAACATTCTTTTTTATTTAATGCTGCTTTTAATGTTTTTAAAATTTAAACCATTACAGAATTTTACATTTATTTAAAAGTCTAATTCACTACTAACTGTATCAATAAAATAATACTATTTTGTTTCTAATTTAACATAATAAAATACACCTCACTAGGGACTAAAATTGGCATATTCATCTAAAGTCATGAATTTTCTGAATGAGAATTTTCTTAATAAGACAAATCATTAAAATAACAAGTACTCAGAAAAGAAAAACTATTCCAAGAAACTTGAACCAAAGGACTATAATTTCCATTAAAAAAGCGTAATTTGGAAAAAAAATTACACTACTTGTGCTAACTGCGTAACCGGTAGTGTTTTTCTACTTATGCAAAGCGACGTGCAAAAAAACCCACACAAAACCCACGACGAGCCAAGCAAACAATCTATTCATATTATTTCCCTTCTTTATCAAGAAAGAAAACAACGCAAAAACAAAAACTCATTGTTCTAGTACACGAATTTTTCAGTTCAGCGATTTTCAGCACCGTTTCCCACAAAAGCTAAAATAACATTTTCCCAACAGACACAATGCTACTGTTTTGATTCTAGGGAACAAAGCCAAAGGGAAATGTTCATAAAAGGCTATGAATAGTCTTTTTGAAGATTATTTCGGTGTACCGTTTCACCTTGACCCTGCCAATGAGCGCTGGCCAATGGGCATGACACCCCTGACCAATCAGAGCGCAGAGGACCGACGGAAGAACAAAAGAGAAATTGGAGACGTAGTAACGGTGTGCCCCCCGTTTTGTTTGGGTGCGGGAAAGACAATGGATGGATTGTCAACGAGGAACACGGAATTCTGAAAAATTGTTTCCATGTGGACCGTTGGGAGAAAATTGAGGTTAAAAATATTAAGCTGTTTGAACTAACTATAACTGGTGAAGGTTAGAGAAGGTAAAGGTAGACGGGGGTTACCTGTCCACGATCCCCGTTTTAGATTAAAGGGTTTCTTCCTGGCTGTGGATTCATTCGACACTCCTTTATCTTAACTAAATCATTAACTTCTGCCATGGTTTTTAGAACATATACATTTTCGCCACACCCTTTCGCTTATTTTTGTGTTGCATAGGAACCTGATTTTTCTGGTTGTTTTCAATTTATTTGTTTGGGTTGAAAGCTCTTAAATAGTTTCGATGTAAAAGACTAAAGTTTTAAGTAAAACAATTTTCTTTCACATTTTTGAAAATGTTATTGAAATGTTTGGTATTAAAAACAAACTACCTACACAATTTTGATTTTAAGTGATCAGGCATTTTATTGGTATTATGATGTCATTGCAAACTTTATTTTATTTTTAAAACATTGAGAACACCTTACAATTAAGATAGAGATTTTGTATTGATATTTTTTATTGTTCAGTTTTGTAAAACTTTTAGTTAATTTAAAGTGATTAAAAGTAATTTATTGGTATTACGATGTCATTGTAAATTACCCTTTTAGATAAATCTAGAATAATAAAATCTATAAGCAAAATAATGCGCAATATAAAGCTAATATTCAATTATTTAAAAAATTCAAAAAGTATTGAACTTTTACCTTTTTGCAGAACATTATTGTTAAACAAATACATTCAGTTTTGCTCCGATACCCAGCATAAAGAGAGCTAAAAGTCACGTTTTCCCCTTTGCATATTTCGTGGTTAATGTTTTCCGTTGTTTTGTATAATTTTACCCAAACATAAAATTAATAACCTTTTTCTTTTGAATAGGTTTAATTGCATAAACTGCAACAGTAAATATATTACACTTAACTTTAAACTTATTTTTACCGTCTTCAAAAAGGAGGAGGTTATCAATTCGTCGAATATAAATGTTGAATCTTTGCCAGGCCCTTTTGGTATGTTCTACTGGACCGATTTGGACGCGGTTTGTTGCATTAGATTAGAATTGTTTTCAAGTTGGTCCCATTAAAATTTAAACGCCCTCTAGCGGATACCAGAGGAGTTATGATAAATAAATTAAAAACTTGTGGCAAGCTTACTCACCACTATAAGAGTCAGATTATTGAAACGGGGAATAAATACCGACTGAACCTTACAAAACTCTGAAGTAAAGAATCTGGTCCTTAAAAACGAAAACTTCATTTAAACGACGCCGAAGGCGTCGTGGGTCGGGCGGATAAAATTTTTTTCTTTTGGCATGAAATTTCTGGAGCCGCAGGCGACTTGATATAAAAAAAGAATGAAATAAATTAATTTTTAACAAAAAAGAGACCGACTTCAAAAATGCGCCTAAAAGTGAGAAATAATTTTTATCCAAAAAACAACAACACTACTTTTTAACATAATTTTTGAAGTCGAAACACTTTCACAATAAACAACGAAACCACATGTTTGATAGTAATTCCAAATACAATACATATTATTAGTAGAGAGGTCTTAACTGCACTCTTTTCGTCATGTCATTCGTCATTCATTTCGTCATTCGTCAAACAGAAAATAATATATTGTGCCTTTAATTGTAAATCTTCTTTTTTTTTAATGTTAGCGAGGAATGTTAATTTATTGTGAAAGTGTTTCGACTTCAAAAATTTTGTTAAAAAGTAGTGTTGTTTTTTGGATAAAAATTATTTCTCACTTTTAGGCGCATTTTTGAAGTCGGTCTTTTTTTTACTAAAAATTAATTTATATTCTATGTATGAAAGTTTTATGTAAAATGTTTCAGTTTTTAACTGTTTTGACCACACTTACCAGTCAAATATAGTCATCAACTCTAACATCCTGTATACCCAAGTGAGAAAATAACTTTGAATGTCACTTATCGGTTCGTGTTTTCTTCAAATCGGTGCCTATACATTCCCGCAAGAAAAGTTCCCAGGGAAAAAAAAGTCAACATTTAAATTTTAAGTAACATAAAGGTGTAATGTTGTTGAACCAAAAGAAAAGCAATCAAAGTCTGAATATATAGGCTTCTCGAAAACAAAATATTATACCATCAGCATAAATCCTCTAGAAATCTCCTTCCAAAACATTAATGCCCATCAAATGTTCAAATCCCTACAATTTCAGTTTGATGGATCGATGTTTAGCTCCCCGAAAAGTTTCAAACTCCCCTTTGGCATTTTTTTCGAAACAAAAATACATGCTTAATACTTTATTTCACTAGAGGGTATTCCATTTTCATTCTCCCTGGTTTCTTTTATCAGAAAGAAACCATTGCAAATTATCGTTGCATTGTGTTTCTTTCTTTTATGGAGTTAAAACTTCAAACAAGTTTCCTTCGATTGCCTGCTTCATTCTTCCTTTTAAAATATCGACTTACTGTAATGCCGAAGAAAGGTCTCTAATGTAAGCGCACGTCAGCTTTTTTAAGTCTGTTTTCTTGTAGTCACGGTAAAAGAGTATTATTTGTACAGTTTTTTTTCTAGTTTCAAAGGCCGAGCATTTACGAGTTAGAACCTTTTCGAGGGAAAAAGAAAGTAGAAGGATGGAAAAAACGGGTAAAAAAAGGCGAATAAAACAGGGGACAAACGATAATAATAACGATAGAGAAAAAAAAAAGAACTGAAGTGAAGTAAAATGTGAAAACAACGGAATTCCTTTTCTCTAGTATTCTAACTATAGTGATTAAAAAGGGAAATGAGTTAAAAAAATCAAGTGGCAGCAGAGGAACTCTTAAAAAAGATATAAAAAAAGAATAGAATTGAGCTGTCTGCAGGTAACACTTTCTGACTCTCTACTTTGAATAAGATTAATTAGTTTAAAAACGTCGCACGAGCACAATTCAATGCCCTGAAAAGTGGGGACAGAGCGTTTTTTTAACTTGCATTTCAAACTTTTTGCATGGAAAGGCCATATAATTGTATTAGGGACTTTTTGCAGAGCTCTTAAGGCAGATGAGACTGAACAGCTACGAGTGTGACAGTCACAGTTAAGTCGCTTGTTGGATAGTTGTAGGTATTTCTAAATGGTGAGAAAGTTTTTTACTCTCCGGAAAAGCATTGTTCTTTGGGAAACAATTTAATGGATATTTGTTCGGAGCACTTAAAAGCCGAAATAAAATCTTGCATGTAAATTACGTTTATTGATTGTTACTTACAGTGAAGCAAGTACAGTGTAGCAGTAAAAGTTTCAAATTCACTGATTAAATTTTGTCTGTTTCCTAATGGCATATGTTTAAACTTTTCAATAATGTGCGAGAGAATATTTTCCTAATGGTTTGTTACTTAAAGGTTTTTTTATGTTAAAAAACCGATGAAGACCTAAAGAATAAATTAAAACATGTTGACATACTCGTGGTGACAGATAACTTTTGTTTGGTAATTTTTGAGACCTTATCGGTGAGGTTTCTCTCGTGTTAAGTTTAAGTTAAATTAAATTAAACGAAACGATTCTATTGAGCATTCTACAAAAGTTTACAGTGTGTTCCTCACCAAAATTGTTTTGTAGGTTTGAAGACTATAGTGCCGTTTACATGGGAAAAATGCTACCCGGGTAGCTACCCGGGTAAAAAGTGGGTTGAAGGGAATTTCCAACTCTACCCGGGTAACGAAATTTGAAGGCGTTTACATGAGACATGATCTAACCCGGCTTTTTCTCGGTCACGTGGTAAGAAAGAAAAGTGATCTGCCTGTTTCCATGGTTTCCAAGTTTGTTAATAAATATCTCATTTTTGTTTTTGAAAGAGAGCATCCACAGAGTATAGATTCTAACAGAGGGTCCAAGCGGCGATTTTACTCTTTCGGAGACAATAGTTCCACCGTTATCGCATAGTGGCGCTGATGGTCCCAGTTGTCAATCGATATCATATCGATATCAAGTGGGAGGGAACAAGTCGGAACGAGTGATTCTGATTGGATATGGAACTTTTTATGGGAATTTCGCAATCACTGTTATTTTTCCCCAGATCAAGGAACTTTTCCCTAAACTTTCCCTGCCGGTAGTAAAATTTCCCCATAAATAAACATGGATGATTTGTAGTGTCTCGGTCTCATCAGTGATTGCTCTAGCAGATATTATTATTTTGCATCATTCTCCAAGTAAGTCTCATTTAACATTGTTTTATTCAATAACTTAAATCCTATGATTAATTATAAAAATGCTTCTTTTCTAAAAATGTCTTTCTTTTGCTTTTAGAACACGTTTATGTTGAATTGTAAACAACTTCCTCCAGTTTTGATGATTTTCGTTTGGGAAAGGATAAACTGTAAGTGGGTAATGACTTTTTAATAATTTTCAAATCAATGTTTTAAAAAGCAAGATTATGTTAAGAATATTTGTTTATCAAATAAAAAAAGCAAAGGATTAAGACATTACTATAGTAAAAATTTGCCAATTATCAAATGAAAAAAAGTAAAAATGGGTGAATTTCCATTACAATGATCCGAAAGTTATTTAGAACTGTAAATGAAATCTTTATTTTTTTTACTAAATATCGTCTGGTAATACATATATATTTGAAGATCAATTATATGTTATTTAATGTTATAAATGGTTTGCGAGTACTACTTTGTTTCCTGAATTCATTCCTTGAGTTTTTATTAGTATGCAGTTTATTATTTTTATAAAGCAACTTTCCAATAGCTAATAAATTGCAAGTACGTTTCAATGCTATTCTTACCTTTTGATTATTTACTTTATCACTGAGTTTTGATGAGTTACTTTATTTGTGAAAATGTTATTTAATCTTATATTCGTGCTTTTTGAGTCATGTTTTTATAATTAATTTGGAACTATGCTTCTCTGGTAATTACTGTTGACTTGTAAATCAAGTCTGTATCCTTTTCCCTTATTGTATGTATATTCTTCAGTTTATTGATAACTATATTAAATGAAGCCATGATAAACTTTTTTGCAGTTTTTAATTATTTGAATAGGTTTAAATTACCTTTCTCAAGTAGTATAATCTAAGTAATGGTTGAAATTTTGAAATATGTTTTAAGAAAAACTATAACAAAGCATGGTTTGGGAATGCAGGCAATCACTTTAAAATACTTATTTTGAAAAAAATCTGATAAATTCATCAATTTTCAGGGGCTTTTGAATCTGCATTGGTTGAATTCAAAGCTATCAAGAATGATTGCATTATATTACCCTGCAGTGTCAAAATTGTTATTGAGTTATTGTTATTCAAAGTTATGTTTTTTATGTAAGAGGTTTTAAGCTTAGGTTGAGTATTGTGTGCCTGTGAAAGCAAAAGCTTTTACATAAGTCAGATACTAAAATAAACAATAATCTGATAAAACATTTAAAAATATAGAAATTATCTACTATCTCAAATTCTATTGTGGAATAGGTTGGCAAAATCCCTGAAGGAAGTCAAGGCACTTCTATGTCTAAATCATTGAAATTTCCTGTTAATTTTTTAAAAGGAAAAATGCTTTATTTGCTTGATGCTTTTTTAATGCTTTATTTGCTTTATTTATTTGATGACTTAGAAATCACTACTAATCATTTTTCTTAGTCAAATTCTGTTATATTGTAGCTGGGATTTTTCCCACTTGTGTCATTTTATTTAATTTCAATTTGTCTTATATTTTTGCATACATCCCTTCAACTAATTGGTTCTTAAGATATCAGAAATGCTTTACATAAAATTTGTCTAGTTTTTTGTAATATCTGTAAATATCTGTTTAATAAACTATTTTTTATTACTACTTGTATTCACTGTGTTGAAATTAATATGAAGTAATTATTTTCTATGTTTCTTCCAATCTTTTCACCTAAGAAAAATTATATTTGGGTATAATTTATGGTGTTGTTTTATTTATGGATAATAGAATTGTTTATATTATAAATCACCATATATTCATTCTACCTCACCTGCAATCCAGTTCAGTTTTTGAATATACTATAGCATAATCTAATGTGAAATAAGTTTAATAAATTTACTACTTTTGAATAACCAAAAAAAAAATAGCATTTTGTTTGCAAAATGCTAAAAAATGCACTTAAATCATAATCACTCAGTTAATCAACTCATTGTTTTAGTTTAATGAAAAAAGATAAACTCGCGATAGAAATAGATAACAAAAACTTCAATTGGTGAAAGTAAAATTACAAAGATAATTTAATTTTTAAGTCTAGAAATTATTCAGATCAATCGCTGTAAAAGGCGATTTCCAATTCAAAAGCCGAAGTTCGAAATTTCCTCTTTCCCCAGCGCATGCTCAAAAGACACACGTAGCTGTTTGAAAACTGGGAAAACAGAAGAAATCTTTTTCCCTTTCTAGCGATTTGAGTGACAGGTGAGGGATGATAGCTGGCCTGGTGGGCGGGGTTAATAGAGAAAGAGGAGGTTGCAGAGAGAGAGATTGCATGCGAATTGAAGAGAGTCAATAACGTTCGTCCTGCACTGTCGTCCTGTTCTCTGGTTAGTTCCACCGTTATCGCATAGGGGCGCCACGTTCTATGGGAAAAACCATGCTTTAAAAGTTGCCATTAGCGTCTATGGAGATGGACCCTCTGTTAAGCTCTATACTCTGTGAGAGCATCAGAATGAATTTTAAAAGAGCGTTGGCGATATATGCAAAAAATCAACGGATGATAGCAGATTTGCTTACCGAAGACCTGCGAAGATGTATGAAAGCAATCTTGTATTATTTGTTGAATATTTTGTTTATTTACTAGTAACACGTAACACTTATACAATTATACAAAATTGTGTTGGCAACATTGTTTCAATTCCATCAATAGTGCCGTTTACATGGGAAAAATGCTACCCGGGTAGCTACCCGGGTAAAAAGTGGGTTCAAGGGAATTTCCAACTCTACCCGGGTAACGAAATTTGAAGGCGTTTACATGAGACATGATCTAACCCGGCTTTTTCTCGGTCACGTGGTAAGAAAGAAAAGTGATCTGCCTGTTTCCATGGTTTCCAAGTTTGTTAATAAATATCTCATTTTTAGGAGCCCGCCGAGAAAAAAGGTGTTGACCGAGAAAAATGGCGAAATGAAGCTGGTGAAGATTGTTCGAATTCGAATATAAGAATTGTGACGCGTTGTGGTGATACTGAAATTTTTTCAGAGTCAGAGGTCGACTCGAAGCATAATTTGTTCCTGTTACTTATTATTTGACGAATTCAAAGCGTGAATAATAGTTTGTCTTAGTGCAACGTGTTTTTTTGGAGATTGTTCGGTCACACCAACAAGCTGGAGGTGGAGGGCGACGAGGGCGTGAGCGCGCATGGGGAAAGAGGCGGAAAAGAACTCAAACGGTCTGCTGACCACTTTGAAGAAGACAACGATGTAGAGTTTAGCAAAGACAAAAGGGCCAAGGAAGACAGAATTTACACAAATAAGCTACCGATTGAAGAAAAAGTTAGAATTGCCTTTGAAAATGGCGCCACGTGTATAAAGCTGGGCTTGAAGAGTGCCAACTCCGAAGAGCTTCCTATTAAGAATGAGGACCTAAACAAAGAGTTTGCTGACTTATTAAACCCAGATGATGAAGTCTTTCTTACAAGAAATAAAACAATTATTGTAACTGCAAACAGCTTGAAATCGGCAATCAACGTACTAAACAAAAGAGAAATAGTGGGAAGAGACATTGCAAGCTTCGTATTCGAAAGCTCAATCACAGTACAGTATATCATAAACGGAATAGATCCGAAAGCTTCTGTAAGCCATATAAACGAAAGGCTCCAGGCACACGGAGTAAGAGTGAACAAAATAGTTCGTTTCACCAAAAAAGGTGACAATGCGGCTTCTCCCACGATCTTATTACAAGAACTTGGAAGAACACAAAGGGATCAAGTCAAGTATGAATACGTAATTTACAACGCCCAAAAATTTATAGAGAAACCTAAAATCTGCCACAAGTGTCTGCAATTCGGACACTTTAAAGGTAATTGCAAAGAGCGAAACATAAAGTGCTCAAGATGTGGAGAAAACCACGAAGCTTCCGACTGTGATAAAGCAAGCCAACGTTGCTTCAGATGTGGGAGTAGTGACCACGCAGCACTAGATATAAGATGTCCGATCGTAAAGAGAGAAGGTGAAATCATAAACAAAGCAAAATCCGAAAATATTTCCATTAGGGAAGCCAAGAAATCCTTGCCTCCAAGGAAAAGTTATTCCGAAATCGTGAAGTCAAACGAAAATTCAAACCAAAGGAAAGCACCTACGATCGCGGGAAGGGAGCAAGGACACATAGAAAGCCTAAATAGAAGAATCGATCGACTAGAAGAGGCGGTTGAAAACCTCACAAAAATCATATCTGAGCTGCTACCTGGAAAGGTGTCTGATCAGTCAAAAGTTCAAGCTGATCACGCAAAGCTATTCGAAGAACTAGAAATAAGACTAATTAAAACGATATCTACCAAAGTAGAAGAAATTTTAGATCGGGCATTAGCTCAA
Source organism: Tetragnatha montana (assembly GCA_963680715.1). NCBI lineage: Eukaryota > Metazoa > Arthropoda > Arachnida > Araneae > Tetragnathidae > Tetragnatha > Tetragnatha montana. The sequence goes on from OY796681.1 coordinate 19,295,807, forward strand.
ACTCTGATTAAAGCCTCAAATGCAGGAAATCCATCCGATCCGGAAGAACATAGGAAAGAAAACCATAAGGAAGGAAAAGGCAGTGCAGTAAGACTAGAACAATTGAATGAAAAAATTGCTAACGTAGTATACCTACATAAAATTAAGGACTCGACCAAAAGTGAATCTAGCTTGAAGAGCTCACTCAGAAGGGATGAAAATCCAGGGAATATAAGTCAAGATGAAGACGATATACACAAAATCAAAGACTCAACCAAAAGTGAATCTAGTTTGAGTGGCCCATCCCGGGGGGATGAAGACCCAGAGTACATAAGCCAAGACGAAGATGAAGAGGAATTAGTCCCAGAATCATTGAAATCGAGATTGGAAAAGCTGGATAGGAACTGCCGGAACATAATCAATACCTATGGCCAACAATTGGAAGACATCATGGAAAAAACTATCTCGGAAAAGCTTTACGGGAAAAAATATTAAACCAAAGACAAAAAGCTTACACTTGTTGAGTTTTCACGCCTGAGAAAGAAGAAAACTATAATAAAATAAAAATCGGAAGAAAAAGACACGGACAAATCACAGAGTAGAGACAAACTTGCTCGGTAACAAAAACTAAAAACAACAAATTACAAAAAAAAGGATACCTGGTATAAGCGCATAGCAAAAACCAGAGCAACTAAACCAACCAACCAATATCTCATTTTTGTTTTTGAAAGAGAGCATCAGAATGAATTTTAAAAGAGCGTTGGCGATATATGCAAAAAATCAACGGATGATAGCAGATTTGCTTACCGAAGACCTGCGAAGATGTATGAAAGCAATCTTGTATTATTTGTTGAATATTTTGTTTATTTACTAGTAACACGTAACACTTATACAATTATACAAAATTGTGTTGGCAACATTGTTTCAATTCCATCAATGTTTATTGTTTTGATTTCCGTTTTTCATCATGTTTGTAAGTTGTGCTTGTCTTAAAAAATAAATGGATGTTTATTAAACTTAACGTTTTATCTTCACATTTCAAACTGCATTTGCTAGTGATACAAATTATATCAAAACAATCAACAGAGCACACACAAACAATTAAATGGCGGACTACACAACACGCAAGGTAGTGTGGGATGGGACACGAAATGCATCATGGGAAAGGAGGGTACTACCCGGCAATTGACTAGGATTGAATCCTACCCGGCTTTTTCCTATCTTTTTCCCTTCGTAGGGAATGCCGGGTAGAAAAGAGGAGTAAGAGCCGCCTTTTACCCGGGTAATTGGCTCATGTAAACGGCACTTATGACATAAAAATATTTCAATGGGGAAAAAATATATTTTCTGATTTCGTTCCTTTTCCATATCGTCGTACTTTCACATCCATATCGTTGTTTGTAAATCTATGACATCACAACAATAAAAACATGACAAACTGTCAGAAATGGTCAAACAGTCGCTAACTCCAAACTTATTTTAAAATTACTATCCCATAACTCATGAATGACCCTATTAACACAACTAATACATTCCCGATTACGATTCCTCAACTCACCCCCATGCATCGATACAACTGCAAGGGTGAGTGACATCTCCGTATCCAACCACCCCATTGGTGACCTCAGGTGACGAAGCTCCCTCACATATTGATCACCCTATTGACCGACCGGACATCTTCATAACCACCCCCACGCACGACACTGGGGGGTGGGTGGTCTGTTTTCGATTACGTTCGAAGCCCCCCCTTTCCAGAAATCAATCACCTGCATCCGTTCGGGCTGGAGGGCCCGTATTGTGTGTGGTATTATGAAGTGATTTATGCGGTTTTAATGCCGGTGGGTTCATGCTGCGGAAGTACTACGCCGAGGCGGTATGAGACATCGGCGTTGTTGGGAGGTTTAATTAGAAAACTGAGCAACCTCCAACTCATTACGGTTTCGGAGTTATGTGGATCCTGTTGTTGAAGTTCCCTGTGTGGGGAGAATGCGTGTAATTTCCGTACCTCCCATCAGAGTATTAGTGCAGTGGTATCAGTCAGCACTAGATTAGTAGAGGAAGGAAAATGCCTTTATGTGAAGCGATTAACTTATATTTTCCTTCCATGAAGTTCTCGGTTTTCTGAGGAAAGGTGAATAGAAAACTTAAATTCTTAAGCTGAAGTGCAATACAGTTAAACAATAAGTGGTGTAGTTTATTTGGGAAGGGACTTAAACCCACATTTTAGAAAGTAATTTCGAAGAAGCGAAGTATGTTTGAAGAAGTATGTATAAGATGTATACGAAGAAGTTCCCAATAAATGGAAAAACCTTTACTCAAAACAGTTGTCGCTTTGACTGATCAATTTCTCTAATCAATTCCATGAAAAGGTAAATTACCTTTTGTGGGTTCATTTATTTTGGATGAGGACAGAGCTCCCTTTCTATATGGGCCCATATAAGCAATAGTTAAAGATAAAGTTTCAAAACTTTTTCAAGATTTTTTTTCTGTAGAAATCTTAGTCTTTTTTGTTTTGCGAAAATATTATTAACATAAAATATAATTAAATCTCTTAGGTTTCTTGTATATTAATACCACTCCGATAAAGTTTTAAGTACTCTTACAAACTATAGGTAATTTATTTTTCCCTTTTTGTTATCAAAATTAAATAACATTCATAGCGGAACAGTAGAAATATATAAAAATCAGACAAACTGATGAAAATAGTTTTTACGTGTACAAGTTTAATTGCAGAGAAATTTTTAGGTTTATGTATTTGTATACTTTAATGCAGTTAAAGAACAGTTGATTATCATATCACCGATCCCGTATACCGAAATTTACTATCGTATCACATTGTCAAGCATTAACTCAATTTTCTAAAACATCGCAATCCATTTTAAACCAGCTTCTCTCTTTTTATGAACTCGTCACAACACAGCAACCCTGTTCAAAGTTTTCTCGTGGCAATAGGCCAGTATCTTAAAAAACTTTTTTTTTTTGAGAACTAAAAACACCAAGACATTCCGATTCACGAAATACGTCCACAATCCCAAGGAGCCTCGCTTTCTTCTCCCTCGCCAACCAATCAATAGCAGAGGAGGCGATTGTTGTCTCCGTTTTTCGCGTCCCTCAGAGGGATTATTTAATTAAAGGCGGATCGATGCCTCCGTTGTTTCATTAGGGCCGAATCTAATTCCGCAACAAAGCGGATCTTGTCTGCCCCGGATAAATTGCCGCCGTTTTAATGAGTTCGCCACCGGGAGATTGATCTGACCCCACTCCAAGGCGTTTAGCGGGACTCTTCGCTTAAGAATGTGTCACTTTGAGACCTGATTTGTACGGCTGACTTCAGCTAAAAAACGAAGGGAAACAATTTCATTTGCTTAGTTTTCACTTCAATATTGATTTTAGTAATTTAACGACGCAAATTAAAAATTTGTTCGTTTTCGCATTTTGTAAACTATGCCAAAAAGGAAGATAGTAAACATAAAAATACCTAACCTTCAGCAAAATACTTAATGGAAGGAGACAGAATCTATCTAATAACAAGTCAAGCGTTCCGAAATCAGGTGTTGAATATCCGTTGTTCAAAATGATAACAATTTACCTATATGAACAAAGTTTAACAACTTTTTAATTATTAAATTCACTCTTTCAACTTGGAGAAAAATTCTACAAGATGTTTGCTGCCAATTCCCGGTAGAGTTAAATTTTCTTCTTTTGCGTTGTTGTTCCGGAAAGATGATATATTCCTAATTTATACTGTACGGATTAGGAAAATCTATAGCCTTGATTTTGAGTCCATTTGGGCATTTTTACAAAAAATATCAGTTATAAATCTATGAATTGTGTGTTTTATGTTTTTTTTAAAGCCTAAAATGTGCGATAAATATCTGATAAAATATTCAACAGGAAATATTGCATTTAATATAGCGATCCATGTATTCATTTCTTCGAATTTTGTAAGCATAATTTCCATAATTAACATGATATTTATTTGTTTAAATGGAATTTGTTTGGATACTTGCTCTAAGATAATTTTATCATCTCTTATCCGAATTCAAAGGGCTTGAATGAAACTAAATGACGAGATAGAAAAATATATTCGTGATAGTTATAATAAAATATTTTAAACTAGTAATTATGTAGTTCACATTATATGAGAATGCCTAGAGTTAGTTTAGTGGTTGTATGCTTTAAATGCAAAAAAGAAAAATATTTAATTCATACAAGAGTTATTCAAACTTCAAAGGAAAACTGCAAGATATAATCCTTCAAACGAAAATGAAGAATAAAACAATTTCAAAACTAACGCAGCTTATATTCAAAGATTTGAGTCATTAATATAATATTTCCTCTGCAATAACAAACCATACTTACGAGTTTAAAGCCTTGAAAAATATAACCTCAAACTTGATGGCGATTTCAAGCAAAGATTTTCATTTCATCGATATCTTCTCTTTAAAATCCATGCGTGGGAGGAATCGGGAATGCGTTTTGCCCTGAATAAATACGATTTAGTGAGATTCCTTGGATATTTACTCAGTGGTCTCCATCTTTAAGCGTTGGGAAACTAGTTTTACGAAACTCTCGAAGTTGGGTAGAAATTTTGGTTTGTGTTGGTTTATCAAAATTGAAAGTCATAACTGAAGGTATGAGGAAGCTACGAAACATGTTTGTAAAATAAAGGGATGCCAACTACTGTCAACATTATCGAGTACGTATGTGTGTCTCATCCCCATCACTGTTTCTGTAACACAGGCTAACTAAACCTAACCCTTTCGAAATGCAATGTTGCATTGTTTTAACTGCTGAAGTTTTCTTAAGGTTTAGAAAGGCTTCTCTTTAGGATTCTTGTTTCTGTTGATAACTATTCACTTAAAATAGTTTCTATTTATAAAAAAAATCTAAATAGGTATAGAATTATTGAAATATTTGAGTTTTGTGAATAAAATATTCAGAATCAGAATTTATTAACACAAAGATACATAAAGAACAAAAGACAAAAATGGGGAGACAAACACAGACATACATACAAAAAAAAATATATAGTTATGAGTACCAAAAGAGCTCATAGCTCGTCCATGGTACTACACTTATAATTTATTTGCCTTGGCAACGAAACTGCGCTGACTCTATTTGATTAAATTAAATAATTTCTCGATGTTGTTATGTCTTGCTATAAAATCATAAAGACCATTTTTAAATTCAGTTCTATTATTAGATGATTTAAGAGTTACGTTTAATTTATTAAATAGAAAGGGACCTAGAAAGACATGAGACTTATGAAAAATTTCTTTGCTAGACTTTGGAATAAAATAATTTCCTTGAATGTTTCTAAGAGAATAGTTACTTGTTTTTAATTGATAGAAGGACCTATTATTGAAAATGAAAAGTAATAGTCGAAAAATATAGAGTTCTCTTACAGTCAAAATAGGTTTTGTTAAAGAATTACCTTTTATGTGAGATAAGATTTTATTTTAAAGGTGGTTTAGAGGTTTTATGTTGTTATAATAATCAGAAGCATAGCAAGTTATTCCATAGTTTATTGAAAAATGAACCCAGGCAAAATATTGAGCAGTTAGAAATTTATGATCAATAATACGTTTCAGCCTAAAAAATTTCAAATTAATAAACCTTAGCTTGTTTAACAAAGAATTTATATGAGTCTTCCATTTTAAATTGCTATCAAACTGGAGTCCTAAGTATTTAATAGAGTCAACGCGCATAATTTTATTACATGTAGATGATGCATTATCACATTTTAGATCGCAGGAGGGGTTGTGAATTCTTAGACTGTCAATAGTGGTTTCACTAACTCTTTGACTGTCAATAGTGGTTTCACTAACTCTTTGACTGAAAATCATAAATTTAGTTTTTAAAACGTTTAGCTTTAATAAATTGTTATTAAACCAGATATTAGCTTTTTGTAGTGCAAGTTCAATTTTTTTATAAAGATCTAGATAATTGTCAGCCGAAAATACTAAAACAGTATCGTCAGCAAATGTTATAATGTCACAATTTAAATTTAATTGACAAAAATCATTGATAAAAATAAGAAACAGAAGAGGTCCTAAAATAGAACCTTGAGGGACACCACCATTAACAGGAATTTCACAACTATATACATCATCAACTTTGACAAATTGCGTTCTATCACTCAAATAAGATTCAAACCAGGAGTAGATATTACCCCTTATTCCGATACAGTATAATTTACTTAAAAGCAACTTATGATTTACGGTATCAAAAGCCTTGCTTATGTCCAAAAAGACAGCAGCAGATTTTAGGTTATTATTTTCATTTGAGTAGATTATTTTTGTAAACTTCATCAAAGCTAATTCTGTACTTTTACTTTTTCTAAAACCGTATTGGTTTTCTGCTAATATGGAATTCTTTTCTAAAAATTTTGTTAAACGGGTATGCATTATTTTTTCGATAACTTTCGAAAATATACTTAATAGAGAAATTGGTCTATAATTATTCAGGTCATTTTTACTGCCCTGCTTAAATATCGGTACAACTAAAGATTTTTTTAAGGTAGAAAAGAAAATACCTTGATCAAAGGAAGTATTGAACAATTTTGTTAAAAAATCTGAAAAGTGGTTGAAAATTATGATTAACATACTTTTGTTTATTCCGTCTAACCCAGTAGATTTTTTATTTGGAAGGGAGTTTATGATATTAGCTATTTCAGTAACAGTAGCAGGTTCAAGAAACATACTTTTGAGGTTAGTTGGTATGCTTGGATTATGAAAACCAGGGTTGATATCAGTACTACACGAGTTAAAAACCGATGAAAAATAATTATTAAAATTGTTGGCCAATTCTTTTAAATTATTAGATTATGTTTGTTTATATTGGTATTAAAGTAAGGATTTTAACATGGACTATAATTAGCTTAAAAAAGTTGTTTTCAATATAGCTGTTTTAGGAAAATTAAACACGATGTCACCCTACTGATATTACTGCTTTCAGTCTTGCCTAAGGTCAGTGATGCCGTGTAAAGCCCAATTTACACGATACCAGTAGCTACTATGTCGGTAGCGTAACGCTATTATATGCAAATTATTGTATAATATTTTTCAGAGCCTTTCGAAAAGTTTTACTGGCATGCCTAGACATCCTTAAAAGTGTTTGTTACATGTTATATTCAACATGAGTACACGAGATTTTAACGAGTGACTTAAGTCATTTAAAATATCTAATTGTTTATATTAGAATAGAGTGAAAGCTTTCCTTTAGATAGAGCAATGGTTTTAGGCAAATAAAACTGCAATTAGAAGGGAAAATAACCATCAAGATATGTATACCTTGCAAGATAGTTGCTCAGATTCTTCGTTTAGATCTTTCTTTGAATACAACTTTCTACTCATTATTTTATGATATTGCATTTTCTTTATCAGCCGGCGTAGTTTTTCTTACTACACCCCAACATTACGATATAATAAAATATTAAATAAATCCCGCATCTAATACGAAAGGATGAGGCATTGTCACGAATCAAACGCTATAATACCTGATAGTTAGCAGGCAATTCCTTACAGATTTGCGTCTTGAATGGACGGAATAAATAACTGCGATCTGAAACGAAAAAAACCCCTAGAATACCGTTTGCGTGACAGTCCGAAAGTAAAAAAAAATTCTCAAATTATCCGCACGTTCTGGGAGAGTACAAAGCTGTAATTTACTCCCATTTGGACCTCAAAGATTTCCATAAGCACGCATGAATTCTTTATTTCGAACAGTTAGTGAATGTGGAACAACGAGAAACATGCCTAGGGAGAGTTTGAATTTTTGAATTCTCCTCACTTACGCTTTTGGTTAAAAATTTATCTGCATTCCAGCCTTCTGAGGGCGTTCGTATATTGGTGTATTGGAAATTAAATAAGGCTGTCACAAGACAAAGAGACAAAGGTATGTCTTAGTTTTAACAACCGAAGCGTCAGTTTTGTAATAATGATGAATATCTCGATAGGAAGCGAAATAATATAACAGGTTTTTCTGGTGGTTTTTACATATAAATATTAAAGAATGTATTTAATGTTATGAGGGATTAAAAATAAAGGTTATTTTATTTACATTACATTACATTTGTTTCTTATCTTAAAATCCAATATACACTTTTATTCACAGTACGCCTACGCCATCAATTTCAAAATACCCACATATTCTTCTTCGTTATAATGTATTTACTTAAAATGTTTTTATTATAGCTTTATCGTCTTAAAGCCAATTAAGTATTTTTAATTCTGTTCGTTTATGGTTTATGGAATTAAAATTTGGGGACTTTTTTTTAAACAGAAGATCTGTAAGTAATGCAAAAATTTTCTAGCAAAGCTGCATTTTAAAAACATTTAGGAATAGTATAGTATTTAAACGTTCGGTTCATTTAAAATGTATCTTTTTAAAATACTGTCATTTCAGTTCATTAAGATTCCAGAACCAATACTTTATTGTTGAAAAATGTTTTGTAACAAAAGCAATCAAAAGAATGTAACTAATTCCTTTATTATCAAGCCCTTTTCAAACAAACAAGCGAACTTTATTTCTAAATAACAAGATATAAATACATTTCTTAACCGTATATTTTTTGAAAAACTGAAACAAACCTCAATCTCAAAAATCCATTAGAACGGAAAGTAAAAATGCTTCCTATTACCTAAGGGCTGGAAATGACTTAAATATACTCTTTAAAACTTGATAGTTAAAAGTTAGTTTCACGAAAAAGATCCATTTTAATTCTGCGTAACATTCTTTTCAGACTGTGTTTTACTTTTCTGTTACAAGAGTCCATCGTTAAATCCGAGATTATTTCTCAAAACTACCTCATTAGGGAGGTTAGTTAATGAATTTCGAGCCATTATATCTGGTACGCTTTTATGGAACTACAAATATCCTCTTTTTCAGTGTTCTAGAGATTTCATATTTGGAGCAAGTATGAGTAAATGATGGAACACAAGAGCTCAGATATTTGATCTTTTTTATCGGAAAAAATAACAAATTCATAAAAGAGCTTAATGTATTAGAATGCACAAAATATTAAAAATATAAAAAACATTATAAGAAAGAAGTGGATTTCCTCAAAATCTATTAAGAAAGATACTTATTTTAGACTAATGCAGTTTAGTTAGTTCAAACGGTTTGTTTGTACTGTAAATTGAGTCCTTCACTGCAAATGCGTGAAACCTTGGCACCGAACACATTAATGAACACTACTATAATAGGCTGGCAGTGTTCCTTGACCCTATGACGTCACCACGTGGAAGGAAAAACTGAGTAAACAGAAAGCACGTTGGGTTGCTAAGAGGAATTTTAGTACGCAAATTGGGATAAAAAGACGCTATAGTTATACATGGGTTTAACAAACTAATCATATTTCTAAATTGAAGTCTTTAATTTCACTCAAAATTCAAACACCGTGATGGGAATACCTTTCTTTGTTCACTCTCAGCAAGTCAAGTAACGTTGCTGTGTAGTGTAACCAAAAGCGTTTTGATTGTATTGCGATTATGTTGCGAATGTGTTGTGTTAGAAAAATATAGGTAAAAAATTACAAAGAAAGAATGTGTTTTCGTTGTTTCGATTCAAATTTAAGAACACTTACAGATTCCAAAATATTTTACAACACTATTTTAGAGCACATTTCTGGATAGAATACATTTGTAACACTTTTCAAAGGTATTTAGAAAACTGTGTGCAACACAATAAGGTGTTAAAGTGTTCCACCTAACAACATAACTAAAGTGTTGTTAATTTTAAGGCAAAAAAGTTAATTGTGTTTATTTTTGTGTGGAGCATTTGCAGATTCTGGATATACTATGTGTTTGGTATGATAAGCTTTGTGGTATTCTATTGAAATTTTTAAAATTAAAGGATTATAAAAAAAAGTGTGAAAATATGAAACGATTTGAGCTTCCTTCGGTGTATTTTTGTTTCACGGCATAACGCCTGTAAAACATCTTTCTCCACTGCTACACTTTTATAGCGGAAAAACAAACTTTTTGTTTTGACAATAAATTGAAATATTTGCAGTATTCTTAATAAATAGATAAGGCATTGAACACAGTACATTTCATAAATTTTTGAATTCATCCTTATATTTTCCGTTACTGAAAATATTGACAGTAGCTTCAATAATACTAATTAATATACAAGTTTCAATAAAATAAATTGAAACAAAAAACTTCATGGTTAACTCTTTGAGTAGGAGTAAACTATATCTCTTTATAGTTAACTTTTTAATGATATTAATCTTGTTTTAATTGTAGTAAACAATAGAAAACGAAGATTTGTATTTCCAGGTAAATATTTAATGAATAAGGGGTATTTTTTTAGCTTTATCAAAAGTAACTCTCGGATAAAAATTCAATTAAACAGAAAAACTTTTTTTTTTAAATTTCTTAAAATGAAATTCATTTGTAATAATAAGGTAAGAACTAATTCTAATACTTCGTCTTAATCTTTAATTATCAAACTTCTTTATTTAAACTGATGGTTCCTGAGAATCAAATTAAAGCTCAGCTAAAAATTTAATAAAATTTTTTTGAATGTTGACTGTTTTGAATACCTTATTATTATTATTGTTATTATTATTATTATTATTATTATTATTATTATTATTATTATTATTATTATTATTATTACTGTGTCAGAATAAAGAAGGGCTGTGTTTTATCAATGCATCACAAGAGACGTCAATGGTTGGATACCTCTGAAGTAATGTAGTTTTCCGAGACCTTCACTCTCCAAACATATATCCATCCTACATTTCCAAACAAACTCCTTTAAACTATTCGATATCCTCAAGTCGTCCCCGTTCCTCATTCCGGACCGAACGTATAATCGTTCCTCATTAAACACATCAAAGAAAAAAGGCACCGCGCGTGAAAGTAATGATCCTTCGGCACGTTCCATGTTGTTCAATTGCCATTAAGGGAACCATTATTAAGAGCGTGAGGGTTTAATAGGTAATGAGCCTCCACTGATGCCATCTTCGGAGTCTAAAAGTATTTTTTTGCCGCTAAAGGAATTAAGGTGGGGGCATGGGCGGGGTTTTAGCAGCTACCACCCCCTTCTTTGATGTGTCTTTGGCAAATAATTTGTTTTCAGACGGGGTTTCCAATGAAGCCTAAGTTAGTTTTTTTTAATTACAAGGGCAATTATGGGCGGTAATTTGTGTTCTGAGGCTGCGAGTTGTTTACAACATGGTGAAAATCGATATCAAGTCTCGTTCGGTAGCAGAAAACTTTGATCCCAATTAAGTTTTATTTTTTATTCTGCAGATTAAAGTCCTAAATCGTGTTAAATATTTTTTACTTATTTGCTTTTAAAAAATATAAAACGAGTATGTAGGCAAGTGTAAAAAAGATTGGAAAATATTTTAAAAAGTGTTAAAAATATTACTTTTTATTTTACTGTGTATTTGGTAAGGATTTGGATTGTGTCTAAAATTTGAGGTTTCTAAGAAGTTTAAAATCATGGTAGTGGATTTGATATTTTTATTTTTCAGTTAGGGGAAAGGAGGGTAAGAGCACGCACAAGAATGATTTTGGTCTATAAAATCAAGAATTTAAGAGCTAGAGCCTCAAAACTTTACTGATTGTAAGTTTATTGACTCACAAATCAGCCTTAAAAAATGAGAGACGAATGAATGAAAGAGAGATGATTTTAACGAAACTATGTTAAAAATCAAAGAGAAAATAAAAAATTGAATGCGTACGCAGAATGAATTGAAATTAAAAGTACGAAGGACGTAAGGCCAAAAATACGCGCTATGAAAACTTAGCATTTACTGCAAAAAAATGCACCACTGCTTTCGTATTTGGAAGATCCCTAAAAATCACGTTTTTACTTTTCCAGGATCTAGTTTTTAGCTTCAGAGGGATTTTAAGCTTTAAAAGGTTAATTAAACATTTATTCATCAATTGAAGCACATAACTATGATGCGGTAAAGAGTAAGATGAATTATATGATTCTCGCTACAAAAATTCCAATGTATTAATTGAATACAATGTATTAATTCTCTAAAAGTCCTTGAATCAACCCTAAAATTCACTGCAGTTAAAATTTAATGATGCCAAGTTGTTCAGAAGGAAATATACCTCACATTAGTATTAACTTTGAAAGCAATCATTACTTCTTTATTTACTACAAAAAAAAAGTAAGATTTCTTCGCAGAAAAATTAAATACTAACTGAAAGAAACCATATTTTACCTGATAAATAAAATACAGAATGTATGCAAATAATAATGACAGTCTTTTAGGATAGCTTATGATACATGTGTCTATGACTCTATGTGATCATACGTGCTCCCCTTATACTGTTCCCAACAGGGAAAAATCAGTTGCGTACTTTTACCCGACTGTACTCTCTCATTTCCCCCTACACATAGAAAATTTTTGTGGTACTAGTTTAATTATGCCAATTTTATGCCAATTTCAAAACACTCTTTATATCAGATGTCATTGAAATTGTTAAATTAAGTAATTATATAATAATTAGAAACTTTCCATCATATAACATGCAAAGCTATAACATTTAACAAAATTAACCTGAAATAAAAATCTATGGGTTAAAAATATTGTTTAATTTTTTTTTGAAACGCACGGAATAATATCGAAATCATTTAAAAAGATACTCTTACTGAAAGTTCAAATATGAAAACAAATAAAAAACCAGTTCTTCGTGCTTTAGGCCATTTAATTTATTCCTTACAGTGAAAAGTAACGTCGTTTGTATGAAAATAATAGGGTCATCTCAAAAAGCTCTCACAGTTTTTTGAAGAAAAACTGTACTTGAAACATGAATTCTTATTACTCACAGATATTTCTTTTGATTTGAAAGCTTTAATTTTTGATGCTCACTGTAATTCATGAAGGTAAATTATGAAACAAAAATTCCATTTATTCAATATAAAATCCATGTAATAAGAAATTTATTTATAAAAATATTTTTTTGAAAATAATTAAAATAGTTCATTAAGCAACGCAGCAGCTTAGTTCATACTAATACAAAATTTTAATTGCAGTGAAAACAAAGTGCGGTTTTCGTAATACGTATTAAAAAAACTCCAAGAAACAAAAGTATTCGTGTTTGTTAAGCACATATGTATCGGAACCTCCAGTTTTCAGATCCCTGTACATTTAAGAAAAGTAGCATTATGACTAGATAGTAATACAATTTAACTTTTAAATTTCAGGGTTCAGTTCCGTTAATTAATAATTACGCATTCAACTAACATCTTCAACTCCAAATGCAAAGCAGTTGCTTTAAGGTAAATGCACCATTAAAATTACAATAAGTGTCCATCATTTAGGTAGGTTAAACTGATTGTATTATAACTTTGATTTGGTGCGGTTAATAATTTTAATTAATCTGGTATGGAATATTATATAAGGCCACATATACTAATAGGTTCAATTAAAATTTCTGTAAACAAATAATACCCTTTTTATGTGTTGAGATACATTTTCTCCCTTATTTAGGTGAATATTATTCTTATTCATCCTTATATGTAATTCAATCTTTATCTGAAATGAGGCTCCTTTGAAAACGAATTCTGGATTTTTAAAAATTTTATCTTCTCTACGCACGTAAATAAGTGACGATGAAGTTTAGGTTGGTATACTTTTACTTTAAACACTTTCCCCCCTGAAATTAAGTTCCAATTAAAAATTAAATAAATTAAAGTGTTAAGCGTTACCTAACTTTTATTATCATGAATTAATTACCCTTAATATTTCTCAATCATAGTTGGAAGGGAAATTTGTTAAGACTAATGAAGGTTAATTTTATTGTACATTACTAGATGGGTAGAATTAAGAATACCAAATTCTATGCATTTGAATAATCCATTATGATAAAATTAAATGTATAAAACTTTTAAGTATTTAAGGAAATACGCGCGTTGAAAGCACTTTTAAAATCCAATCAAACTTTAAAAGCATGCAAAAAATAGATTCCCATGAAATGAAGGTTTTGCGATTCCCGGTCTTTATCGAAAATTCAAGAGAGAATAAAAAAATTGATCCGCCTTCTTAAAAGCGGTATTGAAATGAGTTTCACTTCGTCACTTTTAATCACACGCGTCTTATTTATCCACGCGCAGAAAGCTCCCTTTCTCCTTTATTCGGTTCACTGGGCTACTTCTTAATTGCATTCCAAAGCGAATTCTAAAGAAAGAAGAATTAGCCTGGGAAGAAAGCGGAAATCTCTTACCGTAAGAGGAGCTTACAGAAAAGCAATCCAAGCTTGGTTTCATTATTTTTAGGAAAAGCCAAGAGATCTTGCAGTGTTTGTATCTCCACACAAAAATTTTTCACACCGTATCGAATATTGCTTTGGATTTTTTTCTCCTTTCAAAACCTTTTCCGTATGTTAGGCTGAATTCGGGCTCTGAAGAGGATTTGTACGTCCTCAAGCATCCAGTAGGGCCCGTCGACTGCGTTTTCGCGATATTACTTCTATCGCAGTGGCAGCAGCAATATCGAGCGACGAGAGGCGACGCCTGGTGACCATCACCGGAAGCTCCATCGATTTTCTGCGGCGTGTGTTTTCAGGGAACTTTTCTCCTCGCGCTCCAACTTCTTTTCTGTCGAATCGGAAGGAAATGAATAAGTAAAGATGATGAAGATAAAAAAGAAAAGCTTGGCTTTAAAGGTTAAAATAAAGATGCTTGGAGAATTTTTGAGATGCAGCGTCGACTGGAAAAATTATACAGCATGTTTTAAAGATTAATGTTCATCTAAACAGAAATTATTTTTCGAACGTCGAATAAAAGTATAAAATGATACATATGTTAAAAAAATTGTATGTGTATGAAAAATATTCGTCAAGCTTATTTTCATAAATATTAGTACTATTTGGCTAGTTTTTGCTTTTTCATAGTTGACATGAAGGATGATGAATAAATTGATTTCAAAATTATTATTTGGGATAAATAGACAAAATTAAAATAGGCTTTTTTGTAACGATGTATTAAAAAGTTTAATTAGCAGTTTTAAAATGTTTTACGATCAATTTTCTTTTTTATGTGTTTTTAAATCATACCACAATTAAAAATCAAAGCTTTGGGAAATTAAGGAAATAATTCATATTTGCTTAAGTGTAGTTAAAAACCTTTTCCGGATATACAAATTATTATGACTTTTTATATTAACTTATGCAAGTGATTTAAACTTGAGTGTGTGGGAGATGGCAAGTGTTTCAACTTTAAATTATTTTGTACGATACACGATAAGGGTTTTTAATTTTATTTCCCTAGGAAAAGAGGTAATTATTTTTAACTTATAGGGAGAAAGAAATTTTACAATATATGAAAGAGAAAAATGTAATAAAGTGCAGTGTGGAATTACGTTTTGAGATTGAAGGGAAATTTAAGAATGTTTGTGAATCTTTACAAGAATTGAAGAAGCAAAACCTTTTTTGAATATTGTTACATTTCTACACTGTTTATAATGCCTAAAAATTTTCTTACATTATTTTTTCTATCAAAACATGAAGAGATTATTTTGGAATTAGTAGTTGTGGAGTTTCTCTAAAATTACTCTTCAGCTTAAGTTATTTAATTTAACTTTTATGTGTTGTTAACAAAAAATAAATCCTCAACTTATTTTTCAGAAATACACCTGTTTTACGTTAAATGTTTGAAATAACATATTTTGGGTAATTTTAACAAAAAATTTCATTATTGAGAGTAATATTTTTATTTAACTCCGATATACATTATGCACTTGCACAATCTCGTTACCGAATACTTACAGTTCCCTATAATAAATTTAAAATTACTTTATAGATTACAATTGATAGATTTAATAAGTTGGTTGATTCCGTGGGACCGGTGAAAATGTTAATAATTCTAAAGAGTTTATTACATCACGGGTTCACTATGGCGGGATTCTACTGTACTTTAAATTTCTTTTATCTTACTTAATCTCTCAATATTTATTTCTCATTTATTTCACAAAGAAGTTATTTATCCTTTCTAACATTTTAATATATAAATCTGTTTTTAATCATAAAAATACAATTCAATTTTACTGCTTCATATAGTTCGACTTTATCTTTTTAACTCAAAAAGTACACCCAAAATATTTGTTAAACTAGTTTAGATAAGGTTTAACGGGGTAAACAAAATGATCATATTTCCATATTATTATCTGCACTATGATTATATTATCTAGCATTATTATGATTATGAAAATCGATCAAAACCAATTTTCTAACAGCGATGATATAACGTAGAGAGCTCTGATTGGTTTCACTGCAATACGTTTACTTTGCCTGTATACTTTCATTTTACAGTAACCGCCCAAAACCGGAAAGAAGCATCCGCTTCAGAATGCAACGGAAGTAATTCCTTGAAGATCGCGGAAGTTCTTGATGCTACGAAATCAAGTCTATTACCTGATATTTGCAGAATTACTTTCTGAATGATTTTGATGGAGAAGAGATTTCTATGTTATTAAATTAGAAACCTATCTCGTGGAGGAAAACGTCTTATTTAAGTCTTGATCACAAGAATAACATTAAAAAGAGGATACGGGATTATTATTATACTTGATAATATGTGGTCAGAGAAATATTTATTCTATTTATTACATCCTGTCAAGCAAATATAAAGCATAATATCAAAAAACCACATAAACTCCTCAATATTAAAAATTATATTTTTAAATTTTTAATTACGTTCTCGAATCCCATTTGTTTTTAACGAAGGGGATCTAAGCAAACTGTAAACAACTTTTTGTTTTAAATTTTATAATGTGCAATATAGGTACGTTGTTTTCTATAAAAATGTAATTTTGCACACTGCACAGCCCTTCATCTATCATTCAAAAAGAATTTCAATATTACATTTAAAAATTATACCTAAATAATTATTAATTACATAATTCAGGTAAAAGTAATAAATACATGTACAAAATAATTAATTCAAAAAATATTTCCGTTAGTGACAAATTCTCATAAACATAGATTCTCCCATTTTTCGTTAAATACATTCTCGTAAACTATCTATTTTAAAGAGTCTAGACTCCCCTGGATTTTATTATTAATACATTTTTTTTTGAAATCATCCATGAAATAGTTACTTTCTTGTTCAATTTGGAGACATTTTTAAAATAGTTTAGTTTTTTCGTTGATTAAGTTGAAACTTTCAATAAATTGGAAGTAAAAAAAAAAGTAAAACTTTACAATCGAGGCACTTACATCAAGAACAAACTAACTCCTAACTTCGTTGTTCAAAGAGCCACAATTACAATTCAATTTAAGGTTATTATATTAAATAAAATCAAATAAAAATTATGATGTAAACACATCAGTGTTATCTGATTTTAATAAATTAAAATTTCGATAAAAATTAAAATTTTTTACGAAACTTCATGCCACAATCTATTTCTAAAAAGATGTCTAAATTTCTTTAGATTCAGGGATGTTTTTTAGAAGAAGAAGGCAGATGAAATCCAAGAATCTAAGTATGAAATCTGAAATCTATGGAATATAACTTGTTATTTATTTTTTCACATCATAATTGAAATTTGCTTGATTATAAAAAAACACGTTTTAATTGTCCTTTATTGCTAAATTTAAGGATGAAAAGATAAAGAGCTCAATTTAAGCTTATCAAAATTTGGAATAAAAACATGCATTTAAGGAGTAAAATAATGTAGAATAATCCTTGAAAAAATATTTTGGCAAGCAAAATAGAAATACGCAATTTTAAAAGAAGCAATTTGGTAAAAAAAAAGCGTGTGAACTTCTACAAGATGGGCGTAATTACCCTTTAAATTCATTGTTGCCAAACGGATTAAATATAAAACTTCTTGTTAACTAACCTTTGAAAAGCTATTAGTTATAAAAGGATAAGGATAACTTTTATTCCAACAATTTATTAAATAGTAAAGGATATTTATACGAGATGAATCCAAATAAAATCTATTATAATCTCCGAAAAAAGAAAATAGTAATATAAAGTAACATCTCCAAAACTACGTAAGTCTCAAAGGTAATTAGTAAGGAGTTATAGTTAACGTTCGAAAAAGATTTCTAAGATATCTTTTGAGGAAAAAATATTTTTTTTTTCGGTTTTCAGAAAATTATAATAAATGTTTTGATATCCTTTTTATTTTTAATTCATACTTCTCAATATCAAAGCAATAAATTACTGGAATACAAAGTAAAACATTTGTTTAAAAAAGATAATCAAGACGGAAGAATATTCAAAACCGAGCTTTTTTTAATCTCCTCTTTGTGATTTTAGACAGTCTCAGGTACTTAAGAGAATTCTTCCGTTTTTAAAAAGAAGAAATGCAACAAAAAAAAATCAGACGAATTTAGAGACAACTACTATTTTTCGAATCGTTCTGGAACATTGCGAAAGAACTTTTGGAGAAGTGTGTGTGGTGAAATCGTCTGGTAGGGCTCTCTCGAGAGAGCAGGTTGCGTATGAAAAGGGTGGGTTGTGTTTTGAAGGTTTAGATGAGGTTTGAGAACGAGTTTTCGTCTGAAAAGTGACTGGACACTTCTTGAGTTTTGCGCTGAGTGCTATGATGTTTCGCAAATTTAAAGATTTTTCAGGGCATATGAATATTAGCCGCAGAGAAATGTAAACTCATAAAGTGTTGTTATTGAGAACTCAATATAACTAGAGAGGGTAGATAGTAAATGGGGATAGTGTAATTTTACTTACGTTAATAGTTTATTTAAGTAACAGATCTCAAAGACGGTCTAAATGTTAAGAATGCTTTGTATGTAATTTTTTTTTAAATTATCAGTGTACCGGGAACATTGGGATGATAGGTAATTGATAATACAGAAAATTGGACATGCATCTTGCGGGAACTTATAAATAAAATACTCGGGGACGATAATATGTATACGGGATAAAATAAAACACTCCATCCGTTAAAGGCCGGGTAAATCAGCATGTAAGTAAATAAAAGAATGAGAGAAAATTATAATTTATAATTAAGTATCAATAAAATTATAAACAAGAACACATGTGCATTTTTCTGTTCAAGATACAACACAATTAATTATTAAACAATTAAATATTGCAATTTAACTTGTTTTTCTCAACTCAAGAAGCCAGTAAAATTCAAATAGGCTGAAGGATTTAAGAAATTTTTTAAGAACCCAAGGGTTTAAACAGATTTTAAAATGATTGTTAAGTGTTTACGTTGATAAATGTAGAAATGTCAGAGTCTTATTTGCTTTTCTAATCTAAAGAAAAAAAAATAAGATTTGTGTTAAAAATTGTTTTTATCTGTTTATTCAGTATGAATTAAAGCGTATTCTACTTCTGTAAATATAACCTCAATAACAACTTGTAAGGAGGGGAAAATTCAAAATTTTTAATAGCTAATTATTCTTTTCCCAATTCAATTTACATATATTTTTAAAGCCATTGAAATAACTACTTTTTATAAAATGTTCATAGGATTTACGCTCTTCTTTCTCTCCCTTTTCATTTGTAGCCATCAAGTTATCCTTTTTGTTGAACTCTCTCTTTTTTAAAAAAAATTATACTATCAAATATTTCAAAAATATACCTTAACTTTCATTTTTTCAATTTGTTTGATGTTAATTAAATCACAATGAGATGCAAGGCCACCCATAAATTTCCCGGGCCCCCAGACAAAATGCTTTGCGAGGGCCCCTATACATATTTACAATTTTTCCCCTTGCAAAAAACTTTCACTATAATCAATAAGTTGAGCCTTTTTTACAATTGAAGAAATTAATGCTTCCTCTGATTTTGAATGTCCGACACAACAGCAGGAACTACCAAGTACTAAGTACTTTTAATTTTGTCCCCATTTTCGTAAAATTTCCATTTTTTTTCTCCAAAATCCACAAAACTGACCAAAATTAACTCAAATGTGTTGATTGTGTTATTGATATTCAAACAACTTACTTGAATATTTAGACTTAAAAATAATATTCTTCTTCCTGTTGAATGTAATGTGGAAAAAAATGGGAGAAAATGATCGTTGACTGAAAAATGTGAGAGCACCTTAAAATGTGGTATTGGTATCAGTGTTTGAATTTAATTATCCACACTTGATCGCCCAAACCAATTTTAATGATTAAAATCGTAGAAATTGGATTCATCATGATTACTTTTGAGCGATTCGGTTTTACTCAGATAATAATCATTAGTTCTTGATGAAATTTATTTCGATCAAAAATAAAAACTCAAACAGCGCCAAAACATATCGTTAACACTTCTCCAAAACCGCCAATCTAATTTTTCGAGGCGTAATACTAGAGGTGTTCTCTTCAGTATTTTTCAGAATAATCGAGGTATTTCTCCATTGGCGATTCGACAATCTTTCGTGCAACAAAAATGATTATTACTTTTTTGGTGCGAAAAAATAAAACTACAACAATAATGATCACAGATAATAATTAAAATTATAATGATTACGACGCGATTTTTTCTTTTCTGATCGCCTAACGATCATCCATGTTTGATAAAAAACGCTGTCTGATTTTTAAAAGTGGCAAATAAAATTTTGATCATATTTTGAGATTTTTCTCCGTCTCCATAATTACCAATTTCAAACCCTGATTGACGAACCAATAACTGCTACAAAATGTGAACTCTTAACATACTTAAAATATTTTAATTGGTTTCTCACTTTAAGTTATATTCAATGTAGAGAATACATTTACGTACTTTATTGGTGAGGAATAACAATCAAGCCCACAATTAATTAAGTTCACAAGACAAACCTATCTCAATACAAGATTAAAGTTTTGATAATATTGCCCATATCCTCCTTTACTGCACGACTACTAAGTCCCTACCGTACTCAAAAGAGTTTATTTGGGATAAGAGACATTTAACGCGGTGAAAGGGATTTCGTTTACCCTGAAAAGGTTGGTCATTAGAGAGCTTTGAGGGAGTTTGTTCCCAATTTGAGTTTGTATTCAATTAAGTTATTTCAAAATCTCGTTAGAGGCCCGCGACTCGACTAAGCAAGTAGTATCGTTAATAATATTGGAATAGTTGAATCGTCATTACGTCATACTTTTTTCTTCAGTTATTAGACTCTTTTGGTAGTTAGTAAGCATAAATTCAAAGAAAATGGTTCCGATGTTGAGGAATAATTAGACAGTCAAGCGTATAAACGGATTTTATCATTAATTTAATGAACATGATTCTTTTATAAGTTGATTGCAAAAATTATACATATGAAAAATGCCAGATGTATGGAGTGTTTGAATGAACGTATTCATGTATTCAGTATCATATTTTTAAAATATAGAGTCTTCATTTGAGCGCAATAATTTAAAGAAATCCGTTTTATAAGTCTGTTTGAAGGCATAGAAAATAATTTCTTGAAAGGATCATGGGATTATTTTTTTATCATGATTTATTTTTCATCCGTAAGTACTCTACAGTTCGTAAT
Organism: Tetragnatha montana; assembly: GCA_963680715.1. Lineage (NCBI taxonomy): Eukaryota > Metazoa > Arthropoda > Arachnida > Araneae > Tetragnathidae > Tetragnatha > Tetragnatha montana. The sequence goes on from OY796681.1 coordinate 19,317,189, forward strand.
CTCTGTATTGGTAAATCTAAAATTGGGAGTTATATAAGAGAAACCATAGAGACAGCATTCCCCTCAAAAGGATTTTTGCAATTTTAGAAGTTAGAGTGGCTCTATAAACAAGACGAAGTGTACTCTAAATCGTATTTACCATGAGTATTTATAGAATGGCTGATGTAGTCAGAAAACAAGAGAAAATGCATTACGTTACTAAAAATAAACTTGCCTTCTCATACTCTTAGTACTTATACGTTCTATTTTTAGGGAAAATCAAACTGAAAAAGGTAGTTAAACAATTGAGCCGGTGTATAGACTAATCAGTAATGTTTGAAAAAGCTGTAAAAATAAAGCGTTTTAAACGAAGTACCTTATTTTTAAAGTCTCGTCCAGTTAGGTTTACTATTTGCTGACAATAGAAAGGGGATGTGAGTGATGCTTAAGTAAGATATTAAACACTGTATATTTTCGAAAATATCTTGGAACATGCAAACATATTTGAATGGGAAAATTCAATTTAAAAATATGAATTAAAATCATTAATTAAAAAGACACATAAATTTTTAGTTTCCAGCCAATTTAAATTTTTTACTAAAATTAGGTAATAAAGTTCTAAAATTAGATAATTATTATAATTTTTGTACAAAAAAAAAACGGTGGGGGGTTGGGTAGTTGTTTACGTTATTATACTGTTAAAAATTACCAAAAGCATGCCGACGTAATATATCAACGGCTCTCTTTCCAAATTTTTTTTTCAGATATGGTTCATTGTACAAGAAAAAGGTATTGGAAATACTAACAATTTATTCATATCCGAAATTTTAGGACAAGAGACAGTGAGGAAATAGCTTCCCAAATCTTTAAAATCTAAACAAGAAAACGGAGACGTCTGCCATTTTTTTTAGCTATATTTCTATTAGAATAGTTATTGACCACAATCCAACCAAATCCATCAGTACTGTGATGTACAATAGAAACAAAAATGAGTGTCACTGCTTTTACAAGTCTAGAAACCATCAGTCAAGCGAGAATTTCAGACAAATTAAAAAAAAAAAAAAAAGGTTTCTGTGCTCCTAAGCGCCATGAAGCATACTGGGTTCAGTGAATCAATCATTGACCCCCAACTCAAATGACATTGATCAATGATACTTTGGTTAGGTTTGGAACACATTAAATCTTCCCTGCCGTCAAATCTCATAAAGTAATCTATTAACCTCAACTCAGAGGAAGGGGGTCTCACATATTTCACATAGTACAAATAGGAATGCCAAGAATTATAAACCTTTTTTCATGCTTCTTATTCTTATTATTATTGAAATTAAGTGTGAATTTACAAGGTGTGTTAAACAGGAAAATTATGTATGATGCACTGTACGGAAAATTAGGTTTTAAGATCTACTTAATCAAGCTGGATATTGCTATACGTCGGGATACTAAGACATTTTGATTTTCACAAGTATTTAAACTATATGTGATTTGTTTAAAATTCCTCTATTTTAGCTCAAAATTAAGAAGTATGATAATATTAGATGATAAAAGTTCTCTAGAAGCCAAGTGAATGAGAACTCTTCCGTTTAGGGCAAAACTATCCCATCCTGTTGGGGCAGAGGTAACTGTAAATTGAATTTTTTTGTGAAAATTTTGGAGATAACAGGTAAGAAAACTATGTCCGATATTCAGCCAATTTAAAAGATAGTTCCAGTTCTAAAGGAAAGAATCTCGGAGCTTCTCAGAATGACAAAAATCTAAGTTCGAAATTAAAAAATTTGAGGTAAACATGTATCTTTTTAAGGTCTTTATTTAGTGTGGTAGTTGTTTAAGCTTAAGTTCAATAACTGGTCTACAAGAGTAGCTCCTAAATATCCCCTCAGGAGGAACTACATTTTATACAGAGAGAAAGCCTTCAGTTACTCGAAACTCGGTGGAGTGGAGCCCCTGTCTCTCTAAACTAATTCTCTCTTCTCATATACGTATAGATAGATATTTATAACAAAGAAATGTATCATCTCTATTCACGAAACAATTTCTACATGAGACATACTATTGAAAAATATGTTTTCACTTAAAAAGTATTGTTATTAGTAATTTTTTCCGTAGTGATTCATCCTTTCACCTAAAATATTTGGTGAGGCACTATTAGAAAATTCTCACTGCATACCCAGAGAAATCGAAAAGTCGTCTCCCCCCTCCATTCACAGAAAAATCTGAATTTAAAGCAAAACCATGAGTCTCTCGAACACCATTAAACTGATATTTAGAGAGAGGTTCAATGCATCGATCGCCAGGCATGATCCAAGTAGCGGAACTCCGTCCATCATGTTGGAGCCAGGCCAGAGACCATCATTACGGCATTAGCGCGTTACCTCATTTTTGCATCGCGGATATTACATTCCACGATGCAAAAGGGAGCACAGCGTGGGAGGGAAGAACAGCGAGGAAAAGGGAGGGATTGAATTAACGTTTTGCTAAATCGCGTGTGAGAGGACAGTGATAGAGTTCGTTTAAGTGTAAAGCAGCGTTTCTCAAACTGTGGTGCGTTCCGAAAGAAAATATCTCTTTATTTTGAGGGAAAATGTAATAAAAAATTATGATAATGATAGAGAAATACAATATTTTTCAGGTTTTTTTTTAAATTAAAAAGTCCCTGTGCTACAAGCTTTTTGTGATTTTAGACCCCATCTCCGACGAAAATCCCAGTTCTGCAACTGTCTTCATGATTACTACCATCCACGGTTGACATTAATAAATATACCCACTGGACTGGACATGCATACCGGCGCTTAAGGCGGAATATGACGTCACTCAATTTTCCGAAATCTCTTGTAGAGAGGAGAAAAACTCTCCCTTTAACATGCCTTTGTATAAACAGAGAGTAAAATAAACTAGCAATACCAGCAACCCCAGTGTTTTTCGAAGAAAAAAATCCCACCCCTTTTTATTGACCGGGCATCAAATTTTGAATATACATTGATGCATAACTCAAAATGGCCCCAAACTGAGTTACGTCATGTCGCGCGTTAAATGACGATATAAAAGAAAGGCAACTCCAACTATATTCACACCCAAACAGACCACATGAGAATAGCCACAAAAATAAAGCCGCTCTACACATGACTCCCCACAAGGAACGAAAAGGAGAGTGGAATCCAGAGAATTCGAACTAGTCTTCTCTTACACCCCTCTTCCGAAAGGGGAGGCGTTCGAATTAGTATGCGCGGAACAGAACGTGAAGTTTCTGGGGGGAGGGCAGCTATCACGCCCCCTCGCGGCTGATAGATGTGGGGGTGGAAGGAATGCACTATCTCTGGTAATTATACGCCAGAACAATGGCCTACCATGGTACTGATATTTTGTTTTAGTAACTTAGTTGGTTTTGAGGTGTTAAGTAACTTGGTTTGTCTAGGAACAATGTTAACTTGGTTGATTATGAGAATTTATGTTTGATAATTTGGTAGACTCTTGATATTGTGGAATAATTGTAAATGTTTTTTGAACATCTGTCATCAAGTAACATAATTTGTGGAGATTTAACTCAATAAATCTGAATTTCAGTATCCTTATGTTTACACAGTTCAAAGCCTTTTGAACAACGACACAAAATTTTAAAATTCCAAAATTGAAAACAATATACTAATTATTATGCGGATTACAAAAAATACACATCCCTACACAAAATTCTTGGTTTAAAGTTTAGTTCTTAGTACAATTATTTTACACAATGGTACAATGAAACATTTTATTACGTAGATGAAAAGGGAAATAGAACTTTAAAGCGAAATAAACGGTAACTAGCGCTTTCAGCGCTAGACCCGGCGTTGCCCGGGCGCAGTAAAACTTTATATAAATACCTATAGCGCACGCGCTATCCCGGCGTTGCTCAGACATTATTGACGGGCTGCGCCCGTACTACATTCCTTGGACAGAATCTCATAGACTTTGAAATAGTTGGGAAGTCATATTTGTTAAAAAATATTTAAACTTAAGGTGCAACAGGTTTAGTAGAGTACCTAGACTGCAACACAAAGAGGCCCGCTGCATTACCGTCCATAAAAATGGATTCAAACAGTTAAATGAATATAATCGAAGAATTAAACAAAAGTCAGTAAATGTATAAAAAGCCAGAGTGATTTAAAGGCACAGCTCAGTGCCTGCTCTTAGCTCATTAATTCAAAGATTGACATTTTTATGGGTTTTTTTATTCTGAAGAGCGTTATCAAGAATGTGTTTCAAAATGAATCACTCCTTCTCTCAATAATATCAGCTTGTTTCTTTTTTTATTTTATCCTTATATTCAGTCGCTTCCGCAAGGTTTCTTTTTTTTATTGAACAACGGATTTTTTGGCCAATCATATGCTTTATCAAAACAGCAGACGGATTTCTTCATTTTATATATTAAGATGATAAGGAAAATTCGAAATTGGAGATTTCTAACGAGTTAAATAATTTATTCCTAAGGAATTCTTTTTCTGATTAAGTAAAGGTATTCGAACCACGAGTATCTAATCTTTAAAAAAATCCCTGATACCAAATCTTTATAAGAAAATCCTCCACTACGTGAAATGAGTAATAAAAAGCTAAGTATTTTATTCTATTCAGTGGTAATAGCAATTACCACCTACTCTCTAGAGATTTTTCGAAACTTAGTTATTGATTCACTATCGTTACATTACGTTCTACTGCGTATCTAAATTTTATCTTTCAGTGCCCCAGACGCCATAGCAACTCTACATTTATCACGCCATAAATTTGATAAAATAATGGGATTTATCAATATTCTGACTGAGCATATGAATCATGAAATCCTTTCTGGAGTATTTCTTTTTGAAGTGATTAGTATGTATCTTCGTCTATTTTGGGATAAAATTGAATACAAGCATAGAAGTAAAAAAGCTATCTAATTTAAAAGAACGTAGTTAGTGTTAAAGAAGAAAGTAGTTAATGTTATCATAATTATTAATGCATATGGCGCTATGCCAAACCATTAAAATATTATACCACTAGTTAAGGGCAGAAAAGTAATTTTAAACACTTATATAAAAATAAGAATTTGAATTATTATACATTAAAGCTAATCCATATAATGGAGCAAAAAAAAAAACTTTTTTAGCGCATTTAACTTTAAAAAGACTACGTATACAAACAAAAATAATCAAACCTTTATTTGCACAGTACTTCCATAAATTGTTTCAGCCTTTTTAAAACAAAGAGTTCTATACATTTGAAATAGAAAAGTCAAATTATAGAAAAACTATCTTTTGTTTAAAACATTGAAAGAGTAGTATAACATTATTAAAAATATAAATGCATCTAAACTTTCAAATCTTTTATTGATATTACAGCTATATTTTTTACATAGTGATGGTGTTATTAGCTGTTTCCTTTACATCAAACTGAGTCAATTTCCTCAACCCAGAAAAATGTTTGTTAAAAAACAACCTAACAACATAGGTACAAGTTGTATCATATGTTTGCTAACTCCCTGAAACCACTCCGAAAACTTTTCACTTTCATGAGAGATAGAAAATTATCATCTAAAAATCATTAATACAGTGCGTGATATTTTTTGCAGCAAAAAACTGTTTTTATCAGATCGAAAAAGTACTTTTGGAAAGGACGATCAGAATCTTAAGTAAAGAGAAACCATTTTTCACGAGCATCAAGGGTATTGCTCTTTTTTTTTTGTTCTTGACTCTTTTTCCGAAAAAAGGGCAACACCCAGTATTGTATAAAAAATCGGAGTAAGTGTGAAGGTTCAAAACAAAAGTAATCCAATAGTTTCACCGATTAAACCAAATAACGATGATTAAACCAAAAAGCTTTCAATAAAAGACCGAAGGTAATATCTCCGAAAAAAAAAGATGTTGCCAGTTTCTGCAATAGCTTTTTTAAGTGGAAAATCGTTTGGACCAATTCCGTTTTTCTCTTTCCACCGCATTCTATTCCCCCTTTTTGGATTTTATCTTTTGATTATCGATTCGGAGGAAAGAATTCTTACAGGGGACCGACCCCCATTGTTTCGAATAAAAAAAGAACGAAAGAAAAACATTAGAGAACGCGGAATAAAACAGAATAAAATAAGGGGGAAAATAGGAACCAAAACGAATATTCGGACACTCCGCCATTTCATTTCCTTATTCGGGTTCCCCGACAGTTTGTTTGCTTATGTGTTTTCACAGGGGGTGGTTCTTGGTGTTCTTTTTTCCTAAAGAAACTTTCCCGAACTATATTTCTAAAACAAATATATATTAGGGTCTCTTTTAAATGGCTCTAAAGTAAAACAAACTTTTTAGCGTTATTAAATCTCCGAGGGGTATTGATCGACGCCATCAGAGTGCATTTCTTCTGAAAAAGGAGAAGGTCGATAGCTCGTATAAAAGAGAAAAAAGGATGTAAAGTAAAGAAAGCGATTCTTTTTAAGTTTGACAGTTTTTTTAGGGGGGATTCTGAAGATCAAATTTGATGGAGTTTGAGGTTTGGGATAATGGTAAAAGTTTGAACGAAGGAAATTTGAATATTCTTTTAATTCGGGTATTTTATTTCACGTCCTTCATGTATTTAAAAGTCTAAACTGGAAATGCATATAGGACAAAATAGGGCCAAGCACCTCCCCTTAGCGAACAATATTGCATTTTTTGACAATCTTATAATTAAAATTACCCATTAAAAGGATTTATAAAATTAAGTTACATTAATTAGGTTTTCTAAAAGAGTCTTGCAATAAAATTATGTATGTGGGATAATTTCCACAGAAGAAATGAAGCAAGGCTAGTATTATTAGAAAATTAAGTAAATTTAATGAATCCTAAGGGCTATTTACAAATATGGACTGACTCACACTCACTCTCCAACGGAGCGACAAGAAAACACAACCGGGTCACAGGCCATCACGGAAAAGACGAAAAAAAAAAAAAACCCGTCGCAATGACAATATATTCTTTTAGAACAAGTAATAAGAAAACGGCCAATCGTAAGCATTCGCGCGCGCAACAAAGGAAAAAGATCCAAAATACAAACGAAGAGGAAACAAGAGAAGATAGTTAGTTGTTCTTTATTCTCAATAAAATCCCACATGTATGTTGTTTTGTACAGCTCTATAATCTTTAAATTTCATTCATTTGTAATTTCATTTAATTTTGTAACTTACGAATAAATTGAGCCTAAGAAATCCCAGTACAGTATGAATGGAGGAACAATGGAAGGGTAAGATGTTAACTATGAAGTGAAATTATGTTTAAGCATTACCACGGATTACTAGATTCGTACAATCTGGCCATTTCTTGAATTATGAGACACATTTAACATTTCCGCTAGGATCGCCGTATACCCTATCTATAGCGTATCATACGTATTGAATATAGATTTAGTGCTTTGTCAGAAGTTAACTATTGCCATCTATCTCTTTAATGATTTCCGTATCTTGGTTAGCCTGTATAGTATTCAGGCAGCTGTGGCGTTACATACTGCATTCCACTAACATGAGAAGATACCACATGGTATTTCAAACCGTAAAAATGTAGATTAGTGGTTTAAGATTATTCTGAGTATTAGCTTTTAGAAATGAATTAGAGTAGAAACAAAATTAAAATAAAAAAACCCAGTAGGTACTCAGTACTTTTGATGATAATCTTATTCCCTTTACTCGTCGTTTGAAAAGATAGCTTTGGTTTTGTGAGCTCTTAAGATTTTTTTTTTAATGAATGATCAGAGAGATGTACAGAAGGGTCCTTCAATCAAATATTTAGGTAGTCTTGAATAAATACAACACTGATCCTATCCCCTTAAAAGGGGATACATAATTTTTAAACTTTCCATCTCAGTAACAATTGAAACACAAGAATTGTCTCCAAAAACGCTCTTCCCTTTCAACCCCCCCCCACTTGTCTCTCTAGTCCAAGTCAAAAACCGCAATTTAAATTTCTTACTCCACCCTTCTGCGAAAAGAAAGACTTCCCGAAGCGGGGCACGCAGAAAACTGCTCTGCAAAAGCCGACTCAGCCATCCCCTCCACTGGCTTCGAACAAAACCACTTTGAGGGAAAGGGGGCGATCCCCTGACCCCTCCGACGCCCCTCGAATTCTTATGAGGGGCGCATTACGACCGCCTTGTCACGCGCGCCCCTGCACTTTTGAACGCGTAAAATAGCCGTAAAAACCACTTTGTGGTGAAAGATGAAGGCCACTTGAATGTGCGTTTCTTTTTCCATTTCGTATTAATAACCTGGTATCTTTTTCGGAAGCGTGGGAATGGAGGGGCTGCTTTTGAAGGGGTGCGGGGAAGGATGTGTGGGGTTGGGCTAAAGAAGAGGCGATTCCATTTTTTCTTGGCGGTTTGGATCGTTATATTTGGTACTCAAATACACTCAAAATTTCTTCTGCAGGAGTGGTTTTCAATTCGTGAAAGTCCACTGACTCTTTACCGATCACCTTTACAAAATTGCATGCTGATAGTTCACTTTTGACCTAATTGAACAGATAAATTTATTGCGATAAATTTTGTTTTATGATACAAACAAATCGCAACCCACAAAAAATGACTGTCTAGGGTGAACTGACCAGTCATTGGCCACATGCCAATAATTAACCATTTGAGCATAAAAATGAACTATTATAGCTATGGTGTTAAGAGATGCTTGGTTCAATCTTAAATCACCAACCCAGTTTTTATTCTAATGGTTCATCAATTAAGGTATTGCATCATTAATTGTCTTAGATAAATAAATCTGTTATATTTATTAATTACCCATACAATTTGATAATAGAGGGTGGTCAACCAAATTTACTAGTGCCAGTAAATGACCAAAATGGTTAATTAATAAATTTTTACTCGTTTTTAAGTTTTTTGTTTAAACCAAAAGAGAACATGAAGATTTTAATTAGTACTATTAAAATGTTAGCTTACTTTTATTACAAAAAAATTTAATTTTTTCAGTAATTCACCAGTATGGTCAATTACTAAATGTTTTTGGTAAACTACTGCTTGAACTGCTGAAAATTTAATTTTACACCCACCTGTAATTGCACTATTACACAGTTATAGATAGTTACTCTGATACTAATAATCTAAGTATTTATATTTAATTTTTACTCAAGAAAAGGTTAATTACTGGTATGAGTGTGGTCAACTACTGGAAAAATCCCACTTTGTAGTGCTTACAGTAAATAACTTAAATTCTCGAAAAGAGAAAAAAAATACTATTAATCATTAATCCTCATGCATAGATTGATATTAAATCACTGACTATATTTTAGGAAAATTATTTTTCCTAAAAAATATAATAAATATTATAGAAATTTCCACTAAATGGTCACTGGGTAACAACACTTGGCAGTTATCACCCTACTTAAACAACTTTTCATTGCACTGTGTTTATGTTAAAATATGGAGAAAAACATTGTTAATAACTTAATGGTTAATGATCCCTACTAATTTCAAAACCGATAATAATTAATAACATTCAACTTCAAAATTCAATTTGTGCACTTTGCGTACTTTTCAAACGTGATATTTAACCTTAGGAAAATACAGTATTAAATGCGTGCTGTAATCAGACGCTACAACCCTAAGAAAAATATACTATAAATGCTTCTTAAAACGCTTTAACAAACCAATAAAGTTTAAAATCCCCTGGAGATTTTATATAAAGGAATAAATTTTCAACCGTTCTATCTAGTCTAAAAACACAGTGAAACACAATCCTAATACAAAGCCACCATAACAAGCGAAGCCCATTTCCGAATTTCAATTTCGGAAAGTTTTTACCCGTCTTCTTTTACCCAGACTTTTGTTCTGGCCTTAAAACATTTTCCGCACTTTCACGGTGATGTATAGCAGAACGGGACCCCCCTCCCCCTTTCAGAAACTTCTCCGAAACCAAAACAGGAGCGAGAAAAAAAAAATTCTGCGGAACAGGAAAAAGTGTTCGCGGCGTCCCATTACCCAATTCATCCGGGAACCCATGCTGATGGACAGAGAAATAGCATCTGAAAATTCGAAACCGCAGATCCTGGAGAAATTCCGGAGCCCCGTCCCAGGATAGGAGAGTGAGAAAGGGGGGGGCAAGTTGCATAAGAAGGAAAAGGGAAGTGCGGTTTAGTGTTTTTTGGGGACTGGTTTTAGTCGAGTTTCGAATTTCGAAACTGGGATGGCAATTTTGTAAAAATTTTGAAATCCGGTATTTTATCGAAGCTAGTTTTATGTTGCGGATAGTTGAAGGGTATAAAAATGATTTGAGGTTTATTTTATCATTTTCCCAAAATTGATACTGTTTTCATATGAGAAACACAACAAAACATTTTAAAATTGGTAGTTAAAGTAAATAAATTCCTTATAAGCTTGTTAACGGAGGAAACTTTTTATGATTTGTTCGACAAATAGCTGAGTGAGTATACAAAGCAAATATATTTAATTTATATGTGAATGTAAGTCTCGTTGTCTATTGTGCAAGACACAATGAATTTAGTTGTCAGAACATGAATATTTTACTATCTACATTTAAATGTTTTAAAATTTATTATACGTATCATTTTTGTCATTTAATTATGCGTTGTAACATTTCTAAATAATGCCTCTTAATTTTAACGAGCTTTAAAATACATTACGACCATGGAACTAGTACAATGATTACGACAAATAAATTAAAATGTTATTTCAGATTTCCTTAAAGAGAGGAGTGGATTTGTATCTAATAATTTTTCTTTTAACGATTGAACGTAACTTAACGTATAACAAAAAATTTTAATTCGAATTAGTACCTTCGTTTATCTTTTAGTTGAATTTGAATAATAATTGACATTGTATTGAAACTAAAAACATGTAGGTATTCAAAGGTAAAAAAAGAAATAAAACATTTTTCCACTAACTCTCTCCTGATGGCCTACATTAGGGTTATTTGAGAAGGTAGTTGGGAATTCAGGTATTTTCAATAAGAAAAAGAAAAAAAACAAGTTCAGTAAAAATTTCCATCAATAAAGTTGGTGTACTATGATTATCATTTCGCTAAAACTTTAATATTTTAAATGCTGAAAACAGATAAAAATCTCCATTATCGAGAATTGCGATATGAATAACTACTTCATTATTCAATGAAACGAAATAAAACACAAACAACCTTCTTTTAAAAAGTCCCTCTCTCATTCCAATCTGTAATGATATCCCAAAAATCATTTTCTTTTTCTGACTCCGCAAGAGAAAAGAGTTGTAGGGAACTCCAGAAGAAAGTGACAGTGATTCGGAATACGTTCATCTAACAAGATCAGCATAAAGCGAAAGGATCCCTCTGCAAAAAATATAAGACAGTTCGTGAATGTCATTGCATTCGATCTAATGGTAATGAGAACTCGTTAAAATCCTTACATCATTAGAAGAAATACGGCGTTCCATTTTTTGACAGTCGCGGGCGCAGTTAGCTTTTGGAATATCTGCCTATCATTAATTTCACAGCGTTTCTTTATCTCAAATCTTTTTAACGATAAGAATCGGGCTGTGCGTTATCGAAAGTTGCATCTTGGATGGCAGGGTTGGATATTAATCTATCTGGATTATTGCTTTTTTTCTTCATTGGAATTTCATTACGATGATCAGCAAACGATGTTAGTCAAGAAAAGAATATTGGAATGCGAACACAAATAAAAATAAAGCTGTTTGTATCTGATCCAATTTATTGAATTTAGATTGAAATTTTTTACATACTTTTCACTTTTTTCCTAATCAGATACATCGCATATTGATTATGCAATAATATATGATATTGTTTTTAATTATACACCTATACTTTAAAAACATTCTTTATTAATTGCCTTTAAAGTAGCAATGTATTTGAGGGTATGTTCAATACGTATGCAATTTTATATCTATCTACCTATATTGAAAACTTTATATTGATATTTACAGTGATATTTAATAGATGATGATTGAAATGTTTGATGCATAATGTCAATAAAAATGCATTTATTATTTTTAAATCAAAGCAGATTTTCTAGTACGATCCCAAAATTTTAGCGTTTTTTAGGTTGGAATATTCATTATAACATAGAAAAATTTTGAAAAATTCTACTTCACATTCCAAATGTCCTTGAATGGGGATGCCCATTCTTTTGATATAGGCACTACTTTCATTTTGCACTTATTCCAATCTTACTAAAAATTAACGCACATTCAAAAGTTTGGAAATAGTAATTATTTTCATTGCAAAAATTATTATCCTCCCTATTATTATTATTACTTTTTAGTGGTAAATTGTTCTCGAGAAATCTGAAACTTATTGATTTGTTACAAATCAATTTCATTTTTATTAAGTATTCGTTATTCTTCTTTTTGTATTAACTCTGTACAGCATTCAGTACTAGCAACTTAACAATTAGGAGATTCTGATACTGAATTTGCATTCATCATTCATGGATACATTGTTGTGTATCATAAATAAAATAATTTAAAATTTTTAAGATTCTGAAACAAATAGATAGTCATTGGTATGTTTATAAGAACTATGCCCTGCAAAATTAATAAAACATAAGGACTTTTACCTAACAATAGAAGCTCTCTTTTATTTACGAACTCCTTCCTCTCTCTATTATGAAAGGAGATATTTCCATATATTAACCCTCCGCAGAATGTGGTCGTCCACCTTCCATTTTAATACCTCCGGTGGCATCAGCCGCATAATTCCTCCTCCACTCCACTCAAAAAGCTCCTCTAACGCGGGCAACAATTAATCACCCTTCCCATAATCTAGTCGACAGGCCACCGGACACAAAAGGTAATCCTGATTACGTTTGGGCCTTATTTTTACACCCATAAAGTGAAGTGAAGAGAGGAACAGAAAAAAGGCGGGAAAAAATAATAAACCGGGCCTAAAAAGCGGCAAAAAGCTAAAATAATAAAGAAAATAAATAAAGTGGATCGAAATAGAATGAAGAGGGCAGTGCAGACGATGTCTGTATAAAAAAAAATTTCTAAATTAATTTTAGTTCGGAGAGGAGAACGTCGGTGAAAAAGAAGATGGGCTCGATGTCATTAGTGTTAAAAATGTTCTCGGGTCGTTGGAATTATGAGTCGCCTGATTGCGAGGGCTCTGCCGGTAGCGCGACGTGCACTTAAGGAAATTGGGGGCAGATTCTGGATCTGGCAGCGGTAGTTAGGTTTGGAAGGGCGCCATCTAGCGGAACGATAATGGCCGAGAACGGTTGTAAATTCTGGACGTAATGAGGGCCTCACGAGGCTGAAAAAGAGCGCAGGAGGTTCATCAAATGGGCAATTGTTGCGTTTTGAAGGACGAGGTTAATATTTGATTTTAAAAACCATTAAGCGGATTTCAGTTTCATCTAACACTGTTAATTATGAAGTTAAATGACTTTTATTACGAAGTATTGGGCGAAAAGTTAAGATTTGAGTGCTTTTTGCATTCTTCAGAAGAGGGGGAGTTTCAAAAGTTCGCCTTCTGAGAATTACCTTTTTCTTGATGAAAAACATGCGCCACGTTGGAGGAAATTACTAGGAGCGGATAAAAAGGCGACTCGCACACCCTCAAGATTCTTATAAAAGAAGCACCTTCCTTTTATTACTCCATTATTAGCAGTTTCTTTACTTTTTGCTTCATGGACGCTTTTTAAAAGTAGCAAGTCAATAGCGAGAGATAACAATAGATGTATAATATTGAGAGATACGAGATACAGACGATATAGTCAATCGTCTACGGGATATATAAATTAAAAAAAAAAATTGAGAAGAAATTGCTTTTAAGAAACTTGAAATGGTTACCATGACGCACCCAATGCTCATCGGATTAAAGTTAGGAAACCTCAATCTACCCAGTATTTCCACGATGTCCCATGTCATCCGAGGGTGAGGTTGGCTATTAGCACATCAGAAGTTGTTGGTTGAAAATTTTTGATTTTGTGGACCCTAGTAGTATATCAGCTGCGGCGACCCTTAAAATCGGCACGTAACATCACGATAGATTAGCCAAAGGTTCAAGTCTAGTTTAATGAATGAATTTTAACAAGGTAATTACATTGTATTAATACAGTATTAGTTGCATTAAAGAATTAGAAATAAAATTAGAATAAAGCGAAGAAAATGAAAAAGTAGAGTTTAGCAATGAAAAGAGAATATAAAATAGTGCATAAAATATAGGACATTATTTTCGGAAATTTTAAAGTCACTCACATTGATACAGTACAACGTTAGTATCAAAGTGTTGGATGGTATTGATATTAAAATGGTACACGAAAGGCGACACAATTTTTTTTAAAGATGGGATTCAAGTGGTATTACAGAATATTGTTCTTTAATAATGATAGATTTAAGTTGCTATCAAAGTTGAGTTGAAAAATGAAATTCAAAAATATTTGAATAGTAAAATTGCTATAGCACTTTTACAGAATGAGACGTAATAACACAAGTTTAGACTGCTAAATCTACCTGAATTTGTAAAGTTCTGAATAAGGAGAGTAAAAACCAGGAAAAGTAGTACTCTGTGTACTTTTCAGATACGTACTGTGTACTTTTTCGGTTTCCATAATAATTTTGACAACACCCGTTTACTAAACGATAATTTAGAAAGAAATATAACTATAAAATATAAATATAAAAATATTACTGGCTTTGAAATACATTTGTGGTTTAAGTTCGTTTCTCTAAAGACAGACTAGAGCAACGACCAAATCAGCTAGCTGAACTGGTATTCAAATTATACAGCTTATTATAAAACAGAAAGAATACTTAAGACTTTAGCTTAGATTTTCCTTATGATGATAGAAATCATGAGTTTGAATTCATAAATTGGGCCTTAATCAGGAAATATTTGTTTACTATTAGGGATTTAATCAGTTTAAAAATAACGTTTTATAAATATGGAATTATTTGAAAGTCTACATAGCTTTCTGCTAATGATTTTATAGGAAATTAACTTAATGTATGAAATTTCTAATTAAATTCTATGTTCTCTAAAGGGAAATTCTTTTCCAACCACTTTTAAAGAGAGACGAAAAAGTATTTTCTACTATTAACAGTTCTTACGTTAAAAACTCGTTTATTTCTTTCATATTAAGTAAAATGGAAAAATTTTTGCTTGAAATTTATTTCATTACTATGTACCTCATATTTTGTTGGAAAATTAACCATTTCACGTTTCAAAGCTTTGGAGAAGAACACTACAATGTTGGGTGTTGCTAACTTCTTTGACCTTTCCAATGGGACAAGTTCTTACTCAAGACAAAGATACTCTCTATAAACGGAGTTCCGCAGTTCAAAGAAGTGTTTTAAAAAATTCAAATCCTTCCCCTGCTGTTGTTCTCTCCAGGAAATATTTTATTCCAACACACGAACAGATTTTTTCCCCTTCATTCCATTTCTCCCTTCGTCCCTTCCCTCTCGGACAAGGGAAAAACTTTTCTTCCCTCCGTATTTAAAGGAGATAAAGTGGCCAGGGAAAATTCAAAAGATAGAAGCGGGAGTTGTTTCCATTTACGAACGATAGAAGGAGGGAAATAGAACGGCAGAAAGAAGAAACGCGAATAGAGAAGAAGAAAAACTCCTCTCGGACTAGGGCGGGGGTGTGTCGAGGACGGAAGGGAGGGGGGTTCCTGTCAATCGATTTATCGGGCGAACAAAAACAAAAAGAAAGAAGGAGAAGATGGGCCGAGGAGTGTTTTAGTTAGGAAAGATGCGAAAAAGTTCACCTTATGGATCAGGAGAGAGGCTGAGGCGTTACTTTTATAAACTCTAGGAAAGGATAGAAATAGTTTTCGGCCCTCTCTCTCTCTCCCCTTTCGAATTTTAAAGCAAACAAAAGACTCTTCCGAACAAAGATGAGGCGTTCGTTTGTGTTTTGGAAAGTCCGGAACGTGTGAAACCGGTCGTTCACTTTTCTTCCTCTTCTTTATAGCGAAATTGAGGATGGATTTAGTTTGGGGATTCAATCTGGAGGAGATGGTATTTGAGGCTCGGGTGTTTTTATGATGGGTTATGCTGACTAGGAGAGGAATAATTTTGTTGATATAGAGTAAATAGTTTTGTTAGTTAGGGTAAAGCTAGTCAGTGCAATGTGGATGGGTAGAGACACATATTGATCTTTACAATTTGTAAGGGGTAAAAACATCAATTACTAATGCTATATCTTCAATCGAAATTTTTTAAAGGTTTAGTACGTATGGAAATTCCGTAACTGGAAAACTAGTTGTATGTTTACACTTAAAAATTTAATTTAAAGTGTTGATGTAGAATTTTTATTGTTAAAAGCCAAATTTATAAATTCCCAAACTATGTCCCTTGTTAAGACATCCCATAAGGCCGAGTCCTAAGATGCCCCTATATGTATTAGTTGTATGACAGATGGATAGATCCTTAAAACTTCGAGTAAAATCTATTAATATTTGACGTATTTTCTACGTAGTTCTTTCAACACTCGAATGAAGTTGTAATGATAACATGCACTGTCTTCTTATTCCACGGCTTACTAAAAATAATGGGGGTTATAAAGTTTCAGGAATGAGCCAAGACGCATGACTGAGAAATGCCGAGAAAGGTATATGGCTTAATAATGTTAAAGATACAAAGATACACAGACATAAGACTACGCCAACAGCTATTTTAATCAATATATTAGGCGTTTTCACACAATGACCTTAGCTGGAAAAATTAGCTCTACCTTCAACATATTCAAAAGCAAGCCTGATTGTATCCAATAACCCTTATTTTTTTGCCAATATGGTGGACACTGGATTCTCAATGCTTCATCTATGAAACGGCAAGATTAGTACCTACTTTGAGTTACCCAGAGGACAACTGTGGAATAAAAGCCACGAAGAATACTGTTACCCAAACTACGCACATTTTCACTAACACGACTTCTTTTGTCACCTCACATCCCTTATTAATCAGAAAAGCCATCATACTTAATAAGTGGGATAATTATATTCCCCCCTTTCATGCATTAACAACTTCTTTACATTTAACTGGCAACTTTGAGGAAAATTTATAAGATGCATGCATTTAATATGAGCCCATATTCAATTTATAAGATGCATGCATTTAATATGAGCCCATGTTCAACTTATAAAGGTAAACGGAATTTTGTATGCCGAAGAGATACTATTCGGTGGAGGAAGTAAAGAGGAGTGGCTAACAAAGAGAGCAAAATCCATTCTGTTAAAAGAACTATAATTTACTTACTCACGGCCGTATTCACCGCTAACCTGACAGGCGCGACGGTTAACCGGGGCAGTAAAGAAGGAATACTAGTTTTCCGCCAATCCGAGATTTGACTCCCGGTTTACCGTATGTCAGGTTAGCGGAGAATACGGTAGTCAGTCATTCTAATTTTAAAACCTCTTTAATTTAGATGCAACATGCAAATAAATTTTAAATAATTGATTCTGGTTTATTAGATTGAGGAGGAAAAATTGGAACCAAAATAGTAATTATAGCACAATACAGTAAATTTCTACATTTAATATCTATTAAAAATAAAGAAGGGCGGAAACTTTATCAACCTCTTTCATTCCTAATTCACCTTTTTTCTTAGCAAACCGTCCCATTCTCAGAAATCTAAAAGCATTCCGATTCCACACAATGCAACCCTGATTGCAACGCCCCAAAAGAACTCAATTGAAACTCATCACTTTTCATTCCAGGAATCCTCGTCCACCCAAATCCCGCTAACGAATCAGATTGATCCAAACAACAGCAATAAATTACCATCGAATCGAGATCGAAATCGGAATCGATTCATTCACGCTGCTCTTATCTTTTCACTCGGGAGATAAACTTCGCTTTATGGAAAGAGGCGATTCTGCACTTGATATGATAAGCCGGGGCCATTTATTGCAAGGATAACAGCAGTTCCACCTTCGAGAGAGATTAAATCGATGCCTGGATCAACTAATCGAATCGTCTCGACTTCTCTTTTGGTCCGTGCGTCGTAAAAATGGAGGAAGAGCCGTAAAAACGTATCGGGTCTTCGGATGAAAAAGGAACGACATGATTGCTTGGGGTTTGGGAAAGTGATAAGACGAGCATAAGAACTTCCTTGCTATATAAGATGCAGGTTTCTTCATTGGTGAAAGTGGCATTAATAATGTAATGGCTGCTGTGATGAGAGTTTTTTTTTTATTCTGTAGTATTGAGGACGATACATGTCTTACTAAATCTCTCAAGCTTGAAGGAATCCGACGATTGTTTGAAGAGGGAATAGTCACTACTAACGAATTGAAAGCCAGAACTATAATGTGTCGTGGAAATTCGCAAACCAAGAACCACTAAGCTGGAAGTATATTTGTAATATAACTTTTTTGGGAATACCTATATTAAAGTTTTTTTAGTTGTTTCTTGAGGCATCAAAAGTATTTCTCACATAAAACTCACGCTTCATACTGAACAGAAACTTTACACTTCTGTATAATATGTGTAAAATAAATGAATAAATAAGTTTGTTTACAATAGGTACAAATATCTTTGTTGTTAAATCGTAATTCAATCGTAATTCTTATGTATAATTCTCTCCTTATTGGTAACCTTGATTGAAGAAACTCAACCATTAATCAACCTATACTTAAAACCATGTCAGTCCTAGACCTCCTGAGATTTCCATTGAAACCTATAGAAAGTGTGGGGTGGTCAGAAATGAAAGGGCTTTTCCACCCTCTTTGGTCTCCCCCCACCAAACTCTTCCACTTTAGAAATACACTTCAATACTGAAGGGGTTACATACTTCCAAGTTCACTAAATTTCAATATTTCAACCCAGTTGCGTTGCATCCAGTCTTTAAGCGGTATAAAATTTAACAGACAGGGTAATGTGTAGTGATAGTATTCACTACTTAATCCTTTAAAGGAAAAAAAAATTATGTATCTGAAATGCCTTATTTTCTCGCCTATATTTTCCCTCCTTCCAATGAAAATAAGTATTAGTATTATTAAAGAAATTGCTAGTTTTTATCACAAGTATAGAATTTGAATAGACAAGCTAAGATGAAGAAACCTGTTCACGTACAGTTCACCACCCAATAATAAGGTTGTGCCCGTGAACTTTTTTAACAAACAGAAACAAGTCCTCTGTCCGCAATAGCGAAAGGATAGGATGGAGCTGGCAAATTAAGGTATCCGAAAAGGAGAAAACTACTTATCTGGTCTCCAAAGACACCGTCAATATAATTTTTGATGGAGAATTCCCCTTCTGTGGTGGGTGCAAGAAATATGGATTGTGATTTAGGAGTAGAATAAAGATTCGGGCAAAAACCAAACCCTTTACGTGCCATTTTAGCAAAAATAAGAAAAGATTCACAATTAGTTTTAAAAATCAATTTTAAATTATTTTTCTTTAAATTTTTGTTTACAATATTATAAAACTTTCAAAAATTTCTAAAAATACATTGATATTTTCATTGATAACATTGAGGTTTAGGATAAATATTATTATGGACACAGTTAATAAAATTCGATTGCATTTTGAATAAATAATTTTCGAGTATTTTGTTTGTAAACACGATTGATCAAAGTGCCTTCAATCTCCATCAATCATTCATAAAATTATCTTAAAACTACCCCAGCAGCAGTTTTTGGGGCTAGACTACCACTGTCATAATCATAAATCTACACTATCATTTCATTTTGAACATTTTACTGTTGAAAGACAATTTATTTTAAGAATTATACTATAGATACAAAATGGAAAAATAATAAAATGATAAATTGTTTTTTAAACAGATGAGAATCATTCGTCTTTCTCCATTGATTATCTTTTGGAATAATTGTGAGTTTAATAAAAGGAAAAACTAATTGACTTTGACAAATGCTTGATTATAAGTCGAGAAAAATCTTGAAAGTAAAATTTTAAGGATGAATAATGAAAAAAGTCATTTCTTAAAGTTTTTTTTGAAAGGTTCAACATTCCACAGAATCCTATTTCTTTTAAAAGTCGATGGTTTTTCACTTTCTTTTCTTATGCCCCAAGGTGTCATTAATCTTTTGACTTAATGCATATTCTTTTAACAAAAAAATGGTATTAGAAACTAATTTTGACTTGAATGGATAGAAAAGAAAAGATTCCCCTACCCATTGCTGATTCAAAATGTTTTTACGTGGGAAAAAGTTTTGTTTATTTCGTACAGCTGGTTCGAGGTAACATTTAGAATTTCATAATCTACAAAAACGTTTTTAAGTGTGATGTATCGAATATAAAGATGTATCGATCAATTCTTATTTATGAGCAACGTGCTTTTTTTGAATAAATCATTGAGAACAGATGTAACAATGGGTAACATTTTTTTCAGTGCATAGATCCATTATATTCCAATTTGGGTTCCATCCATAATGTAGGTTAGGAGTGTTGTTTGTTTTGAGTTTTCCTCCGAAAGATCGAGTCTTAAAATGTGATAAAAATGAAGAATGAAAGACATGAATGCGCTTTTATTTTGGTCTTTGGGAAAAATACGAAGGTAGAAAAATAAGATATTTTATGTTTACATTTTAGATTATATTCAGATATCCAGTTTTAGCATAAAGAGGGCATGCCAAATGGTTTTCTTAAAAATGTTTCAAGTTTAATCTTTTTATTTCTAAGAGAAATATATTTAAAATGCAAAGGCATCAGAGATTCACAGAAATATTGGTTCCCGAATTAATTTAAATATCATGCATATCGTGTTCAGTTATTATAAAATTAACTTTTTTGTTGAATTTTAAACCCGTTTGAAAAATTTGTTCAAATTATAACCAATCAAATAATTTCAATTATAAATCCTGAATGATGGTATTGAATATAAATACACTTTACAGTTTCAGTTGATAATTTCATACCTAAATATTTATCAAGATTTTGTTTATTCATTTATACTTAAACTTCGGAAGACTAAATTAGAGTAATATCCTACAGGAATCGACTACTATGTGTATATATAACTCTCAAAATAAATACTTTTAAGGTAAACAAGATTTTTAAAATTTTTAAAATTAAAATTTTATAACAATTGTAAGTTTTTCCATAAAAGCTTAAGAAAGTTTGATAGTTTGATTGCATAAAAATATAGTTTTGAAACTAATTGGCAAGGAACTGTGCATATAAGTAAGCTGTTTTCCGTACAAAAATGAAATTATCCCTAAACTTTATGATTTCATATAAGGCCATATGGTTATTTGCAAGTAGGAAAAACTAATATGACGGCAAACATATGAAAATAAAATTTATGTGATGTTGACTACTGAAATATTTATCTTTGAAGAATGATCATTTAATTTAAGATGACAAGCTTTCAAAACAAACTCAATTTGGGAAATTGAAAAAAAAAAGTATCGCTACATCAATCAATTCCTACCAAACGATGGGCTTTAAAAGCTCAAGGGAAAACACAGCGAAAATTCAAACTTCTTAACTAATTTTTCGTGTTTTATCTATAAAGAAAAAAAAATATTTTCACCGAAAGAGAGGGGGCAGTGTATTAAAGTTGCTCAGCTGGCGGTCTGCTCAAGCAGGAAAAGAATTAAAGAAAGAACAAAGAAGGGAACAAAGTAGACCGATTCTTTCTACATTTTTCTCTGTCATTGATTCTTTAGAAATTGTTTTTCTTCTGCATGCCTCCGCTTCTGTAGAAGGGTGCGGTTTTCCGATACCAGGAACGGGATAACACAAAAAAAAAAACGGAACGGGAGCACCGCGCTAATAAAAAACGGAACGGGAAAAAATTTATTACTGGAAACTTTTCATTTTTCTCGCAGCATGGACATCCATCAAAGCCTGCTTAGGAAGAATTCGCCGGACGAGTTTAGGACGTAAAAAGTTATTACACATCCGGTTCGTTGCTCCATTCATTTGGAGAATGAGGAAAATTTTCGGCGGTCTTTTAGTTGCGGTCATATATCTCGAGCTTTATTATCACTATTAGGGGGTTTACTAGTGGCTTGTAGTAAACTACGCGAGGAAGCGAGTTGCCGGGTTTAAACTTAAAC
Source organism: Tetragnatha montana (assembly GCA_963680715.1). Taxonomy (NCBI): domain Eukaryota; kingdom Metazoa; phylum Arthropoda; class Arachnida; order Araneae; family Tetragnathidae; genus Tetragnatha; species Tetragnatha montana. The sequence continues at coordinate 19,339,112 of OY796681.1, forward strand.
TTTTTATCAGTTTAGGAAAAATGGAGTAGAAAGTTGTGGATGCGATGTTTTTCACGCGAAGTAGTTTTTGCTATACCGTGCAGTTATATTGATCATATTTAAGTGTTTTTTGGAAGAAGAAGAGAAGATAAGGAGCTTGGAACCTAGGCTTGGAAAGGTTGCATACAGTATCGTCTAGTTAAAAACCATGCAAATGTTTTCACAAACGAAAATGAAGTAAGGAAATTCTTCCTTCTTTTTAAAAAGGAATTTTCAAATTAAAAGTTCCTCAAAAAATTTTCTACCATTGAAGAAGGCATGAAACTCTGACCAGATACTTTTTTTGCCTTGAAGATTCGGCAGACTGTATATTTAGTGAAATAAATTAACAGATTATTTATTTCTAATTACTTAATCTTAAGCAAATAGACACGTGATAGTGCGATAGTAATTTCCACGCAATCTTAAAACATCCCCCTTCTCCTTCCACAAATCAAAATCTTAGCGTGGTCAAGTTAATAAGAAGTTTATCTTTAAGCTTACGATGCTTTTCAAAGATCAGAAACGTTTTAAAGACAACCCATGTTTTGTTTTTCTTACACTAAAAGTACTCTAAAGGAAAAGCAAGTTTTACAGATCTAACAATACGGCATTTTGCATTTTCAAGCTTCTGATAAAGTTGCGCTCTGTGTAGCTATTTCGCAACACATTTGAATTGCACTGTAACTGTGTGGTTTTACTTCCATCCATTCAAATTGTTATAAACCTTCCCCCAAAATATTTTTTCTCATAAAAATCTGAATTGAATTCAGAAATAGTTCAGTTCTATAAAATAAACGGTAACATTACTAAAAATACACTATTGGATTATCCCGCCTATGAAAGTAATTCATGCAACATTAATAGCTGAAATTATATTCATATAATTTTCTATAGGAGGCGTAAGACTTCTTACAATATATATTTAAAATATTAACTAAAACACTCAAAAAACCCTAACTATGATAATTAACCGGATGTTTGTATGGTATGTTTCGTTTAACTAGTCAAGTATCTTCTCTTGATTGATTAGAGCAGCATTTGTCCCAACTCGTAAAAATGGCCTTTAGTACCTCCCAAGTAACGAATAATTCCTGGATGCAATAAGAGAAAATCGGACGTGATAGATCGCATGCCATCTATTTCTCTGTGGAGCGAGGAGACATTAATCTAAGGGACACACACCCAAATATTTTTCACGTGTCGTCCCTGTATTCTGTGTCCTGTTCCATACATAGAGGTAATACATGAAGAGTGAGTTTGGAGTGGTAACTACCCGTGGCTAAAATCAGTGGGTGGTAAAAAGGATTTGGGAGAAACGCTAAAATATTTTCCACACAGGAGAAAAAAAAAATGATTAATCATTCAATAAAAAATTTCTGACCAAAGAAAGTTTTTATTTGAGAGGATTTAAAAAAAAAGTTAGTTTTTGAAGAAGACACTTCTAACTTGTAATTTTTAAATGTTGTTAACTGAGGAAATATTTCGTAACGAAAACGCTTCACATTATTTTATATAAACCCTCCCTGTTCGATTTGATCCGTTTCAAATTGGATTTAATAAACCAATATTTACGGAAGAAAAATCGTTGTTTAATGGTTTAGGAAGAAAACAAAGACGAAGTAATGAAGTTAGCTAGGCTTGGTAGCTAGAACATGAGTTTTACCGAATAGCTTTGGATATGCAAGACAGGTGTAAAATTTTCAAAACTCAAACAAAGCAATTTTGCAACGAAACCTTCATTTTGAATTCCACGTGTAGGGTACAAAATGCCCATGCTCATTACAATGGGAGATGAGGTTCAAAGCTCTGTCTTTGCCTGTTGCATCTATGGTTCCCCGCCATCTCCCCAGTTTTCCCTATTTCCCTCTGCCCGACAGCTGCCCGAAGATGGATTCGAACGAATTTCAATTCTTTCCTCACAAGCCATTGCAGCGTCTAAAATATATGGCGAAGTAAAAGTTCCTTCTCTTTCTTGGCCGTTGCCCTTTTCGCCCCGCGTAATTTAATAAATAAATTATTAAAAAATATATATTCCCTCTTTTTCCCCATTCGAAAGTTTGCGTTTTAGCCTCGAACCCGGGCATGTTTCTAGGAAGCCTGCGCAAGACGGGACGGTTTTTACGATTCCGTGAAATATGGGGTGTTCTTTTTTTTTTTTTTAGAATTTTTTATTCTTTTTATCAAGAAAAAACCGGGTTCAGAGGAGGATCAGGGGATGAAAAGGTATAGATTGTAAATCTATAAAAGAAATTTGGAATATGTAGCGTTCTTTTTTACTCTCGAACCCCTTTCGCACGGCCTTTACCCTTTACTTCGAAGGGGCGGAGTGGGGGTTTTTCGAAGGGAAAAGATTCGATATTCGAGGAAGGGGAAGACTGGAAATAAATAATTCTGAAGGTCCAGCGATAGAAGGGTAATGTGTGAAGATTATGGAAATAGAAAAAATATTTATCTCTTCGTATGCACGGACGCGAAACCATGCTCATAACTCTTTGGAGCTGAAGGTTTTCTATACAGAATAGAATTTTCTGCTAGGAAAATGGCGTGGGGTCTTTCACGTTATTTCTATGCTTAGCTGTAATCTTTAGATTTATGGTTAATCTTTTTATTTATTTCACTCTTGACTCAAAAGTATCCAAACGTATGTTGACGTAATCTGAGCAATACAAAATGGCCTGCTTAGATGAAAACAGCTACTTTGCGCCCAAATAGAAGTTTAAACGGTATTTTCTACAGGAATAGTAGTAGTTTTGATTATTAATATGGATTCAGATTTCCAAATTGTAAAAATACCCTATTTCATTTTTTATTTTTTATCTACACTTTGTCTTTTATACTAAAAATTATTCAAGAATATTCGGAACTTAAAACTTTAGTTTTTACATTGGTTTTTCATGCTGCTTTGGCCTTTAGCGGGGATTTTGAATTCTGGTTTGGGAAAACTGTTTCTTTTTTCAAAACTTTCGATTAAAAAAATATTTAAACAGGAATTAGCTTATTTTAGTTGGAACATATTTTGTCAGCCAATCATAGAAAAATCTGCGAAATAATTCAAAAACTAAATTAGTCTTGTTGTACTTTAACTTGGATAGTGTAAAAAACCAGTGTGAAATAATGCTTTTATTTCAAGCCCTATATCGATGAATTTATAAAAATTACTTTCATCAGTCAGTTATATTCAGTAAGTATTAATTGTGAAATATCTACATTAATTCTTTAATCCCAGAATATTAAATAAATGCTTAAAAAGCATTCCAGCATGATAAAGAAATACTTAATTTAAAATGAATAAACTAATTCTGCATAGAACCATCACAAATGATGACTTTCATGTTTTATGTTAATACGGATTTGGTTAAAAAACACATCACTAAATTATCCCTTCATACCTCATACATTAAGTACTTAAAGAACACATTTCTCTTATTAAACAGATTTGAGATTTGTCTTTATTTATCCTTCATTCCCCGATTCTATTAACGGAAAAAAAATCCATCTATTCATTTTTTAGGCTTATAAATTCTCCGGCTCTTTTTCCCCATCTCAATTCAACTACATGAAATCTGGGTAAATATAATGAGTACCGAGAAATGATAAAACACGTGCTTTTAATGGTTTTATTCTTCTTCGAAGGTAGACAGAGGGATTTGTCAGAGAAAGAAAAAGAGAGAAAGCGAACATAAAAATCTCCATTAGTCAGGGATAAGGAAAGACGATGCAATCAGGCAAACCGTAATTATGCTGAATATTGACCACGACTCATTATTATTGGATATGAGGTTTCTTTTGTTTTCTTAAAAAAATACGAGCTTTGGGGGGATGAAGATGTTTTTTTTTTATTGAGGATCGGAGGTAAAAGGATTGTTTTCTCTGCTTTTTCATTGAAGGGAAATGTGCCGTTTGGGTATTTGAGAGACTGACAAGGTATTTAAGAACTTGATGGAGGTTTTTTTTTGTAAGGTTGGTAAAAGTTTAGGGAATTGCTGTTAATGTGGTGGGTGGTTAAAAGTATTTTTTATTTTATTTATTTAAAGAAAAAAAGATTGTGAGCATTTGAAGCGGTTTATTAGTGATTTAATAACAGAAGAAATTAAATTTGTTCTTATGAAATATTAGAAATATAGAGTTTATTTATCATGCGAAAATAATGCAACTTAATAGGGATTTGAAAGATTAATAAGAAAATTTTAAAAATCTAAAAAAGTTATTTTAATGTTATTTTAAGCATTATAAATTAGAAAATTTTACATCAAATGAAGATAAAAAAAAATAGTACAAACCTGAAGAGGATACACATAAAGGTATTTCTTCTCAATAGAGCAAGGGAAGATAATGATAAGATTATTTCTTTATATTACTGGTGTTAATGCTCGATGAGGTTTTCTAATAAAAATATCTGACCTTATCTCTTATTCTTATGCATACATACTCGTAAGATAATCTATCTATGTAAGTATTGTATAATACACGCTTGTGTATTAGTATACTTTGCTGTTTTTTTTCCTTATAGAAGCCATTTATTTATCTTATTCTTCTCAGAAACTACTAAAATAAGATGAATTCATTTTGAATGGATCGTGTATACTACGTGAATTCTTTTGATGGTTTATGTATAGGAAGAGAAGCAGTATTACACAAACGAATAATGGGTACTTGAAATTTTAATTTTAATTATTTTTTTTGCAAAATTAAAAGTAATTCAAATTTAAGCTAAGCTTCTTCAAATTTAAAATTACGCGGTTATTGATTGTCACTTGATAATATAATTCTATCCTTTACAGTTAAAGAGGGTAGAAAACTCACCCTAAAGCAATTTATTATGTTTATCATATAGTACCCTAATTATGTGAAGCATCGAAAACTAAAAGGTTCTTCCTAAACTAAATTCAGTTTTATGTTAAACTGACTGCATCTTAACCATACCCTCAGAGAAAACAACGACGGCCGACGATAAAAAGCAATTTAGCGGCTTATAAAGAAAACTGACATAGCCCCCATTTTATCTAATAAGTTAACCTTAATAACCCGCATGCAGGGAACTCATTTAATTACTAAATGAGAATTTCTGCACAGCTTGAAAGAGGGAGATAATTAGTTCGTTATAAACAACTTAAAAAAGAACCCCAATTTAAAACGCTTAACTACTTTAGATAAAAAGGGGCATTTACACCTGACGACACTTACCACAGTGATTTATAAAGCATTAAACGATCATGAATTCAATTGCTTCTCAGTTGGCCCTTAACGCTTGAGGTATCTTTTCTACTTGGCGAGTAATTTCTAACTATTCTGTGTAGCATAAAGAGATTCGTTATTAGGGTTAATCTACTAAGAAGGACCTGTGTTTATTGATCTAGAAAGTTCTGAGAGAGGGGAAAACTTTGTTGTTATGGCTGTTTCTCGAGAGATGTTTGTTCATGAAGGGTGACTGGATTCGTAAGGTTGAAGGAAACTTTGTATCTTATGGTTGTTGGTTATTCATGGCAACATAGCCTCTGAAGAGGCGTTATTTCACTGAATAAAGTATGGAGATGGGAAGTATGGGAAGAGTTTTAGAAATTTGGGTTTAAGTATGAATAATAATATTTTTTTTATTTCTATTTTTTTTTAATTGTGTGAAAGATCAGCAAGAGATAGGATTTAACAAAATGTATTTCCTTAAAATTTTCCATCTGGTTTCTTAAAGTAAACTGTGCGGTTAAGTATGAATTGGATACTTAAAACTGTTCATATTAAGAAAAACCTATGCTTCAAAATTGGAAGGATTGTTTGGGACCTTATGACCCTTGTCTACGAAGAGATGAGCTGTTACAATAAAAAAAAAACTATTGGTCCTCCAAAGCAAGTAAGATATCCGGGCATTACAGCCTTGCATAAGCATAAATACTATTGAATCAATAAGCAGTATAAGCAGTTAATGTCAAAAATTCTAGGAACAAAGAGATGCCAAAGAGCAATCAAGAGTAGAGAGAGGATACAGAAAAATGAGATACTGAATAGTAAAAATACGTTAAAGATAAAAAAATTCTGAAGAACAGAGGGAGGACATCGAAAAAGGCGATATTAAATAGCCCCCAGATAGGTTAATGATAAAAATGCTGAAAAATAGAGGGAAGCTCAAGAGCAATGAGATTCTTAAGTGCAAAAAGATGTTGAAGAACAGAAAAAGACTTAAGAGCAGAAATTTGCTCAATAGAGGAAAAAGTTGCTGAAGAGTAAAAAGAAACCCAAGAGCAAAGAGAGGCTGAAGAGCAAAAAGATACTGAAATGCAAAGGGATGCTCAAGAGAAAAAGTGACTAAAGAGTAAATGAATTCTCAAATGTACAGAGAGGGAGGGTAATACTACTCGATTCCGTGAACTATTATACGAGGGTTGTTTTTTTTTCAACTTCCGTTTTGCTCCTGAAAAAAAAGTAGTAGGAATTTCGGAATAATTTTGGTACTGGTAGTTAGGTACATTCTTCAGGATCAATTTGCATCTTTACTGCATAAAAATCGGACATTTTTTATGTTAGTTATCGAATTTACAAGCGCGCTCCTCGAACTTATTTCCCGCCAGTCCATAGAGAATTTAGCTTTCCCCTCCTGCAATTTTCACCTGCTCACTCATTGTTTAATGTTAAATGCTGGGCGAAAGGAGCGGTCGCGCGAAGAAGAAAGCGAAATTCTCTATGGGTTGGCGGGAAAAAAGTTCGAGGAGCGCGCTTTTAAATTCGATAACTAATAGAAAAAATGTCCGATTTTTATGCAGCAAAGATGTAAATTGATCCTGAAGGATGTACCTAACTACCAGTACCAAAATTATTTCGAAATTCCAACTACTTTTTTTTCAGGAGCAAAACGGAAGTTGAAAAAAAAAACAACCCTCGTATTTTAGGCAAAGTGGTCCTTTAACTTCTTCGAGTCCGACAGCATAGCTTTAGCGAACTTTTTCAGTTTGATTCAAAACATTTCACCCTCATACACATTTAAAAAAAATTCCAAGACCTTCAACGAGGCGAAAACCAAAGGTCCATCCTTCAAGAACCTCCCCTAAATAAAGATCTCTCTTCCGATTTCTCTCGGAACCGAAATCTCTCCCTTCAATCAATCTGACCGAGGAAACAAATTATACGGTCTTCCCTCTCCTCCTCTTTCAGAATCCCATCCCCTCAAACACGGAACCTGCTCTTAAGTGGGTCATCGGTTCAAACTGCTGACCGAGTCTACGTCCGATGGCTTTCCCTGCAGTGCTCATTAAGAAACTCTTCCCTACGTAGGACGGAATCGCTTTCTCTTTCTTTCTTTTACGCTGGGTCTTAATTGGTGGGTGTTTAAGTGAATGGCTCGAATAGGGGGAAGGCTATTGAAATAAGGGGGTTCTTTTCATTTGTGGGGGCGATGGAGAGGTTAAGGTGTTAGGAGGTCGATGTTGAGGTGTAGGTTGTGTGATTTCATTATAATGCCTGAAGAACAACTTTTTGCAATTTTGTAACCAGTGAGAAGTACACCATTTCTAAGTATTTTCAATAAGCTATCACTTTATTACAAAGTTATGAAGTATGATAAGATCATATTTCAGATGTCGAAGAGTGGAGTTACATGAGTAGTTTGTTTCAGTACGACTCATTTTGAAACATAACTAAATAAATTTTAAGCACTTAAAAAACCTCATAGTAATCTCAGTAAGCAATTCCTTTACTGTAAAAATATGTTGTGTAATGATATTGTACTTTCCGACACACAGGCAAAGTTCCTAGCAACCAGTCCATAGCGTACAGTGTTACCATGGTAACAATCCTTTGGGGAAAATCAAATCTAATATGATTACTTGTTCCCATCAAAGAATGGTTGAGTACGTAAATCATTGAAATTTCTTATTCTATCCTTAAGCAAGAAAAACGATTAACAGATTTCTGTACCTCTTGGTAAAGAATTTCAATTAGTTTTTTTATTGGTGTCTAAATTACTAAAAAATGGTAGAAAGAGATGTTAGAAAGAGAGATTTTGTGGAAAGTAATCAAATATTTTGTAGGAGTTCCTGATAATATATGAATTTCTTCTGTTACGGTAAACTCACGATAAGACTATCTATGAGCCAATTACACCAGTTGTAAAATATTAGCTCCAAAAAAATATCAAAGCTCTCTCTAACTTTTTCCCAGGTGCTTCACAGCTTTCACTAACCGCGATAGTCATTTCACCCAGTTCCATGGATAATTGGGAGTTTATTATATTTCGTATATGTATTTCCGTACCTTCCTTTCCTTCCTTCATTCGATTTGTACTGTTATTTTAAAAGAAGTGGTAGCAGAAAATAAGAGAACAATGCTAATTAAAAAAAAATCTTTTTAATTAAATCATTGCTAACAACACATTTGAAGGGTCTACAAAGAGAAATAGAAATATATATGTTCTCAGGATACCCACAAACCCAAACGCTTCCCAGTGAGGAGCCCTTTCCCGTTTCTAGTACACCTTTTAAATTCCAGTTCTATTTCGATGGAAGCGAAATTTTCTTTCATCCTAAACTCAACACCATCAAGAATTCATGCTCCATTCTCTCAGCAAGGTGGCCTCACATTTTGGGACCGGTGCCAACAGGCTAAATGGGTCAAACCGCTCAATGCAGCAACGCGTCTGGCAACAATCATCTCCCCTCCCCCTAAAAAAACTTCCACCCCCTCATCTCACCGGGTTCTCCCTTCGATGATCTCTCCAATCACCCCCTGTCTTGTCACAGCACGCTACCGATCATGTCAACCCCCGGATTAACGAATCACGTCCGAGTCACCGTGATTGCGTTCCTATGGATAACACGGCGATTATTGCCGTATCCGGTAATTCCGGCATTCCGTAGCGAAAGTCCGGGTCTCCAGGGGTAACGCCGCCCCCCTCGGAGAATGACCCTTTCTAATTAAGGCAATCAAGCGAGACGCATGCGGTGGAACCGATGGGGATAAAGATCCGAGCGAAATCCCTTTGTTTTTCCCTTTGAACGTCGGACACGAGGAAAAATGGCGATTGGAGAAGTTTTTAGTTTGTTCTCCGCTGGTTTTCGTTTGATTTTCTTGCAAGTTTCGTAGGATTGCTTTTTTTTTCGTTTTGTTTTGGATGGGATTTTGCGTCGGATTTTTCCTTAAAAAGAAAGTTTGAAAAGAACGAAGTGAAGTGGAGAGTAAATCTTTGTCAAAGACAGACTTTTACGATGCTTAATGGTGTGCGCTTTTGAACAGTTTTTAAACGTTTTTAGAGTTTTGTACTTGTTTGGTGTTACCTCATTGTGCTTAAATTTGGAAGTAAGAAGAAAGTGTTTGACTTTAGAGAAGAAAAGACTAACTCTAGAGAAAAATTAAATACTTCACTATCGTTGAATGAAGCCTTAATTTAATTGAATTTGCTTATTGATTCTTCAAATAGTTTTCTTAAGTTTACTCAACGATTATAATGGATAAAAGCAATTAAAGGGAATTAAATTCCTAAGAGGAAATAATTTAAAACTTTTACCCCCTAAGCATCCATGAGGTAAACGTGTTTTATTAAGCGTGAGTAGAACTATTCACAAATAAGCTAAAGCCTCAAAATACTTTTTTTAGGAACTTAAAAAATGATTAATCAGGACAAATTTTGATGTTTATTAAAAAAGCAAAGTTTGTAAAAATTACTTAAACATTTTTAGATTTTTCATTTTCCATGCTCAATACAGTTATAAACTTTCGCTTTTCTAAGTTCTATAAGTAAATGGAAAAGTGAGCAGAGTTGTGAATAGGGATGACAAAGTAATTTAATGGGTTGCGTTATAAACCCATTACTAGTTTAAATCGAAACTCTATAAGGATTCAGACACTGTCCTAGACCGAAATAGCTTTGAATGCATCCAAATATGAATACACTAGTACTTCCAATTAGGCATTACTAATGCGTTTTCCGAATCTAATGTAGTGAAAGGCTGAATAAACCATGAACCATGCTTATAACATACTACCCTTTAAAATCTCAAAAGTCAGATAGATTTTCAGATTTTTTCATTTCAGTTTTCTCCCTTAGATGTCACACTATCTAACACCTATAAGTCGATAGATAGATTATCTAATTTTAAGTTTTTATCACGATTTTTTTTGAACATGAATTAATTTTATCATCATTATTATATCTGAGTAAAACCTTATCGCACAATGAGTAATCCTTCAATGCAATCAAACTAATAAAATTGATTTTAACTTTTATACATATAAGTCAGGTATGATTTTTAAATTTTTTATTCAACATGATCATAAATATGATATTTAGATGAAAACTACTAAATTTAAACACTACTCACAACTAGTAGCTTCTTACTCGGCTCCTAAAGTTATGTATTATGGGCAATGTGATAAATCCGGGCATTGTTAATATTGTCTGGATATGAATTTGCCCATAACATATACTACTTATAATAGTAATAGGAATAAAATAATGTCAGCGTATGTGAATCGCAATATACCTGACCTACGTTATTCACTGCTACCTGCCCAGCAGTTAAGCAACAGTCAAAGAAGGATTCCATCAATTAGAGTCAGCGAAAAGTTCACTTCTTTAGCTGCTGGTTAACCACTGGTCAGGTAGCAGTGAAGTAAGTCAATATTGTTTTTTTTTATTGAGGCTTTTTTTTAAGTAATCATATCCTCCAATTTTGGTTGAAGAATTTAAAAAAGACAATCAACTCAATTACACATATAAACTGTGGAATCAATTCTATTAACTACTCGATATTACTTTAGTTTAAAAAGTGGTGATTAATTTTATGCAGTGTTATTTCAGAACAAAGCAACTGTGACCCCCCCCCTTTTCCCTTTCTATATTTATATTCATTATTCTTATTAAATGTATAGTAGACATAACTCGTTAAACCAATAAATATAAAATAGTTTGGATCGAGGATACAAAACTTCGAATATTCGCCAACTTTTCAAAAGGGATTGTTTGAGACTTGACCAGTCTACATGGAAATATGCTATCTCTCTATCTTAAAATAAAGATATGACTTAACAAGTATTAGTAAACATGAATATTTTTACTACATAAAATATAAAGGCAAAATAATTTTAATGAGCTTATCTTAAAGAACGATGTTAAACAATAAGGTTGAAAAAAGAAATATTTGTAGTAATATCCATTTAATTAATACTTGTATTTCCCTCGTAAATAGATATCAAAATAATAAAAAGAAAATTATTTCACATAAAACCAATAATATAACAAACAATATGGTGAGAAAGTTAAAAAAAAAAATAAGCATATGTATTGTCCCTCAGAGCAGAGGTGTTAAATAGGCTACATAAATATGAGATAAAGGCTCCTCTGTTTGAACAATGAAGTAATCATTTATTACCGACTAATTACATTGTCGTTACAGTCCGACATACTCGAAGTTCAGGTCCATGGACCATCCCCTAGGGGTGTTTACTTTTAACCCTGTCCCATGGGAAAGCACCATCCCTCGTGCTGGAATCGATCCTCACGAGAGGCCGAGGAATCCGATTGCTAATTGGCATTCGATTCTCTGGTAATCAGTTTGCATTCGATTAACGCGGAATCGATATTTTTAATCGAAGGGAAGCGCTGGTGTCTGTTCGCTTATTGATGGGGAATTTAGATGGATTAGTTTATCTGGGTGAGTGGAAATGAGTATTGGCATTTTCCAGTGCTTTTGTAACGACAGTCGGATTCCATTGTATACGTCACCATTTGTTTTGTGATGTAATGTCGGATACTGAAAAGCTTTGTAGTCAAGTCGGTTTGACTGAAAATCGATGTAAATGGCTCTGTTATTTTTAGTTTTATGTACGTGATTTCACCTTTAAATCCATTAAAACTTAAGACCGTGAACACTCTTTCCAATACATTTTAAAACTGAAATAAAAAAAATATATAAGATGTTTTTGAATTACCTCATACGAAAATCCAAAATATATCACAGCTGATTTCTTCATAGAATAAAATTTGAAAATATTATACTCATACATATCAATAATATTCATTAGATTTATGCAATGAATTTGATAAATTTATCTTTTTATAACATTTCAAACCACAAAGTAAGAGAATGCATATTCATTACAAAGAGGTTTTCCAGATAACGAAGTTTTTTAAAAAATATGTTCAGATTGAAAAGATGGATATTATTCTGGGAACAATTTTGCATCACTCAAATCAAAGAAGTGCAATATGTAATACGCAAAGAATATTTAACTCTATAGAGTTAAATAGATGGAATAAAATTAAAATAACCATTGTTAAGAACACATTTGTTAATTTTATTTTAAAGTCTGCGGAAGAATGGATGGAGAGTAAAAGAAATACCTTCAAAATTCAACGTAAAAAAAAAGAAACCTGTTTCAAAAGCTGTTAATTAAAACACTTTGCGGAACTTAATAATAAAAGACTTAATCAGACGAGTTTAGAGTTTCTTAATAAGGGAGCATAAAAATGTCCTAATTAAAAATAATTAACCCTAAAACAAAGTTGATTAAAGTAGAAAAACCAATAGAAAGAACGAGTTATTAGTTTTCTATTGCTTTAAGTCCTAAAGGAGACTTATGTTTGAATTAGTTATGCATTTGCAGGGTAAAAGATATCTTAACATTTTATAAATAGAATGGTAAGTACCATACCATTAGGTTTAAAATATAGATTAATTTACTTTAAAATAAGGCTTTTTATTTATTTAATTTTCCTGTGCTTTGATATTTATATATTTAGTAAGTATTTAACTTTTTATAAATACTTGAATTATGCACTTTCTTCTTTAAGAAATACACGCTATAAATATATCCATGATAAGTTCTAGTGAAACCCTTTTACTTAGACATAGTATTATTAAAATATATATTTGTGGATTCTATAAAGGGAGTATTTAATTATAATATTAATTAAATAATTATTTAAAGAAATTCTAATTACCTTACAGTAAAATGAAATCCAAGTTATATATCTATGCGATGTAATGTCTATAAATTGTTAAAAATTAAAGAATGTCTTAAAATTTAATATAATTTTAAACATGTGTTATTTATAAAAAATTAATTATTCATTTTTAATTAAAAAGTGATTTAAATGGCAAAATTCAGACTATTTCTAATCGCAAAATAATTTTATCATATGTTTAAAAATGAAAAGGCAAATACGAGCTGCAAAGAAAATTTTTAAAAACTTCTATATGTTCTTCATACCAAAAAAAACAATCTTTTATGCTATTCATTATATGGATTTAAATATATAAAGACAAAATTTAATTATTTCTTAACATACGAAGAATCCAATTAGTATGCAATCCAATCCAATTAGTGATTTGAAACACAGTATTTCACTACTTTATTTTTAGTATCACATCATAGGTATCCAAAAATGTTTCATGCATGTTTGTGCGTTCTATTTTATATGCAAGAATCTGACTAAATTAGACATATTATGAGAAAAAAAGATATTATTAAAAATATTTTTTTAATTGTAGGAATAATAGTTTTTTAGTTTTTAGTATACAGTTTTTAAATGATGAAATGAATGTAACAATAAACTATAATAAAACAATTACAACATCGCATAGCTTTTTACTACTATATAAAGGAATCTATTTGTACGTACATAGGAATATCTTTGAAAATCACACGGATATACTCATATTGTATTAATATATTTACAATGAATTTGATTAATTGAGTGCTCCAATGAAAAGATTCTCATAATAAAAAAAGTCCGAACTCATTATTCGAAAGTACACAAAAGTACAAAAGTATCCAAATTACAATTTAGTACAAAATTTTAAGGGATATTTGGATGGTTTCTTTGATAAAGATAGTAAACTGATAAAAACATAATTTTTCTTTGAGAAGTGTGCCGCTGAAAAAACACTAAAATGTCACAAACTGAAAATTCTGAAAACTATTTTTGTTTAATTTAAAATTGTGCCCGTGAAAAATAAGAATCTTCAGGTAGCATACACTGGGTCAAACACGGAGGAAAACTCGCAAATGTATACCATGAAAATATTCAAGACTTAGCACGTCCTATCTTTTTAAAATCCACCTCTCTATCAAAGATCTCCTTCAGTTCCTCTTTTAGATATGCTTTTATGATTTTTTTCTTGGATCCCATTTTCTACCTTTGCACTCAAAGTCGAAAGTCACATTCTCATTTTCGTCCTCGACTCCCTTCTCTCATATCCCCCAACAACCCCAAATATCCGATCCCCCTAACAACTGTAAGTCTCCAAGACCCTCCCCAAAACCCAACTTCCTCCATTCTTCCAAAGTGGACTTTGGTCAAATCAATCGCCCCTCGCAAAGTACCCTCTGACCACTCCCATTCCGAACACCCCTCGCATTCCTAAGTGACCCCCGACACCTAATAGAACAATTGATTCTCGGCCCGACGCCCACTGGTCATTTGCCTAACTACATCCATCCCCTCCATCGATTAATCGATGATGCGCGGATTCGGAATCGTTAATCGACACATTTCGTTCCAAGGGGGAGGAGCACCCTTCGCGAATGCGTGGGTGGTTCTGGAGAGAGAGAGAGAGCGACATTTTTTTCTCCATGGGGGAAGAGGTTGCTTGGGGGGGAGAAAGGTCAGTTGAGGGGTTTTACTGGGAAAGTTCGAAGGTTAGTGGAGGGAATGGATGGATGGAGATGGTATTTCTTTTTCTGTAGGGAGAGGTAGTTTTTCTGGAAGTTAGGGGAGCGAATAAGGAAGAGAGTGTTCGATTTATTTGGACATTGGAGGGGGAAATAGGATACGTTGACTTAAAAGATTTGGGTTTTGGTTCTTGTACCGTTATTTATTTATTTTATCCTTCTTATGTTTTAACTCCAAAATAATTGAATTTTAAATTATTAATAAAGGGGTTAACCCGTTGGGATTCGCACCCCCAGAGGCCTTTTGTTAATTACTGGGGTTACGGAGAAACCCCGCGAGATTTTCTAATTAAGATATGATTCTGATATGTCAGTACATTGTTCTTGGAACATTTATCTCTTCATAGAAAAATATTTGTTAACTTTATGATAAAATAAAAGTTTTCACAGACAATTTTCCAAGACACTTAAATTTTTCGATAGAAACCACATGGTGCAGTAAATTCTTATAATTTAAAATAAAACGCATCTATTATGAATTAACTGTGTTGTTTTTGTTTGAACGATGCGTTGATACAATAATGAAACAGATGACTTGTGGAGCCTTTTCAGTGGGACTAGGGTAGTTAAAGTAGCTAGTACATAAGCATCAACTTTAAACGCAAAATTTATATCATTTTTAGAGAATACAAAAAGGTGCACGATACCTTTAGTTGAGCATGTTATTAGAGATCCAATCCCACTTACAGGAAACCTTGAGTTAGAGCGTTTTATACCCAATTTTGATACACAAGATTCTGATACGAACGTGCATTGACTACCAGTGTCCAATAAACCAACACATTCGATTTTTTGACTTTCAGAATTTTTAACTAACACGACTGCTGTTGGTAGCAAGCAAGTCGAGGGACCATCTGCATACATTGAAACGCTAGGGCTAACTGAAGTTGACGCCTCAATTTTAGGATCTTCAATCTTAGATACAAAGGCAGTAGCTGCTGTTTCGTGCAGCATTGTATTATGTCTATGCTTACACACGTTACATATACCGTAACTAGAAGTACAATCCTTAACGTTATGTTTACCAAAACAACCCGTACATAGAGAGTGTTGGTTAAGGAACCTTCTCCGAGATGAAATAGATAGATCTTTAAATTTTGGACACTTCGATAAAAAGTGCGACCCAGTGCATTTTTTACACTTAGGATTAACAAAACTCCGCGTATTGTATGCGGGGTTTGTCTTCGACTTAAGACTTTCAGCTCCGTGGCCTTTGGATACATCAAGATACGAACAGCGATTGTTTAGAAATGTAATAAAAGTTTCAGCTGTAGGAAACTCTACATTTGTAGTTTCTTGTGCCCAAAGATGGCGCGTTTCAGCGTCTACCTTTTCTAATAGTAGGTAAACAAGCCAAACGTCTCTTGATGTAGCCCTTTCATCTAATGACTTTAAACCGCGGATAACCTCATCAGTTATATCAGCTAACTTACGCAAAGCTAACCCATCAGGATTTGATATTTTATTTTGTTCAAAGAACGTACTCAAAAGAGCAGAACAGATTTGCTTTTTATTATCAAAGCGTTGTACTAACTTATCCCAAGCCTCGTCATAGCTAGCTTCCGAGATCGGGATATGACGTATCAAAGAAGCAGGTTTTTCGGATAATAAACCCTTTAGATAGTGAAATTTTTGAATCTTAGTAATCGATTCATTAGAGTCGACTGTAGCGACAAATAAGTCCTTAAAGGATGGCCAATCCGTTAAGTTCCCAGAAAACATGGGTATATTAATTTTAGGCAACCTCACAAAATTAGAAGGGGGCTGCATAATACTTGAATTAGATTGATTCAACTGCACATACTGAGGTGATCCCTGATCAATCTTTTCAATTTTATCTAAGATAGTAGATTTGAGTTGTAAATAAACATCCTCATACGTATCATACTCCGATTGGTCATCTGGAAGTTGGTTATCTTGAGCTAAAAATTCTGCCCACACTTCATTTAATCTTTCGCATCGTGCTGATAAGTCACTTTTAGAAAAGCTAGTATTATTTTCTAAATAAGTTTTAAGTCTGGTGAAAGAGGCCTTAGCTCTACCTCGCAATACAATTATTTCAGAAGTATTCATTGTACGAATTTAACAACTGAATCCAAACTTAAACCTTTATACTTATCTTCAATCTTCGATCGACTTTTGTATTCGTCGATACTTCACCCTTCAATCTTCGTCCCTGTTCGGGCGCCAGCTGTTTGAACGATGCGTTGATACAATAATGAAACAGATGACTTGTGGAGCCTTTTTTATTACAGCAGTGCACTAGAATATATAGCAGTCGGCGCGCTTGGCGCGGTAACAAATATCGACGCCAACTTGGCGTGAGTGTGGATAGTAATTTACATAAATTTGCATTAAACATAGTGATTTACATAAAATTGCAGTTAACAGTTTTTATTATTTAATATGTAATGTAAGTTTTAATTGGAAAAAATTCATTGTAGGACTCTACAAAAAAATTTTGACACTACCTGAAGTATCAGTTTTTCACCAGTGTTTTAGAAGCAAAAAATAAAGAATTTTTCACAGAAATCTTATTCACAGTTACCTTTACCACTCTAAAATCACTCCCAACTTCATATAATTTTTTTCAACTCGTCCGCATAACCAGGATCAGAAGGATATATTAATCTCCGCGGACCGATCTTCAAAGCCATGCGTACTAACTCTGGACATAAACCGTTACACTGAGTGGGACCTGAGGTCTGCTGGACCGCGTGGGAAAGAATTTGTGGAATTTCGAACGGATGCACTCGGAAAAACTTGCTGATAAGAAGGGGTCAGTCTCAAGGTCACGTAAGGGGAAGGTAGGAGAAAATTCTATTCAATTCGACCCAGCATGTGGTAGGGGGAAGGAGAGGAAAATGTTCCGCGGTCTGTGAGACGTCACGTCCCCTGCTACGGGTTAAGGAGTTTTTTTTTTTATCGTTTATCGTTTTTTTTTCATTTTTCTACGTATTCTTAGGAAATGTATAAAAAAGATACAAAACATCACACAATTAGCGCCAGTCCTTCGGTCTTTTACTGAAAAACGAGAATTCAATACTCTTCCAAGAAATTTATCATGAGTCAGTGAAATTAATTTAGATATTTGTGTTCTTTTCCAAGATCGGGGCTTACCCCACGAGTCCTAAAATCCGCTGGGAAGACGCGAGTCCCACCGGGTTAAAATTCCCTTTTCACAAGTATTAAATAATTTTTTAGAGTCAGTTAAAAATGTAGGAAAAAATTATTCTTCAGTGATATTTTGCCTTATTGTTACTGCAGTTACTAAATAAATCTAAATAAAGTGATAGTGAAAAAAAAATCCACGTTTTTGTTTTGAATTCAATACATATTTTATACAAATTGGACAAATATATACTCAGTATACGTATTTTGATGTTTTATGGACAGTTCAGGACGATTTAAGAAGTTATCTGTCTCAGTTTGTAAATGTTGTCTTAAGACTAAATTAAAACATTGTATCAGAAATCAATAATAAAATTTTATTTTATTATTGAAATAGAACCATAACCATTTTAATTTGAATAGTTTTTGAAAATTCCAAAAAAATTTCACATCTCAATAAACAACAAGATAACAATTACATAAACCAACCTAATTGCTTTTTATGATGCAAATGTTTTTTTTTCTGCAAAAAGTATACTATAAAGGAAAAGTATGTTTTACAGGAACAAGGTGCTTTACGGTGAAAACTCTGCAACGCGTAGTACGCACGCATCCGCTAGCCTCGTTTAACACTGGAATGAAAAAGCTTTGCGACATTGAAAGTTCCTGTAAATGCACGTATCCAGCCAAATAACCATACTATGGCATCATTTACATGATACCAGTTGGCGCGGCGTGCCAATCGATGCTTAGAGGGAGCTATAAAATCCCTATTAGCCAATAAATTACACATTATTGCATTTTATCCTTCTACCTTTTACATTTTTTTACTCGGTTTAGCCTTTACACGTTTTTATTTGTTCGTTTTTCGCCATAAACAATCCTAGCAAGGGGGTATGGTCCTGAGCGTCTAGACATCCCACCTCCTCAGTCTTCTATTTCCTTCATTGTTCTGTAAACTTAACTTTTCATTATTACTAACAATTTTTTTTTCAATTAAAAAATTTATGAGGATGAAATAAGAAAAATTAGTTAGAAATTAATTATCTTAAAGTAAAAAAAAAATTACAAATTTAAAGTAAAAGTTATCTAAAAGGTTAAAGTTTTTGCTTATAAAAATCCTTAGCTATCAAACCTTCCTGAACATGAAAGCTCACCCAGAACATCGGCCGACATCGTTTACATTGGGCAAAAGTTTCCAGTTACTATAGATGCCAGTGATTAGCAAATTGAAAAAGCTGGAAACAGAAGCATGCAAGCAAAAGATTGGTATATTCTAAAATATATTAATTGATACTTTTTTATTGATATTTATTTCTAGAATAGAGTAGTTATTTAACATATATTATAAAAGTAAGGCATCGAATGAACTACTTATAGAATATCTCGTATTTAATTTATATAAAGTGTGAGTTTAAAATAAAATACTTGGTAAACATATTAAAATAGTTTTGAATTCCCTAACTCAATAATTCCCCAGAATGTACAATAGAGACCAAATAAATGCTTCTTATTCATCCCACAGTTCTATAAAACAAACTGAAATATATTCTTTAAAACGCACCCCATCTATTCATAAATGAATAGAATATTTTAAATATGCTTCGAACAGAACATTTTCGAATAAAGCATTACAATGGTTTTGAATAAGCTAGAGCAAAGGTTCCCAATACAATAACAAAAGAATGTCTCCACTGTGACCTCTATTAATACGAAGAATGTGCCTTTGTTGTTTCATAAGTAGCTTAGTTCGTCTCTATTGTTAGTGACGTTTCGCAATGAAAAATCAGATTCCTTATAAAATGCATACAGAAGTTTAAAGCGGTTTTTTTTGTGTGGATGTATTTTAATCTTTAGGATGTTATACTTTAAACGGAAGTTTTTGTCGCTTCTGTTTTATGGAAGTTAACTTTTGAGTAGAAAATAGGGTATATAAATATGGTAGAAACATGTTTCTTTAGCAGCTTAAAGAAGTGATCTAGATTTTGTTTTCAATGCGGATTTCGGTTTGGGATAAAACAAAGTAATGGATTCCTCTTCCTATTTTGTGTTAAAAAATTTGGACACTAAGAGTTTTTAGAATGTATTTGTATCACTGTTAAATCAATCAATCAATTTTTATTTAAGACCCCTCGAAGAGTTTATTGCTTTAAATACATATTTAAAATAATTTGCTGGTACATGAAAGTCCAAAAAGACTTTCATCTGAACAAGGTATCCGAACAGAAAGAACAATAGATTGTGATATTTGAGTAATTTATTCTCAGGAAGAAATATTTAACAAATTATTTAACGATATTCTGTGGTATAAAAAGCTTTTTTAATTAGCTTCTAAAAAGCTCTGAATTCATTATAAACATTGGGAAATTTTCGCATATATTCTAACATCGTCTCGTTTGCTTTTGAAAGCCCTACTCCGAAATACGTCAGAGAATAATTAAGACGCTAAAATTTCTAGGAAATTTCATGAATATAAAAGAATTTTAACAAACTTTGCACAAAGCCGATTAAAATTATTTTTAGCAGTTAATTAGTTTACTGATAAAATTCTCGGAACTCATGAAATTTTAAAAATACTTTCCCTCAGGAAAAATATTTTTTCTTGAGCTTATATAAAATAACAAAGAATATAATCATGGTCATACTAATTTGTAGAGTTTTCTTTTTGACTTAATAATAAATTAACAATATAGTAAAAATGGGATAAGGCAACGTATTTAATCAACATTTTTATTTTTTCCTTTTAATCAAACATGGGGATAAAATTTTGAATTTTTAATATTGCAATCGCAATATGAATAAGAAAAACATATAGTATATTAATGAAAAACTACCTCTTATTGTAACACTAAGTTTAGAAATTAATTACTGAAAGTTTTTATCTGGAAAATTCAAAAGTATTAAAATGCATGCGTTTGTTGAATGTTAAGTAATTTTTGATGTTGAAATTGGTTAAAGTCATTAAAACCTTTTTAACGGCATGTCTTTAAGAGAATGTTATTTTTTAAGTATCTGGTAAGAAAAGCATTTAGAGTGGAATACCTTATAGCGATCTGCTTTTACTACGACCCGAAAAACTAAAGAAAAACATCCTATCACAGCAATCAATCTACAAATTGAATGAGAGCATCATAAAAAAACAACTGGATTGGTTCGTTTATTGAAGGTTTTAGTTTTTCTTCGAACCATTCATTTTAAAATTCTGGGTATCATTAAATTATTTCAAGTATTATTTACTACATGAATGGGATTAAGATTAAGGATAATGAAAACTGTGCAGTAAGTAGTAGAAGGGAATTTTTTTATGTACCAAAACTAACGCCTGATAGAACTTAATTAAATTAGAATAAAATATTATAATACAGAAGAAAAATTTTGGTTAATATTTGGTAATAATAGTTGGATAAATAGACGTTAACTCAACTCAGTCATAACAATAATTAGCCGTAGCAAAACTAAAAAAAAAAAATGAGAAAAATAAGAAGTCTAAAGTGAAAGAAAAGTCTTAAAAATGAGAGACTTATAGGGAATAAAATGTTTTAGAATTATATTCTTCAAAGATTATTTGAAGCAAAATGCAAGTAACAAACATCAGTTTAAAATCAGTACGTATAAAATAATAAGAAAGAAAACAGTTTTTTAATGAGGGCACATAATATTCGAGAGTAAATCATAGTAAAAAAGTAATAGAACATGCTAGTTATTAGTTTTACGTCGAATATAACGAATGATAATCACACATTTAAATAAAATACGATAAAACGGATGCTATTTTTATAAATGCAACGGTAAAAGATAATTGTTCCCAAAAAAGCAGATTATAATCGATTAATACTGATATGATAATTTAAATAATATGTTGGGTAAGGAATCAAAAAGAAACAAAATTATTAAAAAGTCCAACATACAATCATTAACCTCCAAGAAACACGAGCCAAGATCAGGTATCGGAAGCGAATATTTTCAAAAAGTTCCTCGAGCCAAAAAGACTGCATCGAAGGGTAAAAAATATTCGAAAAGCAGACGATACCCGAAAGTTAATGGGCGTAGCAGATCCACCCTCCCCACCACCCTTTAGAACGATATTCTTTTCTGGAAGAGGGGGGGGGGCTCGAAAATAAATCACATGACGCTCGCAATTACCTCGTCATAAATGAATCGAGAGGCTGATACATACACAACGCCAAGGGTGAGGATAGGGGATGGCTGTCGAACGAAAAAAGGGATGCGTTGCCAGATTCCTGCGTTTAAAATTGATGCGGGCAGTTTTTCCCGGCCGACACATACTCGATATCGGATGTGTTCCGGAACGTCGTTTTTTATTCTTTTAATTTTCGGGACGACGTTCTAATATTCGATCGTTTCTCGTTAATGTTCGACAAGGTGTTGGAATTAGTGACGGGAAGAATCGATACTTTTCGGTATCGATACTTTGGAGTTGGGTTTTCGTATCGAATATATATCCAACATTATCGTGAGGGAAGATGCGGAGAGAGGAAAAATCATCAGCAACATCATACGGCTCAAACGTATTCATTTTGTAAGAATTATATGTTGACTTATATTAAGGACAAAAACTTTTGAATAGTGAATGGTCATCCCACGCATTTAATGCTTTCATCTGCGTCAGTGTATTCGATAATAAAAGTGCTTGAAACATGAATATTCGATACATGAAAATATTCGATACTTGAGTATCGATGCCTAAAAGTATCGGTTTTGGCCTGAAAGGATGAGTCAGGAAATAATGAGGAGCGATGACTGTATCGATTTCAATTTTGAAGTGATGATTTATGGCGAATTGTTGTTTTTTGGGCTGTTGCCTTTTCGGGACCTGACAGTCGCAAGTGTCGATTATTTTAATGATTGGATGTTCTGGAATGGAACCAAACGGTTTTTGGATTGTTTCGAAAGGGAGTTTTTGAATTAATTTGGCGTGAAGGGTGATAAGAATCACGCGCGAGTTCGTTTTTAGAAAAATGTATGGAATTTCGTTTCTGTAATGAGATTTTTGGAATAGTTCAATTAACTTTATTATCATGTTTGGATATTTTGTTTAAGTGCATCTTTATCGTCTTTTGTGATGAAGAGATAAGACAGATAATGTGTTTGTTTTTAATAAACGCAACTTAAGGAAGCATCAAAGAAAGGGGGTAAATATAAGTTTCATAAAGGAGAACCGATTGTTTTCAATGTGTCTAATTTAATTGAACGGAAAAGCTATGCATTTCTAATTAATTTTAAATTTGGTTTTTAGTGTTATTGAGAGTACAGTGGAAGCTCTTATAGCGTAATTAATCCGTACCGAGTTTTTTGTCGCTATAAGAGCAAACTTCGAGTGATACACTCGAGTGTAGAATATCACTCGTTCAAAAGCAATAAACTCGTTAAGCTAAACTATCAATTTTGATGCTTTTCGGGAAGGTGGACTCGATTCCCTCAATGATGTATTTTTAGTAGACTGATTTATAAAGTCTGGAGGAAATCTCAACCTGAAAACGATATCATTGGGATTTAGAACACAGTTCGAATCATCCAATTGATCTTTCCTCACTTTAAACAATTATTTCTTATTTTATGAAGTCTTGATACTTCCAATTTCATGTTATATTACCTTATTTTTTGCTTTTATTTTAATTTATATAAAGTTTATGATCAATATTTTACAGAGTATAAATATTTGCTTTTTAAATTTTGATTTTGATATAAATTTATTGCATAACTTAGCTTTCTTAGAAAGGTCTGATGCTTAACAAAATTTATTACATCAATTTCACCTGCATCTGCATACAATTTGAAAAATGTATGTCTTATAAGTCAAAAAATTGGAAATAAAGAAAGATAAATGAATACGCTAATAAATTTAAAGTCTAAAATCATCAAGGACATTAGGTAGCGAAAGGTTTCGTTTGGGATTATAGCCGGTTACCCCGAGCGAAAGCAAGCGACAAGAGGATGCGATCGTTACTTGGTGCTGTTTGTCATACTCTGATATTTGTTTATTGGCTAATTCTGGGGTGACGCACACAAACCGATCCAAAAAAGTATTCGATAAGCTGAATCGATTCGAAGATTAGTCTTTATAGGAGCACAAAAGTGCTCTTATAGAGACTAATTTTTGGGTCTTTATAAGAGAGTATTTTTATAAGAGCAGGTCGCTATAAGAGCTTCCACTGTATTTCGAAAACAAAAGAATGGACACTGATGAAAAAGGGGATTATATTTGGTAGGTGTTTACCCACTTTTATAAAAAGAAAACTAAAAAACAAATAGTAATTTTTAAAGTTCTATAACTTTATTAGAATCTTGGGAAAAATAATGAAATAATAAAATAATAATTCAATTAACTGGGTTTTGTGAGGAAGCAATCCAAAAGGTCCCGCGTAAGCAGTTTACGGGGTTGGTGAGCGATAGCGAGCAGGGGGCGGTTGCTCCCTAGTGTTGAAAAAATATCTGATTATTATGAGCAAACAATATGTTTTCTATGTCTCTAAATTATCGTCATACACAGGTTTCCCTGCATGTTTAAATCCCGTATTAATAGTTTTCCTCAAATAATATACGAGAAAACTCCAAATTAAATGAACTCTTTCCCAACTAACAGCCCGAACCATCCGTCTCCTATGGGCAACCCTTACTGCATCGAGTCCATTAGCTGCGAGGTAATTGAACGATGCACAGAGGATGATGAACTCCCAATCAATTAATCGGGCAGCTCTAAAAATAAGGCCGCCGGACGTTGGCCAGAGGGGGGATCGGCCGGAATATCAAGTGAGGGGGGTTGGGTCCGGCGGGAGATGGAACGGTGGTGGAGGATGGGAATCCGGACAGAGGATGTTTTTCTCCGTAGAATGGGGAGATCAATCGCTTTGATCTTTTGCATTGGATGGTGTATGGGGTCATCTGTGTTTTCAATTAAGATTAGTGTTATTTTGTTTCGTTTTGCATGTGATTTTTTTAAGCAGATTATCTATGTAAAAATATTTTTACCGTGGAAATATCTTTTATCTTACTGTCTGGAATCTTCATAAAGGCAATATGAGTTTTTTTTTTACTACAGAAATCATTTATTTCATTGTCACAAAAAAGACGTAGAAAACAAAATAAAAAAAATACTAAATACAATACAACACACAGTTTAGGAAAAAAAGGAAAACAAATATAAATAACATAAAAGGAAAATGAAGTGTTTATGTGACACCATAAGAACAAAAGCTCGTAAATGATATCTCAAATGTAATTTGAATGGGATTGTTGACGATACTTCTAATTATTTTATTACTGTAAAGAGAATTTCTATTGGTTCTTGTGACTCTATAAATTTGATTACATTAATTATATCTGTTTTAAAACCTGCGTAATTATAAGTAAGTTTAGTAGCTTAATTTAATTTATTGAATTTATATGGATCTAAAAATACGTGCGATTTATGAAAAGTTTCTTTATAGTTTTCGGAAGTTTAAGATTGACCGATAATATTTACGAAATTACTCGATAATTTTTCTGTACAGTAAAAAGTTACCCTTCTTAGTTACAGACAGAATGTTGCATGTTTCTAAAGTTGAAAATGCTGAGACATAAGATATAAAAATATGACAAACAGATACCCGCTAAATACAAAAATTGGGTAACGGAATATATCCATCTTTTTCAATTTTATAGTGAAGTGAAGTATTCCTTTAGTAATCATCCCTTCTTTATAAGACTGAAAAACAGTAATTGTAATCAAATTACAATTAAAAAAAGTTCATAAAATTATAATAATGTTTCATTCTAATATATTCTCTAAAAATTAATTATGAGGATACCTACTTTCAAATAATGCTTGATGATGGATTTCGTTGTAGAAAAAAGACTTTGTAAAATAAATTCCGTTAAGTATAGATAATTTTAATTACAGAAACTTCAGTTTATTTATGTTATTATTAAAAATACATTTTGTAGAAATATTAATTAAATATTTTAAAATTTATTTGAAATAATGGGATTACCTTTTTAATTAACAGAAGGTTAACTGTTTTTATTGCGATTTAATTTAAAAACTATTTAAATATATTTTAATGTTAAACATTTGCAGTTCTTCATTAAATCTTAATCCCTTTATTTGTCTAAGAACTGCAAAATCAGTGGAGTTACAATATATAATAATAGGAATAACAAATCTTCTTATTAGAGAAAGCTGCTATTTTAAGTTTTAATGTAAAAGAATAAATTACCAGTATTCAGATTATCATTATTAATGAGGCTAAAAATACCTTATTTACTTCAAACAATATGCAAAATGTTTTTGAAGAATACATTCATCTGACGGTTAATATTCTTCGTTTCAAATGTCAAATTATTAAAACACTTATTTGAAAGGATTTTCTTGAAAAACCAAAACAAAAAACTTCATTCGCGATAATCCCTTTTGAATTCCAATCCTATATGTATTCCACTATGCCACTCAAATTTATCAAATTTGTCAAGTTACTGTCAAAAGTTGACACATGTATAAGCATTAGTTTTACAAACAGAAATACGGATCCTACACGATCTTGACGCTTAAAAAAAAGGAACGTGAAGGGATTTTTATGCAACATCTTTTTGTCAGAAACATTTATCTTTCCATTATTAATCTCAGTCTCGACTAACATGTTATTATATTCCTTTCCTTCCCTTATCCTTCCCTTCTCATTTTACTTATTAAATTCTGTGCTTAGCTACATGCACAAGTGAGAAATGTCATTTTAATTATCGTCCTCCTGGCAAGCGCAAAAGAATGCATAACCAGAGTTAACTAATTTCAATCTAACCGAGCTTCTTTTTCACTGTGATTCACCCTCTTCGCCCCCAGAGTGCAATTCTTCATTTCATAAAGCATTTTTTCTATCCCAATTAGTTCTGATGGAACACTATTTGTTCGAAAAAGAGAAGCATTCGCGTTTTATATTTCCTTTGAGACCAACATATACACTTTTGGAAGAGGACTATAAATTTTAGCTCGAGAAATCAAGTCATTCATTTGAGCCATTAAACTTGAAGAATGTTGTTTTTGGGGAATATTTTTTTTCTGTTGTTCTTCGTTTTTTAGATATTTTGGAACAAATGAGAAGAATAATAAACTGCCATTGCTTAGAAATGTTCTTACATAGATTTAAAAGGGGTGCGCATCACAATTGATTTCTAAAATTCGAATGAACAAGACTGCAAACATATTTTTTATACCAATTTATTTTATAAACACAGATCTGTGTTTTCATATTTTAGGTGGTCATACTTAATTTAACTCTAAAATTCAACTGAATTTTTCCATTTAGTCCCATATTAATTTCGAAAATATGTACTTTAAAAAATATAATATTTTTTAAAGATTAAGTAAGAGATTAAGTAAAGATTAAGTAAAGATTAAGGTTTAAAGTAAGTTTGTACATAATGCGGATTATGTGTGCGTTAAAAACTCAAAAGCAACATAAAATTATTGAGGACAAAAGAGAAATATCTAAATTTTCAGTTAGAGACTTATTTTTAAGGCCAGTTGAACTTCATTTGATTAGTGGGATTGTAATGATGTAATGTTAATATGAAAGCTTTGTAAATCTAACATTCTTTGATAAGATTGTGTTTAAAACTTTAAAGATAATTTTTTTATATGTAAAAGAGATTTAATTTAACATGAATGAAAATAACATTCAAACGATTAAAAAAAAAAATAAATGAACAATTCCTTGATCCTTTGTTTTTTTCAGATTTAGTCTAGTTTCTAAGTGTAACCGTCTTTGTTTTATAAAATGCATAGAATTAAAATGCTCTCAAAGTTCTCAAAAATTTGTTATCTTTGTTCAATTTCAGGAAGCTCCCTTGCTTTCTGGATTCCTCTATTTTTCATGCCACTTCGGAATTATTGTTTAGACAAAATTACATACTTTAAATTATACAGCATTCAATCATGTTTTAACACCACCGAGGTAAAAAAAAAGAACACATTGAAAAGCCTCCATGAATATTCCAGCGTAAAACTTCTTTAATAAGCGAAACCTTTGTTTAAAAACGATGCAATGATTTACGAAAGAAGAATTAAGAAATTTATGCTTAGAAGACTCATCTAACGTTGATAAATATGTGCTCAACATGAAAATGTGCCAAAGAAACATAATTACCCTACTCTTGGCTGAGAAAATCGCTATTAAATATGGCAGTTTATTCTCCCTTTAAACTTCTACTCAGTTTTGTAAACACTTCATAAAAACCAAGTGTACTTTATTTGCATGTTTAATCATTCTTATGCTGAAAATTTTGTACCCAGTCACATTATTAACATACACCTCTTTTTAATATTTGCCAGAACTTTAAAAACGGTTGCCTTCATTTTTCAATTTGGCAGATAAAGGGAAGTTTTTCTCGTTTTCTTGTTTAAATTATGTTTAAGTCGCTTGGCAACAAAATGAATAGCCTTCTTTTTGCTGTTTGCATACAGTGGGCCTTGTTTTTCGCGCCTTTAAGATAAGCGGGAAATATTCTTTTCTTCGAGGAGTTTAAATGGGTTGTCTTGCACTTCAAATTGTTGATATTTGCTCAGTTTTCAAACGCTAATTTCTATGTTTGCGTCAGAAAAATCCCGCTTCCGTAATATTCTTCGTGTCTTGAAATTACCTAGTGACTTTAACTTTTTTTGAGTAGCAATTACCATCAAAGCCGTAAATTTTGTGTGAAATAGCTGAGTGTTAGTTTAACTATAAAAGTTATTTCACGTGATAGAATATTATATTTGTGGAAATTACAAATACAACACTATATAAACTAGCAGCATATAGTAAACATTTTTCTTACACTGAAAAGATTTTAAAAATTGGAAACTCTATCTATTTTCGACAGCTAAGAATTGCACTTTTTATGAACTTTAAGCAGCTTTTAAGTATCATCCTTAAACATTGTTGAAAAGTAATATCTTTATTAGTTTAATAAGTCCCTAACAATAAAATGCCAATATGTTTCTATCTACAATATCACTTATCAGAAGTTTGAAAATATCAGTAAAATATAATCTTTGCAAGCAGTCCTGACATACTCTAACAATAATAAGTATAGTTCATATACATGGTAGACACATCTTGTTATAAGTAACCAGTAAAGTAGTATTTGTAATAAGGTAATTAAACCTCCACAACGTGTTAATCTTGAAATTCAAAGTACTAGGAATAGTACGTATGATTTATTTATAGAGTGCATGCAAAATTGGAACTCGAGCTCTAAAGTACCTATATGAATCAGGTCTCTCTATTCCATCTATTCTATAGTATACATTCTGACCACCCGCAAGGCCATCCAATGCATGCTGCATTAGAGCGTCTGATCAACATGGCGTCCCATGTCAATAACCGACACCGGAGCTGCAAATACAGCTCTTGAACAATACGTGATCTTAATGCGGTTCTCGTGGTTTTGCGCAAATGGCGGCTTCAAGTGGCATCCATGGAGAGACAACGAGGATACGGGATGCAATATTATATATAGCAACATATTAATAGAGGATTGTTGGAATATTATAGTATGAAGTGCATCCTAATGCTGAAATGTATTATTGTTGCATAAAAATGGTTAACTTTGGGAAACAGATAATCATTCCTAAGACTAAACATTTTTCTCCACCTTCCATGTAAAAATTTGGAATTTCTTTGGCTTATTTTTTTGTTGTTAATTTTCTAATTAAATGGAACCTGATTTCTAGGGTGTTTCGTTAGCTGTTTCATAATATTAAATAAAATGCTTCTATGGTGGAAAGGGAGCATGTTTGGTTGCATGGCGTATAAAGCCCCCCTTAAAGACTAAAATTTTACATTGCTTTCAAGAATAAGTTAAAATTATTTTAAAAGTGCCAAATTTTTTTATTCTAGCCCAGTATTTATCTTACAATACATACTTTACTGTAACGTTTTTTCTTCTTCTTGCATCTTTACTTTTGACCGACTAGTAATTTCCACCAAGACTATAACCAAGGGGGTATACAAAAAGGGGGTATCCTCCTCCCTTAATTATCAAGTTTTAGCCACCCAACTTTATGGTGAGGACCTACGGAGTCAGTTTAAGACGAAGAGAAACAACAATTTATTAAGTTACATAATAGTTAAAGGCTGGAGCTAAAATTGCAAACAGCCAAGTAAAAAATAAGCATTGATGCTACTGCCTTTTATAACCCTCTTGTGGCCAGGGTTAATAATGGATGTTGTGTTCGAATCCACCACAAAGTCTATATAGTAAACTGTTTTTCCCTTGAAAATTAGGTAGTGCGGTGTACAAAAAGCGATGCTCTTCCTTCCAGTGTCACCTACAATTCCAAATATCCGAAAATGAGTTAAACACTACTTTAAAGGTTCAAATTTAAATCATTTTATGTAGAAAGATCTTCAGACAACCCATCTTTGCTTGGATATTAGTTTAATTCACAAAAATTTAAACTTCAATCACATCAGAGTTCTTCAGAAATAATTCTAATTCCCATCCCCCTGAAACAAAAGCCTAGTTTCCCCGCATTATTCGACACACGGACATTTTCTAAACCCAACCAATCCAATCACCAATCCAACCGGATTCGGACAGATAGACAATGTCCACTCCGTCCATTTCACGCCTCACGTTGCGTCAAGATTTGCATTCGCGTCGCTAATGAAGTTTCCCTCCAAAGGACGCCATTGATTCATTCCGGCGGCTTTTAATTACAGGGGCCAGGGAAAGAAGGGGGCCGATGGGGATGGTTCTAATTTCGAATTCAGGAGGGAAGGATTGAATTAACCTCGTAGGGAGGGTGCGGCCTGTGGGGTTGTTCTCATCAGTGGGTATAGGTTTGTTGGATCAGACTGGAGAGTGACACCGGGATTGTTTCGTGGTGTGTGGACTAGCGTTATTTAAAGAGATTTTAGTGGGTTTGAATCAGTAGTTTTAATTTATTTAGTAGTAAAGAAACTGTGTAGTAAGCAACCGAATATCAGTTTAACGAGTAGTGTCGTGTCATTAACGAATTCTGGATAAACTAAAAAGAGAAAACTGAACAGAAAAGTTTTAGTTGTTCGTTAGATAAAACAGGTTATTATGTTTCCAGTTGTTAGTCTAGTGATGGATTTACAGCAGCTCGTCAAGCGAGGCAAAAGCGAGACAAGAACGGCAAAAGCGATCGTTTTCGAGGCTTCCTATTGGTAGTAATGCACCACCATATATTTTTGCTTTAAAAGTGAATTCTTAAGATGGTTGAACAGTGAGGATGAATCTGATTTTAAAGAATGGATTTTGTTAGTGTTTGTTAGAACTTACTTATGGGGGGAATCATGCATTTTAATTATATTTTGATCATTACATACATTATTAAAAATTATTACATTATTACATTATTAAAATTATTTTTAAAAAATTGAATTAAAAAGTTGAATCTTATTTTTAGGGGTTAAAAGGCGATTGAATCTTCACAAATGTGTGTATTATATTTTTTAATGATGTATTCTTTTTTGCTCTTCTCAACATGTTGTAGTGACGAAGTTTATTTAAAGAAGTTTATTTATTATATTGTAACAGTCAATTTTTAAATCTAAGGTATATTGATAGTAACATTAAAAGAAAATTGGAAATTAAAATTTGAATACCTTTTCTAAAAATATAAGCATAAAAACTTTAAAGAAGTTAACATGAGAAAATATTATGCATATTATATTTTCATAAACCATACTGTCTTCAGATTCTACATTAATATTAAATAATTAATATTAATTACATTAATATTAAGGTATATTAATAATTGAATTAAAGGAAGGTAGGAAATTAACATTTGGATACCTTTTCTAAAAACTTCTAAAAATATACACTTATAAAGTTTAAAGAAGTACGGTTTTTAAAATGTGCGGTTGGACTGCTCAAGTGTATCTATGGGAAAATAATTTTTATAGTGCATTATGGAAATAAAATATTTATTTATTATAGAAGTTAACATGAGAAAACTCTATGTATGTTATATTTTATAAACCATACTATCTTCAGATTCTACATAATGTAATCTCTAATGATAAAGCAAGGGAATTCCAATCCATCAATAATATTGTAATAGCTTGTTCATACCTCTTTTTTAATCACTCATCGTATACTTCAGTGAAACCACTCATTACTCAAAGAAATGTATCAAATTCCTTCATTTTGATGAAATTACGAAAGACCAGGAAAGATTGATTAGATGTTTCGAAGCATCATCATTATTGTAAGGACCGGATACAAGTCGCTAATGCGCTTCTTTTTTTTTGCTACTTAAACTTGCACTGGCCACCTAGATATCAATCATATTCCTTTGTAGCAATTTTACTAATGTATCCCGCCGAAATCGAGAATGAAAATATATTTATTCTTAGCACGTTTTATTTCGCACGTAAGGTTTCAATTTGATACAAAGGTAAGCGAGTTATTCTTAGGAGTAAAGGGAACGCAAGTGAAATTTCTAAACTATTTTTAGGAATTCTTTTTAGAGTTATTTGTTTTTCCTATACGCGAGTTTTACTCTCTCTTTGAAAGCTCCTAAAACTTTTATCTCTAAAAATTTACTGTTCAGTATGTTCAACTAAATTTGTGCAAGAGTAGTGAAATTAGGTTTTAAAGATATATATAAAGATTTATGTGCATCTAAAGAAGGAACTTAAAATTATTCATGCGTTTCAAAATTCAGAGAACTTTAGTGACTTATTACATACACATAATGCTTTCTAAGCCAATATGCATTAAGCTCATTGTCATGTGAAATGACTGCATCTATAACTTAAAATCTACTTTAACTTAAACCTTAAGAGCTTATTGTAAAGATCGATCTATGTAAACCTAGTAGTTATTATTTCAGTAAGGGCAAATTAAGTCTGACATTCATTTTTATTATTGTTAACTTGATATGCATAAAACTTTTTTCATATTTTGAAAAGTCTAAAAGTCTTTTATAGTCTGATTGGGTCAACAAGTTTATGTAAAAAAACCTGATATGGGTATCAAGATATAATTAACTGGATTCTAATTTCGTAAAAGTAAAAAGAAATGTCTTCAAAAGGTTAAATTCCAAAAAAAGTTCGTATGACAAGTAAAAAATATTTTGAAAAGATTATTTTGTTCAAGAGAAAAGTAATAGATAAAGTAGTAATGGCTTCACAGGAATTCTCCGAAACCCCTTAAACCTTAGTAACTGTATTGAAATTTGAGGGGCCGGCATTTAAGAAGACAGTCCATAGCAATTTAATATTCTAAAATTTCAGGAGACTGAGATCATATCAATGGAGTCAACTTTTCAACTCCACCGAAAAAATTCATAAACAAGAATTAAAACTTCTTTTTTGTGAAGAGGTTTTGAAGAAGGCTTCTCTATATTTTCATCATAAAATTTACGTGAAAATAATTTGAGATTGGGTTTCTTCGGAATGTATTACCCTTCGAGAACTTCTGTCCTGGAACAACATCTCTCTCTCTCTCTTCACTCCATCTGACCATTCAATCCACTATGTAGCTCGAAAGACTCGGTCCTTTCAAGAAGGAATGATTGGAGCGTATCTCTGGACACAGCGGCGGAGAACTGCTTAAGAATGCAGCCCTCTCTCTCTCTCTCTTGTTTAACGACTTCCACAGAAGATCCGTTTCCGCAGCATAAGGGAGTTCTGTATGCAAATGGGTTTTGGCCTTCCTTCCTAACAGCCACGGATTTGGGATTACCCTGGGCGCCTTTCCAAGACTGTTTCTGGAGGGATTTCGGAACGACGACTGGGATTTTAGCTCCCTTAATGAAGTTTTTAGTGGGTGGTATCTGTTTAGTTTTTGTGGAAGAATATTCACTGGCAAAATCAATCAGGAAGATTACATTGCTGTAAATACATAGCCCAGTAGGGGAGAGTGGGACACCTGGGGACAATATATTTATACAATTATATTTATTTATTTAAATACAGCTAATTATAAATAGTATAATCTATAAATCTACGCATCTAATAAATTTTTCCGACCCATTATTTCTTTTAGGAAATTTATAATAACAAATTAAAAAAAAACTATTTTAATATCCCAAGGTGGGCCACTAGTGGCTTTTCAATAAAAGAATAAACATTAGTTTGAAAGAAAAATAAAAAATAACACTAATTAATGGAAATATATCTTTAATCCTAAATTGAGATCAAACATATTTTACATTCAATATTTTAACTGATTTCCTCCTTTTTGTCATGAAATAAATCACTGATGTTTTGGTTTCCTTCCAAATACTTTTTTGTACCAATATCTAAATTAGAGAGTATTCTAAATTCTTAAATTATTTAATTTTTAATGAAAATGGTTTTTTTTACTCACTAGAGGTTTGGGATATCTTTGATCATATCCCAAGGTACCCCACACCTGAGTGTCCCAAGGTGCCTCACTTAATGCTTTGGATATTTACTTTAATTTCTATTTTAGGTTTAGCAAAAAAAAAAAAAAAAATTCTTTTCTAAAATATTAGAAGATACACGTATTTTAATATCAACATAATTACATAAATGCAATTCTTTTATTAAAAAACTAGCTGACTTACCCGGCCTTGCACGGGTTGAGTTAATTCATAAATATTTTAAAAAGTTTTTCAAGTTATGTCTTTTCTTTTTCTGGATTTCTTTTTCTGGAACTTATCATCCCGTCGTCCCCGTCGTCTTTTTCATCCCAGTTCTTAACTGTAAAAATATACCCTAACTCATCCCGTCCCGCATTTAAATTTGGCTGTTGTTACCTTCGCTGTAAAGAACAATCAAATTGAAATCATCAGGTTTATCAAGTTATATGTCTTTTCATTTTCTGGATTAGCAGTCACTTATCATCCCGTCACCCCCGTCGTGTTTTTCTTCCCGGTTCCTTACTTTGAAAATATACCCTAATTCATCCCGCCCCGCTTTTAACTTTGGCTGTTACTTTGGCTGTTAAAGAACAATCCAATTTAAATCATCAGGTTTATTGAGTTTTATGGTTTTTCTTTTCCTGGTTAGCAATCACTTATCATCCCGTCGTCCCCGTCGTCTTTTTCATCCCGGTTTCTTACTGTGAAAATATACCCTAACGTATCCCGTCCCGCATTTTACTGTGGCTGTAAAAGAACAATCCAATTGAAATCATCAGTCTTTTGAAATTTATAGTTTAAAATCTTAAACAAAATTTCTATGAAGAATTTCCGATGTCCTTTTCAAAAATTACGCTTCGGTTTTTATAAATCACTTGATAAAAACTTAGGAAGTAAAAATCACAACCCTCTTTGAGCCCCTTGGGAATAATTTCCTACAGGATGTTACAAACCGTATATGAAGTTTCTATCGTTTTCCAAAAATGATATTAATTTAATCAAAAAATAATCCCTATGTGTAATTCAGTCAACAACCCCCGCCGGCAAAGCAAAATATTTAACTATACCTAATTTAATTTATATTCAAAAATGATAAAGAATCCATTTTTATTTGCATGATTCTACATCTCCAAAAATAAAAACATTTTTATCAAAATAATAAAATGCTTGATAAATCACATTTTCCTTTTATCATGATAGCCAACTTCTTAGTAAAAACGGTTTTCTAGTATTTAACAATAAAAATTTAGTGAATGTATAAGTCTAGTAAACCATGCCCTATGAAACAATGAAATAATTTCATCTCTGTTTCCATGGAAACCATTTATTTTAGCCTTTCCATAAATATATTTATTTTAGAAAAAAATTAAAATTACAAATAAAGGAAAATTTTGTTTCAAAATTAATTATTTGAATTTATATGTTTCCTGAAAATTGTTATAATTTTGAAATAGAAATTTACACTGTATTTTTCGTCTTAATTTGTTATAAATTATGAAATTTTTGAAATTATATTTTATCACATGAGGCCAGACGAAACCTCAAGAGAGAAATAAACCTACTGCAATTTACGCATCTCAACAATGCATAATGCTATTTCAATGGGAAAAACGGAGTAGAAAAAGCGCCGAAAAACAGGGAAGGAGTCGTTGGATTTTTAAATCCTTTCTTAGTGCGCGTCGCATAGCTGAGAGGAACGTCTCTGTCAAATTTCAAGCCTCTGGGTCCAGTAGTTTCGGAGATTCCGTGTTGAGTGTTTGTCACTTACCAGTGAGTCAGTCAGTGGTATTTGGCTTTTATAGATATAGATTATTTTCAAACTACAAGTGATTGCTACTTTGCACCACTCAAAAACAAGAAAACTGATGTAAAAATATCTAAACGCACCAAAGATTCCAAATCACGATGAAGAGTAGATTTTAGGGTCATTTATTAGTATCTACAGGGTGTTTCAGATAAATTTTTCATAACTTCTAGGGGAGGTAGGGTACATCAAGACGAACAAGGATCGGTATAGAAAGGGGGGTCGCAGATACGCCGTTAAAGAGCTAGGACCTAATGTAGTGCGAGTGCGTTTCAAAAGGCCGTTTTTAGAAGGCTCGTGTGACGAAACAAAACATAATAAAATGAAAAACATTATTGCATGAGGTACAGGAGTATTCGTACTACTTAAATCCTCAATGTGATAGAAATTGGACTACTTGCTAAACCGTGGGGTGAGTTTTAAAACGTGAAATATTCATCTTTTAGCCAAAGAACAGTTTCAATGATCAATGTATGATCATTGAAAATTCCTTCCCCGATCATCATTTTTCTAAGTACCATTACACTAATGTAAGGGTACTCCATTTTTTGGCTAAAAGATGAATATTGCACGTTTTAAAACTCACCCCACGGTTTAGCAAGTGGTCCAATTTCTATCACATTGAGGATTTAAGTAGTACGGATACTCCTGTACCTCATGAAATAATGTTTTTCATTTTATTATGTTTTGTTTCGTCACACGGGCCTTCTAAAAACGGCCTTTTGAAACGCACTCGCACTACATTAGGTCCTAGCTCTTTAACGGCGTATCTGCGACCCCCCTTTCTATACCAATTCTTGTTCGTCTTGGTGTACCCTACCTCCCCTAGAAGTTATGAAACATTTATCTGAAACACCCTGTATAAGCACGAGTTCATAACTATAAAATTGCGTCTGAAAAGTGAAGTGTCTCAAGGTGGGCCATGTCTGAAGGAGCTCCACACTCGACTATTTGAAATCTTCGATAAATACATCCGAAAATACATCCGCATTTGAATATAGAAATGGTACAAATATAGCAATATAGGTTTTTAAGGAAAATTTCTTTTTTGATTTGACGAGAGACTATTTGTGACAAACTTCGTGATCCTGTCGATATAAATATAATTACAGGTGGTTGTAAGCAGATGCATTTTGCTGGAAGTTTGATTAAGTTGAAATAATTTTCGAATGGAAGTAGCACTTTATTTTCTCAAGATAACGCTATCAGAGATGCAATTGGTCATTGTTATACCTCTAAGTTACAAGCATTCCATTTATAGATTATTAAAAACATCACATAACAACTTTTTTCAAAAATATAAACTGAAGTGCTTTACATCAAATGAAAGGTTTTCTGGGCGTAGTGCTCAATTTTAAAAAGAATACAAGAATGTTTACAAAATTTGAGAGTATAGTTTAGTTACACCCATTCCTAAATGTTAGATGCAAAGCAATTGGACACTATTCAAATCCACAGAGAGAGAGAGAGGTAAAATATCTTACTAGTTGACTGGTTCTCAGCTTATGAAAGATTGAAATGCATCCACCATAAGCCCATACTTTTTTAGAGTGTAGTAATAGTGTTCAAAAGGTTACTAAGGGTAAATTAATAAGATGATTAAATAATAAAGGGTTAACTTAAGTTCTTTTTACCCTATTTTATGTTAATCGTTTTTGTTCAAAAATTCATTTAACGAATGTCTAAAATTTAATTGCATTACTTTTATACAATTTTCAAACAAATATGCTTCTTACTAAAGAAATAAGGATACAATTTAAAACAGAGAATTTGAGTGAAACCATCAAAAATATAATATTAACTCGTAAAGGAAACATCCCTATCCACTAAACAACATAAATCTACATATTTATCAAATTTAGTCATTTTAGTAGCTAAATATTTTACTGCCATATCTCCATTAGCTTTACATGCATGCTTAAGTACATCGTTTTATCAAACTACACTCTCTAATTAGGATGTAAAATTCTTGCAAATACCTCTCACACGTTGTTTTTAGTGTAAAAAGATGCTAATATGCGGTCTTTGAGGAAAGAAAGAAGAGAGAAAAAAAGAAATGTACTAAAAGGCTGTTTCGAGGGAAATAGATTTTACTTAAAACACTCCCGGAAATATGCTAAACACACGACGCCTCATTTCTTTCACGTGATTTATGAAATTTATTGCCGTTGCCAAAACCGTTTTGTCAAACTCCAGTAAAACCCATATTTATGCTAATACACAAAGCGAGATCGCTTATCCACCATAAACAGATTGTACTTAAGTGACAGCCCTAAAAAGTATTGTTCGCAAAATAAGTAAATAAATTGAAGCGAAGAAAACGGGAGAGAGAGACTTTTTAAACTTTCCTCCCTTAACGGAGGCGGCCGCCTTAAGTCATTGCCATAAATTTCCTTCCAAGATACTCTAATCTTTAGTTCTTAAGCAAATCCTCACCATAAAGTTCGACGCGAAAAAAAGGGAAAATGGCTTTCTCGAAAGCGGTATCACTTTAGCTCGAAGCCCGTCCATAACAACACATTACAGCGGAGGCAGAATTGCGGCCGCTTGCTCTGCGGCTAAAGTTCATTGCTTAATGAAATTATTGTCGCTTTTTATGACTTCGGCAAATATCCGATGGGCTTCAAAATGGCCGCCGTGCTCTTTATCGCTGTGTTGCCATTCCCGTAAAGCATAATAAAAATTGAAGGAAATGGACGCGCGGAAAAGGATTCCGACACCGAAGTAATATTTCGGCGATTTAGAATTCTTTTTTGTTCGGTCGGTGAAATTCGTAAGGCTGGCTCCGATGGAAGCTTTGGGATCATGAATTTTTATCAAACAGGCGTAGGAAGGGGAACGCGTATATTTTCCCAGCTGCCGATAAATACCGTTTTTAAAAGTTTGCAAAGCTTCTTATGAGGAAATTCCTATAACTTAACTATTTACATTGGATAAAGCCCTGTAAAAGCCTTTTATTTAGAACTCTTTTCGGATTCCTTAGATTTTAAACTGAGTATGGCTTCTTTTTAATCTAAAAAACTCCAACGGGAGGTCCGGAAAAATTCCAGGAATTCTTCGGAGATTATTTTGTGTAAATGTTTATTTTTGAGTTAAACCAAGCCAAAACTCATCCAATTCAAAGTTCTTAGAGTTAAAGCTTTCGTGAACTTTAATATTTGTTTCAATAAGATTTGTTGAATGACGAAAAATGATACAGTTTAACATAACATAAATACGATAAATACCATTGAGAGGAAATAGCAGACGGTATTTTCACCACGATTTACACTAAAACCAACAAATTGAATATCTTTGTACGATATTCATTGTTACATGAATAATGTAAATTCAATAAGTAATGTTGAAACACCTACTGCTATCGTGCATAAACCCAGCCTATGGGTGGCAGCTAACTACAAGGGGCTTCTCCTCTGAATAGCTCTAATCATAAAGTACTTTCAAAATAAAGGCATCTCACATCGTACCCTACCCATTACCCCAAGGTATGATTAGAAATTAATTACCACCTTACTAGCAACCTCACCAACCAAAAACTTCTCACCATGCCCCATTCCCAACCCCCCTCAACACAGTTCATGAGGCATGACACCCCTCCGAGACAGTCCAAAGAGGGCATTTACACCAATTTGCAGCTGCGCCCCTGCTGTCAGCAAAGGGCTCCTAACGAGCCCCGTTTCGCAGCAGGGGCGGCGACTACTTAATTGCGCCCTTCTGCCATTAACAAAACGACGACGCGGCAAGTCCGACTGCTGTCTCCCCTCCCCCCTCTCTAACGAGATTGTAGGGCGCGGGGACCTTTGGCCCCTGTGCAAGAGAGAACGCCCCTGCGGAGTCCCAATCTCGTTTGCAGCGGAGAGAGTTGAAGGTGAAAGGTAGAACGAAAGGTAGATTGGTGCAATGGGATTAGTAGAGGATGCTCGCCTAGAGGAGCAGTATTTCGAGAGATTATTTCATTGACGAAATTGGGGATTTGGAAATGACTTAATATGCAATTATTCCGGTCGTTATTAATGCGTCGACATACGCATCGAGTCCAATACACTAAAAAAGTTCTTTAGATTATACGATAAGCTGGTTTTACTAGAGGTTTATTGGTACCGCTAAAAGGTTGTTACTTCTGAGAAATTTTCCTTCCATAACTGATTGAGTTTGATGGATAAATTTATATTAATATTTCCTGGAGTTAGGATGCAACTTTAATGAAATGATTCATCTATAGTTAATTTCATCACTTATGGTAATTAATGGGGAAATAATTTTCGATGAAATGAATTATCTTAATCGATTTGAACTTGTTTATTTCGTCAACAAATGAGCTCTAGGGA
Organism: Tetragnatha montana; assembly: GCA_963680715.1. Classification (NCBI taxonomy): domain Eukaryota; kingdom Metazoa; phylum Arthropoda; class Arachnida; order Araneae; family Tetragnathidae; genus Tetragnatha; species Tetragnatha montana. Next base: position 19,379,370 of record OY796681.1, read on the forward strand.
AACGTGACAAAGGTATGACAAAAGCTGGTACAAAAATTTTTTCAAATAAGATGTTGACTGATGGTACCGCTAAAAGGCTGTTACTTCTGAGAAATTTTCCTTCTATAGTTAATTTCATCACTTATGGTAATTAATGGGGAAATAATTATGGATGAAATGAATTATCTTAATCGATTTGAACTTGTTTATTTCGTCAACAAATGAGCTCTAGGGAAACGTGACAAAGGTATGACAAAAGCTGGTACAAAAATTTTTTCAAATAAGATGTTGACTGATGGTACCGCTAAAAGGCTGTTACTTCTGAGAAATTTTCCTTCTATAGTTAATTTCATCACTTATGGTAATTAATGGGGAAATAATTATGGATGAAATGAATTATCTTAATCGATTTGAACTTGTTTATTTCGTCAACAAATGAGCTCTAGGGAAACGTGACAAAGCCTTTACGGAGAAATTTTAAAAATATCTTCTCTGTCAGTCAAATATGTTTATTAGGATAACTTTCCAGGAGAGCCTAATAATTGGTACACAAGCTGGTACAAAAAAATTGTTTTTGGATTTATTTCAAATTATAAAAGGAAACAAAATATTTATGTATTAAAAATACTTTTGCCTTTCCAACTTAAAGATAGCAAAAAAGGTTCAAGTATTAAAGGAATAAAAATTAGCAATCTCATAAAAAAAGTTCCTTTTTTCAATTTACTAACTTAAAAAATTCACTCAATGGACTCTAACCGCCTATCTGCTTCGAGACCATACAAGTCAGGTGACGATGGTAAACTTTCACTATCAAATCACATATCTCACTACCACCATATCTCACTACAAACTCTACTAGTTTAGTACCTGTGGTAACCAATTGCAAGCTCAGTAGGTCACGTGTTGGTTCTGTGTGGCGTCAGACGGGTTGAGTCCATTGTTTATAATTATTGATTTTTTATAATTACCTTAAAACTACTACAAATGCTATAAAAAAACTTCATGGCGTAGATCTATACAAATCTCCTCTCCTTCCTAATGATCTTAATCTAAATCCACCCACAGTAAAAGTTAAAACTTGAAAATTTTTGCATGAAAAAAAACCCTAACAAAAGTACTCACAGACTGGACTTAAATCAAAATAAGGAATATTACTTTAGTGACTGAGTACGCTATTTATTTGGGCTTTGCGATGCCCCATGTTAAAAAAACATAAATCAAAACCACGGGAAATTCATAAGATCTAAGTTTCACATAGGCTTCACTACCTCAATATTTAACTTGTAACAGCCCATTAACAGCGGATAAACTTATAAAATTTCTCTATAAACTTTCACAGTATTACATTCTATGTGTTCAAACCTACTTCTTTCGAAACGCACGAGCATAACACGCGTAATTTGTATACTGCCTACAATGTATATTATCCTCAGTAACGATATACTATTGTGAAGTTCAGAATGCATTATGCATTCAGCGCGATGTTACAAAACTGAACGCTATTCATCAGAACATTACAAATGTGTGTGAGTTACATCCCGCACATCATTCTGCCCAGAGTCTGGCGATTTGAGTAATCGCTGTGGACCGTTGTCCGCTCACGATCAATGGATCAGAATGGCTTTCGGACGAATTAAATCGTGCAGAAACTTGAACCAAACGTTAGCTCTTTTGGAAATGGGAAATAATCCCGTTAGGTGTGCACTGCGCAGTGAGTTAAGCCTACCTAACTAATCGCAACCTACTGACGTGATATGAATGCTATGTAAACGATGGTGAATAATTCTAAATGCGTTTCCTAGTTATAATAGTGTGTAAAGGCTGGTGAAGTATGTTTTCTGGTTTAATATACATACTATCTTGTTACAAACTATAATTAAGAAAGTTAAACATGTAGAAAAGATGCTATTTTCCACATTTTATTCATCTGTCTAATTGGAAACGAGCCTTAATTTTTAAACAACGTACGTACAAGAATTGGTGTTAAGTTTAGAAATATACAAAAAGGAACACAAACAAAGTTTGAAAAAAATTAGAATATATATCCTACAGCAGATTGTCTTAAAAATATTTTGAACCACTATAACCGCTATACTTTAGAATCGCATACACAAAAAAAATGGTCTAAAAATCCCTAATCATATTTAAAATGAATTGCATTGAAGAAAACTTTAATATGTAAACTTAATATGTAATATGTAAAAACGGCTATGAAAAAACGGCTATGGAACGATTGGCGTAACTTCTTTCTCAACCCCATCTTCCTTACTATTGTGACTTATTGCCTTTTCCCATTTAACACATTTCGTAAAATATATCTTGATCAAACAGTTCACCTTAAACTTCCACCAATACTTATAAAAAATATTCTAGATTGATTATTTTCTGCCTGTATTAGTACTTCTAAGTAACTTAATTGGTCCTAGTTACGATATTTTAAGTATGAAAGATCACTTGACGCATAAGGAAACAATAAAAAAAAAATGCAGAACTGCATATTTAAGCTTAGGAGAAATAAAGAAAACTCAGAAACCTTAATAATTAGCGGTTTTCTACATGTAAGACTATCATGCAAAAAATTATTTTTTGTTAAAACTAAAAAGTTTTTGTGATTCCTTTTATGAGGCATTAATGGTAGTTTTAAGACCTTGAAGTTCATGAATAATAATTTTTCTCCTAAATATACAATAGTTGGTTTTTGTTGTTACACTATTTTATTCAATAAAAAAACCCTTTAGTTCAGAATAGCTGTGTTTTTTAGTTGTAAGACTCAAAATTTCTTTGTGTGAAGTAACCGCAGTGAAGAAAGAAATTATCAAATCAACTACTTTATATGAAAAACTGTAGTAAAGAAACAAGAAAAGAGGTTATTTCCTTAAAAATATTTCTTTAAGAGGCTAACCACTCATTTTTTTACTTTACCCAAGTCACTTTTTGATTTTACCAAAAAAAAAAACGAAGAGAAAAACTTACAGTCTATATTTTCTTTCTTCCCAAATTTTTCAAACGTTAATAGTTGTAGTATCAGTTTCCCCTATATTTGAGTAAAAGTCAACTTTACGAAAAATTTTCCGAAATTTTTCAGGAACCACAACAAAAACTCTAACCTTTGTTTTCAGCAAAGGGAGCAATACAGTAGAAAAAAAAGCATTCTTAGAAATTCCCGGGCAATTAAAAATGGCTAGGTATTTGTCTCAAGAAAGGGAATAATCGATATAAAAAGAGAACCTAGTAAAAGGAAGAGTAATTAAGAAGAACGAGAAATTTTAACTTTCGTTCAAAAAAAAAATACCGAAAGATTCTTTTGATGTTTTTATGATGACCTTACGTTTTTTGTACCATCCCCCCATTGAAGTGCTTTACTTGCATACCTTTTAAAAGAGTAATATGGTTATCTTGCTTGATTAGATTTTACCCATTTAATTAAAACATTTGCATGAAAAAAAAAACATTTTTAAGGTACTTTTGCTGTTTATCAAGAAAGGTCTTGGAAAAATAAGCAAGAAATTGAAAAGATGACAAAGTGAAACGAAAGTTAAATTGATCTGTGATTATTTAACTGAAGTAAATACAACCAAATATTTAAGGCTATTTCTTTGAATGATATATTTTTTATTGCGTTTAAAAAGGACAATACTTAATTCATTAAAATCGTCTGAAGAAAGCCCTTTTTTTCTTTAAAAAAGGGACACATAAATTTCGATTCTTAAAAATATATTTATAATATCCTTTTTCGGACATGGCATGAAAAGTAAATAGAGAGATCAGACGGGTATATAATAATTAAAAGTGCTTAGTATTTTACAACATCACACAAAATTTGGAATGAACTGAAAAAAGAAGAGATAAAATGAAAGATGTAATTTCTAAGAGATGTAAGATATTTGTGAAGAGATGTAATGAAGATTTTTTTAGAAGGTAACGCAACACTAGTATACTATTACTAGTATACTAGTATACAACACTATAGGTAAATTTTTCCTTGTTTCAATTTCAGCTCAAGTATAAAACTTATTATAAAATGCTAAATAACTATTCTAAATACTGCAAAATTGCTTCCAAAATTTACTAAACTACAGTTTTTCTTAAGCAACTGCAGACAAATTGTTTCAATTTCCTCCAGTTTTTTAAGCAAGTTTGCAGAATTTTTTTTCATTCGTATGATTTTTTTTTAAATAAGGTTGAGTTAGACCTAATGTTTAAAAAACCCAGTTACTAAGTTGTTAGTATCTATATTCCTAGTATTTAATAAATCCAAACTTTTGGAACTAATAAAAAAATTGCAAATATGTAGGTAGTACCTACATAAGATAAAAACTAGGTAAAGAAATTGTAATTTATATTTTTCTTATTTTATGTAAATATAATATGTATAAAATATGCAAATAAAGTACACTTTTATCCACAACAAAAAATTTTAACTTTACAAAATATTTTACTTTACTTTGTTCATAAACAATTGAGTGTTATAACTTAGTAAGAATAATTCAATGATAAGCTTAATAAGTTTGAATGCCTGTAAACCAGACAAGTTTAATAGTTTTCATTTTAAAAGGTTATAAATGTTTATAGAAATAAGTAACACCTACGAAAGGGTTAGAATACAAAAGTATAAGAAATCTTTTACAACCATATTCAAATATTTTCACGAACTATTTCAATGAAAAGAATAAATTTCTTACCCTTGAGAGGTTTCAAAACATGTTTAAAGAAAGACATTCAAATCAAAGGCTTCAAAAATGCTTTGAAAGAGTGGAATACACCGTTGAATTATTCACTTCTCAAAAACATGAAAAGAGAACTTAAAAGTTTTAAAATTCTTTAAAGACGTTTAAATTTAGCTCCGCTTACTAGAGCTGAATTACAAACCTTTTAAGAATTTTTGTATTTTGAATGAAATTTACTTTCACTCCTAGTTCTATGCTTTCGAAAGAAACTTTTCCACGCTTTTTACTTAAAAACTTTTGAAGTTTTCCCTTTTGAAAAGAAAAGTTCTTTTTAAGTTTGTTACTAAATGAAGTGATCTCACATCACTAGGGAAGGTTTTTTTAAAAATAAAATTGCTAAAAATATTTCAATTTTTATTCTTTTGCACTATCACTTACTGAATAATCACGAGTGTGAGTCCCTTAGCATAGTATAAGTTTAGAACTTATCTAAAGGTAAGTGCATCTGTGTGATACGAGATCAGTTTCATTAAAAAGGAAAAACGGTCTGAATGTTTTTATTTTCTGAAGAATCAAGTGTTTGAAAGTTACAGCATTACCTCTCACTCACTACAAACATAAGCTAAGCAGGGACTGAAACAAACATCTAACCTTGAACGGGAAGTTGAAGCAGCGACGCTTGGTTTCGTAATCAGTAATCCCCATACTAGACTGCAACGTTTCTTGACCCTATGACGTCACTACGCGGAAGGAAAAACTGGGTAAACAGAAAGCCTGTCCTGCTGGGTTGCAAGGAGGAGTTTAGGTACGCAACTCGTGATAAAAAGACGCTATATTAACAATAAAATTGAAGCTCTTAATTTTACTCAAAATTCGGGCACCGCGCAGGGAACTACTTTCTTTGTTTTGTTTCTCCAGGGTCATGTGAACGTTGCAGTTTAGTATAGCTCAAATTGTTCCTAGAAAATTTTATTTAAAGAGTCTTGAATGCTGCTTTCATTTGGTTTATAAAATAACAGAATATTTATAAGACGCTATATACTATTGTTAAAAATGTATCTTTCAGGTCAAACTATAACAGAGTGTTTCAGCAAGTTCGAACAAACTCTGACCAGCCAGATTCCTTGCTTGGAGTAAGATGCCCAAAGAACTATAGTGCTGTCCTTTAAAAACAACCCACTCCAAATTGTACCCTAAAAACAACCCATTGAGATTTTTTAATTACATAATTAAAATAATTTTACCCATCTCATATACCCTGTCCTTCTATGCCTTTTAGAGTGTCAGGGATGTAAAAACTGGTCAAAGAACGGTTTATTTACTTATATTTTAAACAAGCTGAGGTAATGTAGATTTTTGGCAGAAAATGTGCTTCAGATTTACAGATTTTGTAAAAATGTATGTTATAAAGACTTTAGTTAGAGCATTTTTCGCGCGTTTTTATGTTATCATATTTTATATGAGAATAAAATATTAAAGTTTTAGCTCAGTCCGCGAATTAGAGTCCTTCTAGGAAAAAGTGTTTTTTTTTTCAAATTCTTTTTTAATTGACTGCCAATTTGTAATGGATAATTGGAATTAAACATGCTAAGCACTAAAATGTTAAGGAGGATGAGCCGTTACAACAGTTTTTTGTTCTATTTAATTATCCTTTTTATTAATCTTTTAATGGAGAAAATATTAAACAGTGGGTTGTTTTTAAAGGACAGCACTATATACTTCTACAACTCCTATTTTTATATAAATTTTACGTCATATCCGATAATAATTTAATTAATTCCTTCCACGGCGCACGTGGATGTGTTTAATATAATGGTCTGCAAACATTTGTAAGTAACTATGTTCTCGTTTTTCATAAAATATTTTGGGTGAATCGAGTATGACGTCATCTTTTACTATCGCTATTCTCTCGAGAACTATGAGCCGTAGAGGTACAGTCCTCCGGGAATTTTTAATGCACTCCACGCAAGGAACCTCTCTGTGGAAAATACCCAGCATAATAACATCGCTGAAAATCAAAATACAAACACATTCCAAAAAAAAAAACCCATCCTTTCTCCCTGAAACTAAAACCTTATAAAGAAACCTCATACCCTACTCCAGAGCATAGCAGATATTTTCCGCATACACACTACCCCCCCGAAACTCGGTGAACCAATAAAAAAATATCCCTTCCCCAAATTAATCTCCTTCGCTGCTGCAACCGCACCAAGTCAAGTCCGAAATTTATCTGCGTTAATCAGAGACTCGGTTGACGTCACAGCTTTCCCTTTAGGCCATGTTTCCGCCCTCTTCGCTTTCGGAGAGCCCGCTCATCCACAATAATCCCTTTATCCCCGCCTTCGGTTTCGCTTTCCCTTCTTTTTTCCCTACTCCGGAAAGGGGGAGGATGACCACTTGAGGCTTTGGGGGAGTTTAAAAGGGGACTTTTTTAGTTGGGGTTTCGTTCGGTTTTGTGTGAGAGAAGTGTTGTTTGTTGTTTCGTTTCGCCAAAGGTTTGGAGTGCTTTGTTGGTAGTGACTGAAATAGAGTGGAAGCATAAGATCATTAAACAAATGTTGTTAAGTCTTTTTATGTAGTATCTTTTATGTTAAGTACGACAAAAATATTTCATAAAAACACAAAACTTCAAATAAATTATTTATAAACCAACTATTGAGATAAAGAAAATTTCTTATAAACATTTCACAAGTCTTTCCTACCTATTTTTCTCTTGAAAAGAGTAGCGTCGTATTCCTTACTATCTCAAATGGAAAAGTGATTATACCCCAAAATCTTATCATACCTTATCCTTATCACATTCTAAAAATACGCCTCCTTCATACAGAATAGAAGATCTCGGAAAGCACACTCAGACTCACTTATTCTATAGTAATCCTCATACCCTAAAATATGACCCATTACAGGGGGGGGCTATGAATGAACCTCCGTAACACGAAGCCAACTGAATGGAATTCAACAGGACTAATTTATTAGATTTCCCTCCGCCTTCCCCACAACACACATAAGCCACATAATGTCACCTCCCTCCATCCTTTTACACGAATCCACATCTCCCTACACTACATAATAAAATGCTAACCCCCTCCACCCGACCGACTATAACCTTTCTGCACGAAGGCTGAATATTAATGAAGAAACTTCCACCCTTTGTTTCTTCCCCGACCCTACAATAAATCAAGGGATAAAGGGCTTTCGAGGGCAGATAAAGTTTGATTTATCCCTTTTTCCTCTAAAGCAAGAGATGATCGAAAAACAAAACCGAGAGAATTTCCATAGGAGTTCATTCCGAGCCGATGTCGCCTCCAAATTTATTTACTGAAACGGGATCCTGTGGGCCAGAACAAAGTTGCCTCTCCGGGAGCCCTGGGTCGTAAATTTCTAATGCTTCCGATGATCTTCGTGTGCGATAAGCCTATTGAGTTTATGAAGCATGGGCATGGTTTATTGATGTCGGGTCCGTGGGGAGAGGATGGGGAAAAATTAAGCCCTAACCTATGATTGTTATCTGGGCACGAAGGTGTGGGAGAAATTTGTAGCTTCTGTGGTTTGCGAAGAGGGAATTTATTGGTTTAGTTTATCCCCTAGTTCTAGTGTTATTTGATGGTGGGGATTTTTTTAAAGGATGAAAATGAACTCCACGTTAAAAAGTAATCGATTCATAAGTGTGGATTATGTGAGGTATTTAACCCAACTATCAATTGATTGCGGTTTTCAGATTCTATAGCTAAACGTGTTCCAAACTGACAGTGAAGGTTATGTATGTAATTGCACATACATTGCAAATTAAACACATCACTGTTATACCCAATAGTCAATGCAAAACAAAAAAAAAATATTAGATTGCTAAAATCTAATGAAAAAGTTCAGCTAATGCTAAAACGTTAAAATACACTTTTTTAAAAAGATTTAAGTGACTGTAATCCACTGCTGTAATCTGGCCTCCTGACGTCATCACTGATGTTTTAGTCACAGAATACCAGAACAGAGGGTCCAAGGCCATTTGAACAAGGTTAGTAGAGAGAGCCAACCTTCTCTCTCTACTCACCTTGCCATTTGAAGATAATGGAAATCGAAAACATGGTGTATCTGTATGTCTTGTGATAGAGGCTCTGGTGGCGTTGGGGTCGCATCTACTACTCATGCAACTCTCGCCTCATTCGTTACGTCACGCGGTAGGTGGATAAAAAGAAGCTTTATCTTCTAATAGCCCTTTAAAAGTATAGAGTGAATGAAAAAGTCTCATCCAATCACAGCTTGTGACCACCAAGTGCTGATTTCAATTCGATCTTAAAGGGTGAAGTGTAAATTTCCGCTTAGGATTTTTTTCAGCCTCCCATGCCTTTGAGAAAACACTGCATCTTGTCCTACTTTTATGTGATTTAGAGTTGTTAAGTTATACTACCCTCTAGAAAAGTGTAATATCTTTGCTTAAACACCTTATTTAATAATAATACATGGACATAACCAACCAAACCAACCTTTAATTTGAAGATTATGAATTACACGCAAAATGAAGTGGCATCCTATTTTTTTTTGCATGTCTTAAAACACAACTCAACGTTACTCCAATGATCTTATATAAGAAGTTTCTAGTCCCCATGATTTTCAAAAGTGTATTTTTAAAACTTTTATTTTATTATCTTATAAATTTCTCCAGTCTTTACCTTCCAAAATGAAGCTCTTAGTGGCTGTTGTGTTGTCCTGCGTTATGTTTGCTGCTGCAATGGATGAATGTTTTATGAAGGTAATTTAATTCGAGGTTTTTACTTTTGAAATGCTCCCATGTGAGATTTGATTATTAAATGTCTTTTCAGAGAGAAGGATCTCGAGAGATTGTGCGTCCAATTTGTAAATCAAAACCATGCGGTTGGGACGTCTACGATTTCACGACCGATCTGTGGAGATATTACATAGATTCTATGTAAGTATGCACATTGGATCTAAATCAACAAGTTATATATGTAGAGGACATAGTTAATTTAGTGAAGTTAGCCTTAATTCTTTCAGTTGCGAAGAGTTTTCTAAATTCCTGTGTTCATTTAGTCACTTTACGGTACACAAACTATTTATTTAAACTATTTATTTTTGTGGGATGTTTTGTAATGTATTCCTTAATTGTGCTGGTCTTTCAAAAAGCAAAGTGAAATGCCGACGAAAAGCTGAGAAAAATTATAAACGAAGGGCTACAAATTAAGTTCTCACTTTTACTTTAAAGTTCTCAAATGGGTAAAAGGGCAATCCTCGTCATTACATGAAAGTTGAAAGACGATGAGATGGGTATAAGACAGAAGGGATGAAAATGAAACCTGACCAAATAAGTGGCTTACAGGGTTCACAGCGCGGCCGATCGGTTACGAAATAGGCACAAAAAGCGCCAAATAACTCACATAGAACAATTTGACTAATGTTTGAAAGATTTTATGCGAATCTCCAACTTTAGCTACCCTTCAATGATTTTTTTAAACTTTTTTTATTCTATTCGTTACAAGTTTGATCATGCGTGGGATTTAACTGTGTTTAGAGGGTTGTTTTTTTAAGTGTATCTTAAATTGATTAGGCAATCGAAAAAATAGTGAGGAACAAAAATACCGTTCTGATATCTGTAACTCGTACTTCTTGTGTTAGGATTCTTATGTAAATTTGTTCATTGTTACAGGTGTATATGCCCTGACGGATTTTTCTGCAAACTTACCGATATTTGGGACCACAGGAGGGTTGCATATGAGTATCATTGTACCCCAATGGAAACTACGACCAATATGGAGACTACTTCTCTGGAGCCTATGACCTTGGAATCGGTCAACTAAAGGATTGACCGCTCTTTACACTCACCTGTGATGTGTTTGCACTTCCACTAGTGTTTTACGTTTCTGTAATATATTTTAAACTTTTAACTGGAGGGCTTTAAAATAAAATACTTTCAATAAAAATTCTTGATAATATTTTTGATTTGGTTTCTAGAAATGTTAAGTCTATGTCTAGTGTGGTAATTTTACTTTTAAATTAGAATTTGGTTCTTATGTTAGATGAATAATCTCTTAAGCATCAATTTCCTTTTAATAATGCTTGAAGTCTGCAGTTTGGAAGAAAAGATGAATTTACTTATAGTGTGTGGTTCTAAAATTGTGGTGGATGATAATGTTACATATTCCTACAGGTATATTAGTCAAGAAATTAGACTTGAAATCCTCTTGCATTAAATAGGATTTCTCCTTGGATATTTTGGTTTAGTACTTTTAAGTAAATAATGAAATGAATCGAGATATAAGCTATTCATAGTTCCTTTATAAAATAAAATATGCATTCCCAATCCAAAATGTAGAGTAAAAGTTCGGGAAATTTTTTCCTCTAAGTGTGAACTATTTTAGTATAATAGACCAGTTAGCATGTTAATAGTAGTTTAACATGTTATTTGTAAGATTTTCGAAACTATTTTGAAAAACCTTTTGAAAATACTAAGAGGAGGGGAACCTGCTTTCAGATAATCAGTTTAGATTTAGGAAGGGTAAATCTTACTCAACAAATCTTTTGAAATTCTATGATAAAGTTACGAAGGAGTTAGATAAGAAAAACAGGGTGGATATAATGTTTATAGATTTCCAAAAGGCGTTTGATAAAGTTCCCCATGAGGCATTACTCTTTAAATTAGAAAAATTGGGTATCCGACAACCTAAATGAGCTTTACTCCCTGGTTACTTTGGCGCCGAATGAAGTTGCGTCAAATCTGGAGTTTTTTAAAGCTATCTACAGACACGGAATTTGAGAAAAAAAAAGTGATGAAAGAGACATCCGATCTTTTATAAGGTTTGAAGTCTCATTTATAAAATTGAAAAAATTATTTTTAAACTGAAACGTTATAATGCAATCAGTAAAATAGTATTTAGTTTTAGAATGATTTGGGAAGGTTGAGGCAGTATCAGTTTTGAAAGTTTGCAAGTTTAACTGCGTAGATATAGTATATTCTCCGACTGGCGTGCTTGTCCTCAAAGATCCGCGTATATAAACCTTCGTTAAGTAACACCAGGCCACCCCAGCCACATTTGGAGATAATGGTGTAACGAAAAAATAAATTTTGTCAAACAAAGCACTTTTTCGTCACAGTGCAAAAATCTTACCTTTGTTATCAGAAGTAAAAACCGGAAATAGATCACTTAACACCTTGAGGTGCCGAAAGTGCTTTGAAGTATCGAAATAATGCTGTTTTTTATTTTTACAAAAAAAGCATTCATTTTGTTCATGATATTTTATAAGGAATTTCTAATAACTTTATACACAATATTCCAGGCTTCATTTTTCATTGCTCCTATTTGGGGAGCAATAATTTTTCCTAAATTTGGACTCAGTTTCTCAAAGGCTGCCCCCACTGTATCCAAAGCCCACCCCTGGATTAATTAAATTGATAATTACTGTAAATATGCACTGCTGACACTCACTTAAGTGGCCTAGTTTTTGAAACATTTAATATTAGGATAGTATACTAAAAATAAATCTTTGCCGCTAAAAAAGTTGCAAGGATTTCTAGTATTTAGACCTATCATAATAGTATATTGAAATCCAACTTTAAACCTTGGAAATCTCGAAATCTGAAGATTTTAATATGAAGAGAAATGAAGTGTTATATGGTTTGGTTTTTGGTTACATATATTTTCAGGTATGTGTGCTTAATCTCAAGGATCCGCTTATACACCTTCGTCAAGTAAGACAGACACAACAGACAGAATTTTTACTGACACAAAGAAGGAAATTACACCCAGGGGCGAGGTCAGAATCGAACTGACAACGGAGCAGTGCGCAGACTGCTGGCGTGAAGGGCAGGTGAGCAAACCCAACGGGCCATCCGTCCCCCAAGTGTTATATGCCTCTCAAAGCACAACTCAACATTGCTCACATTCTTCTATATAACATTTTTTTTCTTACAATTTACCAAAAGTGATTTTATGTTTTGTAGATAGTTAACTTTTCCAGGCTTACTTTCCAAAATGAAGTTCTTTTTGGCCGTCGTATTGTCCTGCGTGATGCTCTCTGCTGCGATAGATCACTGCTTTATGAAGGTATTTCCTCTTGCTCCTTAACTTTTATAATAATTGTAAAAAAATCCGTGTTAATTCATAATTAGATTTTTTAATAGTAGTTTACTTTCAATCAAAATGATAAAAGGTTTTTATTTAGAGCAGTTGAGGTTGTAATCATTGTTCTTGGGTCAAAACTGATAAGTGTTTAGGATTAAATTCGGTCGGATGTATTAAAAAAACCATTCTTGGCTTTTTAAAAAATATTTTATTGTTATGGTTTCTTTTTAAATTTACATTCGGATACTTTACGTTAGAAAATGTGGAATATAAACGACTCTAATGGATGATAAAAGTGTTGTCATGCAATAAGTTATATTAGAGTTCGAAACTGCATCTAAAAATTGAATCTGTTTTATATAGACTTCAATTTATACCTTTAATTTATAATTGAAAACCTGTATTAATTACACACGATCTTTTTTCTACTACTTTAATACTTACTACTTAATGGATGATAAAAGTGTTGTCTTGTAATAAGTTATATTGTATTAACTACACACAATCTTATTAATTACACTACAATCTTTAATTTTTGTGAGAGTTCTCTACTTCCCAAATCTGGAATTTCTGTTAAAATGGACTTTTCTGAACCTTCTTATAGACTATTCTTGGCCTCTAGTTGTTAATCATCTCTTACTTTTCAGAGAGAAGGAACCACTGAGATCAGACTGCCGGTCTGTAGTAGTAAGCAACCATGCGGATGGGACCTCTACAATGATGCGACTGATGAGTGGATGCACTACACAGCTAGCAGGTAAGTATTGAACTGGGTGCCTTCTATTTATTTTGGGTCTAAAATAGTTTCGTAGCAGAGTAACATTACGGGAAAGATTTGTTTTTCGTTACACGAAATATTAAACCTTTTAGTGACCTTTTCTGTAAAAATTGCAACTTATTACGAAATACATGTAACAGAATGTCCCATTATCTACATCTAAAAGTGCTAGTGAAAACGTTTCATAGTGACTTTTTGCAGTGGCGTAACTAGAGTTGACTCATGGGGGGTGTTACTCCGACCAGTCAACCACTCCAACATATTACTCCCTTTAAAAAAAAATTTCTCATCTAAGAGGCTTAACTTTCAAGGGAAAAACACAGTATAACAGACTTAAAAATTTTAGAGGGGGGTTTGGGGGTTCTCCCCCAGAAATTTTTTGAAAATTTGTCTCTCAATGTAGTGTTTAAATTCATTTTGAGGCCCTTTGGGTTAGTTCCTATAAGAACAGTTCCTTGTGAACCACCTTCCTTGTAAAGAGAAATGCTTTCAGTTTTTCATGTTTTAGAAACTGTGGATGTAATGGGGGGGGGGGTTACAACCCCAATAACTCCCCCCCTCGTTACGCCTATGACTTTATGGGATTTTAGAGGGGAAGGGAACTTAATAAAAATATCTGGAAGCATCATAGATATACAATACATACTAGCGTTAGTATTTATATCTATGGGTAGCACAAAATAAACAGCCAATATCTTTTTGTCTGTATAGGCAGTTGCCAAAATGACCACTCTGAAATAAATCTGAAAATGGGAAAATTTCCTTTTTACTGGTTTGTTTCGAAAAGGGTTTACTGTAATATTTTAACTTTATTTTTAATAAGTAGAAATCTTGCCAAGAGTCCGACATCGATCCTGACATTAAGTGGTGAAATTGGCCAATATTGTAAATCAATGATGATCAGTGTTCCTGTGTTACCTAAAATATTGCAAAATCTTTTAGAATTCTTCGGATTTAAGTAAAATTTTAACTTTTCAATCTTTCACTCCCCACAATTAGATTGATGGGAAATTTTGGTCATCAGGGACTCTTATATAAGAAATGCGATAGGAGTTTTGGTGTACTTGTAAAATTAGCAAAGCTAAATTTAAAAAAAAAACTGTTTTTCGTGAAATTTAATTTCTTTGCTGTCTTGAAATGACTATGTAATTGGTTTTCATTTCTCCAGGTGTCGATGCCATGATGATTACGCTTGTAAAAACACTAATGAATGGAACGGAAGTCGAGTTGGACTCGTGTACAAGTGCACCCGAGTAGAGACAACGACAGTTCTTGACACGACTACTCTAGAGCCTACGACTATGGAATCTGTCAACTAAAGGAGTTTATTCACTCGTGATGTTCCCCTAGTTTAGTGTAGTTTGTTTTAGTGTTCTTAATGGTATTTTTAACATTTTACAATTTGAAATAAAGTGCTTTCTACTTAAAGTGCTTGTTTAAATTTAGGTTCAATGCTGATTTATTAGTGTTTCTCTTGTTTATATTGATCTGTGGTTAGATTTCTAATTTATGCATCTTACTTTAGGAATGATTGCCGTCTACATTTTGAAATATATTTTTAGTTTACTTTAATTGACATCATGATAGTGTTTTTGTGTGTACGGAAATGGTGATTTTTGCATTTACGTTAGGCACTGTCTATTTGGGCGGCTAATATGCCACTAAACTCTACTCTTATTTCCACGGCCACGGTTCTGATTGGAGATCACACTAACTAAGCGCCGGGACTGCTACGTAACCCCGAGACCTACTGCGCATGGGTCAACTGCCGTTTTTGCCGTCCAAATAGACACTTCCTTTAAGTTAAAATTCCTTGGTAACTTCCGACCAGACGCCAATCGAAACCACTATCCATAACCAATCCACCAATCAAATAAAATTATCTGCTTCAGATCGTATAAGGAGCAGCTCATTTGACTAGTTAGGATGGGGACTAGAGGGGGGCAACTATTCTATGGGGGAAAATTAAGTGTGAGGAAATCCCTGGGAGTAGTTTAAGAATTTGAATTAACCCTCACCAAAAAGCCAAATTGCAGGCATTATTGTTCTTCTCTTAGTGATGAGTGAGAAGTTAAAAATCCATAATTAGAATTGATTCTTACGTATTAAACCGTCGACTGTGCCACTGTATCCATAAACTTTATCAAAGCCCATTGACTGTTATATAGCTGAGTCGCTGAATTAGACGGCCGCTGAACGGTCGACGGTATAATACGTAAGTACCTTAGAATTATTAGTTTCTCACATATATATGATTGGGATAGCGATAGGTCACTACCCAATGTAAAGCCCAAAAAACCTTCTTCCACGTCAGTTCAGGGCGCCCTCTACTTTTTTCGAATAGTTAATAGAAACTAGCAGCCAAAATTTTAGCTCTGTATTCGAATTAGAAGTCTATGACCAAGAAGAATAAAAAAAATAAAAAATCTAAGATTTTCGATTTTGATTTACATTTTTAGGGTAATTTAGTGCAATTTTAGCAGTTACCTTTGGCTTGTTTTAAGTCAAAGTTTGGGCGGGCTTTGCTGAGTTAAGTTAGTGTTTGCATTTTTTTCAGTGGATCTGATGGCTTGTATGAAAGAAATCTTTTTTTCAGCATTATAAGTTTATTTTCTTGTAAAGTTCACATTGAGGAATTCTTTTTAGAATATGAACAATATAAATTAATTTGAACTGAAAAAACCTTTAGCCAAATCTCATTGCAATCCACTAAACTAGAAAAATTCTATTGAAAATAAAATGGGGATGCACTGTTTATTATTTAGCTGTTTAAAGATGATAACGAAAAACTAAGAATTCCTAAGTAAACCTTAGGAATTGAAGAAATTTCAGCATTAGAATTTTAAAGTTTATAAGAACAATACGACATTGTTCTAAATGTTCAATATACAAAGTGTTTCAGAACTTATAGGGGAGGTAGGGTACATCAAGACGAACAAGAATCGGTATAGGTTAGGTTAGGGGGTCGCAAGTGGGGTTCAAGGGGTGAAAATCACGGAGGAAAATTTGCAAAAACCCTCGCATATCTGGAGAGAAAAAGATACAGTGGTTCGATTTCGGCATGAATCTTTTCCTTGAAAAGATAACTTCCTGCAAAAGTTAGAGTTAAAGTTACAAATTGTCCCTTGGTCAGACTCGAGTATTTGGAGATTTTTTCATCTTGGTCTTAACATTGTCTATTGCAGTCTATCTACCTACAACGTATGCCTGTTGCATTTATTGGTCTGTTTTTGAATAAAATAAAAAATTTCATATGATTTTTACAAAAACCATTTCTTTGGTTTTATGTAATAAATGACGGAATCGAACCACTGCATCTTTTTCTGCCCAGAATTACCAGAATTTTTTTTTTGCTAATTTTCTTCCCTTGAACCAGCTTGAACCCCACTTGCGACCCCCTAACCTAACCTATACCGATTCTTGTTCGTCTTGATGTACACTACCTCCCCAAAAAGTTCTGAAACATTTATCTGAATAAGCTTAACTCAATTTATGCAAATATAAACCTTGTTAAAGAACCATACGCCCAGTTAAAAGCAAAAACTGAACAACTAAAGCATAAATACAGTTGCTAGAAGAAGTAGTGTCGCGATCGCTTTAAAAAAATGCTTTAGAAAGGGAGGAATAAAGTTGATGGCATCGGAGACGACTGTAAAGCTAGCGCTATCTATTTTCTGCAAAAAATAAACTTTTTCAAAAATGCTATAAAAGAATAAAAAACCCTTATGCTTCCTTATCCAGAGAAACAAACAAATGCTTAACCCTCTATCAAAGTATTAATATGTTTTCGAATTCACTCGTATTCGAACTCACAATACTATTTCAATGTAAACCCGATAGTATACACGGGGGGACGGGATCGTATCGCCCTCTGATGGCTTCCCCCTTTTCGGAAACAGAAATTTGTACGCGTTTCTATAGCGTTAAACACACTATCCCTTTATATACAGCGTTATATGGGTAATAAACAGAAAAATTACCTTTTTCAATACACAGAGAAAAAGCCGAACAGAGGGTTCAAAACTCTATTTTAAAATGCCATCATCCTATTATGCACAGCTCTTACCAAATATGTCAAGTTTACGTAACTGCAACTAGAAGTAAACTAAATTTTACCATACATGACAAAAATTGAATGAATCTTTAACAAACGCTATATGAATTGAACGAGGGTAAACGGAAGCGCTGTTTTACGCTCATGGCTAAACTGTTTTTTTTTACTGATTTGGTTATATATATTTTCTGGTCTGTGTTCTTGATCTCAAGGATCCGCTAATAAACCTTCGACAAGTAAGAACAGACAAAACAGAATTTATACTAGCACAGAGAGAGACAGTGCACCCAGGGCAAGGCCGTAATCGAACCGACGACAGGTACAGTACGCAAATTGCTAGAGTAGTTGGCAGGACTTAAAACTGGTATTATTTATTAGAGAAATGATGAGATGTTTGCTTTTCTAATTTGCAAACGTCTGAAAGCACAACTCAATGTTACTCAAATCATGCTATATAACATGGTTTTAGTCAACCGAAAGCATCTCAAGTGCATTTTAAAATCTTTTGTTCTTAAAAATTTCTCCAATCGTCATTTCCAAAATGAAGCTCTTAGTGGCCGTTGTGTTGTCCTGCGTGATGTTTTCTGCAGCGGTTGATCAATGTTTTATGAAGGTAATTTTGGCTTATGGTCTTAATCTCCTTTTCTTTGCCCATGTCTCGTTTATTAGTTGCACAACTTTAAAGTGTTCGTTGTGCTT
The DNA here is from genome assembly GCA_963680715.1 of Tetragnatha montana. Lineage (NCBI taxonomy): Eukaryota > Metazoa > Arthropoda > Arachnida > Araneae > Tetragnathidae > Tetragnatha > Tetragnatha montana. Next base: position 19,397,619 of record OY796681.1, read on the forward strand.
TTTTTTAAAACTAAAATATTTCTTTAAAGTGTTAATTCAAGATGCTTGTCATTTAGCAAACTATTTTAACTTGCATTATAGCATGTAAGCACATTGACCAAAAGGTGCAAAGTGTTCAGGTTATGTGTTGCAACAAGATTAACGCGTTACTCATTGTAAATTGGGGAAAAATTAAAACTTTATTCCAAATTTAAACCCTTAATTTTATTTGTGAACAACTGGTAAACGAAAACTTTAATCATGTAGTAAAATAATTTCGGCATTTCGTCGTTGTAGGGAGATGGGATAGCCTTTTGGTAGCGTGCGCTTCTTTTTCTTTCTCTCCAGAATTACTAGTCCATTTGTAACTTCAATCATAAAGCAGGGTGAACATAAAATGCGTTTATTGACATTTGTTGACACAAATATTCAAATACATCGAATCAAGCGTCGCACCTGCGACTTCCTCGTTAGGGTGTCCCGTTCATATATGGAAAAAAGTTTTTTTCGAGCTACACTATCGCAAGAGGTATCAAAAGTTGCGTAATTTTACACAGATTATGAAAATGGTAAAAAAAATAGAATTGCGGGTCATCTTGAGGGCTCTACCTCGTCTTGAAGTTTTGTTTCTACAGACCTATTACCGTATGCCTAAAATATTATAAAATTCAAGTTTAAAGGGAATTTTATTACAGAGATAAACGAAACATGATTGAAAAACATGATAAATAAAATTGATCTTATATTTAATGACAAAACTAAATTCATTCTGAAGTCAAAAATTTGGCATTTCTGCTCGAGATTGTAACCTTATTCTCATAAAGCCATCTCTAGAATTTACGTCAGTTGCTCTTTGTGAGGCTTCTGTTACCAGTTTAACACATCTTTCCAGTGATTGTGTGTGGCAAGGAAAGTCAACAATATCCAAGCTCTTACCTTTTGCCATGATTTGAAGGACCTCATTAGAAATACCGGCGGAGCTGTAACACTGTTCAACAAATTGTACCTTAAATTTTTTTTCCTTGATGAAAATAGTTATTTCTTATAGATTTTAGGTCACTAAACACGAAAATCACCATCAAAATTCTCAATTGGCTCGGGATTTTCGGGGAACGGCCCCCTCCCCCATTTTTGCGCTTTTTGATGACTTAATGACTTTGAATTCGATTTTCAGGGTCAAAAAACTTTACTCATGTCTTTAAATTACTCCCAAAGAGACAAGGAAGGATGAAATTCCTAAAATATGAAATTTTGTAACAAATAGATAGGTTTAATGGGTTATTGCCCCCTTAAAAATGCAAAAAAATAGCTAAAAATTTTAGAGGATTTGAAACGATATTTTTTCCTCTTAATTTTTACGCATTTCACTTTTAAAGGGTCCTAACCTTTCCCCAAGGACCCAAATTTGATGACAATATGCAGCAATGACTTTTACTAAAAGCGGTTGAGGTGTTAGCGTCCCTAAAGCACTCGCGCAAGGTTTCCGAAGACTCTCTAGCGCAAGCGCGTTTAGGAAATTATTTTCATGCTTTGAAAAGTTTAAAAATGACATTTTTCTTACATTATATGTCTTTTCTAAGTGGAAATTCTTCGATTCGTCAGTAACTGGCCGGTTCTATGGGGTATTCGATGTTTCAAGGGCGGATAGCTATGCGCAAGAGCGAACAGCTTGAACCATCGAATACCCCCATAAAACCGGCAAGTTACTAACGAATCGAAGAATTTTCACTTAGGAAAGACTTATAATGTAAGAAAAATGTCAATTTCAGGTCGGTCTTGATATATAAAATACATTTAATGACGTCCCTTATAGTTGGTAGCTGTCGATCGTCAAGTTGTTTGTATGGTCCCAATATAGCGCGAGTAGTGTCACTACGCCTTGAACTCATTTTTTTTTAAAAATCACATCTGTACTTTTAAAGCTTAAAAATTACTTTTGCTTCGAAGAAAACACTCGTAAGATAAGTACTCAAAACAAGTTGAAACTTGAGGGAGGTTGAAAGATTAGGAGCCTTAATTACGAATAGAGCGAATGATCTCCATAAAAATGACAATTTTTAAAACTTTAACGATGGGTAGAGCCCTGAAGATATAGTTTAATTTTGTTTTTAAAAATATTTTTGTAATCTACGATCAATTACGCAAATTTTGAGGGGTCTTGCATTAGCGAAAGCCGAAAAACATTTTTTCGGGACACCCTATTCCTCGTTCCTCCCGCTCGCGCCAATTTTATTCCAGTTTCTTCAGTTGCTCTCCAGGGGTTAGTCCTGGTGGCGCCCTACAGTCACCTTAATATCGCACACTACTATCCTCCTTCGGTAAACTCCGGGAATCCCGATCCTTGGCAATTACAACATTGCGAAAACTCATTTGATTGGTTTTGATCTTACCAGCTCGATGATGTCGGCGCGTACAAACCAATCAAATGAGCTTCTCCAAGGATTAGAATTCCTGAAGTTTACCGGACGGAGGTAGTAGTGTTTGATATTAAGGTGACTATAGATTAATGGTGTTGAAAAGCTGTGCTCCAACAGTAAACTACTCAAACCGGATAAATAGATCTTGTAGGCCTTCTAATATAAAGAAATGACTTTCAGGTATAATTACAATTAGTGTTCTTATTTAATGTGTAAACTCTGAGAATCATTTGCATATATTCGTATAACTTGTTTTTTTTTAATTACCAAGGCGGATACTTGGACGACAAGAAGCCTTTTTCTGAACCCTATCGTTGACTATTATTCTGATTGTTCAATGTCTTGTTTTCAGAGGCAAGGAACCACGGAGATCGAACGTCCGATTTGTGGTAGAGTGGAACCCTGCGGATGGGACCTCTACGATCGCGACACTGATGAATGGCGGGTCTACATGCCTAACATGTAAGTATTAGACAAGATTTTTCTATTTATATTCGTTAGTCTTAATGTGGTCATAATTATCTAGGCTTTCAAAAATATTTAACATTCTAAGTTTTATTTAGTTACTGCACAAATATACTACTACTGTTTACGTTTGTGATGTCTTTGGCTGTGGTTTTCTATATTGAGAGGGTTTTATGAAGGATATTGTAAAGAGATTGATAGCATTGTATGAAAATTGTTTTAGGGTTCTGAATGTTCTCTAGAGAGGGATTTATTAATTTGGATTATTTGTCCTGAAACTTGAATGGTGTAGGAACAATGCGTACCAAATCTAAGATTAGTATTTGGAAACTCAAACTCAAGCGTCACCTCCAGCCATTGACCGGTTTCGTCCTTGTTAGGACTCATTAGCACGGCATAGGAAGGTAACTCGAGAGAGCGGATGCAGGGTTTTATACTCTCGACGGCAACATTCCTGGACCCAGTACGTCACAAATGCGGAAGGAGAAATCGGTAAACAAAAAGCCTGTTGGGTTGTTAGGAGCAGGTTCGGTACGCAAATCATGATTGAAAAGCACTATGTATATATATTTGGGTTTAACAAAATAATCATATTTTTAAATTTACGTTCTTTTCTAAAAATCGGATAACGCGATGGGAACTAGTACTTTGTTCGTTAGTGACGTCGTAGGGCCGCTATAATGGAAAAAGTGGTGACCATTGATTAGTCTACCACTATCTGCCAGAATGAACTGCGCATTCCCTGAACAGATTTAATTAACCAGCGGTAATGGTTAAAAAAGCTCCTCTTTTCTAAGATTAGTGTTACCATAAAGCTAAAGGTCTACTGTTGATGCACTTCAGTACAGTAATATTAAGTACTCTTTAATTAAAAATTTTCTGTAGGAAATCTAAAATCGAAGAGATTTATCTGTGTGTGTTCAAAGTTTCGGATTTAGCGCTTTGAAAAAGCCTAGATATTTTTAGTATGGTATACCTATACGATAGGAATTTTGCTATAAGTTTGAAGCGTTCAAAAGTAAGTTGACACGTATTCGATGGCTTACAGGAGAAAGACAGTCACTTCTTGCTTAACTACTATGCGAGACGTTACGCATAATTTAGCCGCATTTTTTCTCAAATTAATTTCAGCTTCGCGGGTTTCTGTATTGTGTTCGTTCTTAGGCACCGTTCTACCATTTTAATAATCACAAATAATGACCTGGTGCTGTTCTCCTGTAAGCCGACAACATCGAAAGTATTACTGTTGAACTAACTTTGTCCTCTTGGGATGTTTATCTAATCGATGTTCCTCATTGCAGGTGTAAATGCCATGATGGTGTCGCTTGTAAAAAAACTGATGATTGGGACATCAGAGAATTTGCTTTCAAGTATAAGTGCACCCCAGTAGAGACAACGACCGTTCAGGAGACTACTACTATAGATCCTACAACTGTGGCCCTTCCTTCAACTGGGGAGCCTACAACTGTGGCCCTTCCTTCAACTGGGGAGCCTACAACTGTGGCCCTTCCTTCAACTGGGGAGCCTACAACTGTGGCCCTTCCTTCAACTGGGGAGCCTACAACTGTGGCCCTTCCTTCAACTGGGGAGCCTACAACTGTGGCCCTTCCTTCAACTGGGGAGCCTACAACTGTGGCCCTTCCTTCAACTGGGGAGCCTACAACTGTGGCCCTTCCTTCAACTGGGGAGCCTACAACTGTGGCCCTTCCTTCAACTGGGGAGCCTACAACTACTGTGGAACCTACGACTGTGGAAACGGTTAACTATACCTAAAGTCCCACATTTTTAATGGGTTGTTTATCTATTGTGTTTTAGAGTTCTTGGTGTTTTTTGAACTTTTAAGAATCTTGAATAAAGTTCTTTCTATATAAACTATTTCTATTTGATTTCAAAAAGATAAGTTAAGCTATTGATTTGTTGGTATTTTTGAAATTTTGGCTTCCTTTATTGATGCATTGTCTATTAAGCATTATTGAACGAATCTTTGATCTAAATATTAAATGCATGTATTTTTTCATTACATTAAACTTAAGTTTCTTATTTCAATTTTAATATTTAAACCCTTTAATATCGTGATACACACATAAGAAATTTTAAAAATGATTTAATTTAAAATTGAAACTATTATTTATAACTTATAAAAAAAAAGGGTAGTGAGATAAAAATAAGTTTTTACCGGTGGAAAGAAAAGGTGGAATTTTTCTTGGCTCTTTTAGAGCAATTGATTGCGCTGCAACTCTTTACCATTTCTCTGTTTATATGGGAGAAAAGTGTGATAAATTTAAACAAAGCTCGAGTTTCCCAATCTTAAGCCAGATGATGGGTCATGTGGTCAGATGTCACAAACCACCACCTGGCGTTTCGCGACTAGAGCGGCGGCGGAAAATAATTTTGATCCTCTAATAGCCCTCCGAAGGGACAGATTGATTGATCCAATCACAGCTGTGAACATCCTACTTCTGTGGATCTTCCCTACCTTCAGCCCCAAGTATAAGTTCTTTAAGAACGTTCGCACTTAACAGTCAAACATCTCTCTGATGGAGCTTTGAATTCATAGTTCTAATAGGGAGGTATTTGGGTGGTGTGGGCACTATCCGCAAACTGAGGAATGGTTATAATAACTTAAATGTAAAGGCTCATTCAGAATTATCACTGTTAATATTCGTTTTGGAGGAATCATCAAAAGCAAAAAGTGTGAATTGATTCACTCCTTCCTCCTGTACTTTTCTATGCAAACTAGTGATTTACATGAGTGAATCACTCAGGATGAACAGTGAAAGGGAAAAGGTGTGAAAGATCTTTTGTCCATCCAATTCCCTTCAACAAAGGCAACAGTCAGTGGGAATCAGGGTTAGGATTTGCAGTGGCGTACACCAGGTGCTACTGGTCTTGATAAATTCTTTCGACACCCTTGAACATATTTGGTTTCTAAGAAACGCTTTCCCAGCTGATGATGATTCCACAAAACCATGATTTATTACTATTTAATGCGGCTGCTACTATGAGAAAATAGGACTTTCTGCCACAGATCTATACTCCATGTTATACTGACTCTCTTCATTACCAAAAAGTAACAGCAGGTATCGGTCATTCAGCCAAAAGCCTTCGATCCAGTGCAAAATGAAAGCCATTTGGACAAAAAAGCTCGACTTCTGGCACCAACTTCTTTATCGGTCAGTTGGCGGTAATCGAGAGATTTCCTTCCGAAATCTCCCTCCCCCCCCATCCATCGATCGACAGCCACCGGTCACTCCGGGATCAACTTTTCCATTAGTCACCGTCAAGGGCCCCTCTACAGATGGCCCAATTATCGATCTCACTTTTTTTTCCTCCTTTCTTTCTCTTGGTCATGAATCTAAGCGGAATCCATTTGCGGTCAAGGAGCTGTTTCTGGTCAGCGGCGGATATAAGTATTGCTGGAGATTTTTGTTTTGTTTTGGGTTAACTGATGGTCAATAGGATCTAACTGCTATTTCTGGACGGTCTGACGGGGTGGAGATGGTGGGTGGATCGGAAGTTTATAACCTTGTTGAACTCATTAACAAATTCAAAAGTTCGAGCTAAAAGGGTACTGCCACATTACACCATTAACGTAACAACCACAAAAACGCAAATTTTTCCCGCATCGTTCGAATTTCGAGTGAATTTAGGCATTTTGTGTTAAACTTACACACATGAGTGGATTTTGGTCATAATTTTCGCAAAATGTTAAATACTTTCACTTTCACGAGGGGTTTTCAGTTTTTCTTCCGCGTCGTGACGTCACTACCAAGATAGATTGTAATCTAGTATAATTCCATTTTTGGTGTTAATGAAGGAGGCTGCACTGCACATCCTGCCAAGCCCAACTATCGTAATTCCCAATACATTTGAAAATCCTGAAATCCTATATAAAAACAATATCCTCAGAAAATATTGAATGAGTTTTTCTCGAAACCAAGATAAAGGCAAATAACCTCCACAATAAGTGTGTATTCCCTACTCCTTCAAATATGTCTCCCATTTTAAACCAGATGAGTCAACAACAATATATGTTCTCTTTTCATTATAAGATAAATTATTCAAGATGGAATAAGGGGGGAGGATTCACACCCTTACCAATTAAATAAAGAGGACGTAAATTCAAACCCAAGATTGTGGAACACATTTGAACCCCCTTTCCTTCCTTCCCTCCAAATCTTTTAAAACACAAGGAAGCCACTAGTTCCCTCCTCCCCCCCTGGGTTCCTCTGATTTACATCCGACCATGCCTAGATTTAATTGACGCTTTTCCTCCCTCTTCTTAATGCATTAAGAAAAGGAATGCTTAAGTGGGGGAGGGTTGTCACTGGAAGACAAGCGACATTGACAGGGAAGTGTGAAAAGGGAAATGAGGTGGTCGGGGGTTGTTAGGGTGTGTTTCTAAGGGTTTCTGGATCATTTTGGAAATGCCAGACAGGCGTCTACTGAGATCACTACAGAAGCGTTTAAAGAGTTATAAGTTTCAAGTCTACTCTTCTCATAAGTAATTCATTTCGATGGTAGATTTAGGAATGCTACCAAATCAAGCAAACGCATTTATGTCTTCGAAGCTTAATAAGAAGTTTGAATCTCTACCTATTTATGGTCCTTTTGAGCTAAGTGGTAGGCAAGCAAAATTAAACCCAGGTTCAGTCCTAGCTTTTGTGAGAATATGACACGCGCGTACAAACGTCCGTGGTGACGTCTAACGAAGAAAATACAATTAGAGATCACCTAAATCCATTTGAAAACCCTTTCAAACACGATAGAGCATTTGCTGCAAAACGTTTTCAATGCGTTTTTCCCTACGATCTGAATTTGTAGGCACCCTAGTAGCACAGCAATATGTCAAGTTTACGTAACTACCAAAAAGACTTATCTGTTAATTGGATCTAATCTGGAGATATTCGAAAATTTTGATAAACCCGGAATCCTAAGATTCATGATGTTAAAAATGGATTTCCAGGGCTACCCCGGAAAAGTAGTACCCCTGTAAATTGCGTCCCCTACTTTAGACTTTTTATTTGAAAAATATCTCGGATATTTATTCCTAATCAAATCTTTATTTTTGTTGGATTAAACTTTGCATTCAACCTCGAGAAAGAAAACCCCCGAAGTTTTTCCAGTACATCATTTCCCATTCACCATTTGAACATCATTTTCTTATCTTCTCCTGTTTCGCGTGCTCTCTATAGCCCCCGGTTATTTCTTCGAACTCTTCCTCCGACAATTTGTTGAACAAATCTTTCGAAATTTTTCTCGTTCGTTTTTGTTCCAAAGTATGCGATGGAATCCGGTATTTTTTCCTTCCATCGGAACGTTTTTTCGATCGATTCTGTTCGAGTATCTTTTGTCGAAATTAAATTTCTCGGTATGCAAATGATCGAGTGGTGGGCCTGATGGCTTTTTGCTGCCTCTTCGAACCAAGATTTATTTCGGGAAAAAAATATTCTTGGGGGAAGAATCGGTCGATTGGAAAACTGGGTGCTAATGGCTTCAAAAATAGCATGGACTTGGGATTTCTTGTGTGTTCCAAAATACAGTCGACGATCGTTTTTACAATCTTTCAGATGATCTTGAATATAACCCTCACTGACTAATACTGTCTTTACTCTAAATACTTTTTTGCAAAGTCTTTTTTACACTTTACCTGCTTTAGTTTAAACCTGTAAACGTTGAAGTTAGTTGCACCCCTACAATTATATTTCAATCGGTATTTAAAATACAATATACGGGAGAGGGGGACACATTCGCACACGGGGCACATTAGAACAAACCACTTATCTCTAAGTAAAATTCAATTTAAAAGTCTGAAAAAAAATATCAATAGGTAGCTGTATAATTAAGATACTTTGCCAGCATTTTTCAGAGCAGTTGGCCCATAGGAACCCTTAGTGTTTAAAAATTGCCTACTTTGGAAGGTGCAAAGTAAGTTTTCTTCACTTTTTATTCGTGTGAAAATTCAATTGAGAAAGTTTTTAGAGCAGAAATTTCGCCTTGAATTCTGTTTTGGCATCAATAAAGTTAAGTCCAAAAAAATTTGTTTCCCAATTTCAATTACAAATATCTATTTTTTACTCTTAAAGTTGAAGATGGCAGATTCTTTTCATAAAGTAATAATTTTTTTCTTTTTAATATTACGTTTTGAATAATATTATAGGAAAAAATACTTATATTCAGGATTGTTTGAAATGAATATTTTATTTTGATTGAGGTTAAAATTATTTTAATTTTTCTTTAGTAAGTACATAAGTATCAAACCTATATTTTAAAACGCACTTTTACTATTACAAATGCTAACATAAATGAAAATATCTTACAAAAGAGTACACCATTCAGTCATACTTAATCAGAAAATGTTAACCACTTCAGTACCTTCAGAGCATGCATGGGTGTTATTCTGACTAAACAAGAACAAATACATACCAGCAAAACTAAACACGTTTATCCTAACAAAGCTCATCGCTATTAACACATAAATTAGTCCTCTTTCTAATTCAGAGCATTATAAACAACAGCGCTTCCCAACGAAAGGCAAAGAACACATCAACGCACGTTACAAAGTTAACCCCCCCCACACACACAATATCCTAGAAAAATCAAAAACTTCTTAATCTCAAGGCGGAGAAAATTGCGAATAACTCAAAAAGATTTTTCAAATTATCAACCTCGTTTGTTCCCTCGCAGAAGCAAGTTTTCTTTTGTTGCATCGAATAACCCGGGTTTTTATCCTTTCTGGGCCAGTCCCGGTTTATGTATTCCGGGCCAGAGTAATTGCCTGGAGCTCTACTTAGTCCCCAGGTCTCCCGGTTAATCAAAGAATTGATCCGAGACAAAGACACTTAATTTTCTCCTTGATCGTGTGCAAAAAGCTGGGCCATGAATATACGAGGCTGCAGAATATGTACACAGTCATCTGAGGCATCGAGAAAAAGTATTATAACTAGGGAATAGATACCCGGGCTATTTATGCTTTCCAATTCAAAGGGAGGTAGCTCGTTATTTTTGATGAAATATTTGTATTTTGTGTGCTTAAAGAGATACATGATTTTGTTTTTAGCTCCGTTGGGGAATGTTGTAAAAACATGGGAGGTATTGTGTTAGATATTTTTTCATTCAATGTATGTATTCAAAATGATGATAGCTTGTTTTTTGTGGAGTGAATGATTTAATTTCTTTCTTTCTGTTTTTTAAGATTTATCTAAATTTAAAATTTATAAAATTATAAAGTCTAGAGATCCAAAAAATCTGTAACTATGTCTTGCTTCAGCTTATTTTTCAAGTCGGTAAAATTCCGCCTTATATTTTTCTACGCTTATTGTATCAAACACGAACTAACAAACATTATAAGAATTATATTAAAAGAGTAAAGGTTTTTACGATATACCATTACGCTATTTTTTATTTTTACTTCAAAGAAACCTATACATTAATAGAGAATCTACTACAATATATCTTTAAGAGCTAAAACTTCATAATATCATCAAGGATAAAAATATTTTTTTCAATTCAACTATGTTAGAATATGTATTTCAAAAATATGTCAGTACTTCCATGTTTTAAGGGAATAAATATACACAGAGCCAAGTATTTGATTCAGTCATGCATGCAATTACTCTTTAGGATAAATAAAATATATTTGGTTAACTTTACCAAACTCTGGGATATGAAAACACCTTTAAAAATATTTACACATATTGAAATCGTTTCAACAAAGTAGTATTTTCAGTGTAAATACCTAAAATTAGTCTACTGCCGAGGATTTTTCAAACATATATCTTTCCACGCCCATGAACTCCGAATTTATTAAACCTTTCTTATAACAAAAAATAAATGAAATAAAAACTGGCGTATTTCATTCAAAAACTCATACGCTCCCTGTCAAATCCGCCATTTTTCTTCCAACTGTAGCTTTTTCGGTACAACCCTAAGGAGTAACGCAGAAATAATTTTGTGATTGCCCTAAACAGCTTAGACATGACAGTCATGTTTAATAGCAATTGCAGACTTTTTCCTTCAGTATAGCCTCTTTCCGTCAGTCTAATTCAAAATGGAAAAGATAGGCTCGCAGACGATTACATTCGTTTTTTGGAAAGATTACGTCTGCTCCGCCAGTTGCATTTAAACCCATTCGAGGAATAAAGATTATATGGTAGCGTTATTATCCTTGGTTACGTATATTTAAGTAGTTTTGAATAGTTATAATGCCATATTTCGATGGTATAGGTTTGTATTTTGTTTTGAGAGTCTGTTGTAGTGTATTTGCTTTACGTTGGATCGTCTTAGGGTTTTCCCCTTTATTTATTTTTTTTTTGATTGAAATAAAGAAAATGATTTTAGAAAACGATTACCCATGCGTTATCTAAATTGGTTTACTTCATTTATCCGGAAAATAATGTTTGTACAGCTGTGTTCTCAATCCCTAAAAATTTGATGCGGAAAAGTCATAGTTTTATGTCATTGTAAAGTAAGTTAAAATATTTTATGAGATTAAACTTTATATCGAATACAGTTTCAATTTAATTAAAAGTTTATATTTATGGTTCAAATTTGTTTTTCAGTAATTGAAAGAAGCTTAGTATGGAATTTGCTAATAATATGGATTTATTTAAGAAACCATTAATCATTAAGAACTATTGTCTACTATTATTGTATGCTTTAAAATTTCATACATCCAAAATGACTCCATTGACTATTGTTGATCTATTGAAATTTATAAAATATTCTCATATCTTTAGAAATCAAAAATATTTTTTATTGATATTATGAAGTATAAAATTTTATCAAAGATAAGAAAGACAAAGTTATTTTAAAATTTCAGATTCAAGGAGAAGAAAATGTTCGTGGAAATTTTTATTATAATTTTAAAATGATACCATGATAGCGTATCCTTCAATATAATTAAGAAGTGACTAACGAGGTATTCACGATTAGACCTGTTTTTCTTATGTTTTTCATTCCATTTCATACAGCTGCAATGTTTAAAGGACAGCCGAAAATTATTTTTTTAGAACTTGTCTTCTATTCGAAGGTAAGGTATACTAACTGATATGGGAGAAAGGGTTTAGATTAACCCTCTAATAGCAGAAGATATGCTGATAGTATGCCAGCACCACCGTCAGTATCTTTCTTCCTTTACGATAGCCAAATTCCTTTTCAGTTTATTTTAGGCAATTGAGTTTAAATTTGTATGTGGTATTACTCACTCTTTTCTTCTGACCTTGATGATTGAATTAAGTTTATTGTAATAAGAGTAAGTTTATTAACTAATTAACAAGGCATTGCTTTTAAGTTCACGAAGATGTATTTGTATACATTTATCATAACCACCAATCCCATCAGTCAAATTTTTGAAACAAAATAATAGTAATAATCTTCATTATCAAGCTCGAACAATTCACAGATACCAAGCAGAAGACTTACGTAACCCTTAAAAGAGAAATTTAAAATCCCGTCTAGACGAAAAATTAAAAATGTTAAAATATAAAATAGAACAAATCGTTGCTTTAGATGCCACTAGTACTAGTATTACCTAACCTTTTGCTAATTGGCCGATTCCCATTTCCGGAAACTTTATCATTGGTGCTTCTTCAACAATACGTTGCAACAAAATCTTTTTAATATAAACAGACTTTCTTAGGCAACAAAACATGAAGCCAAATAAACGCCAATTGTCTTGACGCTTTTTAAAATAGAACAATATGACTTAGTAAAAGTTGAATATCATATGTAGCATCTATAGTAGGTATGGAAATTTGTATAACCGAAACAAAATAAAATCTCCCATTTCCTTTACTACACCTCATGTGATCCCGAACAACTCCCACTTCCCAAAGTATGGCATCATTACGATACCCAGACCAGTTATTGGGTGCCAAAGGGGCCCCCCGACACCACCCACTTGTTTCGAGACTCACGTGAGAAGTCCCCATTCCGGACGCATTACAGCGAATGTCTCACCCCGGTAATATTTGCATAATTGGACCCTGCCTCCGACTCATATGTATGCGTGGTCACAGGCCCCGTTTTTCATTGACTGCTTCGGCGAGGGGATTAGAATACTACATTCTCTGTGTATGTGTGTCGGGGATGCCCTCGCATGTTAATCAGTGGAGTTGATGTTGTTTGCTGCTCTTTCTTTTCCGGTGGTGGCTGTGGCGAATGTTTAAAATTTGCGTTTTTCAATGTCCTTTTTTTTTTTTTTTTGGAATGGGTGAATGTTTTGCTGTTTTATAAAATGGCGGTAAAGGGTGGAACCTTATTCGGTTTTCCATTTTGTGTGTCCCACATGTGAGGAAGAATTTCAAAATAATCATATTTTCATATTTGTAACGTGAAGAAGGTTTAAGCCCTTTTCAATGTTGAACGGTCTTGTTATTGTCATAGTTGAATATTAAGTAAATTCAATTTTTTAATTTGAGCTTTGCAGTATTTTTAAGTAGTATCTAACCCTAATTTCTTCTGATGATTATACATATATACCCTTTGATAAACTCTCTGACAAAGGATGATAAACATTCCAAACGACCACCTAAATCTTTACCAATTTAAACTTTAACCGATTGTAAATACTTTTGTTAGATTCATTAAAACCATATAACATCTTAATCCGGCTATTTTTTCCATACCTGTCCTTTAACAAATATGTACTAAATATATGTACATGTACCTGAAACTTTCCATCATTCAAATTAATCAAACATAATAAATGTTTTTTATGTCGAGAAATTTTTATAACTGTATTCAATTTAAAAAACAGCCATTAACTTTCAGGTATTTGTTAAGTTTATATTTTACTCTCTATTTTTGAAGTTTTTTGTAAAAAGTCGGGATTTTTTTTTATATTTCCCGGGCTTTAAATACATTTTTATACAGATTTCGTAATTATTTGTTTACGCTAACAAAATAAATATTATTATTTCCTAATTACATTTTTAAAAAAGTGGCGATTCCCTTTAAAAAGATGAAACATGAATCTCCATTATTTCCACGTCCTAACTTGTCTTACTGATTCTAAAAAAAACCTTACCTTACAGCAAGATATCCCTCTAGACCCCACTTACGAAAAAAATCTCACACGATGGACGACCTTCCACATTCATAATCAGGCTTTTTCCACCCCAAACTCGTCCATCCTCGGACACCCATCCCACAAAACCGAGTTCTCGTGGTCATCCATCCTCCTGAGGGTGGGTCATTATTTACGGGGGATCCCCAGTTTTTCTCTCCATAGCGAAGGGAATTAATGGTGAAGATTAAGGAAAAGAAACGCTACAAGGGACGGGATGTAAGAGGAGACCGTGTTTACCCCGATTCGATGCCATTAGGGAATCGAAGAGTCCCTGCTCCTTGTTCTTGTTCCGCATTCGATATGTCTGTGTTGTGTTCTTTGTCGTTGTGGGGACCCCTGAGGTAATGGTCGAGGTACTTGCGTTCGGGTCTGAGGGATTTGTGTTGTGTTTTTCCTAAGATGGTGATGCGGATGGAGATGAATAATTTTACTATCCATCAGTAAATTTGATGAGTTTGAAATGGTGAAGGGGAAACGAAGGTTGAAATAACAAAAAAAAAAGATAAGCTTAAAAGAAGATTTTTTTCTGAGAGTTAATTTTTTATTTGTTATTATCCCTAGTGCATAAGCAAAAATACATGGACACAATAGAGCATTTTCAATCACATGACTCTGCCTAACAACGGCCTTAGCAACGTTGTTTATTCGCCAAGTGACGTCATGTGCGAATGTTGCTATTGGATACTTCTATGTCCCGCCCCTAACAACAGCCTTAGCAACGTTGATTTTGTCCTCCAAGTGACGTCATGTGCGAATGCTCTATAATATAAACAGAAGTACCAGTTTTCTAACAGTGAAGTCTGAACAATACTAGGTAGGCTTACTTAGAACGATCGAAAACTACAATTTGCAAAATTATAAATAGAAATATATGAAAACAAATAAAGCTTTAAATTATATATATTTAAATAAAAATACATAATTACTTTCAGATATACTATAACATAAAAAATGCAACTTACATACATATTACTATGTATTACATTACTACTGGTTAAAATTTTTAATTAAATCCGAAAACATTCGGGTTTTTAGGGAGATTCCTACGAGTGGCTTCGTAATGCGCGCAGGTAAGGCATTACCCATCCTTCATAAAAATAAATAATTCTTTGGTGTGTTGTGCGTCAGTTAGTTAATTATAATTTGGGAGCTAAGCTTATTATTTTTCCTTCCTCAGAATTATAAGAAACTTTAACAATCGAGACACCTACTCACGCACTCACCAGAAAATAGTTATTTTGGTTTAAGATTAAACAAAAAATAAGATAATATTTGGCAAGAATTAATGACAGTCAAAGCCTTTTATGGTATAGTATAAAGTAAACAACTTTTTTAAAAATATAATTATACTTTAGTCTTTCCTACGAACAAAAATGTTAAGCAAAACACTGAAAAAACTTTTCTTTGAAAAACTAGACAAAATTACATACCGACTTCAAACGATACTCTAATACTACTCTTATTTTCAGTGCTTGTTTAGAAGAATTCATTAATAACGACGCAAAAAGCGAAATGGAAGAAGTTCACCATGAAAGTAATTTATATTACTTTAATTTTCGTAAATTATTCCACAGGGACATCCTCGCTATTCAAAGAGACATTTTTAATACATTTTTACTCTGAAATCACCTTTACCATCAAATGAGAATGAGATAAATGAAATTTGAAACGAAACTAAAAATACATTTCGGAAACGTACAATAGAATTAGAAATATATTGATCAAGAAGTAATTAAAGTTGATTTTTATTCCCTACTGTTTGAAACTGGACTCATTTTTTTATGTGCTACAGCGAAGCGAGGTAGCCGGAATGTATAGGGGTACTTGAAAAATTTAATTAAAATATTGAATGGTTGGGAGTTTTAAGGTTTAACATCCAATCATGATATCTGATGGTATCTTTATCGAATGTGACAGAGAAAGAGAGATAGATATTGAACCTTCTCTTAAATTCGAATGAAATGCTAAATTAAATTGAGAAATCGAATTAAGAAATGTTATTTCAATGGTTCGGACAGAGTTTTGGAAATGGTAATTGCAGGATTAGGAATTCCTTTGTGATTCTTCGATTAATGCTTTCGTACAAAACTTAATTTTGTAATCACATTGAATTATGTTCACGGAATATTTGAATTATCTTGATGCATTGAAAGGGATAGGTTTTTAATATTATGCCATTTAAAATTAAATATTTCCAATCAAATGAAGTTGTTCGATTTATTAGTTATTTTATTTTGTTTTCCTCTTTCAAGTGATTTTTTTAGCTTGTACATTTTTTTCTTTCTATTGGCCGTATTACATGTAGTAATTGCAGCGTAAGTAAAGTTTAAATGTTGAAACTTTTTCAGTAAAAAAAGGTATTTTAGTCTATATATTTGATGTATTTTGATGAAAATTTCGAGTTTTAGTAAAATTAATATTTTTATAAACATATCGTAAAAGTGTATTTCTACAAATTAAGAAGTTTTAGCTTTCAATCTCATTTATGCTTTCAATGTGTAAAATGTAAGTTCTCTTAACTAATTATTTAATTTTTCCTTTTTTACAAAAGCACATTTGGACAAGACATTGATTCATTATACAACAGGGTGCCACTAGTTTTTTTGGTGTTGCCAACTTGGGCGATAAATCATTTTCTCAACCCTGTGAATATACTAGACTAGATAGTGGATTATAATGCCAAGAATAGCGCCAAAAAAGTCGCCAAGAACAGTGGCACCCGGTTGTATAATAGCACCATTTTATATTTTACAGTTAATCCTTAACTGTAAGCATAACTAATTTTAATAACTCAAATTTATTACTAATGAACAGTTCAAACAAAGAGATAATAGTAATAAAAAGTAGTAATTAAAATTTATCCAGTCAAGTAAGAAGGGTTTACAATTATTTAAAGCAATAAAACATATGGTAAATAAATAGTTATCAAAAACCATCGGGACATTGCAGCATTATTTTAACATCATAACTCGTTTTACTGTTACAACAGAGTTTATTCATTGCAATAATAAAAACACTTTAGCAAATTCTAATTTGTTGGCTAAAAATTGTACTTTTTACAAAATTTTGAAGATTAAAAATATCAATATATATTAATAAACTACACAAAACAAAATTTACAGGAAAAGGGTGTTTATCTTCTACAATTTTCAAGTCACTTTGTACAATCAAAATGCAACAACTGTTAAAATCAGACATTTTTTAAAACGGAACTCAAAGACCTTCTTTATAATATGGGCTGCTCTAAATGAGCGTGATGAGGTATAGTGGCATAGTTCCAAAATTATAAAATGTGGAAAAAACCACGACTTAGGGCACTAAATCTTTACTTAGTGTGGTAGTTGCGTAAATTAACAGTTTAACAAATTACCCTGTAAGAAGCAACCCTAAAAATTATTTCTCTATAGAAACAACACACTCCTCTACAGAAAACCTTTAACTTTTCTAAGTTCAGTGTACTTATTTCACTGTTATTCTGAGCAGCTCATATGCCAACCTAAATCCAAACAGAAAAAACACCTCCAAAAAACCGCATGTCTCGAACAAACAACCAAAAAAGAAACCCCCCATTACTCCCCTTTTAACGGTCCACTCCGGTGTAATCCCTTCTAAAAACGAGCTGAGCTGTTAAACTCCCGACGAACTTAACACCGACTCTCTGTTAGTGCTAGTTAGGTCGTAAACGGGCTTCGCCAGGGGACGGGACGCGCCCATAATGGTTATGGCGGTTCTTTACGGGCCGCCCCACGGGCTTTGCGGGGAATCAAGACGCATGGCCACTTGCTTTGGAGGGATCCAGTGGCGAGGAAGGAATAAAGTAGTGCGGTTTTGGAGTACGAGGATATGTTTTGGTGGGATTTCGGAACGTGATTAAGAAGGAGGATGGAGAGATTTTGTGCCGGAAAATTTGGAAAGATTTTGATTTGTGGGGTTTATGGAGCTGATATTGTTTGGTTGTTTGATGGAAATGTAACATTCTTAGAATGTGAGGGTACGGAAGCAGTATACTTGAAATTATTACTCATGTTGAAATATATCTCGAAAATTAAAGTAAAGAGTGTTTCTATTTTAATCGACAGAGAATAAACACAGGAATCTTGTACGGATAAGTACTAGTACAGGGATGGCCAACCCAAATGATCTTGAGGGCCACTTTGGAAAACCACAATACTCCCGCGGGCCGCATATAAAATTTTAAGGTATGAGCTGCTCAGAATGACAGTTACATAAGTTGAAAAGTAAAAAATGGGTATTTAGGTTAGGGAGTTTAGAAATTAAACAGGTGCTGTTAAAAAAAACATTCTGAATTACTCGAAACTAAGTTAGGTGGATACTACGCACTACTGTAATTTTAATAATATCTCAAGTCTGAAGACGAAGTCACAAAAATTTTTAGTGAAAAATAAAAACAAAATTAATTGATACTTTATTTCTTCGTATAAATTAACATTTATGAATACAAGTATGGTGTAAATTAAGGCATTAAATATGTATTGATGAGATCAGTGGCTTTTATGTAAAAATCTATTTCGGGAGGGGCCCAAAATTACTCCTTAGCCTCCCTCACGCATTTTTAATAGGTCCAATGTAACTTTTTAATAAATTTTTAAGTAGAATTTGCGTCCTAAACAACTATAATAGATGTTAGAAAAGTTGTGAGTAATAAAGGTACAAGTGCCAAAGGGGGGTCTGGTGGTCCTCCCCCAGAAAATTTTTGGAAATTTGACTCAAAAAAACAAGATTTTAACTAGTTTTGGTACACCTAATCCGAATTTTGGAAATACATTTGAGGTGGGCAATATTAGGGCATTTTTTGCAACTAAACATTGTTCTTAAAGGTAAATTATAGCTCTAAGAGTAAAGTTTTTTTTAAACTTACGAAAATTCTCGCGGGCCGCAAAATTATATCAAGCGGGCCGCATGCGGCCCGCGGGCCGCGGGTTGGCCATGCCTGTACTAGTACATTACATAAGTACAACAATCTGGAGTTTTTTTTTCATTCAAAATTTAAGAAGAAGAAGTTGAACTTTAGGAAATAAAAATAACACGAAAAATAAATAAACAACAATAATAAACAAAAAATCTTATTGATGGGATTGTGGTGGGGGTATAAGGCCGATGTATTCATATGTTAATGTTTAGATGAAACATTAAGGAAAAACATTTTTCGGAGATAAAGTTTAAAGGTATGGAAACTCACTAAAATTGTTTTTGATAAAAGAAGAAATGTCGAAGCTCTCAGCTTTTATTCGAATTTTAACAAAAAGTTTTCATAATTTTATTTTAACAAAAAAATAGTATTTTACGAAACTGCCCTGAAATTATTTTCCTTACAATAAGTCCCCATCTCAAAGCAATGAACTTGATATAAATAAAATCTCTTCAAGAGATTTTATCTTCAGTATTATGAAAATCCATTAATCTCAATACATATTCCCTCCATCATAACACTTTCCCTACCATCAAAACCTCCGCAGCAAATAAAACATCCCCAAAACTCTTCTTCTCATAAAAAAAAATTCACATCCTCCTCCCTGAGTATGGCGACTCAATCGTGAAGTGCGAAGGGGAGGACGTCAAAATGACGCCTCGAATCTCCGGCAGAAATCTTGGCGAAAGTGACACTAATGAAATCTTTCCCGAACCCTTGACACCGGGAGCGTGACTGGGGAGACAACCCCTGTGAGGGACACGAGCGTTAATTGTGACGCTTCATATCTCATAAATGCCCAGGAGTAGGTTTTTTTTATAGGATGTGATGAATGGCCGAATGCTGCGAGTGATTTTATGTCTTTTGTTACAGTGGGTTGCAGAGTTGTAATAAAGGCATTTATAAAAATAGACGATTTTTTTAAATTTTTACGATTTTGTACTACCTATTTACTTCTTTTTCATTATTTATAGGAATATATTCAAACTTGGGAATGAGAAAAAAAAATAATTATTAAAAAACAATGAAATGTTAGAATAGGGTAACAGTAGTACACGGGGTAGAAAGAAATACTGTAGGGAAAACACGTGCTTAAATAGTAAAAAGAGTTAATCGAGGGGTGCTAACATTTTTACTAACACGTTTAAAATTTGTCTAGTAATCAAAAGACAGCGCTATTAAAATACGAAAAAAGAAGTTAAAATAGAAGAAAATTGTATGTAATCTGTCTTATTCTTCCCTCCCCTCAGTTTAGTGGTGATGAACGGGATGATAGGGAAGAATAATTAGTAAATCGTAAAAAAGACTAGAGTATGTAGGAGGGATATACGTTAGTATGTATGTTACATCTTAAATTGGTTGCTACATATGATTAGTTACGATACTATT
This sequence comes from Tetragnatha montana, assembly GCA_963680715.1. Lineage (NCBI taxonomy): Eukaryota > Metazoa > Arthropoda > Arachnida > Araneae > Tetragnathidae > Tetragnatha > Tetragnatha montana. The sequence goes on from OY796681.1 coordinate 19,417,870, forward strand.
TATTTCATGACATTAAAGGGATTCTTTTGTCTATTTTTGGAGGGGTGAGAAGGTAATGTTTTCATATGATGGACACGCGTGCTCACGCTCAGGTAAATGTTTGTTTTCCTGTCGTATGACAGTTGTCAAGGAAAAATGACTTTTACAGGTTTTGTGTTCAAAGGGGAAAGAAACATTTTCTTCTTCATTTAACCTACTTGATTTTTGATTTACTAACATGCTATTTCTTGGAAGTAATTTTCATTCATTTATGAACTTCCTACACAATATTAATTATCTTTTCAGATCTCCATTGTTTAAATGTAATTATCTCGCCAATTTTCCTATTAATAGATTTTATAAGATTTTTAATACTCATTGCAATGAACTTGATATTTTTTCCGTGCCTTTTCGTGTTTTTAAATAGTTGTGTGAAAGTATTTTATACGATTAGTTTTCTATTTTTCACCACTGTAATTGGATTTTTATCTGTAGTGTGTTTTTTAAATAAAAAAAAATCTAAAATCTATTAGCTTTAATAAATATAAAGTTATAATGTTTTGGTGTCGTGCTGTTGGAATTAGTAAACAGTGTATTTTACTGTGTTCCAAACTAAATTCATTTAATAAAGTCAAGCCGGTTGTCAACGGAGGAGGTCATTTATGGAAGTTTTATCGTGAAAAGGGATAGTAGGATTTCAGTATTTTTTATGGCCCAGACTTATAAAAAGTTTAAAATATTTCTTTAAGTGCTGAAAGTAGTAGTCCCACTCTCTAGTAATTAAAAATTTAAATTATAAAATTATATTTACCCCTTATAACATATCAACAAACAATATTCCCCAGTCGGAGCATCCAAACAGGCCCATGGAATGATGCAACGTTTAAAAAAACACGTAAAAGCCCGAAACTCCTCCAAAACATCCTCCTCTAAGAGGATTCCGGCGGCAGCAAAGCCAATCAATGCCTCATTTCGCGCTTTGAGGGCAGAACCGGGCAAAAACAAAGGGACGGAGGGCTAAGAAGCGCCTCCAGAGGCCCTCTCTCATTTCCGTGTCCCAAATCCTTTAAACCCTGCTTCCGCTCCAATACGCATGCGATATGAGGGATTAGGGCCCTCTCTGCCAATGGACAAAAAGATTGCCGCTTTCTTATTTGCGCCCCGGTGCCGGGGCCCGATAAAAACGCTTCTGCACTCCCGAGATTAGGCCTCCTTCAATGGATTCCGAGAGAGAGTTTTATTTCCATCTTGTTGGGAGTGCAGGCCTGCTTTCGGTTTCTTTTACGAGGGATTTGCCCCCGTGAAAAACGATCGAGGCTGAGGCGGCTGGTAGGCCAGCCGTAGGTCACTAGAACATGCGAATGCCAGTTTGCGTAAGGCCCAAATAGAGGTTTCCACTATTAGCTCTAAAACGTGTATATTAGCCTCCTATTACATTTCTTAATATCTTCAATCCTATCAAGATTTCTTACTTATTTAACATTTGCACGTTTTTCTTTGTTGGTATTCGGGAATCGGGAAGAGCAACAACTGGGCACAATTTGACCCTTTCACACTTAGCCGCCCCAAATTCTCCATAGGACCCAATGGTAATCACGGGAGCCTAGGATTTAAAGGGTTAAATTGAGTCTGGAAAGGTTTAACCCTTTTCTAAGGCGCCCGAGATAACCATTGAATTGCATGGAAAACTTGAGGCGGCGAGGACTGAATGGGATAAAGCAACGTTTATCAAACTTTTTTTATCCATACCCCACCCGAAGTCCTTTTAATATTCCCTTGCCTCGCACACGGTGTTAACTAAAAGCTAGGTTTCGTAGGGGGGAGGGTTCAAACCCCGACTGTTTTTTTTTTTGTTACTTTAATTAAATGGATGTAATAGATGTTAAATATGGCTTTTTAGGAAATTAAAATTAAGATATGAACCTTGGCACATCAAATCTTTAAATGTGTGGGTAATAATTCTGAGGGTCTGGGGGGTCTTTTGAAAATTTGAAATTTCAATCTATAAAAACAGGGTTTCGACTCGATTTTTTAAGTAATCTAGACTAGAGTAAAAATAGACTAATTATACTTTTAAACTTAAAATTTAATCATTAGTTGAAATTAGGATTGATTTGGTAGAGAGAATGACAAAACATTATGCAAAAAAAAATCTTAAAGGTAAGCCTTTTAGCCTTATCTAGAGTCAATTAAACCGGATGATGAAGGTTAGTTTTCATAAGACATTTATAAATATTTTAGTTCGTAAATTACTATAATGTCTATGGAGAGAAACTATTATCAGGAATCAGGACCAGATTACAGTTTGCAAAACCGAATGTCAACCGGACAAAATCCAATTTGCATGGACTAGAATAATTCTAGAAAATAATGTGTAACTTAATTCAAGTACTGAGCTATTTAACGAGTTTGCCCATTTGGAGGAATTTCAGTTCTAACCGGAATAATGTGTATCATACGTTAAACTGCAGTTTGTTTGGTGAATTTAGTAGAAAACGTTTTGAAACATGTGAGTATTATGGAAAAGCGAGAGTGGGAACTTAAATAGTTTCAGGGAACTCCAGGATTACAACTCACCTGTTTGTTTCAGCTTGAGTTTGAACACTGTATGTTCTAAGAACCTAACCTAGCAGCAGGCTTAATAATATTACTCGATCAATCGTAATAAAGACTACTTAAGAGGTCTTAAACTGAACTTCACGCGTCCGTTCAAAGTCTGTGCAGAATAAATGGACATACCAGAAAAGTTAGAACAAAGTTGTTTGAGAAGAAAGAACATCAATTAATCCATCGAGAGGTAGCATTAAAGACTTCTTTGACAAATATTCAAGGAAGACCGGACAAGCAGATTTAATCCTTTTAGTCCTGACCGCCCCAAATTCCCCATAAGATACAATAGAGATCTCTGGCGGCATAGGACTGAAAGGGTTAATAATACAGAAGGAGTAGCGTTGACCCTGTAGGGGACCGAAGATATAATTAATCTCATGCTGAAAATAATCATAAATCATTTTAAGGACAGAACACACTATAGAATTTGAGAGAAAATGGTTCCATAACTCATTTGGTGAACTAAACAGGACCAACAATTAATAGCTTAGAGTCTAATTGTGACCGGAGCATCATTCATCAAACTCAACTCTTTCGTACTTAATATGTCTGTTGGATATTGTTGGGAACTTTAGCGGAGTAAAAGTTTTAGGATAAGTTTGTTTGATAGTTTAGTGTTTGTTTGAAATTGTTAAAAATTTTCATTAGTAAAAGCAATATGTTTGTATAAAAAGTTTTTATCTGATTACTTTGAGAATAAAGTTAAGTTTTAAGTTTTTCCCACAGCTTGGTGAAAAATCAATTAGCCTAAAAGAGTGTTTATGGTTTCCTTTGTCCGCAGTAAACTGTCTATAAATCTAAACTCCCAAGGCCAAGAAATGTCATTTAAAATAATTATTTTAGTACTTTAGTACTATTCCTTCATTTTCATCCTCTTCCATACTGTCTTTTTTCCTCCCTGGGATTTGGTGGACAGAATATTTTGAACATTTCTCTTACTACCTTAACTAAACTGTTTAATATAATTAATTCCAATGCTTTCTCAAACCTCAGAAACTTTTTTATGATCATGTATGAAACGCTAAAAGCAGAAATAATAAATTTTTAAGACTTTTAAATACGACTATATTGTACGACTTTTAAATATGCTTAAGTAGATGATCCAAATAAACCGATATAATAGACATAAATAGAGATTAAAAATTTGTCGAAGATGATTTCACAAAGAGTTTGGTGGGTTATGGACAGTGTTTTTCTAAATATTAAAAATCCTCAAATTAAGTAGAGAAATGGTTGAAGCTTGTCTGCTGTAATGTTAACAAGTGTAAAAGTAATTCATAGAAAGGTAACCCTTTGAAAGAATAAACTACTAAACTAAACATACCAATAATAAAATATAACTTCGATTAAAGTATACGAAGTTAAATCTCCCTCTCGAGACACTAATTACACCTTACAGAATATTTCATTCCCTCATTTTGATCGTTTCTCTATGAATTGATACTTTTCGTCAAGGAAATAAAAGTACCTTCTTCCTTGCACATTACTTCCTTACAAAACGAAGTAATCCTTACGCTCCCAAACCACCTTCTCTCCTGCCTCGAATAACATCTCCAATGGCCCTCTCCCACGCAACACCCCAGGTTGCTCCAGAAAGCATCCTGGATGTTGTTCCCCCCCTGTTGTTTTTTCTTCCTCCGTCCCTTATTGGGCTTCTAAAAGGGGCGAGAGTGCCAATTAGGGCGGCTGGAGGTAACCGAGAGGCGTAATATTGCACTCCGATCCAGTGTCTTGCGTTCTGGGTAATCGCCTTCCGATCCTCTGCTGACGCAACCGGAGATCGTATTTCAAGGGGGTTTGAATTATGGGTGGTGGAAGGAGAGGGTGGATGAAGCTTTTCTTAGGTAGTGTTCTCGTCTTTTCGAGACTCCTTCGTCTGCAAATTACGTTGTTCGAAAATTCGAAATAAAGTTAATAATTTTTGGGAGGGTGGGAAAGGAACGATAACGATTAAGAGTGTGTAAAGAAAAAAAAAACCGCTTGACAAAAAAAGAAGAAAAGATGACAAGTTATTCCTAGAGTTTTTAATATATTTTGATTTTAATCTTACAACGTCACTTAATAGTAAATTTTTTTCATTTTATCTGTTTTTTTTATTTACTTCCAACTTTGTTAACATTTTTGTTCGTTAATATATAATTAAATGTAATTTTTTTTTTTCAAATAAATCATAGGTTAGGAAATTAAAAAAAAAAAAAACATTGCAGATTTTAAGAAATAAAGTTATTGTATTTTCTCTTTTTTTATTTCGAGACAACTTTGCGAGACCTAACATCTTTGAAAACCGTTCCTTAGCAACGGATTCATAAACATGAACTAAAGTGTTTAGAACTGTTGTTATTTTGGTGTTATTGTTAACTTTAGATTGTGTTATAAAGTCGTTAATATAAAATTAAAGTAATTTGAGTTTTCTTCGACTACGGAAATATTTATGTTTAAAACAGTTATTGTTTGTACACAGTAAAAAATAATATACGGGGTGAGAAAGTAAAAAAAAATATAACTGCTTTTCAGAAATAAAGTTATTGTTTTTTTTATCTTTATCCTTTTTCCAGACAAACTTTGCAAAACCTAATCTTTTTGAACACCTTTCCCTTGCAACGGATTCCTAAACATGAAAAAAAAAATAGTTTAGAACTGTTTTTCCCATTTCTCTTCTTGATAAAAAAAAATCTTCTAATAAACAGTCTGGAAATGAAATTGGATTTCTACTATCTTGCATGCTGAGATGAAATCCCTGGGATATCATGCATTCAAACTGCATATTTTGGTCATGTTTACGAAATTTAAATAAGATTAGAATGGGTACACAGCTTGCTATTAGACACTGGCGAAAGGATGAAAACATATCCTATCCAGTAAAAAAAAGCGCAAACATTCGGCGCATGGAATATTTTTCATATAAAATTCTGTTCGTACTCTAAATATTGTATTCAAATCTGGAAGATATTTCACTTTCATTAAAGAACTCGGATAACTTAATTAGAAAGGAAAGAATATCTCTCTGTATGAAATTTTATTCTTTTAAATTTTACTACTTAAACTTTATACGAAAGTTCCCTTCTGTTTATATTGCAATGAGTCTTGTTTTTAAACTTAGATTTAAAAATATTTCCCAGAATTTAAAATGTGCTGTTTATTGACGATTGCTAGTTTTAATTTTCTTTATTTTCATTTTTAGAACTTATAATTTTCTTTATGTATTTTACACTAAGTTGATCTATATAATTGTAAAATTCAGTAATCAGCATCAAAACCTTTTCTTTACTTCTAATTTTTTGAAACATGTAAACTTTTCCATGACGATAAGTTGAATTTTAAATAATTCTTGCGTAGTCATAAAAATAGGTAAACATTACAGATATATTTTTCTTACTTTTCCCTCTTATCTGTTAAGAGTTTTAAAATATTTTAGATGTCAAATATATAAAATACAATATAAATATACGTATTATATTGATGACAACAATAAAATTTGGTTATATTTAAATATTTGGTGTCCGAAAAAATGCTGATGATTTTCAACGGGATTGATAAAAAATTGTACTTTTTCCTATGGCTTTATTTTGTTTTTATATCAGTTGTTGTTATTATTATTTAAAAAGCTCTACTGATGCATCAATTCTAGGTTATCTGTGTAGTTATTATGCTTAGAATTCTCAGATTTCCATTGTATAAGTATCCTTTTCGGATAAAATTTTAACTCTATGTTTAAAAATGCCTATTCCATGACTAAAGTTGTTATAAAAGCGTAAAATACTCCTCCTTTACTCATATATTTTCGCACAATTAGAATGCAAGGGATATTCATAAACATGAAATGACTCTGTATTTTTCTGCATCCTATTCGTTGATAATTCAGACCATCGATTTTAGACAAGCGAAACATTCCTTTTTTTTACAAGTACAGCCCTCGCAGGAGCAAATCCTCTCACGCAAGCGATTCACTCCCATCTGAGAGGCCTCCAAACTTCGCGAGATGCGGAAGTGGCGTGAGCAGAGAAGGCTTCGAAAGATGTTCGAACCGCCTGCTGATTCTTTGGCCTTTGTTCTGTTGCCGGGGGTCTCGTCCCCTTGGCAACGGGTTTTCCTCTTTTTAATGGGAAGGGTGTGAGCCGCTTTTGTTTCTTTCGATATCGTTTGGAGGAAATTCTGAAGGAGTTCCCGAGTTTGACGCATAATTTTGGGAATGTCTAGACATTTTCTAGGATGACAAGGTCTTGCGTGCGAGCTGAATTACGTTAGAGTCCCGTATTGTTTAGGTCAACTCTTTCTAGTATTATTTTCGGCATTATTAGATTTACTTTCTAAAAGTCCTCACCTAATTCCCTGTTTTAAAGGGGGATATCTAAATCGAATTAAAATTTCCAAGTGCGTATTCTACGTAGGTTGTCTTTTTAAAAAAACTTAATCAAATAGTATTTTCTTAATGCTACTGAAAAGCTTCTAAGCATTCATATCTAAGCATTCAAATAATGTTAGTATCTTCTAGTGATTGATTTTATTGTGTTCAAAAGGATTTTAAATATCAATAAAAGCTTTTCTAAAACGTATGAAATTAAACTGGTAATTCAAGAATGATGTATAAACAACTTATAAAAAAGATATTTAGTTCTTTATAAACAAATCGCACACATTTGTTTTTCATAATGACTTCTAAGTTACGTTATTAATCGAATTTTTCGAATCGAATTAAAAACATCTGAGTTTAAAAGGTATTTAGCTGCTCAAAAACGAGAATTACCTGTTTTAATCTTTGAAACCTTTTAGCATAAATTAAATTAAACCTAAAGAATATGCCATATTACTGCTAAGGATTACGGGTTGAATACACATTACATATGCTTTTGAAAGTTTTTTGAGCAAAGTAGTGCATTTCAAACATTAATACTTTCTTAAGTCAAGAAATAAAAAAGTACTTTTAAGTTCCTCTTGTGAAAGTGCACAATTCGCAACTAAATAGTAACTTAATATGTTTAACAACGAAAATTTACAAATTTGTTTACTTACTAATTTTGCATTCCTGTTCGTACGACGAATAAAAAAGCTATGTCAACGCATTAGTATTATTGGATATCAATATTACAAACCATACCCTCCCATATCCTCGAAAACCCATTTCTCTTTAACACATTAGTAGATTGGCTCACAGGTGGGGAAGATGGGTAGTTGCTTTGAGGTGGATAGGAAAAAAGAAGATTTTCACCAATGGTGATTTGAAAAAAGAATTTGGATAGTAATTTTTTATAGCATCGGGCTATGATGTAAAATAGGCAGTTCAGTACCAATCTTTAGATGAAATTTCGATGATTTCGCTGTTTTGTGTTTTTAGAAATATTTCGTTTATAAGTTTGCACCTGTAATTAAAGTATGTGGAAATAAATAAGGATATTCGTTATACTTCATTCCCTCTTAAAAATAATATAATTCGTTATCGTACTATATTACGCAATTATGTTTAATACAATTAAACAGTTTCTTTATAGCTCAAATTGAAAAAAAAAATATAAAGCACTACTAGAAAAAAATGTTTCTTAAACCCAATGTAACTTTATTTTAATAGTGTGTAAAGCAGATCAACAAACATACATATTTTTAATTTAACAGTACTTATACTATGAATTTACATTGCGAAAATATATACTATTTACATAAAGTAAGAACAAAATATTTTCATAAGAAGGTTTATCCAAGCTGTCCATTTGGACTAAGACGTATTTACAGGTTTTTAAATAAAAGGTCTCATTTTACAATCTATAAATAAAAATGTGAGAACGTGCATCGATAATAATCCGAACAAGTAAATTATTTCCTTTCTTCCAAATCAGAATTTGAAAAGACAAATAAACAAGCTTTAAATAATCCTATCGCAATGGAACGCTGTGAACACAACATTAAAACCTTTTCAGAAAAATTTTTAAATTTCATTCTAGAGCTAAAAAGAGTCGTCCGAAATAGGATTAACCTTGACAAACACTTAAACTCCTCTGGAACACATTGGGATTCCACATCGAACGCCCTTCATTTGTCCTATCAGTCACGTGACTCGCAACCTAGATAATCCCCGCGAAAATAAAAATTCGAAACCTTCCAATACGTGTAACACAACTCCGAACCACCAATCTTTACCAGCGAGGATCTTTTTAATCAGCGGGAAGCAGCCGCCCCACCACTCAACTCTCCTCTCTCCGCAGCTGCGACGGCCATCTTTATTATTTTTTTTTCGTTAGTGTGATTTCCCTTCCAGGTTGGCGGTGTTCAATTACTTCTAGGTCGGAATGGAAACAAATATTTGATCGCCAAACAGCCGGAGTGACGATCTACTCGACGCCTTGTTTGGGAGGGTTTTGCAGAGGGCCCTTTTTGGGTTGAGGGGGCGGGGAAGGTAATTTGATTAGCCGAAAATTGGAATAATTAGTTTTGGGGGAGAAGCGTGAGGTGAAGATGCGATGGGAAGTGACCCTGTGCGTTCGATATTAGATTTGGGTTGGACGTGTTTGCTCATAATGGGGAGACAGAGAAGGAAAATATTTAAGGTTCAAAACTGTGCTATATATGTTAAGAGCAATGTGATAAATTCAGTGAAATTTATGAATGAAATTTATCACTTTGTCCGCCTCCACTTCGGGCATTATTAATAATGCCATTTAATCACTTTACCCATAACATATATATATGAAGACATTTTGATTTCTACCATTATTTAATAAGATAAATGAGGTTTATAGAGTTGTAGAAGGGGTAGTGGTAGAGTAAAATTAACCAATGTGGTAAACATAAAATTAATTCACAAATATTGAATAGAAAACAAAATAATGGAGGGTTCCTGTTGAAAAATGATGAATTTAATTTGTTACACGCATTTACAAAGATTTATTATCCTCATTTAATGTGTGATGGTAAAATCATACATTAATAATTGTAAATTGATATTGAAAATTGATTGATTGATAAATTTAGAAAAAAAAACAAAGAAAACGTAAGCGGGAAAAAAAACTTGCATTGGAATTAATAATGAACCAAAAGAGATGTAATGTAAGAAAGAAAGATATTTCAAAAAACATTTAAATAAAATAAAAGTTTTATTTTTCGTTAACGTTTATACCCGTTTGAATGTATTTTGTTTCACTTTTGAGGGGTGAGCAAAAATCCCTACTATCAAAAGTGATAGGCTATCTTAAATGGTTGAGGTGTGTTCAAGGGAATCGAAAAGTAGACCCTTGGGTACCATTTCCTTTCTTTACTTTTCGTATAACTTGTTAGTGGTTTGTGTGCAACTTCACCAGCAACCGTTCCTTTTATTCCCATCACTGGAATTTTCCTTGCCAATTTCCATCGAAAAAAACCTAATTAATATACGAGTAGTACATCATTCATGTTAGTAAAAACTCCTGTACTCAGAGATATCAGTTCCTGTATTATTGGCCACACTGTTGAAAATTTTCATATTCTTATCAAGCCATGCAATATTTTTTATATTTAGGACCTTAATCATGTAACCATCATTCAACTTTCTTTCAAGAATTGTATATTTAAAGGGTTTATTTTTCTCTTCATAATCTCTCTCTTGATCACTTGCTTTTCATTGGAATTCTCCATGCGAGCAAATAAGGCACATTTTACTGTTATCCAGTTTATAATAAGTGCAAAAATTATGTAATATTTCCAGTCTAATAAGAAATGCATGGGAGGAATTTTATTTTTGCAAATTGTGTTGGTTCCTTGTAATAAATATATGAATATCCCTCAAAAAGTTGCATTTTGTACTACGTACACACGTCACAGACTCAATGACTGACGTTGCCAAACAACCCATAAGACTGATGGACCGACCATCCGCATCGACCAAACTCATTCACAAGAAATTCATTTCGGAGAAACATCACTCATCGATGAATAATAAGGTTTCGTGCGAATCGATTTCGGATGACGTCGTCTCAAAAAAGAGAGGCGATTTTTTGACCTCGTTTTTGGAGGGATCCCCCCTCGCCGAGGGAGCGATAAGGGCAGACGATATCAGCGGAGGACGATCAATTTCTCACCTATTCAATCTTCTTTGGCTTGAGAGAGAAAATATAAACGAGCGAACAGAGAGAGAGGGAAGTTTTTTTTGTTTCGGTGGGGTGAAAAAGTTTTCTAATCCTTTTTTGACGGAAGGCAAGAAGTGGAGAAGCTGACAGGTGTCATTCATGCTCTTTAGGTCGTTTGGAGGTCTTTTGTGTTTAGAACGATGCTTTGTGCTTTTATATTATGAGTGTAATATATGTTGGAATCAAGATAAAGCTAGTTTATTTGTTCGTTCTTCCTTTTAAAAAAATTGCGGTGTCATTTTTCTATTACTATTCAAGTAAATGAAAAACAGTTAACTACAGGTGTGACATTTGAGTTATCTTTTAAAAGTATTAAATAACTATCTACCTACTATATACAGATGAGTCAAATTTATTAACAGATTCTGTACTTGAAAAGTAAACTATTGTATGCTTGCGTCAGAGTTTTTTTCTTCTGGGTCAAGTGCCAAGTATTGTGATAAATCAGTAACTCTATAGAGAAATGGACTCTAACCGTCTGACGTCACACGGAACCAACACGTGACCTACTGAGCTTGCAATGGACTCTAACCGTCTGACGTCACACGGAACCAACACGTGACCTACTGGGCTTGCAATTGGTTACCACAGATACTACACTAGTAGATCTACTAGTGTAGTATCTGTGGTAACCAATTGCAAGCTCAGTTGTAGGTCACGTGTTGGTTCCGTGAAGTCTCGAACCAGATAGGCGGTTAGAGTCCATTGGTTACCACAGATACTACACTAGTAGATCTACTAGTGTAGTATCTGTGGTAACCAATGGACTCTAACCGCCTATCTGGTTCGAGACTTCACGGAACCAACACGTGACCTACAACTGAGCTTGCGATTGGTTACCACAGATACTACACTAGTAGATCTACTAGTGTAGTATCTGTGGTAACCAATCGCAAGCTCAGTAGGTCACGTGTTGGTTCCGTGTGACGTCAGACGGTTAGAGTCCATTGCAAGCTCAGTTGTAGGTCACGTGTTGGTTCCGTGAAGTCTCGAACCAGATAGGCGGTTAGAGTCCATTGGTTACCACCGATACTACACTAGTAGATCTACTAATGTAGTATCTGTGGTAACCAATTGCAAGCTCAATTGTAGGTCACGTGTTGGTTCCGTGAAGTCTCGAACCAGATAGGCGGTTAGAGTCCATTGGTTACCACAGATACTACACTAGTAGATCTACTAGTGTAGTATCTGTGGTAACCAATGGACTCTAACCGTCTGACGTCACACGGAACCAACACGTGACCTACTGAGCTTGCAATTGGTTACCACCGATACTACACTAGTAGATCTACTAATGTAGTATCTGTGGTAACCAATTGCAAGCTCAATTGTAGGTCACGTGTTGGTTCCGTGAAGTCTCGAACCAGATAGGCGGTTAGAGTCCATTGCAAGCTCAGTAGGTCACGTGTTGGTTCCGTGTGAAGTCTCGAACCAGATAGGCGGTTAGAGTCCATTAAATGCCTTCAAGTTTAAAAAAAACTTTAACTTACATGTGTTCACAATAAAAACAGAGCATTTACTTGGTAACAAAATATGGTGCAAAAAACCACTAACTTGATCAAGATTGACGATTGATTTGACTCTTATTTAATAGTTCAACCCTCAAATACTGAATTAGGTATCAAATACATTGAATTTACTTTAAAGAACTTAAATAAGTAGCTATTAAATGCATTTAGGTATCTATAATTATTTCATTTAGACTTTAAATATTTTGTACATAAAAAAACTTAATAGCAAAGTATTTAATGTCAAAAAATATCAGTAGACAACTTTTTATTCTGTAACTTTTACATAAATGGTGCTTCCCTAGCAGTATCAAATTAAAATTTTGTAAACATTTTCAAAAATTAAATGAGAAATATTAATAGTTTTTTAAAAGAGAGGTCAAAAGCTTAAAACATGTGATTGCGTCAAACTATGAGCGGAGCGTTTCCCTGTCCATTTGGTATTTAGACATTTTATATTTTTCTAAAAATCCACCTTTCCAATAAATATACTTAAAATAAGACTATATGATTATTTCCAAGTCACATATAGTTCACAGAACTTAGTCAAAAACATTGTAACTGTAACCATAATAAAATGATGATTTTTCAGAAGTAAAAAATATGTAGGTCAAGGGACTATATAACCATGGTAATTCTTACCCAAACAGTTAAACTAACAAACGTTAGCGACTTTTTGAAATCAATAACTATAATTCTGTAAACAGAAACGTACTTTAAAGGTTTGTTTCATTGCTTTTATTTTGATGTAGTAAATGAATAACGTAGTCCATTATGTATAATTCAAATTGTATAACTAATTAAAAACACAGTAGTATCATAATGCAAAAAATAACACAGCCTATTTTTACTTTTGGACCTGTAATGTCATTTTTATTGTATGAAGATTTTCCAATATTTATAGCCTAAATTAAAAATATATTTTGCTCCACTTACAATTCTTCTATCTTTCTTAAAACTTGCTGAAAGATTTTATCACAGAATATGTCTGAAGATAAAGTCATACGAGTTTCAAATATTTTACCAAGAGGTATCTAAAGATTTTTCTCTAGAGAAATCGCTACCCTAACCTAAAATTACAAAATTCCATCTTTTCCACACCATCCTCGAAAAATTGTATCAACTTCGAATCTCCTCTTACACCTTATCCGATTTCCACCGCTCCAGGTTAAATAAATATAAAAAAAAGACCCCTACAAGAAATAACTCACCCACTCTCTCCAACTTTAACCGAAATAAATTCTCTCCATTTGACAATCCCGAGGTCTTTTAATCGATCTGCGGAGAAAACTAGAAATAACCAAACCGAATTTCGCGCATATAAATTTCTATTAATATTCAGCGGAGCCACTCACAGAGCAAAGTTTTGGATCTAGTCGTCCACTTTTGAGCTTCTAACGACTTAGTCCTTTAGAGAGACAGATACGGGGGGCTCATAACGATAGCTCTGCACATCAGACTTGCTGAATGCAGAGTGGGTGTAAAAGGAATTTTCATCAAGGTTTGTCTGCGTTCCGCGCCTTTCAGATAGGATATGTCTGAGAGGGTGGTAAGGTTTTTCTTCTTTTTGATGTCTAATGGAGTTGTTAGGGTTATTGCCTGTCTGGCGAAGCCTATGGAATGTTGGTGGAAGCTAGTCTGATGATGTTGTTTTATTTTACCGGAGGCATTAAGCGTATATGTAGCTGCATTGGGATTGGATTACGTTTTTTGTGTGTGTGAGTGGGGGATGAATATACTAAACGATCGATTTGTTAGTAACCATAGATATCTCGAATACAGAGCACTATGATTTGAAAAGTTTTAGAAAAAAAAAATTTGTCAAAGCTAATCGATTCAGGAAACTGTATGGTGTAAATTGTAATGCAAAAACTAATGTTGTAGTGCTCCAGGTATGTTGTCCCAAGAGGTTCAATTTTTACCGAATAATTAGCAAAAAACATTTAATCTTATTTTTTAATATGACATGTAAAGATTGTATAATACTGTATAGTGTTTCAAAATAGTGGAACGACTTATAATACATTGGCTTTTTTATATTCATGAAGCCAATAAATGGAAAGTATTTTATTCTCTGCATTGGAATGTTGAAACTATATGAGCTGCTCAGTTCAAAGGTGAAGCAGGTCAAAAATATTATATTTCAGATAAGAATGGATTAAAGTATTTTACTTTTATAATTTTAAATAGTCCTTCAATGGGGTAGTTGCCTAAGCAAAAAGTTCTAAGATAAGAACACTTTACAGAAAACTTTTACAGGACAGTCACTGGACCACACCTACTTTAAACTATTTATTTATCGTGGATAATTCCACTTTCATTCGTATCGTCTATTATAACATCATCACTTTCCGTCCTATCAAAACAGTAAAAGGGATATAATTTATGTAAAAGAAACATTAATATAACCTAAGAACCTAATTTCCAAGTTTAGTTGTTATGATTACATTTAGCTCTTACTCGTCTGAGTAATTGTTATCGAAATCGAAGTCGTACGTTCTCAGAACAAATGCGAAACTACGCAACATAACTCAAAACGTAATTCGGATACAATGTATTATTATCAGAAACTCCTCTCCAACAAAGTATTTAACATCATATCAATAAGAGGACCACAACCGGAGACAGCCTCATTTCTCAAACGCCGACGAAGCACAAAGAGAAGAGCATCAGCCACTTAATTCCGCCCAAGGCAGCAGATATCCACCCACTAAAAGCCCCCAATTCATTCCTTCCTCCCTCAGCAACAGAATATTTTCTCCGATGATTTTTCACGTTTTTCGGCGGATGGGTGGGTGGGTATTAATGGGGGTCCGACGGCCGCATCTAGTTTCGGTCTGCGGTCCGATTTCTCACGTCCGTCTGCCTTCGGGGGAGGGGAGAGAGAATTCAAATGAGGGTATTTTTCAGTGGAAGAAGAGGTGAAACAAAAATGGACGGATGGAGGTGGAGAGGGTCGATGTTTTATTGGAATGGGGTGTAGAATTAATACTCGTTGGGTTTGAGGGAAAATGCTTTAAGTCAGAAATGGGACAAAAGTTCGCATCAGAGGTCCCAGTATAGGCGAATTTTCTGTATCAATCTGCAGTACCAGTTTTAAGAAACTGGTGTGGTGTTGGTAAAACTGGTGCTCTAAGCGATGAGGTGGGCCAAGTTTACTATTAATTACACACGCCAGCAAAATTGAAGTGTGTGTGAAATTAAGGAGAAGTTTTTGATGTTATTTGGTGTGCTAATTTTGAAAATGACTTAAACTTTTTCATCTTACTTAACTTGACTTAAATCTCTGTACGCTCTATGTGGCGCATGAAGCCTCAAGCACACTTCTATCCTAGCCGATTTTTTCCATCACGTCAGGATTGTTTGCAAAATATATCGATATTTTAGCCAAAATCGTATTTAAAAATGAATTCTGTTGTCTGAATGTTTTATCTGGAAATAGTGGTTTTTATTCATTTAAATCGATGTAAAATATATTTCTTGTAAAACAATATAAGCAGTTTCTTTAAAGGTAAAATTTGCATTTTAAAATGGGTGAAAGATACATATAATACTAAAAATAATATAATAATAAAAGCCAATACGAATTGAAACAGAAGTCAATAAAAACCAAAGTAACATTGGAGAGTGAAAAAAACAACAACTTTAACAAAGTTTAACCATTTAAAACTATTATGTTTCTTGTTTCCTTTTGAACAAACTTTTACTCATTGTAAGATGGTAAATTAATCTACAAACTTCAAGATAAATATAGGTTGCATTCGCTGCACTTAGTGCTACTTGGTCCAAATTTACACAAAATTTGATAATTTTTTTATATGTATATCATGTCGTTGTATCACAAAATTCTCTAAATTTGGAGTACCCACAAATGTTGGGAAATTTGATTTATTAGTGATTTCTTCTGAAAAACGACTGACGTCTAAAAGTTGTATCTTTTTCTTCTTAAAAATTTCACTAAAATGATAAATATTAATTAAACATGGTTTTTAAGAAGTCAAAAGAGCAGTGAAATTATCACAGATAAGTAAAACTTTAATACTGTGGTTTCTAGGTATTTAGTATATTTGACTCATCTTGAATAAAATATTTCTCCTGGACGAACCCTTCCCGTAATATCGAATAGTATGAAGCATATTTACTATTAGTTAGAGTGGAATATAATATAAGTTTTGTTTATTCTAAGGATGAACAAGTTTTTGAAGATCCAGGAGCTGTATTTTCCTTAGAAGTAAACAAAGAAGATTGTTGTGGCCTCTATCCTATCTTAGTGAAAACACAATTTTTTTAAAAAAAAATATTATTGGTTTGTGGAGCACGTAAGAAAGATGTTAAAAAAAAAAGAAAGTGTTTTAAGTTTTAAATATCTAAACCAGGTGAATATTACGAACCGAATTTTTTTCTAACTTAACGGAGTTTCTTTAATTGTTTAAAATCGAACAAAGTAGTAGAATTATTTTTCTAAATATACATAATATTGATACAAATTTTTAGTCTTAATTTTTCTATTTGTAAATTTTTTATATATAACATATGTGGAAAAAAATATGAGACCCTTTTTCTTTCAGATTAATCATGCGAAGATACAATCATATCTGACACGTGCGATAGAAGCACAATAATCCCCCTTTCGTATATTTCTAATACTGTTTGTCTTCGCTGTCTTCTTTAGATTCATGGTCGAACAAATCTCAAATTCAAATGAGGACATTTTTCACCGTTGGAGAGAAAATGTAGGAAACGAGACTAGATGTTTTGGACGTGTTTTTGTTTGGAAAAGAATTCTAGAAATTCCTCCACATCTTTTAAGCGGCACGAATATTTGAGAAACGAAGTGAATTGGATTTAAGACACAAAATGTTTGTTTAAACTTGAAAATTCAATCCTTGAGGCTCTTGAAAATTTTTCTTTTCCCATCCATGGTAATCAGTAAATTCTTCTACTGTTATGTAGCTTAGCCTGTGCAAAATTATAACATTGAATTAATTCTTTAATTTAGAGTTTTAGAGGTGATTCGTAAATAACCTTTCATTAAAACAGCCCTTTATTAATATATTATTTTCCTTTTACATACTACAATCTTTTGTGTGAAAATGGGTGTCACATAACAAATTGATCAACTACTATATGATTTAGGAATCTTAGAACCTGTATCCGCTTACTCAGCATAATTTGGATCTTAAATACCTTCTAAGCAAAATAATTTGAAATTCTTTGTTGAATTAGCTGTATTTTTAAAACGTTGATTAACCATGGCTTATTCATCATTGGCCTCATGTCCTAAATTATGATATTTTAGATAAGAATGGATTTCTTCGTTTCTTTTTTAATCCTTTATTTACAGCTGTAATTGTGAAGTCGAAAATTTGTTGATTGGCCTGTAATAACAGCCCTAAAAACGCTTTCTCCATTGAAATAATACAAGCGCCTTTACAGAGAACTTTCAATCCCTCAAAAATACGTTCAGCGGACTTACGCAGTTGTCATTCTTATCAGCTGCATTAATTTTTCAAAATTAGGTTAGATTTCTAAGATTTCATAATTCGTGATGGCTCAAACTGTCTCTTACTCGAAGACATTCAGAGAATGAACTCATTCAATTAAAATTTTGATTCTAGTGCAAAAATAATGAAACATTATCATAAAATATAAAATTTATAAGCAATAATCGCAAGAACATCAAGGAATTTCCGTTCCTGGTTCTCACCATTCATTTTCATGTCGTGAAATGCCTACGAAAGGAATTGTAATTGCGTTTTAACTAATTATCCAAACCGTGTAAATTATTGCACTCATTAGAATCGACTGTTACTAATAAGTTGAAACCTTCCGTGCAAAGACACAATCCATTTCGTTCTAAGAGTTCTCCAATGCAGTGCTGGAGATTACTTCATCCTCGATGAACTCATAAAAATGAATGAAATGTTGACGTGTCAAGGGAAGCATCGGAATTGATAAAACGAATGGTGAAAGGGTGGGAGTGTTCATAAAATCTGATGAATATTTCAATGAAAGTCTAGTACTAGCAGAACTCGTTGGTCAAAGATTTATTTTGAATGAATAAAAGTTGAGGTTGTGTAAATCAGAATAATCCCAGTTTGCTCTCTTAACGACAGGGATTTTGAATTGAATCTTTGCGACTAAGGAAAATACATGATCACATTTTCTAAAAATAAACAAAGGTGTTTCTTTTAATAATTATTTAGTTATTAAAATCATAATCAGTAAGTTAATTGCAATTTAAAAGTAATTTATGTTACATTACTAACTAATTATGGCAACATAGAAATAGGTATAGCCATGGAATACATTATTATAAAGAGGGTTCTAAAGGTGTGTTGTACTAAAGATGTAAATGAAAAAAAAAGTTCTTTGTAAATGCAATGAATATACTATTTCAATTTTAACCTAGAAAGTTAAATGTATGGGACAAAGGAATACACTTAGTTAATGCCAAAACAAATGTTTTAAAAATTCTGTATAGGGTTAAATAAAGATTAAAGAAGATTAAAGAAAAGAGAACTTTGAAAAGGGAGAAATACGTGAAATTATTACTATGGAATGTTATCAGAAATAGTAGTGAAAGATATCTAAAAATCCTTTGTGGAGGAATTTGTTTTAAATTGGTTCAGGAACAACAGAGGAAGCATACAAGTTCAAAAGGTTTCAAGTTTGTATTATATTTATCAAAATTTCAACCAGTGGTTTGCCATATCTTATATATTAAAATAATTTGGTTTTTCTTTCGGCCGACCGCCAGGCCGCATCCCTGTTACGATTTGGACAAACTCGGTCTTGATCGAATAAACACAATACGGTCAAAATGATGTATAAATTTTAATAAGTGCAAAAAAATCAAGGAAATAATTTTCAACAGATATAAAATTAATTTTTTACAATGTTTTCGGTACATGTAAAAACCCTGAAAGGGTATTTATACCTTCTTCACAAGTTACCCCCTTAAAATATTATCTTTTCTAAAAGATACAATCTTTTCTTTTGTTCTCGGTTCCATTAAGCGTAACAAGGTGGTAGTTTAGGTTAGACCAAAATTGAAAAATCCAAAGAGAGGAATTTCGAGAGACACATTCATTATTCTCCAAGTACTATTTATCTTCAAGTGCAACTTCAACCCACGAATTTTGAAAAACACTTTCATCTGCCCCGGAAGAGGTTCCGTGGAATTACATCTGTTCCGCAAACCGCTCTTTAGAATGAAGAAAAAAAAAACGCAATAAAAACTATAAAAAAAGAAAGAAACGAGGAATATTTTTTGTTCTAAAAGAGCATTTCGCGGTGACAGATGATTGGAGCGGAGTTATATTTTTTCCTTTACCTTTTCGCAAATAAAAATGGCGTTCGAACGAGCAGGACATCAGCGAGAGAGAGAGAGGAAAAAGAACAAAGAGACTCGCTACAGTTCGGTGTTTTGGACCGATCGTTATCAAAAAGGTTTCGCTTTCTAGTTTCATCTTATCATTCTAGAAGGCCCCCACCTCGTGATTATGGCAGACGATATCTGGGAGCTATTCTCCCGGAGATGTTATCGTTTGCGGCGGCTGGAAAAGAACACCGAGATCGTATCTGGCAACGGATAGTTCTGTATTTTTCGGAGGACGGTGTAAGACGCGGAAAAAGTGCATAGAAATAAATGCCCGACTTGACTTTTTCATTTTTTAGTGATAAATGGTTTTTTGAAATATCCTATCTTTCCTTTTTTAACCGATCGATGTCTTTGTATTTCAAGGGGACCTTTTTTCGGGGCTACGTTCGTATAACCGTTGACAGTTATAGACGAAGAAGTACTAAATGCAGTAGAGCGTTTGGGATCAACATCAAAGATTCATACATGTAAGGGGTTGATTTAAAATTTAGTCAGCTATCTACTCCGCCACCTGCAGGTTATTCATAAAGTTGATCTTGTTAAACAGTTCCATTTAAAAATAATGTATCCTTCATCAATCACCGCATGTAGGTTGTAAAACTTCACAAGGTGTTCTTTTAACGTGTAAGTTTTTCAAAAGAAGTTTTCCTTTTCTTTGACCAACAAAACTAGTTTAGTGTGATAAATCAGAATACTGAATGTAACCAACATGGCCATCTACACTTAAAGCGAAATCGAAATTGTGAAGTATGATGGTAGTCATGACGACACATTTGATCTTCTTTTCCAAAAACTCAATTTCACTGTAAATTAAATTAAATTATTAAAAATCATAATAATGAAGCTTTCGAGGTATTTCAAGTAATACAAGAAGGGTGGTTTTTAATTAAACTGAGTAACCAATTTAAATTAAAGAAGCATTATTTTTTTATTAATTAATATTAATTAACCCTGCTAATATTATTTGAAATACCTCGAAAATTGTATCTAAGAACTAAAAGGTCCTATTGCCCTTTAGGATAGACAAAAAAAACTAAGCTTTAGTTTCTTTTTCGGAAATTTTATTAAATTGATTTACTTTAAGTAATTTCAAACTTTTATAACTTCTAGAATTAGAATTAGAATTTTAGTTTTTTTTCACTCCCAGAGAAACTGAGCAATAAGCCCTGGACCTGTTTATAGAAAGAGTTGAGACATACTACAACTCGACTTAAGCCATTTCGAGACCTTTTGGTTTGAGGCACGGAATTTATTTGAATTCAAATTGAAGTTGGGTTGTGGTCAAAGAAGGACCGACTGTTGTGACAAAGAGTGACTTGACGTCGGAACTACTATTGCGTCACAAATTCGATATCCTCTGTCCTTATGATTATAAGGTGCCATGATACATGTTCCTAGAAGTTTTTAAATTAAATTTTCAATATTTAATTTTTTATCCAACCCGCATAGTAAACATAAAACTCATTGTCATTTATATCCCTTGGCTTCTAACCCACCTAAAACATATTTATGTTTAGCACCGAAAACAATATGGAAAAGTCAAGGTCCTCAAGTTTTCTTCTGGAAGGAACAAATTATTTCTAATTCACCCACACACATTCTGAGTTCAATTTCGATTAATTTGCCATCCCTCCTTTGAAAATTCCTATTGGTACCATCAAAACCTCGCAATTATCTTATGAAGCACTTTTGAATATTTACAATCCATTTTATACCCCATCATCAATTTTCACCCTCCACTAAAACAAATCGAACCCACCTCCTCGTCCATTAACCCCCGAATCCCCCCAAGAAATCTTCCACCTCCATTACAACACAAAACCTTCCCCCCAGAACTGGAACTCAAATCTGAAACAAAAGAACTCCCTCCCCCATAAACCCCCCCCAGACCCATCCGAGTGCAATTCCTAAAGAAAGCGCAATTAGTACCTCAACAAAGCTTCGATCGCAAAGTGGTTTTTTGCAGCCTCCCCCTCGGGGTCTCAGGGTTCCCCTTAAATGCCTCAATTTGTCTGACGGATCAAGGGCTGTCCGGAAGGCGCTCGCTGACAGCCCGTCATTAGGGGCAAAGTCGACATCTTCCCCCTTTCCGATTAAGCCCCTGCTTTCGTTCAAAGGGGTTGACGTAATTAGAATGATTAGAGAACGCCCCTTTGTTCTACCAGCTTTTCAAATATGGATGGTCGTAATATCCGAGCAGCTTCTCTTTGTACTGCTGAAGAGAGGTTATTGAATTAGTGATATGAAATATTCATTGCGAGCATAGAAAAATTACTTTAGGAGTGATTTGATGCCAGCTGCTTGAAATTATGATAGGATAAACTTCATATTCTGTTGATAGGGCTGGTGAAATTCGGAATTGGGAGAGGTAATTTCTTTTGAAGTGTGGACCTACTGGGTCCCCTAAATGGATTTATGCAAGCCAACAACGCTTAAAACTGATGTCTTACTTGTTAGTTCTGTTTTAATATATATATCTCATTTTATTTCTAAAAGTTAGTAGGAAAAATATTAATGTAATTGCTGTTGCACATGGTTGGCTGATAAATCAGTTTTTGTAAGAATGAATCAGGCGTGTTTTAGCTTTGTTTAAACATCTGAACTTGATTAGTCTGAAGACAGTCAGGATGATGCTCCCCTTGTTATTGAAGTATCAAAAAATATGATATCCGTTGTAGATGTTAAGCTGAATAATTTGTTAAGAAATATTCCAAAATTAAAGAAATTTTCGTAGAAAATTTTTTATTTTGTTTTCCCATAAATATCATTCGAATTTTTTAAAGGCATGAAACTAAAGTTTTACTTTTAGTTGACCAACAATTCCTCTATAAAATGGGTTACTAAACTCATACAAGATATTCCCCATATTATTTTTCCCCACAAGTAAAACGAATTTTCATACTACATAACACCTTTCCTTTTAACTACGCGGGTAAAAAAAGAACATTTCAAAAATCCGCATACTAAATCATGCACGTAATAAAACATTCATACAAATCAAAACACCAAGTTCAAATCCCATTCCGAACTACCCTCATAACATGCTTTAAATTACATACCTCAGCACACTCAAAGAACCCTTCCATACTCCTGGAAGTAAAGAATTTAAACTGCATAAGCCTTACGCACCGAACAAGATCTAAATAACAAACAGCATCATGTCACAAACTTCAAATCAAATCATGCATTCAAATCCTCCCTTCATATCCCTACGAGGCAGCACCGTCCAATAAGAATGGCTTGCCATACACACCCTCACGCTTAGTGCATTCCATCCAATTGGATGTATTTCGATGAAGAAACATTCTCTTCTTTTTTTTACTCGAATAGGGGTCTCCCAAATGCCTTCATTAAATTTCTTTGGACGAAAACTGACTTATTCCTTTTGAGGAACGCGCACCGGGGTCTTTGCTCCATTCATATGCAAATCTCTCACTCGCTTGGGCTGCAACAATGCACTCGTCGTCTTTGGAATCAGGTTTCATTTGAGCTGTTCAGAACGAAAATGGCGTAAGTCCAAAATTATAAAATTTGAGATTAGAATGGATTTGTGTTCCTTTTTACATCTTTTACTTAATGTGGTAGTTTCCTAACCCAAAAGTTCATGAATTAGCCTGTAAAAGTAACCCCTAAAACGCATTCTTCCAAGAAACAACACAGTATAGAAGACCTTCAATTGTCGAACTCGATTCAATTGACTAACACCACTTACATTCTGGAAAAACTCCTCTTATGGCGCGTGCGATGTTTTTATTTATATATTGTATAGGAGAATGGGTGTATTTTTATGGTGGTAATAAATATGCTGTTAATGTTTAAAAGATAATAATTAAAACAGTGAAATGAGGAGAAAATATTATTTTTTTCCTGAATGTAAAGGAAATTTGCAAGTATAATGGAAGTTAATTTCACATTTAAAAACACTCTGAAAACACTGAAAGAAACTCATAAACTTTTAAAGAATTTTATGTTGGTAAAACAAGGTTGCAATTAATATAGTTTCCTGATAAATTTAGGTTCTTCCAAAACTATCCACAGTACTTTGGGTTCTACTGAATTTGTTCAAAATTAACACAACAATAATTCCAACCACCCTGATGTTTTTAATCATTTTTTTCTGACAGTAAACTGAAACTGGGTTTCGAAACGTTTTCAATCCGAAAGAAAACTTGATAAAAAAAAGAAACGGAGATAGAATTTGGACCGTCTCAATTTAAAACCATCGAAAATTTAAATCCTTAAAAATCGAGTTTAACACCTTCGATTCATTATTTCTAATAATGAATAATTTCTAATATATAAGTTGATATTTACTTAATTCCTTCCATTTCAACACACTGAAGTCTCGAAACGTTAAAACTCCAAGAGTAGTATCCTTACATATTCAAAAGAACTCTTCTCAGAAGTGCATTGCCCAAGTAGTGTGCTGCTGTCATATCGAGGGTAAATAAGGGACCCTTTCCTTCACTAGTACAAACATCGCCCGGGCACTACTCATTATTTCTGAGCGCTCTTTCGCTGTTTGTTCTGACGTCCCTTATCATTATTGGCAGTAGTTAGGGGAGTGTGTCTTTGCTTTAACTCTCGGCATTAGAGCAGTGAGAAAGTTCCTTCTGGAATTTATTAGCGTGTTCTGGCTTTTAAGAGGAAAGCATGACGGTGTTGGTTTGTTACATAGATTTTAGTACCCAAAATGAGAAAAAAGCAGAGTCAGTATAGAGTGTTTTCAGGTGACGTCACAACCGGTTATTTTCTTTTAACTGTGTATCTACTGTAGGGCTTTTAACTGTTGCTAAGGCCGTTGTTTATCTGTTGCTAAGGCGGTTTTTAGGTTTAGGATCACGTGATTGCAAATGCTCCAATAGAAGAATTTCACGGCTAGTAATTTTCTGTAACTGTTAACCTCTGTAGGGCAAAAAACTGTAACATTTTCTGTTGCTAAGGCTGTTGTTAGGTCCGAGTCATGTGATTGAAAATGCTCTATTCCTCATTTTTAGAATTGTAAAATTTATTACTTGCTTTGTAATTTTTTAAGCTATCAGACAGAGTATGATGTGTTTATTAAGGTATATAAAGACATTGATATTTATAGTATTTTTTTGTAAATATGAATTATTGTAATTTTTTTAGACTTATTTAACATTTTAAAAGTGTCACAAAAAAGGAAGCTGTCAAAATCTTAATCATGATTTGTAAATATCAGTGAAATGTGGGTTTTGTATTTTTAGATAAATCAGGAAATTTTGTTGAAATATGAATTTTTCCAAAAATATAAAAGCTGCAGCTTGAAGATTTTATAACGGGAATTCTTGTAAAATTATATGCAAACATATCCTTTAAAACCATAAATCTAAATCTAACTTTAAACATTCAAATTGAATTTAGTTCTCGTAACACTTTTTACTTTCCAGTTCTTAACAGCAACTCTGACATTCCCTAACTTGAAATCTTTAAAGTGATTAAAACAAAATTAAATACTCTTAACACTTCTAAACAAATTGCAGAGAGTTTTTTCTCTTTAACAATAGGAACCATTATTTAAAAATGAGAAAAAAAATCAATAGATACATTCATGAATTGAATGTTTTAAATACTTAATGAGGAAACGTACCCTCTACATATTTATGAATCATTTCACAAAATAATGATTCGGAATGGATGGTATATTCAAATAAACAAGTTTTTGAAAACATGATGAACTTCCAACACATCATACTTTAAGCTAAAATCAATAAAGAATTCTTAATTTTTAATTACAAAACAGATTGTGCTATAAACAATATCAATAGTAGAATCTTCCCTTTCATCATAATTTTAATTAAAATGCAAATTAAAAATTAAAATATCTCTCTCCCAATAAAACAAATTTCGATGTCAGATTTTGTAAACGGTTGAACGGCTCTGTCAACAAAAACTGGTTTTCTGGCGCTGCATAATTTTTAGCAGGGTTTTTGTGAGGTATAATTAATAAGACGAATGATTAGTTTTTAATTAAAAGTTTTGGAAATGATTTTGTCTTCTTCATTAACTTCTTTCTTAATATTTCTTTTTTTTTCGGACGCAAGACCATGTTTTTACACTTCGATGAACTTTCAAAGCAGATTATGCTTGTTCTTTATAATTCTCGGGAATCTAATTTGGTGTGTAAGGCTCTTTTGCATGCATGAGAAGCAAAACAGCTTTTGACACGTTTTTTGTCGAGATTTTATGCGAAAAGTTGTTTTTTTTTTTTTTTAAGAAAGTGATTAGTAATCTTGCGGGGTTAGGGTTTATTTATTGATATAAGAATATAAATACTTTTTCTTAAACCGTGGTTCAATAATGTAATGACCTCTGAAGTTTCAATATTATAACCCTTGATTATAATTTGAGTCTTTTATCAAAAAAAGCATTAATTCTGATAAAATATGAAATAAATCAAATTTATAAATGATAAAAAAAACTTCTTGATTAATTTTAAAACCTAAAAAATATGTAATACGTTAATAATTTAAAACTAGATTAGTTCCAAACTCCACGTTTTGCTAAATTTGAATGCTGACTCTTTGGAATTGATAATTAAAATTATTTTGCTGAGGGGTGATTATTTCTATTCTTTGCAAAATGAAATTTCAAAACTTCAACTTTTCAAGGTCGGGAAATTATCAATTCCTTGAAATAGTAGATATTGTGAGGATTTTTTAGCACAAATATATTTAAGACAGTAGTTTCCTACTCGAAGAAGCCTAAATGTCAGCATTCATGGACCCCATTC
This sequence comes from Tetragnatha montana, assembly GCA_963680715.1. Taxonomy (NCBI): domain Eukaryota; kingdom Metazoa; phylum Arthropoda; class Arachnida; order Araneae; family Tetragnathidae; genus Tetragnatha; species Tetragnatha montana. The sequence goes on from OY796681.1 coordinate 19,444,195, forward strand.
TTATTCTGCATCCCTTGAAATCGTTCTTGAGCATATATGAGTATCCCTTTGCTCTTAGGTCTTCCTCCTCTCTTCAGCATCTTGGTGCTCTTGAGCCTCTCCCATTGTCTCGCTTCTTTTATTGTGACGTTTCACGTTGCTTTAAAGTGACTCTAAACCTAGTAAAAATAGAGACATTTTCCCATCATAATTTCAGTGCTCATCTACATCTTTGTTCTTAAATCCCTCTTTCCTTCCTTACATAATTCATTTGGCCTTGGGCCTCCCAATTCTTTTCCGCGTCTCTTTTCTCTTAAGCATCCATTTGCCCTTTAAATGCCTTTATAATCCATTTTCGCTTGAGGCTCTCTCTTCTCTTTAGCATCTGTTCGCTCTCTAATATTTTTTATCATAATGTGGGAGGCTCAAAATAAGACACGAAGTTGGGTGATAAAGATATATATTAGAGTAGACTATTTACAAGAGTGGGTACATTGGTTGAGTTACACGTCGTAAGACAAGCGCGTCTCGCTCGTCTGGTCGTCTGGCTAGTCCCGTCTCCTTCTCCAATCTCCTCTGGGGAAAGCCCACGGCAGCTGGAGTGGATCAGCAGAGTGTCATGGTGGCGCCCTCTAGGTATGTCCTGGTGGCGCCCTCTAGGAGTTGGTGAGGCACCACAACTTCGGCCGTTCCTGACATGGATTCTGCCCTCAGGATCACGGGTAGATACAGGAAGAGTTCACAAGACACGACAGGAAAAGGAAGACAGACATCAGATAGTAGGACTGCAGTTCTGAAAAGAGAACGAAAAAGCAGCAGCTCCGGCTCGCGTATTCCCAAAAGTGCCCCCGAGTTAGGACCGCTTGGCGATGCGCCGGAGGAGAGGGGAATAACCTATGGGAATAACTCGCCATTCTGGGAAACTTTGGCGCAAATCCGTAGAGCTCAGAAAGCGGGAAGCGTAAACAAATAATCTGTCCACCGATTTTCATTACGCAGGTTTGAGTTAGTTTAAAAGTGTTCCTCTTGATATATAACTTCTAAATATAGTTATAATACTTATAATATTACTTTATAATTTATTCATTTTTATAATGTCCACGTTGAAGAGCGGTTAAAAATTTTCTGGTAATTTTGCTCATATTGCGTAAAAAGAAATTTATGATACAGTCAATAATTTGTTCAAACAGACTTGTGCGTACATAGTTAGTGCTACGTTTTGCTCTTTAGCAAGTAATTGTTCAAATGGACTTTGCAGAACTTTATAAACAATCATTCAATTAATTTAATTTTAGTTTTTAATTAATTTAGTACTAAATCATTATAATGTTTTTACTAAACAAACATTACATATTATAATTATTTAGTTCTAATACTTGTTAAATATTTTAAAAAACAATAGTTTAAATTTTGAGTTGGTTTTTGTTAATTTTTGTTTTCTTTCCTTTCTTTATTTTTAAGTCATATTTACAGTTCAAGGAATGAATGGCGTAAAGTTCATAAGCTTAATTTATAAATTTAAATTTGGTAGTTACTACATTAAAACCTTTTCCCAAATACCTGGTGTCTGATTTTACTAATTTGCAGTATGGTCAATGAGCTTAGTACATAAATACCAAATAATAAAGTTAAATATTTGTTCAATAAAATTTATTTTAAATTCTAAAGCACAGCCCTAAAAATGTAGTGAAAGTTGTTTGTAATTAAATACTGTGAGTGTGAGGTGTGAGGACCCTGAAAGAATATTGTTATAAGCAAGTCATTGTTATACTGAAAAATACTATGAAATTGTATTATAAGCTTATACAATAAAGAATCTTTATGTTTTCATTTTATATTATCTCTTATTTATTTGTGAAAAAACTAGTAAATTGGCATCCTTTAATTAATTAATACTCTTTAAATAGAAACTTTGTGATTTTAATCCTTTCCTTTGACAGAATTCAAGCACTACATAAGAAAAATTAGCCATTATTATAGATAGGTGGAGCCACATGAGTCCACACTTACTAGATTTGTTTACAAACACACTCCGACCACTCTCCTCCCGCACATCGCCAAGCGGCCCTAACTCGGGGGCACTTTTGGGAATACGCCTCCGGCTCTAAAGAGGACAATTCCACGGTTTAATATATTCAGAACAAGTTGTTGTATTAAGAGGTCCTTCAGTAAACCCGACTTTCTGAACTTCATACGTGCCATTGGGTTTAATTTTCGTTATTTTGTAAGGTCCGAGATATTTTGGTTTAAGCTTTAGGTTTTCGGTTGTTTTCTTCTTAGATTATAGGTTTTTCGATTTTGATCTTGTACTTTTATTATTTGTCTTTTAGCATCTTTGCGCAATTTTTCCCGATCTTGGTTGAATATTTCTCGAAATTCGGCTTCAAGGGCGTCTTTTAAGTTTAACGTCTTTGTTTTCATTTTAGTTCCGACGAGTAGTTCGAATGGGGTAGCATCGATACTTCTTTGATACGTTGAATTAATAGTTTGCTGTAGCTCATTAGTATATTTGTACCATTGGGCAGGATTCTCGAGAGACAACTTTGCGAGAACGGCTATTATTGTTTGATTGATCCGTTCGACCTGACCGTTGGCTCTAGGCAAACCTGTTGTAATCAGGTGATGTTTGATGCCTTCTTTCGAGCAATAGTTAGCAAATTCAGTTGAGGTGAAAGATGTACCTCTATCTGATATTATCTGGGAGGGACTACCGTAGACAGATTTTTGGAACTCTAACTTAGCTATGACTTCGGCGGACGTCGTTGTCTTCGTAGGGTAGATCCATACAAACTTAGTGAATGCGTCTATGACGGCTAGTATGTGTTTGTAGTTTTTATTGGTACTCTCTAAGGGTCCTAGAAAATCTATGTGATAAGTGTTAAGAGGCGCGTCTTCTTTTTGGAGGGGATGAAGGAAACCTTCTTTCTTTCCGCGTTTGTGGTTCACAAGAATACAGTGTACGCAATTTGAAATGACCTTTTCTATTTTTTCTCTAAGCTTGGGAATGAAATAGTAATCCTCGATGTGCTTTTCTGTGTTTTTAACCCCTGTATGTCCTTTCTCATGGGCACTTCTTATTAGGGACATCTGCATTTCTTCTGGGATAACTATTACGTCATTACTTTTAACCGTCTTGTAGAGGAGGTCACCCTTCATTATGTAATCGTCGCATGGTTTACCGCTTTTAATTAGTTCTTTAATTACTCGGGATTTTTCATCTGTGTTTTGGGAGTTACTTATCTGTAGTAATAGACTATCTTGCATTAGCATGCAAACTGGGTTCCTACTTAATGCATCTACATGCCGCATTTTCGTACCTTGACGATGTTCGATGGTATAATCGTAATCTTCTAACATAAGGGCCCACCGAGCAATTTTCGCTGAAAGGTCTCTTTTAGTCATCGTTTGTTTGAAAGCATTACAGTCTGTGATGATTTTAATGGGGATACCCAACACATATGGTCTGAATTTTTTCAGGGCTTCAACTACAGCCATAACTTCTAGTTCGTAACTTGTTAGTTTGCGTTCTGTTTCGGACGTTTTCCTACTCATGTAGTAAACCGGATGTAGTTGGTTGTCTATCACGGATTTCTGCATTAAACAAGCACCTACACCATCTATGCTAGCGTCTGTGTGTATTTCTGTTGGGGCTTTCTGGCAGAATAGGCCAAGAACAGGGTTACTAGATAGTACCTGTTTAAGTTTCTCGAACGCAGCCTTCTGGTAAGGAGAGAATTGGAAAGGGGCATCTTTACGAAGTAGGTCGCTGAGGGGCTTCGCAATAGCAGAATAGGCTGGAATAAACTTCCTAAAATAGCCTGTTAGACCAAGAAACCGCTGTACATCTTTAGTGCTTTTCAGTTCAGGGTAGTTCAAAACAGCTTTTACTTTTGACGGGGATGGGGATAGTTTCCCGTTTTCAATGACGTGTCCCAAAAATTCTATCTTTGTTTGGAGGAACTGACACTTCTTAATATTAAGTTCTAACCCGTGGTCGGAAGCGACTTGCAAAACACGTTTTAGGTTTTCTAATCCCTGATCTACATCTTCTGACGGAATGATCAAATCATCCATGTAAATCTTTACGATGTTTTCTTTTAAAAGGTCACTAAAAATGTGATGAACGTATCGTTGAAAGACGCTGGGGCTATTAGCCAGTCCAAAGCTCATTTTATTGAATTCATACTGTCCTGAGTGAGTTACAAAAGCTGTGTACTTTTTACTACTTTCCTCGACGTCCACATGGAAGAAACCATTCTTTAAATCCAATGTGGTAAAAACTTTAGCATCTTGCAAACTATCCAGAATGTCGTCAATTAATGGAAGGGGGAAATGTTCTCGAAAAGTTATTCTGTTTAGGCGACGATAGTCAATACATAACCTTGCAGAGCCGTCTTTTTTCTTTACTAGCACAACTGGGGAACTGTATTCGGAAACACTTTTACGAATAATTCCTTGCTCTAACCATTGGGTTACTTGTTCGTCGACAATTTTTTTTTCTACTAGAGGCAAACGCCTAGGATTGGAACTAATCGGTATATCACTTGAAAGGCGGATGCTCATTTTTACATCAACTGTTTTATTTTTGTTAGGCATATATTTCTGAAGAAGCGATAAAAGTTCGTCTTGGTGTTTTCTTTCTTTTATGTGTGTGAGATCGATTTCGTTTTGGGTTGCATTCGCCAAACAAAACAAAAAATTATTTTCTTCTTCTTCGGGCGGCCGGAGACAGCTAGTCTCAATGGCAGGTGTGATTTCTGCTTTTTCATCGCGAGTTTTGTTTTGTTTTTCTTCACGCGCTTCATTTATTTTGCATTCCTGAGAGTCTTGAGCGGATGTGGTTTCGGTTTCAACTACGGCATAGCCAACTTGAAAACTTTTTCTTAAGCCTAAAATCTCTATTCCTTTGTTACTGATTGAGATGTTTAATTTACTAATTACGTCCATCCCAATTACTCCTTCATAGCATAATTTTCTAAATACATAAACTTCAGTTTCCACAAAAAAGTCTTTCAACTGTAATTTAGTGTGAAAGAAACCAAGGGGAGTTACACCTTCACAAGAAATTCCCGACACAGACAAGCTGTTAAAATTTAATTTTGGGGAACCAATTTTCAGGTAGGCGTCGTAACTAATCATAGTCAAATCTGAACCAGTGTCTAATAGGAGCTTCATTTCTTTATTCTGTATCAGCACGGTTTCAACTATTTTTTTATCTGTGATAGGTTTATTTTCCACATCAGAAAGGTTTGAGGAATGTTCAGTTTTAGGGGACTTCTTAACTACTACGTCACAGTCTTTGGCAATATGGTTTCCGAATTGATTACACTTAAAACATCTTTTCCCTTTGTTTTTGTTTTTACAATCTACTGACTTGTGACCAGGGATACCACAGTTATAACAGCGTGTATTCGAAGAGGTGGTTTGAGTTCTCTCTGTTCTATCAGGAAAGGAAATATTAGGATTACTTTTCTCAGGCGTCTTGAAATATTTTGTTTTAGTTTGGGTATGAGTACTTAATTTAATCTCTTCATAAATCTTTAATTTGTTTTTGAACTCTGATAGGGATTGGCATCCAAACAGAATAGATTTGTTATTGGGCGAGTCGTTAATCCCGTTTATTATGTAAAGCATTATTGCTTTATCGTCTACGTTGCCTCTGCTACATAGTTCTTTCATTACCAGATAGTATTCTCGGATGGATTCTCCCTCTTTAACTTTTCGGCTTGAAAGCATTTCGTGTAACTGCGCAGAATTGCACTCACAAGAAAATTCAGTTAAAAGCACTTCCCGCAATTTATCATACGAATTCAGTCCTTTTTCACTTCTAATTAATAATAAAGCATTTCCTTTCAGACATCTTCTAGCAAATATAAACTTATGCACCTCATGTAATTTAAACATATGGGAAACACTTTCGAAATTATCTAACCAATTCCGAATATTTTCATTAGCTTGACCAGAAAAATTAGGAACTAAACTTTCAATGTCGTTAAAATTTATACTAATACTCATGCTGTTATTCATTAACATATTAGGCACCTTTTCAACAACTTTAAGATGATCAGGTATATCACCACTTTTAAATTCTTTTATATTACTTTCATTACTTTCAGAATCATCATTATTCACAAATGGGGTATTGTTACTTTCAGAATCATCATTATTCACAAATGGGGTATTGTTATGCATTGTGGAATCTTCAACATCTTCGACATCAGTTTCTGGATCTTGATTAATTTTTTCGAGCTCATTTAAATCCTTTAGATTATCCAAAATTCTTTTGATAACTTCATCGATGGAACCATCAAAATTAATATTTAAGACATTGCATATGACTATCAGGTCGTTTAACGAAAATTCAATCTTTACTTTTTGAAATTTGCTTTCGAAATCAAAAGCTTGGTCCAAAAGATAACCTTCAAAATTTCTGAGTCTCTCTCGGTTTTTTCTATCACCTTCTGTACCGAATACGAGTCTATGTAATAGTTTAATCTTGGATGTTTTTTCCTTCAACAATGCATGTGGTATAATATCGTTGAGCTTCTTCATTTTTCTCCAAAGCTCATCGATAATCAACAATAAGGAAATTTTTTAACTCACCGTTTTGAAGATCGCTTAGGTGAGGTCAGTGCAAGACGTCGTGTTGCAAGCTCTATACAGACTCTTTCCGTAGTCGTCGGGATGAATAGTCGTCGTTATTTCGTCGTGGGAGATGGCTTTTCGTCTCCGGTGATGTCGTCTCGTCTTGGATGATGGCCGTCTTGATTTCGCGTTATTCGAGGCGTTGAAACTTCGATCCCTCTTCTGGCACCAGTTTTGTGGGAGGCTCAAAATAAGACACGAAGTTGGGTGATAAAGATATATATTAGAGTAGACTATTTACAAGAGTGGGTACATTGGTTGAGTTACACGTCGTAAGACAAGCGCGTCTCGCTCGTCTGGTCGTCTGGCTAGTCCCGTCTCCTTCTCCAATCTCCTCTGGGGAAAGCCCACGGCAGCTGGAGTGGATCAGCAGAGTGTCATGGTGGCGCCCTCTAGGTATGTCCTGGTGGCGCCCTCTAGGAGTTGGTGAGGCACCACAATAATGTCTTATTCACTTTTATTTATACCCATGCATTTTTAAATATGACTTTTATTTTTTAAAAGTGATACCCACCTCACCTTTCCCACAAACATTTTCAATTATCTTGAGTTATTTATGGTCCTCGCACCACCGGTTGGAAATCATTGCTTCAAGCCTTTATAGGGAATATTTTCAATAAAACTCTTCTACTTCAGTGGACTTGTCTGATTTCAATTAACCCCTGGATAATATTGGCACAGTTAAGTCATTAATATACTAAAATACAATCGAACTTATTTTTATTTTAACTTCCCTAGACAGATCTGGCTAAACAGAATCTAGTAATACTCATATCCCTCCCTCAGCATGACCATAGCAACCACCAGGTTATGTTTGGGCGGTCCCAAAACCCGCAGGTTACCAAACCCGAGTCTATCTTAATTAGCTCGTGTGACCAACCCATCGGCGACATTCTCTTCCAAGTCCACCAGGGATTAAAGCTCCGGATTAGAATAAATAGACTTGTGCAGTTCTTTTTCTCGGATATTAATTTATTGTTTAATTATCGGTATAGGTATTTAGGTTCTACTCTCGTTTATCACAGCCAGTTTGGAGTGTATCATCAGTAAATAAATTCGAGGTCATGCAGTAGGTCTTTAAGAATAATTCAAAAGTATTTTTAAAGGACATATTTGGGGGAGTTTTCTGCCATAGTGATTTTTTCAGCATCTGTTCATAATTTTAAAAAGGTAAGTTCACTTAATCCGATCTTTTATGTCCCCAGGTACTTTATTTACCATAAAAAAAGTAACATAATAGAAACCCGACCTATAAAACGTATTGCAATGAAGGGCATGAAACAGAATGGACTAGAATTTGAAAGTATGAATTTTTTTTACACTACTGTTAATAAATAGTATTAGCTTGGGGATTGAAGGAACATCATATTAGTATTTCTTGAAATTTTAGGATTTTCATAAAGGTCAAAGAATTATGGAATAAACGTATCGAAACGAATTCGATGTAGAATCTTTCAATGTAGGAAATATTGATAGTAGCAAAACAAAATTATTTTTACGAAAAAATTTCATACTGTTCATATGTTTTCTGTTATATTTATTATTATTTTTATAGTTTAAGTTTTAACACAAATCGAAACCACTTTAATGTTTAGGAAAAAAGAACAGGTTACTCCAGACATAAACTCTATAAGAATCGAAAAGATATTTTATTTTCATGAATCTTTCTCTCCATATCGATACCGGAGAGATCGATTCTTTTGCAAAGTCGATCACTAGCAGCAGTCTCTAAACGCACGGGGATCGTCACTTTCGCACTGTGATAAATTTTATTGGGGGATACCCTCCGTCTATTTACAGGGATTCACGACCTAGATGAATACGAATTGAACGCAGAGATTGTCGGTTGAGGGGTGGAGTGGATTAGTTGAGAATCGTTTCGTGGGATCCATTTGACACGTTTGAGGTACTCGTGATCGATTCGTGGGATACGGTTTTATGGAGAGAGATATATTAACTTTAAATCGCGGCACTTTCGCCATAAATGTGATTAGAGATTTGGTGGGAGCATTAAAGTTGGAGGATGGGGGTTATTCAAATTTTGGAGGGGATTACTAGCTTTATTTGATGTTCCGTTCAAGTAGGAATACGTAGAATGGTCTTTGGAACTTGGACTGAATTAATGATATCTATAAAAGGTAAGCGTTGTAATTTATTAAGAAAATAAAACTGCTTTACTTGGAAATTTGTATTGTATTTTACACTAGAAACTAAAGCTTATTAAATTTTCCTTTTTCGTGTTTTATTTGAACATTAGGGTAAGGGTAATGAATAGCAATTAAGATTAGACACTAAAAAATGGTGTTTTGAGGAATGATGGAAAATATTGTTTGTTACTGGACCAAAAAATATCGAATGAAATTAATTGGTATAAAATTATCCAGTACATGTACACAAATATGATTTTATCAGAGGTTGTTTGGTTGGTTGCTTAAGGCTTTATCGTCAAGAATTATATTAGGTCTTATGGAGCCATATTTTATGAGACAAAAACCTTACTTGAAACTAGATCAAGATAAAAATAAGTTTATCAAGAAAGATGCTTTATCACCATTAAGATATCTTTTGCATACAAATTTTGTTTCATTAATCAGGGTTCTTGAAAGATTAAAATACTTAGGAATAATGTTTTAAAATATTTTGTTTCCTACTTTTTATTAAAGATTATGCTTTATTTACACTTTAGGCCCTGGTATACCGTTATTATTTAACAAAGCAATTCATAAAATCATAACTACTACGCTATAACTATACGCTGTTAATTGAAGTTTTAATTCTTCGGAACTAGTCTAACCTCTAAAACATCACACTATCTACAAACTATACTCAGAAGCAAATCCCTAGTCAACAACTTAACTTCAAACTCAACAAATAAACAGTAACATCCCTAGAACATAGTCACAAAGTGTATCTCCAGACGCACTTAAAACTAAATACCCGAATTTAAACTTCTATCTCTCTCTCTCTCTCTCTCCCCCTCTCGAACCCAAAAAGCAACAGCACAAGTCCCAAGCGAGTAGCATTTACATCTCCAGTATTAAAACCGGGTCTTCACAGTTCAGAGGACGACAGACAGACAGTTCGAGAGTATATATGCATCGGCATCAGCCATTGATTCGCAGCCGCCGGCGAGAGTTCTCACTTCACTTCATTTATTAAATTCCGCGGGCGCTGGTGTGTGAGTAATGGAGTCGCACGCGCGTTTTTCGGCAGCTGCTCGGCGGAGCTGTTGCCACTCGCATGGAGACTAATAATGCGGAAATCTCCGAAGGCCTCGTTTGCTCGAGTAGGCTTTCAGGAATGGCGGGGAGATGTTTGGAATGGAATCGGGGGAAGTGTTTGGCACTGAACTGAAGTTTACGGATGGAAAAGCTACTTTGTTAGGTTCGAGACAATTTAAATTATTAAACTGGAACTTTTACTCGACTGTTTTACTATCCAATACTTTCTATTTCATAATATCACCCATAGTTAAATAATTAATAATTGTGTTTTAATAGTTGTCTGAAAGTAAGTACCAAACCCAATACCATTAAAATAAAACTAATCCTATTTTACAGTTTTCTAGAATATGGTGGGATTTGATAATTATTTGAAGAAACCAAAAATATTATATAAAACTTCAATTTTTTTTTTTGCATTACTTGAAAGATATTTCATTACCAGAGTTATAGGCCCCTTAATGTCGAGCAAAATTTTTGGGATTGTAAAAAGAAAATACATAAATAGGGTAAATGTACTTGGTTAATCACTTTGATCAATTTTTTTTTGTTATTTTATTATAATATTATAAGCCCTTTTTCATGGAAGAGCTGAGTCAGCAGATGAGAATGCTTATTTTCGATTCCTACATGAAGAACGCAGCAGTGTACCGATCGACCAATAGGATTGCTTGTTTACTCGTTTTAGCTCCTCCCTTCACTACATCTACAGGGCAAAGCCGCCGCGAGGAAACGAGTCTATTCGAAGTCGAGACTTTTGTTTACATTGTGGATCACACTATTGAGCGCTATAAACAGTAAAAAGTATACTCAAAATAATATATTAATGTTAATATGCAGACTGTCCTGTTTAATATTGCTTAGTCATTTTAGATGAAAAATATTCGAATGTTTCTACCTTTTTTGACTTTCATTGATATAATTGTAGATATTTTAATTGATTAGCTTTGAATTGAGATCTTTCTAATACTTAAATTTTAAAACAGCTTGGCAATATTTGGCAGGACATACTGAAGTCTAACCCTACATTTTATAAAACTTGAGATGTCTTGATTGTTTTTAATTTTATGAATTATTGGGCTTATGGGTAAAAAACATGACTTGTTAATTTAATAAAGATCCTTCTTAAGATACCGTGGACATTTGTGCTTCATTTATTTTTAATTAATGCCATGTTAGTTTCTTAGTTATATATTCATGCAAAGATAAGAATTTGATAGTTAGATATGAATAAACGGGATTCAATTCCATTTACGACCCTACTAAATACTGTAATGTTCTTTTGAGCACCAAAAAGTTGAAATATTACTAATTTCAAACTCATAGGTTAAAATGTTTAGTGAAATCAATAAACTATTCTGTTTATCAATAAAAATCAGTATAATTTTTTGATATCTGTATGTATAGCATACAAAAAAGCTTTGCAATATTCAGCGGGAACGTTAAGGGAATTGAACCGAATAAACTGAAAGAGAAAGTAGCCAAGTAATGATTAATTTTAATAATTTTATTGAGGCAAAATGCTTAATAACGCTCATCCCACAACTTCAGTGTGACCAATTTTCAAAAGAACAATCATTTTAAGTGAAAATTAACTTTATAATGTTTGTAGGTACAATATAAATAATGAAGTGCTTATAATATCAGACAACTAATGTAAATCTTGACACATACTTTCCTTTATAAATTAGCAATTTTTAAGAGAAAACTAGACTTCATAAGTATTATATAAATGAGCATTAAATGAAACTTTTTTTCTAAATACACATTGTAGGGGAGACCGGGGCTAGTTTTCCAACCTAAATGAATTTTGCTTCCTTACATTTTATTTTTACTTATTTTTGGGTAAACAAAATTTCATCATATTCCTCATACTGTTCTCTACAAAATGTAGCATTCAATTTTCATCAACATTATTAGTTTTTTTACAAAAAAGGTTTAAAGGTGACCATGTCACGTTGGAAAATGTGCCCCGTATGTGGGGCATGTTTTCCAACAGTAAGGGGCAAGTTTTCCTACAGTACTACTATCTGCAGTTATACCGATTGCTGGCAAAAACTCTGATTGGTTAACCGGATGGATGCCATTCCTAACATTCCTTTCTCATTGGTTGGTGCCTCTCCTCTCTCTAAGCCCCAGAATACGATCTTGTGTGTTGGTTGTTTGATTGGTTGTCAGACATAACTAGATTTGTAGCTTTTCAGGTATTAACTTGGAGTAAATGTAGGAATCGAACGACAGTGCCGGTTAAATTAAAAGACTGGTCTTAAAGGGTTAAATCGTAAAACACTTATAGTAAAATTTATTAATTATAGTATAATATGTATTTTTCATATGAAATCATCGTGTTGTAGCTGTGAACTTTACTTGCGTAGTAATCTCCAAAAATTAGTTTAGTACCTTAATTGTTTTGTTTATTTGTACAGTCGTAGAGAAAAAACTGATACAGTTCGCATTGTGAGTGAACTACTGGGGGTAGAATGATAATTTTTGTGTCATTTTTCATGATTTAACGTCTTTTTGAAAATAATCTATAGTTTATGCCCTTAGGGGGCCGTCTACATATTAAACGAAGCACCAACTTTTGTTTTTCCTATGGGCGACATCAAAGATTATCCCCGATTCTAATAGAACACCCCCTAAAACCAAGTTTTGTAATATTTGGCCCTCAAACAAAGCCAGGAGGGGGGTTGAAAATTACGGGAACTTTACTTCTAACAGGAAAGATTGGCAACAATTCTCAGAAAATTTAAAACAGATTTGGCTGCTTATCTATACTATGGCACACATCCCACAAAAGTTAAAACAGATTTGGCTATTTATCTATATTTTGGCGCAATTTTGTCTTTCAATTAGGATACCTAAAGTGGTAGCCTAGTTGGTAGAGTATCAAGCTCGTAATCACTAGGTTGCAGGTTCTGTCCCCGCAGTTTCCAAATCAGTTACTCATTGTTTTAGGTTAACCGATAGGGATATAGGCAAACACAAAGCAGAATAGATGTTGGATACTGCTTCAAATTTAAAGCATTTGGAAAAATTTATACAATTAAATTTAATTTAGTTAATTATTTAATTCCTGTAAATAGGTAATAAAAATACCACGTATCACGTTAAATTATGAAATTATTGTATGGATTCGTATTACGTTAAGTTATTTTACTTCTCAAAAGTTCCTGTCAAAATACTTTAATACAGATATGTTTAGAGGTGTTTTTTTTAATATTAATATTTAGAGAATGGTTCTAATAGAACTTTGCCACTTAATAAAAAAAAACATATTTTTCTTTAAAAATTAAAACACTTTCAAAGTTTAAAATTTGCTTATGCATATACTATGAATAAAAGAAAACTCAGATAAAATTTCAAATATGATTATTATGATTCTACGGTCGTGTTTTTAATGATTAATTGAGAGTTATGTATGCTTTATTACATTTCCAGAAACTGCCCATTTGAGGAAAAATGTTTTATTAGATTGGGTAGGGAGTTTTAATCATTTTTAACGAAAAACAAAGGAAGTTCCTGAACGTTGTGCTTGGAATAAAATACCAATATAAATATTAATTATGTTAAGAAGTTAAGCATCAAACATCAAATTTACTAAAATTGATTACATAAAATTAATTAACTTAAATCACATCAACGATTAGAAGCTTCTTCAATCAATCAATTTGTAATCAATCATGATAAATTTTTTTAAAAATTTATTTCATTCTGCTTAAAATTTTTAATAATTTAAACACCCACCAACCACACTGACAAAAATAATCCATAAAGAAAGGAGTAAGAATGCGTCTTTATAATTATGAGTGAATATTTTTTTTTGGGGGGGGGAGGGGTTAATCGAGACCTTTTTTCACTGCCAAACATTTGATAATCCTTTATTGTGGAACTAGCTGATATGCCCGCCGTAGTTCGGGGGAAAAAATGCTAACCAAACTGTGTGTTAAAATAAATAAGTATTTTCTTCACTGTATTCCTTTCCGAGGCGTCATTTAGGTGCAACTGCCTTCCTGCTAGAATTCCTTTTTGATGCCATACTACTTCCTTAAGATGTAAAAACCCCTTTTTAAATACAACCTGTTTAGATTTAATGTGTGAAATCCCCATCCCCGTTTTTAAAGAGTAATTTTTCAAAATAGAAAAAGTCAGGGGACCCTTCTGAACCCCCCTTATTTTTTCTTTTTAATGCCCTTAGCTCCCTCCATCTATTTCTACAATTCGTATAAATGTATAATTGATACAAATCTCTCCGCCTTCGCTTCACAATAAAGGTTATTATTGAACACCAATTTCTATAGATAAAACTTATTTCCGTCTCATCTAGCTAAATTTTAAATAAAAAATAATTCAATACACATACTTTTTAAGATGTTAAACAAAACCTTAAAAAACTGTTTAGAATTAAAGTGTTTATAACCATTTTTTAACAGTGAGAATTTTTTTGAAATCAGGGGGAGACCCCCTGAACCCCCCTTTATTGATTTATCACCAACTCATTCATTGAAAGAAATTTCAAACATGAAATAAAAGTAAACATTATTTGAATCGACACCAACTATTGATAAAATGCCTCTGATAAAATGTTGTTTAATTTGAACTTTGCTAGAAATACTTAAATTTGATTAAATAGAAAAAAGAATAAAATTTTTCAGTGGAACGGTTTTTGGTTATCATAAAAAAATTATTTAATCATCAAAAATTATTTCTTTTTTAGATTTTTAAAAAATTCACCTGTTATAAAACATTTTTCAATAAATATTTCCAACAATAGAGGTTTTGCATCACCTGGAAGGAGCAATAACCGTAATAAATTTAATATTGATGGCTAGCATAAGAATTTAGAAAAGGGGCAAAAAAGGATCCTTGGAATGCTTTGATTCTGATAATTCTTTTTTGCAAACCTTCCTGGTTGTGTGCGGACCAACATGCTAAAATTTCATTACAATCACATTAATAATGTGGGTGCTAGAATCCAAAAACTAAAAACTTGAGTGAATATTCAAACCCCCGTGCACCCCCTCTAGAATGGAATATCGAAAAATCCAGAAATTACTTTCTTTGAAATACTCTCAAGAAGGTATTACCAACAGTTCACTTCGTTGTATTGATTTCTCGGTATTGTTTTCCTTGAAAATGTAAAACTTTGCTTATGCTCAGCAAAAACGGGGTTTTGGAATTTTCAGACCTCTTAAAATTCGAATATCCAAAATCTGAAAAATGCCTTTCTAGATATTGTTGCTAGGTACCTTCCAGCGAAATAACGAAGATCTGGGGTCATTTTGGACGCCGCTGTGCTCAAAAACGTCGAAAACGCTCCAAACCCCCCTGTGGGTCAGAAAAAAGATATTTTGAAAAATCCCTTCTTAGTGCGCGTATACACCATAAGGTCTTCGACCCTACCAAGTTTCGAGTCTTTAGCCCCGGTAGATTTTGCTGTGCGTTGCTGAGTGAGTGAGTGAGTGGTAAAGCTCTTTTATTATTATAGATACGCAAAGCATTGATCCATGGAAACAGTGGGATATCCAGAATAAAAATTGGAGATTGATATTGGAGTTTAATTTTAGGGGGAGGGTTTTTTTTTTGTTTTCTGAGGTGAAAGAGAATACTTTCAAGGTGTTTCATAGGGTTGTGTTATAAGGTAAGGTGGGGTAAAATGATTATAGTGGGCTGAAATAGATATAGGGATTTTAGCAGTTTTCATACTACTTGTGAAACTCAACGTTAATTGGCATGCTATTTTATCATAAGCCTCAATTAAAATCAGCATCCCAATTAACATTGAATTTTATAAACTGTTAAAATCCTTATAAAATGTATACTCCACCCTTGTCTTAAACATGATTAAAATCTTAGAGAACATTTTTAAAACCCGATGCCGGCCCTATATCTTATTTACAGCACATGCGGCTGGATCTGCTGTACTCCCCAGAAAGCATACGTCGTAAACGGGGTACCAGCAGTGTAAGCTGCTCCTGCCGCGACTGTACTTCCCATTAAAAAGATTGATTATATATAAAAAAGGAAATTAAATTAAAAGCGGTAGCTAAATTTTAATTATAGTGTTAATCATTTCTTTTGTGTGGCCACCACTGTTTTATTTATAAAAGTTCAATTATGTATCAGTCCACTACCAAGTTCTAGCATCGAGTGTTTAGGGTGCGTTAGATAATTCTGACATCATCGACCCTGCCGGACGGTAGTAGGCTGTCGGTGCAACCCTGGGTCGTCTTTATTACGCCTAAACAGAGTGTGTTTCGAGAGGGTGGGAGTTTTTTTTTTACAATACAGGAATACAGTTACAGAATACAGTCTTTTTTTTCTGCAAAGTTATTGCATTTAAGTTAACTTACATCTTGAGGCGCCATGTTTACCCATAAGCTCACATGATGACAACACTTAAGCATATTGCTGAGGGAGATGTGGATAAACATGGCGGCTGGAGGACTCTTATCGAAGCTGTGCCCATCTTTATTATATTTAATAGACAATAAATGTAAGAAGACACCGTTCTTATTAAGTGACGACTTTTCTAAAAGTTTGATTCATATGTAAAACCAAATTCCTTTGTGAAACCTATGTAGAGAAATAATCTTTCTATAGTAAAAAAAAATTAAAAAAAATGGTTTAATCTTTGTTTTTTGTTTTAGATTTTTATTCATATAATTCAAAAATACTTCTAATTTAATGCAGGTGAAATTTTTAGTCGAATATTGTAAAGTATTGTTTCGGAATTTTTTCCTCTGAAAAAAATTAGTAACAAGTAAAACATTTTACATACACATAAAAAATAGGTTAATATTTCCTTTTACGGAAATCAATAGTGTAAAAATAACTAATAACTCTAATTTATAAGTAGTTTAAATTTCAGGCATCTTCAAACTTTTTAAAATTAATCAATCATAAGGCAGGTATGCCGATTCGAACCTGGTTCTGAAACTTATAGACCAAGCACACTAACCGTTCAGCCACGCCGGCTGCAGTCAGCAAGTTTTAGTAATAAATCTGACCAACTATCTGAGTTAGTATATCGTGTTATTGCGGGTTACAGTAATTTTCATAACCTGGCGATTTTCCTTCTAATCTTTGGCGATAAGAGTTTGGCGAAAATTTTCTAAATGAAATTTCCTACATTGTGCACGGGGTTAATGGCTGTAAGGATCAAAATCTATGAAAAACGAGATTTCAACGTAAATTCGACGAACTTCAAACCATAACATTCTAATTTTCAAATTGCAAATCCTTCTAGTGGGTCTGTTTATCTGATTAAACTGTTTTTCTGGTTTAATGAATATTTGTAAAGGCTTTCATGGTCGTTTTCTTTAAATGTAAGTTAAGTACTATAAGAACTATATACACTTTAACAATAAGAACACCACCTTTTTTGAAAGAAATAGGAAAAAATTTAGAGGGATTCGAACAAACAACTCTTTTGGAATCGTTAGCTTGCGTTATGGATTGGTTGATTGGTTTGAGCTTGAGCCACACAAATGTTGGAATAAGTGCCCCGTCTACTTTTGGAAAACCTGCCCCAACTCACTTTTTGAACTTTGGGAGCCCCTCAACGAGTGGGGGTGTAATATTATTGAAAAACAAAAGCATAGTTTTGTAGAGGAAGAAATCCTCTATCAGAATATGCAATATCAGATTAGTCAGTTAAAATTAAAAGGGCTTAATCACATTTTTAATAAAAATCCAAAAGTTTACGCAAAGAGCAAAATATTGAAAAAACCGCTTTTCTGACGAAACTACAAGAGCTAAAATTCTGAAAGTACATCAGAATATGTGTGAAGTCTTTCTTTTTCATCCAGTTCACTCGTTGGGTTGATCTAATTTCTCATTTAAAAATAAAGGGCGTTGGAAAATTTGCCCCAGTGGAAAACTAGCCCCGGTCTCCCCTACTATATAGTAGTCTACATGCGACTTTTAAAACATAACTATATGTAACACAAAGAAAAATCTGTGATGTTAGCTTTACAATTAAGATTTGTTTAAGTATCAAATCAATATTAAATCCCTTACCAAAATGTTGATAAGAAATAAAACTTGCCAAACAATCAACTAATCAGTCACTTGAACAGGAACATTTCATGAAAGTCAGGAACTTATTTGAATTAGTTTTATTTAATATATACATTAGGTGTGTTTGAATAAGTAATATCATTGAATAGAAAAATAATTTACTAAAATATGTTTCAGGTACCCATCTCTCCCCTATATTTAAAATATGTTCATGATTTCTTTTAATTTACATCTAATTTGCTTCCTACATGCCTAGCTGAGCATCTCTAAATGCAGAGACAAGCATGTATAGGAAAAAATATTATCTTATTTTTAAATTAGGAAAAATTTTGTGTAATAACTTATTTAAAAAATCGCAAAAAAACCCCTACTCTGAATTATCTCAATCTGCTCAAATGATGAATTCACTTTAAAAATGAATGATAAAAACTTCAGAAGTAATCATCATAATACCTTTAGCCACACCATAAATTCATATTTATCTTTAACTTTAAGTCTTACTTTTACCAAATCTTCTTTTTTCAATGAAATTTGTATCTGAAGAGAACTCCATTTCATTCTCCATCATAATAACAAAAAAAATAGGTATTTGAACAAACAAAAAAGCATAAACCAAAAGCGTGTTCTTGTTGTGGTTTGTGGTCTCTTTTTTTTTGAAGGAGGAGGAGCTAAAGCACACTCCTATTGGTCGATCGGTACACTGTTGCGTTCTTCATGTAGGAATCGAAAATAAGCGATGAGAATACCTACTATACTTTTATAAATATGTAATAATTAAAATACTCCGTTTATTAATTTTATAATTTACTTAATTTAAAGGCAGAAATTTAAATGTTAGTATTCAAGATTTACTGGAAGTAGGTGTAAGGAATGTATTTGGATATATAAAAAGAAATCGGGAAATATGTTCTCAAAGATTACATGCATTGCGTAACACAGCGTTTCGAAGTTTTTGCAGCCAAGCTTTCTGTTCCTGTAAAACGTGTTTTTCCTTGATTGTGCTTTTTACACAGAAAAAACAACTTAACTACAATACGTTCGCTAAGCTCTAGACCAGGTATGGGCAACCTTTTCGAATCCGCGGGCCGGACTCAAAGATTATAATGTCGTGGAGGGCCAAAGAGTAGATAATAGGTAATATTCTTTTAGTAAAAAAAATGAGGCCTTTTATTATATATATTTATGAAGTTTAATTCTAAAGTTAAAAAATTAATCTGGACTTGTACAATATCTAGATTACATAAAATAATTATAATGAAGTTACATTAATCTGGACCAGGCGCGGATCCAGCACGGCTCCAATGGGGGGGGGGCACTTCTTCAGACCATCATTTTTATCTTTTGAAAAAAATGTCAAAATTTTGGGATTTTTCTAAAAAGTATCATTCAAGGTCCCCTTTTGGTACCGCTGGGGGGTCTGGGGGTCCTCCCCCAGAAAAATTTTGGAAATTTGACCTGTAAAAGTAGGTTTTTAACTCATTCTGAGTACTTTTGGGGACTTTTTTTTCGTACTTATGAATGATTTTTGGGTCCAAGGGGGGGGGGGCACTTTCCAGAGTGCCACCCCCTGTATACGCCACTGATCTGGACTAGAATAATATTACATACAATACAATAATTATAAAGTTAGGTACATTAATCTACAATAGATTAATATTTTGATTAGAAACAAAAATTATGTTAAAGTTACAAAAATCTGGACTAGAATAATATGTGATTTTTGAGTACAATTTTTAAAATGTTCCGCGGGCCGCACCAAATGACGTGGCGGGCCGGAGGTTGCCCACCGTTGCTCTAGACCTAGAGTCTAGATTGCGTCGGTTTCGAGCAGTCTTCGGGTTCTTTATTTAAATGGGTTATTCAATCAATCTCATGATGGAAAAATATTTTAGGGCCAAATCCCTTGAGTATAGCCAAATTTTGTGTTTTATTGTAAAATAAGGAGTTTGTTTTTAATTTAAGAAAGTTAATTTGTAAGTCAATAGATTTAATTCCAATAAATTTTCGAGGCTCTAGCTTTAAAATTTTCGCCCGAAATCATTTTTAAGCGTACTCTTACCCTCCTTTCCCATAACCCTTGAGAATGAAAAACTATAGGTTTTATCAACAACTAATTCTTAAAAAGGTAGCATTTTCATTGTTTGAAAAAGTGATAAAATGATGCCTTGAAAGACCCTCCCTTACCCTTTACCCGCTAACTATTGGTATTTTTTTCATGAACACTTTTAACACCACTTCTTTTACCCCCCTTTTGTTGTTCTTTTAGGTTACAGTGGTTATTTGTAAACTTCTCCATTATAATTTTTTTAAAATATGGAAATACACAATCCAGAAATTGCCAAAAAAAGTATATAATCCCAATTTTTCAGAAAGTTACACTAACTTAAAAATTCATCACTAAACCTTCACAGTCACACATTACAACTTCAACTTCTAAAACAACCTTTAACTCCTTCCTTACGACAATCTAATCTCTCAGTCTACCAAACTCTTCCACAAACCATCCATTACAACCTTTCAACAACACAACTTCAATAAACCTCACGAAAAGCTTCGATGCATTACCATCAAAACCCTCCACCCCCACTCTTAACCATGGACCGGCCTCTCTAAACCAGTACTCCCCATCAAAACCCAGGACGACGCGTCCAACTACTCGCGTGACAGGGGGTGGCCGCAGGCGATGATGGAGTCCTTCCCTTGGACTAATTGCCGCTGCGGGAAACGCTCCACGTCAGACCATGTCATCTGAGCTATTGCTTCCTGAATTGAAGGGTTTTGTTGCTTCTTCTTGCTTCTGCAAGAGTTTTGGGGGAAATTTTTGAAGAATGGGGAGGGAAGGGGTTATGACTGCGCATTAATGAATGTTGCGCAGCTGTAATTCTGTTCTTGTTCTCACCAGTGGCTTCGTGGTCGATGAATGTTGTTGAAGGTTATTGGATAAGTTTATGACACTTTATGGGAGAGGCAATAAAATTTTGGAATCAAGAGACGAATGAAGAATGTTGGACTCTGTCGGAATTCTGGATAAGAGAGATAACGGTTTTCCAGTAAAGTGTATCTTGAGTAAATTGAGTGTCTTCTGTGGAAAATTTCTAATGGTACCTTGAGCTTCCTATTAAATGAAGTTTACTTTTTTCATTCGAAGTTTTTGATAATTTTACATTCAAGTTTCCCATATTATGAATTATTCAAGTTTCCCGATATTATGAAAAAACTTGTTTATACTTGTTGTAGACTAAAGCAGTCGCTTCGTCTTCTTCAAATTTGATTTCTACTCAACATTCTTATTTTGTTTATCTAAAAAAAGCAAAAATTAGGGGATTTTTAAAATTTTTATAATTTGTGTTTATTTTATGAACTTATATGTTCGAGAAGTTATTTTTATAACGCTTCATAGCTATAAAAATGTAAACCACTATCCTTCAATTAGTTAATAGTTTTATTCAAAATACTAATTGATAACATATTTTCAAATAATTAGCTATTGATTATTTATAGATTGTGTACACATTGAAGAATTTTATTTAAAATTAATTTAATTTTTTTAAAAATTTTAGATTTAAACGATTCATCTTCCAAGCCATACAAAAATTGTTTTAAGCTACTTCAGAGGATTAAATTTATTCCATCAGTTTGTTTCCCTTCAAGTATTTTCCATCTAATCAATATTTAAAATGTTAAAGTCAACTTACCTAACATCGATAAATATTTTGATATCCAATCTCACAGGAAAATTCTTTGAAAATATAAACAAAGAAAACGAGTTTTCTCCGAGCTAATCAGCATAAATTATGCAGTTAACGGAAGCTTGCGTTGTGAAAACTGAATATGCATACTGAATTTAACGAAGATTTTAAAGACTCCATAAAAAAGTAAAACTGCTCAAAAAATTATTACTTCGAAATAAACTAGCAAAAATGAACAAATATTTTAAATATTAGAATTTTCGTTTGTTATTCATAATAAAATATTTGGGAAAACAATATTTGTGAAAACCATACATGTAAATAACACTCGTCATAAAGAAGGGGACAACGGGGCTAGTTTTCCAACCTAATTTAATTTTGCTTCCTTACATATTATTTTTACTTATTTTTGGATAAACAAGATTTCATTATGTTCCTTGTATTGTTCTCTACAAATTTTCATAATCATTATTAGTTTTTTTTTACAAAAAAGGCTTAAAGGTGACCATGTCACGTTGGAAAATGTGCCCCGTATGCGGGGCAGTGAAATACGTATGGTGAAGATAAATTATATTCCATTAACTTAATATTCCATTCTATTACTTCCACATGTGGGTTGTTAGTTGATAATCTTTATTGTCGCTGAGTTTCAGTTCATTTCCATGAAATTTTTATTAATGATAAGTATGTTTACCAAAATGTAATATTTTCTTAAAAAAAGGCACACGATATACAACCCATAAATTTCAACCAATTTTTTAGCAACAACAACAACAATGTTTACCAAAATGTAATATTTTTTTTAAAAAAAAAAGGGTCACGATATACAACCCATAAATTTCAACCAATTTTTTAGCAACAACAACAACAATGTTTACCAAAATGTAATATTTTTTTAAAAAAAAAAAGGGTCACGATATACAACCCATAAATTTCAACCAATTTTTTAGCAACAACAACAACAATGTTTACCAAAATGTAATATTTTTTTAAAAAAAAAAAGGGTCACGATATACAACCCATAAATTTCAACCTAATAAAGGTAACTGTAAACTCATAAAAACAACCAACTTCTCTTCCTGATTACGAGAGAGCTTCAAACAACAACAATATCTACCTTCAAGAAGGAAATCCCGTCTTCTTCCATTCCAAAATCGAAAGACATTTTCCAAAACTCCATTGCAGAGGCGACTCCCGCGGGATTCCAAGAGCAATTAATTCCCAAACTCATTCCAACGGACACAAATGTTTCCAATTGAAAATTCCCCGGGAAAACAAATTCGGCAAACGAAAACATAAAAACAACTACAACCACCACTACTACGGTATCTAATTACAAAGCGTCTCCCGGGGAAGCCGAAATAACTCGTTTCTAATTATAATTTCGAAGTCGATGAGAATGCCCGCTCTCGATTGGGACGGGGGCAATTAGAGCATTGAATGTGCCCGGGTATATTAATTTCGGGCATAACGGGGTGTTAAGCTTTTTAGCGATTCCATTTTTCTCGTTAGGCGCTTGTCACTCGCTGGTAATGCACGGCTCTTAACGGGAGTCAGCAAGTTGCCCCGGAATTAACGATGCCGGAATCAGGGTTCGCTTCGATTTGTTTTAGTTTGGTTTGCAGGCTTGTTGATTCGATTTTACGGTGGGTTTCGTTCTTGACAGCCCGTCTTTATGATGGGATTCCTGATTATCGAGTAATTAAAATCTGATATCTGTCTGCTTGAATTAGCAGATTTCAAAGGTTTTAAATGAAGGTATGCAGGGGAGAAATGCTTGGAGAGGCATATGAACCAAATTGTTTTAATTATATTCTTCGGTCAGGTTGTTTGTTTGATCCTTAATAATATTTTGTTTGTTTTAAATGTAAAATAATGTCATTATGCTGAAATATGTTAGAAAGCGGTTGTTGATTTGGTGTCAAACATTTTACGCTCTTGATTTGGCAATCTTTTATCTTCTTCGACTGGTAAAGCTACCAGAAAACTTAAGTAGTGATTACTTATAGCATTAATTATTGGTTGAATTTATCAATGTTTAAGTACAACGTAGGTATCAAACTACGAAAATATTCATTTAACAATTTGTTGTCAAGTAGTAATATACTATTTTTAATGAATTTTGCATTTATAATATGTTTATAAATAATAATGAAAAATGTCTTGAGTCTTTAAAAAAATTAAAAATTTTGTTTAATTTATGCATAAATAAAGTATTAGTTTACTTGAAAACTAAAATGCAATCATAATACGATTATAGATATTTAAACTTGTGCGTATTTTTCAAAAGTTTATTTGTAAACTGAGTCATTAAAAAAATGGTATAAAATGAATTTCTGCTTCTGATAAACATTTCAGGTGAATGATCCATTATCTCAGTAATAGTAAGGAAACTAATACTAAGCTTGATAGTAGATAAACATACTTCGCGGTTAAAATGGGCCTACCTACATAAATATTAAAATTTGTCCTAATAAAATACGTTTCTTTATAACACTAGAACTCGCTTCCTTGTTCCCATATATTTCACGCTAAAATTCAAAAACAACCTTTCTTCCATTATAAAAAACACAATCCTAAAGCTGTTACTTAGAGCATAAACTCCGAGCATACAATACAAACATTCCGTACGACCCAGATGCACGATGCGGAATGACTGCACAAATTTCCAGCTGCACGAAAATAAGGGGGAAAAATTCAAACAAAGTTGAACTCTCTCGCCATAAACTCCTTAAGATGACAAACTGGCTTCGTCTTATGAATTTTCATACTTCTTTCGGAAGTCACGGCCCCATTTGGGAGTCTTATTTTCCTATTATTCCGCCGCATTTAACCCCGAGTTAGCGCCCCAGAAGCCTGCCCAGAGGGTGATATCTTGCTGCTCAATGTAGCATCTTGATAGGAAAATAACTAACCCTAAATCTCGGACTCGCAGGGCCGTGAAATCTCGCGTTCGCTGTGAGTTTGTAGCCATTTTTGGAGATTTTTATTCCGAGTTTTGGACTCGGCCGGCCGTAAAGTCTACGGAGGAGACTGGTTGTAGGTGTATGAGTCAGAGAGAGGGTTGGGAATGCCTTTTGTTTATGCTTTTGTTTGGGGAAGTTAATTATGTGCGAATGGTGTTAAGGAAAGAAATTTCATACAGAAGAAACGAGGCATAATAGCTTAGGCTCTGTGGAAGGTTAGGTTTTTATTTGAAAGTTTTATTGTTAAGACATTTTAAGGCTAAAAGGTTTGGAAACAATTTTTTATGATTTTTAAAGTAAAATGGATATTTTTAACGTCATTATAAAGTAACTTTTATGAAAATATACTTTATATATTTTAAGGCATTTTCATAAATATAATTTTTAAAAGGAATAAACATTTATAGACTTGCCAGTAATATTGCGAATATGAGACTGCCTTTTTGAAAATCATTAAAAACCGTCAGAAACATGAAATTAAAGTTTCTTAAAGTAATTTTAGTCTAGATCTTGTATATAAGCATGAAGATTTACATGGGATAACCCAACACCTTAGCCTGGCAAGTTTTAAAATAGACCAAACGGTTCTATGGTTTGTGCTCCGTGATTTAAAACTTAATTACAAAAGAAACCGCTTATAATCAGAAATTAAGATTACCACATTCTTAAAATTGTGATTGTTCTTTTAAAGATTACCTTAACAATAACTGCAAGTATATCAATTCGTTTATGTTGAAAAAGAGAGTTCCTGTGAATGTTTGCTTTGATGACCGGGCCTCAAAGCCTTGGTTCGTGTCCTTGCATATTATATTAGTAATAAAAATGTCACACAATTGTGAGAAAACCATCAAAAATCAAAATAAATTAATAAAAATAAATTCTATACATTTTTTTTTAAATTTTACCTTATTAAAAGTAATGATGCTATCATTGATTTATAATGCTCGTAAAATATAACCTAATACGAACCGGTTTGTTTTTCTCAGATTATAAAATGCACTAATGTCATATTTAATCGCGTAAGCTAAATTGTATTTCATTAAATTTGAGTGGTAAAAATATTCGAATAAGATTCATGTATTTTTTAAATTATAATCGAAACAAATTTTAGAACATTTTACCAATCTCGAACGAACCACACTCAAAATACGTATAATAAATTTATTATCGATCCACCAATCGTATTCTCTTAAGTTGAGCACTAGATAAATATGGCTTGAAAAGAAAAATGGCTGCTCAATTCGTCAATTCTTTTTCAAACCCAAGTCCCCCGTGGACTAAGAGGAAAGTTCCACCGAACAGGGATCATCGCTCCAGAGAACCACAGCCACCTGATCCCTGGTCAACCCCCAGAGAAAAGAATGTTCTTTTTATTTCAGAAGACTAAGTAGCGAACGAGGCAATGGGAAAAGAAGAAATGAAGACCACAGTTTCTATCGGTCAGGACAATACAGGCAGATAGATACTTTAGAAGTCCATTAAAAGGCATTCCTAAATAACCCGAACCAACAATTCGTTAATATATATTGTTTATTTTGTTGAATAAGAATAAAATATTTAGGGTTTTTTGCAAGAGAATAAAAAAAATTTAAGAAATAATTTAATAATTTAATTTATTTTACAAAATACTAGTATCTATATATATGCATATAAGTCACCAATTAAATTTTTCTGTGGAAACAAAACTATTCTAAGTAACTGTGTTTGAAACTTTTCTAAGGGACGAAATATGAAGATATCTCAAAATTGCCTTTGAAAACAATCTGAATTTCAATTTAACCCTTCTACTAAATACACCAATGTCGTCTTACATATATAAAGATAAAGATGAGCTCTAATATTTACAATAAAAAATTGAATTGTGAGTGGCATTTTAGGCTTATATTCCATTGTTAGATTTACAAACAGAATTCAAATTTTATTCTAATCCAGCTTACTATATATCTTTATGATAATTTCTCAAAGTAAAGTTTTGAAATCTTTCCTGAAATGCTTTAATCTACTGAACAAGATTTAAGTCACATTATCTTTGGAAAGAATTTTCTTCTTACTGTGCTTTTATGCGACTGAAGTTAAATTTGCATTTAAATGTCCAAAGGAATTTCAAGTTACTTCTCCATTTTTGCATTTTTTAACTCGGAGCAAACACTTGAATTTTAATTCAAAACAATAAATCTCTCTCCTCCGTCCTTTCAATTAGGTGGGCATCCCCGTTTAGTTGGAATCTTCGAGAATAAATGGTCGTTCGAACAAATCTACTTATACCTTTCTCCTGTTTCTCCGATAAATTTTCCTTTTCTGTTCTTCTCAGAATTCCTTAACCTAGTTTTCGTAATAAATTTATCCTTTTTACTTGTTCCATAAGCACTTTAACTTCGATTTTTATTTTTTAGCGTTGCTATAGCGTGCCAGTCATTGGTAAAAGTTTTCGAATGTTTTCATTCAAAAATGTGAAAGGGAAAAAAAGAGATTTTAATGATTTATGAGATTTTTTTTTTGTTCGCATTAGAATTATTTCTAGATGTTTCCCCTTGTTTGCCTATTTGAATCTGGCTTAACTTTTTGAAATCGAATCATAAAATGAATTCTTGTTTTAGAAAGGATTTTTCGAACCCTCAAGACATGTACGCGAGAGTGGGAAAAGAGGGATAAAATTGTTTTCGTTTCCCGTCTTTATTGTTGTTTTATTTAAACTCGACAATGGAACCCCAAGGCAATAAGAAACACCAAGAAACCACATTAGGATGACATAAATGTATAGAATAATGCTTAATACGGGAAATATTCGAGCTTTTAGTTTTCTCTTACACTAAATGTCAGGTCGTACCCTTTTATTCATTAATAATTTTCAACAGAATCTCTATGTCCTTCACAAATTATAATAATTATTGCGCAGAAAAAAAAATCTGCAAGTGTTACAGTTAGACTATATCCTTTCAACGTGAATAATATATTCTGTAATGCATGAAATCGAATTCAACGCAAGTGGCATTGAACAAAAAGTTTCTCGCTCCAAATTTGGATGGAGTTTAAAGCATGGATACAGACTATCTATCAAGTCTATTATTTATTTTCAAATTTATTTTTACCTTAATTTTTTTAAAAATGAAATTGTTGTTTATCTTAGTATTTTGATTTTTTAAATAAAGAGTCCTTGGTAAAAGGGTACGATACCAAATCATAATATGGAATAGACACCGAACGTATAACGCGTAAAAATGACAAACTTCTAATATTTACAATGAAGCAAACAACGAATTAGTTTAAGCTTGCTTTTCACACCAAAGGTTTTGTAAGAATGAATAAAATAATAGAGTGGATTGAAGCACTTATTCAAGAAGCCCCATTTCTTAGACCCACGTGAAAATATAACCACAGCACTAAAACTTTAATTATGACCTATTTAATTAGAAACCTAATATTACCTAAATCTATCGGTAAAAGAAGTTTTTCTCATGCGTATTCTATTCTTCAGAAGTGAAATTTCTGTGACATAGTATTTTGGGAGCTTACTTAGATCTAGTTTAAAATAAACACGAAAATCTCTAAGTTACTATAAGAAAATTCAGAGTTACTACTGCTATCAAAAGAAATAAATTTTGTGTAAGATTAGTTTCTATGAACTAGAAAGCTCCCTTCTTGATTTCAGTTCAACAAAAAATACTCTCCACCTCAGCTATCTCCCCAATCACCTCCACAATCTGAACCACCGTAGAGACTGGACCAATCACGCCACAAATTAAAAACTTCTCCACCCGATTTACTCTCTCCTCAAAAAACTGTTGATTGAGTTGGAACCAGCTCCACAAGTCCCCCCCCCTTACGACAAAAAACACTATCCCAAAACAAAAAAAATTAGATAAATTAGAGAAAGCCGCCGCTTCATTTACTTCAGGGACGTATTCTTCAAATTCGATAACTGTTCCTTCCATCTCTTTTCTTTCAAAGTTCCATTCTTCCAGTTTCCACATGGAAGTAGACGCAACTAGAGGGCGCATTGAACATCCTTTCCCACTCGAGTGCCCCTATACAAAGTAAACAGTGAAGCCGATACCGCAGTGAGATATCATCTATCCACATTCAACATCCATGAAAAACAAATTCACTGGTCATTATTTTGAACAACTTTGTTTATTGGTTGTCAGGTCATGTATAATAAAAGCTTGTAAATGCTCCCATTGGTTCAGTGTACTTCTCTGAAGTTTGAAATAATGAGACAAAGCTTCTTTCATAATGCTCTCAAACAATGTGAAAGGCTTGTCAATCAGCATCAGTAGTACCAATATAGAAACACACCAACCTCATAAGGACCCTAACCAGGTACCAAAATTCCCCCAAAACTTGAACCCCCCCCCCAAAAAAAAAAAATCCGCTGATTTTCTTTCTTATAAGTATTGTTATAAACTAATTGGAAATAGCTTGAATCGAGGAATAAGGAGAGTTCCTCTTTCAAAATGTGAAGTATTTATTCAGTAAAACTTAAACTTAACTTACCTTTCAAAATCGAAAAGTATCATTAAAACGGGTTTCTGTGTAGACCACTATAATATATTTTTTAAAAAAATGTAGAAATACTTTTACACGCTTGCGTTCTGGCCTAGGATTTATACAGAACGTAACTGCAAAACCGAGCGTAGAGAGTGACTCGTGCAGCAGTACTTTGTATCATTTATATTCTCAAGTAGCACAAACGTTCAAAATCCGTCCCATTTTCCCATTTCGGTTACTTTTAGTTGCAGTTACGTAAATTGACATTATTTGGTAGGATCTGTGCTACTAGGGGTCTGGTGTCTGATGGATAAATACAAACTTCGTCCTTAACATGAATGGCAAGACTAGCTTCAAGTAGTAAAAAATACTCTTACATTGAAATCCCTCCTTTCATAGGACTCCTTATGTGTCATATAGTATCTTTTTTTTCACTCCCAAATGTTGTCACGCAGTTTCGCATCTCATGCGCGCTCTATCTCCCATGCCTTTCCAGAGGGGCAGGGCTGATTGGGAACAAACAAGGCATCCAGGGTTTCAGATCACGTCTCTGGCCTAAGCAGCCACGGCAATAAATTCCAGAATCGTCTGTGCACCGACGTTCTATTGGTTTTCATTCCTTATTTTGGACAATTTCTTTCAAAAAAAAATTTTTTTTTCACTGTTCCTTAGCAGTGATGATTCACTTTTCCTTTCTCTCTGAGGAGGTGAAGGTGAGGGGTGGGAGGTCTCTTTTTTCTTTTCTTTGAGGGGGCGCTTTTTATTTATTTATTTTTTTTTTCGAGGGGGGAAGAGATTCGAAATCGTCGGTTGATTGTGGTGTGCTCGGCTTTCTCAAGTAGATTCGGGGGTCGGAGGGGGGTTTCGGTGGATTATGGGAAGGGTGGGACGAATGAGTTCTGGAGTTTGTTGGAATTGGCAATTTATGCCGGGGATGGGGCTATTTACTGTGCGGTTCTCTTTAAAGAATTGGACTTTATAACTGTAAAATTGGATTTGCGTCGCTTCATATCAAGAATCGTCATCCGTTACACTATTCGGGAAGATATTGAAATAAAAGGTAATTCTTATATCATTTTGAAATCGAATATAAGATTTCGTATCTAAGTCCTATCTTTTTCATCCTCATTTATTGGGCTGGAAGGAACTTAAGTTTAAATTTTTCTCTCCAAAACAGTGCTGATTTGAAAAATTTTATATTGGAAAAAATTTTATAGATAATCTCTTTAATATTCACTTAAAAAATATTAAGATACGAGAAGGTTCCCACTTCTTAGAATGTAGGTATAAAAGTTCTACAATATTCATGGAACCCTAAAGGTTATGATTTAGATTCATTTCTGATATATAAAACATACTTTTAACAATTTTAATTCTTTGAAGTCTTGGCTATTTAGAGAAAGTTTATATTTAATACTTAAAACTTCTTTAACGCTATTTATAAAAGATGCGTTTGCGATTCCCGATGAATATTAAATTATCAAAACGTACAGGTTAAGATTTGGACTACAACTCTGATTGGTTTGGTAGAAGGTTTTCATTTCCAATATGGAATTGCCGCCTCAGAGCCGCGGAGCCCACTTATATCTGAAAAATGTGTATCATAACATCAAAACATTTTATGCATGAAAGAGTTAAAATTTCAATCGCAAATATTACACATAAATTTTATTATTATGAGCGTTTTTTATTACCATATTGCACAAGTACGTTTTTCTAATTGTTTTTCCCATTTCTCATACTTTTTAAATTAATTTGTAACACGTCTTACTTCGCAGCTAGGAACGTTGTAACCAACACAATGGATTCAGCATCGTCCCTTTATATCCATGACTAAACTATACACTATTTAAACCAAAAGGGCCTGAAACGGAGCTTAATGGTCACCCTACATGTCTGGTCTTCCCTTTGAATAACCCTAATATATAATACCCACGCAAAACCTCTCCTGCATTTCCTGATCAATACTGCACCAACGCGTCCAAATGGCATATCCAATTCTTGCCCAACACTTCCCGCCCTCAGGACCCGCGTTCCAAAAAGGTGCATCGATCGAACTGTCCCTCGTCACCGAACATTAATATCGGGAGATACCCTCGCCCCGTCAAACTACCCTCATAATTACAGTTTACATATTAAAGTCCTGTTCTTGAGGGGGAGTTTTGGAAGGTTCAATCGGATTTTGCTGTTTCGCTACAGGGGAAATCGCTTGGGAAAGGGTTCTTGTTGTAATTGCGTTTCGATGTTGCAGGGATGGCAGCTGGGGTTGAGATGGCCGTGGGAATGTTCGGTTAAATGTGGGTGTCTGGAGGTAGTTTAGTGTTTTGGGAAAACTTGGGAAAATGTGTGTGGTGGGGTAATGTTTCATAGAGATTTCGTTCAAGAGCTTTAGTCGTTGTGAAAGTAACTGGATATTGTAAAACCAGTTTGAAAAGTCACCCGTTTTGTCCCTCAGTTTACCACTTTGATACTTTTACTTTATCCATACCGTTAGCATTCTTTAAGGTAGATTAGAAAATCGACAAAAATATATATCTTTATAATTAATTTAATTTTTTTTCATTGGGGCTGCAATTGTTAGGGTTTAATTGTTTCATTCCACCAAAACTTCCTTCAGTTTCTGTGAATAGTTTCTGGAATGAATTATGTGATATCTAGAGGCCCTAGAATAAGTGGTGTTTTATGATTACCCTATATACACCCTACTACAAAATATTTCTAGCTTACTGGTATATTTTTTAATAAAGTATTTATTAAGGGCTTTCATTGTATTTACAACAATGAAATAAATTTATTTCATTGTTTTGTACTTTTCTATTACTTTAAATAGTATTTACAGTGTTGTTCTTTTGTTTTTCGTAATTTTTAGGTGCTTAATTGTTGTATATTTTTATTTACAACAATCAGGTAGAAAAATCTCTTTTATTTAAAAATCACAAGTATGGTAGATAAGAGATGTAGTTGTTAGCTTGAGTTATTAGCTTGAGTTAGCTTGTTATGCCAAGCTAAGGACTAAAATTCTTGAATCACACTTGAATGAAGTTACGAGATTGATGTCACATATCTTGAAGATTAGGAGTTGGTTCGGAAAAATGGATTTTCTTTTATAGTAAGAGATAGGTATTTTAACCATCAAATTCATTGATAGTCCATTGTTTACTCTTCAAGTCGTTAAGTATACTTCTGTATTAGTGATTTAAATTGATTTTTAGGATAATTATTAGATTTCACAGTAATAATATTAATTTTATTTACATTTATAAACAAATATTTTTAATGAGTATGACTTGTATACTAAATATCACTTTGTATATTAATTAGACTATCAGTTTTTTTATGATTGTGTGCTTGAAAAAGTATTGAAAAAAAAGTAGAGAGTAAGAGAGAGAGAGAGAGAGATAGCTTCAACATAAAGTAGCAGTTATTATAAAATACTACTTATATTAAATAGTTCAGATACTGTATCAATCCTACTTTGCCAACTTGATTTGTAAGTTTTACCCTCTATTTTGTCTATTGAAGAATCATTTCTTAGCTTAAGATAATTATTTTTGTCAATCTTACAAACATCCAATGAAAGGGGAGTCTGCTTCGTCCTTTATAAAAATATCCTCATAAAACTTTGGTTTAATTTCATTAAGTGTCCCGTTAAGTATCGCCAAACTACCAAATCTTTATGGTTGTCATTGATATAACTATATTTTTATCAGTAAGTTTGAAATTTGTGTCATTGTTTCTTATTTTTGACGTACAAAACAACATGACGATATTTAACAGGACAGTTAACAAAATTGAAACAAAACTTCAAACGCTTCCAAAATAATCTAATAATTTCTATAAAGCAACTTTTATCTCATTTAGAAAACTATTCAAGCGTAATATTTCTTTACAACTTCCAACCCTTTTATTATTTTGTACTCCCTATATGTATAGTGACATTTTTACCGTAATTTAACACTCTGTTATAATTGAAAACATTTTTAACCAACTCTAAATCCAACGTTAATTTCCACTCGCATCTCACCAATAGCTCTACAAGACCTCAAACATAAAACAACGAAGACGGCATTAATAACACATTAACCTTTCCTCGCCCTTATATCACTGATAAAAGGAACAAATTAATTTCCCTTCAGAAATGAATGCAAAATGTGCCTAATCTCTCGGGTAAACTGACGCTCTCTCCCCAAAAAAATCTACCCAAAACGATCCCAAGCTTTCATCCTTTGAACGTTCTTCCCCATTCCTATGAAAACAAGTGTCTTTAGATCTCCATTAAGTGCCGCCATTTAAATACCCATAAAGCGATCTTTTCATAGAATCGCTCATTAATTAACCCCGCCTTGAATTCTGGGATACCTTTTGTTTCCGAAGCGGCATCATAAAAAGTAGGCTTAGCTTAATGGGTAAACGGCAGTCGGATCCTGGAAGCAAAACTCGAACTCTAATTTATCGATGGCGGGAACACAGTTGGAAATTGAGACAGGTCGAGAACAATGTACGATGAATAAGAAGAAAAACTTGTGTTTGTGCGAACGAATGACAGGAATTAATGTCGTGTTGAATGTTAGGAGCTTCTTTGACGCGAAATGACGCGTGTAAATGCAGACAATTTCTGTGTTCCAGATGACAACAAAATGGGGAATAATATTTGAAGGGAAAAATTTGAAAAGGATTACATTCCTTTGTTTCTGTGTTTACTGTCAAAATTATCCTCGGCGGTTGGAGAAACAGATGGGAGAAGTTTTTTGCAAAATGTATTCAGCGTAATAAGCAAGCAATATTATAAGGATGAAGTTATGAGATATTTCTGTCCCTTAGGTAATTAATTAAGTAGTCCCTAAAAAAAGTTAAAAAACAATAAACCAAAAAGTGTTTTTTTAACTAAAATCCAGATATTTTTTATACAAAGACAAATACTTGAGGATAATAATATCCTGGTATTCATGTCAAGCTAACGGTCATAATTTAAAATATTAGAATATAATTTTAAAAACTTCCAGTACTTAGATATTGTTGTAAGAGAAATTTAACAGTAACAATAAATTTGTTTAGTTGCTAATGCGAGGCCTAACTGTGGTTTCAAATTCATAATATGGGCAGCTGTACCGAACATTGACATCTGAGATAAAGGAGCGAAACTTGATGGGTACAGCACAATAAATTTTATTCCGGGCCAAAAATTAACTATTACACAAAGAACTACACTTTTTCCATATTTTCTATTGATCTAACAAAAATAAAAAATATGGAAAAAGTGTAGTTCTTTGTGTAATAGTTAATTTTTGGCCCGGAATAAAATTTATTGTGCTGTACCCATCAAGTTTCGCTCCTTTATCTCAGATGTCAATGTTCGGTACAGCTGCCCATATTATGAATTTGAAACCACATTTGGCGCCCCCGGGTGGGCGGCCTCGTACTGAATGTTGACTCTCAGGTGAGTGAAACAGAAACCGATTTCCATCTTGAAGATTTTAAAGCATATTTGATTAATTATATGAAGAACCGATCAGTATTTTGTTCGGTATTTTGATTTTAAGAAGATAGTAAAGATGGAAAGTATTAAACAGCACTGATTTCCATCTTGAAGATATTTTTTTATACATTTTTTATTTTAAGAAGATAGTAAAGATGGAAAGTTTTAAACAGAATTGATTTCCATCTTGAAGATATTTTGTTATGCATTTTTGAATTTAAGAAGACAGTAAAGATGGAAAGTATTAAACGAAATAAAACAGCGCAACGAAAGGCTTTTAGTAAGGCGTATTCTCAACTCGAAAAATTATTAATTGAGGATATAATTGATGTAGAAGAAATAGAAACCTGTTTAGAATGGTTCAAACTAAAGGCAGAATCTCTAAAATTGGCTCATACGGAATATTTGAATGCTTTAACTAACGACGAGGAATACATGTCTGAATTTGACGTAGTTGAGGATTACCAAGAAAAGGTTGTAAGAATAGAACTGAAATCCAAACGGATATTAACTGATGCTTCGAAAAAACAAAGAGCTGCTGAGATGAAGACAACAGGAAAGGAAGAGGTTGAAAAATATTCAGGGATCTCGGTCACCTCTTCATCTGTTGAAATAGAAATTCAGGCATCACCGACAGTGGAAACGGGATGTCTAGAAGACGACGGTATGACTGCAGTGGAGCAACCGGTCGTTGATGAAAGGAAAGAGAAACGGCAAGAGGCTGTTAAGCTGAAGACAACAGGGGAGAAACAGGTTAAAGAATGTCCAGAGATTCCTGTCACCTCTTCATCTTCACCTGTTGAGACAGAGATCTTTAAGACGTCATCCCCTTGGATGAAGATGGGATGTCGGGAAGATGACGACCTGATTGTATTGAAGCAACAGGTCGAAGATGATGGAAAAGAAACCAGTGAGGTTATAAAGAATGTGATTATTGAATCCAAGTGGTTCTCGAAAGACAAGAAACCACCAGAATTTGTTGATGAAGAAACCGAGAAGTTCAAGACCGTAAAGATGTTTGGAAGAAAGAAGGGAGATGAATCTATGCCGGTAAAAGATGAAGAAAGAACTGAAAAGGGAAAAGAAAAGAAAGACGGTGAAAAAGACGAAGAGAACCATCCTATGAAGGTGTTGGTGAGAAGATTAAAGGATTCTAGAATAAAACAGACTGATAAAAAACAGAACAAGAAAGAAGTTGACCTGGACAAAACTATAGAGAAAGACTTGGAGAACTTAAAGGAGGAAGATGATTCTGTTAATAAAGCTGGCAATCGGATTAAAAAGAAGAGAGGGAAGACTCAGGAAGAAGTGATGATTTCTAAAGGTAGAGAAAAAGATGATGAAGGTACACTAGAATGTAAAATATATGGAAGAGGAAAGAAAAAAATTGAGGTGAAAAGATTTGAACAATTAAAAATTAGACGAAAATTTATCAAATGGAAGACAACTCAAGGATTTGGAGCTCCCCCCAAGACGTTTTACAAGGAAGAACATGGGGTTTGAGTTTGAACTGACATTCTCAAACTCAAAGTGGGGAGAATGTTGGAAATCAGACTAGTAGCAGCTATCTATTTGTTTATTTTTAGTTAGAAACCTTTTGGCAACCAGGAAGTGACGCGTGATATTATTTTGTGAGCTTTTAAATTTAAATGAAAAATGTGTTAGAAAATTTGGAAATGGTAAAATGTAGTTCTTTGTGTAAATAGCTAATTTTTGGCCGGAATAAAATTTATTGTGCTGTACCCATCAAGTTTCGCTCCTCTCAGATGTTAAATGTTCGGTACAGCTGCCCATATTATGAATTTGAAACCACATTAACCAAATTATACACTTATTAATTAGGGAAAACTTCTGACTATTTGGCAGAATTTATTCCACCTGTTTTGCTTTAATTTTAAGTTTTTTTATATCCCTGTTTAAAAATAAGTCTCTAAAACCATTTAACAATCCCAGCAATTCAGGCCAAGCTTTTCGGCATCGGTCTTGAGGACCCAGCAGATCTACTTTATACAGACAGAGCTGTCGAGGTAGCTGGGGCTGTCTTTGACAGCTTTAGTGTCATCTAGCGTTTTGCACATCATGGACACGACATCATCATCATCAAACAATATTCTCATTAACTTTCACAACTTGAAAACCGACGTTACTTTATTTTTATATCAATCCAAGAAATTCAATTAATAAACATGAATCTGAGTAAACTAGCATTTCATCTGAAATAGAATTTTCCCCAGGTTCAAGTTGGGATTTTTGATGAAACAGAATAATCTTAAGTTCTATTAATTTTTGATTTTGTCCAAAACTTACACTTCATATAAACTCCGATAATATTTTCATTAAAGTAGTCAGCTTGAAAACTAACGTGACTTAATTACTATCTTAAATCTAAGTAAAAGCGCATTACAGAATAATTTTCTTCTGTTTCCAATTAGGCGAATCTTTCAAGACCCAACCAAAACAGAATTCCACCGAACAGATGAGCTTAAACCCCAGACGTGCCCTCAATTTGTTTCAGACGATAGAGGCTATATCCAAAGAGAGAGCTTTGCGCATCTGCTCCCATTGTAGTAAACATTAGGCATCTAGAGCCGCTCATTTTCAAAAGAAACTGTGTCTACAAATAATTGCTCCGTTTGTATTATTTAGGGATTTCCACACCTGCCTGGCATATCCAAAGTTATTCAAAAAACCTCACCAAGCTCAAAGGGCCAAGCTTCGGTAGCCTTTTCTTTCTATCTCTATTACTAAAATACAAGTCTCTATCGTAAATACTAGTTTAAACGAATCATAAATACCGACGTACTGGCCTAGAGGTTAGAGTATCTGACTGCGAAGCCGTACGTCTGGCATGGATGTTAGTTTCTGTCCTTGTGTGATGAATGATTGTGCCCCCCCTGT
Source organism: Tetragnatha montana (assembly GCA_963680715.1). Taxonomy (NCBI): domain Eukaryota; kingdom Metazoa; phylum Arthropoda; class Arachnida; order Araneae; family Tetragnathidae; genus Tetragnatha; species Tetragnatha montana. The sequence continues at coordinate 19,481,579 of OY796681.1, forward strand.
AAAAAAGGGTTGTGCGAGTGAATGATATGTGTGGCGCGGGTAGCAGTACCTCACCTCCGTGGCTCCGGTCCACAGGTGCTCGCTGGATAATGCTAAGTAGGTACTTCTTAGGGTAATTCAGTGGTCAAGGATAATGTCCAGTAGTACCCGCCCATTGTAAATAAATAAATAATAATAAAAAAACGAATCATAAATAGCTCAAATGGAACTAAGAGAGGCAAAATGTCAGGTAATCTTTCATATGTTTCTCCCATAACCACATTAAATAACCATTGGGAGTAGTTTCTTTAAAAACGTGGTTTTTAAATTATTTTAAATAAAAAAGCAACTTTAATGGAGTAATTTTTTTCACTGAATGGTTCATAATTTTTTTCTCTCATGTGGTAAATACTCGCTACTCGCCTATGGGAATTCTCATATTGCGGATTTCTTTTTGCACCTCACTTCTTTTAATCACAGGGGGTGGCCATACCAAACTCTCTCTCCGTGTATTACCTCTATTTGTTTCGGACAGATATTAAACTCCCCGGGAGATTCCGAACAAGAGACAAATTAAGCGGCGCATTCCAAACCGAATTTGCCCCCAATCCGAACAACATCCAAATCAGAGGGACACACAATCTCCCTAATGACCCTCCCGCCCCAAAGAATGCCCCGCGAAATCCTGAGCGGGGTGCATTAACTTTTCACGAGCCCTCCAATCAAAGATGAATGTCCGGGAATCAATGGAGCACTTTGGACGCTCAATTAACCTGTCCATCATCGGAGGGACGCTCTGGCCTCGTCAAACATTCAGGAGGGCGTCCGGAGTAAAAATCCCGCGTGGATAGAGGGGGTTGTGGACCTTTAGAGGGATGTAATAACTAATGAAGGCTTGAGTGATGCTGGACTGAGGTTAGGTTAGGATAAGTGATTAGTGAACGGATAACCAAAGGAATCGGTACTTTTAACTTAAAAAATAATAAGCTAGGTAGTTGCTTTTCTTCTTCTCATTATAGCATAGGAGAGAGGGGGCCTATTAGAGTAACATTCATTTCTCTAATCTAAGTTAATTTAAATTTAAAAGTCTGAAAAAATAACAATAAATAAAAGTATCAGTAACAGTTGAGAAAAGAGTGCCCAGTATTGGAAGGTGTAAATATTAAATTGTTGTGTGTGACTTTTATGGCTTTAAAGAGTGTAGTTGGTACTTAAGATTTAGAAGAATTTATTTACTGTGATTTTGAATTTTAAAAGATGTTTAGGTAAAATTACCAAAAGACTGCATTGAAAATATGCTTTATCTGAACTTTTTTTAAAACGTATATTTTCTAATTTAACTTATTTAAAAAATACTTTTTAACAGATAAATGCAAAAAGCAATAAAAAAGTAATAAAACATATAAACTTAAAGGTATCATTTAATTCATTTTAGGTAAGATGTGTGTTTCTATAGAAAGTTGCTTGAAAAATATTGATGCTAAAAATAAGTTTTTCCATTGGAGAAAGAATACCCAAGATATAAAGAAGAAATATAATAGAAAATTTAAAGACATTTCACATTTAGACTATAAAATCAGAAAATCATGGGAACATTGAGATGCTACGCCTGAATATAAAAGTGAATAAATCTTGCCCCAAATAAATTTCATATCTTTAAGATTCAAGAGCGTTCTCTTAAAAGATAAAGTTTCAATTCTAGAATAGAGATTACATCATTTTAACTCCTTTTACAGAATATTCACTCAAGTAAAAATTGGCTTACAAATTTTATAGCTAGCTAAAGAACTGCTTTGAAATTAAACCAGGGTAAAGTAGGGAATATATACTCTTCTGAGAATTCTGTACGATGTTACCCCTCTTACTGCCAGTTTTTCGAATGAAAATACTGGTTCTTTTATTGAGAAAAAAAAGATAAATTCAAAATAATAATAATAAAAAGATAACTCAATTTCGGCTTATCTTGTGTGATATTTCTTCTTTCATGTGGATGTTGAGTGTTTCTGAAAAATCTATTTATTTTGTAGCTATTGAAAATTGAGTTTTGTGTTCCTGGTAAGTAGATGGTAAAGAGTTCTAGTTTTAGAAATTTCTGTAGCTCTCCAGTGATGTTTTGGATTACTTATAAATAATATAAAACATTTTTTTAAAAAAAGAGGTTGAGTGTTTTATCGAAATAAATTCAAAGACACAACTTTTAAAATTCGAAGAATCGTTAAGAAATAAAAACTTTCCTAATAAAGAGACGCCATTAAGTTTTATCTAATGATTCTCAATTAACTTTTCACAGCTATAAAACATTTTACTTGCTTTTCTGAAAACTTAAAAAATCTTTTTTTAAAATAAAAACTTTTTCTTAGTCAGCAAGCAAATCGATAAGAATACCTCTCATTAAAAATATTTGTTCTAAATATTCTTTTGAAGAAAATTGCAGTAAACTAGGAATTTTATTTTATACTAACTGTAGAACTATTAGAATAAGTTTTTACTAATTTTTTTTGAAGGGACCTTAATTAATGTTAATCTTAAATGGTTCGACAGTAAGGAGAAGCTTTCCTTTTAAGAAAATTTTAACTGACTTAACTTGATAGTTAATTAGTTTTAAACTAGTTAAGGTATATAATTAGTTTTAACAAAAAGTATCTTTTTAGAGGAAAAAATTTAAATTAGTTAGAGAAAAAAAGATTTTACCTTTAAATGCTTTCTTAATGTTACCTATAATAAAGCTGTTTTATCATGATTATGAAAATCCTTATTGATTTTTATTATTTATTTAATAAACAAATATGTATTTATTCCATTGATGAATTTACCCAAATTTGCTTGAAAACTTGCAGAAAAAGCTCGAGTGATATTTCGATATTTGGAAAAAAGTATGGATGGTTTTCGGAATATGATGGTTTTGGATCTCTAATCGAACTTTGGTTTTAAAGTGTTTTTATAGAAGGGTTAAGATCAAATGAGTACCGATGAATACAGTTTTAAGGGGGTCTAGGTTTTTTCTTGTGAGTTATGAGAAAACATAAAATAATTTATGTTTAAAATTTAGATCATATAGTGTCATACCTTGTATCTTTCTGCATCCTGAATCGAGAAAATTTATTTTAATGCAGAGATCGCGTAAAACGAATTCGGGTTTTATAGTAAACTCGTGCAGTTCTATAAGAAGAGTTTAATTTGTATAAGTATGGATTTTTTCTTAACTCAATTACTGAATCCCCTTTTCTCGTTCTTAAAACTTTCGTAAACGTCAATGACAATCCACTTTTTTGGATAAAAAAAATCTTTCGTAAAAACATTCCCCAATAAATTTAGTATCAACAATGTTCATGACAACTATTCTAATGCACCCCAGTCACACAACCCTCATACAATCCCTATCAATAACACCTCCACAGCTCTCAAAGAGACATACATTACGCCCATCAAACCCACATGTTAGCGATATCACGAACAACACTACATCACCTCACACGCTGTCTCTCCTCCGCCAGAATCGCTCAAACTCCCCTTCACGGGCAGTTGGTCCTCTTTCGCAACCGCCCTTCTGGCTGTAGCAGCTCAGCCCTTCGCCGGGGCTCTGACGCAAGCCCTATCACTTCCAAAAGGGGCGTTGGGAGGTGTTGCTTGAGCATAGTTGAACTATTGACATTCTTTTGTGGGGTATCCCTCTAATGCCTTTATTAGGTAGTTTAAGAGTGGATCGGATGGTGTTTTTTTGTAGGTTCTTTTTTATTGGATGAATCTGGTTTAGGTCGGATATAAGTTAATGAATAGTTAAAAGGTTTTTATTCAATAAATTATGAAGACACATTGATGAATAGTTGCTATTAAAGCTGTTTGGGTGTTTTACCGTTTTAGATCCCCTGTTAATGTAATTTTATAATTGCTTGTTGCACTAAAGAAGTGTGCCAAAATTTTAAGTAATAGAAATTTACGCGTTTGAGAAACATGTTATAAAGGAGTAAATTTTAACATCCTAAATCTTTGTTAAATGTGATATGATTAATTAGTACACACCAAACTTTTGAGATAAAGTTTATAGGAAGCTAAATGTTTATAGGAAGTGGGGAATTTCAGAACTTTTTGAAGTCCCTTTCATCAATGTTACTTTATACCATGCATACCCCTTTTTATCGCCTGAAGTTACATGAGTGTGAATGATCCTTTTCTAGACTACGGAATGTTACTAGAACTAACTCAGACATTTCATAAAAGGAAATACATCCTTTTGGTCCCTTTGAAGAGCTCGAATAATAAACTTTATTTCTCAACAAAAGCTTTGGAAATAACATACATACCATTGAAGAGAAATGTCATTCCCTTTTCAAACTTGCACATTGTGAATTTATGGTCGGCTAAATGTATGAAGGAAGGGAAACTGCCATAATAACTGGGAAACTTATTGTATATAATAGCGTATTTTAAATAAATATATTTTGTGCAGTATTCACAGTTTCGTGCACTTTTTAGATGCAAAACTTATTTGTTGATATGTTTTTAAAGAAGAGAAAAACTATAAAGAGGGGATAAATATCAATCTATATATGGAGGGCTCAGAATTAAAGTGGACCAAGTCCACTTTTTGTCATTTTTGAGTTAGCAACGCTATAACATGCGCAAACTATGTAAAATTTCAGTGCAATAATGACCCAAGTCCTAGTTCTGATAATATCCGCTAAAAATGTTAATTTTAAAAAATTTTAACATTAATTTTGCTATGAAGCTTTAACTTTAAACCTCTGTAGCTCAAAAGTTGCTAAAGTGGACTTGGTTCACTTCTATTCTGAACCCTCCATATATAATTCTCTTACGTACGTACGTACGTGGCTTACGAATTTGGCAGTATTTGTTTTCTCCCGTTGGCAACGGTTGGTTTGTTGTGCTTTTGTGTTTTGTTTACGTTTTGGCGAGTGTATGTACAATGTTCGTAATCACGAAACGCTCAATAACCTGGGTTCAAATCCAGGTAGTACACTTCTACTTACGCTCTCAGCTAGGCTGTACCAGCGTATGGCGAGCGAGCGTAGCGAGCACAGGATTGCGAAGCAATCCTAGGGGAACTGCGTCAGCAGTTCCCGGGGGCGTATATCCGTACCCTCAAGCACCCAACGCACTGGCGCGGTTTGAAGAGTGCCATACCGTTTGGCGATAAACCTTGCTTCGACGCTTGCGCTATGACACGAATCACGAATGCCTTCGTATCATCGAGTACGCGAACGAACGGTGTACTACAGAATGTAAACAAATGCATTCGCAAAGAAAACTTACCAAAATAGTTTAACTTGTACCTTCTTATACTATTCATTACATACATTTATTTTTTTTATCAGCGCTTCTGCTTTGCTGGAGTGATAAGCATATCATCCAAATAATTTTCTCGTTTAAGTCATAGTGAATAAAATTTGTGTTTTTTATGGAACTATAATATTCAGAAGTATATATGTTTAGTTTTGCTTCATTTTAATTACTATTAAGTAAGTAGTGAATATATGATGGGCAATTGAAGTATTTGTTAAGTTAATTTTGAATGTAAAAGTTTACATGGTATCATGCATACACCAATAACGAGCCAATAATAATTTGTTAAATATCGCTGTCAAGAGTAGTATCTAATGGTACTCAAGGTTTCATTTAAATTTTCTACCAACTACATAATACATAAAGCTTAAAATGATGGTAAGGGTGATTTCAGTCCTGTGTTACATTATGATCACTCCCAGAAAAAGTAGAATTTGTTATATTATCAAATTATTAATCTAGGGCTCAAATTAAGACAGTATCTTTTCAATACTGTAATTAATGGTAATGTGAAAGTTAGGAACACGATTAGAATTATAAAAATTGAGGTTGAGAGATTCTAAATTATTTGGCTTTTTATTTTTTTCAGTGGTATGACTTTATTGAATAATACTGTTTGACATGTATTACCTCCTTTAAAGCAATAACTTCACTTTTATTTTTAAATGCCCAGAGGCCTTATTTTTTTTTATCAAAGTTGTTGCCTTTTATGTCTAATTCTGAGTTAGTAGATTTGGTCATATATGGGCTTACTTTACACAACACAAACCTCAATCAAAATATTAGTATCTTGCATATTTTTTACTTAATGTTAAGTATGAATTTTTACAGAATATGAAGTTATTTCTTTTTAAAACTGTAGTAAACGATCCAACCTATGCTTAGGATGCTTGAAATTGCGGTTTTAAAATTTTCTGCATCGTCTTTATCTTTTAAAAATAGTCGCAGAACTGCGTTTTCCTTAGTGGATTTTGCTTCATCAACCAACAACGAAGGATAAATGGAAATAAGTTGATCGGAAATTAGTTTTACATCCATATTCAGGATCCACGATCATCTATGGAGTAATGGCATGCATAGAGACAATGCGATGGTTAGTGGAAATAGGAAGCGAGCGTAACATGAGATGCGAGTACTTCTCTATGGACGCGAGAGCAGTTCAGTTTCGGTTTCAAGTTTCACTCACATACAAATTACTAGTCATTGCGCATGTGCATTAGGGTGGAGCGAAAAAAACTTTTTTTCGAAATTCAAAAAGATACCTATGGCAAAAGTGGTCTTATGTAATAAGATGAAAAACCGCGCAAAAATTTTTGAAATCGGTTAATATCTCAGTTCGCGCATCGAGCTCAAAGTTTATAAAAATGCTTAAAAATGAACATTTTTCGAAATTTTTAAGATAATATTTAAATAAAATTTATAGAAATATTCTCGCTTGTAACATCTTTATAAAAGCTCAAAAAAGTAAAAAAAGAAAATTTAATGTTTATTTTTAAAATATTTGGGTGCGCAATTTTGCTTGAAAAATGCGAAATTTTCGAATAACACTGTGCGACAAAAAAACAATGGGTCAGAATGCCACAGAAACTTTGAAAGCAGATTCTTATGTAAAATGCCCCCCTGAATCCGAATCCGACCCCAGTTTTTCTCCATCAGCCTCAAATTTTCGGGGAACAGCCCCCCCCCCACTTTTTACGTTTTTCGACGACTTTATAACTTTGAACTCGATTTTCAGGGTCAAAAAGCATTGCTTTAGTCTTCAAATTGACCCCCAGGAGACAAGAAAGGTTCAAATTAATAAAATATGAAAATTTGTAACAAATGGATAGGTTTAAGGGGTAATTAACCCCCTAAAAACGTAAAAAAATCGCTAAAAATAGTAGGATTTGTTATACCCCGTTTAATTCACTTATTTTTGAAGCAATTCATTTTTAAAGGGTCCTAACCGTTCCCCAAGGACCCAAATTTAATAATGATATGCAGCAATGATTTTTAGGAAAAGCGGTTGAGGGGTTATCGTCCCCGAAGCACCTGCGGAAGGGTTCGGAAGACTCTCTGAATCGCGCTGGCGCACGCGTGCTCAAGAAATTATATTCATGCTTTGAAAATTTTAAAAATGACATTTTTCGTATATTTTAAGTCTTTCCTAAGTAGAAATTCTTTGGTTCGATAGTAACTGGCCGGTTTTATGGAGGTGTTCCATGTTTCTTGAGCGCACATACGCCAGCGCGATTATCAGAGAGTCTTCCGAACCCTTCCGCGGGTGCTTCGGGGGTGATAACTCTTCAACCGCTTTTCCTAAAAATCATTTCTGCATATCATTATTAAATTTGGGTCCTTGGGGAACGGTTAGGACTTCTAAAAATGAATTGCTTCAAAAATAAGTAAAATAAATGGGGTATAATAAATCCTACTATTTTTAGCGATTTTTTTACGTATTTAGGGGGTTAATTACCCCTTAAACCTATCCATTTAATACAAATTTTCATATTTTATTAATTTGAACCTTTCTTGTCTCCTGGGGGGCAATTTGAAGACAAAAGCAATGCTTTTTGACCCTGAAAATCGAGTTCAAAGTTATAAAGTCGTCGAAGAACGTAACAAGTGTGGGGGGCTGTTCCCCGAAAATCTGAGGCTGATGGGGAAAAACAGGGGTCGGATTCGGATTCAGGGGGTCATTTTACATAAGAATCTGCTTTCAAAGTTTCTGTGGCATTTTGATGCATTTTTTATTTGTCGCATAGTGTTATTCGAAAATTTCGCATTTTTCAAGCAAAATTGCGCACCCAAATATTTTTAAAATAAACATTAAATTTTCTTTTTTTACTTTTTTGAGCTTTCATAAAGAGGTTACAAGCGAGAATATTTCTATAAATTTTATTTAAATATTATCTTAAAAATTTCGGAAAATGTTCATTTTTAAGCATTTTTATAAACTTTGAGCTCGATGCGCGAACTGAGATATCAACCGATTTCAAAACTTTTTGCGCGGTTTTTCATCTTATTACATAAGACCACTTTTGCCACAGGTATCTTTTTGAATTTCGAAAAAAAGTTTTTTTCGCTCCACCCTAATGTGCATTCAGCGTAGGCAAGCATGGCGTATTACTGAATGTTTGCTTTTCCTTCATACACCTCACCTCAAAAACAAATAGGTTTGCCGTAGTTAAAAGAGAGGGGTTTACTAGATTTCGTTTAGCGCCGGTCTCTGAAGCGCACAACTTTTGAAACCGCGCCAAAGCGTTGGGTGCTTGAGGGTACGGATATTATACGCTTCCCAGGGGTTGGCGAGCGATAGCGAGCAGTGGCGAAGCCCCCTAGTATACTATATTTTCTTAAAAATACTAAGATCAAATGTTTGTTCTGAAGAGTATGTAAAAGTATGTCGATGTTACACTATACCATTTATACAAATTTGAAAACTGAAATACCTAATTATTTTTTATCAAATTCATATTTTCCGTTTCTTTTACGAAAATAGAGCAGTTACCCACTACTTAAATGATTCTGCAAAATTTATTTAACAATTGTGAGGTGAAACAGCAAGGATATAAAAGAATGGAATGAAATAAAGAAGGTTAAAAAGAGAAACTGAGAAATCGTGTATGGGTTTATGCATAGGTTTTTTCATAGATTGACACAATAATGTAGTTAAAATGTAATAATAAATAATTTGCATAATTCATAATTAGTAACTGCAATATAACTAATATTTTTAGCTCTAAAATTATTAGATAATTAATATGTCGATTCCTAAAAATATCAACTTTTCATTGATAAATTTCTTAACTTTTTAAAATCCAGCAGAAAAAAAAACTAATTTTAAGATTATTTTAGGCGGAAAATATCAACAAAAATAATATAAATATCCTGTTTGGTATTCCACTTAACTTCCAAAGCGTGATCTCTCTCTACATTATTATAGCTCTTTAAACATGCTTTGATATTAGAAACTATGAATTCAACATCCAAATTAAATACAAAGCTCCCATATTTTGATATTAAAACCTATGAATGGGCATAGCATCAATGAATGCAAACATCAAAACTAAATCCAGAACCTCTATGTTCCGATTGGGTCTAAGAAAACATTTGAACAGCAACACACCTAAACTTCAAACTCAAATTAAAACACAACACGACTGAAGCGCATATCACTGCTCTTAATACCTCTACCTCTCTCTCATAACCCCCCCCACGAAAAATAACCCTATATTTTTACGTCCTCATTTCCTTCTCCAAACTTTCCAAAGGAAGATTTTCCAAAACTAAGTGCTTCTAGAATTCAGTACTCTCGCAATCAAAGCCCTGCTTTTCTTCCACGAAATTACGACCCAGTCGTCTGCCAACAGGGGGCTCTGATGACTCCAAATTCGAAAATTGCCGGAGGCATTCTCGTCCCCCCTCTCTCTCTTCGGCCTCCCTGAGATAACTTCCAATGATCATAACAATCATCGAGTGAAGTCCGTATTGTAGAGGAAGCAATGGAGATGTAAATTTTATGCACCCCTGTGGCTTGTTTCACCCTTCTGAGAAAAAAAAATTCTTCCGCTCGGTCACACCCCCGGAGACCCCCGGGGGTGAGCGAACCGTAAGAAACGATGTCGTTGGGAGCGGTGGAACGTCTCTGGAGTGCCGTGTCCTAATGGGGAGTGCTGGGGAAGCATTTCGGATCATTGGTCTCGGGGAACTGGAGTTGTGCTGTCTGTGTGTATGGGTTGGTTGTTTGGTTGGAAAATTCGAATTTTGGAATTATTCCGGATATTTGTGTTTTGAGTTTAACGGTCTGTAAACGAGCGGCGTTCCACTTTGTTAGTAATCCTATTTGCCGTTTTAAGTGTTGTTGCAGGTCATTCTGTTCATTAGTTTTGGAGTTAAGAAATGGATTTCTTACTAAATGACTTTTCTTCTGAATGAACGAACATTGGGTTTATTTATAAATAAATGTTATATTTTTACTTAAAGCTCAGCGTTATTTCATGTAAAGATATGTTCTTGAGAGTTAAACTTGTATCTACGTCCCACCATTACAGTGGAAGCTCTTATAGCGTAATTAATCCGTACCGAGTTTTTTGTCGTTATAAGAGCAAACATCGAGTGATACACTCGAGTGTAGAATATCACTCGTTTAAAAGCAATAAACTCGTTAAGCTAAACTATCATTTTTGATGTTTTTCGGGAAGGTGGACTCGATTCCCTCAATGATGTAATTTTAGTAGACTAATTTATAAAGTCTGGAGGAAATCTCAACCTGAAAACGATATCATTGGGATTTAGAACACAGTTCGAATCATCCAATTGATCTTTCCTCACTTTAAACAATTATTTCTTATTTTATGAAGTCTTGATACTTCCAACTTCATGTTATATTACCTTATTTTTTGCTTTTATTTTAATTTATATAAAGTTTAAGATCAATATTTTACGGAGTATAAATATTTGCTTTTTAAATTTTGATTTTGATATTAATTTATTGCATAGCTTAGCTTCCTTAGAAAGGTCTGATGCTTAACAAAATTTATTACATCAATTTCACCTGCATCTGCATGCAATTTGAAAAATTTATGTCTTAAATATAAGTCAAAAAATTGGAAATAAAGAAAGATAAATAAGTACGCTAATAAATTTAAAGTCTAAAATCAACAAGGACATTAGGTAGCGAAAGGTTTCGTTTGGGATTCTAGCCGGTTACCCCGGGCGAAAGCAAGCGAGAAGAAGTTGCGATCGTTAATTGGTGCTGTTTGTCATACTCTGATATTTGTTTATTGGCTAATTCTGGTGTGACGCACACAAACCGATCCAGAAAAGTATTCGATAAGCTGAATCGATTCGAAGATTAGTCTTTATAAGAGCACAAAAGTGCTCTTATAGAGACTAATTTTTGGGTCTTTATAAGAGAGTATTTTTATAAGAGCAGGTCGCTACAAGAGCTTCCACTGTACTAGTGACTATTTTAATGCGTTTAAAAGCATGTTTAATGCTTGGCAACTTGAACCAGATTCTACTAGATTCGACGCAAAATATATGGCAATAAAACACTAGTTTACCTCTCAAGTATGTATGTAAATAAATCTTGATTAAATTCTCATTTCCAGTATCATTATTTTTCAACCCAAATTAAATTCTTTTCATTCTTTAGGAAATTTATAGACATTCAAAGATAATCGGCACCAATACTAGAAATCTGGGAAAATATTCATAGCTAAAATCTAATCTTGGATCTAAACTAATGAATGTAGCTGAGATAACGGAGAACACGTTATGTTTAATTAGAATATTTCCTATATGAGTTAAAACTTTAACTTCCAATTACATCCTAATCAAAAGGATCCAATTTCCATCGGCGTTTCCCTTATTACTAACGCGATTCTAAAATGAGCTAAATTCAATCCATCCCAGGAAATTCATTAGTGAATCACCTACTCACACACTTCCCCATTGACCATCCGGATTCTTAATCATCATCGATCTGGCAAGGAGAGGAACTGCAGCTATTTCCCCGCCACCACAATCAGGGGAAATCACCCCGTAAATTAAACAATACACCTCCGCACAAAAACATCGATTCATAAGCGTGACATCGAATGGAAAAGGATCATTCGTCGTTTCCAATTTCCTAACGTGAAATGAATCGATATCCTAAAATTGTGCATTCGATTCAACTAACAGATGAGAATAATCGATTCTTGCGGGGATGAAATCTGGATTCGGTCATCACGGAACGATAAGCGGCCAATTACCGATCTCGTTCACGATATACCCTTCCGGGATTCTGTGCAGACGATAATGGACACAAAAGGGTGCATCAGAACCGTTCGATCTCCTTCCGGAATGAGCCATTTGCATTCTGCCGCACCCCCGGCCGTTTTGTGGGAGTGGGTCTCCCCTCCCCCGCAATCTAAGGGCTCGGTTGTCATAATGGGTGTTGGGGGAGAGGGCCTCGTTCCGGGGGTTGTAATTATGCCCTCTCAGGGGGTGGTATGGATGTTCTGGAAATGGGAGGTGCGGATGACGCGTAATGGGATTTGATTGAGAGTCTGGTCGTGCCAAGTGCAGGTATATATGATGGGAGTCTCAAAAATACGTGTATGGACATATCCGCTTATTTTAATCCTAACTGGGATGTCTTTACGCACCTGAACTCGAGAGAGTTGGCAAAAGAGTACTGTTGTAAGAGTAGATTAGCTAGATGCATAAAGCTTCGCAATTCAACTTCAAAAAAACTGTGCATTCTCTTATTTTAAAATTAATTTCCCAGATAGTACAAAAAAATCCCGGCCAATATCGCTTCGTGAATATTCGCCTTTGTCAACAGACTCCTTCTAAAATACCGGCTAATACGTATAGCCGTTATTTCCTAGTACCTGCTTTTGCTGGTCAATCGTTTCTTTAATATTGGCTATAAAAAAGGGAAGGAAATCTTATTTCCTATTTGTAAGTTAATTCAATCAGCATTATTTAGAATAGTTTTAGAACTTCCTTTATTAATTAAAAATTCTACTAAGAGTTCGAAACAGAGGATTGAAAAGGAAAAAAGTAATTTCGGATTTTTGTAGTGAAAGAACTCTTCATTAACAAAAACTTTTTTGGACCTAAATATCAATTTAAAAATAAATGGGAAAGTTTTTTAACCAGAAAAAAATATTTTTTTTAACCTTAAGCATTGAAAAATATGCGTATGACATTAGCTACTTTGACACTTTAAACGGTGTTCAATAAACGAAATCCCCCCCCCCTTTTAGCCTTAAATATTCTATACTTTTTAATACAGTGTTTATTTTACATCTTTCATCTAGTTAAACGAAAAGGACTGTTGATCTTGGAACTCTTTTCTAATATCGAGAAAAAAAAATCAAGGTACCGTACGATTAAAAGAGATTTCTCAACTTGTTACATAATTACATAACGAAAATTATTTTTCATAATGCTCAGATAAAAATTCTTTCAATTCCAATTTAAATTACTTAAAATATGTCATATCACAAAGCATATATTTGCTCTAATAAATTGAAGCGTCCTTTAATAAAGGAATTTACCTCTAAAAAAAACTACTTCAAGCTTATTTCTCGATAAGAAAAGACCTTAATACTCAAATATCCCCCAATAAAAATTCGCCGATGGAACCTTCATATAAAAACGAATCCAAAAAGAACTTGAAATCTTTAATTAGGCGTAGGAAAGGTAGTTCCATAATACCACAAAGGCAAACGGGTAATATTTTCAGACGCCTCTTAAATTTTCTTCCGATTAAACCTGATCGAATATTCCAATCATAAAAAGATTCCCTTTTCTCCATCCCCAATAAAGGGAGGAGACAAAAATAAAACCATCATCCCTTAAGTATCAAAACGATGGCTCCAGTATGTTTTCCTAATTAAAAACATTAGAGGACAGACGAAATTTAATTATGCCTCCTTTCCTTTGTGTGTTTCCGTTGGCACACATTTAATTAAGTACCATTGATTTATGCCACTAAGGAGGGAAATAATAAGGAAAGGAGGGAAAAAAGAAGGCGCGGTTTTCCCTCTCCTCCGGGTTGAGTTGTACTGGAAATAATTGAACGAGTGCCAGAAGGATGGTTACAGTTATACTTTTTCCGATTTCTTTTTTGGATTAATTTGTAATTGGGTGTGAAAGAATCTTGGCCTTTAAGAAGAAGAGACTTAGGTAAAAAATCTTATTGATGCGATCAGTGGGGTGTGTAATAATGCTTGTTATGTTATTATTATACGACTGATTAGGTTCTTGATTTTGTGGAGGTAAAAAGCGTGGTAGAGTTACGTAGTGTTTATGATTCTTCACCTGCTTTTGTAGTGTTATTTTTGTCACTCATATTAAGGTATATCAAATATAATATTTTTGTAAGAAAAAAAAAGAGGTAAAGTATGAAATGTCTATTATTTTAATATGAAATGTTTTATAAAAGACACAAGTGTTCTTTTGGTCTCTAGAGTTGATTCATAGTTTACCATAAAGAATATCAAAACTAAAAGCATTTTTTCATCTTGTAATCAGAGAAGTAATGTTAGCTTTATTTCTTAAGAATCAATTAGAAAGTGTATAACCTGGAAATCTTTTATTATTACATAAGTTTCTGTTAAGAGTGTTTTCAAATGTTTTCATTGTTATTTATATTTTCGTGTCTTATGATACTTCAAAATGTTATGTCTGTAAATGTTTCATTACTAAATTCTCAGTTGTTTCTATAGTGTTATTCCCTTCTAAAATAGCAATTAATTTTGATCAGAAGAAATAAAATTAAATTCTAATCACAATCAAGATGAGTATAAAATAAGTATGGTGCTGTTTTTGTGTAAATGTGTAAGCGTTGGAAATAAACGTTTCAATCTTATTTAAACTACAAATATACTATGAAGAATAAAAGCAAACTGTGCAAAATCGTGGGCAAGTGCAAAACAACGTTTATTTTGCAAAAAGAACTTTTGCGTTGTTTTGTACTTGCTCCTTATAAATATACTAGCTATATTAAAATACTAGCTCCAATAAACAAGGCTGTCCTAAGTTTTAAATAATAAGCTCCATGTTTTGTGCATCCCTTGACTTTTGGAAACCACCTTTTTTTCTTCGATTTGGTCCTAACTACATTCTAACACTTCATACACCCATCCCATACCTTTGTCATCAATTTCATCCGGACTCTATATGACTGTGAGAAATCCATCGGATTTCGCATTAGGCCTAGTAATAAAAAAAATACTTCGGTGTGGTGAAGTGGAAGGTCAACGGAAGCCCTGCGTTGATTGCGTTACTATACCTCCCTCGTACCTTGGAGGGTGCCTATCCATCCCCTCCCCATGCCATGCACTTTTCTTAATAACCGAGTCATTTCATTGATTTGTTTGAGCGCCAGACTTTATATGTATGTGTATAGGTTCCGAATCATAGGGAAATTGTAATGTGTGGTTGCCGAATTTTCAGGTACACTTGAAAATATTCATAATCTATCTGAAATTTTGAAAGTAATACTTATTTTTACTAATTCAAACCTTTTAACTTTGTTTTGAGAATATCGTCACTTTTTACTAGTTTTAAAAAAATTGAATTAAATGTGTATAAATTAATTAATTACTAATTCCCCGATGTTCTAAAATTATCATCAAAACTTGTTTCTCTTCACATTTAAAGTATTTTTAGATTTAAAAATCAATAATAGCATGGTTGACATAAACCACTGCTTATAAAGTAACTATATAAAATGTAATTAAAATAATGCTATTTTTAAATTACTACAAAATAACACCCACTACCTTTTCGGTTCCTTTCATTTGAACAGAAAATTGAGCGTCTTAGAGAAAAGTCATTACACGTAATCATTATTTACAAAATGTTACTACCGCTTTAATTTTAATAAGCTTCATAATTTTAATTAAAGCGATAAAATTATCTTTAACTTGATTGAAATATTCGTTCCTTTATGAACGGCTTTTCAACTATTCTTGAATATATTACTGACTTTCTGATTTATTTAAATTAGCTAATGGGAAAATTGATTTTTCTAAGGTGAAATATTATAATTGAAATATTTTAATTGAATTATATTCCTCATAAAAAGAACAAAACATAAAATATCTTACATATTTGAAACCATTAACCCTTAACTTTAAAAAAATATCTACAAATGAATGTAATAATTAATCACAGTAAATTAATTAAATTCATGTAAATAATCAAAATATCATATCTTTAAATATTGAATAGGGAAAGTTGGAAACCTTGGGACAGGCCAACCTTGTGACATAATATTGCAGTTATAAACTTGTGCTTTTAAATACTTGTAATAAATGACACTATATTATTACTCTTTAAAGGTGCTTTGGAACGAACATTTGGCATCGTCTAGATAATTACGAGTACTTACATCATAGTTTGAAAAGTATTTTTTTTTAAATAAAAGAAGTTTATTTATAAAAGTAATACCGTCAACCTTTTTTTTTAAACACTGCTGTTTCAGATTTATTTTCTTCACTAAAACTTAAATTTCTTAAAATTTTAAGAAAAAGAAAGTATCTAGTCCAAAATTCTTTTAAAACATATAAACGTTAAAAAACACTTAAGTTGTTTTTAACGTTAAAATTAAAATTTTTGTCTTATAAAACGAGTTAAAAAATAAATTTTAAACGTCCAGTCACTATTGCGTGCGTAACTTGACTCTTTTTTTCCCCGGTAAGAGTTCTATTGGGAATCATTCACTTGATTACAATGGAAGGCAATTTTCTGGGAATCCAATTCCTCTCTTGATCTTTATCTGTTTCATTTCTCGTAACAGACCTGTTCCAGTTACACTGGGATTCCCAGTAACCTATATATCCCTGTAATCCAATCGAATTTTATACCTGGAAACGTTACTTAGTCCTTGACCATTTTCAGAGAACTGTTCACCATTATTCCGAGCTTTGATTCAATCTTTCTACGTAGGGAAAAGAATTTATTTGCTGGGTAATGGATGATAATAAAATTGTCTATTACTTATGACACTTTGTTTTCATTATTTAGATATATTTTTACTGTTTATAATTATTAAAAATATTTTTCTCCTTACAATTACGTAGAGAAGATACTACTTCAGGGACATAAACCTAATGAGAAAGAAATTTCTGTTTTTCCTTGTTTTCTAAACATTAAATCATTCTTCATAATTTTTATGTTTATTTTTTGGGACGTTCATTAGTCGTGTAAAAAAAGGCTCAATTTTGTACAGTCGAATAAAATAAGGGATTCTTATAGTTTGAGTTATTTTATGTTTTATTGAACTAGCTGCTAAAAACAGAGCAAGAAAGTTTTTACTTAAATATAACCGGAAAATATACATTGAATTTAAAACTGAATCTATTTTGTTTTTGATAAATATAAAACATTATAACACTCTCTTCACTTACCATTTATAAATGTTTAATACTAAATTTTTTAGTGTCAATATGTTGCTACAAATTAACAGTAAGATGAATGCGGCAGACCCGTATAATTACTTAATGACAAAATTTTTTAAACAAATCTTACTCTATTTTTCTTTTTGTTTACAAACTTATTAGATCTCTATAATCATAATAATCATCTAATCATCATGTTTTTCAAGACAGCACAGGGTTTGCCAGGGCTTTCCTTTGAATTTTCTTTCGCTGCATTGTAATTAATTGTCTTTAAAACATGTAAACTAAAACTTAAAAACAAACATTTGTGAAATGCTATTTTATATTAATATGGATTTTAGATTAATATGGTCATAATATTTATGTAATATATTTATGTAATAATAATTTATGTAATGTAAATAATTTTTCAGGTTTTACTCAATACTAGATTGCAAAACGTTTCTTGACCATATGAAGTCACTACGCGGAAGGAAAAACTGTGTGAACAAAAAGTCTGTTGGGTTTCTGGAAGGCGTTTCGGTACGCAAGCCATTTTAAAAAGACGCTCTATGCTCTATATACATGGGTTTAACAAACTAATCATATTTCTAAATTAAAATTCGTAATTTCACTCAAAACTCAAACACTGCGCTGGGAGCTACTTTCTTTGTTTGCTCTCAGCTTGTTTCTCCAGGGTAGTAACGTTGCAGTCTAGTATAGCTTAAAGCCGTTATTATTTACAAATATAAGGTTATTATTGACTAAATAACAAACATTTTAATGATCCCTTACACTGAAAAAACAGCTTGTTAAAATAACTTAAAGTTACCGCTGATAAAACAAAATCTGTAGAAGTTGTTTACACCTTTAATAACATTTATATGACGGGAAACAAAGTAAACTTTTTCTTTCTAATTTTTAACTTGATCAGCATTACGAATGATGGAAATCTCAGAATTAAAATATCTTATTGCATTATCCTCTATATTTATTTTATTTAGTGGAAAAAAAGAAACAAATTATTTTTTAGTTGAGCTCTAAAATAAGGTGGTAATATTTGAATGTATATTATTAGCTTTTTTGGCCAATGTGTAAACATATAGGTATGCTTTATTTTTTTTTACCAATACCCGTTATATTTTCGTTACAGCCATACGTTGGTAGTAACTTCTATTCATATTTAGACGAAGTTTTGTGGATTATAAAATTATTTTAAGTAGAATGGGGCTAAACATTCTTAAAGATCTTATTTTTTTTATTAATTTTGAGTCCATGTCATTAAAGCAATAATTTAATTTCAATGATTTCGTAACTATTGAGTGAATCAAATGTATTTCCTGTCATTTAAGTTTGATAATAATACGAGTAATATAGAGAATGAGTAAGGGGAATGGGATAAGTCACCTAAGATGAAATTTTGAGTCCAATCTCAAGCTTAAGTAAATCCATGCGTTAAACCAATACTTAAACCCTTCCTTTTTTACCCACCCAATTTACTCTAACCCCATGGTTCAAAGAAGACACTCCTACCTTATCAGCCATACCCTCAGACCCCTTCATCCACGGTCCTGACCCTCAAGCACAGTTCGAGCCTATCTCTTCGCGAAAGGAAGAAGCCAACCAATCGGAACAGCGATCGCTTCACGGCCGAGCGCCTCGGTCAATGCGGAGAGAAGCGCTCTCAGTCAGATCGATTGTAGCTGTAACCGTAATCACTTAATTACCATTCTGAAGAAGGCGATAGAATGACGCCCGCGCTGTCCCTAATTGCTCGGAATGATTTTAATTAAAACGCCTCCGCTCGATACACGGGGGGTAGTAATTAGTGGGGAGATTGATTGGTGGGCCAAGATGAGGCCCCGACCCCTTATATTTGCGTTGGGGAAGATTGGAGATCTGATTGGTCTACGGTGGAATTAACGGCCGTTTTAGAGGAGGCACTTCTGGATGGACGACATGGTAGTTTAATGAAATAAGGGATCCTATTTCGTTGCAATGAGGAAAAAGAACAATGTAGTCCAAGGAGTTCTTATTGCTCCCTTTTAGCAATGAATTTAATCAAAATGTCTATTTAAACTCTTTGTAAGTGAAATACATTCTAAAATACCCTTTCAGTTATCCCTAAATATGGGAATATAATATTTTAACGGAGAAAAGCCAGTCATGCATAAATAATCCCTTCGTTAGACTTAACATACTTACTTCTTACTACGAGCATCCGAGGCTGTTTACCTCGATAGCTCGGGTTAGACTTAACATAAATAACATACAAATTAGTCTAAACTTTCCTTGTCAATTTACGTATTTGAAACGACTTTTTGAATACTGTTTTAAGATATTATGTTTCACAATTTTTTGGGGGGAATCAACTTTAGAACTTTTAGAACTTACATCTCTCTGTCTGGCCCTTTAGAAGAAACTTAAAGGCTACAATAATATTTTTCATCACTCATATTCATAGCCATAAAGTTTGCGATAACTGTTAAAAATGGGTAGGGAAAGCCTCCCCACCCCCAAAAGCTGAGGGTGGTGTAAGAAAACGGGGGTCATTTTTCTTGTTTAGGATGTTATTTTACATAAATATCAGTCGAGGTTGCGCCATTGGGGTATTTGTTCCAGTTCTTTTTTTACAGACAAGTGTAATTTCTATTTAAAATAGGTGTAAGAGTTTTAATGCTTTAAAAAATCTCAAATTTAAAATTCGGTTAATTTTAAGAAAATTTAAATTTTATAATAAATGTTTGTGTAGTATACTCTAATTTTTAGTCCTCATGCTATAATTGGCCAATTTTGTTGTGAAAATATTATTAAAAGGTTATGAATTTAAAAAAATTGAAGAAAAACAAGGTTTTAAAACTTGAATGCCAAAGAGAGAAAAATGTCAGTACAAAATTGGCCAATTCTTTAGCTTTAACACTTAAAATTAAATCACAAGTGTCTACCCACGCTATACATATTTTTAAAACAACATTTTTGATATTTTCAGTGGCCTATAATAGCTGAGAAAATATTTACAATTTAATTATGAATGTTGATTATGATGATGTCCTGTCCACGACGAGTCTTGACGAACAACTAAATAGTGTCATGGGCAGAAACCACAGCCCTAGCAATATCTACCATCTACATTACGAATGTTAATCGGACTTTTATTCTATTTTGGAATATAATATAATATTTTTTGTTAAATTTTACTTCTATTTTTTTAATATGGTATCTTTTATTTAATCATATGATTCATTTTCTTTTATACTTAAGAATAAACGACCGCTTCTTTTCCATTAACATTTTTTCTATTATAAATAGTTTTTCTATTTTAAAGAATCCGCTGTATATCCTCAAAATGTTTGATGGATAAATATTTAATCTTAATACCGAACTCGAAGCTTAACCATCTGTTTATATAAGCTGAAACCTTCTACTAAATAAATTTATTTCCTTACACATTTTGATTATCGTGTTTACAAAATATTTGTGAAAGTGGAATAAATTGAAAAATACTCTTTGACATAAATTCTATGAATTCCAGATAAGACCTGGTTTAATCGTGTTTTTCCTTTACACCAGTTTTAATCAATAGTTTTATACAGAATATTTCCAATTTATTCGTCCATTCCCCATATTAAAATAACAAATACAAGAAGATATTTCACAAAGTAGGCTTCTTAAAATAATAGTATGTTGCATCATTCTTCAATTATTCCCTGAGTGTTTAAACAGAGCTTAAATATCTCTCTATACAAAAGGCAATACACTTCGTGAGATTTAAACTAAGAGGTTTAATATCTCTGTGACATTTCCAAACGTGTGTTTCCCAATTCCAATACGTCATTACCACAGGAAGATTTAGATCCCCATATACCATGATTGGTCACAAACTCTAAACATTAAATAAATGCGGAACATACATTTCTCTCGTCCAATTATTTGAAAACATTCGGTATGTGTCATTCCCGGAAAAATTCGACGGAATTACGCCCTCTATTGGGGCAATAATCATTACCGAAGATTCTCCCCATGTAGAAAGAACAGTAATAGAGGACCGACGGTAGAGGACGAGACGCTGCGATTAAACTGCTTAATCCTCTATTTCAATAGGGCGGCCATTATTCGAGCGATCACCGAGACACGCAGGTCGATTACGATGATGTCTGTCGATTCGATTACGATGAATGATGGAGCCGAGCGAGGCCAAAACGGAGGAAAATGGAGCAAGGGAAAATAATTTCCGATACAATGTGTGGAAATTCGGAGAGGGCTCGAAAATGACCTGGATAAGTGAATCGAGCATCATCATTGGTAATGCATTATATTTAAGTTTTTTTCCCTAGTCCAGTGTTTCCTTTCAACAAATCATCAGAATGTCTTTTTTATGGCCATCCGTATTTGCTGAGTCTGGAGTGCTGTTTTGGTGTAGGTTCTTATTGGGAACATTTGAAGTAGATACAACCTATTTCAGATGATTGGTCCTTTTTATGGTCGATGGATCTGGAGAGGACTTTGAAGAATGCCGATGTTTCTTGTATAACTTTGTTGAGTTTGAAAGGGGTGGGAATCTCCACCCAAGCAGCAATAACGTTCAAGATTTGTACAATTTTTGTTATGTATGACCAAATTTCGTTTACTTCTAGTTGTAGTTATGTAAAGTTGACATATTTGGTATGAGCTGTTTTAGTAGGACATGTTTTAAGTTTCTGCCGAGTTTATAATCTACCTGAAGAAGAGGTACTCAGCGACATCGAGATAGTTTTAACGTACGACACACACAATAAACAACTAAACTATAATAGAAAAGAGAAGATACTCAAGAACTGAAAAATCCCAAAGGAGCTACAACTCGTCCATGGGTTAGCGGATTTTATATAAATAAAATAGTAGGGGGCGAAGAAAAATAAAAAAAGTATAATTACATTATGAGAAAGAAAGAAAGAAAAAAGGAGAGATGAGCCTGGCAAAAATAATTAATTTAATATAACTTCTAAAATTATAATTCCTTACCAGACTAATTTAAATATTTCTTTAGTTTCTAAGCTGTTAAGAATAAAGGTAATGCAGAGTTTCTTACCTTAGCGGCTGTCAGATTCTATTTGGATTTCATAAGGTATATATTTTATTAAAAAATGTAACAGAATGATACTGATGGAAGTGTTTTTTGAATATTTCTTTATGAAGGGTAGTATGAGGGTATTATACAAGGTAGAAATTTTGATTGCGGAAATTGTAAGGAGTCTTAGAACTTAAATAGTTTTACCTTATAAGTAAAGAAAAACCATCTTTATATAAATTATCGAAGTACTATTACGTTACTTAAATTTTAACTGCTATCAGCCTGCTACCTCCAAATCCCTACCTCAAATCCAATTAAAAGTTGTTGTTTTTTCTGTGGCCAATCTTGTCCAGAAACTTCTCAAGCAGATTTGTGTGATTTCTAATATAGTAGGTACTTTGATTTTAATGCAGATCGCTATTCTAAATTTTATTATTTCCTATTGCAGATGGCATATTCTCATGACTCATATAAAATGTATGTACTACTACTGTTTTCGCATGAATTGGAAACCTAAAAAAAACGGTCTCATAACTCAGGTGCATTTCTACTTACTACTACTATTTGCTATATCTCTTTGCTCATTGTTGTTCATTTGTGTATTCTATTGTCTATATATTTTATTTTGTTAAGTTACTTTACATATTTATTTACTCACCTATATGGGTTAACTTATCCCAGGTGATATTTCTATTTTATTAATGTATTTTTATTCTGCTTAATAAAGTTCTGTTCTGTTCTATCTTATAGATACTAACTAGATAGTCTTATTAAAGGCTAATAGGTATAATTGATTTTAAGGACTGCTTGAATTTAGACCCAGATAACAAATTACTTTTAACAATATTTTTCATTAAAATGTTAAAACTCGTACTAATGTCAAGAACACTTAAACTTTAAAATTCAAATACATTTTTCAACCCACTTTGAAATTCTATCTCACCCAATACTGGCACTGGTAAGATTCCACGATTTTCCTACTAGTAACTCAATTGTACATTTCCTGAGATGAAAACTCAAAATTGAAACACATCTCCAGGAAAAATCTGAAAAACAAAATGGCTGTAGTCTCTGAACGTTAGCAAAACAAATTTATCGTCAGACTTTTGATGGCTTTTCTTATGGAGTGCTAAGAACTCAAGGCTTTCAGCCATCTTTAGTTTTGCTATTCATTTCCCAGATATTGATCTTCCGAGAAGTATTCTTTTATTTTATGGGGGAAGGAACTCACTTTTATTTTATTTTGTTTCGCCGTGTAACTTTTTTAACATTTTCACAATTTGGATTTTTTTTTCGATCGAAGGAATATTAAAGATGCATGCGTTAACTATTTCTAAATTAATGTTGGCTTAGGTCTTAAAATCTTTTATAGACTTTTTCCATGACGATAAAATATTTTTTAAATGTCTTAACAGTTAGTTTTTTAGTGGAAAAAGTTGTTTCCAGAGACTTAAAAAATGTTTTTATTTATATTTCTTAAAAATGAAATGTAGTACTTAAACTACTCTTTTAACTATTGATATTTGAGAAAGAGAAAAAAAATGATGAAGTAAGAGATAAAGTACTTAAAAAGTTATAACGTTTAACTTAACGCAATACTTATTAACTAAAAGATATAAACTAATTATGACTTTTCTAAATTGTATTTAATCATTTTTTAATCCTATTTAATTTTTAATCTCGACTTTTATAAAATCAATTTAAAGGCAAATATAAGCTTTGAAATAATACTTGTAATTACTCAAAAATTATGAAAATCATCCATAGTTTTTTCATTCAATAACGCAGCAAAGTAGTTGCTCCAATTTTTCATTAAAATAAATATAAAAACCGTTTAAATGTGTAAGCAAATCGATAACCCATTAAAGTAATTACGAGTATGTGCAGAAAAAAGTAAAATTTTCCTATTAAAACACAATGAAAAGTTTCCCATAACTTCCCAGGTCGTTCACGAAATGATTTTTAATGATAATACCTCTTTTGATCCCCGTTCGTTTTTAATACAAACTAAAGTAAAAAAAAAAAACCCTGAGATTTTTCTTTCTTTCTTAAAATAAAAAATGCGAAACACACCCGACAATTACCTTTTAAATGGGTGTTCAATTTAAAAAATAATACAAACACGCTTTTATAACGTATAATAAATTCCTTTTGGATGAGAACAACTTCAACCTCAAATTTGCATTCATTCATTCATTTAAAACAATTATGACCAAACAGTATCTAACTCTAAAAGCATCCTTCCTGTGGGGATCTAAAAGACTTTAAACCACCCTCTCGCTTTTCACGAGACAAATCCCCATCAAGTCACCCCTTTCTCCCCGGCAACAAATGCAACTTCTGGGTCGACCCCATCTGGTCCACTGCACCCCTTCTCCTCCTAATGAGGGTCCCTCGTTTGTGTTCCATTTGCATACGATAAGGGGATGAAGAGAAAGGGATTTACGGAAACGGGATCAAGGAAGGGGGGTTTAGAGAGATGGTCGAGATAAAAAGACGCATTTTGCATGCTTCGAAGAAGTTTTCTCTTTGGAATAGTTGCGTCTCTTTGGCGTAAATGAAGGTTTTAACTCCTTTTCGGTGAAAAGGTGTTGTTTTAAGTCCTTGTTTACTTTCTTAAAAGTGTATAAATATTTCTATTTCTATGTTTGTATTTCACTTGAGCTCTTGGAAAGTGTGAATTATAATGAGGGATGTTGCATATCCCTCCTTAGGTGTAAATTCACTGCCATCCCGATAGATTTTAAGAGCGCTTGTCCATACTGACTGTATTAAAAATTACTTTTATTTGCTTGTCACAAACACTACACATTTTGTGTTGTATTTATTATTTTATACCCTACCCTATGATTTGGTAGTGAATAAAAAGAAATTCTAAAATATTGAATGGAGTTAATGTCAAACTATTTATTTTATCTTGTTATTGAGGTTGTTTTCTTTCAAAATAATTCTGATAAATTAATTGTTTGAATATATATTCGACAACGTCATTTCATAAAATATTGCCATTTACAAATCAGCAAAAAAAATCAACATCAAAAGCTTGTAATGTAACTTACAAATGTTTGTAAAGGTTGTTGAATAATATATCAGTTGAATTTCCATAAGTTGAATATTTGTTGAATAAGCTATATAAGTTGAATTTCCATATTTTTCTATTTGAAATTCCATATTTTTTAATCCTGGTATGTGTATTACTTGATCTCAAATTTACATTTTCTTGCTTTGTGACATCGTAAATTCTTTTTCAAAAACCAAACTCAGACATCATTTTGTATTTTTTATAATTTCTACTAACTCTAGATATCATTTAATAATTAGATTTCTAAGAACTTCCTTTGATTTTACTGTACCCTTTAGTTAGGTATTTATAGTCCAAATAAATTTTAAAACAGATTTCAAAATAGTCTTTCTAATGTTCTTTTACTGCAAATTTATATGCATCTTTGTTATTATGATCAAAATAGGATAGCTGCTGCTGTGTTTTTAAGAATCAAATCTGCCTAACGCTTGTGGGAAAAGCGACACTACCATTATGAAATTGAAACAACCACACACAATGCATTCGCCTCACGTACAAAGCAAGGCACACTTCACCGAAATCAATCTCTTCCACTGAATGCACAGCTCTCACAACGCATAAACCCACCAGAAATACACACAACTTCGCTGGAATTGACTAATGCCCTTCGCTTTGCCGCTGACGTGACCAGTCCGGCATCCGGCCCCCGGACTTATCCCTCTTCCTTTTTCGGAAGCAAAGGATGGCGGGACGTCCACTTCCAAGATCCCCGTCATCCATTACAGAAAGACGAACTCTCTTTTCGTGTAACAAAAACGAGGAGCTTTCGTGTAAAAAATAATAACGATAAAGTGATGAATGACTGAGTAAGTTTCAGGCGTTCAGAAAATTACAGGTTGCCTCTGTCGGAGGCAATTTGTTGAGGATTTCTCCCTTGCGCAATATTTCAATCGTTCTTTGTTGTTGGGGATTTTTTTTCTCTTGGTTCAACCCTGTCATTAGGGAAAGGGGGCTTCTGGAAGCCTTGCCACTTTCCCTAATAGTGCCGCGGCCAGATGCATAAACAATTACCTTCGAAGAGGCTTGTACCCCGTGACCCAATTTTTGGAAGCTCCGTTGGAATGCTAAAGGGGCAGAGTGGATTGTATAGGGACGGGGAAATGTTTATTTATAAAGTATAAGCAGGGGTGTCGGGTAGGGTAAGTTGACTTAAAGAGAAGAGTGGTTTTAAAGTGATTTAGAGAAGTGGGCTCTTACTGGGGGCTCATAAAAATGCCCTGGGGAAAACTATTACATCGTTGCTTTCAACAATGAACCTTGTTCTACATTACTAAAAATTGTGAAGAGTGATGGGACCTAGGTGTAGAGTCTTCTTATTTCATCAAACTTTGTGACATGGTATTTAAAAAACACTGACTAAAACTAAAGTAACCTATTTGCTCATGATATGAACAAATATGGCCTGACATTTTATCGATGAAAGAGTAATATTATTCGTAATATTGGTTGATATTGATATCAAAATAGCAATAATATTTAATTTAGTGTGCTAATAGGGTATAAACTAAATACTAAAAAGACTTATTGAAAGTGGAATGACAGAAGAAGAAGAAAATTCAAAATCATTTAAACCGTTTATTTATTTTTTGTTCTGCAGTGAAAGTGTAACAGTATGTAAACGTAGTGTAGGAAGAAAGTAAATAAAATTTGAAAATTTTAGTCTTTACTTTTTAAAACACATTCTTTTATGTATTTCTTTTGTTTTCAAATAAAGTGCATTGGATCAGTGATATACAACAAAATAAAGTACACGGACAAAATGAGTTTCCTACTTTCAGAACATATATCCTTCAAATCCTTTTATCATTCGGTAGGTTTTCTAACCAAAATGATAACAAAAAAAGTCTCATAAGAAATCTCACATCCTTAGCACATTCTTCTTAAAAATAAGATGAAAACACCTCAACTAACCATAAAAACAACTCGGGTCTCACAGGCAACCCATCCCGGTATCTTCACTTCACTTCAGTAACACATCCCCTGATTTATCCTATAATGACCAAAGCGCGTAAAGCAAATCCCATCCCGAGATTCCCAAAGAAGCACCTCAGCAACTCCACTCCACTTTTTGCACACGACACACCCAGGTTTTTTTTTCCAACATGTTATTTATTGCGGCCCATGCATTCCAAGAAGCCCCCCTCTTATCCCAGCCGGCCTGAAACGAGCCTTATGGGGGAGAAGGACCGAAAAATATTTCATCCCCTGATAAGCATCTGATAGTCCCCTTTCAATCACGGTGTTATCATCCTGGGACCGAATCCCCACGGGGAGAGAGCGAGCAGTCTGTTGTCATGGCAACGAAGAGACACGAGTTCGACCGAGGATTCCCGAGTTAAGGGCAGTCGGCTGTGGTTAGGATGGTTTTGGGTCGGGATGGATGGGTTTGATGTTTTGGGTTTGTTGCGCCATGGCTTTTTGAGATGGGAACTTAGAGAGTTTATCTGTCGCTTTGTGTTCTTGTTTCGGGATTGATGGAGGACCGGGGATAGGGTTGGAATTGGGCTGTTTTTCTGGGATGGCATTGCTGTACTCCAGATTTGTGTCAGAGTTGGAAGGTTCCCATTATTGTGGAATTTCTTTCGAGTCCGGCCTATTTGTTTCGAGTTTTGGAGGGCTGGGCAAAGCTTAGAGGGTTTTTGATGATCGCTGGGCCCCTTCTTGGAGTAACACTTTTGCCTTATCGTTTTTTCAAACATTTTGTTTTGGTAAGAAATGTACCGAAAAAACAAGTAGGAGTTTGGTGATTTAAAACAATAGCCAAATCACTGTTTAAAGTACGAGAATATATAGTAATTATGACTATTTTTTATACCGTACTATTCATAAAACTCATATCGTCATCAACCGAAATAAAAATTACTCAGAAAATAAATAGCACACAAGATCTGAAAATAATTATCACATTGATGATTGAAATGATATTTTTTTCTTTTGTAATCGACAAACGATAATTAGTTTTTTGATTAGAAAGTCGCCAAAAATACTTATTTTTTCGTCTTTGTAATGAACAATTTCAAAATACTAGTAATAACCACAGTAAACAATATTCTAAAAATCACATTCCTAGAACACACACGTAAAAACACACATAAAATCTAGAATTCCAGTTTCATAATTGTGAACACAAATTGCATTGTTATCTGGCTCATTTTATTCTGTCATGTAGTGCCTATCCTAACATCCAGAGACTTATTTAAGGATCATTATTAATGCTAAATTAATTAAGAGGTTATGAACAGAACGGGAACTAAGTTAACTGCTAAACTATGTTAGATGTCCAAAGCTCCCCGAGTAGATTAAGTCCCAGACTTCCAGACAGTGTCTGTGAGCTTTTCATTTCGTCATGTATAGATATTTGGAAAATTCGACACCTGTCAAAAAGAGAGATGGAATAATTAGAATAATTATTAATATCCTCTATCAGTAATAGTATATTGGTTAAATAAAAGGTAGGGATTATGATTCGGTGCAAATGTTGTTCGAGAAAAGCTTAGTATAGTTAGTACTAATGAATCATTTTCACGGTATTTTAACATAGGAATTTAATAACAGCATACCTACATTGTAAAACTAAAAATCTAATTTCTTATACAGATAAAATTATATATTATTAACTTAGATTATTCGAATATTTAATTATTGTAATTTTTCTTTCGAATATTTAATCTTTCAATATTTTTTCTACAAGCAAACAAAAACGTAACTAAGAACGTCCCACTAGTATTAAATAGGGGAGGTGTGTAGAGGTGTAACAGCTATAAGAATGTTGACTTCAACTATTACCTTCTCCTCAAGATTAAATTGTTCGTAAGTTTCCACATTATTTTAGGCTGTAATTACTTTCCGCATTACATAATACAAATCACACAAGATTAGGTAATTACTGTCCAAAGTTTCATTACTTTATTTTCCTTCTTCTTATCTTTAGCTTCATCTATATGTGCCTAGAAAATGTTATGCCAAAATAATTACATCAAGATATTTAACTTTTCAGTCTCCTTCCATAGTTCCATTTTTACTCAAAACGTGTTTAACACCCCTGACATATTCTGCCTGCTTCTTTTATTATTATTACTTAATTATTCTTGTAACCTTGATTCTGAATTCAAAGCATAGGAAAATAATTATTAAACATGACAAACACGACTTTTACATGAAAATATTTATGTCTAGCATATGAGGCCCCTAGTTTCAAAAACGGACTCTTACCAAAAACAAAATTTTACAGGAGGGAGAAAAAACTGTCATCATGACTAAAACAAGAAAAATTTGAAATTAAAATTGAAAAAAATTTGAAATTCAATCTATTTGCTGTATACAGCAAATAGATTGAATTTCAAATTTTTCTTGTTTTAGTCATGATGACAGTTTTTTCTCCCTCCTGTAAAATTTTGTTTTTGGTAAGAGTCCGTTTTTGAAACTAGGGGCCTCATATATAATGAATGTATGTAGTGTAGAGCTAAATAATGTATGAGATGTAGTAGGTATAATTAGGATTCTTCTATCTAGAAACACGAAGCTTGTAATAAATTAGACCTTAAGGAACATAATATTGCATAAAAATATTGATGGAAACAGTTTAACTTTTTAAATTTTACTATCATTATGCCATGAAATGAATTTTCTATGAAGAAATATTAAGATAAAGAACAACGTTGAAACTTTGAAAATATATGTGATAGCAATCTTTTAGTATAAATAAAGAGGCGGATTGCAAAGAAAATTTTGAATAATTATACAGATTCAAAGTATAGAATTATTATACAGAATTCTATACTGGAAATATAGAAATGTACTTTTTGCACTCAATAGGTTCCAGCACATATCTTCTTATGATTATTTATTCACCAATGTTTATTTTAAAACAATTAAATATAAATAGTTTCCTATCAAAACCTAGCAAGAATATTTTTCTTGTGTGTGTCCTATAAAATTGTGAAAATGAATTGAACCATGCGTTGAATTAAAACCTTTCAAATGTTCTCCACAATTTTCTTGAGCTTTTAAAAAGTTATTTGGGTAATGAGTTTGTCTAAATAGGATTTTTTTGGAAGTTTTCCCTTTTTTAATGTATAAATCCCTTTTCCATGTTGGCTGTTATTTTTTATCATTGACACAAGAAGAGAAGTAGAAAGAAGATCCAACAATCCACAAACAATTGCATGCTACATCTATCTTCCAATTAGTAATTAGCCTTTTTTTACTCGTGCACAACTCGTGCGTTTACTTACGTTACTCGTGCGTTTTTACTTTACACAAGCATTTCCATGCATATTTCCCAGCCAGACACAAAAAAATACCAATTCAAAATCACAACCAGAGATATTTTTAACTCCTCTGAGAGAGTATTTCACTCCTTGAAAATCAGAAATACTCTTTAAAAAACTAGCCACGAGTATTTTCACTCTTTGAATTTTTTACAAAGGTTCTGGCCAAAGCCAATTGCCAAAAGCCACGGCAGCCTAATTATCATCCTTTTTAATTGTGTTTTCATACAGCCATAGTAATTTGTTTCATTTATTGTTCTGATGCTTAGGGAGTTCGATTGCGGTTTACGTGTCTCTGTATATGTAGTTCATGCTATTTCCGTACTTCACTCTTCATAATTCAATTTCACTCCTCCTAAAAAAGTCAAGGAGCATTTTTACTCCTCCAAAAAATCCTAGGAATAACACTGATTCACAACAACTTCAGTTAAAACATCCAGAATCTCCTTTTCCAAAGTCCACACGAACTCCGACCTTTCCAGAAAGAGAGCCTCTCCATCTTCCGACCTTGATGAAGACGGAGACAC
Organism: Tetragnatha montana; assembly: GCA_963680715.1. Taxonomy (NCBI): domain Eukaryota; kingdom Metazoa; phylum Arthropoda; class Arachnida; order Araneae; family Tetragnathidae; genus Tetragnatha; species Tetragnatha montana. The sequence continues at coordinate 19,512,655 of OY796681.1, forward strand.
AATCTGGGGCGATCTTTTTGACACGGCCGGGGGTTGATTGGGGGAGATAAGTGCATTTGCAGACGACTGCCAGGCGCACGAGCAATGAAGATGGATGACGATCTGAGCGGTCCTCTCGACACCGACCTCCTGTTGAGAAGGGGTGTCGGCTGCTGGGAGGGACAAGTTGGATGGGTGCAAGTTTCTTGGGAATAGTTTAGGATTGCTCAACTTTGTCGTTAAGAGTCATCGCTGGGTGTATTAAATACAGATCCGAATCAATTATTTTCGAGAGAGATTAATTATTTTATTGGGAGGAAATTTTGCATGATTTGGTGTGATTTTTTCAAAACAAATTTTGGAAGTTATGTTTTTTATAGAAGATTATTGTTTTCAAGATATTCATGTGCTGTCTTTTTGCTACTCCACTGCAAATGCTCCACTCGAAAATAAACTAATTATAAACACATTTTAGAACACTTTTTGTTACCTCAAATTAACAACACTTTAGTTGTATTGTTGTTAGAAATGTTTATTCACTTCACTTTACACAAGTGTTTCATACATTTTATACATTTTCAGTGTTGTTAATTCTAAAGCCCTGGATACTCTACCTTATCCAGGTAGAATATCCAGGGCTTTAGTTAATTCCTATCTCAGAAGGAATCTTGTTACCTCTTGAATCACTATCTTGTTGCCTTAAAAAATCTTTATATTATTTATCATAAGTATTCATTTGCAAAAAAAAAAAAAAAAAAAAAAAACATTTTGCCAAACAAGAACCAATGACGCCTACTACCTACTGAAATAGGAATTGACAATTAGAGAAAAGTTAGATAGCACATCGAAAGCATGTACGGTTATATTTTACTTATAGATTAAATATTTTATTTCTCAAAGCACTCCATTTTAAAAATGTGCCCAGTGTTTTTCCGTATATTTTTTTACTCTTAGTATTTAAGATAGCTACTTTTGAAAACATTTACATTATTAGTAAGTTTTTCAAGTAAAAAATATTGAAAGTATTTCACTTCCAAAGTACGAACTTCAATTTAAAAAAATATAAACCATTTTTTTCGTGTGCTAAAATGAATGACAAGCATTATTGAATGTGCAATCGGGAATTTTTAAGCTAAGAATCTCACTACTTATTTATTTAAAGTGTTACACATAAAAAATCCATTAATTTCACTCTAATGGTTTGAGTATCTTCAATAACAATCCCCCCATCTTGAGTCCTTCATTTTTTTCGCAATAAGAAATGATTTAAGTGACATCAATTTCGACAAAACTCTCCAAAAAAAAATCCACTTTATCTAAAAGCAGCCCAGACCTCAAAGAACATTTCTTTTTACCACCGGAATAATTAAGAATCCACAGAAGTCGGGGCCTCATTAGAACGCTCTACCTTTTTTCCCCCACATCCCTTTGATATAACAAGAGGTTTTCAATTCACCCCAACGAACAATTTCACCCCAACCCCAGTACGTATTATTCTTTCCCTCGAACTTTGCGCTTACAAAGGCTCTAACGACCCTGCAAGAGTTTAACAAGCAAAGTATGTTACACGTAAGGCGGAGAGAGTTGACTTTTTCATTTATGGCTTCATATCCTAAAGCCCCCATATCCCTTTCTCATTATCGTCTGATATTTATCCATCCTTTCTAAAACGGAGCGATTTCTTAATTTGGTATTTCGGGCCTGGGGCTTCGCAAATGAGGCGTGGAACCTCCTCAGTTGTTGTTTTTCTCTTCCCTCCTCCTCCTCGTTGTTTCTTTTCCCCGGATTTTTCAGGAACTGCCTCTTTTTCTCAAAAGAACGCCATCTCCGGTAAGTGCGCTCCTTCCTCGGGGCCATTCTTAATTTTTCTCATAGCGAAGTTTTTCCCAGAGTTGAGCTGTTCTCGATCTGCGATTTTTGTAATTGCTTCTTTGTTGAGGGATAGGGGTCAACAATGCATATTTTTCTCCTGCCTGCGATGGTGGGATTTTTTGCTGCGGGAACTGTGGAGTAATCACTACCGGGTGAGTAATTGGAGTCGTATATTTCGAGCTTATTAAAACCTGAGGGATAATTATCGCCCCGGCGGTGATGTGAAAAATGCTTCGAGAACGAAATTTCCCTCCCTCGTTACGAAATAAGGCTAATCAAAAATCTTATTAGAATCCTTCAATTATCGATTGGGCCCTTTAAGTACCCGACTCGGTGTATCTTATTTCCCCTAGAGGAGGTGGAGTGGTAATATCGGTGTAGTAATTTAAGGGTTATGTAAATGACGTAATGTGTTTCCTGGAAGCATTTTAACTAGATATTTATAATATTTTTAATTGAAGATTAATATGATAAATTTCTTGCTCTGGAACTGAAAGAGAAATCGATTTGATGATACATTGTTTTCTGTAAATTAATATTAAAATTAATAATAATTAACTCCGGCCGTGAAAGCCTTCATTCTTTTCTGTAAATTGTTTGATCATGGGATTCTGAAGTCTTACCCATATTTTTAAAGGAAAAGAAATCAATAAATAAGTTTAACCGCATGTTGGGAAAAAATAAAAATTTTAATCCAACACTTATTTATTGGTTGGATAAAAATATCCTTACAATTTGTTTTTGTACATAGCAGCATATCCCTGTAAAACTATCTTTTCCTTCTTAATCATTAGTATGTAGCAAAGACAACTTACTAAAATTTTCTTCCTTACATGTTGCTTTTTTTACACTACGAAATAGTTCTGTAAAACCTACTTCTCCTCGACATATGTGATTGTGCAGCAAAGACAATAAACCTAAAATTTGGAACAAGATAACACTTTTTTGTTGAATCGTCTGTTTCTAAAAGTAAATATGTCCATAACCAAGATTTCAGAAAAAAATATAATGTGAATAAATTATAAAATTTGTCATCTATAACCAAAGTTTAACTGGAAATTAAAAGTTATTTTAAGAGTAAAGAATATAAATTGAAAAACAAGTAAGTTTATTAAAGAAGGAAAAGGTTAGATTTATTTTCGTTTTCAAACTAAAGTTTCAATTAAGTCAAAATATGTAGTAGAAAACTTGAGAAATGAAATTTAAATTATATTTTTAATTTTTTGATTAGTTTAAGTATAGAAAACCTAATACAAACTGTTTAAGTTATGAAACATTATGCAAAAGGTGAGACATTATGTCAGTGTGATAAATGTCAAAATAGTCAATCATCTACTGTGTGAAAAGATAGAAAGACTAAGACATGATATATAGACAAAAAGACAGATTAAGTTAAAATTTTCATCTCCAATATAAAAGATATGCTAAATACTGTTACCTAGCGTTCAATTCAAGGGGATATATCTCCTTGTTGAGGGTAATGAATTTTCTCTGTCATAACCACAGATTTATTTATACGATTAATAGAAGATAAAAAGAAACAACTTCAGTCAAACAGAATCAAACTTTTTCAAATCACATAGAAAATTAGACACGACCTGATTACCTTATTCGACAGTGCAGTGAAACAAAACAAACGATAAAACAGTTTCGACTCCCAGAAATCTCAAAGGAACATTCGCAGAAAACGAAAATAACACCGCTTTCAAACTGATTGGCCACCCCTCCCAGTACGAGAGAAAGTTCGCCTCAATCAGAAATAGAGCGGGATCCCTTTCAATTGGGGAGGTCGCCCTTCGAAATTAGAACGCCGCCGTCCCTTTCAAAAGGAATAAACCCCGAAAACATTTTATCGCTTTTTCCGGGGCTCGGACAGAAGGATTTAATCCGTCCCCAAATAAAAGGAAAAGGGACGGGGATTCCACTTTCAGACCCAATCGAATCACTTCTCGATAAAACCCTGTCATATTCCCGATTCCTCCTGAAAAGCGCATTTACGACCGCGCTCTGTGCGGAATGTTTCTATGGACGACGTAAACTTTTTTTTCTCCTGCCGAACAAATAATAATAATAAAAGCAGAGGGAATCCATGAGAATACGATCTAGTCTTCTTCTGTCCACCTCACACATTTGTTTGGGCTGGACTGTTGTTGCTGTTTTGGGGTTTTTTGGGGCTTCCATTTGGATGAGCTCGGACTTTCGCCTGTAATGACGTCACCAGGGATTGTGGTGGTGGGAGGATTGAGATGGGGATTCATGCAGATCTTCGGAAGAGACTTTGTTTTCGCTTTCAGTAAGGCCAGGGTTTACCAGAGGGAGTTGGTGAATGTATTTTAAGGATTTGTTGGGGTTTCCTGGTAAATACTTTTTTTTTTACTTTTACCGTCATTTGAAGAAACGTCCAGCATTTTATAATTGAAACTTTTCATATGAGGAATAGTTCGTTTTATCTTTGTAGGAATATTAGTGTATTTATTTATAAGCACAATATTTAATTTATTAATATTACTTTAGTTGAAATAAAATTAGAAATTGTTTAAATAAATTTATATTTGAAGAATTTAACTTTTTTTATCTTAAGTAATCACACTTTATCCCTGCAAAAAAAACGATTATTTAGTCTAAATATGAAAAGTTTACATTTTGTGCTAGGCGTAAGAATATACTGGATGAGTTTGTGAAATATTTCACGGTAAATTCCAGTTTGTAGTTTAAGGTAATTGATCCAGGAAAAAATCATAGAAATGAATGCGTAAAATGACGAATTTTTTTTTCAATGAGTGAATAGAGGAAATAATACCGTGAGGTTAAGATTTGCTAATAGAAGTTACTACATTCTTAACCCAGTGTCTATCATGTAATTACAATATTACCAACAGAAACAAAACAAAGAATACGGCCAATATATTTTTAACCGTTTATTCAACATGTGAAGATTGTTAAACAAAAGAAGAATATCAACACAGAACGTATAGTATCAATAAAAAGTTAAACTCCTCATTGGGTCACATTTTTAATGCCTTAAATATTATACTATATTAATGATGTTAGATACAGCATCTATTTTCCATAGTGATATGTTTTTGAACAAACTTTTTAAGCGCGAAATTAAATCACTAATATCCTCTATAAGAGCCTATAAGACCCTATATTATATACCCTATATTATATTATATAAGACCCTATATTATAACCAAGTTTGATACAATTTGGCTCAGTAGTTTTCTTTTTATAGCCAGAAAAATTATATATTATTATATAATTGTTATATAATTATAGTATTTATAACCACCCTGTATTATATCGGGACTTCACATAAGATTCCTGAAGAAGATTTATTCCTTCCACATCCTTAACACCTCATCCTTAACACCTTTTCTAATTCATTTATGATGCAAGTTTCAGCTAAGTTACCTAACAAAATACAATTCGAAATACAATTGGCTCATCTTTTCGAAGAAATTCTAAGCTATATTAAAAAGTGTTTTTCTAACTTTTACTTCATTTCTGTAGAGGAAAGCCAGTTAGTTATATGTGAATTTATAATTATTAATAAGTTTGTAAGAGAAAGGAATTCAGATTATAACAAACAAGCTTTATATAACTTTACAAGTTTGTTTTGATGTTGTGATTATCTGTATAATTATAAAATAAGAGAAACGGTTGGCAATTATTTATTCACTGATATTTCTTTAAATCAAAACATCCTTAAAAGTAAAGACCTTTGGTAGAAGTAACGTTTCAAATAACTTGAGTTTAATTTCATTGCCTAGTAACAAACTTCGTTCTTTTCACACTTAAAATAAGATAAAAATAAAAGTTTCGTCAAATAAATTGAATTGTAGCTAATTATGTAGGTCTAATAAACAACATCTGTAAAGTGAGAGTGCAAACAAGAGTGATTATACCCATTCCAATTAGATTTAATTACACATTGTACGAGAGCTTTGAATCTCCATTCTCTGCATGTCCTTTAATTAACTTTTTAAATCAATGAAAATAAACAATTGTCGATTCGAGAGTCTCTCTAAAGATCTTGAAAAGGAGGACAAATTTCAATTAACAATATTTCCATGCATAAAATGCTATGTTTAATCTATCTAATGATAACTTTAACAATATTGTCATTTAATAAAATGTTATATGTAAATTACCTACGATAACACTAATTCATTTTACTCATCTGTAGTCATATAAGGACTTTTTGCTAATTGCAATTATTTTATATTCAAATTTTGTTAGTACCTATTCATTACAATTTAACGTAAGTTTTGTGTTTAAATATTATGAAATTTTGAATAATTTATTCAGAAATTTCCGGGTATATTACTTCACTTGCAATATAATATTCAAGTTTTTTATACTGGAGTTGAAATTATTATGTGGACATAACTATAATGAAGTTAAAATTGTTATGTGGGTTTGGGCAAAGGGTTGGGAATAGAACTGGGCAAAGGAGGATTAGATAAAAACGTTTCTCTATGAAGTTTAGTTTGTTAAACAAAATTAGGAAATGGCGTTTAAAACTTTCTAATCTCGCTCTCTTAAAAAAGAAATACTACATGTCAATCAGCATTTAATTTTAAAATATGTTTTTATATAAGTTAATAATGGGAATGAAAAAGTTCATAAGTTAATATAAAAATGCAAAACTCACTACCATCCTAAATTTCTGTTATGTTTTCAAAATAGGGAAAAAATTGCAAATATTATTCATTTATAGGGAAAATGAAATTTATTTTATATTAACTGAGATAGTAAAGACATAAAATTAATTACTCCTTAAAGTTTTCTTAACTTTGCCCTTTTTCACACATCATTTATAAGAACAAAAAGGTTTGATTTGCTTTTATGACTAGAGAACTAAAATAAATTATTCGTTTGGACATTTTAATCCCTTGGGATAAAAGCGTAAGATGTCTTTGTTAAAACTTTTCTACATCTGACATAAATGTCATCAGAAAATCCGGAAGAACAACAATTAAGACCAAAGAAATAAATGGGAAAAACAAGAAAAATATTTTCATTCAATTTGTTTTCCATCATTACTGTAGTTAGGTTTAAATACGATTATTTTTGAAGCTGAGACCCAAATATGTCATTTATTTCTCAAAAATCATCTTCAAAATCCAAGTACTTAGTTTTATGTTATTTTTAGTTCGCCAAGTGAAGGATATAAAAAGAGAAGTGGGAAAACTAAGGGTTTTTAGTGATTAATTTGTTTTGCATCCTCCGTCAAATTTTTAGTTATATAATAACAAGCGGTAATTATTTCTTTCAGTCATTAGTTTTTTGTGTAGATTAAAATGTTTTATTAATGCAATTGTGTCAAATTAGTTTGAATTATTTTTCGTACATCCTGTAATACATTAATTTACTTCGACTGCTTAAAATTTCGAATTTAAAGTAGATTATCTTGATGGAAATTTAATAAAAATGCTTTTAGTTTAAAAGTTTGCTTTTAATTAAAAATAATGTTATTATAAAAAATGCATTTATTTGCATACTTTGTGGTAGAGTGATAAAAGTTTTCAATGCTTGAAAAAGTTTATGTATTTTGACGTATATTCATTGGTCTGCTGGTTTAATCCTAAAAATTGAGTCAAATTATGATTATCAATATTTATTGTTGTATTAGTCTATAGAGCATTAAAAATAAATGATGATCTGGAGAATTATCTCAAATATTTTTATGAGAGCTGAGAAAGAAGTACTAAGTGAATTGTTCTTTTCTTTGAAATTAAATATAATTTAGTGAGGATAAGATATAGTATAGATACGTAAATTCGGTAGTTTCAATTCAGGTATTAAAGAAGCACGGTTTTCAAAGGATATTGGTAAAACCATCCCCAAGTTGTTGACCATTCTACGAATCTGAAAAGTCCAAACTGAAAGTACAATGAGGGAATTGCACATTTTTTGTTTTAATTTATTATGATAGAGGATGAAAATCCATGAAAAATGACGTAAAAATTATTGAAATTGGAAAACTATTCCCCAAGATATTAATTTTTAAAATCTCGTTTCCTGTATTGGCGGGAAAAACAGTAATTTCGTTATGGCTGCTGTGTGACGTCACAGCGCTTGAACCCACTTGGTTTCGCCATGTTATTGTATGCTTAGCTTGCTTCATTCTGCTTTCCTTCATAAAGTTTTAACTAAAAAAACTATGATATTTTAAAGACACATACAAATATTTTTAATAAAAAGATTGGCGTTTTGTTTCTCAAAAAATATTAATTGGTTTTGGAATTATTAGGATTCAAAGTTTTAATTTTTTCTTTTTCTGGCCGTTCACTAGAGAAACAGACGAGTTTTATGCGTGTTTTGGTTTTATGATAAGTCTGGTTTCTTTTATTTTCAACCAGTGGCGGCTCGTGAGTTAATTAATAGGGTGTTCACACCTATTATATAAAAATAAAATTTTACAAAATATCTAGAAAGAGAAGGGATGGTGGTTCAATATGCATAAATCTAACTTCATTAGGTGGAAACATCTCTTTCTGCTTGGTTAATTCATACCCGCGCATCCATTTATATTTGTCATAAATGTCATCTGTAAATTATCTTTTAAAGTCCCTATCTTTTCCTTTTGTAATTTGGACAATGGTCAGATGAGGTGTTGGTCTTAAGTTCATTACTTCAACTTTTTTTTCCAGCGGCAATTGGGAAAAATAAAGATGCTTAATCTCAAACACCGAAATTTTTCTTAACGCCATTACTTAAAAATCATCCTAATTAATAACAAAAGTATTAAAATATTTTAATGAAAAGATTTAAATTATATTTAAAAAGTGCTCTTACTCGTACTTTTCAATTAGCCGAAAAAATCAATTCAAACAGACGTCAAAAAAGAAAGCTGTGCCTCAAAAGTGAAGGCCTCGGCACACTAAATCTGTGCGGACGGGAATCTAAAATACGAAGACGTAAGCTCAATATTCTAACGGCAAATAAACAGTCGGGGTTTCTTCGGAATCTCATATTTTTTACGCTCACACGTGCGAAAAAGGAAAAAAAAAAACGTTCATTATTTTTTCGATTTCTTTCGAGTTTCCGGTAGTAAATTTTTCTTATTGAGTAGAGAAGGGGAGGAGAAACCTAATTCTAAATATAAAAAAGAAATTTAGAATATATTTCCATTGATATTTATTTATCTTTATATTCGATTTTTATTCTGCTTTTTCTGTGGGTGTTCACGTGCTCCTGTGCTCCTATGGACGAGCCGCCACTGTTTTTAACAATTCACTAGTTTCGACGGCGCTGTGACGTCAAATCCCGTTTTTTGATCACATGACTTTACTAGTGTTTTGGCAAAAATAAAATTGAATTTTAAGTTATTTAAAACATATTTTTGAACTTTAAAATCTGATATTTGAGAGTTTTATACTTTTACGTATCAAAAAAGTGTAAAATTAAGCAAATCCCTCACCTATGCAAATCCCTCATTCTCTTTCCTGAATTTACACATAAAAAATAGGTACCCTTGAAAAAACACCATAGAAGATATTCTATGTAATGTCCATCCTTTTTGCTCCCAGAAAACATTCCTCCCCCTGTCAGACTCCGCAGCACGTGAAATTCGAAATGGACAGAATGGAACACCAAAAGACATTCCAAAGCCTTCCAAAATGTCCCACTCTACCCCCCTCGAAAATCACATCCCGTCTTCCTTATTTTCTACCAGAACAGGGGGGGGGAAGAGAAAAAGTCGCACTAAATCAAATTCTCCCTCCCCTTTTGGATAGAGTTATTCAAAATGGGGCAGATCCCCTCTTTAACTGGCTTCGAATTTTTTCTGGACGATCGCCAAGCGGCGATAAGGCACGTCTCTCTGGCACTCCCCACACAAAGAAAGAGATCCCGAGATAGATATAAATCACTGATCATAGATGGCGCTGAATACCGTCTCCATTTTCCCCTCTATAGATATATTTATTCCATATATATGTATTCGCTTTTTATGTATGTGTGGGTTTTTCTTCTGCAAAGTCAGGGGAAAGAAAGGATTTATTGTTAAGTCTCTTTTACCGGTTCTTTGAACGCATTCTTCTTACTGTAAGACTTAATTAACTCATTCTTTGTGGCAACATCTCAGAACCGTCTGCCGGAGTTTAAAATTCTGGGCTTAAAAAATGGAGGCGAGAGAATTAATGGTTCCACAGTCATGGGCGAGGATTACTTTTTCTTATCTCAAAAGGGGTAATGAACGATTCATTCTTCTTAATGACATTCCTCCACTTTGTAGGGTTTTTTTTTCTCGGAGTGAATGCTGCTGATTTACGGTATAATTTCGCGGCAGATTTATCAATATGTTATGAGATAACGAAGACGTAAAAACGGTTCTTCGGCTGTGAATGCGAGTAAAACATGATATTTTCGATTTGAAAAGAATCTTTTGTGCCTTGTAGTTTTATTTAAATGTTATTTTCTTCCTTGAAAACCTTTTGAATAATTGGTTGGGAGATGTTGATACACATCTGAAGATAAACGACCGTTTGGACGAAAGCCTGAAAAATGAGACTCTTTAAAAGGCGATAAATAACATTTAAATAACTTATTTTACAAGACGTATCCACATGAATCAATTTTAAATGCTTAATTAATCTCGTAAAGGAAAGAATTTCAAACATAAGCAACACACCTAGAATTTTAATATTGAATCCTCATATTCAAAATTATCAGTATAAAACTATCTATTTTTATAAAATTCCAATGGAGTAAACTAACTAAAACTTAAACAATGCTTTTCGGTAAGTATTAGTAAACATTCACAAGTTAAATAATGTATAAGTTGAGTTTAATGAGATCGCCCACTTAAAAGCAGTTTCTTAATAAATTTAAACCCTGTATTGTGATAAACTAAAGAGGATTTCATCAAATCGAGAGAGCATATGTTGAAGGCAAACGGAGAACCACATGCTAATTTTCATAACTAGGGTCCTAAACCCACTGCTTATTCTTAAAATATGAAATTAGTTTGAGATTTCAAATGAACGTTAGGATGAAATAAACTCAAGGGAAATACGAAAGAAGGTAATGAAGTTGTTAGTATTTGAAGTTCATGAAAAAAAAATATTTAGTTTGTAATACTCATTTGATTATTAACGAATCTTTATTCACTAATAAAGATATCGTTTTATTTTATATAACAGCAGTTAAACCAAGTTAAACCCTGCAATAAACTTTCTTGTTACATTGGACGTTTTTACACAAATGAGCAATCAGCAGTCAACTTTTTCATAGTTTTTTTTTAAGTTAGTAGTAATATTTATCTACAAAATCTCCTTTCTCAAGTCTCAATAAGTTACTTGTCCAAATGGTGAGCACGTTTTATTACTTTTATTAAACGATAACACGTCAATTTGTTTGACGAAATAATAGTAACTTATTGCTGACTGCCTTAAAATCCTTGATTGATCATCATCATGTTTCCTTATAAAATTTTATCCGATGAGAATTTTCGAGATTTTGATACACTCCATCATTATATGAATTACTGACAACTTATTTTACTTTGACGTACTACTACTTTACTTTTACGTAATACATCAGTACCTAAAATAATAATGGCCCTACAAATTCAGAAATGACTATAAATTAAACTGAAAAATATTTTCTCAATTTACCAAATATGTAATAATAACCACTTTGTCCAAATTGTTACTTTCCAAATGAACCTCGTATTTTCCCCCTGTATTTCGATAATAATTAGATCATTGTATGAGTGCCTTTAATGTAGAAGTTGTTCTTTGAAGCACACGTTTTGTTTCATGTTTAGTATTGGTAATTATTTATAAGCTTGGCTAAAAGATTAAAAACACTGATTCTCAAAACTAGAATTCTACCAAAAAGCTCCTTCCTAAAAGTTTCTACCTCAGTTGAAGTTTATGGTCTTTTCGATAAACGTTTTAATAAACACTTCCCGTGAAAAGCAACTCGGAAACGATTCCAGACTAGATGATTATTCATATGCAGAAGAGTGAAGACGGCTCTTAGGTTTCAAAACTATCCCCCCCGTCGCAATCTAAAAAAAAACATATTTCATTTCCCAAAGTGCATTTAAAAAGCTATGTCGTGCTTCTACTCTGGAGAACCCCGCGGAACTTGATTTATCCGTCGAGCTTCCCGCCTGACAATTTCTATCACGTGACTCACGATCCTCCGCACTTTTTGGATGCAAATTGCATGCAAATTTCATTCCAATAATCTTGGCAATTTTTTACGCTTTCGGTTCGATAAGGCTGTGTTCAATTTCTCGCTCTCTCTTCCTTTTTTATTATTTTTCCCTTATCCTTGGTTACGCATGTATTTATTTTCCTTTTTTTCTTTTTCCCTTCATTTCGCTCGGAGTTTTGATCATAATTTAATAATTTTCGTTAATAACTTCTTTAATTCTCGGAGTCCTCGTTTATTTATTTGCTTCGTTGGCATGTTTGTTTATTTTTTTTTCATGAGTTTGCGATTCTCGATTTGGCAGCGACGAAAAAAGTTTAATAAGCTTTGAATTGATTGTGGAGTCGTGGAGAAAAGACAGAGAAATCAATTTAGAACGCGGGTAGGGAAATGAGAGGTCCGATTCCGGCTCTCGGAATGTTCGGAATTTTAAATAGGGTGAAATCGAATAAGGTGGAAATTTATGCTACGGTTTTGAAATTTAAATGGAAAATTTCATGCGCATAATTTAAGGAAGAAAGTTTTAAATCGAATATAATAAACCTATAAAAAAGTTCCGTTTCATATCTGATAGTTTTTCCATCCTATATTCTGAAACAGTCCCATCTAACCGATTTCCCATTTAATGTTGCCCTGATATTCACCAATACATATATCGTCACGATGTAAGGGAATGTCAGCTCAAGTCGTGTGCTATTTTTCACACACTCAAGTATTACTTTAAAACGTTATTTTTCAAACATTGCAAACATTTTATAGGACATTATATTTTATAAAGGAGAACATCGTCAACACCATCTTTTCCTCATCAATAAAATTTTCTTCGTTTGTAATAGTTACGGTGCTTTATAAAAAATAAATTTGTATTTTTCTAAAAATTAATCTGTTTTATAAAGTTCTTAAGGATATAAGGTTTCTTGATAGGTTATGTGGAGCCACGGCTTACTAGATACTTATATAAGTATAAGTGTAAGTATCTAGTAAGCCGTGGTGGAGCTTAACTATTAAGTAACTTAACGTAGTTTAATTATTTAGTACGTCATCACTTCAGTAATTATAATTAATCAATAATTTACACATTTAATAGGTAAATAAATATTACTAAGAGGGATTTAGCAAGGGATAAACATCTAATTTTCTCTCTATAAAGTGAACTTCGTATACTCTTAGTATGAAATATGGAAAATGGCGTGTGTCCATAAAATTTATCTCAGTATTCACAAAATTTAAAGCTTTTTAAGTGAAAAATGTACAATAACTTAAACATTCAAACACCATATAACCTATAATTTTCTCTACAAAATCCGTTTCTAAATTTATATCGTGTTATTTATCAGAACTATATTTTATTTTGAACAACTTCATTTTTTATGAATGAAAACCAAAATATATTCACAGAAACATTTTATGACTGTAATTTTTACACATTTTAATAATATTTTTTTTCAAGAAATTGCTTTTAATTTTTCAAGACCCAATGGAACTCAATACGTAAAAGTAAACACTCAGAAAAAACTGACAGATGGGTATATTCCACCTAGAAAATTCAAACACCGGACTCACAAACAATCCTTCCCTACTTCACCTCAAGCGAAAAAGAAGAAAAAGAAGCTAACCCCAAAATACCCTACTCTCTCAGTAAAAACTTCCAAATAGGTCCCCTCCACAACCCCCTTAATAGAAAAACTCGATCCTTGCCCCGAATTTGCCATTCATGGCCTTCCACCCACCCCCTTTCCGGGAACGCTCCCGAAATTGCACTTTATCCCGTTCAGGGAAGGGACCCGGAAAACACAGGATCGAGAGCGAAACGCTTTCCTGCATGATGAATGTCCTTCCGAAAGCAAATCGAAAGTCAATCCGCGGATATCAATCAAAAAAGAGGGACGAAATAAGAGAGGAGGGGAACCTGGCCCATCTAAACATTAAATGTCGCTGATGGCCGGCGTTTCTTTTTCGTTCGTTCAGGGGTTATAAGAGGGCGGGAGGTACGTAAATTTCCGGGGAACCCAGTGTCCTTCGTGGAAACTCGAGAGTTCTTATATGCTGGAAATTCATGCGATGTGTGTGGAGGAACGAATTGAATCGATCTTACCAGTTTTAGTGCTACTAGACAGCAACTTAGTTGACCCTATGACGTCACCAACAAATAAAGTAGTTCCCATCGCGGTGTCTGAATTTTGAGTGAAATGAAGAACGTCAATTTAAAAATATGATTATTTTGTTAAGCCCATGTATATTACAGTGCTTTTCAATCACGATTTGGGTACCGAAACTCCTCCTAGCAACCCAACATGCTTTGTGTTTACCGATTTCTCATTCTGCATTTTTGACGTACTGGTTTCAAGAAACGTTGCTGTCGAGTATATACGCGTGTTGTAATATTATAGGAATATTTTTTTTTATAAAAAATGAAGCACAAAATATATATTTACAATACTTAAAAAATATGTATTTCTTTTAAACCTTGCTTAGCCATACTTACATTTTATTAAAGCCTTCATTTAAACGTTTTTTATACCTTTTTTTAGAGATATGGTTTCTCCAACGTTTCTTGACAATGGAGAAATAAGCTGAGAGCAAGCGATGGAAGTAGTTCCAAGACGAATGCCGTGAGAAATTAGACAATTTACTTTAGAAATATGAGTAGTATGTTAAATCTATACATATGTTGCTTTTTTTGTCGTAATTTTCGTAAAATGTTAAGTATTTTCAATTTCGAGGTGTAAATTCATTTGGAATTAAACGCGCCCGCCAATGAGAGCTCACGGACTATCTATTTTTCTTCCGTTCCTCGTGATGTTGTAATGTTAATGCCAAGAAATGTTGTATAATCTAGTATATTAAATTTTACCGTTACTTTGGATGTGTAAAATTAAGTTTTTAATACTGTCCATATAATTTTCTATGGGTTTGATTAAACTTTCTATAAATGCATTGAATCCTTTCCTTAAATAGTTAAAAGATATTTACTCCTTTTTACCACAAGTTCCTTTTCATTTGGTGGAATTCTTTACTGAAAACATAATTCTATTCATATTTATATTGATGATGGAATGTGTTATTCCTTCAAAAAGTTTTCTGTAGTTAAGGCACTTCATTTGAATACCTGGAGAGAAGCCAACAGCTGTAGCACATTATCATAACTATACACGTTGAATTTTGTTTTTAAACTACGTAACTGTGTTAAAAGCTTTCTTTCATCTAATGGTTGCTTGGATTAATTCATTACAGCAAATAGTTTATTTTAAGTAAATGCGTTGTTTGAAAGTTACAGACTTAAACCTTACGTAATCGTACGTGAAGTGTATTAAATGAATAGGTATAAATTTTTATCTAATGTACTAACGTATAATTCGTAACTATTTACATAATGTTTTAAGTTAACTGTTTACAGTAGAAACGCTTTATTTAAATAATAGAACGTAAAAATAACCGAGTAAAAATTCAAAAAAGGCGGGTTACTTTTGAGTGTATAAATGATTTTCTAACAAGTACTGATTGTTTTCATCAAGCTCCATAAAATAATTGGCATAATTTTTTTTCACAATTATTCAGCTTGAATTTTTTTCAAAGTTAGCCCTCATAATAAAAAATGTTTTAAACGAATTTTAATAAAATCCTTATATGCTCACTAACATTCGGTATAGAGTTGTTAAACCTTTGCAACTTTTATAGACGATCAATTATCAATTTCTACTTAAGATAAAAATGAGTACCATACGCATTAACAATTTATTTATTAGTTTTTATGCTTCATTTGAACCAAAACGGGTAGAGTTTAATAGATATATTTAATTATATGTTTATATATTGTTAGATTTTTATTACTCATTTTCTCTCTAGCTTTGTTTTCCCCCTGTAATTAACAGTGATTGTGTATGTAAAAAAATTAAAAGTTGGTATTTTGATATAAACTGTTTATATTATTACTCTTTCTACTTAATAAGCATGTTTATTATGGGTCTAAAGATAGGAAGGAACGATTGTGAACCTTATCCATAATCCAAGATCAAATGTTAAGTTTGTTAGTAGGATAAGATTTCAGATTAATTTAATATGCAGCATTATATAGCATTTGGGAATTATTTTTGTTAATTTAACATAAAAGGAACAACTTTAAAATTTTAATCAATTTTCCAGTTTTATCAATAGTACTACATTTTATACATACATGCATACATGCACAGAAATGTTTCTTATGAATTCTGGATGCATTTAAATAAAAAAAGGTGAGTAATTTCAAATCCCAACGTAAAGTTAGTGTGCTAGCATAAAAATATTCATTCTACCATTTATTTATAAAAAATATAGAGTTAGGGATGCTTATTCTTTTAATTAATTGCTGTTTTAGCTTAGGGACCGTTCAAGTATTACGTTAGCACCTAATGGGGAGGGGGTATGCTATTTGCTTACTTTTCCATACAAAGGGGAGGGGGGACATAAGTGATGCTTATGTAAAATGTTACAAACACTGCATTTTCAAAAATCTCTTGTTTCTTGAATAGTTCATGGAGAACAATTAATTTCAAAATTCTAAGCATTACTAAAGATTTTGTACAAAAAAAAGAACAAAGGGGGGTCGGGAAGTTTTCTTACGTAATTATGAGAGGGGGGTTGTGGTTTTCGTATTTTTGCTGACAAGGGAGGAGGGGGGTCAAAAATTACCAGAAACTTGCTTACGTAATATTTGAACTGCCCCTTACCTCTTAAAAACTGTTCAACTTATAAATTAATCACATTTGGTCACTTAATCTGAGCATTATTTACTAATCTCTTTAATTTACACAACGAAAGAAAAATTCCCGATAGCGTGAAAAGGGTATAAAGAAACCTATGAATCAACTCTAGGTCAATTAACCCTAATTTCTCACTCGCTCTACCATAAACTAATTGCTCGATACCAATCCATCCCCCAAAAATCTCCAGATCCATCTCAACAAACAAAATCCCTCAAAAAAATAAACTCTCTTAGCTCATCGTTCCTTTCGATTTCGGAAGTAAATTTGTTAGCTCGGAACAAATTGCCCGCACGTAATGGATCCACTGATCCACCCGAAGAGTTTTCACACCCAAGACGCTTCTCTGCCATCTCGAAATACTGGATCGGAAATAATCTCCTGAATAATGAGTTAATCCTGCAAGAATTTTCCGGGCTATCGCCATTCATCAGGGATCCGGAAATTTCCTGGGAAGCGAAGGTGATGGAAGACTTAGCGCCATCTATTGGCGATTCCGTCCTGGAAAAAATGAAGGTTGTGTTTATCCTGGAAAAGAAGAGCATAAGAAATGAGTCGATGATGTGATCTGATATTTTGAAACATAGAATGAATTTGGACGCCATTGATAGTTTTCAAATCAGTCCAATGCAACGTTGTATTTTATTAGACTAGTAATGTATTGTCAATAACTTGGCTTTTTATTTTGGAACGTACAGTGAACGTTGAAAGATGCTTTTCCTCTGTAAGAGTATTAAAATAATTGGATAATAATGTATATGTTATGGGTAAAGTGATAAACCGGGTATTATTGATAATGTCCTAGCCGATTTATCACATTGCCCGAAACAGACACAATATTATCAGTCCAATGTTACTCTTCCCTAATATTATACTCACAAAATGCTTAGTTATTTACTAGGCATTTTTTACTT
Source organism: Tetragnatha montana (assembly GCA_963680715.1). Lineage (NCBI taxonomy): Eukaryota > Metazoa > Arthropoda > Arachnida > Araneae > Tetragnathidae > Tetragnatha > Tetragnatha montana. The sequence goes on from OY796681.1 coordinate 19,530,332, forward strand.
TGAAAGTTTAATTTTCATGATTACAGGAATCGTTTTGTTTTAGTTAGATGAACTATTAATTTTATTTCATTAATTCTTTTTTTTTTTTCTTTTTAAAGAGAAGTACCAGAACGCTTTCATTCTGGCAAGTTTTTCCTCAAATCGAACATAAAAATACAAGTTGTTTGTGTATATCACATTTGCAAATCCCCACTTTTCATCGAATTCAATAAATTAAATTTCGTTGAATTAGCTCCTACACGCTTTGTTGAAAGAAAAGTTTTAGCAAACAAATCAAATGCTCGATATCTTAAATCTTTGAAAGGTTCTAATAAACAAAACCGTATTTATAGTCTTACTCTCACAAACTACATCAATTTTCCTTATTAGTTATTAATTAATACTCAGAATTATCCCACAAAGAACACTCCTTAATTCACTCATTTCCATAACCAATTCCTAACTAATCATCCAAACCATAATCTCTCTGTCCTTCAAAACCCAAAGCATCCTTCAGAATCACTTAATCCCTCCCTCTATAGAACATTTATCCTTCCCATGACACGGAGAACTTCATTAAACTCCCGTCCTCAAAGCTATTCAAAATAATCAGCTGCTCAAAGAACTTCTCAATAACATCAGGCAAGTGCCCAGACACACTTGCTCACTTTCATTAGGGATGAAAGAGTTCGGCAAACAGTTCGATTTGGGATTTATTTTTTCACGCCGCTATAGGTGGAGTGCTGAGCTCTCAGACGCTCATATTGATTTAACTTAAGCCCCGTGTGTTTTGTTGTGCATTGTTCTTTGGATAGTCTCGATCATGTCTGGATGATGTTATTGTGAATCGTTTCTTAGTGGGAAAATCCTGAGTTTCCATATGGTTTATAACTGCTTTATTGCTGATTTGCGTTTTTTTTTATGACGAATAAATGCTTTTGTGAGTACAACATTTACTCTAATTGGGTATTCTAATTCAATTTATCTGTGATGAAATAATGAAAAAAAAATATTAAAATAGAGAGTTCTTGATTCAAGCCAAATTTCATTTATTTTTAGTTACATTAATTTTATGAATCCCTAAAAAGTAATCACTTATTTACATTAGCATTTGATTTGAGTCTTTTAGGTATAATTTAGTTTAACTACTAATATAAAATAGAAAACTTATTTACAAATTACTGTTTGCTTGGATATTTAATTTGTTTTAGAAATATAGTAATTTCATCATTATGTTACTTATATTGACTATAATGGAATAGTTCAATGAATGAGACTTTGTCAGATAAAATGTTATTTATTTATCGGGTAAATTTATCATAAGTTTATCATTATTTTATTTTCTTGTTGTTTTTATGGGTTTACTAAAGTAAATTATCTGAAACTAAAAATTTAATTTTTAAGTATTATTTGGATTCTAAAGTGAAATTGATAAACTTTATAAATTAAATAACAGTTTTTAAACCTTATTATTTGTAGGAAATATTTACTTACCTTTCTTTTATTTTAACCATCATGAAAAATAGGGTATCAGATCTGTATGGTACGCGTGTATTGGAAGCTACCATTTCTGAAGAAACAATTAAATCTTAAATCTATATAGTATCTGTAAAACGATGTTTTCCTTCATAGTAGGTAATATGCAAAGAAGCAAACATAATACTTTATGAGTTACTGTAAAAGCCAATTTTTCCTTAAAAGTAAACAGTGTACAAGAAAGCAAACTTCTTTAGCAATGTAAGCTTGTAATAACTTTTAAAAAAATATTTTGAAAGATTTCAAATTTCGAGGAATGCGAAGAGAGAAGTCATACCTTTCTTAACCAACTTTCATCATAAATTTAAATTAATTAATTTTTCCCAAAGGTTGGTAAGTAACCTGCTATACTTACTTAGTTATGTTTATCGCATAGATAAGGAATATTGTTTTTCCTTTTCTCAAAAGATTAGAATACCTTGACTCATGAAAAGAAACAGATAAAAATTATTTTTACCAAGCTTCAGTTTATAATTGAATTTGCGCGTAAAGGGAGACATATGAGAAGAAAACTAATAATAAGTACGAGATAATATAGTTCTTGACTAAATATGCACATTAGAAAGATAATAAAGAGTTTAATAAATGTTAAATTCACCCAAAGGGCTTAATTTAACATTTTTGAATTAATTAATAAAATTATTTTCTATGATTATACGTATTTCCATCATACACACAAATATATAAACCTATAAAATTTCAAAAATGAATCTAAGATGGCTGGATGTAATGGCTGAGGTGTCAAGTTTAAACGAATTATAATGATAGCCTACAAACTATTTTGATAGAGGGAACAAAGGTAATTATTTATAATGAATACTTTATTCCCTTTTATTATAAGAAAAAGTGGTACAACAAACAGGTGTAATTTATCAATTTGATTAACTTTGATTTAACAATTGATTACGTTCAAATATTTCATATAAATGGACCTAATACAGCCCACCGAATTATTACCGTCCTCATAGGGAGGGTGGGGAATTAATGGTGGTCTCAACATAAAAATCTTACATAATAGATTGTCTTATAAATCTGGATTCGAAAGTGAAAAAAAAAATTGCCATGATGTCGAGTTTGTCTTAAGTATCCGAAAGTCCTCAGTTCGAGGGTATTTTCAGTCAATTTGTAGACAAACTATCTGCTTGATAGTTTTTAATTATTTCCCTAAACTAAACTGTGGATATATTGGAATGCAGTTTAGTTCTTCTATGCTTTTAAGCTTTATTTTTAACATTATTCTTCCTCCTATTGTAAGCTTTGTTAAATCTAATAATACATTTTTCACCGACGTGAATTCATTTCTGGACTTTGAGACCCTATTAACCAGATAATCATTTACCCTCAACAAATACCCACCCTCAGATTCTTCAACTCAAGTCATTCAAAACTCCAAAGACAATCTTTTCCACCACCCCCCACCATCTCACCACTAAACAAACACCCACCCTTGGCGCATTACCGGAGTGCTTGGCAAACAAAGGGCCGGCCAAAGATATCGCCAATCAACCGTCCTCTCAGACCTATCTTTCCGAAGGAATCTGGACGCACTCGGTTTCCATCCGGGCCTGATATGCTAATCAGCTGAACAAAGCCGAGTCGAGTTGAGTTGAAACAGGAGCCATTCTGACGAAGTTATGTGCCATTTGGGAAACAAAAGGCCGTCGCTTAATTATCCTCCCGGTCGCAGTGAAAGGTTTCCGCGCGTAAAATGATCTGCAGAAAGGGTTATTGAGTTGAGTTGCCATATTAATTTAGAGTAGGAGGATCGCCCTAATGGGGTTTGAGGAGGGGAGGGGGTGTTTTTTAAAGGGGGAGGTTTCGAATGCGAGGGAGGATAATTGGAGGGGTGATGGTAGGATTGGTTACCCACATCAAATGACCCTGTCTTTTAGTAGAGTTGAAGCATAATTTCAACAAGCTATATGTTAAATGAGATCTTTGCCTTGGAGCTAAAAGAGAGTAGATCCTAAATTATCGTTGTTGAGGTTTAGTGCCATGAGAAATCTTCTTGAGTACGTGAAAGAGAAACTTTTTATCTTTTTGTGAAGAAATTTCATTGGTGATTTCCCTAGGGTTAGAAGGCCATTATTCTGTATCAAAACAACGGGGGATCTCTGATTTCATACTGTCATAAAAAAGGTGGCCCAATGGACTATCACTTTTTGATACATGACTGTGAAAAAATATTAATAATATTTATTTATTTTTTAGTTTGAAATAGTTCTATATTCTAAGGCGAAACATTGTCAAACAAAGGAATAATATGGAGAGATATTGCGAAGCAAAATCCTATTTAAGAAATCATATGCAGATTGTAAGAACTATTAAGGCTAAAAATTATACGATCGGAGCCGTATATATGTTACGGGCAGTGTGATAAATCCGGGCATTATTAATAATGCCCGATGTGAGGCGGGCAATGTGATAAATTCAATGGCATTTATCAATGAAATTTATCACTTTGCCCACCTCCACTTCGGGCATTATAAAATAATGCCCGATTAATCACTTTGCCCGTAACATATATACCCGAATCTAGCACGTCTTCTGGGGTCATTTACAGGTACTATATACAACATCCTAAAACAGTGTATTATTAATAGAGTCATTGAAATCTCTGAAGTTTATTTTTAAGTACATTTTACATTTACTCAATAATTTTAACTAATTGAAACACTCCACAGAATCAAATTGATGTATAGTGAGTGCGCTTTAAAATATTCCTCGAGTTCATATCACTGCCCGTCAATTGAATCAAAAATGCTTTCTTATTATTCCCCCTTCCAAAAATAATATTTCAATGAATTAATCAGAACTTTAGACATGAACCGATTTACTTTTATGGATAAAAGATTAATGTACAGTCGACATTAAATAGTTCAATATCTCTCAAAGAATGAATAACAATGGACTTATTATAAAATCACGAAGAATTTATTTCTCATCCATTTTTCTCAAAATGCCTTATGAATCCTAATATTTTTCCAACTAAAGAAATGCCTCGGCCCTTTCATACGTACCTCACAATATCCTCATACATATTGGATGGAAGAATTTATTATCTCCTCCTTATTCTATTTACGAACTCTTCTAAGCAAGACTGCATTACTTCCAGAAAGGATCATAAAAGCGCATTCCTCATTATATACCTAGCCTTCTCCATAACAGGGAAAGTAAGGGATCCCAAATTTTATCTCTGTACTTCATTTGATAGATATTATCGGTATGCCCCATCACGCTAAGAAGTATGGCTTTTTCTTTTGTGTGTAGTAATCACCACCTTATAGACGTAGAATAAATGGAGACATTGTAAGTTATCTTTTATGTGTCTAAATATATTCTCTTCAGCAGTGATGAACTGCTGAAGGAATGCATGATGGAGTACCTCATCTATGTAAAAAATAACTGAATCAACAGTTTGAAAAGGGAATAATAAGTTTTAATTTATTCGTCTTAGAGCAATTCCGGTAACGGACTGTCATTCACAAAGGAAAATAATAAGTATTTTGTAATTTACTTCCCCAAAATATTTTTTTTTAAATGTTTTTAACCCAGCTTATTGCTTTCTTGTTAGCTATATATAATGGCATAATTAAATTTTAAAAATATATTTTTATTTATTTTTGAAAAATATTTAAACACATGGTAACTGACTGACATTCATGCAACCTTTATGAAAAGTTAACACAGTCTATACGAGATTCCTCTGAAATTTATTGGAATTTTCAATTAAGTTACAAAGGTGATAAAGAACAACACATATTTTTTTAGAATATGGCATTTGAGTTCAAAAATGTTGCTACAATAGAGAATGATAGTAATTACAATATGGTAACTGACTGACGTGTGTCTGGCAACTGACTGACATTTCTGAATCTCCCAATGCAAAAATTCAAAATAGTGTACTAAAATGATATAAAAGAGTTAACTCAAGAGGTTAGCAATTAAAGTAGAAAATTATAGGTTATATTCTGTTGAGACAATTTTTGTTTACAATTATAATAATAATACAACAATTTTATCATTACTTTTAACATTTCTTAACTTTTTAAATTTTGATGTCCAGGTTGATATTTTCATGGAATTGTCCCCTAGTCTTTTTATCTTTAACTTTTGTCCTGTGAACTAATCAGTAATATAATTAAGTTGTCTATTAAAGTGGTTTTAAAGATTTTTTTTTCATCTGAAATTTCTTAAGGTTGAAAAAGGAAATAACCCGATGATTACTCTGTACAATAAATATGTTCCTGAATTTCCAGTACAAATTTTGTGGTTATCCAAGGAAAATTTCATTACTTATACAGGGGTTTTTTTTTTTCAATTTTCTCGACACTTGGTTGCGGACTTATTCCCTTTTTGAACTGACGATTCATTTATGCTTCTTTATAGGCACTTAGACGTTTATAGTATGTACGCTGACAATTAATATTTTTAAGAGCTTCTGCTTAATTATAGATATAATTATAGTTCACAACGATTTTACTTCATTCCGTTTTTCTACTAAGTTATAGTTAGTCCACGAATCTACTGAAAACGAAAAACCGTCCGATGACAAAAAAAAGTAGCGAAACTGACTTTGGACTAAAAACGAATATAAACATTTGATGGACCCTTTGGGCTAACTAAAATCCGAAACAGTTACCCGAATTAAAGGAATGCTTATTTATGAGAATACCTCAACTAGTTGAATGTCTCAGAACTTGATTTTTGCAGATTCGCGGTTTTGTCAATGTAGTACCAACGATATATATCAAACCAAGGGGTGGGGTAATTGTTTTGGCTCAAGGAAATAAAGACAATATTAAAAGAAAAAGATACAAAATAAGGTCACGAAAAAAAAAATTGTCGAAAAAATATCACTACTGTAAGGTAAATTGATAACCATTTTTATGAATTGGACTAAAGATTAATTTTTTAGATAGTGTTTAAATAGATAAGTTCATGAAATACACTTTTATTATGAGCAAGATATTCAAAGTTATGGAAATTAATTTCTCGAATAAAATTATTCAGTTGTTGATACTTCTAAAACCCTCTTCAAGATGGGATAATTAATAACAATTAGTTTTTATAGGCTTTCTTTTAATATTTAAAGGGTTCTTAGTTGAGATATCTCAACTTAAATATTTTGCTCTGAACAGATAGTTTTTCATTCCTGGAATAATTAACAATTTGCGGTAAAAAAATCTCAGCAAAGCAAAATAAATCCCCTCTATCCATATTCAAAGAATAAAATCCTTTTATTATCCATTTCCGAACAAGACTGAGTAAGAGAGAGAGAAAAAAAAGCACAAAAGCTCTATAACGAAACATTTTATAATACAAGCATTTACGTTAATTGAATTCGGAAAACACAAAAAGGAACTACCATCCCCTCGTTCTTTTGACATCGAACTTAATCTGGGTAGTCTCGAAATTAATTATGGATTGAAAACTACATCCGCATAGAAATAAACGGGAATAATGATTAATTAATTGGAGCAGGTATGGCTCCAGCTTAACCCTAAAGTAATGAAATAATAATTTATCATCCCAGGTGCTTAGTTTTGAATAGAAAAAAGCTTAATCTACTTCTTCCGGGAATCTGGTGGAGAGAATAACAGGATTAAATGCTAATTATATTATCTTTGACCCCTGATTAAGCCTCAGGCTTAACTAATACTGCATAAATGAGTTTAGGGTATTAAACTTCAAGAAGCTCGAGGTTTTCTTTAATGATATACCACAATGAGGTTTAGGAAATCGTTAAAAAAAGAAATAATGGTTAAAATCAGATTAATCATTAGAGATAATGTTTTTCGTTATTCATGCATTATGTTCTCCTTCCTGAACTTTCTGGGGGGAAATTACTATGAAAGCAATTTATTTTATAAATCAAGGGGAATATTGAATTTTGATTAGCATAAATTATGATCATGTTTTTGTAAAAAATAATTATGAACCTTGGAAGAGAGAATTTAACGTATGATTGAGACTGGCCTGTGAACTGTGGTACTGAATAAATTCATTTTTCGGTTGAGATACTAAACAAAACGCTCGGCTTTAAAGCAATAATATCTTAACTTCATCTGTCAGACATTTAATGGGAACTAAAATTTTATCATAAATATTCAGAACCTGCTTTGAATGTAATGAATAATTTTGAAATTTTTCAAATTAATGTAAATTATTCTTTGGTGTGGTTTGATATATATTTCACGAATGTGCGCGCTCATAACAAACAAAAATATTTATAGAAATGTAAGACAGATTATGTTGAACAAAAATAGTTTTTTTTTCTTTTGAATAATTTTTTAATAATTATAACTTTGGTTAGTTGAATGGATGGGGTTTTATGGCCCAAGGAACATAATAACAATATTGAGTCAAACAAGCTAAATACACTCCTCGATATCAGAATAAACCTAAGCAGCACAAATGTTTAAGATTTGTCTAATTTTTGTTACGTATGGCCAAATTTCGTTTACTTCTAGTGTAGCAATTACCTAAACTTGACATATTTGGTATGAGCTGTTCTACTAGGGAACTCACCCAGACATATTATTTTCGAAGAACTTAAGACTACGAGGGGCTCTTTTATGTTTCGTATTTTAATTAAAAGATTTCAACTTTAAAACTGACATGAAACAAACACATACAACAGCCCTGCTTATTCCTACATTCTAGCCCTCTCTTACTTCCAAGACATTTCAATCGCAAGTTAGTACACTCACCCTTATATTATTCAAGACCCAAATCCGCACCGGGATTCGTTCCCTCCCTCTTCCTCCCCCTATAAACGAATCGAACGCAGCGTCGCGTCCTATCAGGACGGGTCGGAAACGTGACAAAAGTTAAACAGATTTCTGGGGGACTTTTACGACTGCGAAGTTTCCCCCTCTCGTCCCTAGATATTTATGGGGGCTTCGTGAGTGTGCATCGCCGAGCCTCATCTTCGGCCGTTTTTGCCCGATCGTTTTATTCGGGAATGTTCGGGATCGCTCGGGTGTTTCGATGTCTGGTTTCGCGTGGTGGGGATAAATGTGGGAGATTTTGAGGGAAGGGAGATTGTTGGGGATATATGTGGAGTTTTTCTGGTTTGGTGGGTCTTACAAATCAAATTTTGCTTTAAGGAAACACTCTTTCAAGGAAATTTTTCTTTCCTATTTTTTAAGATAAGATGTTGTTTGTAGGAAAAACTAATATTATCTGCATGAATTCTCTCAACATTATGTAGCCTTTTTGAATCTATTAAATCTGTATACACGTTGGAGCGAAATTTAATCTGAAAACTGGTGACTGAAATTTAATACTTTAAAGAAATTGTATACTTTAAAAATGACTTGCAATAAAGTTTCTATTTTTTATATCTTAATTTATTTAGCACTATTTTCCATTAATATTTGAATTTTCTGGAAACCTGTCTGATGTTACTTATTTAAATGCATAAAGATGTGGAATAAAAAAGGTAATGGTATTTACTAAAATGGTATTTCTAGTATATTAGAAATGATATTTAAGCTATTTTCAGGCAACTATTTTTTAACATTGAAAGTACTTCCTTCGAGTAGATATCAAATTATGTATTTATAATCTAAAAATACCATCCATAGCAATAAATTTAAAGTAACAACCCTAAATGTTATATTTCATCCCACACATTTTTCTTTCAGCAAACTTCTTGCTTTTAATATTTCGTTTTCATTAGTTTATTTAAGCACAAATCTTTATTTCTAGAATTTTTATTTTCATATGCCAGTTTAAAGGTACAAACTATTAATAGCCTCAAAAATTATAGTTAGTATTTTAATGTTACTTGCTATTAAGCTTTAATCCATTCAATAAAAACCATTTATTTTCAAACAGAAAGAATATAACTGTGTAAAACCAAATGAACTATTATATTTTTTCTTAAATAGTACCACAAGCTTCACAATGCTTCAAACTTTCTAGTTTCTTTTCTTTTACCTATTTAGTATGTGAACTGGCCCCTTTGGTAACATGAAAATTAATCTAGACGATTACAGGACAAATATATGAGCTGAAGAAAATGAACTAAGACAAACTAAAATTGCCCTTTTGAAAAAAAAATTGTAGCTTTCGGAACAAAACAAATTCCGGTTTAGAAATCACTTAATAGTAGATTAGAACTCGAATTAGATAAGATCAAGTACTTGTATAATTGCAACCAAAAAAATTCCCTTGTGTATACTATAGTTGTAAATTTGGAAGTAGCTATAGCAAATATAGTTGTAAAAATAGTAAAACAAATATTTGAACTATAGCATAAACCAAAAGTAGTTGAACTACTAGTTGATCCCTATTTAACCAGTCTCATCTAACAAAATCCCATTAACCCTTTTCTTTTCACCATCTACAAAAACACCCCCATATTCACCCCATACACACAAACAAATAATCCGCAGAATCCATATATCCATTTCTACAAACGTTTATTGGGCCGGATGCCGCTCCTCCTGCCATGCAAGCGGGCAAATTATATTCCTCTCTCCCGAGAAAGCTTTTAGGGCTTTAAAGCAAACATCCCGCCGCTAAAAGCAACTTCTTTGGCTCTCTATTTGTGTCAAACTGTCAGCCGGAATGACGGCCGGAGCGGATCTCTGCCAGTTAGCCGGCCCGTAATGATCCGGGATTGGGACGCCGAGGGTTCCCGCCGCCGGAAGAAAACCGTCTTTTAGGCTGGAAGTGCTGCTTGCCGATTTTGCTCAAATTTCACGGTGCTTTGTGGAGATGTTGGTTTGGTTTTCTGTCAATATGTCTGATTTTTTGCGTCGTAAATTTTGGTAAGAAGGGGCTGCTAGATGTAAAGTAAAGATGCATATAGTGTTTATGGAATTGTTAATGTAGAAATTGTTGGTTCTTTCGTACTAGTTCAAGTTTTGTGGTGAGATGAAGCATGGGGCTTCCATCTTGAGGTAACTATTTGCCTTAGAAGTATTAATTTGAAAACGAAAACTTAAATACATTCTCTATGTAACGAATAAAGTGTTTTATACTAACAAAGAACATTGCATAGTAATCAAAAAAATAGCACGACTTTTAACATGCTTGTGTTCTGGATACTTTACTTTTCTTTCTTACAATAAAATTGATGACTGTAGTTTGTTTAGAATATCGCAAACATTGTTAATTAAAACAATGGCGCTGACTCTGTGTTACTGCCTTGAAAGTTTCCAGATGTTGATTTTTATTCTTAAATTAAGAAATCATTACTTGATAAAACACCTCCTTATGTGGGAAAAAGATTAACCAACAAAAGCAATGCTGATTTATGTCTAAGTAATACTTACACAATAATTAGCCGTACATAATTTGAGGTAACCATATACCGCACAAGTTTACTTCACAGTAAAATTACCTTCAGTGAAACATCAATCACTTCTAATCAAACATTTGGAAGTTGAAGATAATCTGATGATCATGGATGTCACATCAGGAGCTTATAAGCATTCTTTTACAACAGAAATTTTTAAAACCAGTTTAGTACATAGGAAGCTGGTATTGAATTATAAGAAAATGCTTATTGTTTTTAAACATAAGGGTTCCCTAAATAACGTTACTTTGCAACAACTTAATGTTATGTAACTCTCTCTAAGGTCATAAGCACGAATCCATACATACCTCTCCTTTTTTAAGAGAAAATCCATATCCTCGAAGGAAGGCATTTATTTTGAAACATTGATCCGACCAGAAACTTCATACCCAGAAACATCTTTTATTCATAGCCAGGAATATTCAGTTATCCACCATTCAGGAGGTCCCAAAATATGAATAATTTCGGAAAGAAGAAATTTACAGTCTAACAAATTTGAATATGTGTTTTACTGCATAAGAAATAAAGTGAGCTTTATACGGTAGGTCGTGTTCAGAAAACTCGATGCTTTTGCAGATACCCATTCCATACTTGAGAGTATTCAAATTATTTTACTGCGTTTTATAGTAATATTGTAAGTTAAGACGTGCTGAGCAGTTTTGGAATTGCATAGCATAGCATTTATGGTAATAATGCAATGTTTGTAGTAGTGTTTACAAATAGTTTTAACCGTAATAAAATTGTCCTCTGTTACAGTAATGGGCAGTCTGTCTAAAAGGCTGAATTTCATGTAGGAGGCTATTTCACTGTAAATATATTCCCAGAAATGCATTATTTTGAGAAATACTTTGAGTAAATCTTTCAATCTCACATAAAATACGAAAACTGTTGTATTTGTGTGACAATGATAGTAGGAGAGGGGATTATATTTTATTGAAACTTTGGTTTTTTAAGGGCAACAAAATAATGAAAGCCCATTTTCCCACATATCACATGTTTTTAAAAAAAATCTAGTAATGTATCAATATTGATATTCATTTTAAAAAGCTTTCATTTTTAATGTATTTTTCTTTGTTATTTTTTAAGTAGGTAAAACTTTAAGAAAATCAATCACCCATATACTATTTAAATTTCTTTTCAAAATGTTTTTTAATAACGATATGGGTGACGATACGCTCATTTTATCGTATTTTGTTTTCTTCATTATTTTGCCAATCTAGGTATTAAAGTTTTATAAACCATTATACTTTTAATTTCATGTAGGGATTTCACACTATCATTTAAAATTTTCAAGGAAAAAGGGTAATTATAATTCTGACTTTTGAAGGAGATTTAAAATGTAATTTTTACTAATAAATCCTCTTAGATTTTACTTTGAAAATTCAACATTCTAAAAAAACCCCTGTTGATTTAACAAAGAAATCCTGTCAGCTATACTACCATATAACCCCTTGTAATTTGTGCAGGGAAATCCTTTTATATTGATACAGACATCCGTAGTCTGACTACAAAGACAACTCGATGTATGGGTTAACAGGATTCCTTGCAAAGAGAATCTGTAGCATACATTGAAGGTATGTTTTCGGGAAGAGGAGCTAGTCCCCATCGGCTTTCCCCTTGTACAGACACAATTATAAGTACTTTAATGCAAATCTATACATTTTATGTCATAATTCTCTTTTAATTTGCTTTTCTTTCAATGAATTGACATTTTTAAAGTATTCTACCTAAAATACTCCGCTGCCCTTGCTGTGTTATTGCCGAATCCAACAGTTAAAGAATATATTACCTGATTGAAATTTGTTCCTGAAATTTTGATAATTAATTTTTTAAAATTTGGTTTGGATGATAAAAAAAAAGTTATAAGAATGAAAACTGCAAAAGAAAGCAACTTTTTATAATATTTACAACTTGCATATAGAGTTTCAAAAAAAATTGAGCATTTTTTAGAATTACTAATTAAATTTAAGAACTCGTTTTGGTGAAAATGATGGCACTTTATCTCTTGAAATACTTTTTCTATGATTGAAATAAATCAAATTCTCTTACAAAGTGTTTTCTTAATTTAAGCTCGATGTTCATTAACCAATCTTAAATATCTTTAGATGTTTTCTTGTTATTATGTAAAGCATAATTACATAATAATTATATACATATACTAATGAGTTTTGAGTAAAAAAATTCTAAATTACAAATAAAACGACAGAGATACTTATATTTACAAAAACGATTTACTCAATAGCGTATTTTAATTCAAGGTACACTCAAAAAGAAATCTAAGTTTTAGCTAAACTATCCATAAATTCTATTTCCGCTTTAAATACATTTTTCCTTCTTGCTTGCAAGTCAATGCAATAAAAATTCGCATACTTAAACCAATGAAATAATCTTTTCACCTAAATGTAGTGTAGAATAACAATCACCTCCAAAACCAGCACATCCTAATTTATTCTTGCCAGTAATCAGTTCCTTACTTTTGCATAAAATGGTTATTCATCATCATCATTCTGGCCACAAACGAGCAGATTTCCGCTGAGAATTCAGAAAATGCAGTCAGATTTCACCCATTTTAAACGAGTCTGTCTTTTTCCCCCTCCATAATTCCTAAGAACTATCTAGAAACTCTTTAGAAAGAAAATCAATGGTGATTCTAACATTGCTCATTGCAAATTCTAAAGAACTAATGCAAATGAAGATTATTTAAATAACTCATTAGCCAGTTAGTGGTAAGGAACATTTCCTGGAGTCGTTTCTTCACAGTTAGGGAATGGTAATATTTCAAAGGCTTATTCTAGTAAGGCAATAACTGCATAGGGAATGAATATATAAATCTTTTCTCGACATGAAATCTTTTTGGATTTACGATAGAATGGTTTCAACCATCGCCAAATCTGTAAATGTCCATTTAAAGCAAAATTTTTTTATTAAGTTTTAAATGCTTAATACTATTTTTTTTTTATTTAAATTATAAAAGCTTTTGCTATTTGACAATTTGACAAACTGAATTTTACAAAAACCCATGTTACAATAAAAGAAAATTTCTATTTCATTCTTCACGTTTTAATCATTCCCAAGACACTAATAGAGTAATTTAATGAATTTAACTCTAATAGTCATACTGATGATTAAAGCATACTGTAATTCTTTACTTATAATTTCACTTTAACTACATCAATTAAGATAATTTAAACCTAATTACTTTTTTCTTAATTTTTAAAACACATTTTAAAGAAATAATTACTTGTTAAAGTTTCTTTTAAATAGTCTCTTTCATAGATTTAAAAAAAAAAAACTAAGCTTTATAGTCTTCATAAAAAGAGTTCAAAAACCTTTTACTAAAAACCTTTCTTAGTATATTAATTTGAGTAATTGATATATGAATTAAATATTGTACTTCAATATCTTGAAATTCTTGATAATTTTGAGTAATGTTTAAAATGCAAAAAAATAGTTTTCAGGTAAAACTATTTTTCATGCATACAAACTAAATTATTTTAGAAATATGATGAATTTTCTATTGCAATCTTATTATTATTATTATTTTTTTTTTTTGTATATTTTTCTAATGCAATCTTATTATTTTTCTAGAATTAAACTATTAAGATTTATTTGAAATGGAAAATGCTTTTAATAAAAGTGATCAAACTAGATTTTTTTCCAAAAATCTGTTTTTAAATTTAACACAATTTTTCAGACATCACTACTTTTAAACAACTGCAGAATATCGCATGAGTAGTAAAAATGTTTTGATTATAAATATTATCTCACCAATAAAGTTAAAACAGATCACAATGTATTAATTTAATTTTAAAAAAAAAACCTTCTTATAAAAAAAATCTTTTTATAATGTACCAAATGCAGTTATAAAACTTTAAAAAAAATACTGCAACACTCTAGATACTTTTTTGTACTTGAATACTTTCTAAAGTAGGAACTAAAACTGTATCTTTTTGTATAATAAAACAGATACTTCTCAAACGTCCCATATAAATTTAGCGTATTTCAAAGGAGAAAATATCAATCGTAGAAAAGTAATAAGAGACCCGTGTATCATTTTCACAACGCCATCTTCCATAAGACACCTTCATCCGAAATAACACAAGTGTGAAAACAGAACAAAACTATCCCTGGAACGACCGATACATATCCCAGCCTACGACGACGCATTGTCCTTTTGAATGTCCCTCTGCAATTCAAGCCCCATGAACCATACGTAAGAAGCTATTGGACCTAGTAGACCGTGGCACGCGTTTTTAAAAGAAAGAGAAGCTCTGGATGTGTTCACACTACGACGCCTCACAAGAATAAGGGACAAGTAATCCGCATGGAAGAGCAAGAAAGAAGCATTTTGCCGGATAAAGCAGCTCAGGAATTGACTTGCCCAGGCGGATAACATGGCGATCTTATTCCCCATTATTCAGTCCGTGGAAGCTTTAAACACGACCCTATTGAATCAAAGCAAACGACTGAGAGAGCAAAAAGATGTTGCCACCTACTGCCGGAGAAAAAATGTAATAATAAATAAGGGAGGAGGCCAATAGTCCGAGCAAGCTGTTTCTTTATTCAGTCTCTCGTGTCGTTGTCTATTCTGGGAGAGGGCTTATTCTCTGTGTGGCAGATAGAAAGGTTATGGTTGCTGCAGATTCGGGCACTGTAAGCCGTCGCCGGATTTGGCACCTAAGCCGGCTGGAGAACCCCTTTTTTGACGGTTATGAATTTGGGTTGTGTTAGTCTTGTGACAAGGGTTTTGAGGAAATACCCTGATATTGGAAGCTATTTTTATGGGTGTCCTACCATCCTTCTTTTCTAAAAAGTAAAAATTTCCTACATGATTCAGCTTGCATCAAACTAGCCAGCTGTAAAAGTGACATAAAAGTTTTTGTTGATGAAACAAGGACTGTAAAATTAAAATTACTTTAATATGTGTTAGTTTGAGACACTATAAAAATCAAGTAAGTATTTTGTGTTACGGTATTAACATTTTTTTTCACAAAAAAAAAAATCTGAGGGAAAAGGACGAAGACGTATGTTTTGAAAAATAGGCAGGAAATTATTATAATATGAGAGGTATAATTTCGATAAAAAGTGTGTGGAGAAACATTCTAGTAAAGAAATATTTAAATTAAGAATTAACATCAATTGGATTTTTTAAAAGGGCGTTTTTACTTGCCCAAATTAAAATTAAATTAGCCTGAAATGTTTCAACTTTAAAAGATAAAATATTCCCTAAAATATATAAGTCAATGATTAACACTCGTTAAAAAATGCATGTTAAGTCTTTTTCCCTATTGAATAAAACTAATTAAACCTAATTTTGTATGTTTAAACACTTTCATAGAAAAAAACGCAAATTTTTATTTCAGAACAACCTAAAAAATGTTTTGAACTGCTGATTCTTTTAGAGTAGTTTATTTCGAAAAGTTTTCTTTTTAAGATTTCTGCAAGATTTTTTTTATCATAGACATTTTTTTTTTCAAAACGAATGCATATTTTTAGCACATATTGTCTATATTCTATATCAATATTTAGAGGTTTTCTGAAGAAGACTTTTAAAACCGTATTTTTATTTCTATCGTTCTAGAAATATAAATTGGTTTCAGAAAATGAAAGTAATCCTAATTCAGTTTTATTGATAAAACTCAACGATGTATTTTCCTTATAAGGCTTATTTTATGGGCAATAAATGCAATTTACCATAAGCTCTTAAGGAAAATGCAATTAATCATAGCTTAGGATAAACATTTTTATCCCTTTTTTTCTGAGATATGACAATATACAGACAACTTTACATATAAATAATTCAATATTCTAAAATGAATCGTAAGGACCATTTTGAGTGGAAAAATTGTATCCCGTTAAATAAACATTTTTTCAATAATACTTCTTCCAAAATAAATTTTGTATCAAACATCGTTATTTTTATTCTGTACTCAGAAATTGTGCAAAATATCCATAAAAAAGCTGGAGTTTTTCTGATGACTTTTAGAGGATATGTTGCTTTTTTTGGGAGGTTTTTTTTATACTGATATTTTTATTTTATTTTTCCCAAGATACATTTAATGAATGAAATTATGTAAATTTTAAAACGTAAAACAATGTTGAAATAAAAAAAAATATTGTATATTTGCTAAACTTATTTTATATTCATAAAAAATTAAAGGAAAAAAAATAATTTCATTGAAGGTAAGTTTTTTTTTTTAAATCTGATAGCTTTTAGTTAAAAAAACATTTGAAAAGGCCTATGTATACATTTTTAAAAATAAATAGCAAGTAGAAAGTAGTATCTATACTATACAGCAACGTTAGTTGACCCTATGACGTCACTCACAAACAAAGTAGTTCCCATCGCGGTGTCTAAATTTTGAGTGAAATGAAGAACGTCAATTTAAAAGTATGATTATTTTGTTAAACCCATACACATAATAGTGTCTTTTTATCACGATTTCCATACCGAAACTCCTCTTAGCAACCCAACAGGCTTTGTGTTTACCCATTTTCTCCTTCCGCATATAGTGCCTTACTAGGTTCAGGAAATGTTGCTGTCGAGTATACTGCCGTCCTTAGCAAGAAGGGCGTATCTCGGATTTTGGCTATTTTCAGGTTTTTGCATATCTAGAATCTTTGGAGTCTTCTGCACCTTATGATACCTCATTCATGTACCTATGGGTACGAAAAGGTACACAAAAACGCTAGCGAAAAAGGGCGAAACAATGAAATTTCTTGAAATCCTTAGGCGAAAAGTGCTTGTACTGAAAATCTTGATTTTCGGAAATGAGCCCTTCTTGCTAAGGACGGCAGTATAGTACTTAAACAATCTAATACTAATTTCTTTTAGTAGTTATAAACCTTTTTTGGTTGGTTCAGACTTGCTGGTACATCATGTTGGTAAAGTATATTTTAAGAAATAAAAGAGTTGTTACAAAACACGGCTAGGTTTACTAGGAATCGGCCTGAAAAGATTCCTAAAGATTCAATATCTCCAAGCATCAGCAACACTTAACTTTCTCCGTAGTTTGAATTCAAATGTTTTTATTGAGAAGTTATTTTATTTATTTATTCATGAGTTCATCACAGTTTTCAAGCGTCTAAGCAAAGATTCATCGCAAATCTTGTCCGGATCCATACTGAAGCTCGATGCATTCGACTGCTCCTTTTCTCTATCCCCTAACAAACATCTTAAATAAGATATACAACAAGATGACACCCATCTCGGCTACATAAGACTCCGAATTCCCTCTCAACTCTCAGAAGAATCGGAGACACACGAAGACAAGCATTCAACCCCCGCAGGGGAACGAAGTCGCCAAAAGTGAACTGTCACTCCCGGAACAAATAAATAAAGGACCCACCCAAAAAAAAAAAGGGCGCTCAGAGAAAGAGAAATGCGAAGATTTGAATTTCCGAACGACTGGACTTGTCGCTTGGCTGGACATCTGTGAATGGAGAGAGAGACACAGGCCCACAACGGAAGAAGAAAGAGTTTGGACATTTGCATTGGAAGCCTCAGGTTTATGCGACACAGTGGAGGGGTGGTTGGAGGGGGCTTTGTTTCAATTTAGAATGGATTGGAAGAGGGAGTCAATGTGTGTAGGAGTGACTTTCTTGAAAGGTTGCCTTAGAGATCGTAATGGCTTGTCTTGAGAAGAACTGCGCAGCCTAAAAATGTTATGTACTATTTACTTGAGTGGTCTGAATTACTTGGCTGTAGAGTTTTTAGCGTATGGTGCAGATAGTTTTTTTAATCACTGAAGTAGTACTACACTTATTCCTTTTTATAAATACTTCATTTCTTTAGGAATTATATTTATTTTATTTAATTCCAATTCACTTTTCTGGTTCAGAAACGGTCAAGTATGATAACGGGTTGCCTTTCTAAAGTTCATGAGAAAATTTTCGTATTTTACTTTATACTTACCGGAATAAATCCCAATTTAAAGTGAAAAGTATACAATATAATACTCGATCCACAGACACTTTTGAAATTCCAAGTTTCTCCAAGGACATATTTTGTAAACATTTTTATTACCTTGCCCCTAAACTGTTCAATAGTCTACCTGTACACTTAATTAGTATTAGTAAATATACAACATTTAAAATATTATTATTTGATTTTCTATTAAACATTGACGACGTTGATATATGTTTTTCACTTTGAAGCATTTTACTTTATAATGTTATCCAGCTTTTTTGCCATTTTTTTTGGGTGTTTCTATAGTGTCTATTATTTTTTTTTCTTTATTTATGTTATGAATATATTTCTCTTATGCCGGTACGGGAAGAGCATTTCCCCTTGGCATATCACATGTTTTTTCTATTACTTGTATTTCTTTTTGTAAATAAAAAGAATTTGTTTGTTTAAAAAAAAAAGATAATTTGTTTGTTTGAAAAAAAAATAACCAATTTTCGTGAATTAAACAATGACTTTACGTAGTTAGTATTGCTCCTTTTTTAAAGATTTAGTTTGAAATACATCCTTATTTATAAGATTTCATCACTCCCAATTCCTGAGATTTGAAGTGAACAAAAATTATTTTTATCTTCAAATCTTGTTTTCCTCTCTAGTTTCTGTCTATCAAAAACTTATTCCATAAGTTTAATTAGAATTAAAATTTTCAAAATTGGTTTTAAAAGATTAACCATTAACATTTTATAAAGATTTAATGTAATTTTATATAGCAAACTCCGTTTCTATACAGGGTATTTCAACAAGTCCATCCAAACTATTCACAGAAGGATTTTTTGCGTGAATTATACAAGTAGGTAAATAAAATGCCCAAAAAAACTATACCTCTACGTCGACTTTTATTTTTAGAAAAATGTCATGTCACATCCAGCAAAAATTTGATTATTTCCTTTCACGGTGCTTATGCATGCACAGCGAATATTTTTAACATATTACTGAGCAAAAAAATACCCAAATAACGATGTTCTCGTTTTCCATATACCTTTTTTAGCGCAAACCTGATGTGACGTCATACCCTTTTCTGTCGCGATTTCCTCGAAAAATATGGGTTGTAGAGGTATAGTTCTTTAGGATTTTTTTTAATTACTCCACAAAAAGAACCTGGCTCTCTAGAGTTTGGTCGGACTTTTGAAACACCCTGTATAGTAATGAAACCAAAATATTTAAGCAGTGCATCCCATTTTTCAGAATCTTAAAGTTAATATAAAAACACTCTTATTTCATTCAATCTTCTGAGAATATTCGAAGTTCTGACTTAGAAACCAATTTGTTTTTTATTTCCTCCCAACTTTGAACAACATTTTGATTTGATGTAAAGAGATTTAAGCTGGCTGTATAGTGGATATAATATTGAATGATTCTCTATAAGCTCGAGCTCTGATTCCTCCTTTTATATAAAACCGAATACAGCGGAAAATATAAACAGAATTAAAGACAAATATATAGGATTTCTCATCCATTATTCCTATAAAGCATCTAATCCCAACGCATTTTTCAGACAGTCACAAGAGAATAAGGGGAATATGAATCGAATATGAGCCTTCATTTCTCTGTCGGCCTTTTGAAAAGAAGGATTTATACTTCGAAACCCACTTTTCCGCTTGTAACTTAAATCTCGGAAAATAAATTGTCCTTCCAACCAACACAGCAGGAAAGCTTCAAGAAACTCAAATATTCATGCCGAATGAATAGGAATTGATCTTAAATACTCCAAACGTTCTTTTCGTATCTCCAATCCATATGCTTTCTTGAAAGATCCTTCGGGTTCTCCTTTGAGATGCCTGTCCCGGGGTCCTTATTTCAATCCGTGGAACAAACAGCTGCAAGAGTTGTAAACAAACAAATCACTGGAGGCACTGCTGGTTTTATTTTTCGGGAGTTGGTCCAAAGCAAACCATTCTCTTTTCACGCGCGGTTGCGAGAGTTTTGTGCCGCTTCTCTTTCGTGCGGATTCGTTAATCTAGTTTGGCAACAGCTCGGGTGTGTGACGTCAGATTGGCGTGGTTTCGTTGTTCTTCTTTCGTGATCGCTCTGAGTTATCTGCAAAGAAAGTTTTGGGGAAGTTTAGGTTGGGGTTAAAAAAGAACAAAGACTGGTTAAGAGAGACAAAGAATGGCGACCAGTTATGAATCAGGGACGCCTGTGGGATTTCAGCTCTCCCTTCCCCTTTTTTAGTGTAACTAGAATTTTGTATTGTTTTTAAGATTGATACCGCTTTATACTTAGTCATTTTCTTTTTCCTGATTTTACGTACTTGAAAAGTTTTAAGTATTTCATCTTATGTACTTCTCCCATTTCCAATCCTAGAGTCATAGAATTCATAGCAAGGAAAACAAGTAAAAAAAAACGAATTCTGAAACCTAACTTCTTTTCATATATTCAACTAAAAATGTATTTTTCCAATCAGATTATATGAAAATTTTTTTCTGTATGGCAGTAAACAAATAAATAAATTTACCTACAAAGAATATCTAACAAAACTACATTCTAAAAACTTATCAAAGTTGAATCTTCACTCAAAGAAAGACAAAGAGAGATTCAAACAATAGAGAGAATGTTTAATGAACATAATCCCAAAATTACACTGGTTCAAAAATGATTTTAAAATTGACACATTATATCAAATTGTTTTAGAGTACTAAACTATAAATCCTAGAGAAATGATTAAAACACGAACGATATCATATAATAACTATATACTTAATATGAACTACGGCCAGTATAATTCACCATAAATATGTAATATTTCATTAGCCGATAACGTGCAACTTGCTATAGTATACAGTTTATATAATGCGAAACCTGCTTTGTATGTGATAAAGTTATCCTGACTAGGTTTTATCTTATGTAATGTAATAAAGCTCACTGACAATAGCGCATAATTAAAATTAATTTAGGTATTATTGAATATTTGTGACATACTAATGAATACGCGCAGGAAGTTAATATAATTTATCAGACTTGAAATGCTCAGTGGGAAGTATTCTGTATTATAGCTTCCTGTAATTTAGAGTGTATTCGTAATATATTAGTGTAGTATAAGGTTAATGGTAAGGTAGGATTAGCACAGGAAAATTAGATTAAGCATGAAATTGCTCAAGGTTTCATGAGCGAGTTACATTTTTAAAAAAACTGGGAAAATTCCACTTTCAGTAAGTGTGCCTCTGTTTAAAGTTGTAATGGGTATCTAAATTACTTGCGTTAATACTCTTCATTTAAAAATGTTTTTTTTTCTGACTCCAACACTCCAACTGATGGTATTTCTTCAGTGATTTTATACTTTTTTTTTGAATTTTCTTAGTGCTTTGAAAGATCTAAAAACAAAAACATCTTCAAAAATTTTAAAATATACATATATATTAAGTATTTTAAATTCATCAAGAACTGACAAAAGATATGCGCTTTAAATTCTTTTGAAAAGAATTTTAAAATATTTTCCTAAATCTCGGACTAAAATGTTTTTAGTAGATGTATTTAAATTTTATTATTAAAATTAAATGATTAAATAAACTTTTTAAGAAGATTCTTTTATTAATTTCAATTTTAGCACAAAAAATGTTAATTTGTTTAACTTATATTTTTTGCAATAATATAATTGGACATGAGTGGTCATAGCTATTCTACAGTTTAGGGGTTAAAGTTAGTCTTAGTCCCCCCCCCCCCATTAATAAAATAATGGGTGCTATTATACAACAGGGTGCCACTATTCTTGGCCGCTATTGTTGGCCATTATAATCCACTATCCAGTATAACAAACAAAAAAAACAAGTGGCACCCTTTTGTATAATGAAACCAAATAATGTATATTCTAAATATATATAAATATATAAAAATAATACTATCCTAAGATAAATTTAACATTTCATTCAGAGAAAAAAAACATTTTATCCATGGATTTAGCTTAAAATGTAGAAACTCATGGCCAAAAACTAAGGTTATATTTGAATTGAGCGAATCAAATACAAATTAAATCAGCTATAAACGTGTTCTTTTCCAAAACCTGCCATCACTCACTGATTTATTCATTTTAATTAGCACCATTCTATTCCTTTTTTTTTTCTTCTAAATTTTCTGTAACAGTTCCATGAAGGTCATGATTTTAATAAGACTATTTGGGAGTTTTAAAGGTTTTTAAGCAATAGATTTCAATATACTTTTACAAGCATTCAAACATTTATTAGTCAAATTATTTCCCTTCAAATCATGAATCAAAAACTGTCTTCTGAAAAACTCTGCTTGATTCGAAAATGCGTGAAATGGTATTAAAAATATAATGCATATGGTATGAAAAATTATGCATCTTTCCATTAATATCAAAGGTAATTTTTTTTTATCAAAAACTTAACGGAAAGGGAAACAAATTGAACTAGATAGCGTATGACAAAGGGGATTTTTTCGGCCATCTAACCCAATCATGTCTTAGTTGAAAAATTGAAATTAATTTCACTTCAACGTGTTCTTGTCCAACCTGACACCCTACCCGCTCCCGCGTGTCCCGACGTGCCCAACACGATATATTTCTAGAGAAGCGTTAATTGCTCTTGAAGGTGGACATAACACTAGAATGAAGGATTAGAACGGCATGTTTCATAAGAGAAAGCCACCCCTTTTGTTTTTATTAGGATCCCCATCGAATTATTATTATTTATCCTCCATTTTTTCCGCCATTTTTTTTTTTTTTTTGCGCGAGTTCTTTTCTCGGGGTTTATCCCATCAAGGCCCTGGCAAGTTTGAGAATAATTCTTTTGTCGTTTGGGGAAAGTTGGCAACTTTTCACTTCTCTTCGCCGATCAATAAGAAGGCATTGTTATAATGGGATCTGAGGCTCCGGTGGCGGGAATAACGTCACAATCGCTTCACACTACATTGAACATCTTCGAGGAAAGGAAGGGGGTAGTTGAGGATTAAAGCATTTAGGTGATGGAGGGTTTTTAAAGAACATTTTTGAGGCGCTGAAAAATTTTATAATTGAAAAAACTCTTTTAGAGTGGAGAGAGAGAGAGGGGGGGGCTTTTGGGTGTGTTGGAAGTATGAAGGTGTGTATATGTATTAAGAGCAAAATGCGTTACCGCTGGCTTTGGGGTAACGAAGTTTTGGCGCGATGTTCTACATGAGATGTTCTGCTGTAATGGGTTTTGCCTTGAAAGTGCAGGTACTTAAGAGTTGAGTGATAGAGCAGGTGAAATTAGTGGCGTAGGGCTTTTTAGAAAAAGGATGGGGGGAAAAGTTACGCAAATAACAAATGAGACTTTGTGTTTTGTAACATTTATGTTTTAAAAATCTTGTACTAGTACTTGCATTGAATGTAAAAGTAAATTTCTACGCCATTATTCAAAAGTTTTCCGAAATGAGGGGATATTTTTTCTAAGCTGTTAATCTGACTAATCTTAATTTCCTTGATTTTATTTTACAACTTCCTATTATAATTATAAAAGGTTTGATTTCATCCCATATATCCCAAACATATTATTGGTAATCAAACCTTATAACCAAGATATTCTACCAAATGGTTTTCTTTTCAACCTAACCATATCATGGACCATATTATCCTAAAAATGGTACGTTTAATTATTATCAACTTGGGACCTAATTTTTGTAGTCTAATAGTCGTTGTCTGGTGTAAGCAAATTCTCTCGAAAACAAATACTCCACTTTCACCCATCTTATAGATTGAAGCAATATCCCATATTATTAACATCATTTCAACGTTCTTCGTAGTTTTTGTTCTCCAAAATATCTCTAAGGGGACATCCATAAATTACGTGAGGTCAAAAAGGGCGGGGAGGGGTTTGGAAAAATCTCACCAAGGGGGGAGGAGGGGTCTATTAAAATCTCACGTCACCTTTTTAAGAAGTTAGAAATTATTAGAGAGTTAACTTCTATTTATTGCTGTCATTTTACAAATTTCGACCGGATGATAACATAATGTCCTTTCCCCCCCACATTATTAACAATGTAAAGGTTTTAGGTGCTATGAAGCACTAAATGCAAATGAATAGGATAGAGAATCATTTTTAAAAATTGTTGGTAAATCTCACGTGAGGGAAGGGGGTGTCCAGCAAAATCTCACTAAATCTCACCAAGAGGGGGGGGTCCAGATTTTAGAAAAAACACCTCACATAATTTATGAATGTCCCCTAACTAGAAAATAGAACATCATAAGGATGCCATCTTTTTATTTCGTACAAACTGCTATTCAAACCGTCACTTAAGAATTCCTCTTGATCTCTTGATTATTGAGTTAATAATAAACAAAGAATCCACAACACAATCATATCAAGGTCTTAAGAAACCCTTATTTTCCTTGAGCAGGAATATGACTCAAACAAATGATTCCCAAGATGCTCTGTTTCTCCCCACAAAAGCATCATCGATTCCATTGTCCTCCAAATCGCAATTCATCAGAACACCACAGATAAGAATTCGATTCAAATCCCCCCCACCGTCACATTCTCCTCCCCCTTCTCACATTCCAGTGACCTCATCCTCCCACCCCCTTAAAAACAAAACTCAGACGATACCTCGAAATCCCCCACCAAACAAGGGCATCCCCAATCTCCGTGAAACAAACCCGGGGACAATAGCTCCCTTTCTTCGAACAAGCTCCAGCGTTCTGGAACGCTAGGGCATCGATTTGGGGGGCTCCCTCCTTTCGAAAGTTTTCGGGGAGAAAAGTCGTTTGGGGAGAGAGATTCCCTCATTTCTCTCCTATTGGAGAAATGGTAATACGGGTTTCTGAATGGGGGAATATAGGTCCTTGTTGGAAACACGAAGAAAGGAGGAATATTTGTTTTGCGATTGGGTCGGTTGGGGTTTGTAGATTTAGGTTACGGTTTTGGACTTGAGACTGGTTTAATCAGAGCGAGGGTCTGATTTAATTTTCTGGTATAGTTTGAATTTACATGTTATTCAGTGGAAGAGTAGTTAGAAATGTAGAAGAGTGAGAGTAGGAAGTTGACTCCATGTATGTCTAAAGCAACGGTGGGCAACCTCCGGCCCGCGGGCCGGATCCGGCCCGCCACGTCATTTCGTCCGGCCCGCGGAACATTTTAAAAATTGTACTCAAAAATCACATATTATTCTAGTCCAGATTTTTGTATCTTTAACATTATAATTTTTGTTTCTAATCAAAATATTAATCTATTGTAGATTAATGTAACTAACTTTATAATTATTGTATGTAATATTATTCTAGTCCAGATCAGAGGCGGATACAGGGGGTGGCACTCTGGAAAGTGCCCCCCCTTGGACCCAAAAATCATTCATAAGTACGAAAAAAAAGTCCCCAAAAGTACTCAAAATGAGTTAAAAACCTACTTTTTCAGGTCAAATTTCCAAAATTTTGACATTTTTTTCAAAAGATAAAGATGATGGTCTGAAGAAGTGCCCCCCCCCATTGGAGCCGTGCTGGATCCGCGCCTGGTCCAGATTAATGTAACTTCATTATAATTATTTTATGTAATCTAGATATTGTATAAATCCAGATTAATTTTTAACTTTAGAATCAAACTTCATAAATATATATAATAAAAGGCCTCATTTTTTTACTTAAAAAATATTACCTATTATCTACTCTTTGGCCCTGCACGACATTATAATCTTTGAGTCCGGCCCGCGGATTCGAAAAGGTTGCCCATACCTGGTCTAAAGGATTGAAATGAATGTAAATAGTATAAAGATATTTACGAATATCTTATGATAGTGGACAGGATACAGAATAAATTTTTAGTTACTTGAAAATTATTTATTGTTAAAAATAATGAATAGAGCATTTTCAATCACATGACTCGGACCTAACAACGGCCTTAGCAACCGAAGGTTACAGTTTTTGGCCCTACAGAAGGTTAACACAGTTACAGAAAATGACTGGTCGTGGAATTCTTCCATTGGAGTATTTGCAATCACGTGACCCCATACCTAAAAACCGCCTTAACGACAGATACCTCGTTACCTAGCAACCGTCTTAGCAACAGTTAAAAGCCCTACAAAAGGTTAACAGTTAAAAGAAAATAACTGGTCGTGACGTCACCTGAAAACACTCTATGGAAAGAAATTTACGATTATTTGATGAAAGTGGGCAGGATAAAAAGTAAATGTTTACTTGTACTGGATTATTTATTTCTTGTTAAAAATAAAGAATAAATTATTTTGTGGGATAAAAACTAAGCTTATATAAACTTAACATTATCAAAATACCTTTGTACCTGTAAATTGTAGATCACACATTTTACTCAAATGGTTTCAATATACGAATTCATATGTTTAGTGTTCTTTGAATATTTAATGACAATAAAAAAATGTGAATTTTACAATCGTAGCTTTATAAAGAAGCTGTTATCGTAATTATATAAATAGTTAATCTATATCAAATCCTTCAAAAACTTATATTTGCTTAAAATTTCAGATCATTAAATACATTAAAAGTGCCATTCTGAGAATTATTAAAAAAATAGGAAAGTTAATCATATTTTTCCATAAAAAAATTATCTTCAACTATTTTCATCATTTTCTGCCAGCCCTAACCAGTTAAATTAATCACCCTCTTTAGAAAAGCACAAACTTCATTTCCATGGTTGAATGCTTATCAAAATCATTTCTTTCAACATTAAACAATTCCCCCTAACGCAACATAACGCAACCACAATAAATCCTCTCTTACTCAACGCACCCAGATCCAAGAAAACAAACTAAAGCGATAGATACCCCACACACCTTCATAGAGTCTTCACTTTTTCGGAGCAAGATCTTCCTGCCATTGTCCGCAGGCTCCATTTATCTCGTCGATTCAAAAACGCCTGCTTCACGAGCACCCGCTGATTTATGGAACACGGACGAAGCGATGAATGGAAACGGTTCAGACAACGGAGCAAGAAGGCGCTAGAGTGCTCGTCCGTCCCTCTAGGAGAGACAGTTACGACCTATATTGCTGGCACCCAAAACGACTGGCTGGGTGGGAGAAGGATCTTTAGGATTTGCCCAGTTCAACACTACTCTTGACTCTCTATTATACGACTGTCTTTTAAACAGTGTTATTCCTAGGAGTTTTTTGGAGGAGTAAAAATACTCCTCGACTTTTTTAGGAGGAGTGAAATTGAATTATGAGGCGTGAAATAAGGAAATACCATGAACTACATATACTACAGAGAAACGAAAACCGCAATCAAACTCCCTAAGCATCAGAATAATAAATGAAAAAAATTGCTATGGCTGTATGAAAACACAATTAAAACGTATGATAATTAGGGTGTCGTGGTTTTTGGCAATTGGCTTAGGCCAGAAGTCGGGCGAAAATGTCTCCACTGAGATCAGTTGGTGTTTTGAGTATAGAAAATATTATTTGTTGATTTCGGTGGGGCACGCGGTGCATTTTTTAAAGCTTAAGCTTTGTGAAAAATTCAAAGAGTGAAAATACTCCTGAATAATTTTTTAAAGATCATTTCCGATTTTCAAGGAGTGAAATTTTCTCTCAGAGGGGTCAAAAATATATCTGCTTATAAATATATGATATTACTATATACCCTAGTAGACTGGGTGCTATGCGACTACGTCATAGTATACTCTTGCGACTTTTACGACTGTATTTTAGCCTCTTCTATACCCTTGACTGTGTGTTATACGAATATGTCATAGTATACTCTTAAGACTTTTATGACTGTGTCTTAGCCTGTTTTATACTCTTGACTGTGTGTTATACGAATATCTCATAGTATAATATTGCCTTATTAAGAATACAGTATACACTCGTTTCTGTCTTAGGCAATTGTAATATCTCTTTTCATAAATAAATGTATCCTTATGCTCTTTTCTTATACGACTGAATGTTACCTTGTCCCTTTGTGAATACAGTATGCTATCGTTTTTGTTGTATACGACTGTCTATTGCAGTTTAACAACTAAATATATTTTCTTCCATACGCAGAGGTATAATCTAAGCATAGCTTATCAAATTATATATAGATTTCTTCGTACTTCAAAAAGTTGAAAAAAAAATATCTACCGCCGTATACTTGCCATCACTCTTAATTTCAGTACTTTATAGCAATTGATTTTTTATAGGGTAATAATGGTTTTTACCGAAATCCCCTTGTGTTGGATTACCCAAGTGTTTCTTTTTTGCCATACTCCATCGTGGCGAAACAGAATCACCGCCCAACACGCGCCCTGTTCCTTCTTAACCTACGTTCTTCCCGAAACGAGCCGGAATGAAACGCAACTGACAGTTCGCTGCAGCGTTGCGTTTCTTTTGTCTCCCGTGCTGAAACGGAAGAAAAACGCAACGCGCGGAACTATTGTATCTAAATTGCGCTATTAGCCGCTTGATTTTTAGGTGGCAGTTTGATTTGGCGTGGGACGGAAAAGGGACGTTTGGAATTGGGGTGGCGGGGCACGGGCGAAGGTTTATTTATTGCTTTTGAGCTGGAATGGGAGCACTTTTGGACTCAGAAGCAAGTTTGGATCTTGATAACGAAGCTTATAAATTTCAAACTCGTTTGCGGAAGCGAATGAAAGAAATGCGGTGGTTGAAATGGGTGATAGTTTGACAATGTGAGATGGTTTGCCATTAGTAATGCTTTGTTTTTATGTATTTACTTCTGTCAGAAACTGAAAGAAATTCCAAGAAGTTGTGTTATTTATAGATAGTAATACTTTTGACCCGCAAAAAAAGTGTATTAACTAAAATTATAAGCAAAAATTTGGAAATTTCCTAACTATTCAATAAATATTTTTTATTCATAGTTGAAGTTTAAACAAAGTTCCCCTCCCTCCTTATAACTTTATCTTAAAGTTTAGATTCTAAGAAAAATTTATATCTTTTTCAAAACACATTTTCAAGCAGAGTTCTTATATTTTATTACTTTTAATTGTAAATAGGAATTATTGAAAAGAAATTCAACCTAATCAAAATAGAAAATATTTTATTCCACCAAATTATGCAACACTCAGGTACATTTTTTTTTTTTTTTTTTTTTTCTTTTAATAGGTACAGAAAATATTTTATAATTTCTTTAGATCGCAGATATGTAAATGAATTCCTTTGAAAAATATGATTTTTTACACCCCTCCCATAATACAATATCAAATATATTAAACTATTTCATTTATTCAAAAATGAAAATTTTGAACTGAAGAATTTCAAAATATAATATTTAACCAAAGAACTAATTCCATTTTAAAGTCCTACTCCTATATATGCCAGAGGAGCATTTCGGTGTAATGTTGTTTTTTTGCATCTTGCTTACCCTAAAGGAAAAACACGTTTTACAGAAATTGTAAGGCATTGAGGGGAAAAAATGATTAAGGAAAATACGTTGGCATATTTTCATATTTTCGATAAATAGGATCATAGATATAAATCATTATAAATTCTAAAAAAATGCACGTTGAAACTTTCCTTTTTCTAACATTTTTCGTACATTTTATTAATTCTCTAATATCGTAAGCGTATGGAAAATTCGCATGGAGTTTCTATGGTATGGTTTCATACCCTGCTATGAATCATACAGCAGATGATATATTTCGTTTTATGAATCTTTCAAAAAAGAACAATTTCGCAAAATTTAAGCTAGAGTGCTAGAAGAGAGTTGAAAAACTCATGGCGGTTTTAATTTTTTTGGACCTTGGACCTCCAGGCGTGAAAGTCTTTGCTTCAATAGATTAAAGGTTAGAAATTGAAATAAATTTCAAGAAAAACGATTATTTTAACGAAAATTAATAATCGACTTAAATTAAAACGAAAATTAATCCCCAATTAATATTATGTATCATTTTAGGATAAAATTTTCATTAACTTTTTTCAATATATATAAAATTGTATCACAATTCTACTTCTTCCTGGTAAATTTAGAATAATATACAACATTTCAATTAAAAATTTCACCTTGTTGAAAAACGTTGTTAAACAAAACCAAAATGTCAGTTTGAGATAGGGTAACAATTTATCAATTTCCATACACTGTTTCAACGCGCAGTAACCTGTAGAGCCTGTCAATTTGATAACCTCCTCCGTTTGGAAACTAAAACCTTTTTCGCTGACAGTAAGTTCAAAACAAAAATATACACAAGACGGTTCAATTACATGTGTAAAACCCACCACAAACATTACACACTCTCGACTCCCAATTCAATCCAAAAATCACCCTCGAATCCATCCCACAGCCGGCGGCTTCCGCTCAAATGAACCCTTCCTCTCTAAAATTCCACCCAAAAATTAAACGATCTCGAATCCAGACAGAACCTCCCCCCTCAAGGGATCCTGTCCCACTCTACAAGAGGTACCCCTGGGCAAGTCTGGGTCTTCGGTCAATTAGCGAGAATGACTCCCCTCAGGGAACGGCTTAAAAGCCCTTGGATTTCGAGATGGTCTTGGATCCGCATATACATCAGTTCTGTTGAAAGGTACCCGAGGCGAGATGTACTGGGAGTCGTCTGGGGTTTTTAAATTCGGAATGTTCTTGTTGAGAGGGATTGGGTGGGTGTGAGGAGGGGGTTGAGGTGTTGGAAAGGGAGGAGATGGCTGCAGGGAAGTGTCTTTTGGTTCAATTAGGGTTGCTTGATGAAGTGGTTTGCGTTTGGTGAGATGGAGTTTTAAATTGGGAGTAGTAGTTTGGGAAACTTTTTGATGTTTGAGGCTGGTTTGGGGGAAGTGATGTGGTTTTGGTAGTCTTGTGTTACTTATTAATCTTTAGACTGTTGCATATGAGAGCATTAATGTGAAGAAGTGAGAAATATTTGTGCACGTAAAGGCAAGAAACTTTATTTGTTTTTGTTTTTTTCATGAAGTTATTGTGTATTTTTATGAAATGTTTTCTTACCTGCGGATTCTCCTTCATAATAGTCTCTATCATCCATTTCAATTTCTACTTATTCCGCTTTCTATTGTAGCTGATGAATACTTAAATTTTTGAACAGTTTATGCATTATTATTACTCACTGTAACTGTAAGAAGACGACTGTAAGAAAGCATTCAAAATGGATCTTTGGCACTCATTTTTCTTTTGGCACTAAATAATTATTTTTTTATTTCTAACATTAGTTTATTTTTTCTGTTTGTTTTGTGTTTCTTGAGTTGTAATATTTCGATATAAAATAAATTATCTGTTCGGTTCCGTAACATTCATTCTTTTTTTGTCATACCTAGTAGTTGTTTCTTAAAAGCGTAAAATTATTTTGTTTACGTCATAAGTATTAGTTAGTTATTTGACAAAGTTGGGTGTTAAAGATCTTAACCATGAATAACAATATAAATTAAATCAAATATTAATATAAAAATTAAAATATAGTTTAGCACCTAATTGAAAATACTATATTGCACAATCATTATTGTTTTTGCTATGGAAAAGGAATTGCCATTGAAAGTCGTCGTGGAAACTATTTACTTAAATGTATGTTGAGGACATGTTATTAGAGCAATATCAATTAAGATTCAGGTTTTAAAATCTAAAGAGAAACAGAGCTAGTTTGTTTACAATACATCAGTCGCTACCCAAATGTTTGCTCCAAGCCAGGTGGAACAACATAAATCAAGAACACACAATTCCCACCGTCAGTGTATGATAAATGAGAAAACCTCTAAACTCAGACTAAGACACACAAATAAAGATATTGAGATGCAAATCCTTAAACCCACAACCCTTTAAATGTCTCATGGCTTACATATGAGTATCCCAGATTGAAAATGACGTAAGTCCATAAAACGTGGTTTAAGTAATTAAAGGTTCTCAGTAACGACGCCTGTGTGGTTCCTATGGAGATGATATTTCAGTTTTGCCTTTACAGGCCAATTATTGAACTTTCAGCTTAAGCAACTGCAGTACTAAGTAAAGGATCTAAAGAGAATCCCAAATCCATTCTTATCTCAAATTTTATAATGTAGTACTTACTCCACTGGCATTCTGAGCCGCACATACCCTCCCCATCGCCGCGAGGGCCGCGTTCCGCCCCACTGCGAACCCGTCCGGCATGAATTTTCCCATTAAATAAATCATGTCCGCAGTGTCCGGCAAACGGAGCGGGTTAATGAAGTGATGAATAATGAGGCTGCCAGGGTCACAGTTTATCGCCCCTCCGGCCATCGCAAAATGGACTCGGCCGTGGACGGAGCAGCTAATTGTATTTTAATACTTAATGGGAGGGTTTTAATTAGTGAGGGGGGGTGAATGGTTTTGATGTATGTTCAGGTGTTGTGAATGCGAGGCCCGATGTAACGTCATGAATAACTACTGCAGAGTTGGACACTAAACACATTTAATGAGCACAACGTCACAGCTATATACAAGACAAATTTACATTAATTTCATTTTAAAGTTGGTAGCGTTTACGGAGACGGAGCTCCTAAAAGTCGGTGTGGTTCGACCGAGAGTCCAAACGTTTCTGCCTCTTCCTCCCACGGTCCCTTCCGTTTCTCACGGATCCCGACACCCCCTTCAAGTCAGGTGTCAGGTCAAGGGTCGCTCTTCGGAGAGTCGAAGCTATCAGATGGAGATGCCAATTAGTGGACCGCCTCCCCGGTCAACATGGCGCGCTGCTGGGACCCGGACCGTGAGAAAAAAGAGGTGGGGGTGATGACGGTATAGCTCCTCCTTCCTTTGGAGAAACTTTTCTTACAGAGAAAAGTTTTTTTTTCTTTTTCACACACAAAGTACACACACACAATCCTATAAACTGAAATGAGTCATTTCACACCTCCAAACGAGCAAAGAGTAACATTGACTCCCTTTCGGAGTAGTTCCCACATGTATCTATTGCCAAAAAAAAATCCCCTTTATCAGGTATTTACTTGGAAGGAAAATTCACACATTTAAAACAACCGTATCACCCTAACTTAAAATTATTTATTTTTTTTACAACCACACACTATGCTTAAATCTGAGTCATGCCTAGAACTAGAATACAGGTTCACCTATCTTTACACAGGTTTCATCTTACATTAAAACTCATCTACCACGAGTCAGAAACCTGACTCCACTAACTACTTAATAAGTAGTTTCTCTCAAGCAATTAACTTAGAAACCTTACTAACTCTGGACTAATAAAAGTTAGTAGTACAACCTTATAACAAATAACACTTTTTTTAATACACAAAATATCAAGAACTAATACAACCTAAACACAATGAATTAAACTTCGTTATTACATCCCTTATTTTTCAATGGCTCTACTGAGGCTGTCAGCATTACTATTATTTTTCCCAGACCGATACTTAACCTCGAAATCGTAAGGCTGAAGAACAAGAGACCACCTCATCAATCTGGGATTCGTGCTCGCATTAGATTTCAACCAGCACAAAGGGTTGTGATCAGTTAGCACCTTAAACTTATGACCATCAAGATAATAATGCAGTTTTTTCACCGCGAATACTATACTGGCGCATTCTTTTTCGGTAGCGCTGTACCGTTTCTCTACCTCCGAGAATTTTTTACTTAGGTAAAGTATGGGATGTTCTTCCCCTTTATCGTTTATTTGAGTTAGCACTATTCCCATCCCCACGTCTGAGGCATCAGTTTGAACTAGAAATTCCCGATTGAAATCTGGTGAATTCAAGACTGGTTTTTTCGTTAATTTGTCCTTTAATACCTCGAACGCCTTCTGACACTCCGGCGTCCACACTACCTCTCCCTTTTTTGCTTTCCCCTTCAGGGCGTCTGTGAGGGGAGCCGCGATAACAGAGTAGTTATCTACATATCGGCTGTAGTAGCCCGCCAACCCCAAAAACGCTCGTATTTCCGTTTTCGTCCCGGGGGTGGGGAAATCCCTCACACTTTGCACCTTTACCTCAGCGGGGCAGCGCGATCCACCGCCCACTATATGTCCCAGATATTTCACCCGCTTTTGAGCGAACCGACATTTGGAAGGCTTTAGAGTTAAGCCTGCTGCAGCTATTCGCTCCATGACACTTTTTATATGCTTTAAATGACATTCCCATGTTTCAGAAAAAATAGCAATGTCGTCCAAATAAGGCACCGCAAAACTCTCCAGATCTTTCAAAACTTCACTCATCAGCCTGCTAAAAAAATAGGGGGCATTCTTTAACCCGAAACTCATCCGAAGTGGTCGGTAGGTCCCAAATTTTGTACAAAAAGCAGCATAACGCTGTGCATTTTTGCTCAAAGGTATCTGCCAATACCCTTTTGCTAAATCTAAAACCGTGATGAATTTAGCCGACGCCACTTCTTCGACCCTTTCCTCGATGTTAGGGAGAGGAAAATATTCCGTTCGAATCACTTCGTTTAATTTCCTATAGTCAACACAGGGACGGGGGTCCCTCCCAGGGGATTCTACAAGGATCATAGGAGAAGTGTAATCTGATTCTCCCACCTCAATGACTCCCATATCCAACATACGCTGAACCTCGGCTCTCAATATATCGTTTTGTCGTACGGACATCCGATAGGGCTTAGACCGAATAGGATTGGCATTCGTTAGAGTTATATCATGCTCTACCAATTTAGTTAACCCAGGTTCGTTAGAGAACATTTTAGTGTATTGACTCAGCACTCTCTGTAGTTCTTTTATCTGCACCACATTTAAATTTTTCTCTAGCTCACTAGTGTGTTTAACCTCTTGGAAGTCGTACACCGTTCCGCTTTTTTCTATATAGGGAAAATCGACGTCTTGGTCAGCGTTGAGAGTATTTTTATCACAAGCTAACAAATTTACATACTCTGGACGCTTAAAATAAGGTTTTATCATATTTACATGATAGATCTGTGATTCCCTTCTCCCAGGCACTTCTACCAAGTAGTTGGTCTCTGAAATTTTGTTTTGCACTGTGCCGGGTCCCACCCATTGCACTGAAAGCTTTGATGGTTTCCCGGTTGCTAACACTAACACTAAATCCCCTTTCCTAAAGTTACGCTTTACAGCATTTCTATCGTACCAATTCTTACGTTTCACCTGCATTTCCTCCATTTGATTCACGGCTGCCTCTTGGCAACGCTTTAATTTATTTATCAGTTTGAACACGTATTCAGTAGCCAGATCGGTTTCTTCCTCTGGTTCCATCCAGTGTTCCTTCAATAAAGTCTCAGGGGTTCGGATATTTTTCCCATAAACTAATTCCGAGGGTGTGAAACCTGTACTCTCATGAGTTACTGTACGTAATGCCAACAATATCAAAGGCACATGCCGATCCCATTCAGAGCCTGACTCTAAACAGATAGCCCGTAACAGTCTTTTTAAAGTTCTATGGAACCTCTCAACAGGGTTACTCTGCGGGTGATAGATTGAACTATGCTTTACTATGATACCAAATTTTTCAAAAAATTCTGTAGTTAAGACACTGGTGAAAGAAGTTCCCTGGTCGCACTGAATCTCCCGAGGGAAACCTGTTCGGCTAAAAATGTTCAGTAGAGTATCAGTAACCGTAACAGAGGTAATATCAGGAACAGCCATTGCTTCAGGGTACTTGGATGACATGCAAATAGCTATTAGCAGATACTTATTCCCATTTTCTGTCACAGGAAACGGCCCACAGGCATCAATGTTTATTTTTGTAAACACCTCTGATATGATGGGTACTAATTTTAAAGGGGCTTTTACCTTATCATTAGGTCGTCCCACCCTTTGGCATTGGTCGCAACTTCGTACGAAATCTTCCATATCTTTGAAACAATTTGGCCAGTAAAAATTTCGAGTCATTTTATCTTTAGACTTCGTCACACCTAAATGTGCTGAAGTACCCTCATGACACAAGGTCAATACCTTATTTCGTAATACTTTAGGGATCACTACTAGTTTTTTTACATTTCCTAACTTACCCTCTAGTTCCTTCACTAAGATCCCCTGCACAATTTCCAAGTGCTTCGTTTCCCCATCTACAATTTTATTTGCTACACGATCATATAGATCCGATAGCTCCTGACAGTTTTTCTGTTGGTTAATCAGCTCTGCCTGATCAATTTTAATTAAATCCATCTCCGGGGAGTCCCTCCACAACGGTATTTCTATATCTCCCTCCCTTTCCCATGATATGGGCGTGTTAGGGGTTTCTTCTTCCTCTCTATCAACCACCTTTTCCCGCTCCTTCCGCTGGGCTCTTGTCTCTACTGCATTAATCCCTTCCACAGAAAACAAATTGTTTTGATTTCCTGCTTTTAACAAGGCCGCCGTTTGATTCCCTAAGATATAGGTGAAACCACTATTCAATTCGTTTGTACAAACAGCTGCCTTTGTTTGCACTTTGCCAAATTCTCCCGAAACCTCAACTAACGCCAAGGGCAAACAAAATAACTCAGAACTGAGTGGCTGTTTTAACCAAACGTGCTCCCCAGTAAAGTAAGCGTTTGGTACAAAGCTCTTACTCACTACATCAATGCTAGCTCCCGAATCTCTCAATATTTTCACTGCCTTACCATTTACGTAACCCTCCTGAATATAGTCATTTAATTGAGCATGATGCTCCACATTATTTACTATTTCAATATCCCTACGATTCTTTAACAGTGGACACGCTGGCCGGATATGCCCGACTTCGTGACAATAAAAACACCGCGGCATTCTAGGGCGCTCAAATACATCCCTGGTTTCCCTCGGAGCGTTTCCGCTCGAACTGGGGTTCGGATTTCGCGGGGTAGAGTTGGATTCCCTGTATCTTGGAGGCGCACTGGTCGTACTTGGATTGTGTTTATTTATCCGGATGTTATTTTTCCCCCATTCTTTGGGTTTGGTCCCCCTTACCTCCTCATAGTGATCTAATAATTGAGCTAACCTGGAGGGGGACTTGATAGTGGTCCATTGGTCGATGAAGTGCTCTTTAACTTCTGGTTTGACCCGTTTTTTTAGTTGGTCGGTGACCATTAGCTCTTTTAGACCCTCAAAAGAGTTAACCCCCAAACCTTTTAACCATTCATTTAAATAGTTGTGAATTTCATACGTGAAATCTTTCCATGACCCATCACCCAATTTTTGGTGTTGCACAAATTTCTGTCTAAACACTTCGGGGCTCAGCTTAAAACGCTGCAAGAGAAGTTCTTTTACCCTATCGTAGTCCCTGGAGACCTCTTCTGATTCTCTCGCAATTAACTGCACTAAATCCCAGGGCAACAACCCTTGTAAATAACTAACCCACTTATCTTTTGGAATGGAAACCTGTTTCACCTGACGCTCAAACAGAACTAAATACAAACTAATATCTTGTTTGCTATCCTTAAATTCAGGAAGTACGCCCCGTAATTCAAATTTTGAAAAAGAAGGAGCTACGGGAACGGAGGGAGCTGTTGATTGAGGAGGTTCTACATAACCGTGCTCGATTCTTAATTTTTCAAGCTCAAACCTCCTTTGATCTGCAGCCTCAGCCCTTTTTTGTTCCTCTTCTGCCCGTTTCCTTTCCTCTTCAGCCCGTTCCTCAGCCTCAATATCCCCCTTAATGGAGTCTATCATTTCCTTTATTACCGCTTCATCAAAATTTGGATTAGTAGTTATCTTCTCAACTAATTGAGGTTTTGTTAAGCGTGCGGATACCTCCTCTCCTAAGTCCTCTGACAACCTCAGTAGTATTATTTTCTTAACAGGTAGTAAAAATGACATCTTGCAATATTGCACCGAAACACAGAATACAAAAATAATATTTAGATATTCTAAACACACCTTCCTTTTACAAGTAAATACACTGACTCCCAACAAAAACAAATTCCACAATTTTAAAACAAAAGTTACTCCAACTCGTAAGAAATGTGAAACAACTCACCCCGTTTGTTGACGACTGAAGTGATGATTTTTCTGGGCAGTTTGCCCCACAAACACACACACAGGAAGTTTTCCTAGCACAAGCAATGGTAAAGATGATCTGGGCAGTTTGCCCCACTAACACACACACAGGCAGTTTGCCTAGCACAAGCAATGGTAAAGATGATCTGGGCAGTTTGCCCCACTAACACACACACAGGCAGTTTGCCTAGCACGAACGATGAGATGATCTGGGCAGTTAGCCCCACAAACACTCCCAGGCAGTTTGCCTAGTACGAACAGCGATAAAGATGATCTGGGCAGTTTGCCCCACACACACAGGCAGTTTGCCTTATCAGATGCAGTGTTCAGTTTATGAACCGAACTCTCAACCACACACAACTAATTCAAAAAAAATCCACAGCGCTGGCACCATTTAAATTAGCTGTAACGTCATGAATAACTACTGCAGAGTTGGACACTAAACACATTTAATGAGCACAACGTCACAGCTATATACAAGACAAATTTACATTAATTTCATTTTAAAGTTGGTAGCGTTTACGGAGACGGAGCTCCTAAAAGTCGGTGTGGTTCGACCGAGAGTCCAAACGTTTCTGCCTCTTCCTCCCACGGTCCCTTCCGTTTCTCACGGATCCCGACACCCCCTTCAAGTCAGGTGTCAGGTCAAGGGTCGCTCTTCGGAGAGTCGAAGCTATCAGATGGAGATGCCAATTAGTGGACCGCCTCCCCGGTCAACATGGCGCGCTGCTGGGACCCGGACCGTGAGAAAAAAGAGGTGGGGGTGATGACGGTATACCCGATAGGGCTCGGTAGGTCGCATATGGATCGTATAGGGAACAGTTGGTTACGTACTGGTTTAATGGTAGAGCTTCATCTTAGAGGAAGTTAGTGATTTATGTTTCCCATCTCCCCCAGTTTTTCGGTTTAAGGGTGGGGTTTAAAGGCAGGAGATAATCATAATTACCTAAATCCAATGTTCTATAAATACTTCGCTTTTGGTTGTGGAAGATTTATAGTGCAAATGATTGTATTGATTTATTTGGTGAAGGATTTTAATACTTCATATTCTGCATTCAGAATGCAGGCTGGAATTCTATGGAACTCTCACAGATTATGTCAGACACAGAAAGCTATACTGTTTCCTCCATGGCCGGAGTAATATCTTTCCTCCCTTTCCGGCTTTGGTATAATTTATCAAGGCTTAATTCGACTGAAGTACCTAGTGCTACACAGAAAATTGTATTACATTAACTAACACACTTTAACACCTAAATGGAATTTTCTAGGTGTAGGATGGTAAATTACCAACTTGTAAATTTCTTAAATGAATCGAATAGATTAAGCCGCAAGATTTAGAGATTCGATAGAACATATATTTTTCCTTTTTCTCTTAAGTATTTTCCATATCGCTTAAATTGTCGTAGATAAAGTACCTATATTCCATCAAACATCATAATACTAGCAATGTAAAAAATATTAAAAAATACAGAAAATTCTAATTAAAAAATCAAAAAGTGATGTATTATGAAAACACAATTTTACTTCCCTTAGACCTTGCGTTAATTTAATTGATGATCTTTTCCTAAAAACCCCAAAACAGACAACTTTATATTATGTGAATACGTAATGAAAAAAAAAGCACATTAGATCGTCTAAGGATGTAAGAAAGATTATTTAATTATGAAGTATTGCAGAGATATTCTAACGACACTCCCCCCCCCCCCAAATGATGACATAACATCCCAAACGCTCTCGAATCCGTATCATTATTATTAATGTCGACATTATTATCATTATCTTGCTCTTGGTACTCTAGAGAATATCCCAGAGCATTCTTTTCCCGCACGAACATGTCCGTTTATGTCCCCGATGCCACGTCAGGATAATAAATGTGTGGGAACACGGTACATTTTTTCGAGTATGGGATAAATGAGACTGGCCTGGACAGTCCCTGCCGAGCGAACGACTAATTCCTAAGAAAAAAAAGTAGTGAGTAACTCTTCTGCTGACACGAGAGTTACCGTCGACTGTTTTTGACAACTTTCGAGCTTTTGGTGAGAAGATTAACCGGCTGGAGAGGATTTCGTTTTTCGCTTTTATGTTTGGCTATCAATCAGAGGATTACTTTGTAGCACTTCGAGCGCACTGTGTTTTTGGAGAAGAAGAACAAGACGTGAAACAGAAGGGCTGTTATTTTTTACGAGAATAAATGCTTAGATAACATGTGTGATAATTGTAAGAGGTAGTGTTATTATGTCGGTTAAAGTAATAGTAATATTTGAAAAAAAATTAGACTTAGGTAGAATTTGAACAGGTAAAAAAGAAGAAAATTTAAATAAAATAAAAATTTGAATTATTTGACGCTTTAGGGTAAATAATACGAGATTGAAATAGATAGAAATACTTTAAACATTTATGAGATATATTCACACACACACGCACGCACGCACGCACACACACACACACACACACACACACACACACACACACACACACACACACACACACACACACACACACACACACACACACGCACACACACACGCACACGCACACGCACACGCACACGCACACACGCGCACACACACACACACACACGCGCACACACACACACACACACACACACACACACACACACACACACACACACACACACACACACACACACACACACACACACACACACACACACACACACACACACACACACACACACACACACACACACACACACACACACACACACACACACACACACACACACACACACACACACACACACACACACACACACACACACACACACTTTTTTCACCAAACAGATGTTCCCAAAATACATTTTGCAATTTTTGTAGTATTTATTTATATCTTTATTTATATATTATGTGTTAATTTATATTTTATATGTAGTATTTTTTTATTTATTCCAATTTTTACACTTTGAACACGATGTTTAAAACTTCGTAACACAATTTTCCTTTTCTTAAAATTTATTAGTATGAATTAATCAAACAGGCTATGGATGAAATTCCTTGGAACAAAATCTAGTAAAAATATACAAGAAAGTATCATTTTTTAGTTTACCTCATCATTACACGGATTTTTCATAAATTTCCCAAGAATGAAAATTAACGGTAGGAATGCTGAGGATGTTACATGCAAAAGGTTCTGATTCCAGTGCTCTGACTTTTATAGGAATTAATTATAGAAGAACTACGGACCAACTTTAAAGTAATTGAACAAAATAAATTTTTAAGAGAAAGAGATTTAAAATTAATCAAAATTTTCCAAAATCATAAAAAAGCAAAGAATCTATTAAAAAAAAAACTCAACAAAATTGAAATTTATGAGAATTATTTGTTATAAAATGAAATAGAATATAAGCTTACAATATCTTTTCCTTGGAGCATTTTCAGTTAATAAATGCTCTAAGAATGAAATTCTCTACTGAAACTAATTTTGAATAGCGCTAGATTATTTTTCAGCTTTATACTTCTCTATTCTACACCATACCATTAAATCATCAGTCTGGAAATTTTTCTTTGGTAAACATACTTTTCTTACTTTTCTTCACATAGATGGTAAAGTGTAATAGGAATCTACACTTGAGTTTAGTACCTATCACCCTTGCCTGTTTACACTCCAAATTTCTATCAAAACTAATTATCACAGCAAAATAAATTTATTTTTCTTGAAAAGTTCAAAGTTCC
Organism: Tetragnatha montana; assembly: GCA_963680715.1. Taxonomy (NCBI): domain Eukaryota; kingdom Metazoa; phylum Arthropoda; class Arachnida; order Araneae; family Tetragnathidae; genus Tetragnatha; species Tetragnatha montana. The sequence goes on from OY796681.1 coordinate 19,572,519, forward strand.
CTTTTGTGAAAACTTTTCAAAACAATATAAAGATCGGCTCAGAGCTACTAATAACCCAAACCTTTTGAGCCTTAACCTAATTACTACATTCATATTCGTTATTTTTAAAGTTCCCAGAGCACATATTTTGAACAATGGTTATATTTATTTTCATTAGAGAATCTCTGCGTTTGTAGATCAATATTAATAATAGTAGTTTCCAATAACTTGCCTAATACCCAATAGAGCCATGACTTTCTATACGTTTCCCTTTGGGAGAATTTTATCCTAAATCAATATTATTCCATAACTCATAAGAAGGCCTTCTCAGATCCATTATTCTATATAGGATAACATTTTTATCTCCTCTAAACCATTATCTGCAAACTTACGTATCGTTTATCTATATTAGGGATGGCTGCTTAAGCATGGTTATAGTCAACTGACAATGACTATATATGACTCACTTTAGATTCTTTCATCATATTTCTTAAGAACCGATATTTGTATAAATATTTGCATTGCTAAACTATTAATTATAGTAATAGTTTTAAGGGAGGAAAGGTAAATTCCACCTCTAGGTTTGGTAATCATGTGCACTACAGAACAATGTAATGGGTGTCATAAATTTTAAGTTACCATTAAGGAGACTTTGTATGACTCTGTAAATTCAACGCGATCGAAACAACTTGTAGATTTTTTTTATAGATGATGACGTAACTTCTGTGTATTCAAGAAAAGATCCAATGGAAGAAACAGATTCTTCATTTCCTCACGTCGTTGAGGAGACGATAGGAAATTTTAACCAGTTGCTACGATCTGCTCACGTTTTCAGAGCAATAATTTAAACCCACCTTCAAAATAAACAAATAGTGAAGCAGATCAAAATACCAAATAACTACTGGAACTTATATACGTAGATTAATATAAATGTAATCTTGGTCTTGGAGATATGCCAAAATACTTTCTCTTTTAGCCATTTTTTATATCTGGAACATGTGTATAGGGAGTTATTGGAATAAAAACTTTTTCAGTTACCAGTAATAGCATGCTATCATAGAATTTAGCCTTAAACGCCATTAAAATTAAGAAAGCGTAACATTTTGAGTTATTATTCTTATAAGAGATAATTAAATACATTTTTTTATTTTAATGCTTGTTTTGGTTTTTATATTATCTGTTTTTAAACTAATGTGTGTGTGTGTGTTGTGTATGTGATTTGTAGTCATATTTCAAACCCATTATCGACAGTAATCACGTTTAATTAACTTCGATGCACTCCTTTTTTTTCTTTTCTGCATTTATATGTACCGTTGCACCATATACACGTGCCTATCTATATCGAGAGGATGCTTAAACCAGATGGGATACCTCCTGGTACATCAAACAACCTGGTTTACCCATCTTTTTTTCAATTTTTAACTCTTTTCGTTTTTATTCTGTCATGGTGTTTGCATGTTCTCAAATTTTCAAATAAATACATAAAAAAATGTCTTGTTCCGTTGAGAAAGCAACCTAGCCTACACAAAATTTCGAGAATTGGCCTGACTTCAGGCATTGTTTCTAACGAATACAACAATCAATATTCATTGTATAACACCTCACGAAATAAAAGCAGACTTTCTAAACGAAACTATTTATAGGTTTGCATTCTCCGGCATGGCATCACCCTGCACAGAATCGGTCTGATATAACTCAGCCGCGACCTCCAGGCAACCTAACCCAAGAGAAACGATATTTCCGAAAAAGAATCCCGCACTTGCGTCTGACGTCTAACGGGCAATAAAACATCCAGCCCCAGGGCCGAAACCAAAACCTCCGAAATTTAAGTAAAGAAGAAACATTCGCTCTCTCTTTTTGAAGTAAAATATACATTCTCGTCTGCGGGCATTTTTCTCGCTTTAGCGCTTTTGCTGTTTTTGCGCGGTTTTGTTCCACGCACGCGTATTGGGTGGAATAACGAAATGAGTGTGATGTGTTATTTTATTCCGGTCGCACCGCTCATGATGCCACTAGGGCTATGTGCCGGATTGGGGGCTGTTTGCAGAAAATTCGGGGTGCAACATGTCGCTCGGGGGCTCAGACACTTGTTATGAAAGAGGTTTCGACTGGTTTTGGGATGGGGATGTTTTGTCAATAGTTGTTATTTATTTAGTCGAGATGGTGATGGAATGCTCTTTAGTCTGAATTCTGTTGTAATTAATTGTCAATAGATGAAGCTGACTATTTTATCCCTTTTATTTATATTATATAGAACCTAATTTCGCATACAATCTTGTTAATTCTACAAATTTTTACCTGTTTAGTATAGACAAGTTATAACAAGCAGTCATTGAAGTATTCATTGTACTTCTCTACATTATTTTTTAATTTAAGAGTGATGAAGAGTATATTTCCAAGCACGTAAAATGGTTCTACGTTTATGCAGGTTGGGGATTTGTGATGCATTACGTGCAGAAAATTTAAAAGAAATAGCTTAGCTCTTAAATGTTAGCTTTATTTAATAAAAACCAACGATTTTTATCCAATATTGCTTGCATATAAAAATGTCTAAGTTTGAGTTTAAAGAATATATCTTAGTAATTATTCACTAAATAATTAATTAAAATGTAGAATTTTATATCTTTTGAGAGATGGTAAACAACTTTTTGAAAACTAGTTGCATAATTTATTTTCAGCAAAAGATCAAAACATGATACCACAGTCGTTCAAAAAAAAATCCATTTCTTGCAGTGCAGTTTTTTTATTCAATTTTTAACTTATGAAATTAAATTAGGTTCCTTCACCCCCTATATGTTAAAAGCATAAAACTAAAAAGTACATAAATACATTTGAACCAAACTATTTACCCAAAATAAAAGAGCCAAAAGTAATTTTCATTTCATATAATAAATACTCGGTGAATAAACATTGGTCCAGGTCTTCCGGAATTATTTGTGAAATTCTAGGTATCTGAGGACTTCCAAGAGGCATTAGTAACAAAAAAAAGTAGATAAATATCTTTCTCAACTCTGATTATAATTTTAACCAACCTTTAAAAAACATTACAAAAACTACTTGATAAAATCATCAAATCTCTACGGGGAAAAGCCTTCTAAAAACACTATTTTCCACCTTCTTTCTTATCCCTCCCCACAATATCCTCTAAACCCGATCCTTGTGGTCCTCATTTTCCTCGCCGACCCTTTCGATGTCGGGATCTGGCAATTGACCCTCCAGAACAACGGCCCACGTATCTCGTTCCAACTGATGAGTGTAATTTACCAACATTGGCCCTTTAAGCGGTTTTAGTAAATTGAATCGGTGAGGAACAAAAGGAGAAAGAGGAGGGCTTTGACTCCCGGTTTTTGGAAGGTTGTGTTGCCATGGTAACAGGGTGGATGAACGAAGCTTTGGATTCGACGATATGCTTAACGTGGAGTCCTGGGTTAGGCAATTTATCCAATTATTAAGTACCAAAAGTCTTCTATTTTGGGAACCTTTATTTATAATTTTTCTCTACTTGTAAATAAGGATATATATACTCGTACTTAAAATTTTTCCTTGATGATAAGAGTACCGAGCGTTATTGGTAAATTTTTATTGTTTGCAAAAAGCAAGTTCTGTTTTTCAAATTCCTGAAACATAGACCGAATTGGCTCTTTTTACTTCATAAAAATGAATTTGATAAAAATTTAATATTTAAAAGTTGGAGTTCTTAATCATTTATTAGGCATGTTTAAACTGTGTGACCTCTTTTATACGCCGTCTAAGATTAACTGCAACTGCCGTCTAAGATTAATCTTTTTCTCCTCTCAATTTAAAAACTTCTACATAGATACCTTTGTAAACATAATATAGACCATAACTCTCCCCCCCATGATTCGTCAAAAGTTATCAACAGTTAATTTTAACCAATACTTCGGTCACTTATACCAGTTTATGTGGGAATGGTCTTTTTGAGAGTGAGAAATTCTCTCCATCATATCTAATTATCATTAGTGTTATAAATTCAATTAGAGAGGCTTGATATTATTTTCAAAATGTTGTGGACTGTTATCTATTTTATCATAAACTTTTGAAAAAGTAATTGATTTTAAAACTCTTTTTTTTTTAATTATTAATAATCCGAATAAAGTTGGAAAGTTATTTTGCGGTGCAATTTTTGTATTTTTTATCTGTCCAGTATACCTTTGAGTTCGCATTTTTGTTTATGATACTCGTTCTTTTCTGAACAAGAAATAAAAACATGAAGAAACAAGTGCTGATATTTTAAAAATATTTGAAAAAAAAAATCATCAACCGAATTCAAAAAAAAATGTTGCTTTACTCTTCAATTAAATTTAAATGTTACAAAACCAAATTATTTATCCACAGCAATCGTAGGTGTATGATAGCTGATAAAATCTCTCTATATTAAAAAAAAGTAACAGTCGCCGCCGCCGCCACCGCCGCTGTTTCAGAAAATCTTCCCTTTGACAATTTTGAATTGTCAGCAGGGGGCAGGCCCCCTAGTATATTTAAAAAAACATTTATGCGTAAAGAAAAAAAGAAGTCCTGTTATTCGGGGTTATAAAAGATTCAATTATGTCAACTTTCCATTGAAGTACCTGATATTATGGAATTTCTAACAATCACATTAAACCCAAACCAGTTTTTTTTATCCTATAGACTAATATTCAATCCTCTTTTCTCATCTCTTTTCACAACAAACTGATTTTCCCAAGATCCATCAAAAGAAAAAGTTCGTAAACAAACTAAGCCTCCAACTCCTGAATACCCTACATTCACCTCAACTCTTGATTGAAAACAGATCACCCGTTGCCACTTTGTATCGAAGACAAAGCATCAGGGCCGCTGAATCGAAACCAGCCAGCACCAACTTTCATAAAAGGAAAAGGATGAATATCAACACGGGGTCTCCATTCTTCCTTGCTAGAGAATCATTTCGCACGCTGTTATTGTTATTACACACAATATATGCCCTCCTTCTTTGTGTGCCTGCTAGTTAATGAGCTATCGTTTATTCATTAGGTCCGTAATGTGCCTGAAGAAATCGCAGTGGTAACGGTTTTTTTTTCTGTAAAGAACTTGGGAATTGAATCGCATATAATGTGAGGTAGGTTTTGATCTATGCGAGCGTCGGTGAATTAAATGGTTTGATTGGTGTGGCCAGAGCTTAAGTGCTTATTGATTATCGGGAATGTTTCATTTTGGTGTAAAGCGTCTGTTTACACGTCATTTGAATACTTTTGAGAGCAAAGAATTCGTTTCAAATGAAAAAGATTAGATAATGGTTATTGAATATTTCAGGGCGGTTGTTTTGGACATTGTTTCAAATAAAGATAAGAGAGGTTCAAAATGGTTTTTTTTTCAGTAGGTAAAACTGTCCCGTTAAATTGAAATAGATTTTTTTCCATGTAAATATTTAAATATTTTAGGTATTTAATTGTTATGACAAAAAGCTAGGGGGTAGTTACTTTTTTTCCTCTTTACATTCATGTGTAGGTTGAAGTTTGGAGAATTAATGTTTTGCGTATTATAAATTAATTAATGCGTAAATTTGCTATTTTTTGGACTAATTCCCTCTTTCAAACTGGTACTGGGGATTCAATTCTTACAAATACTTATCCAAAGCCAAGTTTTGAGAAAATTGAAAAAACACTGTACCTATAAGTAATAGAATTTTCATTATATAACCACAAAATTTTTTACTCTAAATTCAGGACCCTATTTAGAATGCAAAACAATTATCAAACTATATAAGTATATTCCAAAATATTTTACAGTTGAAAAAAGTTGACGGACTTAGTCTCCTTTTTAACCTTATGAAATACCAGTTGACAATTAAGACAGTTAAGAATTAATTGACAATTAAGTTATATTTCTGCTTAGTTCGCGGTGCAAAAGTGAAAAATAGAAAGACTAAGGCGAATAAAATAAAAAATTATGACACTGAGTCATTAAGTCACTATCAATGATGGAGTAGGTGAATATCAATGGAGTCAAATATTCATTGGATAAAATAAATGTAAAAACACTTTTAAGCTAAAATAAATTTTATTTTGGCTAAGTTTACAGCACAAAGGGTAAGAAAAGGAATTCAAATTTATTTAAATTTGAAATTTAATCAAAAAATATAATGAATAGACCTCTTTACACTCATGTGTAAACTGAAGTTCGGAGATTTTTTTTTTTTTTTTTTGCCCACAAAAAGTCAATATTCTGTAACGAGGGGATTTACCTAACTGTAATATGTATTGTTTACTAGTCCAGTCTCTAACAATTCTAAAAGAAAGATAACTACTACTAAGTTGGACAATCTAGATAAAATGTTTTTTTTAAATGCCAAGAGTATTTCGAGGAATAACATAAAACTTATGTATTCTCCTTATCAACACGATGAATAAAATGTATCGTAGTATAAAAATGTGTAATAGGTGATGTGTTTACTATTCCAAATGTCTTTTTAATGTAAGATAGTTCTTATTAGAAACTTTTTTTAAACTTCACAAAAGCTCTCTGACTATTTCAATAAGTGCTACAGTTTTAAAACAGGTGTATTTTCGCAAAACAAAATTCTTCTACTTCCACAAATTCTCTTCTTCCCTAAAAATACCTAAACTGGAAACAAAAACTCTTATACGAAACAAAGCAGGATATACAACCGTGAAGCCCCTTACATTTCTTCACATTTTCCCTAACCTGGATCCTTTTTTATAAATATTTTCATCCACTTTTCAGGTTGTCATCTTATCAAATGCAAGCCTAACTCAATATAAACACCGAGGAAAACAATATTATTTTCGAACCATATCTTATAGGCTTGAAAGCATTCTCTCAGAAGAAGCACCTTCTAGCTTGGAACGGGAGATTTTTTGAAAGCTTTTTAAACTCCCAAAATGTGTATTTTTTCTCGTATTCTCCGACCTATGGCCATAGCTTTTCATTGGTATTTTGAATCAAAAACAGGATAAAAAAGGATTTGTGGAGGGACTTGTTTTCGTTCTATTCTATCAACTCTTGTCCCTCCTTTTATAGAGCTAATCATTTTAAACTTTCTTGTGTATCTTAAGGAAACTCTATTTATCTTGTTTGGAGAAAACTGTCGGCTGTTAGAAGAGTGTATTTTTGAGAATGTTTGGAGCAGTTTACAATGAAGCATCATCATGATATTGAATGGCCTATGTTCGTAGAAATCTTATTGTTCTACGGAAAATGTTGTTTTTAACTAGAAGACTATGAAAACTAACGTAGGAATGTACATATACGTAGTAACAATATTTTCTAGAGTCAAGATGATTTCATTCAAACTTTCAAGTTGTTGTAAAAAATAAACAAGTTGAGACATGAGTATTCAAATTTACTTCACAAGATTATACGGAGAAGTTGTCCGAATAAACTGAGTCTCCTTTGATTGGTTACTAAGATAAAACCAGAAAAACAGTCTTTACGATAACCTCGGTGATTTCGACCTGTTCATAGCAGATTCGGTTACTACTATGAGTACTTAAGTTTAAAGGCTAAACCATCAAAATTTGTTTTTTTCTAGTGTGCAAATACAACAAAAAATCCACAATAGTCGATGTTTTATTTTATTAAAATATTTTTGTTATTTTTGCTATCTTACTTTAGAAACACCTAGACGCATCTTAAATTCGCAAAACACTATAGCTTTTTGTGATTTTAAATTTAATTTAGATTATTAAAACACTAAAGAACATCTGATATTATTTATTCTTGTTATTTTAAAACAAATTGAATTACAAAAAAATTTGGACAACTGAAAATAATTTATAACTACATCATGAAAAAATTATATTATCATTCATACTAATTTGAAACATTCTGTAAAACATAACAATGAAGTCTTCAAATTTAAAGAACGAATTCTATTTAATCAATCATTTGATGAATATTGCATTTATTGAATTTGATATAATTGTATAGTTCCAATTGAATCGGTAATAAAATGAAACTGCTAACTTTAGATATTATAATAAATCTAGGTACTTTAAATAAGTATCAAAAGTATAAAAAAATGTCTAAGAAAACACTTGATGTTCCAGAATTTCTCTACTATATTTCAAAACCAACAGGAAGAAACACAATAAGCTGATATTCAGCAGAAATACATCACGAGAATAAATGGAAACACGAATAAATCCCCCATACACTTTATTTTGAATGCACAATGAAAAGAGGAGTCCTCCCTCTAGATACATATCTCAGAATATTCAAAGCGAGCCGAACTCTTTTTACAGCTTGTCGACTCAAACTCTTCAAGAAAAAGAGCCCAATCCAAATAAAAACGAACTATCGTTCCACATTCAACGTGTCCCAACAATGCTTGCCTTTTTACATCGTCTTCTTCATCCCGTACTTGCACTCGGAACTAAAAACAGCCCTGATTTCATGGCTCCCGAGCCTCAAATCACCTTGTTTTATGCATCGGGCAAAAGAGGCAAGGCGATCACTTGCCGGGGCTATAAAACGCCATACCGAGAGCTCCTAGATAAAAGCTCCGATGAAGAAAAGTGTTCTTTTTATTTGTTGCCGTGTCATTCGCTTTTCAGTTAGATTCTTAAAGTGGGGAATGTCTCTACTGAATATTTTTAGGGTCAATAAAAATTATACCACTCTTCTATTTTGGGCAGGACGGGAGCACATAAAGTTTCTGAACGGGCGGAAAGTTTGTACAGGACTTTTAAAGAAATCGATTGAGAGGATTTATAAGAGTTTTTAGAAGAAGTTCGGGTAGTAAAGTTGTTTAATGAGGCCTAATTTCAGTTCTCGAAGAAGCTGGGACAAACTTTCCATTGAATTAAGCAAAGAAAAAGGTAAAACAAGAAATATTTAGTTCCTCTTACTTTAATATGCTAGTAAGGCAATAAAATAAATTAGGCATTTTACGGGAGTAGTTATATTCAATAAAACACAATTGAATCGTCAGTTTTAAGAAGATAAGTCCAAAAATCCAAATTTTGAAGTGAAAAAATTCTATAACCATCAAATATTTATTGAAACTTTCTTATTTAGATAATAGGAAAGCAATAGATTTAAAATGTCTAAATATTTCATAAAGTTGTTGAATTTTTATTGCCCCATTAGAATTTTTGAATTTTTAGCTGGATAAAAGTAGTAAAAATTATAAGATCATAACCACATTTATATCAAAGCATTTTAGATACAGATTCTTTTAAGAGAAAGCTTCACAACTTACACATTTGCTTCGATAGGATCTTTCATAACCAGCTTTAATTGCACAGATTCATTCTACCTATACTTTTAAAGTGTTAACATTCCTTCTACCAGTGCACCGGAAACAGTCATAATGTCTATTGACAAAGACAGCATCCTCCGACGCATGCTTTCCGTACGCCCCCATCCCCTAAAAAATCAAACTCCCCCTTTAGAATTCCATAAAAATCTCAGTCCTTCCCCCACATCACCCCTCAAACCCGTCACTCTCCCCCTCTCGTCATCTAAATCTCAACCGTCCTCCCAAAACGTCTGAAATAATAGAGGCGTTCCTTCAAAAACCATCACCGGAGGGGGGAAGAGATTCAGAAAGTGACATTCATCATCCAAGGGACTCGTACACAGGCAAATATTTCTTTAAAGGATTTCTTTCCTCTTCTTTGTGGGTTTGCCGACGGTTTTTGAATTGATGGTGGCTGGTCGGTGGTGTTGGGCAGAGTTATTAATTGTGAGTAGCAATTCATAAGGGGGCGATAGGGGATGTTGTGATGGATGTTTGGGGTGTGGGGTGTTTGCTTTGATAGCTTCTTTGGAGGTGACTTAATCAAGGTGGGGGTGGTGGTTGATTAATAATGTGACTCTTTTTGGCGTTCTTCTTTAGTGTTGAGCTGGAGGGTTATCGAATTATTGAGTTTAAAGTTTTTCTTTTTATGTTAGAAAATAATGAATTACTCCCCCCATAAAATGAAGGAATGGTACTGAATGTACTGACTATATACTTAACCTAAACTTACTATTACAAAAGATTTTCATAGGGTGGAGACTTCTCACGCAAAAGTTTCAATTGTGTTAAAAGGCTAACTGGGGCAACGGTCTGTTGAAAGATTAAAAGTAATGTATGGTTGTGAATTAATGTCGGTAGGCAGTGTCTAATGGCTAATTCGTTATGTCCTGTTTATTTTCATTTCTGTTATTGCATTTACACAAGTGGTTGTTCCAGGTAAAGATACCTTCCCGTGGATTCTTATCTCTCCAGCTTACCTCACTTATTAGATCTCGATAAATTTCCCTTACTTTAATACAAGTTTCCCTCAACGAACTTTCCGGTTTTTAAGTAAGTTAATTACTCTTAAAACTTTCGAACTTTTGTCTGGTATAACTTATTAAAAGGAAAACTAATTTTGTCCAACATGTTCAAAGTAAACTGTTATGTATCCTAATTTAAATATAACAAGTTAGTGGTATGAAAATTAATTTATATTTTTAAAGATTGCATAAATTCTTCGATACTGTAAAACTTATAATCTAATTACCTTCACTTAGTCATCTAACTAGGTAATTGCGTCATTCGCTTCCCCAGAAGATTTGGTTACTTGTTCATTATTTATTCATGCAAGTAACTAAAGAAAATGTCCTACGCAAAGTGATAAGTGTTTGCCGCACAAACAGTCTACAAGTTAAATATTTGCTATAAAATTTTTGCAGAATATTTGTCTTTTCTTTCTTGTTTTAATTAACATTGATGTGGAAGGATTATTACACACAACGACGATGTTTTAGTTACGTCATTTTATTCAAATAACATTATCTAAAAAGAAAAGTGCCTATTGGTAAATAGTTTCAATAAAAGATGTACCGATGTTTTCCGATTCTTAATTATGGAAGGGTTTTATCTATCAATAAGTCGTATGTTAGGTTATGAAGTAGTGAAATTGTAAAACATTTTTTTTCATCAACAAAAATTTTTGCTTATTCATTGATGCTCATCCAGTTAAAACATCACTTTTTAAAAAAAAAATATTCTTAGAGTTATTCCAAACCTTGAGTTAAAAACATACAACTTTTCCAGGTATACTTTGGTGTTTCTCTCGACCTTATTACTAAAAATGTTCTATAATTATTGGTCAGGATTAGAAATAATTCAGTTATTAAAAGTTTTAATATTTAATGTACTCGTATAAGTAGGTACTCGTAATAAGTAGGTTTTAATTGATTGTATCTCCAATTTTTTCATTTGATTTTTTTAAAATTTCATTTGTTCAATACAACTCCTTAAAAAGTTTTATCATAGTTTTGGTTTTTTTAATCATGAAATCTAAATTTATTTATTATAGCACCTTGCTTATTACAAAAAATAAAGAAAAAAAATCACAAAATAAATACTACGCTTTGATATATTTTAAACTAAAAATTAACATTGCAACTATTTCAATGAACAATTCCTTATTTTTTTGTGAAATTTATATTCATAAATTCAAATAAAAAATTATAATCATAAAAAGGAATTATTTTATATTTGCAAACACGATTCAAATAACAGAATTCATTTGAAAGGGAAGCTCTAAAACTAAATACAATGAAGGCGGCTTTTCTCTCTTTCAAGAGAAGTACAATGGAATCGAAATCAATTATTTTCACTCTCTGTATAACAGAAAATTTCCTTCATTTTTAAGTCTTCTATGTTTATAAAACAATTGTCAATAAAAGGTTTCAACATTCCCTACGTTTATTGATTTTAATCTAAAAATATTTCTAACCAGTGTGAGCGTTTAATAAATATTATTGTAAAATTAATGTGTTTGTTTCGGGAAATAAAAGCATTTAACAACCTACATCTTAAGGATAAGGATTGTTTATCTCTCTAAACGAAAATTCATTGTAAACTTCATTTTTCAATTTGTTCTGGTGATAGTTTAAATCTTACTCTATAAAATTCAAGGTTCAATAACTTTTCCGGGGCTTTTTTAACTCTATCCCTTATCAATCATGGCAAATAAAAACAAACTACAATTCCCATTGCCATTCAAATGACACCCGACCCAAATAACCAAACCAAACACTCGACTCTTAGACAAACCAAATAACCCGAACAAAGAAAAAGCCCCTCATCTGCATTTTGATTCCCCACCTCTCTATAAAAAGCAATAAACTTCCAACACAACTGTGTCATTTCTACGTGACCCGAACCGACGAACGCCATAAAAACCTAATGCCAGGAGACCAGAATTCAACTTCTTTCCCAAAAGAACCGATATCCCTCTGTATTCAGAAGGCATTCGGAAGGCAGGTTTATTCCGACCCAAATGAATTCCATTTCCTCCTGTTATGAGAGCGGGTATTCCAGGCCACTCATCAAACCTAAGTACTTCTTACTCGGGTGATCTTCGCGTAATATATCGGAACTGGGGTCTTTTTTGTAGTAGTGGTATTATTTTCCGCCGGGTCTTTTCTTGGGGAAGTAGGCTTGATGAAGAATCAATGGTGATAAACGCTGGGAGGATTCGCGTTTCCTATTTTTTGGAGGTTCGTATTCAGGTCAGGTGAGAGGTTGAGGTCTGCAGCAGTGGTGGTATCAGAGGATGTTGGTTAGCATCTCCAAATTTTCCATTGAATTCATGGACAATCTCGGGCGGTCTAGCACTGAATATACGTCACAGATACGTTACTCAATTTTGTATTCTCTATACTTAAATTAATTCTAGCATATGTCTGCAATACACCCTTGTAAAGAAGAAAGGGTGCAGATACTGCTACATTTAGCTGATGAAGGATGTCAAAGTAAATTTCATTGATTTAATAATTGGGTGCTTTTATTTTAAATATTTTATCCAATCAGAAAAAGGTCAATTTTATACCACTTTATAAAATTTCAATTTAACTCATAATGGAAATTTTTCAGTAATCCTACTGATAAAAGCCTTCAAAATTATAAAGTTGGTTTTAAATCATTGAAATGCCAGAATAATTTCACTCTTTAATTAAAACTTTTTTGGGACAATAAAGATTACAAAAATCTTATTTTTCTACATCGGGTGTTAACAAGCTCGCTCAGAATGTGTCTGATTTTGAATTAAATTGAATTAAATCAAATAAAAGATTTTGGTAAAAAATAAATAAAATCGTTTTAATCGAAACATTCAATAGACTCACTGTCTATTGAAATTTTCTTAGAAAAAACCTGTAGTAAAACAGTTTTAAGTCAAATTTATTACACTGAATACTGTTTGATCCATAAAACGTGGCAAATATGCTGTTGTAAATTTTAAGAAAGTTGTAAGTCGTTAGCACAAACTTAGTACTTACATGACCCCCTCTTTACCCTAAATAAACCAGCTTAATTCATACGCATTCCTAAAAATTCTACACACTATTTCGCATCAGAACTACATAATCAAGAACACCTTTCCATAGGCTCTAAACTCAATTTCTACTCCCACCTACCTCCAGCCCACAGTTGATGAAGAATCAATGCCGATAAACGTTAAAAGGGACGATTTTCTCTTTTAAAATTTCGCGTCGTGTTTATGGATTACTTTTTACTTCTTACTGTGTGTGTTGTTTCCTTCTGAAATGTCGGGGGGGGGGGCTTCGAGAAACGGGAGCGTTTATCATCATCAACGTCACTGGTGACCCGGATGCCATAAATCATGGACGTCAGGGGGCAGGGTACCTCTGGGATGGCGGTCTAATCTTGGGGCATCGGTGAGTGGTTGGCGTGCATAAATTGCTGGATGCTGCTGGGCTCAGCTGGGCTCTGATGCGATTTTGCATTGAAATATAGGAGCAGGTGAGAATAAGAGTGGAGTCAGTCCTCTGAATTTAGTTTTGAGTAATTGAAGGGGTTTTTTTTGCATCGACGTCTGTGTTTCTCTCATGGAGAAGGAGGTTGCTTTTACAACAGACCAAATATTGGACTTTTGACTTTAAAAACTACTATGCTAAATACAAACAGAGGGTTTAATAAGTTCAAATCTATGCTTTTCTCGAATTTTTTTAGTTTTGGTTTTACGTCACTATCGTTCTGCGTTGCTCTTAAGTAAAATCGTTTTTATGCGAGTGGAGTGGATTTAAGTTTACGGTCTTCATTGCGTTTTAAAAAATTAAAATGAATTTTGGTGTTCTCTCTTTAGTAATATTTGTATTTTTGCTGAAAAGTTTCAGTGCGTGTTTGGGATTAAAGTAATTTATGGTTGTATTTGGAATGAAGTAAAGTAGGATAATTTTGTTTAACAAAATTCAATCTCATTTGTTGAGTCGAAAGAAAGGATTTAATCCTTTTTAAATATGTTAAACTTATTCCATCAAAGAATTTTCAGGTAATTTAACAATGAACCTCATATAAATGATACCTACTATAATATGACTGATTTCTATGAAGTATTTACGTAAAACGAAATAACTTATAGCTCCTTTCATCAAAAAAAATCTAACTTTATTTACTCTGTTAGTGATAATATACTTCATTAAATTCTACATCATCATATAAAGTAAGATTACGGTGTTTAAAGGACATGCTATAAGCCGGTCCTAAAATTAAAATAACTATTTAAAAGACATAAAAAATTAAAAACGTATTGATATTTGTGAAACAAGTTTTTAGACTTCCACTTAAACATTTTCAGTTTGCTGAAATTTATTATACGCCTTTATTTTGAACTTTGTGATAGTATATAACAATGAAGGCTTTCACGGCCGAAGTTAGGATAATGATAAAGTTCTTTTCCGGGCAAGTAGGCCGTGGTCGAATGGATGATTAGCTAAACCTATTTGAATGAGTAGGCCTCAAGATATAATATATATTTCCTTTAAAATATAGTTTAAGTTAGATATCAAATTTTGGCTCAATAACATTTCAAATGGCCAGTACGGAAAACGTCATACGATACTTGTTTTTAAAATGTGTCTTTTTAGCTATTATTTTTCTATACGTTTCAGAAAACTAGTACTTCTTACTTTCAAAACAACAATTTTAAAATATAGTATGTTCGATTACTTTGAAACTCATGAAATACGAAACTTTAAAACAAGAACATGGAAGAAAAAGAAATAATCCGAATATAAATATACCTTTCAAGACTTGTTTCCGTGTTATGGCTTAGTTGGAAAAGACAGGATACATTTCTTTGTGTAAAATTTTCCGGAATTTTTTATAATTCCTATTGATTTCTGTCGGCACTTATTGGATTCTAAAGTTCTTGATTTGCATCCAAAAATTATTCATTCAAAACTAATTTAAATGCTTGAAGCCATAAAAATAGGACATAATGAGAATATTGAAAGCAGACATGTCTAGTTCTTTTTTGTCTTGTTGTTCAATTGCTTCTCTTACTCATGGGTTCATGCAGATCAAATGAATTATTCAGTTTGAACTTTGAAAAATGCCTTTTACGAGTTTACACAATATTTTAAAGGTTTCTTAAATAGCTGGATTGACTTACTATACTTACTTTAAAGTATTGATTTCCTTTTCTTTTTTTAATCTTTTTTAAACCCTTTTGTGCAACCTGATGTATAAATGTAAACTGTGTGGTTGTAATTTCGTTGTTTTCCAAAAGAAGAATATTCTGACTTAGAATTTTTAGATGTTTACAATGAAAATCAATGCTGAAAATTCTCTTTTTATACCATTTATTAGGTTGAAGTAAGATAAAGGGATGAAATATCACATTTGTGAAAGTTTTAGCGCAAACCAAATAAACTATAGATTAATCTCATTAAGCTTGAAGCCAGGGCCGTGTTGTGGAAAAATCGCGCCCGGGGCGGATGGCTTTTTTGGCACCCCCCTGGCTTTTTTGCGCCCCCTCCCAAATATAATTTCTTTACATTATTCTTAGATAGATTCGCAAAAAAATGTTTGGGCAAAAATTTGGCGCCCCCTGAACACGTTCATCGTGGTTCCGTTGGAAAGTATTGAAGAATCTACGAAGTCCAATGCTAAAATAATTTTAAATTGCAAAATACTAAAATAATAAATTGCAAAAAAAAATTCGGGCACAAATTCAGCACCTCTCTTGAATAACTGAATACTGCTCCCGGGGCGGACGCCCCCTTCGCCCCTCCCTTAACACGGCCCTGCTTGAAGCTTTAAAAAGCAATTTATTATTTTAATAAACCGTCTAACAAGAAATTTGATCTAATGATATTTTTTAGATAAATATATGAAAAGTGATTTTTAATTACTTAAAACTTTACAAAACTAGGAAGCTACCACCACCTGCTCGCTATCGCTCTCCAACCCCCGTAAACTGCTTACGCATGACCTTTTGGATTGCTTCCTTACAAAACTCAGCTGACTGAACTTAACTCACTTTAAAAAATATATTAATAAAAGATTAGCAGAAGAAACGTCAACCAACTTTCCAAACATACGTCACAGGTCATCTCCATGAATAAAATTATCGTTTAAATATTTATTAACTCTAACTTATCAATAATTTAATCAAAATATTTTCCTTAAAAAATATGCAGCACATCTATTGTAACTATTGTTAATCAACATTCTTGAAAAAAACGTACACCAATGAATCTTTTAAATTCACAATGTTGTAAAGCCTAGTAACTCGTTAGTATATCTAGTGCTTTAGCATTCATTTTTTTTTTAAACCCAGACATGTTAAACAACACCTTCAATACCTTTAAAGACATTGAAAATAATAAGAGACAAAACCTATATGATTACAAGCAATTTAATTCGGTTATCAGACTAAAAATTATATATTTCAGACAAAATGTGTGACATTCTAGTATTAATGATTTCTAGAACACTCTTATCAGCCTTCGAAAGATATTTAATTTAGGAAGTATTTTAGAGTGCATTTTTAATTGTAAAGGAATTCGTCGCATCATAAAATATGGCTTCAATTGTTCGTTGTGATTGGATGTTAATAAGTTGTTAGACAGTTTATTAAATTAAATATTTAAAAATTGAGAATTTTTTTAGAAATTCTAAGCACACTCGGAATCGTCAAAAGAATCCGAACATTTTGATTCCAAAAATGTGTTTCACGGATCTGTAAATTAAACATATTTCTCTGGAAACCGTTCACCAAAAACCTTTTATAGAATAGAGCGACTAAGTAATAAAATAAAAATAAATCTCATTATTACACAACTTCAAAAGAATACCTTATCCGTAATTTAAAAAAATAAAGTAATGAGTAACATAGAATAATAAAGTAATATATGTAAATAATAAAGTAATAGTAAGAGTAAAATAGTAAATAATTTAAACAATCTTTCGGACGTAAAATATGAAAAGATAGAAGTTGAAAGGTTTTAATAATCATATAACCATTTTAACCCAATTTTTTATCGACTTTCTTGAGTTAACTATCTGGATCGATAGTTTTCGCAATATCTCCACGGTTCCATTTCAATTATTTTGACAAGGGTAAAAGTAATATCTCATCAAAAACACCTCTAACGCTTCGATACCTAAACGAAAGTTCCAAGAATTTATTCCGGTTGCGCAAGACGAATTCCCGTCGCAATACAAATATCCACGTTACCGAAGAGGTCCTGTCGCAAATAATTGAAGTTCGATTACTAGCGATGACAAACAGTTTCAAGACACTCGGTCTCTAATTTGAAACAAAACAACCGGAGACTCCCATCCGAAACGTCAAGAACAGAGCACGAATTAGAGAAGCGAGACTCCTAGAAAAGAGCAAACACGGGACAAAATAAAAACAGCAGTAATTTATCGTTTGGTTCGTGCAAACAAAATTCCACGGCACAGAACAACAACTTAGTGAAAAAGAAACACTCCCTTCTGAACTATCCCTATAACAAAGAGAAAAACGGGAGATCTAAGAGAGCTCTAGAACGAAAACAGTCGCAGAAAAATTGCGGAGAATCGAATCTTTTCAAATTATTATCCGGTGCTCTATTTCAGTTTTTTATTTTCCGCTCCTTTTTCGTTTTGTTTCTTATTATTTCGAACCGTCAGCTGTTTCGTACTAGATATTTACAAAAAAGGAGCCTCGGCCTGTCACAGATAGTGCTGATAGCGAAAATTCGACAACGGGAGGGGGGATTTTTTTTATGAAGGGAAAATAAGAAGCGTGGGGAAAAAGCGGTTCTGGGTATTGGTGCAAGCTTGCATTGAAAGGTGCGGAGTACAATTTGGACTGTAAGATTATATAAATAAAAAAGGATATATCTAATTGGTGTCAGAGAAATTATATTTTTTTAGAAATAATCAATCGAAAATTATAATTATTTATATTTCTTTAAAAAATTTAAATGTTTAGTATTTCTACTTCAATTTTTAAAGATGCATTAATTTTAAAATATTGCGTTTCAATTCCACCAAGGCTTATGATTCTTATGATTTTGAATGTGAATTTCTTATTCTAAAGATCTTAAAATCGAAGTGAAACTTTATTTAAGTATTTATTGCTTTAAGTATTAAAATCAAGGTTTATAATGAGGTAAAGTTCATTTTAATATTTTTTTTACCAGAAATACCTCCTCTAAATGTAAACTTTTCAAAGTAAACATTTCGAGCATAATTATTTTTATTTATTTTATAACTGATTCTAATAGCATCAATAAAGTTATAAAATTTATTTCTTTTCATGATGGTAAATGATAAATCTATACAAGTAAAGTATATACTTTTAAAATCTTTACATGAGGAATTTTAACTCAAAATAATCTGTTACTTTTCATACTTTCTCCTTTTTTTCTATTTCTTTAAAAAGCATGTGTAAAATGTATTATCACTAGGAATTCTTTTAATATTGTAGCCCTAAATATGCATTATTTTTTCTCATAGTAGCTTATTTGTTTCCTTCTAAGAACTTTGCTTCCTAAAATCTAATTTTAAAATGTAATTACCATTCAGGAAGTTCTCTTAAGCCATTTACTCTGTTTCTAAAGATATTAATTCGTTTAAAAACGAGACTCCATCGCAAAGAGAAAGTCAACAAAGTATTTTGTTTTTTTTATTACTAGATATTTAATTATAAATGAAATTGTGTTCGTAAAAAGGATTTGTACCCTTTAAGAGCCAGCTTTCGAGGGAGCTTGAAAATTTAATTTAAAATCGTTGATTTTAAGTGATGTTGTTATAGTTATGCAAATTCTAACTGTTTTTTAAGGTAAGCGGAAAAACTGAGTTATAATGGTAATATTATATTCTACAAAAAGCAAAAGGAATTACCTACATAATTTGTTTTAGTACAATATTTGAAACAAAATGTTGAAAAGAATTTCAATCATGTTGGAATCAATTTAGAAAAAATTATTTCGATTAAATTAGTCTTATTCTGTGATTTATTCCAATACATAAAAGATTATACTTATACTCTAAATAGTAATGTATTGTCTACTTAAATAGTAGCCTCACTCTAAACAGTAATGTAATGTAATTAGTAATACATGTGTAATACATATTATAAATTTTATGATTCTTTGTTTTGTTTTAGAAGTTTTTGAAAAAAAAAAAACATTTGCATACAATTTAGGAAATGCGAAAACTAAAATATGGAAAAGGGTACTAAAAACCCTAAATGCATGCCTATTTATAAGGTTAGTAACTTTCTATGTTTACATTATTTACGATGGCATTTATGTGTCCTGCGTCTCATACAAATTACTTTCAACAACCTTGTTTCATTTCCATATCGCCCATCAAAATTACTAACCGTCTAGCAACAGAACAACACCCAACCACCCCTTCATTGCCCCCTCATCAACCTCCCCTAAACGCCCCCTCATTCCAACAGCCTTGTTCTTTGGAACACGTCTTTTATTTCCAGGGCAGCTGCTCCCCGTGTCGCAACAAAAGCGACGCTCTAATGAACTGATCGATGGTCACGTGACTACTCCCACCCCACACCCTTTTTCATCTCATCCCCATTACACTTTTCGCAAATGGGGCTCATAACTCCCCTCCCCTTCTGTGTGGGTGAGGGGTGAAGAAAGGATTCTTCGGACAGTTTGTGTCATCCCTGGCGACGTTTTTGCACTCCCGCTCTCCCCCGATCCTGTTGTTTTGGGGTTGATGGGATGTCGATATTTTTGAATTCGATGATTAATAGTGAGGGTGTGTAATGGGTTTCTGTCTGCTCGTTCGAAATCCCTTTGTTTTCGAGTGTCGTTTTTTGTAAGAGTTATGATCATGTGTGGCCTCCTATTTATCCACCTTATTTCAGAAAATCCATAGTTGAGAATTTATATTTGGTATTCATTCTGAACCCATTCGGGACATCCATTAATTACATCTCCCCAAATCTTACCAAGGGGGAGAGGGATCAATAAAAATTTTACACGTCAACTTTACATTAACAGAATTGGAGGGATTTTTTTCTAAAGATAAATAATCAAATCTCTACTATATGTTCTTATAGTAGGTATAAGTAATTTAATTTAGAATTATAATTATTATTTATAAAACTAGTGCAAACAATAAAAAACTAACTGTTGTTCATTTATAGAAGACATGATATGCTTAGGTATTTAGTATTGTAAAATATTCCCCTTTGTTAGTGAATATTTTAACTTAATTAGTGAAATTCGAAACTTCCTGTTGAAATTCAACAAATTATTATTTTGTTTTTCATTTGAGAGTTTTAAATAAGTTTTACCAACCCTTCATGAGTAAAATATTCATGTCCTTTACTAAATAACAAGAACATCATTCTCAAAAGTCTTATGCACCCCGTCCTTATAATATAGTCAAAGAACCAACCCCTCAGTCCATGATAATGAAATGGACATTCTCCCGACAGCGTCCTTTTAATGTCTTTGAAATTTAATACTCATCTGATCCCATTTATATCAAAAGAGCATCTCCTTCAAGAGCGCAGTCAGACCTTAATGAAATCCCAAGCAGATCTCGAGAAGACCTCACTTCAAACCGAAACGAACATCTAATCCCTCAAGATCACAGCCACCATCCCTTTTGCCAAACTCAAATTCCTCAGATATTCGAGTCCCTTTAAAATATTCCACGGGGACTGAGCTCCCTTTCAGAAGACTGTTCACATTTGTATGCAAGGTCCACACTGTCTCGAAAGCCCATCATTATAATGCACACGCGCGATTAACCACTTAAAGAATTTATTCTAAAACCCCCTTTCACGGCGAGATTTCTGGGTTGGGGAAAATCTGAGAATCGCTCATAAATAAAATAATCGATTTTTTTCTTCTTCTTCTTTTTCCTCGGAGAATTCATTCGGAATCGAAAACGACTTCGCTCGGATTGTATTCGATGGCGGATTTCTTCATTTGCTGTTTAAACGCTTTCCAGGGCGTCATTTATAATGCATGGTCGCAGTCGGAATGAATGTTGTATGAAGTTTCTGAGCGTGAGTCTTTCTGGGGACTTTTTTTTCCTGTGTCGCTTTCGTACAGGCAGAGACTTGTCAGTGTTCGAATTATTAGATTGGAAGAGGAAGTATGCTTTTAGATAAAAGAGTAATTTTTAAGACTGTAGAAAAAAATCATATATTTTTAAACCTTTTCTAAAATTGAAAGAAAAATTTTAGAGTTAAATATAAAGAAACTGTCTGATTTTTTTCCCTTAAAGTGTCACATAATTTAATTTTAGTTCATTGAAATATATTTTATGGAATGCCATTGCCTCTTTGATTAATTCCTTAAGGTTCCTAAGGTTCAAGGTTTAGGTAAAATTCCGTTATCTATTCAATTAAAAGATTTCCAAGCTGTTTTGGATGTTAAATGTTCAAATATAGCCAAATTTCATAAATGTAAATTTATATTTTAATGTGTTAGTTAGCAATTTTTAAAAAGTATATTTCTAAACTTTGACGCTTAAAACACCATGTTGATTTTTAAATGGATGGATTAAAAAAATTATCAATTTGGTGCTACTATACAACAGGATGCCACTATTGTTGGCCGCTATTGATGGCCATTATAATCCGCTATCCAGTATAACAAACAAAAAAATAAGTGGCACCCTATTGTATATTGAAACCATCAATTTTTAGGCACACAACTCTTTTAGAATATTTAGAAAAACATATGTTTGTGTACTACTTTCTAATACCACACGAAGTTTCAGAAGCACTGCTTTAAAAAGAGAAAAAGAGCTAAAAAATATTTACAGAAACGCTGCCCCATCTTAACTACTACTCCTCTTAATGCCGTACCCTATGAATGATGCTCCAGAAGAAAATCAAGATAAAAGAATAATCCGATACAGCACCATTCCCTCCATTTCGTGATAAATCGGCGCAAAAATTTCATCTCCATTAAATACCTCGATCCCTCCTCTCAATGATGTCACTCCCTTCTTTATTTTTTCGTTGGAAAGGTAACGGAAGTTCGATACCGAAGACGAATACCTCATCGAACACTGGCAGAAGGTGTTTTAACTGCGGGGGCTATCGGCTGGAAAATAGGGGTCTTTTTAATTTAGGTTTTGGCAGCAACAGTGGTGCAAGGTACAGGTGTTGTAAATGGCTTTGGAGCGCAGATCCATTGGGGTATCGGGAAAGGGATATATATTGGAAGGTCCGTGTTATTTTGGGAGGTAATTTATGGGCATTAAAGAGAAGAGTTTGACTCTTTTTTGGTGGGATATAAATTCGATTTTGAAAGTTTAAATGAAACATGAAAAAATTATTCTTCAAAATAAAATATTGGGAACACGATTAATGTTCAATATAATAAAAAGAACACGTACGTAATTCAAGTATTAATCTTAAAACTTAGATAAAATTAAATTGCTCAGTATTTTTAATAATTTAATTTATGCTTAAGATATATACTAATATTTGAGTGATATTTTTAACTTACATTCTGAGAATTATTATTATTCTTCAACATAACTGTTTCTTGATATTTTTAAGTAATTGAGTGTTTATTTCCTAAATATGATAAATTGTCGCCCTTTGGGGGTGCGACTTACATTTTGAGCACCGCTGCTTTAAATCTGTTACTTAGCTCCTCCCCCCTAGATTGTTTGGTCCTCCTAGATTGTATTACGATGAAAATAAAGAATCTCTAAAAAATCAATCAATTAACTTTGAAAAGCTATCACGAAATAAATTATGCAAAACTAAGGGACTTAACGCGAGCATGCTTTTCGTAATTTTTTGCCCCTTCCCTCTTGTAAATAAAAATAAGTAAAATCGCAACCTCCCCATCTTAAAATTACATAAGCAACTGCCCAACCCTCACTGTTTTTGTACAAAACGTTTAAGAGTAATAATCTAATTTCAGAAATTAATTTTAAGAAAAGTAATTCGGCTTAAAATGAAGAAACGTATACTCAAACGATCTTTAATTGCGTAATTAAAAGTTAATCAGTTTAATTAGTTAAATTATTATTACATACATATTTTTTTTAAAATGGGGGGTTAAGTTTCTTTCCCCCTTGGGAGAAAAAAAAACAGTCAAATAGCATTCATTTCTTTTAGGTGCTTAAATATAATGTTTCAATGATCGATATTTTTTAAAAACCTAATTAGTCTTACTAATTTTATTTGAAGATTAATTTGTCTTATTTATGTAGATATATGAGATGGCTATTATACGTAGTTTGTCTTAAACTGGTTGAATTCAATTCAATTGGTCAAGTAAGCTAATCTACAGATGTATAACAAAACACTAATCTGTGAACAATTAAGATAAATACTTCTTCATTCATGAGACTTGTCAGCAATCTATCATCATTAAATTTCTTCCCTGGAACTCAATTCTCCTTTATTTGCTGTGATTTTCCACCCTTTTTACCGAGCTACAACTATTTAATAAATACTTATCGACTGAATTTTGATCGTTAATCTTAATGCATTTCGTTGAGGCCTCAGAGAGGGTCATTAAAGTATTTGCAATTGCTCTACCATTTACGGTAATGAGTTTTCAGAGTATTTCCAAGCACACTTTCAAAGAAACAGGCAGAGTGCCAGAGCTAAATTAAGTGATTATTTAAAATTACAACTCGGGTAAATTTTTCTAGGGATGCGAATTCTCTGTTCGAAAGACGCTCATTTTACGCCTGATAATAGGGTGAAGTATGTTTTTATGAAACAAGAGATTTCTCAATTAGAATAAATGTCTGAAAAATAAGGTATGTTGAAAATAAACAGAAATTTTAAATGTTGTGTAATGCTTATTTATAAATGTATTCAGTACTTTAAAAAATTGACTGTTAAAAGTCTACTTTTTTAGTTAATGCATATTACTGATCCGTGAGTTTTAGAACCTTTATTTTAAAAAGGTTTCATAATGTAATAATGTTCATAATGTAATGTAGTTAAATCAATAATGTAATCATAATGTAAACGCTAGAGGATAATTGTAATACCCTCAACACGATGCAATAAATATAAGAGAAAATATATCATAATTATCTTTACAGAATTAAAAAAATAGTGTTTCAAAAAGAGTAGAATTATACTTTATTCGGTATAGAGGGTGTTTCATGTTCATACACTTAGTGTACTATACCTACACATTCATAGCTAAAAAGTCATAAAAAAAATATTAATAATCGTTAAAATGTATTACAGTTTAAAAATAAATTGGTTTGGTGGTATATTGGCCTTGTGGTTGAAGTAACTGACTACGAAGCAGAAGATCGAGGTTCGAATCCCCATTCATGCATGTATGCATTTATAATGTATGCATGTCTGTTATAATAAATGAATATGGATCCCTGTCAATAGGGGGAGTTGTGGGAGCCATTGTATGTGTGGAGTGGGAAACGGTGCTTCCCCTACGTAGTTTCTTATTATTGGTTTGACGTGGATTGAAGAATAGTATCATCAAATAATCTCTTCAAAGACTTTTAAAGATTGAACATTGCCTTGAATTTTAAGTTAGGATATTTTCTTTTGTTTTTATACACTGTATTTGAAAATTTTATGCAACTAAATCATAAAATTAATGTTAAAAATTTTGATGTGAAAAAAAAAACATTATTTTTTTTTTAAATATTCGTCATTTTCATTCATTATCATCGTCATCCTTCGTACGTATCGTTATTGTTGGAAATTGTTTCCCGAACAACATTTAAACAACATTTTTTTTCACCTAAAACATTTAGCGGTTCGTTAAAACTTTAAATTGCTATTTCATGCCTTTCATTGCCTATTACTTTCTTTTTCTTTCTTCTTTTTTAAGATTTCCTTTGCTGCATTAAAAGTAAAAATCTTTTTGATTTAAAAAAAGAAAAGAAAGCAAAAAAAGTTTTTAGTAGCTTAGTTTAAAAAAAAAAAACTGAAATTAATATTCACCTTACATAATTTTTTTACTTGATTCCTCTGTAGGTTTTACGTAGAGCTTTAGGCTCTTGTTTGTATTTTTTCCTTCTTTTGTTTTCTTCCAATCAATGGGAATAATCTTGTTTAAGCAACGCAACTTTGACATGGAAGCGTATTTGCAATGTATAGAATTTGAAGTGAATATAACTTCACCAGGCGATTGAAAGCCATGAACTCAATCGAAAAATAAGTCCCTGTGGCTGTTTATTCAATCTCCAAACCATGTTTTCCCTTCATTTCTTTTGTTTGAATTTTCATGTCCCTCAATTCAAGTTTTACAAAGAAAGAAAACCGTCTACAGCGGGTAATTTTTAACAATACGGAAACTTAAAAGAAGACAAAAAGCAGACATCTACCCAGACTAGAAAATAATAATAAGGATGAAAATAATAATACCCCAGAACAAACTAATTTTTCTACTCCGGTCAAAAGACATGGAATTCCCAAGAAATATTTTATAATTTAAAACTTCCGTGCAGACATTTTCCCTATTTCACAATACATACATAAATGATAAGGGAAATTACTAAAATTATCAATTTACTTGTTCTTCGTAACTTTTTTCGAAATCATCCAAAGGGAATTTTCATTTCAACATAGCTTTCATTTTTTCTCTGAAGTTTCCGGTAAAGAAATTAATTTTCTTCTTCAATGCTCACTAATAAAATGGAATGCAAAAATTGTAAAAATTTAATTTCCAGCAGAGACACGTCATGCATTTTAATACCCGCACGCAAATGAAAATATCACAAGAAATTATTCTAATTTGTCTTTCCTTTAATTTATGTTATACCTTTTTTATTTCTTATTCATTCTATATTAGAAATCTTTAACACAAAAATTTAAACATTTTACTTACATACGAATGGGGTTTTTTTTTCATAATATAACTTACTAATTTAAAATTCACATTCAAATGTTCTGAAAATTATTTTTGTATGAATAGAATGTGCTGCAGTATTATTTTGCTATATTTGGAACTAGCTACTGTCATTATTGTAGCTCCAATAGTTGGCTTTTCAATTAGCAAAATTAAATCGACTACTTTGCCCATTATGGTGATGAATATTCTAGATGGAGGATTAGATGAAAAGGTTAATAAATTAATCAATTTCGTAGTCTGATTACTTTAAGGTGTTCACTACATGGAAATATTTAAAGAGGCGATATTTGTATCAAAGAATAGTTAAGAAAATGAAGAATAGTTAGCGGTTTATATTGGCCCATAAAGTAGATGCCCTGCCTTAAGCAGAGGATCGTTAAAGTGATAGACTTTTATGGTCTTTCCATAAAATTCATTATTTTATGGCGGGATTTTTCTTGTGTCCCATCATTCACTTTAACCGTTGTCACTTCTGGGCACTTCTTAGTTGGTTACGTAAATTTTGAATAGCGTTGTATTAAAATAGCACAAGGTTTTGAATAAGGGGAACCATACGTTTTTTAATATTCCACTAAAAAAAAGCTTTTAACCTTACATGAATTACAAATTATTTTCCTACGATATTCATAAACATATAGACTAAATAATAGAAAACTAAAAAAATAAATATTTTATTACTGAGAATTTGTTTTTAAATTAAAAGAGTTTGCTGCAAATTCTGAGAACAATCTTGACATTTTGGTACCAAAGGGCTATTTACACCAATAACTAAAAAGTTCCTAACTCAAAATGCTCAGCCCCAAACTATTTTTGTGGTTATGCACTATTTTTGTTTAATTAAAGGGATTCTCTTACCTGTTTTAGTAGAAAACAGAAGTTTTAAAGTATTGTTTATGTTTTATTTGTCACCAAATAAAATATTAATACATATTCTGACATATTTTTAAACAGAATAAAGCTTGATAATTAATAAATTATAGTTTTACTTATACAACTAAGGATTTTTTTTCTTAAATAGACATAGAAAACAATTCATATCTTGTTTTAAATCAGATAAAAACTTTTTTTTTATTTTCCTTAATTAGGATTGAGTTTTATTAATTATACGTATATCGTCGCTAGAGGTGCCTCGTAAACTAACTTTTTGTTAGTTTCAATTTCAGATGGCACCAAAGCAAAATGGGCGCTTATTGGCGATATTTTTTCTTACCTAACAAAATTTTATAGTAAATTTAAAGATTTTATTAGGCAACAAAACATATCGTCTAATGAGTTCAAACTACGCCTTGATGCCTTCTGAAACAGTAATTGACCCGTTGCAAAAAAAATTAGCACATGTGGCACTGAACTACAGGGGACGATATATTAAACAATGGAGATTAAAATGAAGAATTGATTTCATTTCAAATTTATTGTTATTTTCTAAAGTTGTTTTTTTTTTTTTTGCGAAAATGGGAGCTAAAAACTTTTTAAAAGTAAACTATTTACTAAATTTCGTATTACCTACTCTTTCTTAAATGTCAATATGATAAAAGTAGTAAACCTCCACAGAAAATGAACTTTTCAGAACATTCAAAACGCCATAAATTATTGCAAAATAATTCAAACAACTGCAAGAATTCCTTGCATCATTAACATTGACTGATAAAAAAAAATTCTACTAACTTAGGACTTCTTAACGAATGTGTATACTAGTACTTTAAACGGAAACGTTTTCCATAATGCTCGACGCAAATGTTTTCTGTTATTGCTTCTTTGCGTGCCTTTATTCGATGCAGAAAACAACACTTTGGTAAATGAGAAAGCTTGCATGGTGTATTTGAAAACTCATGTGATGGATATTTTATGCCTTATTCTATTTATTTTTATCAACTGTATAAATGCATAACATATTATGTTTTTTTACTCGCGGCGTGGGAAACATCTAAAAAGCTTGTGCAATCGAGAAGAAACAAAAATAATTATAAATAAGAATTAACTTTTCTATTTTTATCAAAATTTAACACACTGTTAGACTTTAAGTGGGGCTTAGCTAAGTATACATATAAGTTCGTAAATTAGAAAATCAGAATATTCCTCACGGTTAAATCCTGTAATTTGAATGTTCTGAGGTAAAATCTTTCAAGTCAAAACTCAATCGTAAAAATTTTTCAACCTTAAGGGAAGTTCCTTCCCCTCATAAAGAAGAAACCAGTCTCAATAAAATTTAAAATCCTTGAAAAAGCTAAGAGCTAAGCCTAATTCGAAAAAATGTACATACAAGCTGTAGTACTATAAAATTCTTATCATGCATTCAAGGACCGTGTATTCAAAGAAAAATATTTCTATAAAACTGCAAAATGTTCCCCAAAAAGTAGAAACCCAGGTCATTAAAATTCAAAGCCCTCGGCATCAAAGCAAACAGCGACTAAGCCTAATTCGAAGAAAACACACACGAGCCACTTGAGCGTAACCAATGGGAGCGGAGTGGTAGTTAAGCCTCTGCTGAATGCCCGCCCTAATTGCTTCCGTAGACATTCCAGCAGCGTGCCATTGATGAGGGCAATCTACTTCACGGCCAGATGCATCTATCTGCATTTACTCTTGAGATTGGTGCTGATGAGATGAAGGCCGGGACACTCTGGGGAAGCAAAGCGCTACGGCCGGCCTTCAGGTGAATGGGACAGACGGAGGGCTGTTGCAAAGGGGGTTTAATGACTTAGTTATGTCCGGAAATTAATCGATGTTATTTTCTTTCTCTTGAGACCAGATTCAGCTTCTTTGAACTTAGCGTCATCGGAAAAAAATATTCGTCCAGAGAAGAGAGCTTGCCAAAACCTTTCAAGCGGTGATCAGGTTCAACGAAGGCTGGTCGAGAAGGAGTCTATTGTATTGAGGATTAGACTGCAAAGTGTTTTCCAGTGTCATGGAAAGTGTGGGTGTGTAACACAACCCCTCCTTTGTATCATGCAGACAAATTATTGCAATTTTTCGATTAAAAGTCCTTTGTCTGTTTGGTTCTTTGGTTAACTATTTGATATGGTCTCTTGAAACTGAAAGCTTTTCCTTTTGATATGAAACCAACATACTTACTTGAAAGAACCCGTATCACCTATTTTATAGTCTCAACTTGGGTGTGTACAAGCCATAGTACTATAAAAGGGGGAAGGTTTTTTTTTCTAAATGATGGCAAACAAAGGGGAGTTCATAAAACCTTCTGAACGGAAATGAAGCTGGCCCCACATAGTCTACTTGATTATATTTACAAAACCCTCCGTATTCATAACGACCAACCGTCAACAAAAGAAAGCACATCGTTCATCAGATCCCGCACCAGAGGGCGTTTCCCTTTTTTTCCGCTAAAAACGCTCCCCTCATACCCAAACCACACAAGCTCTACGTCCCCCATTTTTCAAACAAGAGAATCCCCCCCTTCCGAAGGTCCCCTTCCACCCACTACAACTCTAATGACTGCAATTATGGCCTGGCCAAAGCCATCCATCCGTTCCAGGACTGCAAAATAAACACCCGTCCACATAAATCTAACCCCCCTTTCTCCTTCATTAGACCGGTCCGAATTTACGAGCTCATCAATTCGCGTCCCACGGACGGCGCCAAATTGGACGCGTCCCGGCCATGATAAATGCCCGTTTACACTACCTCTCCCCTCTAGGCCCAATTTGCTTATGCAAATGCCGACTTTTAAGTCTTCCCAAAAGGTGATGATTTCTAAGGGGCCGTAAATGATATGGGGTTTGCTGAGGGAGGTTTTGATTGGACGGGACGGGGGGTCAATTAGACCCCCTTCGTCTGGAAGGTCGTT
Source organism: Tetragnatha montana (assembly GCA_963680715.1). Taxonomy (NCBI): domain Eukaryota; kingdom Metazoa; phylum Arthropoda; class Arachnida; order Araneae; family Tetragnathidae; genus Tetragnatha; species Tetragnatha montana. The sequence goes on from OY796681.1 coordinate 19,602,385, forward strand.
ATCAGTGTAACAACCGCTTTCTGATTGGATAAACAGCCACTGAAGCCGAACCGTCCATTATGTTCCAAACGGAACATTTATTGCGTCTGAATGCAAATTTTTGCCCGGCTTGGTGTTTGGAGAAAGCGGGATTAAGCATACTGTTTTGTTCTGATGGTATAGATAGATAGTATCAAAAAGACCTGGATAATGTGAGGGATTGAGAAATGACTGTTCATATCATAATGAAAGGAGAGGTGATTTGAAATCAACTATTACGATGTAGTATTTTAGTGTTCCTAAATATAGTACCCAAGAGACTCAGCTCTTCTCTGGCCAGTAACAAATGCTTGCTTTACTACAATCTTCTGTTTGGAAATCTCACAGGAGAATTATTTAAATTCCAAAGGAATGCGATTAGATAGAGGGAAGAATTCAATTGAAAAAATTTGTAAAACTAAATTTAATCTACATATTGTCTCCTTTTATAGAAATTATTCCAAGAAAAAATATCTTTAACAAATTCGTACAAAGAAATTTCCCCTTATAATTTTTACATAATTTCACAATAAAATCTAGCATTGATTTAATGTAAATTTTAAAACTTTTATCAGTGATAATATGAAAGTATGTTCACTTGTAATTAAGTAAATTTATAGGTACAATAAAAAAAGCTATTTTGTTAGCGTATTTATAGCTGCACCTTATGAATAAATGTCCTTTTATCAGAAAGCTCAATTATTGTTATCTTTACAGCCATTAATATTACATTTAATTAATCTTCACCTTACAAAATATACTGAAAGCTTATCTTAAAGTGGGCGGTAGCTTGTTGTGCAAGTTTTAACATCTTTTGTAAAAAAAATGTTATTTTCTACGATTGAATTAATCCGAAGTAATATCATTAATTTTTTTTTCAAGTTTTCTTCCAATATAATCTTGAAAGCGAACTTTGGGACAATCTGAAATCAATGGTAAGAAACCATTAACAGTCATTTTAATCTCCAGATTCAATGCACTTTTAAATGCTCCAGTGCTCTAAGAATCATGGACCATCCATCTTCAATTGTGAAATGAACTCTTCGAAGCAATGGAATCCAAACTGCACAAAAACCAATCTCCCCGTCTTTAAAAAAAACTATCCGTACTTTTAATCACTGCAAAAGTCCTTCTTTTTGATAGGAACCTGTGACAAAGTACCTTTTCCTCGGGAACAGGGAAAAGGTGGTGAAAATAAAAATAAAAAAATTATATAAATATATCGAAAACGAAGAGATGGGAGAAAAAAAACTCTCCTCAGCTCTGGCGCACTTCCAGAAGTGAAGCACTATTCTTTTCATCAAAGAGAATGCTTGGTTCAATTGCTAGTACTCAATGGCGCCTCATTTATCAATGTAAAACTTCCAAGAAGAAAACGACTTTGGATAGTTTATCGAATACTTCTTCGGGTTCTTTTCTCTTAGCTTATTCTGGAGTCCATCCCATGCGCTTCATAATTTTTTTTTCACTCGAGAGTTTTAAATGACTTGCGTTGCTTGGACAAACGTTTGTGTCCTTTGCTTATCTTCTTTGGGGACGGACTTCGTAACTGCAAGGAGGTACGTTTGTTGCTTTTGAAAAAGAAGGGGGTAATCAAAGAGGAATTGAGGGAGCTGTATAAGATAATTAGCTTAGTTTGTGGGGAGGTCTGATTTGATTTGGGAGGCCTCTTTCTTTTGATTGCTAATGAAAAGATATTGTATTGGACTTAATAGTGGTTATGTTAGAGTTTTGGTTTTGATTTGAGGGTGTTTCTGTGCCGATTCTTTGAGATTGTTTATTTAATACCAATACCATAAAAACTACAAATTGAGAAAATGTTGCAGGATAATTTATGTGTTAAAATGTTAAGAAAAAGTGTTGACATTTCCTTACTATCATTTTTTCTTCTTTAGTTCTAATTAATTCTAAATGAACTATCTTTCAAGATCGTTATTCTGTAGAGTTTTTTTTTTTTTTCAATTTTGAAATTCTTGTATCTTCGAAAAAATTGAAAGCTCCATAATAAAATATTCATCTGAACGTTTGTAAAAAATTCATTAAATTAAATGTGAATGGTGGTTTGAGTGAAAGTGTTTTTCTAAAGCTAATAAACCTGAATAAGATCGTTGTTTGTCTCTAGATACAAAAATGCTTGCTAACTTAGCGAATCTTAAAAAAAAAAATTTTTAAAAGTATTTCCCAATCAGATTAAAGTAAATATCCGAGATACATTTAAAAGAAAACAAAATTTTACAGAAAAGAATAAGCATTTCAAAATCGAACATCTTACTAAAACAACGAAAAAAGAAACTTCACAGATTTGAATCCTTAAAGAAACAAAGCGTAAAAGAGACTAGCCAAATCAAATTATCCTTCTAAAGAACCCACCACTTGAGAAGCAGGCCAGAGAACAAAATACGCATATACTACGGATCCCTTGTTAATCCGCATGTAACCTTCATTTTGACTGTCAAGTCCTAAATAAATAATCACACCATTTCTTGATTAAAACAGAAAATCGGCGTTCTCCCGAACCATTCGGGCCAAACGATGGCACAAAAAAAGCGCAATAATCTCCATTCCCTCTTTTTGGAGTCCTGGCAAATTCCTTCCTGTCAATTTGCGAAAATGGCTATTCTCTGCCAGGAAGTGCTGATGGTTCTTTAGCTTTGAAAAATGAATATTAGGAATGAAGAAAATGAGCAGAGTGTGACGGGAGGGCCGTTTAAAAATATTTCTCCAAGTCCTACTTGCATTTGGAATTGGTGCTGCACGTTACTTTTTTAGGGATTTTCGCATGATGTATTACCCCTTGGCTGTCAGATTCCTAAGCACCGTGAAATGCTTTATTCCGGAGTTGGAATTACGAAGTATAGTTTTATGGTAATTTTCTGGAAGAGATATAATTTCGTTTCTATACATATATTCCCTTTGCTAATCAAAATTTTCCAGAGTGGGGATTAAAGTTAGATGTAATATAATAACATGTGCCGTCACATATGAAGGAAAGATAATTTATATACATTATTCATCCATTTGACTATTTTTATGAAACCATCATAAATAAATTATTTTCTATTAAATTTGACGCACAAAAGAAAGGTAAATGTCTACAGTTTTTTACAGCAGAACGTAATTTTTCATCACCATCTAAAAATATTTAAAAGAAAAATTTTACTTCTAAAGTATGTTTTTACTCTTTATGTACTAACAGAACTTATAAGTCGCACTTGATTAAAACGTCAACTAACTTAAAAGTTTTTGACTAATTTTTTCAAAATTTGTTACTTCCATTTTATTTGTTGATAATGAGGTATTTGCATAAGTGAGGGATGTTTAATTTTACACTTTTTTGATACGTTATATTTTAAATCTCTCAAATATCAGATTTTTAAGTTTAAAAATATGTTTCAAATAATTTAAAATTCAATTTTATTTTTGCCAAAACACCAGTAAAGTCACGTGATCAAAAAACGGGATTTGACGTCACAGCGCACTCAAAACAAGTGTTTTTACTATTTTTCAATGATAGGAAAACGGGATTCTATTTGATGTGATGTCACACCACATGTAAACAACAGTGTTTCTGTTTTCGCGCCAAAATGAAATTTCAAAAATTTATATCTCAGAAACTAGGCTACGAAAATAGTACTTCATTTAAATGTCATTCTTCATGTTTTTCTATCTACTATTTTAATAAAATTTAATCTCAAAACGTGAAAATACCTCATAATAATAAATTTCATTTTCTGTTATAGGCCTGTTTCTGAGTCACTTGCACAATTTCAACAGCCATCTTCACAAATTAGGATGAGGAAGAATCCAGTATTTGTTCTAAATTTGTCAATATTGAAGTTTTTCTAAAATTGAAAACATATTTTTCGAATATCTTTAATACTTTTTAATCATCATACTCATCAAAAGAATTTTAACATTCATTTACACTAATTCAACAAAATGACATTCTTTATAATTTCTTCAAATTTTGAAAAATTCATTTTAGCAATTGTTTCTAGTTAGTGTCCTACAAAAATATATAGAGTGTTTTCAGGTGACGTCACAACCGGTTATTTTCTTTTAACTGTGTATCTTCTGTAGGGCTTTTAACTGTTGCTAAGGCCGATGTTTATATGTTGCTAAGGCGGTTTTTAGGTATGGGATCACGTGATTGCAAATGCTCCAATAGAAGAATTCCATCCTGTCATTTTCTGTAACTGTTAACCTCTGCAGGGCAAAAAACTGTAACATCTTATGTTGCTAAGGCCGTTGTTAGGTCCGAGTCATGTGATTGAAAATGCTCTATAAAAGCTCAGAGTATCATTTTTCAATTTTAAATAGCTTGATACAGTATAAAGGGTTAAACAAAGAATCATCTTAGTAAAATTTTTTAAAGTCAGTGAGTTCTGTGATATAAATCAATCAAATAAATTCTATTCAAACACCATATTATACAAAGGATATAAATCTATGACTGCAAATTAAATATTTTATTTATAATTCCGATAGTATTTCCATTACAAACCATATTTAACACCAGGGGGGGCTCATCTGGCTCTCCGATTACTTTCAGCCAGGATGACGTAATCGGCTGGAAGGCGTTGAAGTTTTGACAGGAGTGACCAATCAGGGTTACGTAGGGAAATCGCGGAGCTTCTTATAGGGTTTTTTTTACGTAGAAGGGAGTAATATAAGACGCGGAAGGGAAAATATAGACCTGTGAACTTGCCTAAGCAACAAATCATATATTTAAATATCAATACTTGTGATCTATATGGTTGCATTCAATTTTTTAACTTCTGATGGGTTAAAACTGATTACAATTTTTCATTGAATTAAATTATGAGTATCTTGTTTTCCTTCTCAAAAGCAACTTAAAGAACAAGTTTATAGCTTACCAAATAGTGGATTAAATACAAACTATGAAATTTAAAACTGATTCCTATGCATCGGAGGTTCATTACTTAAATCAATAGTGATCGATTTGTAACAATATTTTAAAAGTTAAACAAATTCCCACTATTTGTATTTTAGAAAATTCTAAATACAAAGAAAATACCGTTTTTTAAGGCAGTATTTAGTTACAATCCGATACTTTTAGATCACTAAAAAATCCTCAAATTGTGAGCTATTTTTGGGTTGTTCTTCTTTTGTATGTTTTGTATAAAATTGATTACGCTACTAATCGCTTTTATTACTAATTTATTAAAATTCAAAGTTAGTTTATTAGGTACTTATAAATCTGATGTCACTGAATTTATTATTCTAATGTATCTTATATTCTGATTGTAGTAACACTGATCTATCTTATCTAAGACATATTGATCAGTGTTAAAGCAATCACATAATCAGATGATAATAAATGATCACATAGATTCTAAGTGATAATTACATGAAGAAAAAATCAAATAATCTGTTGATTTCGAATTCAATTTTGATTAAACATGACAAACATGAAGGAGATAATTTATTGGGTATAAACCTTCACCAACTTGCCGACTCCCACATACGATCGCCGAAAGAAACTCGAACTGAAACAGTTAGTTTTGAAGTTGGATCAGTGTTCCAAAGTTACGATATGATCATTTTATAAGATCTCCAAGGGGAGGTCACATTGATCCTGTTTTAGTGTAAAATTTGAATAGTCTTCAAATTAAAAAATGATACATAATAATAATTAAAAAATATTGCCAAGCTTTAATAATATAATAATTAAGTCTATAAATTGCTTTTAGTATTTTATTTAAACTCTTTTCAGTTTCCATGAAGGGAGCTAGAAATATATTGTCCCTCCCAAATCAAAATTGCTTTTAATCTAAAAGAAATTAATATGTTCCTAAAACCAATCTGTGGATTCCTCTTGCCTTTGGGACGATCTACTTTGGTTTCTTACTTCAAATTAACAATAGATATTCATCAACATGAAGCTATAATATCAATTCAATCTAAAACGAAAACCCTTTTAGGTTCATATCTTAAATGCTTCAAAACTGAATTGTTGGATCAAAGTTTAATTTTCCCTCTCTCCTGTCAAAAAAAATCCCTATTCTATCTGACCCAATCGAAGGAGAAGCTGGGGTATCACGCGAATTACGTAATCGGCTGGAGAGCAGTACGTCACACGAATTTTCGTTCCTATGTGAAGAGCCAACCTTATCTTATTCTATTAACCTTGATTTAACACTATAAAACCCATCATTCAATGTAACATTGAAATTCCATTAAGTTAAAAAACTCAAAACTGGTTTATGTATAAAGGATCTCTTTTATACATGCCTTACTATCACAACGATTCTCCGCGGCCCTGTAAAAATATACCCTGAAATTTACATAATGTGTGGGGACGAAATCCCTATACTCGAGAATTTCCCCCGTCAACCCATCCCTGGAATTTATTGCAATAGATTCAACGGTCCGCTCATAGTCAAAAGAGTTAAAGCAAAGTCTCCGCTCCTTTCAGAAATCCGAAAGAATTGTATAACTTCGAATTTCGTCGGAATTTCTATTTTATCCCTTAACTTATCCGGACTCAAAAGCTTTAAGGAATAAAGGGGGCATTTCTGATCAAGCATAAGGGATTCTACGAGCGTTCTGGGATAGACCTGTGACTGGTTAAGATAGATAGTGAGCGTCGTTCGGTTCAGACGAAATTCTAGAGGCATGAAAGGTAAAGTTCGTCTTTTGAGAATGTATCGAGCTTTGAAAATGACCGTAGCAATTTATCTTTATTTCTCAGGATGGAAGGATAATGCCTTTTTGGTGATGGTTTCTGAAATTTCTTGTGATGGGTAGCATCGCTCATCTTTCGGATCTGCAATATGGAGTTGCCTAGGCAATAATCTGGTAGTAGGACGGATTTTGTTTGATTTGTTTATGCGCTCAGCGACGATATTTTAAAAAAATATTTTAGAGGAGGGATTTTAAGGTGATCTCTCTTTCAAGGAATATTGAAAGTCAATGTGGATTTTATTTTGAATTGGGTTCATTTTGTTGAAGATTGATGCTACTGTTAACAATAAATAATTCAAGTTATTCACAACATCTTTTCAAACTTCAAAAGCATTTTTTTCACATTGAAAATACATTTCATAATTTTAGCACTTCATAAATGTAGGAATCGAGCATTCACTCCTCTATGGATGAGACGGTAAGGCAGCGCGTGATTCGAGTGCAAGTGGCAACAGTCTTTATAATATTTTAAATTTTAAATCATGTGAAAACTAACGGGGGGCGGATGGCCGGTTGGGTCTGCTCACTGCCCTTCATGCCAGCAGTCTGCGCACTGCTCCGTTGTCAGTTCGATTCTGACCTCGCCCATTGGGTGTAATTTCCTTCTTTGTGTCAGTAAAAATTCTGCTGTGTCTGTCTTACTTGACGAAGGTGTATAAGCGGATCTTTGAGATCAAGCACACATACCGGAAAATATATGTAACCAGAACCCAGAAAACTACAGAATTTGTAATTCTACTACCTCAAATCTATTATGCGCACAGTCGCTTTATGCTGAATTCCATTTCAAAGCTTAATTTAACAATCAAAGTACGCAAATAAGCTCTTCCTCTTTTTTTTTTTTTTTTTTTGCTCATCCCATTACAATGTTATAAAGACAATTATCAAATGTTAAGGCCCTTATAATGGCATCTTAATCCCATACCGTGATAATAGATTCTCAAAGAAACAAAGAGCTGGCTACAGGGAATTGAACAAAAAGCATCCGTCCAACCAACGTTCTAAATTGGATTAAGGTATCAAAACACACTTTGACGTCTTCTGCCACGTAACCGCAAACAAGACCACGATAAAACCTTAAAAATTAAAACCCGTGCTGAGTGGCTTTTTATTTGCTCCAGTGGCAATTAAAAGTAGAAGAAATTCTTTCAGAAACTTTGTAGCGGCAAACAGACCTGAGAAGTAAATCCACTTATTTTCCCCCAACCATCAGGAAGTGTCAAGAACAAACCCCCGGCCGTTGAACAACTCAACTTTCCAAGCTTGCAGACGATTCCTTGACGTTGGCAGGTGAGGAGAAAAAATGGCGCTGCTAATTAATAAGGCTCTTTTCTGGGATTTTAGGGCTAAATTAAATATCAGGGCTCAAAAATCGGGCTTCGAACCAAGTTTCAAATTAAAATATTCCTCTTCTTTTTATCTTAATGAAGGAGTTGAATTGTTAATCACTCTGAAGTATTTTCTTAATTTTGCTGGAAGAATTCTTTTAGAAGAGTTATGAGGTATGGAGTATCTAAATTAAAGGAAATTATTTCAAATATTGCGAGTTATAGTTTTTAAAAAGAAATATATTCTTACTCTTTTATAAATCATATCCGGAATGTCTTTAAGCTCATTTTCATTAATGTACTAATCTGAAATACTATTTTAAGAACTCTGAATGATTTCATTCATAAATTTCTTTTTCTAAAAATGTACTAAGTTGAATGTATTTCGAAGAAAACCAGAAAGTGTGATTGATTTATGCTTCATCAGACTTAATTATGATTCATTTAGGTAATTGCTTCAAGTGTTTCCTTAATTTTTATGACGATTCAGAAACTAAAAGAAAGGTTTGCATGGTTAAGAGTTTGCTATGTTAAGTCTTAAAATCCTTAAGCAGTTGCTTGAGGAGTTTTTCTGCAACTTCAAAAATATCTATTACTATTTACTTAATATTCTTAGTAAATTATAAAACTAAGTTATGCAAAAATATTTTTTAAACTTAACTGTGAGGTTTGAATGAGTTAAATTAGATTGTAAAACTGCTAAAAACTGTTTTCTAAGCTAATAAGAAGAGGGACACATTTCTAAAAAATATTAACAACAAATTGGACATTCAATCAATGAGATTCAGAAATTTTAGTAATTCTTTCAGTTATTATACAGTTTTAATAAAAGAAGATTATCTCTTTGAAACCTTTTTTTTTTGTGAATACAGTAAAAGTTATTGTTTTACAATTACTCATGATTTTCTTTATGTATTTAAATAACAATATTTTTAGTTTCATATTTAATTTTATTAAATAATGTAAAGCAGAATAATTCTCGGGTTTAAAAATCGAAGTATTGATAAACTATCCTATTCAATTTAACTTAAAATGTTTCAATTTGAAAATAATTAAAATTATGAGTTTCAGACATGCAACACTATCTCTGAAATATGGTGATTAAAAAAAATGAGATGATTCCACTTTCCCGCAAAACACGAATGCGCCTGTAAAACTAGTTTTTCCTACCTAAGCTACAGAATGCAGAAAAACAAACATAACTATCATTTGCCTGCTTTTTAAGTACACACTCAAAATCCCTCGCTCTCCATTATAATACAACCAGCGCCATCTATACATCCTAATCGTAATCACATTATTCACCTCCGAAATATTCGCTTAAAAAATGAGCACCCATTTAATTGGAAGAATAAAAAGCTTGTTTGAAAGAAGTTTTCATATCATCCGTTGGTTCGATAGTTCAACTTGCTAATGAGTCTACTTTCCCTAGAATCTCATCTTTGGCAAACTTTTGGCCCGAAGTGTTGGGAAAAGCTCAGATTATTATTATTACTAAGCTTCATTAAAAGAACGGGACTTTGAAGAATTCGCCATTTTTACTTTTCCTCGGTGGAAAATGAAGAGTCGGGCTAAATGAGTGGATTAATTATTTGCGGTTCCTTGAAACTAGGTTCACAATGTGTGCCGAAGGAAGATTTTTGTTTGTTTCTGTCGAATCGCGTTTTGTTTTCTTCCTTTCCATTAAGTAAAGAGTGTTTAGCGGGACTTGAGTTTCTTAAAGCGTTATCGAAATGTTCTGGTTCATTTCATTTACATGTTTACTGTTTTCAAAAGAAAGATTAATCTATTTATGCTCATAGTATAACCAACTTAACAAATCTATGGTAGAATTCTGAAACAAAATTGTTCGGCTACTTAAAAGTAGGCAACGTTTGATTAAATTTATTTAACAGAAAAGTTTGCTTTAATTTTCCATTTGCTTTATAATTAGGACTTTTCGCTGAGGAGTATCTGTTGGTAATATTTTAAAATGTTTTATCAGTATCTAGGCCTAAAGGGTGATTTAATTTATACGTTAGCTTTAAGTAGAATATTATACTACAAAATCCTTATTGAGTGTTTTTTCATTCTACATAAAGTAAAAACCCTTCACATACACATAATTTTTAAAAATAAATGAAGCGAGCCTGTGGGAATAAGACGATCTCTCTTGGAATGTTTCGTGCTTAGCTTCAGTCAAAGCAGTGCAACATTTTAGTAATATCCCTCAAAAAAAGAAGAGAAGAAGGGTTTTTAAACCATGGCGGGTATATACCAGGGAGGAGTGGTATATACCATCCATCTTGTATTAAAACAAGATTTTGTATTAAAACAAGATTTTGTATTAAAAACTGATATAAAGCGTAATTTAATTGATGTAAAGAGCTAGAGCTAGAGAGATAAAGGAAGCATAAATAAATTTTCTAAAAATCTAAAGGATAGTATAAGTTATGTAAGAGGTATAATTTAAATTATACATTTTTAGCGTAATTTTACAAATCAAAACATTTGTATTGCTAGTGGTTAGAGTAACTGACTAAGCCGGGTTCACGGGGGTTCAAATTCCCTCTCAAACATGGATGTTTCTGTTAGTTTCTGTCCCAGTGGAGATTAATGAATAACCCCTATTGTAATAAGAATTATTGGAGATAATGTGTTGTGTCCTGGGTAACACTAGCATTGCATACCTCCGTGGTTTGGATCCACATGTGTTCACTGAGTAACACTTAAAAGGTAGTAATGTCTGCATGACACAAAAACAAAATTGAAATATTCGTAAACATCTCTAACTAGCAAAAATGTTATTCTCAAGGATAGAATTGATAATTTTAGTATAATAATTACATGTGATCACTTTTTTTTTAATTTCTTCAAACTTTTACGGTTAGTTAGTTAGTTATAGACGAGTCAGAATAATCTATTTTCAGATCTCCATCCTTTTAGTGTGCGACGTGGACCCCAAGTTGAGAAGCACTATTTTGAATCCTAAATTGTAAGTCTGGTGAATAGTTCAAAAAGAAAGGTATAGGTATTTTTAAATATACGGATATAATACACGTGCTGAATAGTATGAGGGTTCCAAAACCAGTTCCATCTAACTACATCATCTTTATCCTAACTTTCTCATTTTACGGAGGCTTTCAAACTCGCTGCTGCCTGGGAATGTGATAGTTGAGATCGTATTTCCATACTAATGGAAAAGGAGACTTCATCGAACCGCGTTATCGTGTCTGCGAACCGCCGATTGTGCAACTCTCTCTCTCTCTCTCATGCAAATGGAGTGTTTCGTCGTCAGGCTCTGATGCGAAGCCGCTCCTTTTGTGGAGGGGCTGAAGTTTCCATACTTTGAAGAAAATGCGGCTTCTCTATTCAAATGTTGTACTGTCTTGATCATGGTTTTTATGTGCTTGATGGAACTAGGGTTACGATTGGTTTGGTAGGTTTGGAGATACATATGATTTCATAGATGAGATAGGTTGTAAGTATGAGTATAGAATATATAAAAAACTAATAATCTATTCCACTAGAGATTTATACGTTGTTCAAATATTCAACTTTAAATTCTCGCTTTCTCACTATCATGTGAAAGCGCACATGCGTAGCAGCTACTTTGATTTTGTTTCTTTTAAGATTTTCTTTGATAGTATCATTTCTAGTTTTTTTTTCATGAAACCAGGTATGAAAAATTAAGAAAGCATTAATTTTGATACCTTATTTTAGATTTAATGTTAATAAACCACTGCTCGTGTTCATCAGTTCCTACGCTCATAGGCGTAGCGTCGGGGGCCAACCAGTGAACAAATTTTTTTCTTCTCCGAAATCGACGAAAAAATCGAAATAATCGTAAAAAATCTACTATTTGAAGCCAAAATTAACAAAATTTCCTGGGGGAGGACCCCCAGACCCCCCCTTTTAGCTTTTGAGCAAGCATTACCTTAAAAAACTTTTACACACTTAAACAAAGTTTCGCATTAGAGTTATGATACATACGAAAAAGTTGTTTTGAAGAAAGGACGTTTTTATGAGAGTAAGGTTTAAATGCAAAATGGGTTCTTGAAAAAATTTTAAATTGTGCCCCCCCCCCAAAATTTTAGGTCACGCTACGCCTATGCCTACGCTCCTACTCAAAAATTTAAGAAAACTGGAACTAATGTGTGGATAGTTGCTTATTCAAATGTGAAATAGATACACAGAAAAATATCTTCAAATTTAATCATAGCAGGTAAACATTCCTTTTTTCTAAAGTGTCTAGTAAAGAATACTCCTGCTTAAAGTATTTTTACAAATCCATTCTATAATAAGTATAAGACAACAGTAATAGTAATTTTTTTCTTGACTTTACAAATCAGACTTATCTGTGAAAAATTTTATCCATAAATTTCGTTTATTTTCCCTTTAATAGATAAAGGTTCAAAAACACAAGAATTTTGAAATTCAACATCTTTAATTCCAAAAGCAGACGCTAAAACTTTATTAAAGCATGGAGTACCCCATACGTTTTTTATAGCTAAAATATATTACTTAAATATTAATTATAAGCTACTTCCAAAAACTTTGGCGGGGATATTTAAGTTAGTTTGTTTTCATTACCTTATCATATTATATAAAAACTTTCAGTTAAAATCTTAAAAGGAAAATCTACCCAGCAGTAGCTATACTAATTTCACTTTCATTCAATTTCAGAGTATAAGATAAGGTTGTTCTGTACAAACATGAGAACTTACAGTGTATCTATACCACGAATAAAATGTTTAGTAAGTAGATAAAGCTGGATAGGATCGGCTCACTTTTTAACTTCTCCATCATTTTGAAGGTACACAAAATTGGTTTAGTACAGCTGTGCCTACTAATCTCAGAACCGTGTAGTTACGGAATATACACTCAAACTCGCAGTAAGTCCAGTTACCATGGAGAGAGGGGTAATTGAATTTCTCAAACGCACAAACTTGTCACTCGTTGTAAAGATTAGGCGCATAAATCAAGTGAAGTAATCTCCGGAGGTGAATTATCCATCATTACGCAGGCTCATCTTCTGTAATTGGAAGCACGTCTTAACGATGAAACCCAAAACGGGCATTGCAATCCTAATACAATGTGATGGATTGATAATATATTTAGGGCCTCTCTGGGTTTCAATCCATCTTATAAAACAATTGCGGCTGTGCAATCAAAGGCCCCGTATCAATACGAGTCCGAAACGTGCATGGAGAAGATTGAGTGTCCAATATCTGCGCTGCCCTTTTGGGAATGTGGGTCCAGACGTTGGTCGCTAATATTCGCGAAGTCATGATTATGGTTATTGTTATGATAACGACGGGCGCCTCTTGTGGGAATGTTTGTGTAGGTGAAGTTATTTGGGGTCGGGAGTCAATAACTATAACGGTCGGGGTAGTGTTTCTGTTGATGCTATCGAAAATTATTGAAGTTGGAGAATTTCTCAGAACTATTCGATATCCTTTGCTTTGAGTTCCTTCCACAAAGTCTAACCCATACAATAGTATATTCATAAGCTTATATTTTAAAATTTTTAAATGGAAAGTTCTTTAACGGTGAAAACCTATTATTCTTAAAGATATTCAATGGAAGTCAAACTCCGACTGTAAAACAGGCCAGAAACATAATCACAATTCAAGAAGGAATAAAAACAAGTTATTGTGAACTTAAACACAGGTTTCTAAGTGTAAACAACATAATTTTTTCGTAAATTCAAATGTTACAAAGAAATAGTTAATCCTTAATGCCCTCGAGGGGGCTTTTTTAAAATACAAAAGCCGTATCCGGGCTGGAGATACGATGCAAAATAAGCACTGTCTGTAAGCAGTTATCCTTAATAGTAATTGTAGGTATATCAAATAATACACAACTGTGAGAAACCGAAAACATTTTATAAAAATACCAATATGCTAAATTTATCACGGATTTTACTTATGGCATATGTCATGGGCGTCGTCGGCAACAGAATATTGGAAGGGACTTTCCAAGGGTTAACGTTCAGCGAATTTCAGGTCCCCCAGACAAAAGCGTTGAAAATTTGGGGATATATCCCCCTGAAAGTCAGTTATTTTCCTTTATATTATTTTATTTTATAGAAAAGAACTAAATTCAACCCCCCCCCCGAAATTTTATTAGACTACGCCACTACCCCTAGAAGTCAAAAATTGTTTTTAAAAAACATGTTCTTTATTAATTATTGAGAGGTACGCGTCCCCCTGCTTTCCCCTGGGAATCGAGAATAATAACTCGATTGCTCAAATTTAACTGATAAATTCCTTCATTAAAAAATAATGGTTCATAGTTTTTTATTACTTTATTTTTACAAATATTTTACACAACATTTGTTACTTTTCTAATTCCGTTACTTTGTGATTACAGCATCTTTTCTAAAGAAGTGTAGTTTCAAAACACGTTCCTTTTTCATACCGTTGCCATAGAAACTGTATTACTTTTATTTACGAGGAAAAAACTTCACATGAGCAACCAAGCAAAATATATTTCATAGTTTATATTCTTTAGTTTCTTTTTTTAACATTCATACGAGTCATCCTACAAAGAATTCTTGAAAGCTACAATTTGAAAGGGACACTTACATAATACCAGAACATATTTAAGAAATATCTTAGTTTTTTTCCCTCGAAATACGAAAACCTTTAAAAGGTTTTTTGTTGAACTGTTGAATAAAGTATGGTTGAGAGAGAGATAAAAAGTAGTAGTGTATAATTCACCAAACATAAGCTTCATAGGAGAGTAATGAAGAAAAATATTGGAAGGATTTCAAGTCTTAGAATTAAACTTTTTCTTGAATAAAATGTTTTCTTTTTCATTGCTTATAATTTACTTATAATTATAATTTACTTGATATAATTTACTTTACAGTTACCTGAGACTGTATTTACTTGATTGCATTCTGTTAAAGGTAATAAAGTCTACCTACATTTCAAAACAACTTTTTACTATTTGAATCTAATCTAGTTTTTAAATATTCATTTTAGAAATTTCTTGTTGTATAAAAATTAAGACAGTATATTTGCACTAATTTTCACGAAAATATTGACATTTACTAAGAACATTTGTTTTACTTATTAAGTTTTTTTTGGGGGGGGGATAAATGTATCCTCAATATTGCAAAATTTTGAGTTAAAAAACATGTTTAGTTTTTAAAATTAAAAAAGTGTGTCCCACTCATAAACATATAAAATAAATATTTAATTTGTATCACAAACACAATTTTTAAAATTGAAAAATATCAGTTCAAGTACGTTCAATCGCCCAACCAAAAAATTATTACAACCACTCAAAATCTTAAAAGCCTTTCTATGTTATAGTCACAAAACTCTAACACTCAGGTATTTAGCTATCATTATTTTAACTTTGCACAAGAAATGATATAAACTATAATTAAAATTCCATTTTATTCCATGAACACAAAATGTCACACAACCCTATCATCAACTGATAGAATAATAATCAGTTCCATTAATTTTCCCTGATATGATTCCATGATTTTGACCTCGAGACTTAATTAACAATAATATTAGACAGAGTTCCAAAAATTCGACAGGGAAATAGCTATAAAATTATCAGGTGTGTGGGTTTTAGTTACTATTTCGAAATTTAACAATCAATCTTCGCTGCGAATTTGCATCGATCTTTCCTGACATTGATCGATTCATCAAAGATCGATAACCAGATAAGCTGAAACTCAGCAGTTTGCTTTCGTGATTAATTCAAGGGTCCAATCTCCCTCGCTCCTTAAGTTATTGGGTACTTTATTATTCTGTCAGCGTCAACAAGGACTTCTATACTATCTGTTTTACTTTGTCAGGCTCATTCGCTGATAGTAGTGACAGAATAGTTATCTGTTTTCGTTCGAGTAACGTATAAATTCAATAACAGTCAATGCATTAGGATGTTAAAGAATTTCTCAGGTAACTCTAGTGGACAATGTCAACTCATTTATGATCTATAATTAATCAAATGCTACCTTGAATGAATATTTATTTGCAGTATTCACAACACAGGTCTATAAAAATGTGTTCAAGCTTTTGTTAGTTATGATTGTACTTATAATTAAATTAAGCTCTAAAATAGTCTATGATTCAAACGGTTATCAGCGGAACGTATATTGAAACATTATTTGTCTCAATTCATTCGTTTATTCTCTATTTTTTTTTACTTTATTTGTTTTATCTTATTAATTTATTTCTCTTATTCTCTCCTTATTCAGTTTTTCTTACTTCTATCCTCCTCTCTTAAGTTGTTAAATATTTGTGTATAACAAGTTTACCATACCTCAGTTAAGATTATATAAAATATCTAACACAAACTTCATACTTGAATTTAATCAGAATATTAAAATAAATAATATTTTGCAATGTTATACCTTTTTATGCCATAATATCCTTCTTACTTAATTAAAATTGAAGTCCCGCATTATGGATTTCAAACCTTAAAAATTTAAACCTATTTCAAGTATTACTTCAGTTCTGAACTCAAACAAATAAATTTGCTACTACAAAAATAGGATTTCGTTACCTTTTAAAATTTATAAACTGTAAAAGTAGAGTATATTTAATGTAAATGTGTATATCAAAAATGTATTTTCATTCTTTTAACCCGAGTGTATTCTCAAAGCAGACGGTCCAGAAATAAATAAACAAATTTACTATAGGGTGCTTCATGAAATTCGTTTTCATATGTTTTTAATTAATTTTAATTACATAATTACATGGTGTGAGGAATCTGGTCAAAGACAACTAAAGTTGACTATAAAACTATGCTGCACGCAGACCACTATTTAATTTTTAGATCTGGTAGAAAACCATTAAACTAATATATCCTCTCTTTAATCATTCCTCTTAATATGGTTCATTTTATTAGTAATCCACGTTAGCCCAAACGAGCCTTATGAGACAGCTAACTATTCATTTCCTTTGCCTTACAACACTAAAGAGAATAAGAAATTCTTCACCATGAAGCTTACAGCATCTCTGAACACATTATTGATTCCTAATAAATCCAGTCATTGTCTTCCCTCTTGAGGGAAAACGCTAACTAAAATTAATTTCGAAGACATTCTTGCCTTAATGCGTTATTCGGTAATGCTTTATGTGTATTATTTTTGGTTTAATTTACATATAACACACTCCATTTGATTAAAAATGCAAGAACAGGCTTGCATTTTAATTAAAGTTCTCATCCAGACTCAGGAATCCAAGTATTTTAATTTGAAGTCGATTTCATATGAATATTAGAAAAGAAGCCGTATTAGCTTTTGTTATTATTCTTCATTTTCATAATGTATATACCTTGAGGTCATACTAGTTGAATAAATTTGCACTTGAAAGATTACTCCTTGCGTAATAAGGGAATACCCGGAAAGAGTTTTGGGCTTTTGAAGAATTTAGACCTTTTGTATTGTAAGGCTTCGTAAGTTTGTTCATTTTCAATATCTTTTTTTTTTCAAGACAATGTTCTCCTGGACAATAAGTACTTCCATAATCAACAAAAGGGTGTAATTTAAACTTAATCTAGAAATGAAAACACAAAGATGAAAACTGATCCCATTTTTCAAGGCGTTCTCTGGTCTTAATTATCTCTTAGTACAGTGTGTCATTCTTGTTAGTTCTTCAATTAAAAAATTTTAATTGCAATTAAGAGTGTAATTCAATTATATAAACCTAATAAGCTACCCTCATAATTCAATTTAACAAGAATGAAATGTTTCACTCTATTATAACCTTCTATTTTTTTTTTTGGACAAATTTTTGAGGGATCAGTTCAATGTAAATTACCTTTAAAAAAGAAACTTTTAGTAAAAAAAATATAGGTAAAAAAATTTTTCTTAACGTAAATAGGTTTGAGATAGACCAAGAAATATTATATCACCGTCCCTTTAAGATTTAGTAGCCTTTTCCCTTTCATCATTCGGTTTTGTGGCATCAGCTAGTCTTGTGTTCTTGTGTAGTATAAAGTGAACCCAAGTCCCAAAACAACAACATCATCATCATAGAGCGCGTTGATCGGGAAGTAGATCAGGACGGTGCGTAGAGCGCGTTGACTATGTTGACAGCCTCTTCCTTGTTCCTGTTTTTATTTTTCCAGTTTGATGTTCAAGCTAAAAAGTCTCTTCTACATTTCACGTTTTTATGAAACTTACAAACTTCGTTTTCAATAAAGTATTTCCATGTTTCCTGAGGTGCTCTTCTTCGTTTATATTTATTTAAAAATCAGAATCCCTAGTTCTATCATGTATCGTGTATTACATAAACTGAAAATATCGGTAGTGATAGAAAATAAAAGAGAAAAAGTAAAATGTAAAAATTTATTTTGAGTTATGTATTTTACGGAATTACAAATTTAATTAATAGCTAGAGGTTGTAAGGCGTCTATGACACTCTTTGGGTAATAATGGATAAGAAAAACTACTGCTTAAACTTAAACTATAATTAATGTATATGTTATGGGCAAAGTGATTAATCGGGCATTATTAATAATGCCCGAAGTGGAGGCGGGCAAAGTGATAAATTTCATTCATAAATTTCACTGAATTTATCACATTGCCCGTAACATAATATACTTTTTAAAATTCTTTTTCAAACCAAAATTAGTTCTGAAGCATAGGAAATGAAAAACATTATACAAAATTTATTTTAATGAAGAACCTTTTGAAAAACTACATTGCGTGTGAGAATTGACTTTGGTCATTCATCTAGGAGCAGAAAGTTTGTCCTTATTCAGTATGACGGTAAAAAAATATTAAAGAAAGATAAATCAATAGAGAATTCCACAAAAAATTAATAAAATCCCACTAAATCGTATTCAACATTTTCTCAAACAGTCAAATTATAAAATGAAACAAATATTTTTTTGAAATAATTTTCCTTTAAAAAACATTAAAAGAAAGATTAAATATGTTTAAAAAATGACCATCATATCCGTTATTACACACCTCGATAGTTTACCTGTCGTCTCGACTTCTGTAGCTCAGTGGTTTTGATGATGGGAAAATATTAAAGTACTTTATGTGAATATGTTTATCATTAGAGAAGAAAGAAGAAGTTGTTAAAGTGAATAAGAATAGAATGGATAAAACCTACAGACAACAATCAGCACAAAAATTGATAAAGTGTAGATACTATTCAAATTGTATAGGCGTATCAAGCGTTAGTTGATCAGGGATCTAGCTGAATAAGACAATTTTAATTATTTATAAGTCCAGGATCTACGCGAGTCTGGATATAATCCTGACGTAGATTTAAAAAATTACGTAGAGATAGACCAAAGCACATATAAAAATTACACAACTGTAAATAACTTATAAACTGCATGAACTAGCAATCATATTTATGGAACTTAAACAGTAATATCTAAAAATCTTTCTTTCAAACTAATTACGGTCAAAATATGCTGCGGAGATTTAGTAATGTTTCTTATTTCATAAAAGGAAATAAATGACAACAATAATTGATAAACATAACGAAGTAAAGGATAATAAAAAAACTAGGCCTAACTTTAAACCGTATCTTAATAAATATTAACTCTACCTTATTAAAAAAAACTTTCAATTTATTTAAGATTTGCAATAAGAAAGTCCCCTTCCTCCACGGCAACATTAACCGCCATGTTTATTTTCCCACAGCTACCACTTTAATATTTTGATACCCGTTTCGCAACGAGCTGCAGAGAAATGTCACCCCTCGCAGAAAAACCCAAACAACCAAAAAAAAGGAGCAAAGTGAAATATATTCAATTGAGTTTCCCGATCCCGCCTTTTTTGTATATCCAATGAATATTAAATAAGATGGTAAATGAAATGGTCTTTACAAACCGCCAACCGAGTCATTTCATAGCGGCTAACGCTGCAGGGAAAAAAAGGCGAGCCCCGAAAATGTTTAAAGCGTCGGGAAAGTAAATACCTGCGAGGATTAGGGAGTCAAGTTTTTTAATATTTGTATGCATTACCCCAGGGACGTAAGAGGGGACGGAACCGAAAATATGGAATAGTATTTCAAAGCTTGGGGCTTAAAGTAGGGAGAGGTGAGGTTTTTTACGTTCCAAATGGCTAAATGAAATGAGCAGATCGGGGAAACTTTTTAACTTAGGTTTATAATGTGATTTCACCTCGTATTTGGATAGTTTGAATGGTTGTGAGATAGTTTAAATTTGCAGTTGACTTTCGATTATAATATGCAGCCTTATTTGGCTATTTTCATCCCAAATAAAAACAATTCTTTATACGTATTCTACCCTTATTTTTGTGTAAAATGTTCTTAACATTCAATAGCTATAAGTATTGTGTGCTATTCTTTTATTAAAAAAATTACATTCCCTTTTTATCTATAGTAAATTTTCTTAATATTCTTCGTTCTCTCTCACTTAGGTTTCTCTAATGCCCTTTGAGTTATAAAGAATTTTTTTATACTTGGATTCTCATCCTTATGGCTACTCTTTCATATAATATACATATATATATGTACTATATAATCCATAATAACATTCGAAATATTCCTGAATCTCAATTTCTTGGAAAATATCATAGTTGTGGTTCAAGGGTCAATCACAAAGAGAAATTACAAATGATATGGTAAACTCAATTTGATATTTCTTTCTAATTGTCATCATTTTTCTGAATGTATAAAAATAATTTTGTAGGTACCTATATAAAACATATGTAACATTTAACTAAATATTTGACTAATATACCCTTTATACCATTTATTAATATACCATTTAACTAACATTTATTAATATACCATTTAACTAATATACCATTTGTGATATAAAGTCTAATTTCAGCGAGAAAATGTTTGAAAAACCTCAACTCAACTCAACTCAAGTCTAATTCATCAAATAACTTTTATAAACGCTTTCAGGGGTCAGTTAAGTCTTAAACCATAGGACAACTCTCATAAACTGGCACATACTAAAATGAGTCCCAAATTTTTAAAAATAAACATATCAACAAAATTTTTTTGGTAGTGTGAAGTTAACTATATGTACCTTAATTTGAAATCTTCAAATAGCATATAAATTATTAAAATTAATAAAAATTAGTGGAAAAATTATTGACTTTTTAAAAAAAAATTATTTAAAGTACAATGCTTGTTACGCAGTCTCTAGAGCTCAAAAACAAAGGTAATTATTAAAAAATGGTGTTAAATTAATCTTAAATACATCCTCTATAAGTTATACATCATTCAATACATATTTAAGATTTTTTTTATATTTTTAAAAAAATCAAAAAGTTGAAACTTAAAATTTTAGTAAAAATTTTTACTTTATAAAGGTGAAAAAACATTTTTGATAGAATAAATTTTTATACAATGATGTATAACTTATAGAGGATGTATTTAAGATTAATTTAACACCACATTTTAATAATTACCTTTGTTTTTGAGCTCTAGAGACTGCGTAACGAGCATTGCACTTTAAATAATTTTTTTTAAAAAGTCAGTAATTAATAATTTTTATTAATTTTAATAATTTATATATATATGCTATTTGAAGATTTGAAATTAAGGTACATATAGTTAACTTCACACTACCAAAAAAATTTTGTTGATATGTTTATTTTTAAAAATTTGGGACTCATTTTAGTATGTGCCAGTTTATGAGAGTTATCCTATGGTTTAAGACTTAACTGACCCCTTCAATTTAAAACTCTCTTATTCTGAATCTTCAAATTTTTAAATCAAGAAAAGCTAACATTTTCCAGTTTAGCTGCTGTTATTCAAAACAAGAACTTTGTTCTCTTAAGTATAAAAGTTTAATGACATCGATAACTTTTCGGGTTGTTAAAAGACGGCTTCCATTTATCCATCCCCTCCCAGCACTAAATCCCCGAAAAGAGTATCAATTTAATTAAAACCACTCACAACTGGATGCACATCGCGGCATTAAAAGTGCGAACTCAAATTACACTAAGTAACACCTTTCGAAATCGAGGGAAAAAACGCGAAATAATTTACTTTCGGAAACTAACGATAATGATCCAATTCACATTTGACGTTGTTGACTCAAGGCGCCTTTGGAGAGAGAGAAAATATCGTTTACTTTTTTTTTGTCTCGTTTCAATGCAAAGCATTCTAATCCTTCTAAGTACTCTCGAAGCCGGATCGAAAGCGAATGGCGAACCAATAACCTCGGGCTAAGTCGACAATCGTAAGCCAGAAGTCTAATTAATGACACAGTTAAAATAGGAGACTTAACTGCACCCGTCCACCTGAAGGTATTCGCCATTATCGGAAGAGGAGCTTCCGGAAAGAAAATAATTGCTTTAAAACTGGTTCCGTGTTGGGTGGTGAAATCTGAATGTGTTTGTGTCTCTGTCTCATAATGGCTTATTTTCTGAATAAATTAATTATCAGATAGAATTCGAGCTATTTGAGATGTGGAGCTCAAATTGACTTTTGTATGTTTGATCCGTATTGAGAGAGAGAAAATGGAATAGTTATAGGTTCAATGAAATAAAATAACTGAACTAATGATCTTCCGGATGTATTAATTTGAATTTTACTTATAATACAATCATCTGCCTATTTGGGAATAGTGGTGCTAGATTTTATCTAGGATCTAGGAATTAGATTGGAAAGTTTCTAAGCTTGATGAGAAATTTGAATATAATGATAAATTTTATTGATTACTTTCAAAGACTAAATTTATTTAATTAGGTACTCGTACGTTTGAAGCTTACCCTTTTGATGTAGTTTTCGTCCGTTTAACTAAACTCAAACATGCTAAATAAGAGTTCTTGAAAACATTTTTCTAAAATTCTACATTTTAACGCTATAAAGACAAATCTCGGGGGAACCAAAAATAGGGACCCATGCATGTCCTATAGACTCTATAGGACAGGCATGGCCAACCCGCGGCCCGCTGGATGTAATTTTGCGGCCCGCGGGAATTTTCGTAAGTTTAAAAAAAAAACTTTTCTCTTCGAGCTATAATTTTCCTTTAAGAACAATGTTTAGTTGCAAAAATGCCCCAATATTGCCCACCTCAAATGTATTTCCAAAATTCGGACTAGGTGTACCAAAACTAGTTAAAATCTTGTTTTTTTTAGTCAAATTTCCAAAACTTTTCTGGGGGAGGACCCCCAGACCCCCCTTTGGTACTTGTACCTTTATTGCTCACAACTTTTCTAACATTTAGTTGTTTAGGATGCAAATTCTACTTAAAAATTTATTAAAAAGTTACATTGGACCTATTAAAAATGCGTGAGAGAGGCTTGAGGAGTAATTTTGGGCCCCTCCCAAATATATATATTTTTATAAGCTTAATATAATATATATCAGTGGTTTATAAAAATATATTTTTACATAAGCCACTGATCTCATCAATACATATTCAATATCTTAATTGCATTCATAAATGTAGTAATTTAGACGAAGAAATAAGAATCAATAAATTTTGTTTTTATTTTTCACTAAAAATTTTTGTTTTGGGACCTTCTTCAGACTTGAGAGATTATTAAAATGACAGTAGTGCGTATCCACCTAACTTAGTTTCGCAGAATGTTTTTTTAACGGCACCTGTTTAATTCCTAAACTCCCTAATCTAAATACCCATTTTATAATTTTCACCTTATGTCACTGTTATTCTGAGCAGCTCATACCTTAAAATTTTATATGCGGCCCGCGGGAGTATTGTGGTTTACCCACAGAGTATAGAGCTTAACAGAGGGTCCATCTCCATAGACGCTAATGGCAACTTTTAAAGCATGGTTTTTCCCATAGAACGTGGCGCCCCTATGCGATAACGGTGGAACTAACCAGAGAACAGGACGACAGTGCAGGACGAACGTTATTGACTCTCTTCAATTCGCATGCTATCTCTCTCTGTGCAACCTCCTCTTTCTCTATTAACCCCGCCCACCTGGCCAGCTATCATCTCTCACCTGTCACTCAAATCGCTAGAAAGGGAAAAAGATTTCTTCTGTTTTCCCAGTTTTCAAACAGCTACGTGTGTCTTTTGAGCATGCGCTGGGGAAAGAGGAAATTTCTAACTTCGGCTTTTGAATTGGAAATCGCCTTTTACAGCGATTGATCTGAATAATTTCTAGACTTAGAAATTGAATTATCTTTGTAATTTTACTTTCACCAATTGAAGTTTTTGTTATCTATTTCTATCGCGAGTTTATCTTTTTTCATTAAACTAAAACAATGAGTTGATTAACTGAGTGATTATGATTTAAGTTTGCATTTTTTAGCATTTTGCAAACAAAATGCTATTTTTTTTTGGTTATTCAAAAGTAGTAAATTTATTAAACTTATTTCACATTAGATTATGCTATAGTATATTCAAAAATTGAACTGGATTGCAGGTGAGGTAGAATGAATATATGGTGATTTATAATATAAACAATTCTATTATCCATAAATAAAACAACACCATAAATTATACCCAAATATAATTTTTCTTAGGTGAAAAGATTGGAAGAAACATAGAAAATAATTACTTCATATTAATTTCAACACAGTGAAGACAAGTAGTAATAAAAAATAGTTTATTGAACAGATATTTACAGATATTACAAAAAACTAGACAAATTTTATGTATAGCATTTCTGATATCTTAAGAACCAATTAGTTGAAGGGATGTATGCAAAAATATAAGACAAATTGAAATTAAATAAAATGACACAAGTGGGAAAAATCCCAGTTACAATATAACAGAATTTGACTAAGAAAAATGATTAGTAGTGATTTCTAAGTCATTGCAAATAAAGCATTTTTCCTTTTAAAAAATTAACAGGAAATTTCAATGATTTAGACATAGAAGTGCCTTGACTTCCTTCAGGGATTTTGCCAACCTATTCCACAATAGAATTTGAGATAGTAGATAATTTCTATATTTTTAAATGTTTTATCAGATTATTGTTTATTTTAGTATCTGACTTATGTAAAAGCTTTTGCTTTCATAGGCACACAATACTCAACCTAAGCTTAAAACCTCTTACATAAAAAACATAACTTTGAATAACAATAACTCAATAACAATTTTGACAGTGCAGGGTAATATAATGCAATCATTCTTGATAGCTTTGAATTCAACCAATGCAGATTCAAAAGCCCCTGAAAATTGATGAATTTATCAGATTTTTTTTCAAAATAAGTATTTTAAAGTGATTGCCTGCATTTCCAAACCATGCTTTGTTATAGTTTTAATTAAAACATGTTTCAAAATTTCAACCATTACTTAGATTATACTACTTGAGAAAGGTAATTTAAACCTATTCAAATAATTAAAAACTGCAAAAAAGTTTATCATGGCTTCATTTAATATACTCGTATTTATCAATAAACTGAAGAATATACATACAATAAGGGAAAAGGATACAGACTTGATTTACAAGTCAACAGTAATTACCAGAGAAGCATAGTTCCAAATTAATTATAAAAACATGACTCAAAAAGCACGAATATAAGATTAAATAACATTTTCACAAATAAAGTAACTCATCAAAACTCAGTGATAAAGTAAATAATCAAAAGGTAAGAATAGCATTGAAACGTACTTGCAATTTATTAGCTATTGGAAAGTTGCTTTATAAAAATAATAAACTGCATACTAATAAAAACTCAAGGAATGAATTCAGGAAACAAAGTAGTACTCGCAAACCATTTATAACATTAAATAACATATAATTGATCTTCAAATATATATGTATTACCAGACGATATTTAGTAAAAAAAATAAAGATTTCATTTACAGTTCTAAATAACTTTCGGATCATTGTAATGGAAATTCACCCATTTTGTTTACTTTTTTTCATTTGATAATTGGCAAATTTTTACTATAGTAATGTCTTAATCCTTTGCTTTTTTTATTTGATAAACAAATATTCTTAACATAATCTTGCTTTTTAAAACATTGATTTGAAAATTATTAAAAAGTCATTACCTACTTACAGTTTATCCTTTCCCAAACGAAAATCATCAAAACTGGAGGAAGTTGTTTACAATTCAACATAAACGTGTTCTAAAAGCAAAAGAAAGACATTTTTAGAAAAGAAGCATTTTTATGATTAATCATAGGATTTAAGTTATTGAATAAAACAATGTTAAATGAGACTTACTTGGAGAATGATGCAAAATAATAATATCTGCTAGAGCAATCACTGATGAGACCGAGACACTACAAATCATCCATGTTTATTTATGGGGAAATTTTACTCCCGGCAGGGAAAGTTTAGGGAAAAGTTCCTTGATCTGGGGAAAAATAACAGTGATTGCGAAATTCCCATAAAAAGTTCCATATCCAATCAGAATCACTCGTTCCGACTTGTTCCCTCCCACTTGATATCGATATGATATCGATTGACAACTGGGACCATCAGCGCCACTATGCGATAACGGTGGAACTATTGTCTCCGAAAGAGTAAAATCGCCGCTTGGACCCTCTGTTAGAATCTATACTCTGTGGGTTTACCAAAGTGGCCCTCAAGATCATTTGGGTTGGATACAAGGTTTGTAGTGAGAGAAGGTTGGCTCATCCGTGACGTCACCCAATGGGAAGAGGGGTCTCTGCCAATGTACTGCTCTGCTCGTACAGAGCTGTACGAGCATTGGCATTGGCAGAGACCCCTCTTCCCATTGGGTCATGTCACGGATGAGCCAACCTTCTCTACAAACCTTGGGTTGGCCATCCCTGCACTAAACTCACTAGCGTCTGGATCCAGTCTGAATCGTTCGCCGGCTGCCTATGGGAGATCGAAAACACCTTTTTGCTCATGCGCTGAGTTCTAATTTGGCGAGAGATTTAAGCGGCCGGCATACGTTCCAGACTCTAGTGTGGCGCCCTCACATCAGTGACGCATTTGAAAATAGCCTTGTGGACCCTCTGTTAGGATATTTCTCTGTGGAAGAGATCAAGAGGAGGCTTTGCGAATCCTTATATTCGATTCCTTTGAACGGCCTGGCCCGCCCACAGAATTTAACTAGAATTTTCAGGTCAAGAAATCTAGTTTTAAGGGGAAATGAAAATCCTTCCCCTGCACCCCTCTGGCTACGCCCATGCTATTGAGACTCCACTGTATCAACACTGGACACATCTGAGTTCATTCAAGCGTGTCAGTGGGAGGTTGCAAGTGTCATTGATGATAAACAAGCTCAATGGACTCTAACCGTCTGACGTCACACGGAACCAACACGTGACCTACTGAGCTTGCAATTGGTTACCACAGATACTACACTAGTAGATCTACTAGTGTAGTATCTGTGGTAACCAATTGCAAGCCAATTGGTTAATTGGCCAATTGGCCAATTGGTTAACCAATTGGTTACCACAGATACTACACTAGTGGATCTACTAGTGTAGTATCTGTGGTAACCAATTGCAAGCTCAGTAGGTCACGTGTTGGTTCCGTGTGAAGTCTCGAACCAGATAGGCGGTTAGAGTCCATTGTCCACACTCCAAGATAAACATGGGGAGGTCCTTTGTCGACGCCCCTGTTTACCAATAATTACTGCATCCTCCTTGTGAAAACATGGTCTTATCAGAACTTTTCTCCCCTGCCATTGCTTGACACGTGACCTCTTTGACCTTGGTCAAGGTTCAGACATTGCTCAGCTAACTTTGAAAGCAACAAAAAGTGTAAGAAAAATAATTTAGATTTGTAGATTCCAGAAAATTTTTAAAAAATAATTAACAATTTAGGGGAGCAGCTGCCCCCCCTAAATTGAGAATTTAGGGGGGGCAGCTGCCCCCCTGGCTACGCCCATGTCCGTTACTCTAATAGTTTTCCGGGTTTTGAGAGGAAATCAGTAACAGTAGAACCCCTATATATAGCACTTGTAAGATTACTTAGTACTACAGAGCAGTTGTCTTCTCTAAATTCAGATGCTAGGCTACGAATTTAGTTCGACAATGAAACAATTTCTTTGATGAAAATAGTCATTTCTTATAGATTTTGGGTCGCTGAAAACGAAAATCGCCATCAAAATTCTCAATTGGTTCGGGATTTTCGGGGAACGGCCCCTCCCCCTTTTTACGTTTTTTGATGACTGAATGACTTTGAATTCGATTTTCAGTGTCAAAAAGCATTACTGAAGTCTTGAAACTACTCATAAACGGACAAGGAAGGTTTAAATTTATAAAATGTGAAATTTTGTAGCAAATGGATAGGTTTAAGGGGTCATTACCCCCCTAAAAAGGCGAAAAAATAGCTAAAAATAATAGAGATTTTTATACGATATTTTTTCCTATTATTTTTTACGCAATTCACCTTTGAAGGGTCCTAACCCATCCCCAAGGACCCAAATTTGATGTCAATATGCAGCAATAATTTTTACTAAAAGCGGTTGAGGTGTTAGCGCCCCAATAGGCCCCGCGGAAGAGTCCGAAAGACTCTCAATCGCTTTGTCACTCGCGCGCTCTGGAATTAATATTTTTGCTTTGAAAAGTTTAAAATAGACATAAGGGCATATAAATGTGGTATACTGAACCTTTTAACTTAATTGGTCACTAGGTAGGGCAAACAGGGTGTTGGTACTACGCAAATTGTGGGGCTTTCAGTGACGAACAAAGCGAAAGATTCCACCAGGATATCTCAGTAATGGAACAGCGATACAAAGGGAAGTGGTCAGTTTCCATGCTAGCAGATTTCTGTTGGAAGATTCCCAGAGATGCCCCTGACGTGTCTTATAAGAGACAGGCCAAAAAAAGACGTGAATAAAAGGTACTTTTCATAATTCCTTTTCATTTCATTGTATATTTGCCATAGCATTATTTGTAAAACATAAATAGTGAAATAATAAAAAAATCTGAGTAAATTTTTTATTTTATTTAATCAGTATTTTAATGGTCATATTAGTGTACAGGAACCCAAAATCTATTGAAAATGGGTATTATGGTCTCTGTGTAATTTTCTACTGTTGAACGTGAGTTCCAGAGCGCGCGAGTGACAACGCGATTGAGAGGGTCTTTCATACTCTTCCGCGGGGGCTTTTGGGGCGCTAACATCTCAACCGCTTTTAGTAAAAATTATTGCTGCATATTGACATCAAATTTGGGTCCTTGGGGATGGGTGAGGACCCTTCAAAGGTGAATTGCGTAAAAAATAATAGGAAAAAATATCGTATAAAATTCTCTATTATTTTTAGCTATTTTTTCGACTTTTTAGGGGGGTAATGACCCCTTAAACCTATCCATTTGCTACAAAATTTCACATTTTATAAATTTAAACCTTCCTTGTCCGTTTGTGAGTAGTTTCAAGACTTCAGTAATGCTTTTTGACACTGAAAATCGAATTCAAAGTCATTCAGTCATCAAAAAACGTAAAAAGGGGGAGGGGCCGTTCCCCGAAAATCCCGAACCAGTTGAGAATTTTGATGGCGATTTTCGTTTTCAGCGACCCAAAATCTATAAGAAATGACTATTTTAATCAAAGAAAAAATTTTGAAGGTCAAATTTGTTGAACAGTGTAATCTACCTTCTCTTTGAGCTGTAAACTAAGCCAAAAGAAAATATGTATTTATTGAAAAGAGTTTTTATTTTTTTTATCTAGTGAATGTTTCACTCCGTTGATATTCACTTACTCCATTGATACTGCCTTAATGACTCGGTTTCATAATAATTTATTTTTAATTTTATTTATCTTAGTCGTTCGATTTCTCCCTTTTGTGCTATGAACTAAGGAGAAATTTTATTCAATTGTCAATTAAAGTGTTTTTAAATCTTTTTTGTTCAGCTGAAATTGCATAAGTTTGAAAAAGGGAACAAGTCCAACACTTTTAATTTGTTTAATTTCTTTTCGATGATTGGTCTGGTTACTAAAATTGTTATCACTGATTTTAAATGTATGTGTAATGTAATGTATTTCATTCATAATAGAACAATATTTACAATAATTGATATGCTCATATGTAATTTTTTTTGAAACTCACCCTACAGCATTCCTCCAATATCTGAAAATAATATGTTTATTCTTTTAATATTTACAAATCTGTGTATGTTTTTCTTTACTTTTTTCGTGTTTTTCCCCCTTTGTTTAATGCAAATTTTTTATCCCTTTCAACTGGTCACCTGAATGGGTAATTGACCCCTTGGAGACTAATGTCCAATTGTTTTTTCATTTGTTGTATTTTGCTCGTTATTTTTTCTCATCTGTACAAATGTTAAAATACTTTGTAAATTTTTGAATGTGGATTTCAAACTAATAATAAATATTTGTTTAACTTAATACTTGAGTTTTTACTGTCTTACGTTTAAATACATTTACTCAATTTATATCAATATTTTTCAAAATACCAAGTGTTATATATGCTGCTTTTGTGATAAAATAGTGTAACGATTGCAACGTTTCTTGAACCCAGTACGTCACAAATGCAGAAGGAGAAATCGGTAAACACGAAGTCTGTTGGGTTGATAGGAGGAGTTTCGGTACGCAAATCGCGTGATTGAAAAGCACTATATATACATAAGTTTAGCAAAAATAATCATATTTTTAAATTGATGTTCTTCATTTCACTCAAAATTCAAACACCGCGATGGGAACTACTTTGTTTGGTAGTGACGTCGTAGGGTCAACTTAAGTTGCTGTCTAGTATAGGAGATTAATTTTGGGGATGAAAATATTTCAAAGTGTATCTCGAAAAGATATGTTTAGTCTAAGACTGGTTCCCAAAGTGGGTTCCACGAATAAATTTATGGGTTCCGCTTGACAAATTTTATCTCCTTAAAGAAAATAAGAATGGTGTTTTTTTATATATTAAGTTCATCAAAATGCAAATCCTACCAAAAATGTCTATTAAATTCTTAAAATTGCATGTCCGAAATTTGGATTAGCCAAAACAAGTTAAAACCCTCTTTTTATAGTCGAATTTCAAAACATTTTCTGGGGGAGGACCCCCTGATGGTTCTTGGAACTCACTTAATCACAACTTTTTTAACATTAAGTTGGCTTGTTTGAATTAATCAGATTTTACATTTGGAAAAGTCGTTGAAAAAAAATATTCAGGGTTCCGCGATCATTGGCAACAAATTGGGGGGGAGGGTTCCAGGAGCAAAATAATTTGGGAACTACTGGTTTAAGAGCTAGCAACGTTTTCGAGAGAGAATATTAGGAAAGCTGCTTTAATATGTCTTTCCCTCTGCTTTTTTGAACAGCGTGCGGGCTAGCTGGCCTTGAGTGATCTTTTTGACCTCTGATACGACCATGATATAGACAGGATTGCAGATGCCGCATGAGCAGATGGGTGGTATACTGCTCTTTTGTTTTCATTTCGGTTTTCCATAACACGGTTAGATTGGTTCAGATTTCGAAGCCTTTGCTAATTGTTTGAGCTGGTGGTAGGCACTGAGCAATAAACATGTTAGTCAAAAATAAGGCACATTATAACTCGAATTTAGAGTTGTTACTCTGAAAAACTTAAAAGAACTGTAGATGTAAATTAAATAATAAAACTATTATTATTTTAATCATATTTTAAGGGGACTCAGTACCAAAATTTGGTCAAAATATCGAGTTTGAGATCCTAGTTTTCTATCTTTAAACGGCTTTTTTTTTCAAAACAAGGTTTTTAATGTTTAAAATCTAAAGGTTTTTTTTTCTAATCATCCAAACCACTTCAAACTTACTTAGTAGTCATCATCAGTAACACCTGTTTAACATCTTCAGGAATGGATTTTAAATTATATTAATTACAATTTTTTACGGAGCATTAAACTGGAAACTTAGGATATTTTTTTCGAAAAAGAGGGCAAATTTCAGAGTTTTTTTTATTTTTCAGAAACTTTTATAGATAATCAAATTTCCATGCCTACAAGAGACTATATATGTTTGATTTATGTTGTGGAAAAAAAATCAAGTCAAAATAGCATATATTAAGGGAGGAGTTACAATTTAAAATTAGGGTAACTTCGGGCATTTTTTTGAAGTTTTTTGTAATTTTTTAAAAAAATAAATTTTTGAACTCGCTTTTTGGGCTAAATTTGAATTAGTATGAAATAAATACATAATTTAACACCTTAAAAGATAATAAATTCCAGTTATTAGAGAAAAAAAAAATTTTGGTACCAAGTCCCCTTAAAGTTGGTTCCTTTTTATCATTGACTGCAGGGCCATATCCAAGGGTAATCTATTAACTTAATCTATTAAGTATACGGTTAGGGGTTCAAACCCCCCCCCCCCCCGAAATTTTGACATCAATTTTTATACTGCTATTTTTCTTGAAAATTATGTCTCACAAGGAGCGATATCCTCTTCGGGTGTAAAAGGGTCTCAAAAATGAGTCAAAACCCTACTTTTAAGGGTAAAATTTTCAAAATTTTTCTGGGGGAGGACCCCCAAACCCCCTAAAGTAATAAGTTTTGAAATCTATTAAGTATACGGTTTTTCCTTCAAACTTGTGTGATTTACACGGAGTGGTCCTCTTTAATGTAACCTAAAGTGTCTCAAACTGACAAGGAGAGGATCCCAACGTGTCATCACCGATTTGGTTCATTTTTGGTGTGCAAGTAGTGCATGACTAGGACATTAATTTGAGAAAATATTAAGAAGCAACTCTCAGAAATTTTGGAGAAAATCGCGATTAAAAATTTTAACATGTACTTATATATTTAATAAGATTCGCATATTGCAAGCGGATTGTGGTGTAGTGGTAAGAGCTGCGATTCCCAACCTAAAGGTCCCGGGATCGAGTCTCGCTGCATACCATAACTTTTATTTTAATTTTACACCAGGAAAATTTACACGTTCATATTTTTAAATAACTTTATTGAAAAAATATTTTCATTCTTTGTTTCCCAAAAATATAATTATTGAATCCAATTTTTTATAATCCTATTGAAAATATTAAAATATTATACTTACCCAAAAAAAATGTTTATTTTAACTATTAAATCAGACACATAACAAACCCTTTTAGCGTAACGAAATTGCGAACTTTCTTTTGGATAGTTAGGGATAAATTAAGGTAAAACTTCATCTTTAAAAATAATTTTTTTTTTGTTTTGAAAAAATCTTTTCATTCCTTGTTTCCCAAAAAAATAATTATTAAATCCAATTTTTTTATTATCCTATTGTAAATATTATATATTTACCAAAAATATTTTATACACAAGAAAAAATTAATAATTAAATATTATTATACAAGTTTATTTCATATCTGTGCTCTTAATTGTGTGGAAAATTAAAATAAAATTATGGTATGCAGCGAGACTCGATCCCGGGACCTTTAAGGGTTGGGAATCGCAGCTCCCACAATCCGCTTGCAAGATGCGAATCTTATTAAATATACAAGTACATGTTAAAATTTTTAATCGCGATTTTCTCCAAAATTTCTGAGAGTTGCTTCTTAATATTTTCACAAATTAATGTCCTAGTCATTCACTACTTGCACACCAAAATTGAACCAAATCGGTGATGACACGTTGAGATCCTCTCCTCTCCTTGTGAGTTAAAATGCCACTTTTAGGGGGAAAATTCAAAAACATTTTAGATGACATAGATAAAAGACATAGATTAGCATAGATAAAAGTAAAATTACGGTAGCAATTTTTCTAGATATAAGAAAGGCATTCGATAATGTAAATCATCTTTTATTAATACATAAATTGGAAAATGCTGGTTTTAGAGGTGATGTATTAAAATGGTTTATCTCGTATCTAACGGATAGAACTCAGAGAGTAAAGGTTGGCAATAGTTTTAGCGAATATAAAGGAATCAATCGTGGTGTTCCTCAGGGATCTATTTTAGGACCCTTATTTTTCTTAATATTTATTAATGATTTATGCAAGTTAAAACTATTTGGCAAAATTCTAACTTATGCAGATGATTCAGTTATATTATATTCTTGCTCTCATACTAACGAATTAATAATGCAAATAGAATCTGATTTAATCGAAATTGAAACTTGGTGCAGTGCAAATGATTTAGCCTTAAACTTAAATAAAACAAAATATATTCACTTTAAATTAAGACAATCTGAGTCCAATTTAAATATAAAGTATCATACATTATCCTGTAACAGAAATCTTAACACCTGTCAATGTCACACTCTGCAATCTGTCTTTAGTTTGAAATATTTAGGTTTGCACATTGATGCGAATCTTAAATGGAAAACTCATATCAACGAGCTGGGGAAAAAGTTACGTTTTGTTTTAGTAAAATTTTACCACCTTAAAAATAAAATTGGTTTATCATTTCTTAAAACTTTATATTTTGCATGGTTTTATTCTTTATTTAATTACGGTGCTATCGTTTGGGGGGGTGAATACAAGTCCAATCTCCTTCCAATTATCTCAATCCAAAACAAAATATTCAAAATTCTTAATCCTCAACCCTATCCAAATAATTTTAGAACCCTTAGATTACTTCCAATTCGACACAATGCATATTTCCGTATTTTACTTCACCTTTTTCGACATAAATCTTTGTGTAACTTGCGTAATCGTAGTTACAATACTAGATCAACTGCAAGCTATCAGATACCAAAATTTTCCAAAGATATATTTTCTAAAAGTTTTTATTATCTTGCACCTAAATTATACAACAGTTTACCTCTAAATTTAATTACTATTACTAAATATTCCACTTTTAAAAGAAAACTACATGACTTCATAATAAATATTGACGACTTGGATTCATATTTTTCCCTCAATTGAAGCTATCTATTTATAATCAGTTATCCAGCTTATTGCCATTATTTATTTACTCATTTTCTTAAGTTGTTATAATTTTTTTTTTCATTTATTTTGTATTTTATGTAAAATTCATTCTCTGTCGCCTGAACGGGAATAGTTAAATTTCCCCTTGGCGTCAAATGATTTTTTTTCTTGTGTTTTTGTAAAAAAAAAAATTTTGTGCAGTAAATAAAGTTATTATTATTATTATTATTTCTGGAGTAGGAACCTAAAAACTCCCTTAACATTTCGCCATTTATTACAATATATCTTCTTTTTACCTTGAAAATTCGGCCGCTTACAATGAGTGGTGCTCTATGGGTGTAATCTAAAAGGTTTTAGAAATGAGCTAAAACACTCTTTTGAGGGGCAAATTTCCAAAAATTTTCTAGGGGAGGACCTCCAGAACCCCCTTTTACTTCGAATTCATATTGTTTATACAATTTTGGAATTTAGTGCATCAAAATTTCAATCCAGTGTCGTCATCTAAAACTTAACATATAAAAGTACCCGTAACGAGGTACCTCAGAAAATATTTTAGTCAACCCCCCCCCCCCGAAACAAAAGTCTGGTTACGGCCCTGATTGACTGTATTTTGTTGATGGAAATATATGGAAAATTCTGAATTAAAAAGAAACCCTCATAGGGTATATTATGTAAGAGAAAACTGAAAAAGAAAATCCTCTAACATCAAGATTTAAAAAAAAAATGCTGGAAGGGAAGAAACCTCTCTGGCTGAGGAAATCCAATTGAATTAAGATTTTCAGATTTTGTGATTTTTTTTATTTACCTGCCCGTTTACACAGACCCTTTTTTTTTTAGAAAGTTTAATTTTTTTTTTAAAGTCTGAAGAATCGTAAAGATTTTATCGCAGCTAGAATGCTTAACTCAAACTCAACTATCTGGATTTCCTAAGGGATCAAAATTGCAATACAAGTTGAAAAATTTGATGCACAATACCATAATTCTGCACCGTAGAGCAGTTTTTTTCTCCTTTTCGCTTATACTCGACAGCAATTTTCTGGGACCCTTATGACTTCACTATGCGAAAGGAAAAAACTGCGTAAACAGAAAACCTGTTGGGTTGCTAGGAGGAGTTTCGGTACGGAGATCGTGATAAAAAGACACTATACAGGGTGTTTCAAAAGTCCGTTTCACGGCTTTTATTTGGAACTAACGTCTCCTAGAGTCATGGAAGTAAGGTATACCCCTAGGTAAGTGACCCTGGAGAATCCATTGAGAAGGCTTACAGCGCCCCTAGCGGTGAAATAAAAAAGTTAAAAAAAATTAAGAAACTAAAGGAGATAGAGCAAACATCTCAGTGAGAGTATTGTTTCCACTGATAAAGTAACTCACTGAAAAAAATTTCATGAAAATATCGTGAATATTCGCGGAGAAATTAGCATGTGAATATAGCACTTTTTCAGGCATCAAAATAGAAAACCTTCAAAAATTTGCAAGTTCTTTTGATTTCTTGATTAAAATTTTTCTTCATTTAACTAAAAAAGATACAAAACTACATAATAACTCTGAAAAATTTGCAAATTTTTGAAGTTTTTCTTTTTTGATGCCTGAAAAAAAAGTGCTATATTCACATGCTAATATCTCCGCGAATATTCACGATATTTTCATGAAATTTTTTTCAGTGAGTTACTTATAACAGTGGAAACAATACTCTCATTGAGATGTCTGCTCTATCTCCTTTACTTTCTTAATTAATTTGTTTAACTTTTTTATTTCGCCGCTAGGGGCGCTGTAAGCCTTCTCAATGGATTCTCCAGGGTCACTTACCTAGGGGTAGACCTTACAACCAGGACCCTAGGAGACGTTGGTTCCAAATAAAAGTCGTGAAACGGACTTTTGAAACACCCTGTATACACGGGTTTAACAAAACAATGATATTATTAAATTGATGAAATAAAGAACGTGAATTTAAAAATATCATTATTTTGTTAAACCCAGGTATATATAGTCTTTTAATCATTATTTGCGTACCGAAACTCCTCCTAGCAACCACAGGTTTTCTGTTTACGCAGTTTCTGCTTCCACGTAGTGACGTCATAGAAGGTACGGAAACGTTGCAATCGAGTACAAGCGAAACAGAGAAAAGGCTGCTCTGAGGTGCAGGAAAATGGAATTATACATCAATTTGTTCTAAAAAATATTAGGCTGGATCATTCTGAAATGCGTAAGAACCCCAATTGTCTGTAGCGTTAATCACTAATGCAGTAGTTCCCAAACTATTTTGCTTGTGGAACCCCCCAAATTTGTTGCCAATGATCGCGGAACCCTAAATATTTTTTAAATCAACGACTTTTCGAAATTTAATATCTGATATTAAACGAAACAAGCCAACTTAGTGTTAAACAAAGTTTTGATTAAGCGAGTTCCAAGAACCATCTGCCCCCCCCCCAGAAAATTTTTGGAAATTTGACTAAAAAAAGAAGGGTTTAACTTGTTTTGGTACACCTAATCCGAATTTCGAATATACATTTTTAAGAATTTAATAACTATTTTTCTAGGATTTGCATTTTGATGAACTTAATAATAAAAAAACGCCATTCTTAATTTCTTTAAGGAATTAAAATTTGTCACGCGGAACCCCTAAATTTTTTCGTGGAACCCACTTTGGGAACCACTGCACGAATGAGTTATGCTCCCTAAACGAAGTATTTCCTTTTCTAAAAATTTCGCAATCTGTATAACAAATCGCAATTTGTCATAATTAAGAAGACAATTCGAATTTGTGTCGTGTGGTTCAGCTAGAAAATATTTAATGATCTCCATGTTTTACTTTACACGATTAATGAATTGTGATCAAAATCATCGAGAAACCTTCAATTATGAGTAAGGACTAAATTCAACTTTTGAAATTTGAATGAGTAAAAAAAATCCTAGCTTTGTTTAAAATCTTCTAAAGATTAAAAAATATCGCGATCAACAGTTCTCATTGTGGAATAAATAAATGTATTAAAATTTAATTCAACCAAATTAAACCCGATGCGAACTATTAATTGTAACTTGTTTTACAAAATCCAAATCTTCCAACGCCATTTAAAATCAACCGAAAATAATCTATAAATTCGTTAGATTATTTCCTCTCAGTTTTAGAAAACGATTTCCCAAATTAAAAATGCCTTTTTTATTTGCTAAGAGCAAACAGCATGATTCATTTGAAATTCTCCCATAATCCACGAGCTAATTGGATGCTTAAACTGGATCCTTCTGGTCAAAATGACATCACCTGGTTTCCGCATCCAATCAAAATCGCGGATTCTCCCGCCGAAGCAAAATCGTCTACGGGTCCACAGACTAGATTGAAAAACCTGCGTATTTTTTTTAGAACAATTTATCGAAGTTGGACATTTTTACCAGAGCGTGCTTTGACCATAGCAGCTTTTTGGATTATAAAGTGTTATCAACGCAAGCTTCACTCGAATTCAGGTAAGATTTAAAGCAGTTCTCATGATTTTTGATTATTAGTTTGTGATTTTTTTGACGCAATATAATTGTTGTTATATTTAAATTTATGTTATGTTATGTTAGAGTATCCTACTAATTGCAAGTAGTTATGTAAATATTTCGTTTGCAATTATTCTTTCATTCCTTGATTCCTTTAATTTAAATACTTCTGATTCACTAACTTCATAAATCATAGAATTAATTGCCCATATTAGGGTGAATAACTAATATAAATATAACTGAAACTGTTTTTTAAGTACAAGATATTCATGTTAGAACTCTTTTAGTGCACATAACCTCACTTGTCTGATTTACACCTTGCTATTTTTATCTCAAGGTATCCAATACCTATTTATGATTTTTGATTCCAGAGAGCATTCATGCGTTCTATTGTTATATTTATGTGTTAAGGTGTCATGTTTAAGGTGTACACAATTTACATGATACCAGTCGGCTGTTGGTCAGTTGAGCTTTTGGTTACCTAAAATTAAAAAAAGTGCAAATTCTTATAGCTAATTTGTATAAGTGATTCAGAAATAAAATGCGTTTACTTGTAACTTGTAATACCCAAAAATTATTTTAGGGCTTAAAGCATGGATGAGATTTTTCAGACTTGTGTACGATAGACTTAAAAGCTTAAGGTTGGTTTTAGTTGGTTTGCATTTTGGAATAATCAGTTTAAAATTTTCAACCTCATATTCAGAGATTCTAAAAATACTTTTTTTATAACTTTTTATTTAATGTGAAAAATCTTTACTTGAAAATACACTATTTTTTTTTCAGTGATTTCAGTAGAATTTTCAAATATTAGTCAGAATATTTTGCCTTTGTACTTATGGATTAGTACTTAGGTTATATTTTCTCCACTTAAATTATGCTTTCTAAAGGATAGTTTTTATTTCTTTCAGATCAAAATTACAACTCAGTAAAATTTTAAGCAAAAGAACTTGTTAAAATTAATTTAACTTTTGTTATTAGCTCTTTCAAATTTATTCTAAATCTATGCTTAAAGCTAAATGCTGTGTATTAATATAAATACTCTTTTGATCAAATGTTTGGTCAGTTTTAAGACTTTTTCCAATCTCATCCCTGTTAATGAAAGCATCTACTGGTATCGTGTAGATTGGGAATTCAGCTTAGACCAAATGTTTCTTTCAAGCCTGGATTCCCTATTTATAGTCTGAAGGCTCCCAAAGATGATCAACCAGGTTTCAAATCTAGGTTGTCAACCAAGTTGAAGATTTTGATAACCAAATCGTAAACATAAGCTTGGAATGATCAAATGAATATATTTTTTATGTTTAGTGCTCTTTAATTGTAAAATTACCTTCAATTTAAATTTTCTCGCGTGCTAAAATTATATTTTTTTTTCATCTTTAATTCTTATTATTATGATCATCTGTAGGAGCTTTTTGATGTCGACCATTTTGTAATAAGACTTCCACTCCTTTAAAAAACAGTTTTGAGTCCAGGCTTGAAAGAATATCACCACATTACCCAACTTAAGCCATCGTGATATTTTGCCCTTGATCGGACTTGATATTTTGCCCTTGATCGGACTTGATATTTTGCCCTTGTTAATGGGGAGGTTCCACTTTCTCAGTCTTACGCGATAGGGCAATCCGACGATACCAATTTGCTCTTGTCACAGAAAGACAAAATTTTTTATCTTGAGAGGTTTCGCTGTGATTGGTCCGATTGGTTTCGCCGTATTGCCCATCCGCAAGTAAGTCACCTTAATATCGAACACTACTATCTCCGTTCGACAAACTTCGGGAATCCCGATCCTGGGTGATCAGATCGTTGGAGAAGCTCATTTGATTGGTTCGTTGACATCATCAAGCTCTAAAAATAAAAAACCAATCAAATGAGCTTCTCCAACGATCTGATCACCCAGGATCGGGATTCCCGAAGTTTGCCGAAGGGAGATGGTAGCGTTTGATATTACGGTGAAGAAGTGTGAACGCTCCTTCTGTGATTTATTGAGGTTGAAACTGCACTATGCTAGTCCCTCATATTTTCTCCTAATGAAAGTATATGAGTGTATACCAATGCAGTGGATATCCTCGTTCCTACCAGAGGAACCCCGCGAGAAATTGATTTTCTTCGGGCTTCAGTCGTCGCCTTTGCCTGCGGGTTAAGAGCTTGTCGGCATCGTGCACGGGCGTTTTGGGTTTCGGTATCGAGGGGTCTTTTCTTTCGGAGGTCGCTGGAGGGGGAAATGGACAGGAGGTTCGACAGTTTCATCGTCTGCGCCAACAGTTGTGGGGCTGAAGGGGGGTTGAGAGGGAATCACGAGAACAGTCGAGATGAAACGCTTGAGTCACATCCTTCCGAAATCGGGATATCGGCAATGTTGAAAAGGGTTGTCATAGTTACTTGCTTTGAGAGAAATATATGCATTGTTGACAAATCAAATTATATTGTGTCCACAGGGTGGCCTAAAGTCACTAGACCTGGTAGAATGGAAAATCACGTGATGTATGGATGATTCATTTCCTATTTTTTTTTTTTTTTAATTCTAAATTTCTGTTAAATTCGGTTCCTTCAGCCAAGGTCCTACTTTAGTAAAAATATGGTTGGTGGTCCTGCTTTTGTGATAATATTGGAAATTTAAATCAATATTTCGACACATTCCTTAACAGTAGTATTTGTAAGAAATAATTCAATGTTTGCTAAAGTACCTCATAATTTAAATTCTGAATTCTGCATGGTGCAGTTAAATGTTAAATCAATCATTATGGTTTGCAATTCAATTTGTGAATGCCATCAGTTAGATCTAAATGAAAATTCTGCCATTGAAAGAGCTTCTCAATGAAATGAAAATACCGTATTAAAACTTAACGATTGTTAAAGACTATTTTATGTGCGTATGATCACGAGATTTTGCTTACATTGATCACATTCAAGAATTAATCCATATCTTAATGAATTTTTACCCACATTTAAATCAAATACCAACTAAAGCGATCTACAAAAGCAAAATGTATCGTAAGTTATCAAGAGTCTAGTGACTTTCAGGCCATCTCTTTATAATTAGTGCAATCACTATAAACAAATGTGTCTTGATTTACAAAAAAAACGTTTTGGGGAGAAGATTTCAATGACAGAAATCCCAATTGACAAGCTACAACTTGTGCAATACAAAAGATAAAAATAGTTCTTCCAGACATCCATGCAATATACTGAAACAAAAAATTAAATATTCTCCAAGTTTTATTTAACTGGAAGAAAAAAATCATATTTAAGTACTAAAATGACTAAATCATATAAAGGGAAAATTACTTCATATAGTAAACGAACAGTTCAATAAGTATGT
Organism: Tetragnatha montana; assembly: GCA_963680715.1. Taxonomy (NCBI): domain Eukaryota; kingdom Metazoa; phylum Arthropoda; class Arachnida; order Araneae; family Tetragnathidae; genus Tetragnatha; species Tetragnatha montana. Next base: position 19,643,824 of record OY796681.1, read on the forward strand.
TATCAGTTTTTAACTCTAACCCTCAACATGTCACATACTTTTTGAACACTAATGACTTTTAGGCCATCTCTATATAATTAGTGTAATCACTATAAACGAATGTGTCTTGATTTACAAAAAAAAAGTGTTGGGAAGAAAATTTTAATATATCCCAATTCACGAGCTACAACTTGTGCAATGCAAAAGATAAAAATAGTTCTTTTATGCATGGTTGGCGTAGAATGACTTAATCTGGCCCTTATGCCATAAAAATCTAAGCTTCTATGCATCGATGCAAAACTCTGAAAAAAATTAATTTTTCTCTAAATTTTATTTAATTGGAAGAAAAAAAATCCTATTTCAGTACTCAATCATAAAGGGAAAAATGGCTTCATTTGTAGTAAACGAACAGTTTAATAAGCAATTTTATGAGTTTTTAACTCTTATCTTTCAATATGTCACATACAGATACATTGTAAATAGCTGCTTTACAGTTAACAAGCTTCTTGTTTTTTTTAACACAGTTGTTTATATTTGATAATTTTGTGGGTAATCTTAATACACGACAAAGACCCTCATATGTGCTTTAGTTTTCATACTAATAAAATACATTATACCCTCTATTTTATATAAAACTTTAAATTTCCTTCAAAATATCAAAAATTGATGAGAAATTAAGTAGTGAGAACTATCGAGTAATAATTTAAAATAAAATAAGAGTCCCTAAATTTGGATTAATTCAAATAAATCCTCCCAAAAGTACATAAAACTATATTTGAAGGTATTTAAGTTTAATTTACTCTTCTATATTTCTGCAAATAGTAGATTTTTTTTTATTGTAAGTAATTTATTATGGAGAGTTGATATGCTTAGAAGGAAATTTTTTACTTTAGAGGTTTAATGTAAATTCCGAAACCTGCTTAAAGCGAATACATTTAAAAAGTTTATCTAACCATAGAGTAATTCCAAATTTTCTTATGGAGAATTATGGAGTGGGTTTTACTTCCCATGAATGATTTAAAGTATAAGAAATTCAAGTTTTTCCTATTATTAACCATAAAGGTTTTTAGGGAAATGGGAAAATTTAGTGTTATAGTCTGCATAACATTTAATCAATAATGCAATTTATGTGTCCTTAATGTTTATAAGTAAACAGTAAAAAAGTCTGAAAAATTTACAGTTTGTTCTAGCAGCCCGTGTGAATTCTGGTTTAAGGTTAAGTTTTTATTGCCTTGAAAATTGCGTTGATAATTCCAAGCTTGGATTAACTTCTTTGCGCTTTTTAACTTAGAAATATAAAATGATGTTTACTGAAAGAAATCGTTGAATTTAAATATAAAATTGTATTGAACAGATAACATAATTTCTATTTTTGTTATTTTAAAAAGGTGCTAAAATATTTTGATATGGTATTGGGGAGTTTATGTTGCCATTGTTAAAATCATAAAAATAAAGAAGATTTTTATTAAAAGAGGTTAACAATTACAAAAATATTCTTTTGTAAAATTATGCAAAACATTTTTTGGCTCAGATATAGAGCATTTTCAATCACATGACTCGCACCTAACAACGGCCTTAGCAACAGAAAATGTTAGTTTTTTGCCCTACAGAGGTTAACAGTTACAGAAAATGACTGGCCGTGGAATTCTTCTATTGGAGCATTTGCAATCACGTGACCCCATACCTAAAAACCGCCTTAGCAACAGATAAACAACGGCCTTAGCAACAGTTAAAAGCCCTACAGTAGGTACACAGTTACAAGAAATTAACCGGTTGTGACGTTACCTGAAAACACTCTATGCTATTTGATGCAATCCCCAAGGGGAGTCACATAATCAAATTGTAAGATAATGATCAGAATAATTTTAAGTAATGGGTTTGCTTAAGTATGTTTTCGAAGTTACATTAATGAAAATTTTTAGAATGAACACTCTGTGGTATGATGAGAACTTGGTGAACCAAAGAATCAAAAAAATTTTAAAAATAATTACTTTGGTAACTCAAATCAAGATTCTTAATGACCCAGAAATTGCCATTAAAAAGTTAAAAGTAAGACGAGCTTGATGTCAATACAACTTCTTGAAGACAAAACTTACTAATTGTACTTTTAAAAAAGGAACTTTATGTTACATACTACTTAATTTTAGTCACTATTTAAAGTTACACGCACTTTCATTTTTTAAGTAATAAACGCACATGTGTAATTTGACCCTCTTGGTTTTATGTTGATTAACATAAAGATTTGGATTCTTTTCTATTTAAATTTAAAATATTATGTGTATTTAATATTGTCAAAATCGTAAGATTTTATGAGTTAAAAAAGTCTGCAAATTCCTTTAAGGTTATAAATAGTTTTGATCAGCAAACCTGTTTTATAGCCCCCTTCTAAATTTTATGGTGGTTTACTTTGAGAAAATCCGAATGCCTTCATTGTTGATTTGTTGCATTGAATTGTGGAGAATTATGGCTAATCGATGTCAAAAGCTTTAAGCCAAATTTCAACACTTTATTTCGTAGAAATAATCCTTATATTGTGGCTGATTATGTTTTTCAAAGATTAAAAGCAAAAAATATCTACATAAACCCTGAAATTGAGTTACAAAAACATTTTAAGAGTTTGGAATGGATATTTTTTTTAGGATATGTTGAAATAGAATTTAAAAAAGACTCCAAAATATGGCTGGATTTAATGTCATGAATTTTCAAAACTATTGTGAAAATTTTCTTTAAAATGAAATAATCACAAATTATGGAAATTACACCAGTTATCAAAACGCCAATTGTAACTTAATCTTAATAAAATGAATGTTTACTTAAACTTCTTAAAATTTAAGAGCTATTAGATTTTTAGACAAAAGATGTTTCTAACTGAATAATAAATAATAGAAATTACTCCAGTTATCAAAACGCCAATTGTAACTTAATCTTAATTACAGAAATGTTTACTTAAGCTTCCTAAAATTTAAGAGCTATTAGATTTTTAGACAAAAGATGTTTCTAACTGAATAAAAACTCCATCAATTTGCTATTCTAATGATTTTATGTAAGAAAAACAAATCTGTAACTGTTAGCTTTTAAAGAGTTTAGAAACCAAAACAATGTCTCTTCTGGTTGAAAAATCTAAAGTTGTTAGAAATGGCTAAAAAAGTGATTTTTCACTTTTAAAATATTCACTCTTTGATGTTTGATCGTAGTTCATTGAATAATAAAATTTGAAGTTGCATAGTTACCTGATTTTAAAAAAACCTGTTAGACTTGACTATGATGTAAAACTCATTTGACCAACTGTCTGAAATTTTTCTCCAGTCTCTTAATTTCCATACTTAATACCAACCTAATATAAAGTATTGGTAAAAAAAAAAGACAGTTCAGCTAGTTCAGAGTAAGATAATATCTCAATTGGGGATAAATCATTGTATAACAATGTTGTCCTTCAAAATTAACAATTTCACTTTTGAAGAATTGTACAGTTATTGCAGTGTGCCGAACATTTTAAAGTTAAAAATATATTTGATAGAATCAAAATTTCAATCAATGAACTGTAATATTAATATTGAAAGTATTTGAGAGCATATAAAAAAAAGTTGAAGTTTGAGTCGTTTAAACAAATTCACAAATTGCTGCTCTGATCAAGTTAAATTTTATTGTGAGATTTAAAAAATATTTATCGAATTATAGACAATATTTCATTCTCTTAAGACCTTTTATCCTTTTCAAAGATGACGACTCATTTGGAACTTTTAAAATTTATACCTAAAAACATAAATTAGCTTTAACTATACATAAAAAATTAATGCATCATCAAAGCTTTAATTTTGTTGAAAAATTGTGATTTTACTTGATGAATCAATATTGTTTCTATTACCTGAAGAAACACTTGAAAGGCAGATTTGAGTTATGACTGACAACATTCCCTTTGGGTGTGTTTTTAAAAATTAAAATTTTGAAAAATCATTAAATTTCACTATGTTGAAAAGAAAAGAAAGTGTATCAACTTAAATAATTGTTATGCTAATGCCTAAATTATATATTTAAAGGCATATAAATTTTTTAATCACTTTCAACTTTGAAGAATATAGGCTTATTTCGTGGTTAAACATATTTGTAATATCTGGCACTAACAAAGCAATGTACGTGGATCGTTATTCCATGACAGGCATGACCTGAATACTGTGAAAGTGCATAAACGTAAATATCAAAATTTTAATAGTTTACTTTTCATAGAGATAAAAAATTAGATGAAGCGACGAAAAGAGGGAAACCTAAGTAAACTTTCGAATAATATGGGAAAATTAAATAGTTACCTAATCCTAGCCGTTTCTAAAGAAAATGATTGTGGAAAGTTAGAGTACCACCACCTTTAATGCTGGATGTGAATGAATTTATTTGGAAATTGAAAAAATGATGCCATATAAGATGAACTTGCATCTTGAAACCCCCAAAGGTCTTCGCAGTTTGCGTTCTTGGCGTAGTGTAACTGAGTGTTGCACAATGGTCAGTGGGGAGAACCCCTGACTTCTTCAACTGAGATACGGATGTGTAGTGGGGGCTCTCGTGAAAACGATGCTTTGGAGACTGCGAAAGGGTGGAGACTCTTTTTCAGAATCCTTCAAGCACGAAGATTAGCGATGATGGCGACTGCGAAGGGGTGGAGACTCCTTAACAGAAGCCTGTGTCTAGTACCACTACACCACCTCCGGGTCACCTCCGGGTTTTAATGTTAACTCTTAACGCCGGATGGTTAGTGACCGGCTTCTCCTTCCGGGGGAGTCGGCACGTAGACCCTGGAGACAACTAGGTAATATGAGTTTGGAGGATGGTGCGACTCCGTTCGACAACTTGGTCGGAGGAGTCGAAATGTCTCATATAGACGAACTTTTTTTTTTGAACGAAATCCGGAAGGCGCCTCTGACCCGTCGTCGGAGCCCCATCCTCACCTTACGATGCTTCCGAACCTTATTGCGATGATGATATGAGGGGTTGAAAAAAACCAAAAATGTCAGGAAAAATGAGTTACCTTTGTTGTAACTGAAAACAATTATTACTATTTGTACAAACTGATAGCATTTAGGGTAAACGGTATCTCTTGAAGAAAAAAAAAGCACAAGAAAACGACTACGATTAGTGCAAAATTATGAAACCATGGCTTCTTGTCTTATGAAAGAATTCTAAGACATTCTTTGAGCAAAACAGTCGCTTCCTCTAATTTTTCTGTTATGGGAAGCCGTAATAAGATTAATTTGGTATGATAAATATGATTGTGAATGTATTCAACACATTCTTTAAGTTTAACTACGAAATCTAACGTAATTTTCAAAGTTTTAAGTGATTAAAGTTTTGCTAAAATATTCTTATAAACTTGAATAAATCATATAAACTATTCTGAACTGTGTTCAGGGTGAATTTAAGATTAATATGTTAAAAATAATTCACTTTTCAGATTATTATGTTTGGAAATAGAAACAAGCTTGATTTTCAAATTAGTAAAATTTGCATAATCTTTGAAACGATGGGTTATAATTCTTTCCACCAGTTATCTCTAAAGAATACTTTTAAACACCTTTTTTCTGATCTTCATAAAAGGATAAAATATCTAATGTGAATGAAAATATTGAAATTAATTGCAAATGTACATATTATTGTCTTATAATATTATATTGAAGCATTCCGGACTCGAACATCTATAAAACCAAAGGAACTTTTAGTTTCTTTACTTTTAATGTTAACGTCAAGAAGACAACCGCTTATGTTTATTTCATTTTGCTTCTTCTTGTATATAAGCAATGCGGGGGACGGGATGGCCTGTTCGGTTTGCTTCTCTGCCTTTCACGCCAGCAGTCTGCGCACTGCTCCGTCGTGAGTTCGATTCTCACCTCGCCCCTGGGTGTATTTTCCTTCTTTGTGCCAGTAAAAATTCTGTTGTGTCTGTCTTACTTGACGAAGGTGTATAAGCGGATCCTTGAGATCAAGCACACATACCGGAAAATATATGTAACCAAAAACCAAACCAACCAATATAAGCAATGCAATCCCAAGTGTGGAGGTCTTATGCTATTCTTTGATCTGATCTTTTTGCCAATAAATCAATTTCTTTTAAGTTATTAGTTTCTACAAACCTACGCGACAATATCAATCTTCAAATATTATTTGAAAATATGAATACAATTTTCTTTTTTCACCCTTAAAAAAGAAAAAATCAGAAGCAGCAAAATCTTATTAAAAATAAGTTTACTAAATAAAAAATAATTCGGTCCTATTGCAATAACGCATCAAATAAAGTGATCACACACATAAAACTAAATTTTGTAGTAGTATTGAAAGTTGGACATAAATATTCTATAGGTTGTTTTACTTGAAATCAGGTAACTTGTGACGAAAATTTAGAAAAGTCTTGTAAAAAATTTATTAGTGTAGTATCTAAAGAAATATACTGTTAACCAAAAGTTTCCACCACCATCTCCAAAGCAATAAAGGAAATTTTGGAACTGGAGTATTTCTATACTTTAAAAAGTATTAAGCAGTTTTAAAGTTAATGGCTATGTTAAGATAAGAAAGGACTGTAATATGCATTCCTTTTTTAACTTTTACGATGGACATACTAACATATCCTAAAAACTATACATCTTCAATTTCAATTATCTTTTTTTTAATCCTAAACCCTGTCATCAGTAGACCATCATCCCCCAAAAAATGAAGAGAAAGTTTAAACAAAGGGAGTTCAATAATTAACCACTTAAGTGTCAGAAATAAACTTAAAAACACTATTCAGTTTTATTTAGGTGGCTACAAAGGGCGACAAGCTCAGTTCTTGAATCCCTATGCTATGTAATTGTTTCTAGCTTAAATCTTACTGCCCATTTTTCTAATCGTGTGTCTAATAAATTCATACAGCCCTATTATATTTTCAACAATAAAAAGTGTGATGCCCAAAAGCAATATTCAAAAATTGGGTTTAAAATCTTTAAAGGAATTTGTAAGATAACTTTAAAAGTTTTAAGTGACCAATTATATTAAGTATTTTTAACATCAATATAAGTAAATCTTAGAGTTTAATCCTTCATGGTCCAAATTTTGACTGCATTCTTGGAAATATATGCAAAGTAGCTTTCTTGTATCAATCATCAAATTAGCATTAAATATTTCATCAAATGATAAAATTCATTGAATAATTTAATTCAATTCAAATTAAAGTTTTTAACTGTGATAAAGATAATCAAATATGTAAAATAGCATTTGTGCGATTTAATGTAAAATTTCTTGGTTCACCAGTTCTTACTCTATAGAGCATTTTCAATCACATGACTCGGACCTAACAACGGCCTTAGCAACAGAAATGTTAGTTTTTTGCCCTACAGAGGTTAACAGTTACAGAAAATGACTGGCCGTGGAATTCTTCTATTGGAGCATTTGCAATCACATGACCCCAAACTTAAAAACCGCCTTAGCAACAGATAAACAACGGCCTTAGCAACAGTTAAAAGCCCTACAGAAGGTACACAGTTAAAAGAAAATAACCGGTTGTGACGTCACCTGAAAACACTCTATCAATTTGTGATTTTAATTATTCATAGATGAATTGAGCTAAATTTTATGCAACAACTGCAACACTTTTAATATGTATTCTAGAAAGTACACCATAGAAGGTATTACATTTTCTGTTTGAAGAAACAGACTATCATATTAATTCATATTTTCAAAATCCAATTTACTCTTTGAGACAAATATTCGGAATTAAATAAATTTAGTTGAAATAAACTTTGAGTGCAATATAAACAGATCAATCCAAGCTTGGAACCGCTTTCGCAATTATTTCATGGTAGTTATTCAAATTATAGACATTGATGTAATTGATGTATCTTGGAAATAATTGATTTTAGACACAAGGCATAATGGAAACTTTCTGAATTTCTAAAAGTTAGTCTAAGTTTATGATTGTTCAAAATACTTTTTAGTACACGATCATATCAAATCAGTATGAGATTATTACTATCTTTTTCGCTAATTAAATCTTTTTGGATAGTTTTTTAAGCCATGGGGTACAAGTGACAATGCTGGATAACTTTTGTATACGAGATGGGTGAACAAACTTGCAGAGATTTATTCTACGCTTTTGATGGTTTTTTGACGCTACGAATTTTCTTTCTCCTCTTCCATAGGGGTGTGTTCAGAGCATTCATAAACCTGAGTACAAATAATCAAACCCCAGAGGTTTATCACATTAAGCTTTCAGTGTTTAAATCAAAGGCATCTTTTCACTCATCATTGACTGTATCCCTTGGTTTCTCTCCCACTCCAATATTCTCCACAAAAAAAGTACTTTCTAAAATCAGTGGCATATTGTCCTGTAGTTGCATCGTAGAGGGTCTTTGTCTGCTATCGTTTCCCACTTGACGCTTGTTATTGAATGTCCCAATGGGAGTCTTGTACCATAAAACTCCAAATAACCAACCAACCAACCGACTGACACCTGTTATTCTCTGTCACATGCATATGTTTTCTCTCAAGCAAAGTACGTCGACAACTTCTCTTTTTAACACTTTTTAAGAGTTTAAGCAGTGAAATGATGCGTGTAAATGTAAAATTAGATTTCACTAAGTAGAAGAATTTAGTTAGCTGATGTAATAAATATTGCATAAATCTAAATTCTTCTTATAAATCTAATTTCACATTTACACTCATCATTTCACTACTCAAACTCTAAATTTCGCCGACTTCTCGGTTTCGCGAGACTGCGACTCAATCGTTTCATCTCGATCGCTCTCGTGGTTCCCTCTCCATCCCCCTTGAGACCCCGCACCTGTTTCCGCAGACACCTGTGCTTCGAACCTCGCGCCCATTTCTGCCCTTCGCCACCTCCTAAAGACTGAATTCTTCGGTATCGAAATCGCAAAACGTCCGTGCGCGACGCCGGTACACTCTTTTGCTCGTGGTCAAAAGCAACGGCTTTAGTGTCTCAGGGAAAACCAACTTCCCGTGGTGTTTTTTTTTCTGGTAGAAAAGAGGTGACTAATGCACTGTTATACCCCCATGCACTTTCATGAAGGAGAAAATACGAAGGACTTGCATAATGTTGATGCCCCTTATACACAACAATGGTAATGATGTTGGGTATAAGGGTACAACCCAACAAGTTTTTGACCATCTCAATTAGTGTCCTAAGAAAGACTTACACATTTTAAAAATCACTGTAAGTCAAAAACTATAAAAAAATAACTACTCGGTTTATTGCATCCTATTTCTGAGATTCTTAGGAGTAGGATGCAATAAACTGCGTATATTTATCTTTTTTAGTTTTCGAGTTATTAATTTTTAAAATGTGTCAGTCTTTTTTGGGATACCCTATACTTATATACATCGTTGGTAGAATATTTAAGAACTCAAAACTAATTGAGGTGTTTAGAAACTGGTACATAATCAGGATTGGTGCACTCAGCCCCTATGTTGAACATTTATTATATATTTTGCAATCAGTTTGTTCAGCAATTAAGATAGAAATTTATAAGTATGCAAGGAACTCATCTTTAACTCTATTTGCATGTAACTAGCTTATTTTTTACTCTATTACAATATTTTAACTGTTGAACCAATAGATTGATTGGACTCACTTGAGCTGCCCAGAATGACAGTACTGGGTCTGTAATGAGTTAAAAGTCTAAAATATAAAAATTTGAGATAAGAATGAATATAGACATATCCATTAGCACCTTCATATCATCTAGTAATTGTCCAAATTTAGTAATTGGTCAAAAAATGCTGGTTCTCCAGGAATAACACAAGCCCTGTTAGTAAAAACCTTCAAATACTAAATTATGTACCGTGGACTTTTATAAGTACTGTCATTATGAGCAGCTCATGTTTGGTGTGATTTTTGTACTTTTTCCTTTTGAGTGCCATAATTTTATTTATATATTATTAAAAGCTCTAGTCAATTCATTGCTGTTACTTGCAATGCCTCTGTATATTCAAATAGACAATTTAAGACCCCAACACCCTGGTACCCAAAATAAGCAAGATAGAAATTAGCACCAGGAGCATGGAACCTCAGCACCGGTACCTCCGGCGCCTACGAGACCTCTTGAGGGCAGGACGGTTATAGAATCGTCCACCGCATGTCGCCTTCCAGGGCGACGGGTCGGTTCGCCCTGAACTTATTATTATTATTATAAAGTTTTGCTAATTTACGCATAACTATCTAAATTTTCCAAGTCTAATAAGGTACTTAAAACAAAAACGAATGTCAGAAACCAGACAGGTATAAAGATTTTTTTTTCAAAATCAAGCTTTGCATCTAATAATTTTAAACTGGTTAAAAAAATAAATCTTGTAGAAATCCCTCCCCAGTAAATACACAATTTTTTATAAAGACCCCATGCCGCCATTAAGATAAATGTAGTTTTATTTTCTACTTTAAAATTGCATGTTGAAAATTCAATTCTAAATTTTAATGGGATTTTTTCATCCTACACCAAACAGTCTATAGAAGTACATTGTGGAAAGGCAAAAATTGTTTAGATAAAATGATCTGGTTTCTGCTATTCACAAATTCAATTAATTTTTTTAATAAAATGTAATCAAGATTCAGCTAAACTGTTGCAAACTCCAAATTTAAGATTTTACGCATTTATAAATGTTATTTTTAGAATTAAAATGAATGAAATTATCTCAATTTTCTTACGTTAATGTCAGTATTATTTAAGGTGACTTAGTACTATAAAAGTTGTCAAAATATTAAGAGAAATTAATTGATCATTTGAAGTCTAAATGTTACTAAATGTGTCAACAAAGTTTCTGAACTCAAGGTATTTGTTTAAAAGTCTCAAACTTTTTTCATTAAAGAGTTTGCTAGTGTTGTGTATGCAGGGGGGATTTTCGGTACCAAATGTTTTTTAAATACTATTTATTGAAACCTTAATATATTTTTAATTCTAATTGTAATAGGGGGATTTAAAATATTTTATGAATGTGCAGAAATGTTACAAAAATATATAAATTTCGAAGCAAAAATAATGGTTCATTTAATGCTTTGAATCTTTCTAAATGTGTTTGTTAAGTTTCATAGCTCTATCTTATTTACTTATTACAAAGGTTTCAAACTTTTATGTAAATGTATATGTGCTTGTTTATTAAGGAGAGAAAATGCATTTTTCTCACAAGTGTTATATTTTTATTTAAATTCTATTTTTTGAAACTATTAAAACTTTTTTTTTAAACTAATTTATTGTAATAGGGTTCAGAAACTTTATGTATGAGCTGAAATGTCATAAAAATGTGTAGGGTTATAAAATGTATTTGAAAATGATTCAAAAATATGCATAATTATAGAAGTCTAAAAGAGGGGATGAAAAAATACTGGGAATTAAATTCTAACGTTTTCTTGTAAGAGAGTAATTTAATAATTTATTAGTAATAAGTAATTAGTAAGTTAAGTTATATGTCACCTTAAGTAATTAATTAGAGGTATGTGCTACTAAAAAGTTCAAACACGAATATAAACTATGGCTTAAAAAGTGAATTTTTCAATTCAAAAAATTTTGATATTGAGTATTTTATCATTATTAGTACTAATCTTTTTTACATCTCAAATGATCATTCGGTTTTCAGCTGAGAACTACATTTCGTCGCTTAAGATGTCACGTGGGCTATATAAAACTGGAAATTGAAACTAGGTCGTTCTCAATTGTATACTTGAGTCGCTAAGTAACCAAGCCTGACGATTCTGTAAAGCTGTTTTCGTTGTCACTGTGTGCACTCATATAATCTGTTGATCAGGAAACAGTATTTAAACTTATTATAATTTAATTATGAATGAATTTCTCTACAATTGAGAGTAACGGTAAGATTACAGCTGTTTGATTGGCTCTTAAAGCATGGAAGCGTCTTTGAAACACCAATTTCATACGCATTTAAATCAGATTCACTCCAATCCAAAACGTCGTAAAAATGACTTAAGCACTATCAACTAAACTATCGTATTTAATTTGAAATGTATCTCAGGCCTTTAGAACTCTCCAGATTTACTTGCTTTATATATTTTTACCAAAAATATGTTCCAGCTATTATTTTTTTAAATTCCATTTAGTTTTTAAATTCCATTTAGTTTTTAAATTCCATCTAGTTTTTAAATTCCATTTTGTTTAAATTCCATTTAGTTTTTAAATTGTGCTAATGAGGAAAGATTTTTTGGTCTTTCTAGTAAGACATAAGGGGGATTTTTTTATATGGCACATTTTCAGACTCCTTGAAAATTTTTAGAACACTCCTTGAAAATTCCTTAAATACTCCCTTTGATCTCTCCTCTTTTGGTCTTCAAAACGAAATGAGAGGAGTTCCTAAAATGAACTCTGCATTATCATTTCAGTGTTTTTGTTTCCCCCAACAGAGAAAAAGCCTAACAGATGGTCTGAAACGCTATTTTCACTGCAAATTTCTGATTGACAGAAGGTTGGGTAGTACGATTTGGAGATCACAGATATGATTGGCTGTGACGTGTTCATTCAATCTGTCACTCTCGAATGGGTATTAGAGGATAAGGCGATTACCTTACCTTTACCGGGGGCCCTTCAAGAGTTCATGGATACTTTATTTTGTATCCCAACACTCTTTATTTAATTTCTTTTATGCTGAATTTTTAGAAGTTTAATCCTTTTTCTTTTTAGATCAAAAAGACTTATCCCAAACTTAACTAACGCATGTCTCTTGGCAAAGGGGCAAAGTGGTCAAGGCAAGACCGTCCAGCCCCGCAGACCCCATCCCCCGCATTTATTTAAAAATTAATTTTTACAATCCTAGGCAAAAAGTGCCCGTACATAGAAATAAACTATACATCGAAATAAGAAATTTTAAAATTTATAAGCATTAAAATTCACAATCTTCAATTCATGCAGCGAAGAGCAGGACTCAAGACATCAAAGAGTCAGAAACGGCGCCAGTCATCAGGATAAAGGAAAATAAGTTTAGCACTCCAATAAAAGTTCCCGATAGGAATGATAAGGCGATTGGGACTCTATTTTCCTGCCTCGTGACGTGACAAGGGAGGCATATGTATGAGCGCCAACAGGGCCCCTTTCACAAGGAATACCTTCCATTAAGCGAAAAAGCGGGAAAGCGATTTCCATTATCGCTTAAGGTCATGGACTCTGTTCTAGTACTCTATAGTTTCCCACTTCCAAGAAAACGATTAAGATTTTAGTTATATTTTAATAGATAAATTGTTCCTCACTTTTTCATTTTTTTTTAGTCAACTTAGGTTTAGTTCAACCTCTTGGATTGGGTGGCAGTAAACTGGAAACATTTTTTGAACAATTTGATGTCTTTTAATTTGTTCTTTGGTATTTTGAGCTGACTTCCAAAGAGTTAGGGAAAGATTAATATGACATACCGGTTTCAGCCGGTATTGATAAACATGAACCTTATTAACGCAAACTTGGTCCTATGTCTTTCATGTTTGCCATCGGCAACTTGAACGCCTCAGTGAAATTGTTACACTTGATTTGTTTGAACTTCCGTGCTATTTGAATTTTCTCTCTAGTTGTCAACGTCAGGAGAAATATCTGCCTTCATGGACGTATATAAGGGGGGGGTTTAGGGGTTCCAGACCCCCACCCCTTAGCCCAAACCTTATGTCAGATTCCTGTCCCAAATATCCAAAAAATGCATGAAAATACAACTTTTGCGGATAAATTTTCTGGGGGAGGACCCCCAGACTCCCCTTTTTTGCTTGAGAGCATGTATACTAACCACGAAAATTCGCATTTGGCCTACATTTTACTCGCAAAAGGGATAACTGTTAGAAACATCTGGGGGGCCAGAACCCCTTCGAAACAGTCTAGTAACGGCTTCCTTGGTCCTGAGGTCTTATAGGTTCTGCCCCCACTTAGTCAAAAAGTTGAACTTATGCCTATGATACTCCATTTTGTCCCTCCTCATGATAAAGGTTAACCTAAGCCTTTATAACCCCTTGCTACGCTCAGAGGGAAATTCAAGGTATACAACTTCCCTTTCGAAACCTCTAACTCAGGGGTTCCGAACCTGGGGGTAATTACCCCCCGGGGGGTAAACACGCTATTCTTCAGGGGTAACAGAGAACAAAACAAAGGCCAGAAACCGTCTCAATGTGGAACATGACATGAGATGTGCTTTAAGTGACACTAAACCTAACATAAAAAAAACTTGTAAACGCAAAACAATTTCAACTCTCACATTGATGAAAATAGTCATTTCTTATAGATTTTGGGTCGCTGAAAACCAGGGTTGGCAAAAACCCGGGTTTTTTCAATAAAACCCTGAAAAAACCCATATAAAACTGGGTTTTTTCAGAAAAAGTGTGGGTTTTTTCAAAATTAAGTGGTTTTCTTCTATATCGTAAGTGGGTTTTTTCAAATTTTAGTGAGTTCTTTCTATATTAAATGTTTTCTGTCAAAATAGTATCAGTTTTTCCATAGTTAAGTGGGTTTTTTCAAAGTACGTCAGTTTTATAAAAAATAATGTTTTTATTTTTATTTTAAAGTGTTCATTTACCAATGCTATGAGATCAAATGTAACAATAAGCTTAGGAGTAATTTTTTCTCAAATTTTTCTTATTATGTAAAGTTTCACTTTTATTAAAGTTTCTCTATTAATTATGATTTATATTCTTTACATATGTTAATAAAAATAGTATAAATAATAAAATTAAGATTTATAATTTTTAAATTTAATTACATACTATTCAATTTAACTGGATGATAATTGTAATATAAATTATAAATATCACCCTACCTGATTACATTTGGGTCCTCGTAGTTGAAGAAACTAGCATTGATATTTAGTTACTTTACTATGAACTTGCACGATTGAAAACCATATCAAAATTTAAAAAGAAAGAGCGAACCTCATCTGCCCTTGAGGCATCTGATATCCTTCCTTCCCTACTTCTACGAAACTGGTCACATGGTCACCCCACCCTCTATGACTCAGACCAATCACAAACTTTTAAAAGATTGGAAAGAAAAGAAATAAGAAACAGCAGATGTTTTCCCGCTTTTATTTCAATAATAGCAAAGCCAAATCACAACTCTTTTTTTCTGGTAGACTGCATTTTTTAAAATCTCGTGTTTCTCGTAGATAAATAATTTCAAAATTCAACCAAAAATAAATTTCTCAAAGAAAAACTGAACTAGGAAAAAAAATTAAAAGCATCATTTTTCACAAGGAAAGTTTCAACGATAGGTTAGTGTTCATGGAGAACAATGAATTACAGAAATCTAAGCATTACTAAAGATTTCATACAAAAAAAAAGAACAAAGGGGGAGGGTCTGACAGGTTTCTTATGTAATTATGAGAGGGGGTTTGCGGTTTGCTTATTTTTGCTGACAAGGGGGGAGGGGGTAAAAAATAACCAAAAACTACGTAACGTAATATTTGAACAGCCCCACAGTAAAAATATTTCCTGAAAACTTAACTTTTATATGAGTAATCGATTTGAACTGGCTAAATTTTTAGTGCTAATGTTAAATTTAAAGCCAATTTTGCAAAAATTTTTTAAATTATTTCGACTTTGCATTCTAATAGGAAACTAGTGTCACCAGAACCAGAACCCTATAAAAATTTTAGTCTCGAATGCCGTATGGGATCTGCAGGGCTTTTATTGACCTCGCTTGTGTATTAGGGGGGGGGGGAATTACGCATTGGGTGCTTTAAGCATAAAGGTAGCATAATGGTTAGCTTTAAACGATTTTCACCGGGTCAACGACCTTTTCCTTAAAGTATGTCTTTTCATATTATAGAATATGGAATTTGAAGATGGTTGAAGAATAATTAAGGGGTCTATAGCCGTGCGTAATATGTCCGTATTTTTCATTTTAGACCCCTTTATCTAAATTAAATAATTTTTTCGGTGACATATTCTTAAAGAGGACTTAAAAATATACGGACTTAAATATATTAAAAATATAAATTAAAAATTTCCGTGCCATTTCATGCATATTAAGTGGTTTATTCGAGTTGTTGAAAAAAGTTTGGATATCGAGTCAAAAACACAAGTCTAATAAAAGCATGTTAACTGATATTAATTATTCAGGTAAATTTTTCTGAAATTTTTATATTGTGTTTGACCAATAGGGTAAGCTTTTTCCTGAAATTCTGGTAGCCATGGTGATTCTTACGTCTTCCAGGAATTTATATAAACACAAAAGAAGCCTACTGGTTCTTGTTGAGAATAACTCTGCTTTTTGGCTAAGTTGGGCAGACAAAGAAGAAAGGGAATGGACTCTAACCGCCTATCTGGTTCGAGACTTCACGGAACCAACACGTGACCTACAACTGAGCTTGCAATTGGTTACCACAGATACTACACTAGTAGATCTACTAGTGTAGTATCTGTGGTAACCAATCGCAAGCTCAGTAGGTCACGTGTTGGTTCCGTGTGACGTCAGACGGTTAGAGTCCATTTCTTTTATTTCTACCAAAGTTTTGATATCACTTTCGTGATTTTTCACTATGTTTGCCTCCTATAGGTGCGTTACAAAAAGACATTAATTTTGGAGGGGGCGTTTGAAATTTATTTTTCCCGCCCAAAATAAATTATTTTCCGGTTCAGAAAAATCATGTTTTCTAATACATAAGTACGAGTAGTTTACGGATATAGTTTGCATTAAGCGATGCGACGATTAGTTCGGGAGATATCTTTAAAAAAAGTCTTGGAAAAACAAAACATTGGATTTTCTGGATCGCGCAATTTTTATACCATCCACTACCTTTTTATGCCATCCACTCCTTTTCAAAATAATTCTGAAAATATAAATTACTAATTATAGTATTTTATATTTAAGCTTTTCTCCAAACAGAATAGACAAAAATTCTTTTTAATTTAGTTATGTTAATTTTTAGCTGCAAGGAGTTTTTTTTTTGTAAATGGAGGTTCATAAACCTTATATCAGTAACCCTTGATCTAATGACTCTATTTTACAGTTTTTATTTTCCTTTCGTGTTCTGACGGTACGTTAGAAAATAATTCAATTTCATTCAGAACATTAATCATTACATAACGATAAAAATTAATTCATGGGTATTTGATAAAATCAAACACCATCTATATCATTGTGAGTAAAAAAAGAATGGAAAGTCTTCACAGTTCGCATTTCAAATGGGAAAGAACGGCGCCAAAAGCTGTTAATATGTTTACAAAGACTGAAAGAAAGGTTTCATGGATTAACAACTGCTTGTATTTTTTCCCTTAAAATGAAGTAGTAGAATAGATCAAGGTTGATCGGTAGTTCAATGAGCTGAATATTTAATTTGCAGTCACAAAGAAGAAAAAAAGAAATTGACAGTAAAAAAAAAATCACACATGTCTTGTCTAACATTACTAAAATCATCTGCATAAAAATCAAAATTCCCGTCATCTCAAACCGTTGAACATAGAAATGTTCGGTAAAGGTTATGGAAACATTCCAGCTGTCAATCCAGATGGCCCAAACTGAAATTTGTTGGTTAATTAAGGCATTTCCGTTCTAAAATATTGTCATTTATGCAGTTCGCTGGCATCATCCAATAACCTATCTTTGATTTGAGGAATATACAGTACAAGACGACCATTAACATTGCATTTTAATAAGCTGTTAGAGAAAACAGCAGGTGTTCCGAAGACTACTCACAAGAAGACCTATATGCATTTTTTTATTATTTTACTCTAATGCTATCAACACATGTATCAACATCGAGAGAAACTTGAGAAGTGCTCCACTCGCTCTACCGCTCTACCCTTAGCTCACAGCCAATGCAGCAGGTGTGGTTGTAACAGAATATTTTCTCTCAGTAATGAAAATAATTTTTATTTTGATAACATGAGAGTAAAAGGATTACTACTCGCAGTGTCATTGATGTTCCCAGGGAAACCTCAACAAAATGTACTTTATAATTAAACAATTTGGATTTCATCCTATAAAACAGTTCCTTCATTTTGGGAAAAATCCGTTTAATTTTTAAACGCACTTAATTAAAAGAAAACGTTCTAAACCAAGAAAAAAATATTCAATCATGAAAGAACCTATTTAACTTTGGAAAAAACCCACTCATATTTTTAAAATCCACCTTATTTTTTGGGGAAAAAAACATTCAATAATGAAAAAACCCACTGAATTATAAAAGAATCTATTTACTTTGAAAAAAAAACCCACTTAAATTTTAAAAATATCCTAAACTTTGAAAAAACCCATTCAATATTGAAAGCAATTTATCTAACTTTGAAAAAACCCACTGAAATTTTAAAAACTTCCTAAGCTTTGAAAAAACCCACTTAAATTTTAAAAATATCCTCAGCTTTGAAAAACCCCAGTTAAATTTTAAAAATATCCTAAGCTTTGAAAAAACCCATTCAATATTAAAAGAAATCTATTTAACTTAAAAAAAAAACACTGTGAAATTTTAAAAAAAAAGGCCTCCTTAATTTTTTATAACTAACTATAAGTTTAAAATTCAAACGTCCTAAATTTTGAAAAAACCCATTCAGTAATGAAAAAAATACCCATAATTTTTGAAACATGGTTTACATTTTGGAAAAACCCGCTCAACTGTAGCTCTGGGTATGTTATTTCGTTAAATGTTTTTCTTCAATATTAAAACTGCCAAAATCTTGATTTTTCTTGAAAAAACCCAAAAATGGGTCCAAAATGAGGGTTTTTTCAGATGGGTTTTTTGGGTCCAACCCAATTGGGTCCAATCAAGCCAACCCTGCTGAAAACGAAAATCGCCATCAAAATTCTCAATTGGTTCGGGATTTTCGGGGAACGGCCCCTCCCCCTTTTTACGTTTTTTGATGACTTAATGACTTTGAATTCGATTTTCAGTGTCAAAAAGCATTACTGAAGTCTTGAAACTACTCACAAACGGACAAGGAAGGTTTAAATTTATAAAATGTGAAATGTTGTAGCAAATGGATAGGTTTAAGGGGTCATTACCCCCCTAAAAAGGCGAAAAAATAGCTAAAAATAATAGAGATTTTTATACGATATTTTTTCCTATTATTTTTTACGCAATTCATCTTTGAAGGGTCCTAACCCATCCCCAAGGACCCAAATTTGATGTCAATATGCAGCAATAATTTTTACTAAAAGCGGTTGAGGTGTTAGCGCCCCAAAAGCCCCCGCGGAAGAGTACGAAAGACCCTCTCAATCGCGTTGTCACTCGCGCGCTCTGGAATTAATATTTTTGCTTTGAGACGTTTAAAATAGACATTGGCCACTAAATCAGTCAAACAGGGTGTTGGTACTACGCGGGCGGAATATAATTGGTGTAGAAGACACTATATATGAAATTTTATCGTCAAATTTTTTAGAGATCAAGATAGTCATTTCTTACAGATTTTGGGTCGCTAAACACAAAAATCACCCTCAAAATGCTTAATTGACTCTGCTTCTTGAGTAATTAATTTTTTTATTACTCTATGGGGCGTTATAGTTACGAAAAAGTTCAAGTAGTGGCAGTAGATAAATAACGGAATATAAAAAAGGAGATACATTACCATATAAGTTCATACCTCCAGTGGTAACATCCAAACCATGTATTAGCTCTGTTTATATGACTGTCTCATAAATCGCGTTATCCGAGGGTGAAACACGAATTGAACGTGAGTTCCAGAGCGCGCGAGTGACAACGCGATTGAGAGGGTCTTTCGTACTCTTCCGCGGGGGCTTTTGGGGCGCTAACACCTCAACCGCTTTTAGTAAAAATTATTGCTGCATATTGACATCAAATTTGGGTCCTTGGGGATGGGTTAGGACCCTTCAAAGGTGAATTGCGTAAAAAATAATAGGAAAAAATATCGTATAAAATCTCTATTATTTTTAGCTATTTTTTTGCCTTTTTAGGGGGGTAATGACCCCTTAAACCTATCCATTTGCTACAACATTTCACATTTTATAAATTTAAACCTTCCTTGTCCGTTTGTGAGTAGTTTCAAGACTTCAGTAATGCTTTTTGACACTGAAAATCGAATTCAAAGTCATTAAGTCATCAAAAAACGTAAAAAGGGGGAGGGGCCGTTCCAAGGGCGTATGCAGGCAGGGGCAGGGGGGGCAGCTGCCCCCCCCTAGAAAATTCAAACACAATTTTTTTACTAATACATCTCTACAAAGTAAAACCGCTAACGCATTTTATCCCCTCACTCCGTCGTTGTCCGTAAATTATCCCAAACACTAGTATGTGAAATCCGAATTGGAATGATTAACAAGTGCTACTACGGAACAAGTCTCGATCAGGGGGGCAGATACCCAATGAAAGAAATTTTTTGCTATTTGATCCCTTCTTTTCCCTCCCGTACTGGTTATACATGTTCATTCAGGTACGGTCGAAGAGTTCTATTTTCTTTACTGACCCGAATTTTCGGAGAACTGATAGTGAGAAAGAGGGGTGGTTGGAACTAATTGCTTCCAGAAGGAGAAGGGCCACCGTAAACTTTTCCGCTGGATGTAATAAAACAATTTGCAGCCGGACCACCAGCAGTTTATCTCCCCTATCTCCCTCAATCTCTTTGTATCTCCCCTCGCACTCGCGCCTGTGAGGGGTCGAAAATTAACCACACCAAGACACCGGCACCATAAACTCAGGTTTCTTCCTGGAGATAAGTGTTTTATTACATCCAGTGGAAGAGAGGGGTGAGTGTGTGTTTGTTTAGATAAGATTCAGGTTTCTTCCTGTCTTTTCGTGACCACCTGCAAACCAGATGTCTCATCTTTCTCGGACATCCAATGAGAGGACACTGGTCACAAACCTTCAGTTAAACATTTATACGAAACCCCAGAACGACATAGCAACTACTAGTACAGTCAAGCGCCCGAAATCCGGACGTCCAAAAACTGGAATGGCCTGAAAACCAGACACTTTTGACAGATTGATTTTTTAAGGCATCGTTGAATTTTTATTATTAACAACTTTATTATAATAAGTTCTTCAAAATCCAAATCCTACCAAAAAATATATGTCCTAAATTCAAACTAAGTGTTCCAAAAACAAGATAAAACCCTGTTTTTAGGGGTAAAGTTCCAAAAATTTTCTGGGGAAGGACCCCAGATCCCCTTTTGTACTTGGAACTAACTCTATTTTAATAACTTTTTAAATATTAAGTTCATAAAAATGTACATCCAAAATTCGGACTTTGTTTACCAAAACTAGTTAAAAACCTGGGTTTTTTTAGTCAAACTTCCAAACATTTTCTGGGGAAGGACCCCCAGACCCCCCCTTTGGTACTTGTATTTTATTACTAACAACTTTTCCTATATTAAGTTTTTAGAACCTAAGTTATCACCTAAAAAGCTACATTGGACCTATTAAATATGTGGTGGAGGGGCTGGGGAGTAATTTTGGGCCCCTCCCGAAATTAATTCCTATATACGCCACTGCGAACACCTTTTCTAAAACGCAGTATCGGAATATAATAAGATCACTGATTATTTTCTAAAGTAGAACAAAATGTGCCGTTGCGCTGCAGGTGTATTCTTACTCGTTCTGGGTCTATTTAGATTTACATTTAAGTAGCAAAAATTGTTCGGATTGGGCTTTTTCTGAAGCCATTTGAACTTTATTCTCCATCTGGAAATTGCTGATTCTACACGTTTAATTTGAAGTCTAGTCTAGTTTGATAGCGAATTTTCTTCTACATTTGTACCGGAATTTTGTACTACATACTTCGATAGTTTAGTTAGTTCGTGAGCGTTTCTGCCGGCTGCAATGAAAAAATGAAAAGAAAGCTTACGGATTATTTTAAGCGAAAGGCGGGTGAAAACAGTGAAAATAAAGGACCGCCGAATGTTGAAAAGCCAGCTCCTGAGACTTCTATGGAAAATGTAAGTGCTTGAGCTGATAAAATTAATCGAATACATATGGATCCATGTTTTTGTGTCATCTGGGACTTTTATATTAGGGTGATTTGAAAAAAAAAAGTTCTTTTCGATGTAAATCCGCTTTCGGATAGACAAATGGGGCTTCAATAAAGCATGATTTTTGATAGTGATGTATGGTAATAAAATGAAAATTTCCAAGCGTGGGGGGTAATTCCCCCCACCTTTGGCTACTCCCCGGCGGCCCCCCCCCTAGAAAAAATCCTGCATACGCCCTTGGGCCGTTCCCCGAAAATCCCGAACCAATTGAGAATTTTGATGGCGATTTTCGTTTTCAGCGACCCAAAATCTATAAGAAATGACTATTTTCATCAAAGAAGAAATTTTGAAGGTCAAATTTGTTGAACAGTGTTATTCATGGAACAATTTTAGACACTTTGGAATCATGGAACACCAAGGAAAGCTTCGGATATTATGTTATTGTAATGTGATATCATGGAAGTCGAAGCGGATGTTTTGTATCTATTTGAAGATAAAACACGTGTTTTATGAATGAATTTTTAAAAATGCTCCTATTTCTACAAATCTCGTTCTTTTGAATCGAAATTTGCACTGATGCATCTCTGATCTTCATAGAACATAAAGAGCACAAGAAGAAAGAAGAATTAAAAATGTAACGTAAAAGAAAAAGCTTAAAAATCCTAGTAATTTAATTTTTTTTTCAATCCTGATTTATATTATTGTTCATACATTAAATCAGGTGGTTTATTTTTCCAAAATATTTTATTTTGACCTTGTTTTGGACCTTCGAAAAGCTTCCTTAGCATTCGTACCTAGCCATCCCTTTTTAGAAACTAATAAAAAAAACTCCACTCCCTCAGATCTCCAAGGATACGACAACAACATCCCTTTTTAGGGACGTTTTTTGATTTTGGTGTAAAAACTAAAATTTTAACCTGGGATTTGTTTACTATTTTCCAGTTATTTTGAGGCTATTTACTATGTTTGTTCCAAATATTTAAGAAAAATAAAAATTCAGGCATTAATGGGTCAAGGCTAAAAATTACTTTAAATTTTAAATTGATTAATTTTAATTTATTAACTTATTAAAGATAAAGCAGTGCTTTACAAGTACATAGATAACAACTGAAGTTGTAGTTAGAAGTTTATAGTACTTTGGATTTTAAAAACGGCTATTTTTAATTTATAATTACGCATGTGTAATCACCTGTATTAAACACTATTTTTCATACTAGTTAAATTTCATTAAAGTCATCTTCCTGAAGTCAATTTCCTCCTAAGAATTTATTCTAAAAATATTTTTCTTACGTAGCTGAAGACACTTGTATTTCTTTTAAAAGCTGATTTTTTATGCAAAATTAGGTTGCAATGCTCAATTTTTTAGGTACACATTAAGCAACTTTAAATCTGATTTTTTGGTGCCTTGCTGGTTCATTATAATTACGGGGTTTGAATATGAATGTAAAGGCAAGCAGAAATAAAACCATTACTTATGGTTTAACCCCACGAAACCTCCAACCTTCTAAAACAATAAGACATCACAACATAGTTCTCATTCCGGCAAGTGTTCAAATCACCTCCAAGGTCTCCCTTCCTCCCTAAATTCCTCGTTCGCTCCAGATTTCGTTGAAAATGCGTTCATCAGGAGCGATTTGTTCCTTCTTACGGCACACCTCCGCGATAAAATATCCTAAATTTAATTAAGATGCAGACTGCAATATCTTTCAGAACTAATTACGTTACAGGGGATGTCACGAGAGGAAAGGATTACTTAATTTAATAAACGGCTGCCATATTGGGATGTTGTACGAAGGGAAATTCTTGTTCGTATTATCTTAAGTAACCTCTCGACCGCCATCTTCTTTCCGAGACCGAATGTGTATTTTCACCAGCTAGAATTTCGTATTAAATCCAGATTAACGTCGCTGTTAGTACTAAGGATATTATTTGAATTTTGATTGCATCCCTCCGGGAAAATTTGAAGATTTTAATAGATTTGTTTTTGATGTACTGCATGAAATCGTTGTGCATTAATAAATCGATATATTTTGATTCATAAAAGGATTTTTGAAGGTCAAGATAAGAAAATCAACAACAAAAACAATAACAAAAGAAATGCTTATTTTATTTTCTTCATGCTCGTTATTTCATTTTTTAAGAAAATTAAAGTAATGTTTTCATACTTATTTTTTGTTTTTATACTTATTTGGCGTAAAGCGTAATATTTAAAAACACAATTCTTCAGACAGCATTCTATACATTCTTCTTATACATTCATTTTTATATTATATATTCCTATTTTATTTTTACTCTGTGGGGATAGCTTTTTCTTAATGAAATTAATTTTCAACACAAAATACTTTACAGTTCAATTCACTCTGTTATAAATTGCAGTTTGACCAATCCATATCTGATAAGAAAAAGTTCAACATTTATTCACTGTTAAGCTTTCTCTTCTCTGGGATCTCTTCTTGCTCCTTCATGTAATTTTTCTCTTAAAGGCATCTCTTTGCTCTTGAGCATCTTTTTACTTTACACCCTCCCTTTGCATTCAATATTTCCTTCCTCTTGAGCCTCTTTCTGTTCTTTTTTTTCTCATTGCTCTGAATAATCATTCTACCTTTATGTCTTTTAATTCACTTCATTTATATTTATACCAATAAATGGCTGCCTCGCATGGATCATGGATATCTTATTTCTCTAGGTGACCACTAGTTTTTTAAGTGCTCTTCACGGATCACTTTAAACTATACCTATACCTCTGGTTGGAAACTATTACTCATCTAAATTAATTACACTTTGCAATAAAGAATTGTTCTGGGCACACTTCCTCTAAATTCCTTTTCTCTATATCCTTCCTTTTTTAAGTAGGACATTTATTTAAACTTCAAGTAAAATTTTGAAAGCCAGTGAATTTAAAGAATTGTTTCATTGTAAAAATTATGTGTAAAAAACTTTATTTGCAGGATAAGTTTAAGTCATATTTTGTAAAAAAGTTTAGTATACATAAAATTATTAATTTCGTACGGAAACTGAAGATTTGAAGAGGAAGTTTGAAGGAAATGTTAACTATATATATAATGGAGAACGTCCTAAGATTCACATTGTAATGAAGCTTAAGTATAATTTAATGATGCCTATTGGCATTTCATGGAATTATAGTACTAATTTTTAAACAGATATCGTATTAATAAAACGTTTTAGTAAAGAAATTTATGTGAAAACAATACGATTTGCTAAATTTTTAATTTCTTTGAAGCAGAATAAAATGAACTTCCTCAGAACAGTGTCTTACCTTTTTGGTTTATTAACCTCAAAAAACATTTTACGCTATCAGCGCATGAATTAAAAGAAAACAAGCCAATAAAATTCTTAGAAGATTTCTAGATGGTATAGGTAATTTAAAGATGAATATGGGAAAAGTTCTGTTCGTTTCCAAGATAACACACAACGATTAGTCTTCAATTAGAGCAAACTTTTACCTTTTCCCCTTAAAAGGGCACCTTAATAAAAATTCTCCTCCCGTCCTTTTTCCACACAAGGGATAACTCTTAACTTCTCTCGTTAAATCCTTTTATCAAGCCCAAACACTAGAACTTCTCTTTAGACGAAAGCACGGTAGAAGTTATCGCCAAACTAATTTAATTGAAACCGCGAGCGCACTTTTAGAGGGGAATTTTTATTTCGGGGAATATGGATTTTCCAATACTTCAACCTCGCATCTCGTTGAAGGGAAAAAAGAAACCTAGCCCACACGAACAAACAAATTGGATTATCATTTTAATCGCGGCGCCTCCCAAAACTGTAAACAAAACTTGCATATCCCGGTTATCGCATTTGAGAATCGCTTATCGGCGGAGGAAAATTCTGAGTTTGATTCCCCCATTAAACGAATGCTGCGGTTAGTGCCGAGTTCAATTACTAGTCGGCACGAACACCGCAGGCCGCGTTATCTGGTTATTCATAATTAAAATTTTCTGAGAAGTTTAAAAGCCGGTATAAAATGGCGGTTATGGCCGGGGTGCAATCTCCGCTGGATTCTGTGATTAATAAAGCGGGGCCGGAAATGATCTGTTAAGCTTAATTTGTGGCGGCCTCCATTCCGGAGCCCGAGTTTTAACTTTATGGAGTGGCTATTGTGCAGACGAGTGCAGTTGTTTGTGTAACCCTTTTACTGGGGTATTGTATGGAATTGAGGATCACTTTTGTGAAAAGTGTTTTTTTTTATTTATTTTACTATTGTAGAAAAGGAATAACTCTTAAGCAGAGTTCTGTAAGTTTGAGGTAGTTATTTTTGGTTAGGCTAATCCGAAAGTCCACTCAATTCAAATGTATATGCTGCAAAGTTATATTAGTTTTAGTTGGGCTTTATACCGGACTTAAACTTATTAACTTAAGAGTGGTAAGTGTAGTCGCTATAAGTTTACGTTACTTAGGCAATATGTCGATATAGTTGTAATGCGAGGAACTATTTTACGTTAAACAATTCTAATAAAAACATTTCAGAATAAAAAATCAGGGCCAAATCAAATAGTAGACTAAGTTAAAAAAAATTCAACAAGAGTTTTCCCAGTGTTGCAGTCAGAAAAATATATTAAAAATGTACTTATTTAGAATACTGTAAAAGATGGAACCAATCTTTATAACAAGAGTATTACAGTGAAACCCCCCCGAAAAAACAAAACATGTATTCTCTATGGAAATATTTTTAAAAGATCTACAATTTTGGTTTAGCTCCGCATTGTGCTGCATCCCCATAGCAATTCCCAGAATAAGTTAATGAATTGGGGGAGAATATTATTAACATTTTGGACTCTTTTCAAATTATTATCCACTGTAATGGAAAGGAAATAAGAAAACCCCATTGTGTATCCATTATATTATACTACTATAATATAAAAGGCCTCATACTTCAGTCTCATTCTACATAACATACATAACGGGTGTTGCAAAGGACCCATGCATGTCCTATTTAGTGCGATCCCAGCGCCACAATTCTCCCAACCTGTAACAAGATGTCATGATTTTCGATTTCCATTATGGCCTATGGCCGTGGACTCTCTGTTCTAGTACTCTGTGATCTCTTCATCAGCTATTGGTTCATTGTACGAAGAACCAATCCTGTGTAACTAATGAAGAATTCCCGGGTTTTTCACCCCCTTTCATTGT
This sequence comes from Tetragnatha montana, assembly GCA_963680715.1. Lineage (NCBI taxonomy): Eukaryota > Metazoa > Arthropoda > Arachnida > Araneae > Tetragnathidae > Tetragnatha > Tetragnatha montana. Next base: position 19,670,805 of record OY796681.1, read on the forward strand.
TAGTTTTTACGTGACCTGTAAATCTCCATGCAAGCTGTTATCGCCTGAGATTTTGTTTGACAGTATAGGAGAGATTGCTACAACATTGAATTAGAGAGAATTTAACTCAATTTGAATCAGCTGGAAAATTAAAATTGGTATAATTTTTCTGGTAAGGGGGGTTCTAATTTGTTTTAAGTATTTTATTGTAATCAAATAAATTTCATAATTTATTACTGTTATCAATCAACTGGGGGTCCAGCGTCGGGCTATTCACTCCACCTAGACACAAGCTACGTAATAAGCATCCCAGGCCCAAAGGCTAATGAAACGGAGACTAGTACCGCCTGATGGACCACTAGGCCTGGGCAGAATTTGATTAAAGAATACTGTCGGAAATGGAGCTTGTGGTCAGTGGCGGAGCAAGACATTCTTGCGAGGCCCTTCATACCAAAATTTTTTGAAAGGGCACTTTTATTTTAATATAATTATTGATACGTTTTGTGAGATAATATAATTTAGGGGCGGATCCAGGATTTGGTTTTGGGGGGGCTAAGAATTTTCATAATCCAATTGTATCCACTTGATTATCTTAATATGAAAAAGGTAGCGAATTACCCTGCTCCAACCACTAAAAGGGGGGTCTGGGGGTCCTCCCCCAGAAATTGTTTTGAAATTTTAAGTCAAAACACCCCACTTTTCATTCACTCAGCTAGAAAATTTCTGAAAATTTAAGTAAAAAAAAAAACACCCACTTTTTCAACACGTTTTGGTACGCCTCATCCCAATTTCGGATATAGATTTTATGGTACAATTTTTGCGTTTTGACATACGTAATATAAAATAGAGTTACAAGAACCAAGGGGGTCTGGGGTCCTCCCCCAGAAATTTTTGAAAATTTAACCTTAAAATAACAGGGTTTTAACTCATTTTGGTGCATAAAATTCCATATTATGTAGTGTAAACCTTTTCATTTTTTTTTTTGGAGGGGGGCTCAAGCCCCTTAGCCCCCCCTGGATCCGCTAGTGGGTCAGATACAACTTGACAATAATTTTATCCCAAACAATGAATTCATGCGAATTTTGAACTCACTAGAGATTGTCAATTTTAACTTAAAGATTTTGAACTAACTACTTTTTTAAAACTTTAAGCGTCGATATTTGGAACCAACCCTAAGAAATACACTTTTTCTGTTTCTAAAAAAATGAGGGAATTGTCCATTAACAAAAACTAAAAAAAATCAGTGACGTATATAGAAATTTATTTCGGGAGGAGCCCAAAATTACTCCTCAGCCCATCCCACTCATATTCAATAAGTCCAATGTAGCTTTTTTATACATTTTTAGGTGATATTTAGGCCCTGAAAAACTTATTATAAGATATAAGAAAAGTTGTGAGAAACAAAATTGAATCACTTATTTCAGAAACATGTCAAACGCCACTTTTCTTGTTTTGAGATAAACGAGAAAAACTGTATAGAAGCTCACTACATTTTTATGAAGGTGTTTAGTAATTTTTTTCTTAAAGTAGACCTCATTTGGGTATTTTATAGACAAAAAGAATTTTTTTAACATTTTTATTCTTTGCATAAAAAATTATTGAAATTTTTGCATTTGACAGGTTTCTGCAATAAACAGAGTATTCAGGTCTATTTTCATAGCTTAAGTCTAATTCTTTTTAGGATTTGGTAATAAAAGTGGGAATATTAGTTGAAAATAGCATTTCCATATTAAATACTAACCCATGAAATTATAGAGCATTTTCAATCACGTGTCTCCGATCACGTGATCAAGCTGGCTTGGAGGACAGACAACTTTTCTTTAACATTAGGCTCCCATAGAGAATACGCGCTGCATTTAGTTTTTGTAAAAAAAGTTCATTTAAAAAGATTCTTTAGGCTCGGTTAAAGACCGGAACGAAAGAATAATAGTTATTGAAGGTAAGTGCATATGTTTTTGTGTTTTAGTGGTAAGCTAAATTTAGAAAAAGACTTATTACGAGGTGACATGTTTTTGTTTACATTTGTTAGAACAATATGCGAGTCCGATACATCTGTAAAATACTTATAATATGCTACTGAAACTAAATATTGAATAATTAATAAATAATTAAGAATTTTAAAATATGTTAGTAGCATTGCGAATGGTACTTGCAATCAGAACACTGGCAGAAATGGTTTCAGCAATTAGAACACTGCTAAATATAAAATGTAGTATTATTGAATGACTTATAATATGCAGAGATGCCATTTTAGAGTAAATAAAGGTTACTTTAAAGTAAACTTTGGAGAAAAACATAGGGTAGAAGCACCAGTTACAGACAGGGTACCCAGTTACAGACAGTCTTGCTTTTAAATTTAAATAATAAGCCTTCTAGGGGTGCTAGCGATCAAATTTTTTTTTCAGCCTGAAGGGATAAAGGTTTTACTCATGACCATGCAGAAAAAGTTCGTAAAAAACAGTTTTAAAATAGTTAGAATACAATTTTAAAAAAGTTTGTAGCGGATCGGCGTGATTCATGGCGGTCGCTTAGCTGTTTTGATAAGGTTCAATTTTTAATTTTCTGCGATTTTTACTTATATAACTGGTTTTTCTGGGAAAAAATTCTACATTTGCATTTTTAGGTCTTGGCAATCCTATTTTTGTTTTTGATTTTTTTTAAAAGTCTCATTCCGAAGGATTTTAGGGGGGTGTCTGTTACTCATACTAAAAAACGTTAATATACCAGTTACAGACACCCATGTCTGTAATTGGGTCAATGGATATTTTAACGTAGACCAGTATCAGACATGGGTGTCTGTAACTGGCCCAAAGGGTGTCTGACACTAGGACTTTGTGTTTATCCCTGTTTGGTTTCTAGCTATTTATGCTTTATTAAGTTATTTAATTAAAGTTTTAATGATTTATAAATTAATAAAAATAATAAAAGTTTCATGAATTAAATATACCTAATATTCATTAAGTAATTTAGAGGGAAATTTAATTTAATGATAGATTTAGGTCAATTTTGCAAATTGCATAGGTTTTGTTCTTAATTATGTGTTTTAATTTACTTTTGTTCTTGTTCTTTTTATGATTAATTTTTAATTTTGTTTTAACATTTAATTATTGTTTGATCTTTTGATAACTTGTTCTTGCATTATTTTTTTTACCGCTGTTTATTTTACCAACTATATATATCAGTATGATTATGGACGGATAATTTTCTTTTTACTCGATAAAAGGTGAATGCAATAAATTAGTTATAAAATTAATCTCATTAGAATATTTTTAATGTTCTTAAGAATAAGAATATTATTTTAATGCTATTCATACCTTTTAAATATTTAATTCTTTATTCATATTGAATAATAGAACTCTGTGGGTGTACAGTGTACATTTTTATGTGTATGTTTGTCTTTTTAAAAAATCCTCAGTTTTCTTCCATTAGCACGAAATTTGGTTCATATAAGTAAAAGAATCAAGAAACAACATAGGCTATATTTAAGTCTTTAAAAGTTCTATGTGGGTCTTCTTTTAAAAACATTAGCATTCAATTTATTAAAATTACTTTGATAATATTTTTAGTTCCATAAAATGTTTTGCTTTCCTTAGTAGAAGTGATTATAATAAAAGTTAATTTATTGAATAAATTTATCTGAAAATTAATTAAGCTCTTAATTTTAGAAAAAAAATGTACAAACATTAAATCGCTCAAGCATCACGAAAGAGAGCATAGAAAATTGGTTTAATGAAATTCACCTTTATCTAGAGAATTGCAATTATGATAAAATTTTGGATACCCCACATCGCGTTTTCAATTGCGATGAGAGTGCCTTCTTCCTTAATCCTAAAGGAAATAGGGTTTTGGCAATCAAAGGCGAAAAAACGTTTATGAGGTTGTTAATTCAAATGAAAAGGAATGTTTGACCGTTTTGGTAACTGGGAGTGCTTCGGGGCAATTAGCTCCCCGTCTTATTGTCTTTAAATATAAAAGGATTCTTGAGGATGTTGGTAAGAGTGTACCAGATGAGTGGGGTTGGGAAAACCCGACTCTGGCTGGATGACGAGTCAGATTTTCTATGAATATTTAGAGAACGTATTCCACCCTTGGGTGTTAAGGGAAAACATCACATTACCAGTCATTATGTTCGACATACATCCCACATAACCTGGCAGACAAGTCGTTTTTGCGATCAAAATCAATTCTTTTTTATATTTGTTCAGTTACCTACATCAAACTTAAAAAAGTAAATTTACTGATATTTTTTTATTATAAATGTTCTAAAAAAATAATTCAGTTAAAAGGAAGGGAACTAAGAAATAATTTTGTCTAGATTTTTTTGAAACAGAAATGTATTAAAAGTGTTCTAGAAGTAAAAAATGTCTTTAAGTAAATATTTGTTTGAAAATACAGAAATAGTTTTAGTAGAAAACATTTTTGTCAGAAGTTTTTTTACAAATTCTTATGATTGCTAAAAGAATAGATTTAGATTTATCTATTCTTTTGGAGGAGGGCCTTCCTTAGAAGTAGTACTCATATATCCTTCTCCAGGTTATAATTTAATTTCTTGTACTTTTATTATGCCTTTTTTCTAATTATTAAATATTTTAAGATTCCACTTAATTTTTCCAAGTAAAACAAAAAGACTGTGTGATAAAACTTTTCTTATTGATTCATGTAAAACCCTTATACGTAGAAAAATGTACATCGATATAGTATATAAATTATGTTCCACATGTTGAAAACAAGTTTTATACAAAAAGTAAGTGATAAAATGTAATGATTTTTTTGTAAAATTAAAAAATTTCGTCTTTTTCTCAAACGTGTCTGTAACTGGGCCTACTACCTGTCTGTAACTAGTGATTTCAATTTTTGGTATGTCTGTAACTAGTGCAAAAAAAGCCTTTCGGAAAAACAAAATTAAAGTTAAAAAAAATTAAATTTAAAAATTTTTAAAATATGAGAAATTTAAAATACATCCAGGAGTTGTTTAAGGTCTTTTAATAAATTTCTTAACTCTTAATTAGTGGCCAGAATATGGAAAAAACTAAAAAAAATCCTTAGACCTGTCTGTAACTAGTGCTTTTACCTAAAACATCCTTATTTTTCAAAATTCACATCAAAAGTAAACAAATAAACTATGTGCATCCTATAGTTTTCCATCATACTGTCTGTCATCCAAGCCTCTGACGTCACAAGCCTGTTACGTCATGTGCGAATGCTCTATTATATTCTTATTTTTTTTCTCTTTTGGTTATTAGATGTACAAATACTTAGTTTTATAAATTATTTCAACTCTAGACTCAAAAATAGTGGTCAGCCAATTCAAAATGTTAATATAGACATCTTGGAAGTCAATTAGATAGTTGTTTAGAAGTAACTTTGTGGACAGTAGGACAGTAAAACATTTTTGCTTTAAAAGCCTACAAAATTAGTTAATTAGTTCAATATTATGTCTGGGGTATAGATTTGATGCCCACTTTTAATAAAGTGATTCATGAATCCAAAATATCAATCACATGGATGTAATAAATGGCCACAAGCATGGAAATTTTAAATACATAGGTACGTACCCACAGAGTACTAGAACAGAGAGTCCACGGCCATAGGCCATAATGGAAATCGAAAATCATGACATCTTGTTACAGGTTGGGAGAATTGTGGCGCTGGGATCGCACTAAACTCACTAGCGTCTGGATTCAGTCTGAATCGTTCGCCGGCTGCCTATGGGAGAACGAAAACACCTTTTTGCGCATGCGCTGAGTTCTAATTTGGCGAGAGATTTAAGCGGCCGGCATACGTTTCAGATTCTAGTGTGGCGCCCTCACATCAGTAACGCATTTGAAAATAGCCTCGTGGACCCTCTGTTAGGATATTTCTCTGTGTACGTACCTATACAACGGTACGTAACAAGCGGTAGATGAGACGGCATGAGCTAAATTCCCCGCAATTTAAGTGCAGAAACCTGTCAAGCGACGTCGTTTGACATGTTTCTGCACTAAAGCTGAAATTTAACATTCTGGAAAACTATTTTAAAATTCCGTTATTTTTATTATTCTTACACTAAAATGTGCGTTTACCCCTACAGAATCATATGGCACCAATAACTCATTTTTGAAAAAATTGGCGTTTGACATGTTTCTGAAATAAGTAACCTAGGGGATCTGGGAGTCCTCCCCCAGAAAAATTTTCGAAATTTGACTCAAAAAAGGTTTTTAATTAGTTTTGGTACAATAAGTCCGAATATTTGATACATACTTTTATATAGGATTTGCATTTTGATAAACTTACTATTACAAAAGTTATAAGTAATACAGTTCCTAGTACAAAAGGGGATCTAGGGGTTCTTTCTCCCCTAGAAAATTTTTTGAAAACTACTCTAAAAACAGGATTTCAACTTGTTTTTGTATACTTAGTCCAAAATTTGGACATGCATTTTTAGATAGGATTTGAATTTTGATGAACTAATTATAATAAAGTTGTTAATAATAAATTCCAAGTACAAAGGGGGGTTTGGGGGTCCTCCCCAAGATTTTTTTTGAAATTTGTAGTTTGACCCTAAAAAACAGGGTTTTAATTTGGTTTGGAACACCTAGTCCGAATTTCTAAATTTTTCTAAAAAAATCTAATTTTTAAAAAATGGAAAAAAATTCATTGATTGTTAGGTTCTCTTTCTTGGGAACTCTATGGGTGCGAGGCCTTTCCGAGGCGCGAGGCCGTCGGCGGTCGCCGACGCCTAGCTCCGGCTCCGCTACTGCTTGTGGTTCATTGCCTGCAATGCAATTATTAAAATAGTATACAAAAAAATTTTGGGTAGCAACTTGTGGGAAAAGGGTTTTTAAAAAGATTTTGAATTTAAATAGTTTTGGTGTTCGTATGGTATTAAATTTGAAAGAGATGTGCGATAAAATAATTTCACGTAACTTTTTATTCTTCTTTATTCTCTTCTAAATTATTATGTAATTAAAGCAGTAGCGTATCTTCCTAAAGCTTGATGGTTTTTTTTTACGTCCAAACATACGAAAGTTTCACCCAGTGACATAAAATACGAGGGTGGACCCAAAAGTACCCGGCCTGACCTATAGATGGCGGTTCTAAAACCGAAAAAATGACTGGGGTCGAAAGTTCAGTTCTTATGAAGCCCTAATTCTGAGTCAGTGGGGTGAAAGTTGGTTCGTTTCGTTTTGGTGGATTTTTTAGGAAACAATCTCAGTGAAATTTTGAAGATGGATAGAATTGGGTCATCATTGCTTTATTTTGTTCTTCCATTTGAGGGGCTAAACTTCTAACAATATTAAAGCAAAACTGGATTTTAGTCTGGGGGACTGGTCTTTCGTTTACTACCGTGAAATACTGGGGGACAGATTTGAAGAGGGGAGAATGAGTTGAAAAGAAGAACATCACAGAGGGCGACCAAATGAAGGGGAAACCTTGGGAAATGATGAAAAAATCCACAAAAGGGTAATAGGAGATTTCTGATTGAAAGTGCAAAACCTAGAAGACATGGTAGGCATTTGAAAATGCACTGTACAAAATTTTAAACAGAAAATTTGGACCTGAAAAAGTTTTGGGCAAGATGGCTGCCGCAATCGATGACAATTGACCAAAAGCAGCGTCCATTGTCGGGATGGCTAAAGTCAATTTAATCAAAATTTAAATTGCTCAAACGTGCTTTATTCCCCCGATTTTGTCCCCACAGGTTATTTTATTGCTTCTAAACCTTAAAAATGGTTCAAAGGGAAAATATTTGCAAAAATGATGGAGTAAAATATGCTGCTAACGGTCATTTTGAGGGCTTTTACGAATCCTTCTAAAAATAGGTCATGGAATCCATGGAACTTCGCTGAAAGAGGTGTATGGGGCTAAAAGGAGACTATGTAGAAAAATAAAAAATAATAATTTAAAAATTTTAATTTTTTCATTGTTAGGCCAGGTACTTCTGGGACCACCCTCGTAGAATAGATAGTTACTCGATTCGACTCGATTAGATTCTACAAATTATACTTTTAGTCATAAACCACATAAATTTCCTTGAAAATTATGTGGCTTACAAGAGGTGGTTCTGTTCGGGCTAAAGAGTCTGAAAATGAGCTAAAACACTACTTTAAGGGGCAAATTTTAAAAAGTTTTCTGGGGGAGGACCCCCCCCCCTTTTTTCTAAGAGCACACATTTGCAAACCCTTCGTATAATTAGTCTAAAATTTAACGTGTAAAAGTACTCCCCATGGGGTACCTGGGACCATGCCATGGGGCAAAGGTAAGTATCTTTGCCCCCCCCCTAACATGGGACCTGGCTACGCCCATGGTAACGGACCTTTTATCCGGAATCCCTTATTTCGGATCGCATCAAAACCGGAATGTTTGTCAGATTTTAAAAAAAATCTTATTCTGAAGGTATTTTTTCACAAAACTTACGGCACCCTCCATGACAAAAGTAGTTTGTATACGCATCACTATGGTAGCTAAACTGCAGCGAAAAATTAATGACGTGGCTACTATGTAATCGCGCTTAGAATCGATGGTGGGACCGGATTCTCTATGAAAGATGTTTTGTTAATGCTCACTTACCCTGCACTTAATTTTTAATTGGAATTTAATTAATTTAATTTTAAGCCTTCTTGTTGAACTCTAGATTTACGAAAATTTCGATAAAACCCGGAATTCATACTGTTGAACAAACCATATTTCCGGGGATACCACGAAGAAGTAGCATCCCTGTATAGTATATCATGCGCGGATCCAAGGAGGGTGCACTGTGGACAGTGACCCCCTTGAACTAAAAAAAAAGTACTCAAAATGAGTTAAAACCCTACTTTTTTACAGGTCAAATTTTGAATTCTAGGGGAGGACCCCCATACCCCCCAAAAAGGGATCTTGAGTGATTCTTTTTACAAAATTCCCAACATTTTGACATTTTTCTCAAGAGGTAGAGGTGATGGTCTGGAAAAGTGCCCCCCTTGGAACAGTGCTGGATCTGCGCCTGCTGTATGAATATAAGTTCTTGTGATCAGCTGCAACCCAGTTCAAGACTCCACCCCTGTCGTCGTGTCGTTTATAATATTCCGCTGGCCATTTTTATTGTCAAACTAGCTGATATGCCCGCCGTTGCTCGGGGAATAAAAGGCTTATCAAACTGTGTGTTAAAATAAATAAGAATTATCGTTTAGATGCAATAGAGTCAATAGTTTTCCCGCTAGGATTCTTTTTTGATGCCATACCACTTCGTTAAGATGTAAAGTAATTTTTCAAAATAGAAAAAAAGTCAGGGGACCTTCTGAACCCCATTATTTTTTTCTCTTTTGTCCTTTTCTCCCTCCATCCATTTCTGCAATTGGTATAAATGTATATTTGAGGCAAATTTCTCCGCCTTCGCTTCACAATAAAGATATATTATTGAACAGCAATGTCTATAGATAAAACTTATTTCCCCCTCATCCCGCTAAATTTTTATAAAATACAAAACAATTAAATATACTGCATACTTTTATACTTTTTTTAGATGTTAAACAAAATCTTAAAAAACCGGTTTAGAATTAGTGTTTATAACTATTTTTTAATAATGATAATTTTTTTTTTAAAATCAGGGGGAGACCCCCTGAACCCCCCTTTGCTGATTTATTACCAACTCATTCATTGAAAGAAATTTCTAACATGAAATAAAAGTAAACATCATTTGAATCGACACTGAAAATGCCTGTGGTAAAATATTGTTTAATTTGAACTTTGCTGGAAATACTTAAATTTGATTAAATAGAAAAAAGAATAAAATTTTTCAGTGGAACGGTTTTTGGTTATCATAAAAAAAATTATTTAATTATTAAACATTGTTTCTTTATCATATTTTTAAAAAATTCACCTGTTATAAAACATTTCAAAATAAATATTTCCAACAATAGAGTTTTTGCGTGTCCTGGAAAGAGCAATAACCGCAATAAATTTAACATTGAAGGCTAAGCATAAGAATTTAGAAAAGGGACAAAAAAGGCTCATTGGAATGCTTTGATTCAGAAAATTCTTTTTCGCAAACCTTCCTGGTTGTGTGAGAAACAACATGCTAAAATTTTATAACAATCACATTAATAATGTGGGTGCTAGGATCAAAAAACTAAAAACGGGAGTGAATGTTCAAACCCCCGTGCACCCCCTCCAGAATGGAATATCGAAAAATCCAGAAATTACTTTCTTTGAAATTCTCTCAAGAAGGTATTACCAATAGTTCAATTCGTAATATCGATTTCTCGGTACTGTGTTCTTCGAAAATATAAAATTTGGTTTATGCTCAGCAAAAACGGGTTTTTGGAATATTCAGACCTCTTAAAATTCGAATATCCAAAATCTGAAAAATGCCTTTCTAGAAATTGTTGCTAGGTACCTTCCTGCGAAATAAAAAAGATCTGGGGTCATTTGGGACGGCGCTGGGCTCAAAAACGTCGAAAACGCTCCAAACCCCCCTGTGGGTCAGAAAAAAAATATTTCGAAAAATCCCTTCTTAGTGCGCGTATACACCGTAAGGTCTTCGACCCTACCAAGTTTCGAGTCTTTAGCCCCGATAGATTTTGCTGTGCGTTGGTAAGTGAGTGAGTGGTAAAGCTCTTTATTATTATAGATTAATTTTCCACTAGTATCGGAATAGCCGGTAGCGTGCTGACTTCCCGACCAACCAGACCGGGAATGATCCCAAGGTTAGTAGAATAAGACTAGGTTGGCTCTTCACATAGAGATGAAAAATTCAAAAGGGGCGTCAGATTTCATCCAGTGACGTCAATTGTAGCTCCTCCTTTGCCGTCATATTAGCCAATCCCTTTCACTCGGGTGGGACTTAGGGAGGGGCACTATGGATTAGGGACTTTTTCTTTGAGAGAGGGATATTTGATCTTTGGTCCAACAGGTTCAGCTGTACGACTTTTCAATGTTAGGAATCTTTCCCCTTAATGATGCGCTATCTATTACGTTGTAGATATCGGGTATAGACTCGAAAAACTTAAAAACAAGATGTATCCGGCATTATTTCTTGTAAATAAATTCAAACTAACTATCTCTTTATTTTGGAAATCAATTTCTATTTACAAAAAACACTGTTGCCAATAACTCAGTAACAATACGCTTACAAGAATATAAAAAAAAAAAAATTTACTAGTGAAAATAAAATTGTACAAGTTCCGTTCACTAGTCCTGTTTCCAGAATGACTATATTTAGTTTTTCAATTTATGAGCTCCTTCAACGAGACAACTCAGTATTTAATTTTAGAAAGAAATTACTTTGTTGGGAAACTTGCCTTAATCGTTTATTCTTTTTACTATCTAGAAAACTAAATAATCATCATGTGACAGATTATAATTTTACTAGTATTTAATTTCAGGATTTATTTTCATAAAAAGAAGAAGAAAACTACTGGTTTATATTTTCCCTGTATCTTATTTTTCTCCCTTTCCACGTAAGCATAATCTCCGCGATTTTCCTTATGAATCCTGATTGGCTACTCTACGTCATAACTTTCACGCCTTTTTCATCCAGTGACGTCACTGGATGAAATCAAAATGAGAGCCAGATGGGCCCCCCCTGGAATGATCCTACATGCGGAATTAACAATTTTTAATTCTCTCTCTCTGCACGGCTCTACAGCCCCTGGTGGGCTTTGGCCTTCTCTACTATAGAACGCCACGTTGCCCTCTCTCCTGATTTCCTTTTCCAATTTTTTATTTTCATTTTGTTTAGGTCTTCTTCAACTTGGTCCAGCCATCTTAGTTTAGGTCTTCCTCGTTTCCTATTACTATATAGTTTTCCACTCATAATTTTTTTGCACATGTCAGTTTCCTTCATTCTTTCCACATGTCCAATCCACTGTAAATTCTCATAGCTTTAATGTATCTTATAATATTTTTCCCTTAAATCAGCCTTTCTATTTCATAGTTGTACCTTTTCCTCCATGTGTTATTTTCGTATATGGCTCCTAAGATTCTTCTCATTATTCTATTTTCAAATGTTCTTAACATACTTTCATCTTTGTTAGATAACACCCAGGTTTCAGAACCATATCTTATGATTGGCCTTATTAGGGTTTTATATATCTGCACCTTACAATTTCTAGATAATAATTTACTTTTTAGTAGTCTACTATTTGCAAAAATTGCTTTATTTCCATTTTGTATCTGTTTGTCATGGATTTCACATTTATTGTTTATTTCATTACCAAGATAAGTATACGAGTTGGTACCCTTGAAAATTTTATCATCTATTTTTAGGTTCTGTATGTCTTCTTTCTTTAGAGGTTGACATAATCATGAATTTTGTTTTGGTTTCATTCACCTCTAGACCTATTTCACTTGCACAATAACAATTTTTAAAGTCAATTACATTATTAATATTTTTGTTTGTTACTCAACTTTTACAAAAAAAAACAAATCGAAGTTAAATATTTTAATTAAAAATTATTTAATAATTTTAAAAGTAAAATATTGATTTAACTACAATTTTTTTCCTGCATAAGTTGAATAATAAATGAAAAAATATTAGTAAAGTAATGCATTTTTAAATGAATTTGAATAATAAAAAATGACTATCACCATAACTAAGATTGAACCCGGGTCCCTGAGTCAAAAGCATAAATTTTAATGAAAGCAATTAAATTTTAGCTTCTTTTAAGAATAGAATCATTTTTTATTTAAAAATGCATAAATGTGGTGGAAATAACTTTATCATAAAGATCTAGGAAATGAAAAACATAATCTTTATGTCTTCAGTTGATATTATTCAGCTTTCTTGAGTATTAAACATAAAGACATTATTTTTAGAAATTACTGAAATGCAATTATATCCGATTTAAAACTATATGTCTTTCCTTCTTGAGTTAGGATGATTCAAAACTGTTTCATTGTCAAAAAGTTAAGGGTAGATTTGTGTAAGATAATTTTGATGTATAAGGATTTCAGTGGGTAAAATAATTTTTTACAGCCAAGTCTAAAAAATTAAATCCCAGATTTTGAGTGCAAATTTCTGAAGTAATAAGTTACAATTAAGTAGAGCAGGTTTTTTTATTTTAGTGGGAAACCTTTGAGCTGGGGGGGGTGGTATTCTGCTTGAATTTCATTTAACTTCAATTTCCCTGATAAAATACTAATTGATAAATCATTCATGGAAAAACTATCATTTGCCTTTAATTCCAAAATTGCTATCTTGGTCCCCTAGTTGTAATTTTATTGTAAATAAACTCTGTATAAAAACTTGAGTTGCACGAAATTCATATTTTAATGCCAAATTTACAAATGCACTTGAACTAACAAAAAACAGGTAACTTGACAGGATTTATAAGCTAATAGTAAATGTAAGATGCAATTTATAATTGATTCCAATAGCAATAATGAATCAGAGAATGCAGCTGGCTGGTGTGAATGAGATGAAGAGTTTACAAATTCATACACCAAACTGGTAGCAAGAAACTAAAACCTGAAAAGTTTCTCATAGGAAAGACTGATAAAGAAACACATTAGGATTAGAGATCTTAAAAATATTTTAGTATTATTTTGATATTTATCTTGATCTTTACAAGGTGTTCTTGACAAGCATAGGGTTCCTTTCTTAAATTAAAAATCAAATGTCCATACAAAGAATATGTGCCTAACCAATTAATATTAATAAAATATCAGAGTCCTTTACAAAATTTACATTAGCTTAACAAACTAGTAACATCAAGATGATGTAATTCTCATGCCATTAGATACTATAGGTCTTTCACTGTTTTCAATATCTGAAGAAGCTATTGCAGTGCTTATTATACCATAAACCCCCATCATTTCCTTGATGTATTCAGCATCATTTTTTACAGCATTTATAAGATATCCGAAAGGTCTAGAGATGTCAAGGTTGGTCATTTTGGGTCCGTACAGCTCTAGAAAAAAAAACATATGTAAAGAAAAAGAATAACACAGATCAGCAAAAAAAAATCTTCTGAAAGCTGTTGGGTTATTCAACCTGATCTTTGTGTTTTTTGGTGTGCTGAATCCAAAAATTATCTTTGTTTTTCCCTGGGACATCACATTTCTGGACAATTTAAGTTTTTGTTTTATTGCCATAATTCATAACTAATGAAAATAATTTTTTGATGACTTTTGGTATATTGAATCCAGAAGACCTTTTTTGATTTTTAGGCAACACATTTTTTAACAAAATGAGCAAATAAAACAATATTTTACAAAAATGAGAGTATGCATAACAAATACATTTTTTAATTAAAATGTTTCATTAAGGTAATTTTTTTAATGTTTTTTGGAACTTTAGAGTTAAAAAATGACTTTAGCTTTGCCCTAGAAAGTCATGTTTCCTGAGAATTTTGATAACTACGTAAAATAGGTCAATACCTCAATATAAAAGAAAATAAGAATATGAAATTTATTTTTTATTATTTGTTTTCATGACAACCATTATACAACTGAAATGAGTTCATTTACACTTAAATTATTAAATGTCTACATAAGGTCAGACATTATTAAATGTCTGATCACCATGTTCAGTTTACCCCCAGCCCCGTTTTAAGCACATACTATTATAGCTGAAACAATACACTATAACATATAAAATTCACTGCAAAACAGAATCTGTATTTATTAAATAACTTAGAAACCAAACTTATAAATTTACTTTTGATGGGTGAAAACTGTTTTTAACTGACTTATATTATCTCAAATTATTGACTGTTTTGGAAAAAAAAATAGCTAGACTGTGAGCTCTGGTAGTAAAGATGCGCTAACCACAAGTGTAGTGTTGCCATACTACAATAAATTTTGCTAAAAACAGTGTAGGACTGAACTACAGTTATGTTCAATGTACAATACTTTTCCCTATAACTGATCAGTATTTTAAAAGAACTAGTATTAAGTTTTTAAAATATTTAATTATAATTTGATATTTTATATTTAAAATTATTACCATGAATAAAACTGATGACTAAATCTAAAAACATATTTATGTTTTAACATAACATAAAATAAATTTAAATGAAATTATTCAGCTTCCTGAAAGATATTGATAAACTAGCTGTTACGACCCGGCAAAGCCGGGTCTTACAGCTAGGCTAGCCTTTTATGCGAGCTTCGCTCGTTACTACTTCAAGTTCCTATTAATTATACATTAAATAAGAAGTTTAACTTTAATAATTTATTATTGTTGAATTAGAAACCAACTTCCCTAAAAGTAACTTTTTAACCTTTATTAAGTAAACCAACTTTCTTGAAAGATATTTATTTAAAAGCTATTATATTATTTTAAAATTTTAATTACTTTTATTTATTTATTTTTCTGATTATTGCGAGATGGCATCGAGTCAGTGAGTGACGTGGGCTTTTATATTTTTCTGATGATTATGATTATTATTGCGAGATGGCATCATAGTGTGCGAGCGTTCCAGAATCAGTGAGTCAGTGAGTCAGTGAGTCAGTGAGTGACGTGGGCTTTTATATGAGAGATAAGAAATTTATTTTATAAAATTCACACAAATACACCTATACTATAACTAACTAGATATATATACAGGGTGTTTCAGATAAATGTTTCATAACTTCTAGGGGAGGTAGGGTACTTCAAGACGAACAAGAATTGGTATATAAAGGGGGGTCGCAGATACGCCGTTAAAGAGCTAGGACCTAATGTAGTGCGAGTGCATTTCAAAAGGCCGTTTTTAGAAGGCCCGTGAGACGAAACAAAACATAATAAAATGAAAAATATTATTGCATGAGGTACAGGAGTATCCGTACTACTTAAATCCTCAATGTGTTAGAAATTGGACCACTTGCTAAACTGTGGGATGATTTTTAAAACGTGCAATATTCATCTTTTAGCCAAAGAATGGAGTTCCCTTACATTAGTGTAATGGTACTTAGAAAAATGATGATCGGGGAAGGAATTTTCAATGATCATACATTGATCATTGAAACTGTATGATCATT
This sequence comes from Tetragnatha montana, assembly GCA_963680715.1. NCBI lineage: Eukaryota > Metazoa > Arthropoda > Arachnida > Araneae > Tetragnathidae > Tetragnatha > Tetragnatha montana. The sequence goes on from OY796681.1 coordinate 19,686,705, forward strand.
GAAAATTCCTTCCCCGATCATCATTTTTCTAAATACCATTAAGGGAACTCCGTTCTTTGGCTAAAAGATGAATATTGCACGTTTTAAAACTCACCCCACGGTTTAGAAAGTAGTCCAATTTCTATCACATTGAGGATTTAAGTAGTACGGATACTCCTGTACCTCATGCAATAATGTTTTTCATTTTATTATGTTCTGTTTCGTCACACGGGCCTTCTAAAAACGGCCTTTTGAAACGCACTCGCACTACATTAGGTCCTAGCTCTTTAACGGCATATCTGCGACCCCCCCCCCTTTCTATACCGATTCTTGTTCGTCTTGATGTACCCTACCTCCCCTAGAAGTTATGAAACATCTATCTGAAACACCCTGTATATTAGGGTGTCCCGAAAAAAACGAAATTTCTCTGATCGCTTAGCGGTAGTGCGGAAAAGTTGTGAACTACCATCACTATGAAAGGTGTGAAATCTTAAAACTCTGGGTTAATATCTTCTGTTGCCCCAAGGGGCCTAAAGTTCTGAAAATTGGACTAAAAATGACCAAACTTCAAAAATTAATAGAAAATTCCAGATTTCAGTCCTGATTCTGGGGTTACGCTTAAAAGTTACTATTAATATACGACTACATCTGCAAAAAGTTTTAAACTTATAGGTTAATATCTTCTCTCTCCTTATTAGCTTTAAAATTTGGAAAATTGACAAAACCTCATTTTGATGGAAGAAAAAACTTTATTTTTCAGGGAAACTGAGAAATAACACCAACATTATTGCTTGTATTGATTTTTGGTATTAAATTTTGACATTTGCTTTCTTGATTCTTGTGTCGCTCTAACAAAGGAATCCCTGTTCTGCGGGCCAACTGTTTTTCCGGAGGCTGCAGTGATTAATTTCACAATACGCTCGACAGCTTGTGTATGCGAAGGGAATTTAATAAATTCCCAGCATTCTGTAGGCATACTGTCCTGAATCATCTTCATAAGTTCTTGAGAACTAACCTCTCTGAGAACTGGAGGGGATGTCACATAACAAGATGCCCAGTCAATGAGATCTACAGTCTTTGGCTTCAAAGTTAAGTACAGGAACGACAAATGTGCAAACACCTTCCCCATCTCTGGTATCTTCTCTAGCCTGGATAATACGCAAAGCTGATAGGGTCCTATGTGACATCAATCATCAAATAACATGGCCAAAAGCATGTTTTCTGGAGCAGAAAAGTAGGTGTTTCGAGAAAAAACTGAATCGATTACGTCATGATACTTTTTAGGCAAGTACCGGGATGAATTGATGAAAGGCCACAGATGCCTAGTACCGTCTTTTATGGGATGATGAATCTTTATACGGAACCATGAGGGTGCGTACACTCGTAGAATAAATCCAACTAAAGTTAAGCAGCTCGTGTGATGGTTCTGAGGCAGATATGTAAAACCTCAGAATTCTATTGGCAGTTGTTAACCAACGATTGGAAGCTTTTCACATCCTTTGAGCTTTCGTCCGATTTCACCTGTGTAAGGTGTGGGGCCAAATGATTTGCTGTCAATAGACACAAACAGGTGTCGTAAAGGTAACTCATTGAAATGTGGCTTTAAACTTGACCCGTTGGTTAACAACTGCCAATAGAATTTTTAAGGTTTTACATATCTGCATATCACATGAGGACCCTTTCAGCTTGGCGTATTGTATTATCAAAGCTAGAGAAGGTACCAGAGATGGTGAAGGTGTTCGCACATTTGTTGTTTGTAGATCTCATTGACTGGCCATCTTGTTATGTGACATCCTCTCCAGTTCTCAGAGAGGTTAGTTCTCAAGAACTTATGAAGATGATTCAGGACAGTATGCCTACAGAATGCTGGGAATTTATTAAATTCCCTTTGCATACACAAGCTGTCGAGCGTATTGTGAAATTAATCACTGCAGCCTCCGGAAAAACAGTTGGCCCGCAGAACAGGGATTCCTTTGTTAGAGCGACACAAGAATCAAGAAAGCAAATGTCAAAATTTAATACCAAAAATCAATACAAGCAATAATGTTGGTGTTATTTCTCAGTTTCCCTGAAAAATAAAGTTTTTTCTTCCATCAAAATGAGGTAAGTGTTTTTTTTCCAAATTTTAAAGCTAATAAGGAGAGAGAAGATATTAACCTATAAGTTTAAAACTTTTTACAGAGGTAGTTGTAAATTAAAAATAACTTTTAAGCCTAACCCAAGAATCATGACTGAAATCCAGAATTTTCTATTAATTTTTGAAATTTGGTCATTTTTAGTCCAATTTTCAGAACTTTAGGCCCCGTGAGGCAACAGATGATATTAACCTATAAATTTAAAACTTTTTGCAGATGTAGTCGTATATTAATAGTAACTTTTAAGCGTAACCCCAGAATCAGGACTGAAATCTGGAATTTTCTATTAATTTTTGAAGTTTGGTCATTTTTAGTCCAATTTTCAGAACTTTAGGCCCCTTGGGGCAACAGAAGATATTAACCCAGAGTTTTAAGATTTCACACCTTTCATAGTGATGGTAGTTCACAACTTTTCCGCACTACCGCTAAGCGATCAGAGAAATTTCGTTTTTTTCGGGACACCCTAATATATATATATATATATATATCCAGTGATTTAAAATTTAACATCATACATAACTTTTTAAAATCAAAAACAGAAACCACCAACTAAAAAAGTATGACCAGAAACCTCATTTCCTATCATCTAACAGAAAAATCAAACAGAAATTTCAAAAACATCAGTAATACCTTTAATAAATTTTTAATTAGTTAAGGTAGGAACAAATATCCTATTGAAAGATCATGACTTACCCATGAGAATCAATCCAACATCTAATAGAACTGTTGTGAATCTTGGATCTCCAATATATCTTTAGGAGAAAAAAAATTTACAACTTTAATTTACTTATACATGTTTTAGTTAAACATTTTATAAATAACAACTCTATGAAATAAACAGATGGCTGAACAGATAACTAGAAGGCATGGGTGCCACTCTTCGAAAATTGCAAAACTGAACTATCTATTTAACCATTTTCCCCCAATCTAGCAACTTTTTTGTAAAAAAATTGCAGAAAAACTTATAAAATATCATACATGAACAATTTAACACTAGAACGACGGGATGGGCTTTTTTGGCCCATCGCACTGTTTGCGGCTTAATCATTTCAACTGTAGTCAACCGAATGGCTTGAAATTTTCTGACTTTTCCTTATTTGGTTCAATTAAAGTGCATACCAAACCGTTTTCATTTTAGTCTCATAGGAGCAAAGATAGCAAATCGTATACCTAGAAAGACGGAGCGGGCTTTTTTGGACCGTACCACCTCTACTGTGTTTTCCTTGCTTCGTTCTGCTCGTATTTCCATGAAATTTTCCTATAGAAAGGGGAGGGGATCTTCTTTGTTTGTTATCTCTTACAAGTGTTATCTCTTTCAAGTTCCATTCAATTCGATTCGGTTTAGAACGCCCCTTTCTCAGTTGGGGTTGTGGTCGAGGGGAGGACGTTTCAAAGGATGAATTTATGGTGCCCACCATAAAGAGAAAGGTTCTCACCATTGAATTTCGGTCAACAAGGTGACCAATAAGGTTTGTTTCTCACAAAAGAAATACATTTTACAACATGAACTGTACCAGCTGTTTTATTTGAATGGGGAAACTGCTAACCTTCATTCCCTGTTGAGGCATTGAAAATGATGCGTTTTGAAGTGTACCCAGCCATACTGGGGAAAAGAAAGGAACTTAACAACTAAAAGCTATTTTACAATATAAAAACTGAGTGAAAAACTAAAATCCCAAGCAAAACTAGCCTGGTTGGAACACTTAGAAGAAACCGTAGAGAGGTTCCGCCAACTGCAAAATTAGGAAAACAAAATCTTTATTCAACAATTGTTTATTTAAAAAAATAAAGACATAACTTTAACTGCACAACACCGTATTATAGACAACTAGGTGGAAAAGAAAAAGCCGGATACCATAGCTTACTACAACGAAACTAAGTATGGAATTGACATCATTGTGGATCAAGTGATACGACTGTATAGCACAAAATCAGGCTCTAGCTGTTAGAAGGTTGGCCTATGCATGTTTTCTATAACATATTAGATATCTCTGCTGTAAATGCATGGATCTTATACTAGGTAGTAGCAGGAAAAAAGAAATTAAGTCGTAGAAATTTCATCTTGAGATTATGTGAAGAGCTCCGTGCCCCTTATGTGTCTGCCAAAGAAACAACCATTTCTACCATAAAAAGGGGGGAAAAAGCATAAAAAGAGAAGACAGCAGTGAGAAAATAGGTTATTTGTAGAGTTATAGTATCCTCTAAAGGAAACCATACATTAAAGACATGTTTCGACAGTAAAAAATTGGTTTGTGGAAAATGCGCATTTAGAGAAATGCTCTGTATCCATTGCTCCAATTGTGCAAAATACGAATAAACAGGTCAGTTTTAAAAACTTTGCTTTATTTATTGAATGGGTTTTATTAACTATTCCTACCAGTGTCATTTATCTAGAGTAGCAACTCATTTATCAGATCTATGGATAAAAATATAGCCAAAGCACTTTTCATGCCCATAATTACAATTTATTTTAATAATGAAAAATTATAAAATCCTATAGAAATCTGAAGATTCAGTCCCTATCTTATACTATAACAGTTATTTATATGATATTATTACATTTTAGATGTATAATTAGCTCCGTATGCAAAAAATCAGAGATGGGCCAAAAAGGCCCACTCAGTCTTTCTAGGTATACAGCATAGTGCCGTCTTTCTAGTGTTAATAGGTCATTAAATTTTAAGTTACGCTGTATCTGAGTAAAACATGCTTATTTTTTAGGCAAAAAATTTGATGTAAGTACTGAAATTTAGTACAAATCGCTGCCAATCGGCCGAATGATTTTAAGTTTTGTAAAAGAGATGTAAAATTCTCGGTAATAATCTTTTGGAGAATATTCTTGAGAATATTCTCCAATAGGAGAATATTCTCCTAGAAGCTACTAAAATAATTTTTTTTGAAAGAAAAAATTACAAAGTTAAAGGTTTTACAATGAGAAGTCATCATAAATAAAAGAAAGCCAAATTAAATTGAAAAATATTTTAAAATCACTACTTAATTGATAAGACAACATGTTTGATAGGTAAAGCAGAGTAAGCCAGTTACGTACATTATATTAACTTAATATTTTCCAATTATTAAATTAGAGTTTTTGATAAAAATTATGTATATAAGAAATGCTTTTCTTGAAATTATTTTGTGGAATCTCAATGAGAATATTCTCATGAAGAAAAAAATTATAAGATGCACTTAAAATTATACATATAGTGAATGAAAATTCAGAGATTTAATTATTTCAGGAACACAAGATAAGTAAGATATAAATTTAATTGTTGAGAATATTCTCATAAAAGAAAATATTAATGAATCTGAATTAAAATTATGCAATCAAAAAGTTTGGACCAACTATTTATTCATAAATAATTTTTAAGTAGAAAGTAAATTAAACTGCATCTGATAGTCAGTAATTTAGAGTTCTTTGAGATTTCTCTCGATAAATTGTTCTCTGTAAAATAAATATTATAAAATTATTTCAAATATTTTTCTCAACAGATAATTCTGATGTGATATCCCCTTCTTTTAAGAATATTCTCCTAATTTTACAAAGTTTTATAAAAATTTTAGCTAAATATCAGGTTTTAAAGGTCCTACTTCAGTTTGACAACTATTGGTATAACCTTTGCTTTTAACAACTAACTAAAAGTAATTTAGACTCCTCTTTTAATTGTATGAGTATTTTCTCCCAGTAAAACTTGCTTCTAACATTTTAAAAAATATTTTATTTTGTATATTAAATAAAATTGACTCATTTAAAAAAAATCTTGTGAAATAATGAAATTACAGTTCAAAGAATATTCTCTGAACTGTAGGGTGACTTTTAAATGGTAAGTTTCATTAAATTTGTGATTATTTTCAGGTTTATAACACTAATACTACATGACCATTTCATATTATCCAACATTTTTACATTTATTTCCATTTATCAATCAAAAAATAGAATATTCTCGATTATTCTCAAAATTCTCGCCCCTGGAGAATATTCTCAGAATATTCTCGTTCTCAGAAAATATTCTCCGGAGAATATTCTCGACTCACATCTCTATTTCGTAATAAACCCGGGACGGAATTTCGTTCTTAGAACTTTTAAAAGACGGAACTCTGCCCCCACAACGGAAGAGTGGCTCCCATGCTAGTTTGGTATCCTCATTCTATATTGAAGAAATTATAAGTACTTAAAAGTGGACTAAATTTTCAAAAATAACAAATCCAATACCAATTGTGTGTTTAAAACTTTTAAGGTTGATTTTAATTGCAGGGTTTAAACTCAAATCAGTCAAAATAAGTCATTTTGAAACAATGGTTTGTTAGGTTTTAGTAGGTCCTGTAAGATAACTATTTTGGTGTGGTCCCTTCTTCAAATTATCCAAGTAGCACAGTGCTACTAAGTTAGTAGCTGAAATTTGTTTGTTAACTCCAAACCTAACTGTTTATAAACTGAGGAAACTCGTAATTTTGCCCAAGTACAATCTCACAATACAGAGCAATTAAACAGTATATAGAGTAGTATTTAATTAATTTTACCTCATACTAGGGGGCCTGCCCCCTGCTCGCTATCGCTCACCAACCCCCGTAACTGCTTCGCAGTTCTTTTCAGATCGCTTCGCGATCTTAGCGAGCAGAGCTCGCTTGTTCATCTCAACAATCCAGCCTAACACTCTTCTCGACCTAATTAAGCCTCCTGTAATACCGAAAATACCTCTCTCTTGCTTATAAATAATTTAATTCGTATCATTCCCCTAAATTAACAACAAAAATGTTGCTGAAATACATTCCTTTTTAAGCTTATCAATAATTTAATCGAAATGTTAAGAAATATCCAGCAAGTCTACTAATAATCATCAACCATTTTGTAGAAAAAACATTGTTGAAAATAAAAGAAATTAGACTCATCATAAAACTCGCCTGTTTCTCTAGTGAACGGCAACAGAAAGAGAAGAAAAAATTAAAACTTTGAATCTTAATAACTCTAAAACTAATTAGAATTTTTTGAAAAACAAAACGCCAATATTTTTATAAAAAATAATTGTATGTGTGTTTAAAATATCATAGTTCTACTGTGATTAGTTTTTCTTTTATAACGAAAAAACCGAAAACCCGTCAAAAATTTCGAAACTTTAAACCTTAATTACTCCAAAACTAATTCGAAATTCGAAAAAAGGGCGACGAGGTGCAAAACTTCACATCTAAGAGAATGCGGCTGCAAAAAATCATATTTCTGCTGCGAATAGATTTTGCTGGGGGCGAACTCGCAGCAGAAAAAAATAATTTTCGACTTTGACATTAAATAATTCCAGATCTAATTATCTCATTAATTAGCTATTGGAACGAAAAGGACCCTCATACATTTGTCTGCAAATGGTCAAAATTTCAATAATTTCCGTTCCATAGTTTTTGCATAGTGACAATTCAAAATTGTCAAAGTGAAGATTTTCTGAAACAGCGGCGGCGGCGGCGACTGTTACTTTTTTTTAATATAGAGAGAAACATAACTTTTTATATTTTTTACAGTAAAAAAACTATTGCAAACTAAAAAAAAAGTGATCTTAAACCCTTGTAATATTGTTTCACAAAATTAAAAAGCTAAGAAAATTAAAATATCTTTTCAGTAGGACATTAAATGCAGCACATATAACATACTTTGTAACAAATTTCATTAGTTGGATCAATGACTCTCCCTCTCTCCCAGACATGGCTGCTTTTAGGGCACCTCTTCTCATTAATTCCATTATGACACTTATTGTAGTTTCAGGATTCTTTTTCTGAACAAAATCCTATAAAGGAAATTTTGTAATCAAATGTTATAAATAAAAAAACTAACTACCACAAATTCTAAGACATAAGTTCAGTTCATACTCTATCTGATACTGTAAAAGAAATAAATGATACTAACTTTAAGGACTTCATCTAAAGCCTTGGTACTTTGGAATTTTCTGAGGTGGTAATCAAACCTTTTATGAGACCTCTTGGTTAAAGCAGGGACAACAACATCCTGAACCTAAAATGAAAAACATAAAACAATTTAAAATTAGGAGATATAAAAAAATATAATTTAAAAATTTTGCAAATTATACATGTTTTCTTTCTTACAGAATTATATTGCTGACATATGAAAAAATTATGCCTTCCATTACATAAAATAGAAATGTAATACTCAATTGTAACTTAAAAAATTAAAATTACTCATCTTTGATCAAATTATGCAAAGATATTAGAATAACAAAGAAATAGGTTTTCCTCTGATTTGAAATGTTTGTCTTAATCAGGGTTCTTACATTTAAAACAAAGCAAAAAAAAATAATACTGTTCAAAACACATGTGTATATATTAGCTTGTTGCTCCCTTTATTTGTGCCACAAACTCACCATTTCCATGTGTGGATCACCTAGAGTTTAAAAAGTTGGTGTCAAGTATAAGGTCTGGGTACCACCACCAAATCACCAATACATAGGTGGTACATTGCTTTTAACAAAGAGTATGATTAAGTGATGAAAACTTACAAAAATCATTTGAAAGGACAGACTGTTTGTGCTATAAAAGTACAGCTTTGTTAATCTAATTTCAATTTAAAAAATCAAATTTAATTTTAAAAATAATGTTTTTTAGCATTTCATGTCGAGGGGTAAAAAAATAAAACATGTTTTAAGATGGATGGAGTTATAGATGGATAGATGGCACGATATCTTACACCATACGCTGAGAAATCAGTTGCATTAAAATGATGCTGATAGGAAGTCTTTTTTGCTGGTTCACTGTCCTCAGTATTCTTATCTTTTTTCTGTTGTCTAAGAGAGAAGAGTCCATCAGTCATTCCAACTCCAACAGCCTTATCCCCAGGCTGAGAAAATAAAAGCAAAGAATTCAGTTTTAATATGCCTAACATAATTTGTCAATCCCAAAAAATTATAAATTGGGAAACAATAAATTTTACACTAAAATCGAGAAACTCACTGCTGCAGCTACACTCAAAATGGAAGATGGATAATTCAGAGTGTGAACAACTTCATAGGACAGTGTATCATATATTTTCACATGCCTGAAAAAGCAATAATTAGAATTAGTTTTGCTGCACTCATATAAAGTAAAAGTTCCCACAAGCATGCATAAAAATTAAATCAAAGTACAGAAATTAACTTAAAGCAGGGGTGCTACTGACATAAACTCCAAATCCCGAAAACTATAAGAGTAACAAACCTTTTATCCGGAATTCCAAATTCCAGTATGCTCAAAAATCTGGAACGTTTACAGATTTTTTAAAAATATCTTTGTTCTGAAGGTGTTTTTCTCACAAAACTTACACCCCCCTAATGAACTAATGAGACAGAATGGTTGAAAATATTTGAACAACAACCATATATAAAAGCAACTCGATCGTAGCTGCGGAAGCTAAAGCTGTGGCAGCTAAAAATTTCTTCCAAATTTATGTAGCTACTCTATAATTGCACCTAGGGCCAATGTTGGGACTGGATTCTTCATAAAATATATTATTAATGATTCAGCCCTGCACTTATATTTTAACTGGACCTAATTTTGCACTTTCTTGTTAAGCTTGAGATATTCGAAAATTCCGATAAAACCCAGAATTCCAGAATTCATACTATAAAAAAACAGATTTCAGGGGCTACCCCGGAAAACGGAAAAGTAATACCCTTGTTAATGACTAGAAATAAATCTCACTCATACCTGTCTAAAGATCCAGACATGAGTCGCCGTCCATCACTGGCAAAGCAGAGTGAAGTAATGGTTTTGTGATGCTGAGTAATTTGAGAAAGCAATCGTCCGGCAACAGGGTCCCATACTTTAACATTGGTACCTCCTAAAATATAATGAAACGAGTAGTAATTTACTTGAACATGAATTTGTTCACATCAATGTAATTACAAACAATATATTAGTAGATACTATTCAATTAGCCAGCACTAAATCCACTTAAGGGACTTTACTGGTGAGATTTATAAACTGCTCAAAAATAAAACTTTATAAACTGCTTAAAACAACACTGTTAGTTGAAATATTTGGACTTTTTTTTTCCAACTTATTAGAACTCTTTGTGCTTCCACAGCTAATTGAAACTTACTAATACTTTTTAAATAAAATGACTGATAAATGATATGAAGGATAGAGCTTTAACAACAAACTAACAAACAGAACCTTAAAGAAACAAAATAACAAAAAAAAATGAAGGAAAACACATAGACTGTTCCTATTTGTTAAATATATCTAACTTAAAAGGTAATAAAGCTAACAATTATACAATTAGACTCCAACATTTCTTGATAATGGAGAAATAAGCTGAGAGCAAAAGAAGAAAGCAGTTCCAAGCACTATGTCCAAATGTGGAGTGAAATTAGGTGCATCTTACTTAATTTGCATAATTTTCGTAAAATGTTAAGTATTTTCGATTTTGCAGTGTTGTACATTAATTTAGAATTGAATGTGCCAGCCAATGAGAGCTCACATATGAATGATCTGTTAACTCAGTTTTTCTTCTGTTTCATTATCAATACAAATTGTAATCTAGTAGGTATATATGTTATGGGCAAAATGATTAATCGAGCATTATTAATAATGCCTGAAGTGGAGGCGGGCAAAGTGATAAATTTCATTGATAAATTCGATTCAATTTATCACATTGCCCGGGCATTATTAATAATGCCCGGATTTATCACATTGCCCGTAACATATATATCACAAAATTATTGCAAGGAGCTACAACTATTGACTAATATGATACTGCGGCTATTTTCAATTCAAATTTCATTCACTTACCAGCAGAAATAAAAAGACCTCCAGACGGAAACATGAGCACAGACTGAACAGGTACTTCATGATCAAAAGACATCACAGAACTACCAGTTCTGGTATCAAAAAGTTTTACCTTGTGGTCATATGAACCTAAACAGAAGCAAAATAAGAAACTTAGGACTTAAATGTATTATACTACAGATAAAATTAACAAGATTTTCCATCTAAATTTGACTTACCAGAAACAAATAAATCATGGCATACTTGGCTAATTGCACCTGCTCGAATGTAATCCTATAATTCACAAATCTTGTTTAGTTTTAAATAAACTTCATTAAGAAATAAATTTATAAATAATTCAACAAAATGATGAATAATTTGTACAGAATCAGTGGCCTGTTTAGAAGAAGTTTAGGTCCATTAAAGGAACTTTCACAAAATATTTTAGCTTAAAAATAAACCTTTCTTATATTTTCACTCCAAAAACAAATACTTTTTGTTTTTCTATTTTAATTATATGGTGTTACTATGTAAAAATTTTAAAATAAAATATCACTAAACAATGTTTGCTCATATACATTAACTTACCTCATGCTCTTCAAAACTTTTAAGCTTTGTCTCAGTAGGTATATCCCATAAGCCAATCGTTTTGTCATCTGAAAAGCTTAACAAGTGTACTCCATCTGCCGTAAAGCGACATCTATGAGTTGCTCTAAATAATTAAAAGATCAATAAAAGTAAATTCCATGAACACATAACAGATTCTTATTAGTTTAAAAACTAACAAATCAAATAAATAATGAAAAAAACTTGAATGCATACAGCAAATTAGGTTAAGGTGTTATGCTAATCTATAGAAGATTTATTAACAGAAGAGAGATAACTCGGTTAAAGAAAAAATTATTAATAATATTCATTGTAGGTTGAAATTTATATTGCAATGTATACAAAATTTATAAGACGCTCCACATGCAATTTATAATATTATGATTGAATAAACTTTTACTAAAAATTTCTTAATTGTGTTTGTGATGTTACTTTGGCATTCTTTCTCCCTATGTTTCACCATTTTTTTTTAAATATCAGGGTACTCGAAAAATTTTCTAGAGCTATAAAAACTCGGATGATAGGGGCTTGGCTAGGATAATCAATGTTTTACTGTATTTCCTTACTAATTTCTTTCAAAGCAAGAGAAACTAATGGGGACATCTCTATTTGGTATTGCACACCAGAAGTTTATATAAAAGTAAAAATTAAATAATAAGAATGAGGATCTTGAGAAGATTGAAATACAGTAAAAAACTTGTCTTTAGCGACCACCCACGGTCGACGGAATAATATGTAAGAACCAAAATATACTTCACTTTTTTTGTCACATACTGCTCTACAGTTACAAATGCCCACCACTTTGGAGTTTTGAAGATAATGAACCTTAGAGAATTAATTATGATCAGAAGGATAAGATAATTCGGATGAAACCATGAAACTTAACAATTGTTTATTGGAGCGAGAATCATGGTGTCTGACGGAGGGAGAGTCCGTAGCGAGTCTGCCCGTTTTTTACCCCGAAGAAAGGAGCGTCACAGCGAACCGAAACCTAAAGTCGGGTCTCAATTGGCTGCGAGCGCGAGGTGTTGAGAGATTTAGTTGAGGCTCGGGATGCTGCCTCCCGCTCAGTGGGAATTTTTGGGGTTCGGGATCGTTGCCCTACACCGAGTGACTCCAGACTGCTACACCCTCTTCTTAAACATGTTGAATGCACTTAGTAAATAACTTAACTACCAACTGAACCAAAGTACAGTAACTCAACTGGACGACTCACTTTTTTAAGACCCTGGGATAAACATTACACACCAAAGTTTACAATCTAATAAAAAAAATCGTAAATCTCACTCGAGTACTGTCACTTGTTGCTAGCCTGTTGTTTTGGTAACACAACCAATTTGGTAATAAAACCACTTATAGTAAGGAAGAGGGAAGGTAGAGTTGCAGGGCAATAAAATCTTCTGAATTAGCCTTACAATAAAGATTGTTTAGTCTTTCTAAAACATGCACCAACCATACCAAACTTTTCAAAACTATTCAATGGTTTAACTAATGTTTAAGTATATTTGAATGGGTGTAACGAAATTTATTGAGTTTATTGGTTGGAATACTGTTTTGTCCCTTCATAACTTAGAAACAGCTGGAAAAATTTTCTGTGAATCAGGAAAACTGGTCACCTTGAGGGATGCCGGGGGTTTGCTGGTTGTAGTTTTGAGATATTTTAACGTTAGGACACTGAGGGAAAATAGGTGCCTTCAAAAACTGGTCGCTAGAGCTGGTGGTCTTTCAGTGAGGTTTTACTGTATTTCATTGAAGTTGACTCACCCCTTGTGTCCTTTGAAGATGCGAAGCAAACGAGTTCCCTGCACTTCAAAAAGACGAAAAGAACCATCTTCACTACCTGCCACCAACAAGTTGCCATCTGATCTAAATACTCCTCCATAAGCTGTTTTCTTAAATCGAGAGATTGTACTTAGAAGCTCATTAGTAGCTGTGCTGTATATTTGCACCTAAGCATAAAAGAAAAAATTCAGTCAAAGATATAATACAAGGCAAGAATAACAGTAGCCAGTGATTTTTATTGTTGGTTATTAAAACAAAAGAAATTAAGGGAAAGTTTTGATATAGGTTTTCTATGGCAAAAAGGTTAATGGCTGCCAAGAACTGGAGATGGTTTAAATGGCTGCTGCATGCTTGCCAACTTTTGAAAACTTGCATCAGTAAAACTTTTTGTGTAACCTTACAAAACTACAATTTAAATTACTTCCAACAAAAAAAAAGGTACAGGTTGATGCATTATTACCTAAATATGCAAATTTAAAAATTTTAACATAATTTAAGAAAATTGTGAAATTTGCTTGCTTAAATACATATTATATAAGTATTTTAACTTAAATTTTTACAAGCTTATAATCAACTTACTTTAATTGCATAGTATACTTGTCTGATAACAAACTCTTTCTCTTGCAAAATTTATGCTACGAACCAATTTGGTGTGTTATCGGACAATCTTGTACTTTTTTCAAAAATTATTTTATTTAAATTTCTGTTTGGAATCTAATGTTATAGTTTCTGATTATAACTATAGCTTTTATAAAAAATATTTCTAAATTTCCATCAATATTTTCAGCATTATATGATAAAGTTGAATTTAAAAAAATGTGAGTTGCTATGATTAAAACCCAAGGAGGAGCTTTTCAGTCTTAACAAGCCTTAAATGCAAATTAAGGAGAACGCAATGATGAATCACAGGTTCAACCTCGATAAAGTCATCTTTTTCGGATTGTGAACAGAACACGAGATGAAGCAAACCTACCGGGTGAGTGCATGCATAGACTCACACATATCCGAAAAAGATCCAAAAAAGATAAAAATTCCCAAATTCCACACAATAAGAGGACCAAAATTGAGAAAATCATAGAACAGGGATTAGCAGAGGAATCTGGTTTAAAGTAAAAATATATTAGAGAAAATTGTTTGTTTCGGCGCGAATGTTTTGGAGTTTTCATGGATAGTTAGGTAGAAAGAAACAAAAAATCTGGGAAATTTTCAGATCCATCTGTAAAACCATAAAACTAGATAAAAATCAGTAAATTTAATGGACAATTTGTAAAAGTTGACAAGTACACTGCTGCAATAGAGCAGCTACAAAATGTTTGGTGGCTGCTGTAGTTGGCGATTGCCGTTTAGGACCTGTATTGAATATGCTCCGATTCCGAAATTAAAATATGTCAAACTTGTTAATATATACTAACTTATCAATCAGATTCAATCCGTTAATTATCCCGTTAAACATCCCCAAGCTGTTTAAGGCACCAAATACTATTCAAATATCGCCAAAATTTCAATGTTGTCATTGAACTAACATCTAACCTATTCGCAGTTTTAGGCAATATTTCTCATTTTTGGTTGGCATCTAAAATTGACTGCATAGACTGGCAATACTTAATGGGACGGTACAACTTTAGAAAGAGTCCTCCAGCCGGCATATTTACCCACAGCTCAAATTATGCCTGACAACGATAGATCTAATAGTACTATTAGATCTCTATGGTGACAACACTTAATAACGTTGCTGTGGGAGCTGTGGTTACACATGGCAATTGGAGGAGGACTCCTCCTAAAGCTGTTATTTTGGGACAGATAATGGAATTGAACCATCTCAATCATAGATTTACTTACTAAAAATTACAGAAAATGTAAGATCTATGCATATGGTAAACACACAAGCCTACCTTAGCAGCACAAGTCACAGCAGCCTTAAATGGTTCTTGAGGAGAGAAATCAACACAGTCAATAGCTCCAAACTCTTTAAAAGCACAAGGGAACTGAAAAAAAATTGAATTTTTTTATGAGTGAATAATTAATTGTATTTTAACCTAACACGCATCATTAAAATTTGTTTTTTGCTTACTCCCAGTCGCTTCCAATACTTGACATCCTCAGTGATGGGCGCTCCAGGACGAACAAAGTCGCAAATTTCAACAGGCTTGAATTCGCTCATATTTTAAACAAAATAGTATAATGTGCGTACAGTAATTTCAAATTTTTAACCAAGATGGATGGATAGATCACATATATTCTCCGGCTTGTGTGCTTCACCTCAACTTGTTGATACTTGCAGACTTGAGCTTGACTGCTTGACGATGATCACCACGATACGATCCATGTGGTCGAGTTTTCAAATCAAAATGAAAACAATACATCGTGCGTCACAGTTAATAATATTTTGCGACTCGACGGACATAATGTTTATCAGATAGTAAACAGATTCATCCTATCAAAAACTCTAGATTTTTGTTTTTAATTTTCAGGCAAGTTCTCATGAGTGCTCATGAAAATTTATCACATAAAATGGGATTGTAGTTATAGATGGCAGTACAATTTTCTTGTATAGAGTGTTTTCAGGTGACGTCACAACCGCAGTGCTATAATTGCGGGGGGACGCGGTGGTGACGCGTCCCCCCACTTTTCGAAAAAATACTCATGCGTCCCCCCACTTCTATTTTCACTAAAATCCATCCCCCCCACTTCTTTTTCCACTAAAATCCACAAAAATACACTGCATAAAATGGCTCAAAGGGGTAAAATTTAGGGTCAAATTTCAAAAAATTTCTTGGGGGAGAACCCCCAAACCCCCCTCCAAAACTTTTACGTCTGTTAACTGTGCTTTTGTATTTTTTGTTATTGGACTATCATTTTTCAAATGAAATTTAAATCATTCATAGTGAAGAAGAATAAGTAATAATTTTTTGAGGGTATAATGGCTTCCCGGTTTAGGGCCGAAATTTTGACATAAATTTTTATATAGATTTTCCCTTGAGAACTCTGCAACTTATAAGGAGAAATCCTCTTCGGTTGCAACCCAAACGGCCCGTTTACATAGGCCAAAATGCAGGATAAATGCCGGAACTTTCGCTCTCCAAAACTATCTCCAAACTGTTTACTATCTGATAAACATTATGTCCGTCGAGTCGCAAAATATTATTAACTGTGACGCACGATGTATTGTTTTCATTTTGATTTGAAAACTCGACCACATGGATCGTATCGTGGTGATCATCGTCAAGCAGTCAAGCTCAAGTGGAACTCAATCCCCAAGTGGGGTGGGAGAAATGGAGGAAGTTAAAGTTCCACCTCGATTGGGGGATAAATGCAGGATTTCAATTTATCCTCCTTTCCCATGATACATTGCGCTTCCAGAAATCCGCCATCTTTGTTGATTTCGCTTACTTGTTGAGAAATTTTATTATTTTTCGCTTTAAATATTGTTAAATTAACTTTAAGAAACTACAAATCCAGTTTTTATCGACTATAGGATTTTCCGCCACAATAATAAAGTAAGTTTTTCCTTGTCATTTTTAATTTTGAATCGGAGACTTTTATGATTGTTTACCGAACGAACATAAACACTATTAATTCTAATTTTCCTTATTTTATATAAAATTTATGTGTGCATATTTAAGTTTTCTTAGTAAATTGGAAGGATATTGTTTCCACTATAATAAATCTTTCGAAAATATGATTCTAAACAGTGTATTACTTGTATCTAATCTCAACCATGTTGGAGAAAGATGTTTTTACTTAAACAAAACTATAAATCCAATACTAGGTTTTTGGTGTTTTTAAGTTTTGAAAAATCTAAAGCACACACATTAGTATACTTTATATAGGTAATAAATGCTTGAAGTGGGTCTCTTCATGTGCCATGATTAATACAAAATTGAGCTTCACTCAGCTCTATAATAGCTTGGTAATGGTTATCATAATTTATAGTACACAGTTTCACTTTATATAATGCCATCTTAACCTCATAACGGGGAATAAAGGACTCGTTAAAATTTACCATATCATTTTAAAACTAATGTAGTTCATTGATAATAACTAAAGTTATCTCATCCATGTAACTTCATCTGACCTCTCTCTTGATGAACAACATAACTATACTTAACATGGTTTGCCCTCTCACTTCAGTATTTCAATGTCAGTACTCACTGACTTCTTTACTCTTCTTACTTACTGACAACTTCAGTACTCACTTCAGATTGTCGACAATTTTCATTTTTCTTAAAGTTATCAAGTGTACAAATGTGACATGCAGATAAAATCATACTTAAGTGTCAGGAAATTTGGGTTCAAATCCATCAAATGTCTCGTGCAATCTAAACCTTTATGTTTTTTTATATAGTGTTAATGTAACCAGAAAAAAATAAAGAAGTTTTTAATAAGACAGAAAGAAGAAGAATAAACATTTGAAAGTTTTTTCAAAACAGTTTCTGTTAGCAAATGGGTCAACAGCTTAGTACACAATTATAGTACCCAAATTGTTATGGATACTTATATATTTTAACTTAATTTAAAGTTGCAAGAATTTTTAGAGAAAGTGTGATAAGACATGTTGAAAACTAAACAAATTATACCTGGTTTAGAGGGGTAATAGTCCTGATATGTTTTACTCATAGTAAAATTTCGGTTTGAATATAAGGTTTTTAAACAATTTTGTAAAAACTATCTTGTTAATTTTTGTGAATTCTTATGTTTGATTTCAGAAGAAGGTTTCACATAAAACTGAGTGAGGTTTGTATTTGTATGTTTGTTTGGAACATCAATTACAAACTTTTCTCGGTTACCCGATTCATCAGAAGAGTGTCCTACTGAAAGATTGTGTTATGTATACAGATTTATTTGGATATTTCTAATATTTGGGTTTCTAAACAGCTTGGCGATATTAAGCGGGACGAATGCCGGAATATTGAACCAAACTTTTGCTATAATTTGTTCGAGTTCAATCTAAAATATTTTGTTTTTGATCTGGTGTTAGGATAAAACTATTGCCAAAAAAATTAAAATCAGTGTATTGTTGATGTTTGTTCAATGTTGGGAAATTGGTTACACCTTAATACACAAGTAACGCCCAAATTGTTATGCACTTGTATTTTAACTTTATTTTGTATTGTGAGGTACTTTATTTTGTATTGGTCACCTCCTGCACAAGAACATATGCCTCTGGCGCATTTGTTTTGTTTTTCGTTGACTGTTTTGTCATTTGCTTCGTTTGGCGAGCATTTGGTTCACATTTGGCGACATTTGTGCCCAGCTAACGGATAAGTACTAAAATAAAATAGTTTCTAGTGGAAGTCCTAGTTCCTAGTCCTGATATTTTTTAAGTCTTTTGTTATTTTTTCATTAATTATGTGTTGATTTTAGGAGAAGGAAACTGGATACCCCTGGATAACTGAATTGAATTTACTAACTTTAAAAAAAGTTGTTGGTCGACAACTTAAACAAACTGGGTGAGGTTTGTTTTTGAATGTTTATTTGAAACATCAATTACGAATTTTTCCCGGTTAACAGTCACATCATGGGAAAAAATTTACCAACCTATGTCTTTACCCCTTTTTATTTGTAATATTCATTCACCTTTTATTTGTTCATTACATTATTATTTTTTTAAAGATATTCATTTGTAATAAAATTTAGAACTGTATTGTGATTTCTTTGGTAATTAAATTTGTTACAGTACATACTTTTAATGTACAAAATAAATATGATTAATATAATATGTGATTAATATGACTATCATCGTTATGCCAAAAACCTATATTTCTAGAAAAATCTCTGTTTTCTTGGACATTAAGAATTAGTCTAATGTTAATTTCTATTCTTATGTTAAATAGTTCTTTAAAACCTTTGGTAAGACAAAAAAAAAAAACTTTTAAAATCAAAAATTAATTTTTCCATATCATATAGGTATCACTACTTGGCAGGTGATGATTCTGTTGTTTTTTAAGAATTGGCACATGACCTTCAAAAAGTGTAAGGCACTCAAAGTTACGGTGTGTTAACAAAAAAGTCCCCTCCTTACTCAAACTTTAATTTCCTCGTTCCCAACCACCATACCTAGCAAAGAATTTAGAGAACACACTATAAAATGCCTTCTTATATTGGGCTGTCACTATATAACCATAAATAATAATTTTCTGTTTTTGGAGGTTTTTCTTGATGTGTTACGTGCTTGATGTGAACGAAAACCTTTTATCTGAACATTTTTCACCCATCCAAAGTCATAGTCATCAATTCAAATAAAACAATACAGTTTATAAAATAAAATTATCTCTTTAAATTCCTTTTACCCATCCTTGAATTATTTAAAATATATAGAAATTGAAATACACATGCCAAATTGCATTGTTTGAAAAGAACAGAACAGGTATGTACAAAGAGTAAAAATTTTTTCAGTACATATTACCCACTTTAATGTATGTAATCAGATTTAAAATATTATGGCAACTTATTACATGCTGTGATTTTACGTATCATGTAAATATTAAAACAAAGAAGAGTAATATTCATTAACATTTCTGATATGTAGTACTATTTACTGTAAGATTTATTTTTCTTGTTTCTGTTCACATAACAAAAAAGGAAATACGGGTTAGGCGAGTTGTAACTTGATGCATAAATTTTTTTGTCTTCAGGTTTTTACTGTGCACCAATTCTTTTTGAACCCATGTGATCTACCACCAAATATACCAAACACAATTTTGAGTTCTCTAAAATCTGAATTTGAGATTTATAAGGAGACACAGTGGATTTATTTTATTGAAGCTAGTTGGATAATTCTTTCTTTCTAGTTAGATTTCATTCTTGCTGACAAAGGGGATCAAAGTATCCTCGAAACATTGTACAATTTTTAATATTTTACGTGTAAAATAAAACCGTTGCTTTTTAAATCTTCTTTGGTTTGATAATTATCCTATCATAAACTTTAAAATAGATTTAAAAATTGTCTTTTTTTTAAATAAATTCATTATCAAGGTTTGTAAATGCTAAAACATAATCAAACTCAAGATTTTTAAATGGTGTAACAAGAATTTCTTTTTTTTTTAATCTATAAAATCAGTCAGTTCTACACATTATTACAAACCAAAATTTTACAAATTACACTTTAACACTAATGACTTCCTCTGAGGAAAGAGATGCAAGAGGTTTTAAAAACTATTGAAATAAAATCCATCTTATGTGTTCTGTTTATATGCAGGTTCCTAACTATCCATGGAATCTTGGAAAGTATTGCTTGTTAGAGCAATCGAAATTTTTGCTCTTGTTATCAGTGTAAAGCTTTTTTATTAACTTAACATTAATTATTTTGTTGGTTATAAAAGTAATTTCTACCCTCTAAAATGTATTGATCTAATTCAGCATCTTACGAACTTAATATTTTGAGAATTGTGAAGAAAACCCGAATTAAAACAATCGGGATACTTTATTAATCATCAATTCAAGTTTTGGTTTAAAAAAACAGCATATCTTTTTGTCTTTCATATTTTTCAAAATATAAATAAACAAAACTTTAGGCATGATGGGATCGATTTTACGTAACAACTTCGACTAGTCACGTGATCAGTGACGTCAAATCCCTGGATTTCAAGAGTGGCTATGTAAACGGGTTTTTAAGCACATTTTCAGATTCCCCTCCAAATCCCAAAATCCTGCATTTTACCCGGCATTTTCGGTGGGCTATGTAAACGGGGCCAAAGGGTCTCAAAAGAAGTAAAAACAATACTTTTTAGGATCAAATTTCAAAAATTTTTGGGCGAGGACTCCCATCACCCCTAGAAATTTAGACGTCTATTTAATTATTCCCCTTGAAAATTATGTGGTTTACAAGGAGTTGTTCTCTTTCTATGTAACCCAAGGGCCCAAAATGAGCTGAAACACTACTTAAAGCTTAAAGGGACAAATTTTCAAAAATTTTCTGAGGTGACCCCCAGAACCACCATTTTTACTTGGAGCTCACGTTATAATGTGCAACTTAATTCAATATACCACTTTTAAGTGATCTAAAACTCAGTGGCGTAGCTAGGGGGGGGCGGTCCGCCCCGGGTGTCACCCGTCCGTCAGGCTATGTAGGGGGTGACACCCAGGCCTGTGAGTTCAAGGTCACAACACTGGACAGATTTCCTCCCACTGGAAAGCAGGTGCTAAAAAGAATTTTTCCCCCTGCAGAAGGGGTAAAGACAGGTTGTTGAGATTGTTTACCCAACTGGCCTGTATCCAAGGGGGTGCAAGCATGTCGAATTCACGATTAGTTAGCACGTTGGTTTACTGTTTTCGTGACCTTGAAATGTTGTGTTAATGGGGCCTTCTTCCCGTTCTCAAAGGGGGGACATGTTTTATCTCTGTCGAACAGGAAATTGGTTTCGAGGACGGTTGTTTTCATTTGCAGTTGTGTCCTACCCTACTTCAGAAATGCGCCGAAAATCAATCTTTGTCAAAGCTGTCGTTGAGGGGAAGAAATGGGGGCTTCGCCGAAAACGACCCCTGGTCGTAATTAGTATAGGAAATGTCCAATAGTGTGCATTGGCTCCTTGTTTTGTAATACCCCACGTCACGTGACATCGTGTGTGAAGGGGGTGAGATTTTGTTGCTGGAATTTTTTAGTCTCCTCAAAAGGTAAAATGTTTTTATGCTTATTTGGTAAAGCGAAGGGAGGAATAAAATGAGCTTTTTTCTGTGTTTTGCTAAATAATTTCTTTTGATATTTGTGTGACTTGTGATTGTAAAAGTTAATTATAAACACTCCCAAAAGTATTAAAAATGTTTCCTTTAAAAAATCTTCTTATTAAGGGAGGCAGGGGGGAGCAATTGAATCCCAAGGTTTTCAAAAGAATTCTGAGGGAGAACCCCCAAACCCCCTACAAAATTTTAAAGTCTGTTATATAGTGTTTTTCCCATGAAATTTCTGTCGCTTACTAGAAGCGGTTACCCTTTGCGTGTTCCCCAAAGTAGATTCAAATAAGACAAAACACAAATTTAAAGGGACAAATTTCGAAAAATTTTCTGGGGGAGGATTCCTAGCCCCTCTCGAAATTTTAATACCTATTTATAATTTTTTTCCCTTGAAAATTGTGGGATTTGCAAGGAACCGTTCTCTTCGGATGTTACCAAAAGGGTCTCAAAAGGAGCTAAAACACTACTTTTAAAGGCAACTTTTCAAAATTTTTCTGGGGGAGGACCCCCAGCCCCCTTTAAAATATCTTGATTTCTATTTATATTTTTTTCCCTTGAAAATTGCGTGGTTTACAAGGAATCGTTCTCTTCGGATGTTACCCAAAAGGTCTCAAAATGAGCTGAAACACTGCTTTAAAGGAAAATTTCGAAACATTTTCTGGGGGAGGATTCCTAAGCCCTCTCGAAATTTTGATACCTATTTATAATTTTTTCCCTTGAAAATTGTGGGATTTGCAAGGAATCGTTCTCTTCGGATGTTACCCAAAGGGTGTCAAAATGAGCTAAAACACTACTTTTAACGGCAAATTTTCAAAATTTTTCTGGGGGAGGACCCCCAGCCTCCTTTTAAATATCTTGATATCTGTTTATAATTTTTTTTCCTTGAAAATTGCGTGGTTTACAAGGAATCGTTCTCTTTGGATGTTACCCAAAAGGTCTCAAAATGAGCTAAAACACTACTTTTTAAAGGCATATTTTCAAAATTTTTCTGGGGGAAACCCCCAGACCCCCCATTTTTACTTGGAGTAGTTATCAAGTTGTGACATTATATGCACCATAATACAAATACTACTTTTAAGTGACCTAAACTAGGTATGGGGTTTAGAAATGGTGATGAGTCAACCCTCCCAAAACAAAAGTCTGGTTACGGCCCAGCACCACTTTAAAAAAAATCCTTGCCCCCAACCAAAAACTGAAAGGACGACCCTGGGGGTGACACCGCGAACTTCCGCCCCGGGTGACACTCACCCTAGCTACGCCACTGCTAAAACTTAACGTATAAATGTACTCGTAAGGGGGTACGTTAAAAGTCAACCACCCGATACAAAAGTCTGGTTACGGCCTGTCCCATGTAGAGCTAAAAATCTTTGTGATGCCTCCCAGAAGAAAATCCTGGATCCGCCCCTGTCTCTAACCACTGAAATGCTTCACTCCGCTTTTTGAAAAACTACAAAACCCCTCTCAAAGTTTAGCCCACTGTGTCCATATTGCGAAACCACCTACCATCCTTTCGCAAAGTGGAAGGCCCCCTCTGTTTTCGCCTTGCGAGAAGTGCGATGGCTTCTAGTTTTTTTTTTTTTATAGAATGCGTTTTGTGCGGAAGAGATGTTACTGTCCTCGCACTACAAAACCGTGTTAACAATTTTTGCAGAGAACGCTCTTTCGACCTTCTATAAAAATATAAACAATTTTCTCTTATTATTTTTATTAAATTTATAATAAATTTGGATTTGGGGATATATCCCCCCCTAAAAATCTAAAATTTAGGCAGCATTGAAATCATTCAAAATTATAAAAAAAACCACTTTAAATATAAATTTAATTATTTGGGGTTTAATACTTTCAAAAAAATATATGAATGAAACGGGTGCGGGTCAAAATCCCGACACTCAGAATCCCGACGGATCAGGTTCCCGACGGTCGAAATCCCGACAGTTCAGAATCCCGACAGGATCACAATCCCGACAGTTCAAAATCCCGACAGGGTCAAAATCCCGACAGGGTCAGAATCCCGACAGGTCGAAATCCCGACAAGTCAAAATCCCGACAGGGTCAGAATCCCGACAGGTCGAAATCCCGACAGGGTCAAAATCCCGACATGTCAAAATCCCGACAGGGTCAGAATCCCAACAGGGTCAAAATCCCGACAGGTCAAAATCCCGACAGGGTCAAAATCCCGACAGGTCGAAATCCCGACAGGGTCAAAATCCCGACAGTGTAATGTCATTCTTAAGCCGTAAGAGCACGAATTATTGAATTTTTTTGAAAATTTAAATTTTTTAAAATTGATTAAAAAATGGTTTAATACTACACTCCTGTGCGTGCAACACTTTTTCTGGGCTGTTTTTCAGTGCTGACTACAGATGTTTCTTCGATAGTGTAGTTTGAATGATTTTAAAATTTAAAATTTTTTAAAATTGATTAAAAGTTGGTTTAATGCTACACTCCTGCGCGTGCAACACTTTTTCTGGGCTGTTTTTCAGTGCTGATTACAGATGTTTCTTCGATAGTGTAGTTTGAATGATTTTAAAATTTTAAATTTTTTAAAATTGATTAAAAAATGGTTTAATACTACACTCCTGCGCGTGCAACACTTTTTCTAGGCTGTGATTTTAAAATTTTAAAAATTGATTAAAAGTTGGTTTAATGCTACACTCCTGCGCGTGCAACACTTTTTCTGGGCTGTTTTTCAGTGCTGATTACAGATGTTTCTTCGATAGTGTAGTTTGAATGATTTTAAAATTTTAAATTTTTTAAAATTGATTAAAAATGGTTTAATACTACACTCCTGCGCGTGCAACACTTTTTTCTGGGCTGTTTTTCAGTGCTGATTACAGATGTTTCTTCGATAGTGTAGTTTGAATGATTTTAAAATTTTAAATTTTTCAAAATTGATTAAAAAAATGGTTTAATACTACACTCCTGCGCGTGCAACACTTTTTCTGGGCTGTTTTTCAGTGCTGATTACAGATATTTCATCAAAACTGACATATGAAAGATTTTAAAATTTTAAATTTTTTTAAAATTGATTAAAAGTTGGTTTAAAATTTTAAAATCTTTCAAACGTCAGTTTTGATGAAATATCTGTAATCAGCACTGAAAAAAAGCCCAGAAAAAAGTCTTGTACGCGCAGGAGTGTAGTATTAAACCATTTTTTTAATCAATTTTGAAAAATTTAAAATTTTAAAATCATTCAAACTACACTATCGAAGAAACATCTGTAATCAGCACTGAAAAACAGCCCAGAAAAAAGTGTTGCACGCGCAGGAGTGTAGTATTAAACCATTTTTAATCAATTTTAAAAAATTTAAAATTTTAAAATCTTTCAAACGTCAGTTTTGATGAAATATCTGTAATCAGCACTGAAAAACAGCCCAGAAAAAAGTCTTGCACGCGCAGGAGCGTAGTATTAAACAATTTTTAATCAATTTTAAAAAAAATTAAATTTTAAAATCTTTCAAAAGTCAGTTTTGATGGAATACCTGTAATCAGCACTGAAAAACAGCCCAGAAAAAGTCTTGCACGCGCAGGAGTGTAGTATTAAACCATTTTTAATCAATTTTAAAAAATTTTAAATTTCAAAAAAATTCAATAGTTCATGCTCTCACGGCTTAAGAGTGATATTACACTGTCGGGATTTTGACCCTGTCGGGATTTTGACCCTGTCGGGATTTTGACCTGTCGGGATTCTGACCCTGTCGGGATTTCGACCTGTCGGGATTCTGACCTGTCGGGATTCTGACCCTGTCGGGATTTTGACCTGTCGGGATTCTGACCCTGTCGGGATTTTGACCCTGTCGGGATTCTGACCCTGTCGGGATTTTGACCCTGTCGGGATTCTGACCCTGTCGGGATTTTGATCTGTCGGGATTTTGACCCTGTCGGGATTTTGATCTGTCGGGATTCTGACCCAGTCGGGATTCTGACCCAGTCGGGATTTCGTCGTCGGGAACCTGTTCTGTCGGGATTTTGAACGGAACCCAATGAAACGCATTCCATGCAAAAAAAATAAAAGTGACATAGTGAAAAAAATATTTTTTTTTGGGGGGGGTGACTTGGGCTTGGCCATCCCCCCACTTTTTGTTCACCCAATTCTACCACTGCACAACCGGTTATTTTCTTTTAACCGTGTACCTTTTGTAGGGCTTTTAACTGTTGCTAAGGCAGTGGTTTATCTGTTGCTAAGGAGGTTTTTAGGTATGGGATCCCGTGATTGCAAATGCTCCAATAGGAAAATTCCACGGTTAGTCATTTTCTGTAACTATTAACCTCTGTAGGGCAAAAAACTGTAACATTTTCTGTTGCTAAGGCCGTTGTTAGGTCCGAGTCATGTGATTGAAAATGCTCTATATAGAGTGTATCGATTAGTTTTGTTGGAGATAGGAGAGATCAGACTGCTCTGGCTCGACTGTGCACTGGTCATCTGAAAACCCTTAAATTTTTAAATGGAACAGGGAACTTTCCTGTTTGCACCAAGTGCAATTTAAGGGAGGCCACCGCCAAACTTTTTTTGGATTGCATTGGACTGGCGAAGGAGGAACTTTATAAAAATCCTGGTTTGGTGTTGGAGATTTTAAAAAAGAACTATCTTATGGATCTGGTCTGATCCAGACCAGAGGGATAAGGAAGAAGGAGAAGAGTGTTTTCAGGTGACGTCACAACCGGTTATTTTCTTTAAACTGTGTACCTTCTGTAGGGCTTTTAACTGTTGCTAAGGTGGTTCTTAGGTATGGGATCACGTGATTGCAAATGCTCCAATAGAAGAATTCCACGGCTAGTCATTTTCTGTAACTGTTAACCTCTGTAGGGCAAAAATTGTAACATTTCTGTTGCTAAGGCCGTTGTTAGGTCCGAGTCATATGATTGAAAATGCTCTATTTATAAAGATTTTAAACCAATTTTTTTTATATAGTTGAAAATTTGAAAGTAGTTTTAACTAGTAGTTATTAAAAAAATATTACTATTACTAATAGTTGAACTAGTTTAAACCAAAAGTAGTTGAACTACTAGTTGTAACTAGTTCTAGTTTTTTAGGGCCGAACACTAGTTTACACCCCAAAAAAAAATCTCATTTAAATGTTCATTTTTCAAATCTTTAATTAAAATTTCTTTTTGCTTCACCCTAAAATCTCCATTTAACTTCGATGAGAGAAATTAAAGCTAGATTCACCTCACCACTGTTCGCATTGATGCCGTTTCGCAAATGCCATAACACGTAGTGATTTTTTAATCTATGTCAGTTACTTTATCTAAATAAAACCTAAAATTATTAATTTGAATTAAACAAATGAAGTTTTTACAACATTTTATGTGTTCTTAGGAACAAGTTAAAATCAGTGATAACTTTAAAATATATTTTTTGGATTTAAAGTTGACAAATAAATTATTCTGGAAGCTATGAAAAATAACAAATAACTCTGCTAGTATTTTCTTAAATAAACTTTTATTAGTAAACATAAACAAGAAAATTCAACAATATATTTTTACATATTTATTTCCTCAGTGTGCATTTTTAGAACTGGTGGTCCCAAAATCTTACCAATACCGATGAACCTGGAAATTTAATTCAAACATAAATTAAGAAAATAATTAAATTTAACTCAGTTAATAGAAATTACACATTATTGCTCTACAAAACATAACTACAATACCAGACAGGTTTTTGCATGCCTTTCATCATAATTTGAAAAATGAATCATGAGAACATATAATGGTACTTCATTAAAAAAAATTTATAGAATAGCGTCATCACCTCCAAGAAAAAATATAAGACTTCAGCTACATAAAAATATACACTTCTTTCTAACTATGTTTTGGAGCTTCTTCTAGAAATTGAGCCCAGCCTAGAATTATTCTATTAAACAACTGTTAGATTTAATTAAAAAAAACATTCTTCTGAGACTGTGGTGAAGAACCTGAAGTCCCTTTTGATTCTAACATGCAGCTTTTTGTTGCCAAGTAAGCAAAATTAAAATAAAAGATTCATACATGAGACAAAATAGTATAAGACAAAATAGTATTTCTCCTTTTGTGTAGAAATATTTTATGAGGACTTTTGTATTGATCTAGTTCATTTTCAGTTTTTTTTTTTAAATATAAAAATATTAACAGACCACTTTTTTAAGAATATAAGTACTATTTGAAACAAAATAACAAATACATACAACCAAGTTCAAAAAGTCTCTCACCTTTAATTCCCAAACCAACTACTGCTCATAGCAGTAACTCTATCATAAAATGATGCAGCTGATTTCATGGTGTTAGTTTGGATATCAGAAGCACTAAGGTTAGGGCTAGAACTATGAGATGGTAAATTCTTTGCTTCTTTTTCCTGGACAAAGCATTACGAACAAGCATGTAAATGTTAAGGGACATTTTTACAAGTACACAGTTCAAATATTTCACAAATAAGAAGTTTTATTAAGCACAAACATTTCTAAATGTGTCAATAAGACATTGGATTAATTAAAAAACAATTTTTAAAACATTATTTTTTTAATTTTACATAGCTACTTTTCAATGTAAACATTCCATAAAATATTCATACAAGTTTTAATTTTTTTACAATTTGAGGAATGCTAAAATGACATTAGATATTTGCCTTTATTTCCCTTTCAATCCATTTTACAAACCTGTTGACTGATGGTAAACTAAGATATTGGTTTAATGTTTAAAGTAATTTGGGATAAAAAAAAGTAGATCATTTTTTTAAATTTCACACATTTGTGATGCTTTTTAATGATATATGTTTCTTATTTGTGAAACACTTATATTAATATTTTAATGGGGTAACAAGAAGCATACTTAACTTAGTAATAACATTCTTACTAATTAGTAATTATTTTCATGCATAATTCATTATCTTTCAGGTGCATATAAAATTTTATGTATCATATCATCCCTAGTTCTTTTCTCTTTTACAATGATAATATACTCTATAGTTTACATGCATTTATTGATAGAAACTACCTTTCAACTTCACTTTAATTAATTATAACATGCTCAATGCTTATAGACATGTCAATTTCTAGATAATTAATAAAACTAGTAAAGTAGTAGAACTGGTTATTATACTCAAAATAATTCTTAGATCCATTTCTATATTGGTCATTTTCTAACTTAAGGTTAATTTTGTACTCTATTGTTTGGTAATAAAATTTAAAGTAAATTATTAAACTTAATTGTGAAGAAATGTGGCAAGATTTCAACTAACATCTTATTAATCATTTCAGCAAGTTGAAATTCCAATAATTATAATACTTCTTTTTCAGTATAAAAAGAAAGTTATTGAATTTCCAAAATAAAATGTAAACAAAAATTTCCTTTTATTAACTTCTGTAAATTACTATGGTGATCTAAGAAAACCTTAGGAACTAAGTGGACAGAAAAAACACAGAAAAGTTAAATGCTTTTCCAACCTCAAATAGGATTCGTGTAACACTGAGTTATCTTAATATAATGAATTACATATTTTTTTATGAACATAATTAGCCATGCAGAAAAATACACAAGAGGAATTAGTAAAATCCATTCAAAGTGATTTCAAGCAAAAAAAAGGAATAAAACTAACCTTAGGAAGTGGTAAATATTGATCATCAGTTGATGTGCTGCTTTGGTTTGGTTTAGTAGACAGAGGCAAGAGAGGGAACCTGCTTCCTACACTGGATGACAGCATAATATTATGGTCCATTTGACTACTCAAAGAAGTAGATTTCATGCTATTCAGATATGAAACCTGATCCGGGGTGGTTAACAAACCAAATAATGTCTGGAAACCAAATATAATCTCTTTATACATTTCTCATATTGTTTATGATGAAAACTAATACAGATGAAAAGTTGCATTAGAATAAATATCATGCAAAAAATTTAAATCTTAAGAGTCTCTTTCAAAGTCTTTTATTCATTATTTACATTTATGAAAATTGTTTGTTAAATAGAAGTTATATATAGGGTGTTTCAAAAGTTCATTTCACTGCTTTTATTTTGAAACAATGTCTCTTAGGGTCATGAAAGGGGGGGGGCGTTTCACAGTAAAATAACGAAAACATGGAAAAAAAAGTTTCAGGAAAACAGTTTTAATATGTGAGGAGATTATAACAATCAAAAAGAGCACTTTTTAACCTTGAAAAGGGACTGTCCACAAGCTTGGAAACTTCTCCAATGTTGTGGACACTAGATTTCAACAAATTTAAATTCAAACGTCAAAAAAATCACATACTAAAATTGGAGATTATTCTAAATTTAGGATGAGCCCTATTTCAAGGTTCAAAAAAGAGCTAATTTTGATTGCTAACATCTTCTTGGATATTCAAGATTTTTCATAAAACCTTTTTCCTATGCTTTTGTCATGATGTTGCACACAATTTTTTAACTAATTTTTGTTCCCTCATCTTAAGTTTTTTAACTAATTTTTAACTTTCTTATTTTACCCCTAGGAATACTGTAAGCTGTTTCAATGGACTTAGCATAGTTCTTTTACTTTGGGTACACATTACTTCCATGGTAAGAGATGTTGTTTCAATGTAAAAACTGTGAAACAGACTTTTGAAACACTTTGTATAATGCTGCTGAAGTTAAGAGGTTCTCTAAAAATAAAATTACTTTAAACCTTCCCTCTACATTTGTGAGGCTTGAATGAATTAGTTGTACAAACTAATGTTTTTTTACTACATAAGTCCCTCAAAATACAACATAGTTATTCTGACAAAACAAGAAGCACTCGTCTGAAACTTTGCTCCACCCACTACCCAGTTTCATTTTTTAAAAGATTTTACAGCATAGCTTTTAAGAATTTCTTTCAATCAAGGATAAAAGTTGGAGAGAAAACTCAGCTACCATAAAAGGAATTTAATGTCAATCTAATAAATGAAACCAACTCACCAAAGATTTCTGCAAAGCTTTTTTAATGTTCTGCTGCAGAGGAACTGAGAAAACATCCATGTCAAAGGGATCCACATTTGAGACACAC
Source organism: Tetragnatha montana (assembly GCA_963680715.1). Lineage (NCBI taxonomy): Eukaryota > Metazoa > Arthropoda > Arachnida > Araneae > Tetragnathidae > Tetragnatha > Tetragnatha montana. The sequence continues at coordinate 19,717,590 of OY796681.1, forward strand.
TTTTCAATAATATACTGGCTAGGCTTGGTGATGAGGTCACAAGTGTTATTTTTATGAACAAGAAGTCCAGTGAGAAACTGCACATCAAACAAGAGCTGAAGGGACTGAACCTGGAGAGTTCTAGAACTGAATTCCTCACTGCTGGCATCTATCTTTACTTTGTAAATGTCAAGCAGACCAATCAACAGTTGCTTGCTGATGGCAGTCCTTACATCACTAAAACATTATGACAAGAAATTTTAGGAGTCTATAGATTCAAATAAATGACTGGATTTCCAAATAAATTTATTATATAATATGTGTAGAAACTAGTTTAAAATTTGGAAGTAGGTTTAATTTTAAAATTTGGAATAACACTTTGCAAGTTAATAAATACCTGTTAATAGCAAAACCCCCAACAGCATTTAAATTGAGACAAAATGCATAAATGGCATTGGAAACAGGAGTGGACACCTAGAGAAATAAGGAGGATGAAAATGTCTTGAATTAAGATAAAAAAAAAGAACTGGATATTCCTTAACACACATTATGAATCAGTCACAAAATATAATTGTAAGGTAGAAACTGTGTTTAAAACTAGTAGAAACAAAAATACTATGGACATGGACATATGTATTTCTATAAACAACTTTTATAATGTTAAAACCATTATTCACCAGCATACTAGATCCTGTTTTAAAAATTTACCCAACAGTTTAGTTCAGAAGTACATAAAAATCTACTCACATGTTGAGGTATTCTAAGAACAGAATTTACAGCATTTCCTTGTTCAGATTCTTCTTGAATTTCAATCTTGTCCCATTGCTTATAAAGAAAAATAAATGAATATTTTGAAGGGGAAAACTATACAGACATAAGCAATTTGAACTTACCAGAAGAGATTTAAGAAGTCCTTCAGTAGAACATGTCTGTAGCTCTGAATTCACCTTATTTAAGACTAGCTGAATTTGACCCTTACTCCATAACCTATGATATTTTATAGTCTTCATGATCAAATATTAAACTACAATTAATACTTAAGTTAAAATAGATAAATCTGCAAACCTAAAAGCATAGGCACTTATTTCTAAAAGTTTTTTCTTCAAATCTTTCCATGAATCATTTTCCTATACAAACAAAAAGATAAAACAATTATCAGGAAATTCTTTTTGAAACATAAGCTCTGCTTAGGAATAAGAAGAAATTAAGTTATTGCTAAAGAAACAGAAACTATTACTTTAAAAGTGGTTGATGAGAATGTAACTTTGGTTCCCTGTCTCAAACACTTTTCTACACTTTCACAAAGCTTATCTGAGGATAAGCATATATTGATATAAGGACATAAATTTGCTATTCCATAACAAAGATGTCCAATAAAAACAATCCTAAAATATAATGACACAGTTCAATAAATATTACAGAGAAAATAGTAGATTACATTTGACTATATATTTTCAGTTACTTACCTATAGCTGTTTTCAGAAGTATTTGATTCATTTTCAAAACAAGATAAAGTTGTTTCCATAAATTTAGTTAATCTGAAAAGGGATTTTATTAATATAAGTATTAGACAATTTCACATAAAAAAGTATTACTATAGAGCAGAAACATTCTAAAAAAGTAAGTATTTATACAGTAGAGCCCTGATTATCCGCGAGCGGATGAACCGCAGTGCGGATTATCCGCGAGTGCCAGGAAAACTTTTTTTAGTGATTTAGATGTAGATTTAGTTGCATTTTTTGTGATTTAGATGTAGAGCAAAGGTTTCTGCTGTACTGAACATATTTTAAATTTTTTTTGTGTTTTCACCTCATTTTTAGCCTATTATCGGGTTATCCGCGATTTTCGCTATCCGCGGTACCCTTGCCACCCAATTCCGCGGATAATCGGGGCTCTACTGTACATTCATTCAACAGTTGATCACTAGGGTTAAGCAAAAGAAAAGAAAATTAATCCAATCCCAAAAGTACTTGGTGGTAAAACTTGTTTGTGGACTAGCACTTTTGAACATCGCGACCAACTTTTTATAAACAAAATCTAACGCAACCCCTCATCTGCAGAGAATTTTCCCATGCTCCTCTACAAAGACTTTAGCTTCGTAAGTGAAGGGTTTGCTTACCAACTAGTATTTTGATATAATAATAAATTGCATGTGTGTATAAGAGGTTAAGTTAACTTTTTAGAAAATTAATAAGGAAGGATTTGAACCTGAGCGTATCAAAATGTCTAATTGTGGGAGCAACAAAGATCAAGTTACTACTGTTTCCTAAGAGATGCTACAAAGCCCTAATTATGCAGCCTAATTAGCAGATTTTTTCTAATTAGCTACTTTTAGAAAAATATTAATGTTACAGGTTACATTTTTAATCAATGCTCTTTTCAGAGTAATAATATATATTAATCCAATTTGTTTTTCTTGCAATCTTTAAACAGCCACAACTCTTTAACTGTTCAACTTAGGTATAAAATTTGACCAATTTTGCTTGTGATTTTAGAGAATATAAAGACACATGTAAGAAAAACAATTGGGAGGTTGATCAAGTTACTACCGTTTCCTAAGAGATGTTACGAGGCCCTAATTATGCAGTTTCCGATTCTGACCCTCTTTTTCAGAAGAAACATACTTGCCACAGCCTGGCAAAGTTTAGAAGCTACTACTATTACAATTCATATTACCATCAGCTTATTCAGATCGCGTCACTTAAAAATTACGAAGCTAATGCTCACACATAAACTAAATAGAACTTACTCAAAAAAGTGTTTTTCAACAGAATGGGTCAATTGTTTATAAATGTCAATCCCATCTTTGGGAATATTAGCAGAAAGTTTTTGAAGGAGTAAAACTTTGCTTTTGTCTTCAGACTCTCCTAAGCGAATACTTTGCAAGTAAGAGAAATAAGAAATATCTTCCAGAGCATTTTGCAACCAGATATCCAAATCTCTGCAAATGCTAGAAAAAATAGATACCTGTTACTTTTACAATCAAATGGAAACAAATGAGTAAGATTATATAAAGGTATTATGTTTTTAATTTTCTGGTTAAACAAAGCAATAAGAAATTCAACAAAATAATTAAAATTGGAAAGATTTCCTTAAAATTTTGTTTTTACAGATAAATATGCTTTAAAATAATAAATAAAAAGTTTGATATGCAGGTTTCATTCAAGAAAAAGAAATAACTTATTGTATTCAAAATTTAGAATAACATTTAAATTTTTCAAAAAAGTACAAGATAACTAGAAAAAAAATTTCAGGTAAATCTGATTTGATACTGATCCATTTCACTAAAACTGCAAACAGCCTACTAAAAATAACAATTCAATACTACATGTATTATATCAAGGACTCAAATTTTTAGAACCTAAAAATAGAAACAACATTAGCTATTTTATATTTTATTAAATACCTCTGTACTTTTGGAGTGAACCCCATTGCCTTCATACTGAGTTCACCACTGTTCCAATAGTTTCTCTGATGCCTGGGAAGCCAGGCAATGTTGTCCCTTACATCTTCAGGAGATTCAGTCCATACATAAAGAGACATATTTTTCTCTAACTTAAGGTCATATCTATAAAAAATTAGATTAAATGAGTAGAAAGCAATAACTGAATTATATGTTTTAAATCATTACAATAAAGGTGAATCTCAGTAAAAAAGTAAGGTATATTAAATACTAACCCTTCATTAACTAAACCTATTTTGTGTAAGGTTTCTTCAACGTCTTTCTGACACAATTCACTAGCAGATGTCACTTGCTCACTAATTATGTTCTAAAATGAATAAAACATTGTTATTTAAAACTATACTTATAATTTCAAATAGTAAATGAAATTAGATAATAAGAGTAACTAAAGAAATTATTTTACTTTAGTAAGTTAAAAGTTTTTAAACAATTATTAAGTAATCAAAATTTTATAGTCTGAAAGATAAAATGAAAAAAATTAGTAAAGATTATAATATTTTATGTTCCTTATTTATTTGTAAAATCAAATTAGGTATTTTTTACAAATTTCATCTGACAAACCTCTATACGTATCCAAAAACATTCCTTCAGAAAATAATCCCAAATAGAGAAAGATTTCTTCAACAAATTACTGCATAACTTATCCCAATATTTGACCTGAAATTTCAAGACTTGATTACATTTTGCACATGGTTGAATCAAACATTTTATTACTTTCATTTACAGTAATCCAAAATGCCTTTTGTTATTAAAACATGTACTAATAATGAAATACGCATGTTTAATTATTGGATGGTACTTTAAGTCAGTGACTTGGGTTTATTTTTTCATTGCTATTCACAGCATTTCTTTTCATAATAAATTAACCTAATTTTAATAATCAATGAAATGAAGAAAAACTTTTTTTTAAATCCACATTATTAAAACAGACTAAAAATACAAAATAATTTTTCTGAACTCCATAACAAAAAATGTGGGGATGATGCTCAGATACTCTGTGCACTCTACTTACATATCTATTTCATTTGCCCCAATTTTTTTTACAAGAGGTAAGGAAAAATTATTTAGCACATTTCAGTTAGTTTTAAAAATGCTCATTAACTATCCTTGAGTCAGTTAAGTTTTGAAATCGACTTTCAATTCAACTAATTTTTTCTTATGATTAAAACTAAAAATCTTTTGTTTTTCCTAACATTTAAATTTCAAATTTACATCAATATACTTACATCTGTCAATTTATCAAATACAGCTTCTCTGATGCTTGCTAAACTTTGAACAGATTTAACAAAACTGAGCAAACTCCCTATCTCCTTTTGAAGCTCTACTTTAATACTAGAAAAACACAGGATATAACACATTTAAGCATACAATTAACTCTGCTCCTCTTAAAATGAAAGTTAAGTTTGGTTATTCAAAAGAACAGGGGTTCTCTAACTTTATTTTCTCTATAACCCCCTTTTTGGTTTAAAAATATTTCACAGCAATCATTCTCAGGGTTTAACATTTTCACAACACTATAGGTGATGCAGTTCAATAAATATTAGAAAGATAAATTTCGAAGGGTTTTCAGCTGTTTTTACACAAAACTATGAAGCCATTACTTTATCCCAGGAGATGATATCAAAATACTAAATAAAACCATCCCATTTTTAATATAGCAATATATGGGGATTCAACAACTTTTTGAGAAGTAAGAGAAACAAAAATAATCTCAATTAATGAATATTGGTGTTTCAAAGATAAAATATGTATTTCATGTATATGTATTATAGTTTTGCAGGTACAAATGCTTAATTAATTTCCAATGAACAGGCATTTACAGGTTCTCTTTTGCAAAATTGTGGAAAATTGAACCTTTAATTATCAGGTTCTACACTTTTTTCTTTATTATTGGTGTAGCAATTGTTTAGCACCTCTGCAATAGAAGACACTATAGGTTTCATTTATACAAGGGTTATTAAACACTAGATTACTACGGAATATGCATTACACATGAGTTGTCTAAATTTTCAAAATCTGCTAGAAAATACTCAAGTGCCAATAGAGAATAAGAAAAAGGGGATTAGAGTTTTATGAAATACCAAGCAGCAACAATGTAATATCTCCAGCTGCTATTCATTTCTATTTGGTAAGTTTGTTATTCTGAAATTACTTTTATTTGCAGAAGTCACATAATTAGGTAATTGACTATTTGAGGGATAGTTCTTCAGCAATTACAGTAGTACCAGTTAAGCTCAAACTTAAAATCAGTAGAAAAAGGTATTAAAAGAAATCAACTCACTCCTCCAGCCATTCATTGCATTTAGAAACAAGCAGATCAGAACGAAGAGGTTTAGTAGATATGGATAAAATTGGTCGAAATTCTATAAATAAATCTTGTTTTTATAACAAGGTACTAATATAACAATAAATAAAATACACATCAGCAAAACTTCATTTTTTTTTTAATTCTAAAACTTTTATTCATTACTATTTAATTTGAACATAGCACATTCATAAGAAATAATACTTAAATATTTAATAACAAATATTTATGCATATACCTTTCATTATTCAAGGTAGGTGTTATAAAAATGAATTAAAAACAAGTAAAACAATAAACACAATTACCTATAACTTCAGCTGGTAAAGACTTATAAATGTCACTTGTTTGCAAATCTAAAAAGGAAACAGGACCTGGACAAAAAATATACATAAATGAGAAGGATTTAAAGTTAAAAACTACAAGTAATTTTAACAATTAAACAACTTTGTAATAAATAAATATGTGGTTCTTTAGAAACACAAAAAGAATTGTAATCTTTATTTTTCATTATTACTTAAACTTTAAAAGTTATACTAATGTTTGACTATTGATAAGTATTCCCAAATTAAAACATTTGCAGGAAATTAATAAATAACTATAAGAAATTTATAAAAACATGTCCACACTCATAGTTAAAACATAAATTAATTCCGGATAGTTACCTGGACAATCCTTTCTAATGAGTTTTTCTAACATTTCATTAAACATATTTACTTTATAATCTGAAACTAAAAATATTCACTATTACTTTAAAACTAAGAAAAAAATATTTTAATACAAAATGAGGGTAAATCTACCAACAAATTAAGAATTTTAAAAAATACTTATAAAATAGTAATGAATGCATGTAATATTGAATAGAACTTAGCAATTCTTTAAAAGTTGTTTTTATCTTCTTAATTTTTTAAAAGAAAAAAAATACTGTAGTTTAAGTTAAAAATTAATAATAGAAGAAAATGTAGATTTTCTATGTAATTGACCCTACTTTCTAAAGTAGCTAAAAATAAAATCATGACACTAATTTTTTAAAAAAGCTTTTTTTATAATTCCCAAACCTTCACTTCTGTTACCACTTTCAGTAGGATAAAGCAAAATATAAATCATCTTCAAAGTTGACTGAACCACTATGACAAATTCACAAATTTGGTCTTTAGCTGAAAAAAAAGTAAAAAAAAAATATATATTTAAGGGGTAGCAAAGTTGTTAACATGGTTTTCAATGGTACTATCTTAAATATTTATTAGATGACATTCATGATAAACATAAATTAGGGAGAAGACTAATTTTATGTGAGTTTGAATTTTTAAGTTATATGAGAACTCTCTAAAACAGAGCTATTCTTCACAACATACCATATTTTGTAGGACTAAAAATGGACTTTAGTAAAATCTAAAAAGAAAGTAAAAAAGGCTTCAGATTTATGAACCTTTATCTATTAAATTATGAGATCGTAAAAGTAACAACTCGCCTTTCTGGTATTCAAAATTTGTGAAAGCATTTGATCTAATGGTGTATTTGTTAATAAACAGTTGCAACAAAGAGGACCAAGAACATCTTCTGGTTCGATGCTCAGTGTTTTTAGGACCTTTTCAGTGTCCTAGAAAAGATAAGAAAGAAATTATTCATACTTAACAATACAACTGTAGAGTTTAGCTAACTTCTTCAGTTAAAATTTACTTCTATATTTGTTATGATTTAAAAAAAACTAAATGATGTAGTACAGTCGACTCTACTTAATAGGATCACTTGTGGTCAAGGTTGAGTTAATAATAGTAAGAATAAGCAATTTGATAATAACTGTGGAAAGCAGTCCAACTAGAGTGTTTGCTTTAAAATCATACCTATGCAATCTTAATTCAAGCATTTAAAAACAATTTACAGTATTATTAAAAAGTTTTTAGGAAAAATATTATAGCACAAGTAATATTGATGAATTAATCACTTTTTTTGGCTCATTTTAGCTACTTTATTGAAGCGATCAAGATCAAGATTATCAACTTTTTCTTTTTAGACCAAATCCTTTCTCTTTAACTTTTATTTTTATAATGAACAGCATTTACAGTAACCTAAATTCCAAAAAATAAACTGCAACATCAAAATCCCAAAGCAGAGATATCTGCAAAGTGTTGCTACTGGACTGCATATGATAGCCCTTGACCAGTCACAGCATGAATTTAGGTCCCCCTCACCATTCTCTTTCAATTTGATAGGTTCATTCTTTGTATTAAATGTTTTATTTTTTCCTAGAACAAGAGCATTGCAGCTGATTTTCAGGGGAAAAAAGCAGCAGACAAATCCTTGTGAAAAGTGAGCATCAAAACTTGAAAAGGAGCTGTTTTACGCAGGGGATAGTGACAAATTTTGATAACATTAAGCAATATGTTGATCACGTAAAATGATACATTTTGTGTTAATTAAGTAAGAGAATTAGGACCTGTCAATTTTAATAACTTTAATTTATAACATTAGCTGTGATTACATTAAGTGGAGTTGACTTTAATAACTAAGAACATGATAAATAGCTACTTTCATCTTTACCTCTGGCAAAATTAAACAAAAGTACCAGAAAACAAAAACAGCAAAATAATTCTCACCTTTAGTAAAACCTGCCGAAAATTACTAACAGATGCCCATTGACGATGAATGATAGGGAAACGGGCAGATACATTGAGTTCTTTGTAGATGGGGTTTAGCGATAAAAGAGAATGGATATGTTGTGCCAAAAGATACAAAGAAATAGCACAGACAAAATCCTTTTGATCAATGGAAGACCATATCTAAAAAAAAAATTCAAAGATTTTATAAGTAAGAATGTTACTTCAAAGAAATACAGTGGAAAATGTATGTACATTATACACAATACATACTTTGCTTGGAGCATCCATTAATACTTTTATTTGAGAAGCAACTACATAAAGTATTTCATTTTCTTTTTTCCTAAAATTAGTATGAATAAGTCAAGGCAATAATCATGCTTTACAAAATAACTTTTAAAAAGTTATCATAATATTAAGAAAGCTTACTTCCTAATAACCTCTCTCTCAATAGCATTCATAATTCCATTTTGCAAGCGGTTGCTTTGCAGTTCTGTGCAACTGTTTTCAATAGACTTAATACAACAAGTAACCTGAAAAGGAATAATGTAGGAACTGAAGAAAAAAACACTAAAGTCTATTGTAGATTTACTTTAGGATAAGGCAAATAGGACAAGGTCTAGAAGTGAGAAAATTCTGAGATAGACTCATTCAGCTTCAGAATTACAGATTTACTTAAGATTTTTACTGTGGCTGAGAACAAAATGTTCAAATTAGCCCCATAACATAATTAGACCAGATGTAAAATCTCCAAGCAATCATGAGAAGCAGTGTAAGCCTTCATAATTTAAATCCATTGCAGACCAGGACATAAAATTTCACTTTTAATGGTATCAGACAGATTTAAGTTTTTACTTGCTCCTGATACTAATCTGAGTGTGTAACACAATATTTAAATAGGCAAAATTTATTCATCGGCCCTAAATCTTTGCTTACCAATGGCTAGGGAAAATTTTGTGCCCTGTTGTAGACTCTTCATTAAAAGTATAAGTTGCTCAAAATTAATAATTATGGTAAGGCTGGTAGGTTTTAAAGTTGGCTAGCTCATTTCCAGTTGTGGACTTACAAAATATTCATGCAGTCCAGGCAGGGTAATATGAAAATGAAACATTTTATCATGTGCAATTTTACAGAAATTATTTATACTACTACATTAGAAAAACATTGTTTCATTGGAAACCAAGACGCTCAACTGTTCTGGTCAACAGTGACACTGTCAATTAAATCATAATTATAAAGTATCATCTATGGAGAAAAGGAGAAATATACCCATTGATATATATATTATTAGAAATATACCCATAGAAATATATACCATAAATAATACCATATATACCAGAAATATATACATAGAAATATATACCATTTAGAAATATACCCATTGACATATATATATATATATATATATATATATATAAATGCAGAAAGTTAGTAAAAATAGTCATTTTATTTTTTAAATACTTAAAATTAATAAAAGTAAAATTTTCTGTACTTACACTTTCAGCAATTTCTTTCATTTCAGTAATAGTGTCAGCTGCTTCCATAAGATCACGATAACGCTCCCTAAAGAGAGACCCATTAAAAATAGAACAGATAAAGTAACTAAATAAAATCATAATTATTAAATAGAATCCTTACCCCACCATCTGTCTAAGTTCCTCCTTTTTACGTTCAATGTCATTTCTAAAACAGAAGACAAACGATTTAAGAAAAACTAGTATCAAATTTTATCTATCCTTCAATGTGAGACAAAATTTGCAACAAAATACAATCTGCTCATTTTATTCGAAACTAGAGGTCACTGCCTATATACAAAGTATTTTTATATAAGCAGTAAATTAAGGCACAGTATTATTTTTCATTTTAAAATTATCTGAGCAATGTTTGAACTTAGGATGTTGCTTATAAAATTTCAGAGTATTAACCATTAAACCATGGATTCCTTATGTTAAAATGAATACTCTTCATTGTATTTATATAAGGCACCTTAGGGTAAAATTTCAATAACTAATATAGTACAACCTCATTTATATTAACCAGGAATGACCAACCTGTGGCACACGTGCCACAAAACGGCATGACTGAGTAAATTCAGTGGCATGCAAAGATATTGAATAATGTTGATAAAATAATAATGTGTGTGATAATAATAAAAGAACAAAGTTTCTTTCCAGGTCCCCAGACCTAAAGGAATCAAGCACATATAAGAACTACTAAAAAACATGGCTGATGGTCAGATACCTCTTACCAAAAAAGGACCCAGAAGCTAAAACTTGTTAAAAATGATAATTAATCCAAAATCTCTCAATAAAACCTAAAAAATACTATTTAAAGGTAGCACATACATTTAAAAACATGCATTGAGTTCAGGAATAATCATATTCTTTACAAATAACATAAAATTTTCGGTTAAATACATCTCACATAGTCGTTTCTGTCACTGCTCCAAATGTGTAATGGAACTCTACTATCAATAGAAGGCCTATTTACCACCTTGAATTATTGGTAAAGAAAATTTGTTCTCGCACCCTATATTCCCACTCATTGAACGTCTTATGGTATGATTTTCATAGATGAAAAATAATTCTACTAGGTGTTATATTGAAAAAACAGTTTCGTCCTTAATTTTTGAACAGCAGTGTATTAAAGTCATTAACTTTCTTTTAAAATAATAGACCAAGAGCCCATGACAAAATGTGTTATCATATTCAACTATATAATAATAGGATAACTTCTTTTAAAAAAGTAAGACCGGTACTACATGATATTTGGCTAGGTTGTCTAGCGGGACATGTGGCTGCACAAAATTATAACAAACAAACATGTAATTTTTGTGAGGGTCCTTGTCAAATTCTATACATTGGGATCGGGAAACCTAATATATTTGATAGATTTCATCATCTGAGATTAAAAGGTCATGTCTTATGCCTGGAAAGTGGGACAAAATTGCTCTTGCACATTGTTGAAAATGTAATATTTGATAAGGGGGTGCCCAATTTTATTTACACTAAAATTTATATACGAGGTAAGTTTGAACAATAAAATAATAAGAAAACTAATTAGTCTTATGGCTTGGACACAGGACAAACCAGGTCTTACACTGATCGAAAATCAAATTAAATAATTAGATATTTCTTTTTACCTTAGCTTCTTTTCTATTTCTTGAATTTCTTTGATTGTATGATTTTCAAACAAGAGGTCTGTTCCCATGATTGCCACCTACAAATATAAGCTTGATTAGAGTATCAAAAAACTAATTTATTTTAGAATATCCAAAACAGTTAAAGGCTGTTCCCATGTTTCATATCAAAATAATAACTTACCCAATGAAGGAAATCAAATGTGAAATATGAATGAATACATGAAAATATGAAACAAATATTACCTTATTAAATAAAAGTAAAATACCAAATTATCTTGACCTTAAGAATCATTCAGGTATAGTTGAGATACTTATTTTATTCAAGGCTATTATATATGACTGCATCAGTCAAAAATCTAAATTACTAACATTTTATTTAATTATTCTTATATAAGGTATGGTACAGTACAAATAGAATTATTTAAATACAAAATTCAGGTTAATTCTAAAACTTCTCTTGGTGACCTGAATTTCCTCTAACATATTCATCACTTTTCTAATTCAAAGTTTTTGAATATCCAAATTTGTTTGTGGTCTCTTCAGTTATAAATTATCCATTTGTCCTGCATAAAATATAAAATTCTAAAAATAACAGGTTATGTAACTCATATCTTCCACCCTTGCTTGCATTGATGAAAAATATATAAGCAGATAGGAATAAAAGAAAATTAGCTCATTTATCTAAATTATAATATATTTTTTTTCCAATATTTGATGTTTGTATAGAAAGTAACTACAGTAAAATCTTGATATCCAAGTTTCCTCTTTAACTGAGTTACCAAATAGTTCTAGAATTTTTTTATCCTTTAAAAATAACAAAACATTAAACTACAAAAAAGCACCAAAGTAATCAGGGTTTATCCAGGTTTTTCTGCCAGGGTCCTGTTTTAGGAATCTTGTGAAAAATCAAATGGAATTTTGTGAAAATGAAGGGCCAGTAGTACAACCATAGCATTTATAACTTGAAGAATGGGCCCAACTGGCAAAGACTTATGTGAGGAGTCTGTTTTTAGGAATTGGAATTTCAAGAAGGGTCTTTTTTTGAAGGTAATAATTTTGTGGAGGGTTTTTAGGTTTGGATTTTATGGCACAAGGCAGGGCCGCCGAGAGCCAAGTCGGGCCCCGGGTACAAGGTTGAGAAGCGGGCCCCCAATGACATATTCTCATCTCGAGGTAGGGGGCAAAATTTTCTGAAGTACCTCCACCCATGCATTCATAGGCTTAATGTAATTTTTAGAATATTTCTAGGCAAGATCTGAATTTCACTCAACTTAAAAGTATCGTTTTCTTGGTAATACGATGAGTAACAAGTAATAAAGGGGGTCTGGGGGTGTTCCCCCAGAAAAATTTTGAAAACATGCCCTAGAAAACTGGGAATTTACTCATTTTTGGACCTTTATGTGAACAAATTAATTTCCAAAATATTCAAAATGATATCCGTTTTAGTACTCAATATGAAAAGCTTTGGGTACCGGGCCCCCTACCGGCCCGGGGGTATCGTACCCCCTCGCCCCCCCCTCTCTCGTCAGGCCTGGCACAAGGTGGGGCCTTAAACTGACCCATTTTCTTTCTAGATGAACTACTGTTAATGTAAAACAGAGAACAATATGGTATTTGGAAAAAAAAACTTTCAATTATCTTAACAATATGAATTACATTTTTTAAAAATTTTAATGTTTGGTTTTTGATGATTTATCAGAACAATTTTCATCATCTTATCCTAAGGAATTTTTATTTTTTATAGCAACCTTCCTTGCCCTAAGGCAGTCATGGGCAAAGTACGGCCCGCGGGCCAAGTGCGGCTCTTCGGCCCTAGTCAATCCGGCCCGCGACATGGTTTTGAATAACCCCTACAACTACACATAGGACAAAATGTTTTTTATATAACCACCATTTAGCTTCACTACTGCGAATCAGCTCAGTCCAGTTTCTACCACATAATGAAAAACTTTTAGACTCTCAGTATCACAGTTTCATCTGTCACAGTGCCTTCATACTCTTCTAAAGAACAATCAATTTTGTAACTTTTTTCCCAAGTTTTATCCCATTGTAGCATATAATATAAGTTGTGTGTGATGTAAAAATCTGCTTTAAAGTTATCACTCATAAGAATTTTGTTATATGTTTTGTTTCCGGCTCGCCTAGATAATTTTTTTTTATTTTATCTGGCCCTCCCCTTAAAAAGTTTGCCCATGTCTGCCCTAAGGGGAACATTCTCCAACTAGGCGCAATTTCATTCTGTAGATTTTGCTTTTTTAGGCATTTATTGGTCTTAAAAATACTTAGGCATAGCTTTGGTCCTCTCCCAATCACCATTTCCCTGTACCTATTATATATTTTTGGGTGTAGTGAATGGTGATCGGTTAACATGGAGGACCCTTACAAAAGCTGGTCTATTACTTCTTTCTTCCTACCTATTTTTCTATTTAAAATCCCTATTACTAGATTGGACATGTAAAGAAATTCATTTTAGAAATTTGATTTTTTAAAATTACTGCCCACTATTTAGGGAATCAATGGTTCAATTCCGTGAATGGTCCTGCTAAATACCGCCAAGCTCTTTACAGGGCTCACACTCACTTAGAAATATTTGTAGCCATTTTTGTAGCAGATAAAAATGAATTTTGTAGCACAAAAAAATGTCTTTTCTAGCAGGTAAAAACAAGTTTTGTAGCACGAAAATTATTTTGTAGCAGTCAAAAAGTACAAAACAGGTATTAAAAAAATTATTATTGTCGCAAATTCATAACAAGATACACTGAAAAATTATTTTCTTCATTAAAAATGCTTCACGAAAATTTGCTGCCTCTTTGGGATTTTTCATTGAAATTCCAGCTTGTTATACAGTTTTTTTCAGGACTTTAATAAACCTTTTTTAAAGCCTTTTACAAATTAAAATTCAGGGAAAATCTAAGAAAATTATTAAAAATGGCGCAGTTTTTGGAGCAGAGACTGCTAATATAAGCAATTTGTAGCAGTATGTAGCAGAATTTTTGTATTGGAGCAGTTTGGAGCAATTGTAGCAGGTGTGTGAGCCCTGTCTTTAGGGTCCCAAAAATTAGAAATACTGCTCAATAATTTTAAACTGATTTAAATTTGATATTTGATAACTGATTTAAAATGTTCAGCTATACCATAAAAATTTGTCGATATTTGAATATATTAGTGTTTAAAACAGTTTGGTGATATTAAGCGGGACCGTCAACGGAATTGAAGCGAATCAACATAGACAGCCCTAACAGGGGTCGATCCAGGTTTTATTTTTTGGGACCCATTTTTGTGAAAAGGAAAATATTTTTGTAAAAAAGTTATTGTTTTTATGAAAAATTGAAATCAAATTAAATTTTTCAAATTAACGTAAAAAACATATTTTGATTGGAAACAAACAAGATTTCTGAGTGTTTTCTTGCAAATAACCATTAAAGCTAATTTGAATTATGTGAAAGGGTCGTTTTTATGAACTTGGCTTTGTTGAAGGGGTTGTTTTTAGGAGGGGGAATTTTGTGAAGGGGCAGCAAAAGGACCCTAATTTTCGGCTGGATCGACCTCTGCCTAAGTAAATCCTAACAAACAAACAGAGCCTGGTCGACAATTTTGGCGAAATCTGATGTTGGCAATGCCTTTTATTGTCGAGTAAGCAATTCAACTTCTAGAACTAGATTCCCAAAATTCTCTAGTTTATGGCCATTTAAGCCGCCATGCCCCCGTTCTCTGGAGTACAACCAATTCATTCTCTTTTTAACCATAGTAGATTACTTAATAACTAAAAACGAAAAAATATAATATTCAATAAAATATTTAACTCATCTTTCGATTACTATCACATAATACCATGAATGAAAATATAGATAACTTTCGCAAGTTTATCAGATAAATTAGAAAATGTTTGCACGCATTTTAACCTGACATTTAATTACCTATAAAAATTGTTGAAAACAAAAACCATTAACAATATTTCATTTATTTACAAATGGTCTGATGATTTGTTTGTTTTTAAATAAATACTCTACTTTCCGATACGGTTGTGATTACAACTAGCCATCGACATGCCTGTCTGCTAGCAAAAATCTGCGCACAAGAAGCTATTTTGGACATAAATGTCTGATATCGATTTTCCGGTATGTGTGCTTGAAAGCTATTTTGCAAATTTAACATGTCAAAAAAGTAAATGGGTTTATTTTATTGTATGCAATATTAAATAGGCCGCATGGGCAGGAGCAGGGGGACCCTGGGAGTCATGCCCCTCGAGTAACCTTAACAAATAGCTTACATAGGGAGTATAATAAAAAATTCTCCAATCATTACTTCAGTAATAGGGATTGCTATACTAGCTTTAATAGGACTGCCATTTATATCTGGATTTTTTTCAAAAGATATAATTATAGAAATAATAATAAAATCAAGATTTATACAAATTTTATCTATTTTAATAATTTCTTCTATTGGGATAACAGCTACATACTCAATACGAACGATAAAACTTAAAAAACACTTTTTTTAATGCTATAATTAAAAAAAAAATTCTGGGATGGAACCCCTAAACCCTCCTTTCGCGAGAAAATTCTGCTTCATTCCTAATCACATGCATATTAAAAATATAATTTCTTAAGCTAAGCTTGAAGACACACAACTCTCTCGATTGTACTAGAAATAATACTGAATAAAATCTTAAGAGGATTAAATTTTGTTTCTATTCTTCTTTTTGGATTGACCCAGCTTTAATGTTTAATACATAATAAAATTGTTCAAACTTGATGAATTTTCATGGTAATTATGAAAGAAAAGTTGGGATTATTTTTAAAAAATTAATTGAATAAAGTCAGCACAGCTTCTTTGCCATAATAAAGTATCAATTACTAGGTATACCAGGAACGAGCCCTCTGCTATTTTAGTGCTTCATGATTACTTTTTCTATGTATGTGTATGTGTGCACATATTTTTTCCCCCTCTAATGTCTAATGTGTTATTTTCCTTGTACAGTTTTATTGTCCTGATAAATTTTCTGTTCTGTTATGAATAAAACAAAATAATCTGTTACTTGAAATTAATTCTGAAGAAATCAACACAGAATTTCTAAGCAAGCAAGCAGTTTATTACTTTCATTTAAAAATACAACAATGAAAATTTTTAAAAAGAGCTGCAAAAAATAAGAAGCAATCCATTTAATATTTTTGAATGTAGATAGATACCAGGACTCTCCACAGCTGATGACAATTAAGAAAAAATTTCAGTGTACATTTATAAAATCCAAAAAAAAAATAAAAATGGCTATTGACTTATGAGCATTAAAAACATTAAGGGTATAGAATACATTCAATATATTAAGTTGTTCTACGGATGTAATATAAAATGTATTACAGTATAATGGCATGTACAGAAAATGATTTTATGTAAACAATACTTTATATATTATAAAGTTAAAATATCTAATTTATACATTCTTATATTTACAAATATTTGACTTTAGTGAAGGGTTCAATCTGTAGGATATTTTCTTTTCACGACATGTATCTTCTTGTTAGAGACAGCAACAACGTAAAAATGATCATCATAGTTTACTGCAAATAAAATACAGGCATGTTTGAAAGTGCTGACACACTTATTTTATATAAGATTGTTGTTTTTATCCAATTAGGAATGGATTATTTTTTGGACAAACCAAAAAAATCATAGAATGAGATATATCGTCACCTTCATATAAGCACTTCTATCTCCGTATGGCAAACTTCAGGAATTCTGATCCTTGGCAACTTACGTTCATTTTATTGGTTTTGATCTTTCCAGCTCGATGATGTCAGCGCTTACAAAACAATCAAATGAGCTTCTCCACTCACAATTCTGAATATTCCCAAAACAGACCAGAAGACAGTGTTATTTGATTCTAAGGTGACGATATCATCTGAGATATTATATAATCTTTCTTGGTGGCTAAAGCTGAACTTTACTTTTTTTTTTTAAATTATCACTACCTAATGTTATACAAATATAATATGAGGTGCTTGCAGCCACAACGAGCTCACTCTCATGTTAAGCTATTGGAGTTAACTCATTGTTGCTGGAATTATCTTAATTCTTACTAACAACTTAAAAAATAATAAAAGCTTTCTTAAAATACTAAAAACAAAGTTTTGGTTTATAACAAATTACACAAATCTCCAATGAAAGTTTTATAGAGATTTGATTGTAACGTTCAATGAATTTAAAAAAAAAAGTAGAAACACATACTGGAAAGTTTTTTGAATCCACTCTCATTTTCTAAGAGAGAAAGAAGTCCTTTGTCAGCTCCTTTCATCATTTGATAAAACAAATTTGCTACTTGTTCATTATATTCTAATTCTCCTCCAGACTAAAAAAACGTTTAAAAGTATTATTATAAATATACATGTTTGGAAATATTAATTGAATTCACTTTTACATAAAGCTGTCTTATTCATGGGCACATTTAGAATCAGAAGTTAATTAAATTACCAATAAATAACAGTGTACACATGAGAGGAAAAATGTGAAAACTGAAAATTACTTAAAGTATTAAATTTTCAAAGTCAAGCTACTCCTTTTAACACAATGCAGATACAAACAAAGTCAAGTCATGCTAATAATTTAACTACTACTACTATGAAAACATAGTATCTGAATATAAAAAAGGAATAATAATATATATAAATTATTAACAAGTCACCTCAAGCCAGGTGTTAGAATAACTTGCCCATCTTGGATCTGCTTAGCCAGAGGGGAGATTTAGGGATATATCTGCCCCAAAATTCAGACACTTACTTTTTTTTACTATTTTTACATCTTAATTTCACTCCTATTCATTTGAAAATAAAATTGAGCTAACAAATAAAAAGATTGGCTTGATGTACCAATGTATCTCCTAACATATTTTACTGAAGCCTTTCAGTCCTAGACCACTCGATATACCCATTAAATCCTATGGGAAAAATTGGGGCAGTCAGGACTAAAAGGTTCATATTCACTTGATATTAAAATCCTACACTTACCAAACACATTATTCCATATATGATGAGCAGATGAGCTCATTTCTAGCGTGCTAATAGAATGTGATCAAAAATTATATTCTCTCAAACCAATCAGTTATAAAAAAGAATAAATATTATAAATACAAAAGGGTCAAAAAGTTAGGTTAGCTGTATAGAATTGTTAATTACTGTATAAAAAGAAGCTAGATATAAAAAACAAGCATGGAAGGTTGAACCCAAAGTGATTTATGGAGATAAGATATTTTTCTCCAAATATATATATGGTTTCATAATACTTGCAAACCAAAAACTACTTTTCTTTTGCTTGGCACCAACGTTGGGGCTGCTCATAGCTTCTTACATATTATTCTGTAGACCATCAGCTTTATAATAGGCACAGTTAATGGGCTTAGCTTAGGCTATGAATCTTCCTTTTTGGAGACACGGTTGACGGGATAATACATAAGCAAGGGTCTGTTTAGAAGAAATTTGGGTCCATTTTCGGATCCTTCACAAAAAATTTTACCTTAAAAACGGACCCTTCACAAAGTATTTTTGCCTTTGAACAGACCCTTGTTTTCATAATACTTCAAATATTGGACCCTATTTTCACAAATACAGGCTTCAAATTCACAAAATAATGAGTAGATTTTCACAATTTTTAAGAAAAACGGATCCTTCACAAAAAGTCTGGAATGACCCCTGATAAGTACCAGCTCATACATCAGCATACCTTTTCAGTTTCACATGTTAAATTATTGATATTTTGATTAGATGCATTTGAAATCCCAACAGTTTTATTACTACATCCAGTATACTTTGTGGGACTGAGCCATGTCTCAACACCCTAGGAACAATTAGACTTCTTGCAATTGGAATTAGTTAGATTAGGGTTAGATGTGTTGGTGCTGCAGCTTATGCAGCACCTATGGACGAGTTGCTACTGCTAGTATATGTTTAGATCTGTCGGTTTCTAATCTTTTACCAAACATAAAGAATCTTTCATTCTACTTACAGAAACTATTGCTCCGTCTTCATTAATCACCATGAATCCCACTTGGTGATGGATCTTTTCAGCCGAAAATGTATTCATTCTGCAAAGAATTTAAATGACTTTTCTCTTGTTTAAAATATCTGGAACATTAATAGCATGTAAACAAACAATCCACGATAGAAAAACGTAGCAAGAAACGTGTAAGAAATTACCTATTTTTTAAAATATTTTCTTTCTGTGAAGTATTTGTCAAAAAATTAGCTTCAATTGAATGTTTAGATTATTTTTCTTTAAATAATAGTATTTTGTCTAAGCACTAAGCAAGCAGGATCACAGTCATGTGGTTTTGATTAGAGTTTTGTAGTAGTCTTCTTAACAGGAATGTAAACTAAAACAATTATGGAAGTGTGGCTCACACCACAAAACAAACCAATCATCAAGCACAAAAAGAAGCGAAGTGAACTACTGTTTTATTTTCATTTTGCATTTTGGCCGAGGCCAAAGG
Organism: Tetragnatha montana; assembly: GCA_963680715.1. NCBI lineage: Eukaryota > Metazoa > Arthropoda > Arachnida > Araneae > Tetragnathidae > Tetragnatha > Tetragnatha montana. The sequence goes on from OY796681.1 coordinate 19,737,552, forward strand.
TTGTTCGTCTCTGAAATTTCGAAGTTTTGTTGAGGCGACTTAATCGTAAGTAATTTTTTCACCTTATTTTCTGTAAATTATTCGTTGTATTTTCGACATGCTTAGCTTCCCAAAATAGTTCGAGACGACGATGTGGAAATATACGAATTCAAAATCACCTGTCTAAAACTGCAATGAGTAGGGTCGTATCCAAAAGCACGTAAAGTTTTGTTATTTTTCTCCCATTCATCATTCTTAAAAGGTTTAATTCTGTGTAAAGCTTTCTTTTCAGGTTTATTGACAATAAGTTAAATGATAAAGATTGAAAGAATTTGAGACAGGAATTTCATAAATCACTTTTATCAGGATCTTTTGAAATTGAAGGTTGTTTTATACCCTTCTTTGGAACTCTTAAACATCTGTTTATCTAAATTGGTATGTAAATCCAAAGTAGCTGGGCCTGGTGTCAAAAATGGTGATAAAATAATGAATTTAAGCAACCCAGTTAACTATAGAAGTTGAATTTCTTACTCGCCAATAAATGGCATTGGCAACACCAATTTTAGACAAAAATGTCGCCCAGACCCGGCTTCTATGGATTTACTGAATGCCTTGACCTTATTTTTTGAGACACTTTTACATTACCATACCATACCGTATAGCAAGAGTCGGCACAGGTGGAATAAGAGTCCTCAGTTTGGCGACCCGTGTTGTGGTTGCCAAGTTGGCAGTATATCACGATTAGATATAGTGTATAGTTGGCGACTGCAATGAGAGTCGCCAAATGGAGGACTCTTATTCCAGCTGTGCCCATGAGTCTTTCAAAGATCATAGTAGAATATCTCAGAAACTATCGCTTCTGTGTAAAATTGGATGCTATTTTCTGAATCAGAAAATCATATGTTCAAAAACAAATTTAATAACTAAGGCACCGAAATGTGAAATAACCAGTGTAATTGATGATAGATTTTATAAGTAGGCATTCATTTTTATCTTTTTCTCTTTAGGTATAGTACTAATATATTTCTATTGCAGTAAACAACGTAATACTTACTGAGTTGTTTTACTACAAATTTTGAACCATTATTTTCTCTTTTGATGTTTCAAATTATAGATGGTTTTTAGAAATCACAAAAAAAAAATATTGATCTCTGCTGAAAAAACTACAATGCATCTTTCTATTTAAATTTTAGGCTTGTTATAGAAAAGGAAAACCATGTCGTTGGCAGATGAACTTCTGGCTGATTTGGAAGAAGCAGGAGAAGCAGAAGATGAGCATCTTTTGCAGTTGGATGCTCCTGTCCAAGAAGTGGAAGACATTCCCATTGAAGTGGACACGTCATTTCAGACGATCAGAGCTATAGCTAAACTCAGAGATAGTGAACAGGTTAATGTTTTTTAGAATGTTTTTCATTCAAAATAAAATGTTCACTTTCATTTTGATGAAAATATGTATCATAATCTGCTTAAAAAACTAAATTCTTTAGGTGTATGAACAGTCAGAATAAGTCAACTTCCAAAGTGTAAAAATTTTCATTCTTTTTTTTTCAGTTGCAAAGAGTTATGCGTGGGATTCAAGAACGTAAGAAATCAGAAAGAAAAGAAGGTACCTATGCATTTTGTTATGTTTCATTAATATGCAGTTGATCCATATTAAAATGTGACCACTACTTATGTTATCACTACACATGGAGGCAAATTTCTCCCAATTAAAAATATAATCTAAAAGCACCTAATGGTTAATAAAAAAAAACCTCTTAATCATTTACACTATTGCAACTGGTTTAGTTTTTTTTTAATTGTCAGCTGTCCAATGTTTACCTTGCATTTAAAATTATTTTAGCATCTTAAAATTCTGCTCATTGAATATTTTCCATACATAATCATGTAAGTTTTATAGTCTGTCTTTCTTCACTAAGTGTTTGGGAACAGAAAAATCTAAGTTCTAGTAGGGGTGCTAGCTTTGCTACTTAAGCATCTTCTTCGAAGAAGAAAGAAGGGATGTGGGGTAGTTATTTGTGAGAAATAACCATTTCCGCTCGCTCTATATACCTCCACAACCATAAGGAGTGAATGACCTCTGGCTTGTTTGGGGTGAATTTGAAGCCTAAGTAATAAGGATTCCTTTGCTATTTTCAATCTGTTTTATAAGATTCTCTAACCCAATTTAAGTAATCCTCAAAGTTTTTTGAAATAATTTCTTTCTGTGTTTTAAATACAGTAAACTCCCGTTAGTACGCCGTTCAAGGGGATTTGTGAAAACGTCGTTATAAGCGGGACGACGCTATATGCGGAATTCCATAAAACACCGTTTCGGCGATATACTTAAAACCTGTAATACGTAATCTTACCTAGAAACCTTTTTAAGCAGGATTTTATCACTAAAATAGAAACGAAAGAACAATGTCTAAAAACAGAACAAACATTCTTACCTTTACATCTTTTATTGGTATATATCTACAATCTTTACACTTTGTACACACCGCAATCTCGTATTTTTAATTTTCTATCTGATTAAAAAAATTTCCATAAGGAGTTGCTTCTGTTTTTCTTTTCCATAATTCTGAAGTTACACAACAGTGGACTGAACTGAACACTGAGCTATGGAATGCAGAAGTCGAATCGGAGGATCGAGAGGGGGAGAATTTCCAAGAAATTCAGGGAGGGGCGCAACGGGGGGCCATTTGGAGAAAAAGGGGAGCGGTTAGGGGAAAAACCAGTTCTACCACATTGTTCTACTCGCGTTTTCAACGGTTCTGTAGCTCGTACATTATTTGAAAGGAACTAGACGACGCAATAACCGGGATTTTTCTTCGGGGGACTGGAGAAAAACGTCGATATATGCGGGAAGTCGTAATAAGCAGAGAGTTTTTAATGATAAAAGGCCTATTGGTACCAGGGACCGGAGAAAAACGTCGTAATATGCAGGACGTCGCACTAAGCGGGGGCGTACTAACGAGAGTTTACTGTATTAAATGTGAGATTTAGAAACCTGTGTAATGGTTTTAGATGTTAAAACAAAATGTAGTTATAAGTAAAATACTGAATGAATCAAGAAAAAGTTATGTGAATTATGCATAGTGAAATGAGTATTTTATTTTTATTTTTTGATATTTATGGTAGGAACTAATGTTTAAATTAAAATAAAATCTATAATTTTCATAATTACTGAAATAAATTTCATTTTAAAATTTGCCAATTACTGCACATAAATTAAGACCTTTTGATTTTTGTAATAACATCTTATATTTAATTTAGCCATTGGACCTGTTGAAGCTGATCCTGAATATCAGTTAATTGTAGAAGCTAATAATCTAGCAGTTGAAATAGACAATGAAATAAGTAAGTACATAATAACAAGTATAACAGTACTAATACATGAAAAATTCCAAATAACTAAGTATAAATTTTAATATGTTTTGTTGCATTTATTATGGTTTTCTTATTTTAATATTTAACAGAAAGGTCCATTCTTTTATCAAGATTAATACAATATAACTTGGGTGATTCAAAGCTAAAAGGACCAGCAAAAAAAGCTCAATTTATCCAAAACTTTGAATTTAAAAAGTAAAATTGATTCAACAGGAAGATTAAAGAACCAATTTCAAATTAGAGACATATCCTAGTTGCTTATGTCGCCCAGTTTTATATTCTAATTCTATAATATTGATGAAGTTATTAATTTTTTTACTGAGTACCTAGTTGTGAAAGTTTTTAAATTTTATTTATTTTTATCTTTGTTTCAATTTTGTGAATCATTATAAAAAAGTAGTCATGTATTTTTCTATTTTAAATCATCACATTTTTTGTCAATTTATCTTGAATTTATTTTTTTAATGTAGATATTATTCATAAGTTTACTAGAGATAAATATTCAAAGAGGTTTCCTGAATTGGAATCTCTTGTTCCTGTACCTCTTCAGTATGTATCAACTGTAAAGGTATGTATTGTTATCACTTTTAAAACATTGTTATGCACATTAATTTGAATGTAAATTTTTGTATTCAAATATTTTATATTAATTTTGCTTGGTTACATTTTGACTTTTATTTAGTTCATAAAGTCTACCATTCTTTTAGTTATTAAACCAATATTTATGCAAAAAACATGATAGGTTTTGGTTGAGAATGTTCATTCTGACTTATTGTAATGAGAAAATTTAAACTAAAAGTAATTTTGTATTCAAAAACTCATTATTTTTATTTAACTTGTTAAATTAATAGTTTCAGTTTAGTTATAATAGATTAACCAATTCTGGAAAATTTGTATTTTAGGAGCTAGGAAATGATTTGGACAAAGCTAAAAACAGTGAGATTCTTCAGGAATTCCTCACACCTGCTACAATTATGGTTGTAAGTGTATCAGCCTCAAATACTCAAGGGTAAGAGAACATTTTACATTATGATACCCCAAATGTTCATGATGTGATGATATATTTTTTTTTTAAATGCTCTTTTCCTTCTTCAGACAACTCCTGTCAGATGAAGATTTAAAAGTAATATTTGAAGCTTGTGATATGGTAAGTATTATCTTTGTTACATTTGAGTTTTGTAATGATGATGAATTATTCTGTGAATAGACATAAATTTTATTGGTAACTGCATTCTCTCTATTAAGTTAGCAAGATTTTTTATTTAAGCAAAAAATATAGATGGATACAATTTTCTATTATCAAAAGTAAAATATATAGTTATAGTGTTGAAATATCACCCTCAAGAATTAATGTCAACACATTTATATTGCATAAATATTATTTTAGAATACCATATTTTTTTTTTTTTATTTCTAAATTCAAAGGGATATAGACAAGAAACTTTTTAAAGAAATTTCATTGCTCCTGCTAAAGGGAACAGTTTATTAAAAATTTTAATAATTCACTGAATATGTATGTACAGAGTACATAATAAAAATAAAAAAATGAAAATATAAGTACAGAAAATGTGTTGTATAATCTGAAAAGTATCTTTTGATGTAAATTTAGTGCTAATTAGATGCAATGATGTATTTTTTTTTTCAGGGAATTGAACTTGACAATTTTAAGCAAGATATTTATACATATGTGGAGTCTAGAATGTCATTCATTGCTCCCAATATATCTGTGATAGTTGGTGCCTCCACTGCAGCCAAATTAATGGGTAAAATTCTTTGTTTTAATTTATTGTATTGTTTCTTTTCTTGAAGTTTTAGCTGGAGAAGTTTGAATATTATTGTTTAAAGATCTGATTAATAACTTTGAGATGATTTGCATGAATTTTTCTTTTTAAATTCTTTTATTAGTTTTATGTTTTTATGATCTTGCAGATTCATTTCTTTGTCTTGGTAGGTGTTGCTGGAGGTTTGAGCAACCTTGCCAAAATGCCTGCGTGTAATATTCAAGTCTTAGGATCACAAAGGCGAACATTAGCTGGGTTTTCCACCACTGCTATCATGCCTCACACTGGGTTTGTTTACTCAAGCATAATAGTTCAAAATACTCCAGCTGTAAGTTTAAAAACTATATATTTGCTTTATAACAGGTCATTAACATTAGGCCATTTATTTTCATATTACTTAAAATAAATAATATCTGGATATTATGATTTTTTGCCATAAAACATAAAACTCCATCAAATGAATGAAAAAAATCACATGCAATCCAATTTGAGATACATAGTTTTAACCTCATAAAAGGATCTACGTTAAGGTTTCCTGCTAAAAGCTCTATAAATTTGATGAGTATCTGGCATATCCAGACTGGTCTAGTATCTATATTTTAGATTGGATTTTAATGTCTATTCCATTCTTTCCAGGACTTGAGGCGTAAAGCAGCTAGGCTAGTGGCAGCCAAATGTGCTTTAGCTGCTCGTGTCGATGGGTTCCATGAGTCTGTGGATGGGTCAGTTGGCCATTCTCTCAGAGAGGACATTGAGAGAAAGCTGGACAAACTGCAGGAGCCTCCCCCTGTGAAGCAAGTAAAGCCTCTTCCTGCACCCATCGACCAACCCCATAAAAAGCGTGGAGGCCGCAGGTACATTCTTTTTTTCTAATTGATATTATGCCATTTATTATCTGAGTGATCTGAATATTGAGTTAGTCATTATTGTGTTATAACTCATCATCCTAACAGCTATTCATTGCGAAGTTTATAATAAAGATTAGTTATAAAGATAGAGATTAGATAAAGATTTGTTGTATCTTATGTTTTTTGTTTGATAATTGTTACTGACCATTGATGTCCTCTAATTTTATATCTAATGAACCTTTTATTTCTGAGTATGATATGTTCCACTGTGAGTTTTTGTATTTAATGTAAAAAATGTACAGTACCTATATTGACTATGGTAAAACGACTCATTCAAACCTGACATAGAAAATAATTAAATTTTGTGTGAGGTAAAAAAATATTAAATTTTATTCATTGTATCTTTTTTTAGGGTAAGAAAAATGAAAGAAAGATATGCTATCACAGAATTCAGAAAGCAAGCTAATAGAATGAATTTTGGTGAAGTAAGCATCTTTTATACAATTCATGTTTATAAAGTTTACGAAGAAGTAGGTTTATTTGCCATAAATTTATGTTGTTTACACAACTGAATTTTACATTTTTTTCCAAGATTATCCAAAATAATGATGAAAATAAATTTATATTAGCTAAAATAGAAAATATTTCCCTCACTAAAAATATTTTGTGCATTCCACAAAATTACTTATGATTTTTTTTGTAATTCTTTTATAAATTTCCTGAAACACAAAACTTTTCAAATTATAAGTTGTTTGAGTTATAAATGATTTATGTATGTTTTTGAACGTTATTTAGATTGAAGAAGATGCTTATCAAGATGATTTGGGATTCAGTTTAGGACAAGTTGGTAAAGCTGGTACAGGACGTATCAGGGCACCACAAATTGATGAAAAGACAAAAGTTCGCATTTCCAAAACTCTTCAGGTTTGTTTTCAAATTATTTTACTATTCCTTTAAAATCATTGAACAAATAATTATTTTTTAATATCTTTTTACAAAATGCAAACAGTTTTTCCTGCAATTATAAGAGTAATAAAAATTCTATTTATTCATTTATTTAATGTTTTTTACTACTAAACAAAACTTGCATACTTTAAATATTTGATCTTGGTTTATAAAGTAATCTTTACATTCATACAGGACCATGTCATAAAGGAAACTAATTGCTCCAGTCATAAAAGTTAAAGGAAGATTAATTTTAACCATTGTTTGTATTATGTTTCTTTGAGAAAATTTATAAATACTTTTGATTTATATTATAGTTATTATTATTTATTTTTGTGCAGAAAAATCTTCAACGGCAGCAGGTATGGGGTGGAAGTACGTCAGTTCGCAAGCAAATATCTGGAACAGCTTCAAGTGTTGCTTTCACACCATTACAGGTTAGCAAAAAGAATTTGAGTTATAAGTTTTGTTTTTCAAAAATATGTAATGTACTTATTTTAGGGATGATTTCTTTTGATTGTTTTAAAAGAAGGGTTGAATTTATTAATTTTTAACTTAATAATTGAAAAGGTCAGTGGAAAAAGGTATGTAACATTTTCAAAAAAAAAAAAATATGAGTGGGTGTATATGGAATTTTTTGACTTAGATTTAAGTACAGTTACTCTAGGACCATGTCATAAAAAGGAGATATAAGCTCATAAAAGATCCCAACAAGAAAACTTTAATGCCTAGTATCGCGAAACAAGCTTTTTATTGCGTACCTCCTATTTTCTCTCACCCCTTCAAATCTTTAAGTTGGTTCATTGCCTTCATTTTATAAAAGAACATTCTAACTAAAGCATGTTCCATCATTTAAAAAAATTAGTGTAAATGGATTATGTCTTTGAATCCTATACATTTGACTCTTCCTATCAAAGTATAAAATTGTGTTATTTAGTATGAACTAATTTGTAACTTCTTTTAAGGATAGGCAATATTTAAAAATAATCATAAAGGAAACCTAGTTTATCTTTTTTTTAAATTGTTATTTAACAGTTATTACAAGTGTATCATCATACTGTCAGGTTAGCCCTTATTACAATAAGAAATTCTCATGACAATACTTCACCTTCAGTAAGAAATCATGACCTTAACTGCTTAAAACATTGTCATGTGTATTTCTCATGACAATACTTCACCTTCAGTCTGTATATTCATGAGATAGTTTTGAATGTTTATGAGCCATAATTTTATTACTTAAAATTATATATAATATGTTTGTAAGGTCACTATTATGTAAAATTCAAGGAAGTGGCTAATGTTTCAAAAGTACTGGTTACATACACATTCTAGCAATGTCAATTTTTTTTAGATATTCAATTAGATTGTTAAATGTATACTAATATCACTCTTTAATTTTAGGGTCTGGAAATTGTAAATCCCCAAGCTGCTGAAAAGAAAGGAACAGAGTCTGTAAAATATTTTTCAAATACATCTGGCTTCGTCAAGATTGACAAAAACCTCAAATAAGACAATGTTATCATTATGTATGTAACTATAACTTCATCACTTTGTTCATAGTTTCAACCATTAAATGAGTTTCTTTTTAATTATTATTGTGCTTTATTGTAAAGATCAAAATATTTACACTATAAAAATATGAATGCAATCAATGAATTTTTGATGTTTTAAAAATAATACTCGAGACATAAAAAGTTAAACACTCTAAATACCATAAAACTGACTAGCTTTCCTTGGACATGGCTTATTCACAGTTCTGTCACAGGGATGCTGCGACTCAGTGAGTTGTTTGTGGAGTTGAATGATGCGGAAAGGGCACTACTGCGCTTCGATGTTTCAATATCCTCTGGTGATTCCTCTGTCACAGCACTCAACTGTCTTTGCAGGCCCATGAAGTGAATACCTGGAGGTGAGTTAGTGGTATGTTTAAATGCATATTGACCACAAGATGTGTCGTCTTCTTCATCGTCATCACTACCAGTCAGCCTTTTCAGCTTCTCGAAATGTTGTTCTTGATCGAAAGATGGTTTTCTTCTGTTTTTCTGGGAAACCCCTTCATAGATGTTCTGAAAATAGTCAGATAGGTTTAATTTAATGGGGATAAGTTGAACACAACCTAAAAAATGGACATTTGTTTGAATAGATATGAATAATAAGAATTAGAGACATGTTAAAGTGGTTGAAATTCATAGACTTAATTCCATCATAACATGCCTCTTAACTTTTATCATTTATATTTATCCTACCAAGTGTCCTCTGTTGGTCTGTTGTCTACTTTATCCAACTTTACATTATATACGATTATTTTGTTTAGCACCAATTTCAGAATGTTTCACTTCTTAAAAAAATATGTTAAAACATTTGTTGAACTTAAATTTACAGACTTTATTTGATCAAAACTGGAAAGTATTACTTATATTTGGGGTGTTTTTAAAAAAGTTGACTGGTCACTTCAGAAACTAATTTTATTATTAACTTGCCTTTTTTAATATTGTAGAAAATATTTTTGTAGATGTAAGTAGTTTTTATGAACCATATTAGGTCTCATGGGTTGAGTTTTATTTTGTTGAGTTTGAGTTTTATTTTGTTCTTTTAAAAATAAAATTAATAAGTCAAAAAATTGTTTCACTTAAAAGCATGTATAGTATTTTTTAAAAAAAGAACTATTTAAAAGTTATCAGATAATTTATATCAAGCTTAAAAAGATCAAAATAAATATGAACCTCACTTTAAAATTACTGTATTATTTCCAAATATAAGCTTATCCATTTATAAGACAGGAAGATGGTTTTTCATATTAAAATTTACCCTAATTCAAAATTTGTTTATAAGCCTATTGAAAAAAAAAATATCCATTTTAGCCTGATATTTAAAAAAAAAACATCCATATTGTTATCTTTATTTGTTTAATATATGCAAGGGATATTTTTAAAACTAATTTATATTACCATTTTTTAACTTTTAAAGTGAAGAAGATTCTAAACCTTGCACTTGGTCAACCAAAAAATGCTTGCTAATTTTGCAATATTGGTAGATATTTTTATAAGCCAAACCTCTTTTTAGAAAATATTTCCAAAACATTGTTGGCTTATATTTGGAAAAATAGTACATGAAATGCACTTTCATCATTTTCTTGTAATTAATGAGGGTAAAATTCCAGAAAGATTTATAATCAATTTTTAAATGTTATATTTATTTTGAAAATATGTATGATAAATCCCAATTAATTTAATTTTCAACTGTATTTTTATTAGTGTTCAAAGAGTTAAATTTGGTATTCTTATATAAACCTAGACAAAGATCAAAATATATTTTTTTCTTTTAAAGAATTTCCAATAAGTAAATAAATAAACTTACTGAACAATGCTTTTTATTTCTTTGAGACTGCCGGTATATAAGAATAAAAGCAGCTGTGGATAAAATGAGCAGAACAGCAAATCCAAGTCCGATTCCAATCAGCAAGTTCTTGTAGTTGGCCGGATTCTGCTTCTGAAGTTTCATGAGAACATCATTGAAGGATTTCACAATTGATTCCAGTCCTTGGTAATACCATCCAGACTCAAAATGAACTTTGCAGTCCTGCATTATTTCCATTGCTGTGTTTTGAGGGAAAATTTTCTTCATGGCTGCACCCATACTGAAGTCTGACTTGGAAATATCAAATTATCCATTAATCATTCATATTTGTTAGTAGAGTATAGCTCATATACTTTATTAGATAGTGTTTATTCTTAATTAAAATTAATTTGTTTACTGTAATATTTGTTTTATAAATTTGATAAGATTAAATTATTTATACATTCATTATAAATAAATTTAATATTTATATAAATTTTAATCAACATGAGTAAAAAAAATCACAATTTGTTATTTAAAAAGTGCATATAAAGACATGGGTGAAAGTTTTCCCATCTAAAAAAAAGACGGCAATTCGTTCTAACAATTTTCAGCTGGACAGAAAAAATAAATGTTCAACAACTAGAAAAGGTAATAAAAGCACTATTTTCAATGCAAAGGTTTTATTCAAATTTTCACCTGGAAATTTTCATACTTTAACCCTTGTTTAGAAAAATATACTTATTAGGGTGTAATATTTTTCTTGTCGGAATCATGGGATGTATTACTGAACTAATGGACTGAAGTACTTATGGTGTTTAGTTGATGTTAATTGTTGAGCTGATTAAGCTTTCAGCTTGTATCAATAATTAGGACAACTCAGTACTGGACCAAATTTGCATAGAAGTAATGTCAACTGGTAGATATAATTGAAAGGGCTGAATGGGATGTGGCAATATGTAATTTATATGAACTTACTGTGTTGCTCTGAGCTAATAGGATGATGACCAAGTCTCCTTCACAAGATGAGAGGCCCCATTTTTTCCTGATCATGTCTGCTAAACCTTCTCCATTAGGGTACTTAGATGCAGAGCTAAAAGGTTTGTAAATTGTTTTTATAAATCCATATTGTACATTAATCATAATCTTCAATTTATACTGAAAGTGTCCTACTCTTTCCCAAGATTGTTTTTGACATATATTCCAACTGGGATTCCTGTATTGGCTGGGCACTTAGGACATAGGCAGGAAGTTGACCTAAGGAACTCTTGAGCCATTTGATCCAATTTTTCAGCTGAAATTTTTGAAAATTATTAAGCTTAGTTTGGAAATTGTATAAATATTTTCTTTAATTCTTACTTTTAAAAGAATGCTGGATTATGAAAATGTTCATAAAAATCCTTATAATCAGTTTTATTAGCTATTTTTTGGATGAGAAACTATTTTTTTTTTGAGAGAATGGGACTATGAGATTTGATTTATGAGACTATGAATTACTATGAGATTTGATTTATGAGACTATGAATTACTATGAGATTTGTACCATAAGAATACAAATATATTCAAATATGAAAATTTTTAATGAGTAGGTTTGATTTCATTAAAAAATTTCAAATTTCTCATTTTTAAAATTTTTTCTCCACACTCTTACATGTAATAAAATGTAATTAAAAAATAATTTTTAAAGACAGGGTTTGCTTGTGAAAGTTTAGCAAAGTTCAAGAGACTGAAATTCAAATTTTTATCCTTGATCAACTTGTTGCAATCTGTAATCTGTATGGTAATAATAACTATATTTGCAACTATAAAATTTAACGGTTTTTTTTTTAGAAAAATAGAAAATGTTAGAAATTAAATAAAAGCATTTTTCAAATCGCACTGATGGTTTATGTTTCATAAAACATTTGAACATTATAAAGTTATTTTCCATAATTGTTGATGTTAAAATTTAAATCTGTTACTATTGGGACACATACACTGATCCAATCCATTGCTAGGGAAGTTTTATGGAGTGGCTGTTGTGGTTCTCTTTTTAATGACCGAATAATGTTTCTGTATGCATAAAATAAAGATAAACATAAGATGAAGATATTTCAATTGTGAGAACCTTACGAAAATATTAATCCAATTGAGGCAGCTATTTTATTGAATATATTTGTAATGTAAAGATAAACAAATAATCAGATGCAGTGATATGTATAAATAAGGATATTTTCTAATAAAGGGGGTTTGAAGTAAAAAATATAAAATCTATTAACTCACACATAAGAAATTGACTTATAAAAAGAATTAGTATCATTGATAAATCATTAATTGATATCATTAAGTATAAATACTCAATTTATTGTTAGTTTGATTTCTTGTTTAGAGTAAGGACACCCCAAAACTCTTAAATATCTCAAACTATGAGGACTACTCTTATTCTTTCTAAGTTTTCAATATCTTCTTATTTTTACTTGATACCCCAATGGGACTGGCCGTTTTAATTAATTTGAGTCTATGAAAGCTTAAAACTGTTGAATAACATTCCGTTGAAAGAAAATAGGTCGTCTTGACGAGCACGCTCTGAACGATAGATTGAGACCTTTTTGCTTAGGAGATAATATTGCAATGCTGAATAATAAATGATGTTTTCAACGTGCAAGTACGCCCAGTTCTCGCATAAGGTGTTCCTAAACACTTTTTTATGTCCCATAGTTGAGTGTTATCAGTTTAAGGAGGTTTGATTACGTATCTACAGAAATTTAGATCCTATGCTTTCCTTTTTAGGTTTTTAAAAATATATCTTACTTTCATTTTCACATTTTGAAGAACTTGATATTCGATGAACAATTGAAAAACTTTCATAAGTGTATGCCAGGTCCAGGTGGTAGAAATAAGATAATGTGAAAAAGACTCCAATATTTGACTCTTCAAAAGTCATATACGATTAAAGGTGTTTACCTGGTAGCTTACGACATCCCTCTGCAGTTTCTCTTGCAAGACTTTGGCTTTAGTACAAATTTTACGATCACATCTTATACGATGGTTTTTACATTATCAGAAATTTTAACACGACAATACGGGATTTGGGGGTGCCATTTAGGTCTCAAAAAACTACCCCTGAAAATTCTACCTTCTCTAGGGCTTGTCTCTCGTAAAGTATTTGGAACTCAACTTCAAAACGAGATAAACTCATATTTTGGAAGCAAAACATGAGTGCCACCTCACCTACCGTTTCCCATTGGTAGAACGAAGTCGGGGTCGCACAGGTATGATGGTTTCGGTCTTCCGCATCTTCTCCACTCCTTCTGAGGATTGGGGAACTCGTCCCCAATTGAGGAACAGATCAGTGTGCAGAGTAGAACCACCCCTATCAGTAATGCCATCCTTCTATCATAGAAACCCGGGAGATTTCATCCTGTTGTAAAAAGTGTAAATCATCAATTGATTTCAAACCTTTTGCATGTGAGGAAGTCTTAAAGATGTCGGTTAGTCTTTTCTTAATAAAGGAAATTTTATTTTTCACAATTAAAAGGTAGTGAAATTTTAAGTATGATTTAATTTAATTAAATTTACTTAATTTGAGTGTTATTGTTTAAGATTAGTTTTTAAGTATTATAGTGGTTTAATTTAAAAGAATGCTCGAAACGCAAAGTTGTTTGCTTTTAAAGTACTTTTATCAATAAATTCCATACTTTTGTGAAAGAAAAAAAAAGCACGTGAAAAATACAATTTATATCGGTAATTAAAGAGTACAACTTCGTTCATTAAAATAAAAATTTCTCAAAGCCTTGAAATAAAAATCTCACAATAAAACCGGAAGCCTGAATTTATTTATTAAAAAAATCCAAAGTTTTCCATCTTTTCTGAAGCAAAGCTAAACTGGATCCGTGGTGTGATATAACACAACGGATCCAGTTTAGCCTTGTCTGAGGAAACTGTATAATGATATGCGAAATCAACTAAGATAAAAAAAAAATATAAATATAAGGGGTTTTTTTTGAAGTTTTATGTAGTTAAACATTTTTAACCTTAAAAACATCTTAACCATTTTTATTTACTTCTAAAATGTATATGAAAACATTTTGTAAAAGTAAAACTAAAACCCAAATACATGTAGTTTCCCTAAATATTTGTTGATGCTAAAATGAGTAGGTACCCTATTTCTTAAAACATAATGTGCTTTGTTTGAGTTTTGAAGTTTTACTGACTAGTTTCCTATAGCCTCTTTAAAGAACACCCCCCCTCAAAAATCGGTTATTTAGGAATATAAAAACTTATAGTCTAAACGGAGCGAGAGATAAAAGACTGGTTTTGCCCCGAAAATTGGTGTTTCTGAATATTAGGCATTCCTGCCAAGCAAGAGATTTACGTAAATGTTGCTTTATTGCAAGGGTTGTCTTGTTGCAGAAAAGCACTTCGCACTCATCCTTTCTGACTGACCAGACCAGCATCACCGGACAATGTCATCAGTCACTTCCTGGAGCAAGTTCTAAAAGTTGCTGGTTATATATTAAAACTTATAGTCTAAACGGAGCGAGAGTTAAAAGACTGGTTTAGCCCCGAAAATTGGTGTTTCTGAATATTAGGCATTCCTGCCAAGCAAGGGATTTACGTAAATGTTGCTTTATTGCAAGGGTTGTCTTGTTGCAGAAAAGCACTTCGCACTCATCCTTTCTGACTGACCAGACCAGCATCACCGGACAATGTCAGTAACTTTCTGGAGCAAGTTCTAAAAGTTGCTGGTGCTTAGCAATATTGGATTTATTACCGTTATTTGAGCGTATTTCTGGTTTGGGTTTCTATAGCTCAAAACACATTGCCAACTTGGACATCGCATCAACTTGCGTCGACTGCTCACCGCCTGGGAACACCGTGCGCTGTTCGTTAATTCTTTATAATTTTCTTTACTTAATTATGCTGTCCGAAGAAGATATGACAATAGCGGTATGATACCTAAATCCATAGAAGTTAAAGTATCTTCCGGGTCAAAATTATTTATTCTTTTAATTTATCTTAATTAATATTCTTTTTAATTTATTGATCATAAGATTTTTATTCCAGGACAGATTTCCATCTCTAAAGGGAAAACTTTCCTAACATGCCTAAATATCTCCTTCTTCTTATTGATGAGATTTACCACATAACTTTTGTTTTAAGTATGTAATTAAATTTCATTGATATGTTAATGGTATTTTGTTTCATGATCCTAAATACTTAAGTGTTGATACAAATACAATTTTTTTTTATTAATTTCAGTAGTTTTATAACCACATTAATTAAAATAAAATTACCACAGTCTAAATAAATATGACAGATTTTTCTCCATTATTTATTTTTACTTTATAAAATTGATCTACCCATGAGATTTCACCCTCTCCCCTATTGTGAGTTCATTTAATTAATGGCCGCGTCCCGTAGTAGCTTTTTTGACTTTTTTTTGTCGTTTGGATAAGAAATATCGAGCACTTCGGTTCTTTCAGTGTTGACAATTATTTTTAAATCTCCCAACATTTAATTAATGTGATTCTTAAAAATGAAACCATTTTTGTTAAGAATCTGTATTTATTTAACCATTTTAAGACAAACGTTTGATTGAACTTTATAGATCGTAATTTGTATAACCTAGGGTCACATAATAGTTTTGTTTAGCATTGGAGCCGTGATTATATTTCTACACCAAAAATCAAAATATCTTAGATTATAACGTTGAAAAGTTAAACGAATTAACCATCTAACTAAATAAAAGTTTGTAACAAGTATATTGCCTTGTCGATATTTTTTCTTTTAAGCTGATAGTTTTTGCATTAATGAAACGTCAGTCAGTACAATGGCATGAAAAATGGTTTGTGCTAAATAGAAAATTAGTATGAACTTAATGATAAATAAACCATAGAGCTTAAATCATTATGCTATATAACCACAGATATTGCTTACTTGTATTTTTTTGCAATACTTTTCCGAAAATAAAGACATAAAATCTAAGCTAGTTTTAATGAGACATAAGAAAAGTTAATTTAATCGACAGGTAGTAAATAAATGGACTTCTTTTATAATTTATTAAATAATACTTTTTCACTTTATAGAACTGTTTGGAGACACTTGCTGACCAAGTTGGGTCGCTTTCTTTTTTACTTTATATTATTAGTACATTCAGTAAGAAGTTAAAAGACGATGGAGTTTAAGTGTCAGTTTTTAAACTCTTAAAACATTGTGGGACGATGAAACTAGTGATTAAATAGTAGGATTTTGTAATAAAAAATTGAGGGAAAATATAGATTCTTTTAATATTATCTCCCCTTTCTTCCGTCATCTAAACGGGCTTATCTCTCCTCTTGCGGACAAATAAAGCTTTTTATACCTAATGTATTTGTAACAAACTTTTAGTAATAGATATTAATTTATTGATAAAAAGCATAAATAACAAGTGAATCTTTAGAACTAAATGTTAAGAAATTTCTACTCAACCTATATAACTTTTAGTCCAGACAAATATCTTTGGATAACTTTTATAAGAATTTTTTTCGGCAGAAAATCTAAGATGGTTTTAAGTAATATTATAGACATAGAGGCTCAAAAACACAATTTTAATTAAAATATTTCACATTAAAAAGTTAAGTATTGAAATTTGAGATAAAGTTGCGTTATTAAAACCCGATTAAAAGGGATGTTTTCCTTAAAAAGAAAATTTAAGGGGTTCACGCCTTAAAATACCTTTACCTGTACCGTAATATTTTTCCTTGATTAATTATTGGAATGTTATTTGCACTGCATCCGTTTTAAAGACCTTACTCAACAATGGTTTTTGTACACAGGAAATAACATCTACTTTTAAATCACATGTTCAGCAAGCACGGTTCGGTCGAAAAACATTCGAACAGCCTTAAGTACCCGCATTCCATCTTTGTTTATCCAACAACCGATGCACAGCACACCTGTATTCTAATCACCTGATAATCTAATAAGTGTCGTTCTGTCACAACATCGTCCCTAAAAACAAAGGAACTCTTACCATTCAGATAGCTGCCGAAACCGATGGATGTAACACCGACGGTAGTTCCATTTCATCGAACAGTTATTTCGGACACATTATAAGTGAATGAATCAGCCGTTTTAGCTTCGGATGGCACTCACACGCGACGCTTCTCGAAATGGATATAATAAAAATGGACTTCGAACCCCGGGATAGATAAAAAGCAACAAAAAGCAAAAAAGGAAATTACGTTTCTCTCAGGATGCCAGGATGCATCTGTCATTCGCGCTACCTGAGACTAGGAAAATGGTGATTTATTTTGCGTTAGGGAGCGATTTTTTTCCGCTTTGGTTTCCGCAATAGCAGATTCGTTTACTTTGGAGAGAAAAGTTTACGGGATGAATATTTGCGATCGAAGTTTGAGGGCCCGTCCATAAATTGTATCTAATACAAATGCATTCAGAGTCGAAATGGAATGATCGGAAGCCCCGAAATATTTTTAGTCTACTCTCCAGAAATACAT
Source organism: Tetragnatha montana (assembly GCA_963680715.1). Taxonomy (NCBI): domain Eukaryota; kingdom Metazoa; phylum Arthropoda; class Arachnida; order Araneae; family Tetragnathidae; genus Tetragnatha; species Tetragnatha montana. The sequence goes on from OY796681.1 coordinate 19,755,291, forward strand.
CATCAAAAATAAATCGGCGTAGTACCAGACACTCCCATGGACGCCCAGTGCCCAAGACATCATTTTTAACAACACTGGCCATCAACTTATATTAGGCCAGAAATATATTGCAGTTGTTTTTGTTAAAGATTTTTATCTTGTGCCATAAAAACACACAACCAAACTAACTAAATCATAGAGATTTTTAGGGACTGAAACCGAGAAAAATGCTCAAAAATTTCCATGATGTCAGTTTTTTAAACGCGTTTTTATAATTTCATTGATCGGGTCTCTGACGATTACCCCTAAAGAGTTGTCATTTTGTGCAAAATAATGATCTAGATTTGATTGCATACCGTTACTAACACGCCAAAACCTTGAATCAGCTTCTTTAGTCATTTTCACCTAAGTGCATTTTTTTTTTTGGAGTGACTGATGCTGCACACCATGCCTGAGCCAATAATCATCATTCTCATTAATTTGTTGAAAACTAAGCAATGAGTTTCGCCTATCTGTAAAAAACGTTTATTCTGGACAAACTTTGAATGCGTTTTTCTCGAAACTAAGAAAAAGCAGATTGGCGTTTTTAGCGTGGCAGTAACGATAATACTATTTAAATCCTTTTCCCCAGTCTCTTAAGATTGAAATATCAACTATTTTTTCTAAAAAAAGGAAACCTGTTTTAAGTTATAAAATTCGGAGCAGGTTCTTGATGGCTATGGCTCTTGTAGAAATCGAATTTTTACTTGGAATACATAAAATTATATACTAGCTTCTCAACTTTTGTAAATTGAACTGGTTTGGCAAACATACAAATTATAAAGAGTTTTTTTTGATGCTACTCAGAAAAAAGAAAAGAAAAACAATTTTTTTTCTCTTGAAAGCAAATTATATTTTGTATATTAGAAAAATATTCCACTGTAATACTGTTGTAAAAATAAAATATTTCAAGTTAACTTTTAAAATTTAATTATGTTTTGTAAATAAAGAGTTAGTTATTTAAATATTACTATTATTCCAGACAGAGGAGAACTGAAATATACTAAGGAAAATTAAGACAAATCACAATAACCTTTTGCTTATTTCATGTGTAAAGGGGAAATCTCATTCATAAAGGGGAAATGTTAGTATTTTTTTTATCTCAGCTTCTATTTTTTAATCCAGACCAAAAATTAGTTAGCTGCAGTTCAAATGTTACCTAAACTCTGTAACTTGAAGATCAGAAATAATTATACCATCATTAAGGAAACAAAAGACTGATATAAAAATTAGTTAAAAAGTTATTGAACTCTTTAGGGACAGATATTTTAAATATGTTCTTAATAGGTTTACTTATATCTGCTTATTAAATTGAGGAGTTCCTTCATCTTAATCTTACTACAAAAAGGATATTTTTAAAGCAGAATAAAATTTTATTGGTCAAATTTGGTTAAAAAAAATACTATCTAGATTACATTATCATCTAAGTAAAATAACTCTTAAGAGTAAAATTCACAACACATAATTTATTTACACAAAAATTTACAATTCTACAGTTTGATACAGATTTCTTTGAGTAAAAAAATAAGAGTTCTTTGGTGAAATTTTTTTCTTTTTGGCATCAGGACCCATAAAATTCCTTAAACTCTGGGATTTTTTCTCGGGAGAATCTTCTTCTTCATCTTTCCTATTTAGTGAAAGTTTCACACTTTATTTTACCAAATAACAAGTTACATTATTTTTTTCACCACAGATTTAGAACATTATATTTTTCTATACATTTAAATTTGCACAGTAAAAAGCACTACAAATGAAACTTTAGTTACTTTACCAGCACTGATTGGTGAAAAATTCTAACTTCAGCTTAATGCAAATCCAAAGAGAAATAAGTACCAAATTCAGACACCAGAAATTTGATTTCAGATAGCCAGTTTTGAAAAAGTTCAAAGTAAGTTTTAGGGTATTGTAAATGGGTTGATAGGTATGCAAAATAGAATAGAAAGAAAATGTTTAAATAAATGTAAGAGTTGTTCTGGGGTTTCAAAACAATTTCCTAAAAATCTTTCCCCAAAATAAGATAATTTAAAACAGGGTTAGTGAACCTTTCATACCTACTACCCATTTTCATATCTGTTATTTGTAAAATTTTTCCACTGTCCACACAGATAATGGTAATTTATTAAGGGGGTAATTTCATTTTGTAAAATTTAGGTATAAAAGTAGTCTAAAGAAAATTTCAGAAAAGGATATTAGAATTAGGGTATGGAATACTTTTAGTTGTGTTATATGTGGTAAAACGGAAAATTCCAGAGTTTTGTCGATATATCCCTAAATCCTATTCTTAGCTACTTCCATGAATAATTATATTTTTTTACCAAATAGTTCATGTTGGACTTTTGCTAAGTTTGGCAAAATGAAGTATTATAAAACAAATTATTTTAGTTAAATGTAAAGCCCTACTGTCCACCATGAAAGACTCACTGTCATTGGAGGGTGGTAGGGACCGGGTTGCCTACCACAGATCTACAGGTAAGTTTTCTATAACTTAATTGATAGGAAAGTTTGAATTTAGGTTGGGTTCCTTATTGATGTTAATATTACATAGATCAGATGCCAGCCTGTGCCCTTCTTCCAGACAAAATGGTTTCTATTCGTAATTTCAAAGAGGAATACAAAATCATAACTTAAATTTTTAGTTAACTTAAAAATTAAGTTTGGTAAAAAAGTTGGAATGTAACATCTTAGATATTTTTTAGCATCACACATAATCACTATGAATGGAACAAAATATAAAAGCATTAAGATGTCACCTATTCCGATTTTAAAAGACCTTAAAATAGATTTAAAAATTTAAATAACTACAGAACTAAAATACAAACCATTCAACTTCTGCACCATTATCATTCAAAATTTTTTCAGCAGTTGACCAACTAAACCTTACTATTTGAGGGAAACCAAATACAGGATCAATGTTGCCAGCCAAAAATTTTTTGGTAACTGGATCTAAAAACAAAATAAAACTTAATGTAACAAGTACACATTACACTTAAAATAAATGTTTTGATTTCATTTTTAAGGAATGTATATGTTACGGGCAATGTGATAAATTCAGTGTAATTTATGAATGAAATTTATCACTTTGCCTGCCTCCACTTCGGGCATTATTAATAATGCCCGATTAATCACTTTGCCCATAACATATATGTACCCAGAGATATTTTTAACTCCTCTGAGAGAGTATTTCACTCCTTGAAAATAGGAAATACTTTTTAAAAAACTAGCCAGGAGTATTTTCACTCTTTGAATTTTTCATAAAAGTTTAGTTTAAAAAATACACCATGCCCCACCAAAATTTTTTTGCAGTGATTCCAATCAATTTGACTTTGCAAATACCTATGAAATTTAACATATAAATGGTTTGTGGCCATAATGGCGTAGCCGGAAAAAGATTTGGAAAGATTGGATCTACTTTTTGTCGTTTTAGAAATAGGTTATATTTTTTTCACTTATTGTTGCAACTCCGTCTATTCTTACAATACGGGTTCGACTCCCGACTGTGATGTTATGATTAGGTTATAAGTTTAAAGGTTAGGATATGTGAGATATTATGTGTGTATAAACTGTAATTTAACTGTACCCGTAATTTAAGTTAACTATAAAAAGATGTGATGTTATTGTTTTGGCTGTTAGGATAGGATCATGTTTATTTGATAAGATAAGATAGGATAGGATAGGCTGCTTGCTGTTTTTAGATTTCGTAATATGCTTCTGTGACTTGTATTCAATAAAATCTACTGTTTATTTTACACCTATTTAAACGACTGTTTATTTTGAGAACCTGTTTCAACAAAATTCTGGCGTCCGCGACAGGACAGTAGTGATGGATTTGAAGGCACTAAGGGCACAGAGGCGTGTTTTAAGAACTGCCTTCACAGTGACGTTGAACAAGTTAAATGCCGAGCTTCAGAGCCCAGTTGTGGACTTGCGGGCTATTGCGATCCAACAGATTCAGCTCCGAGACAAGTTCTCGAGACTTCGATCGGCCCAGGATGATGTATCCGGATTGCTGCTGCAGCAAGAAGATGAGGGGAAGGAGTATGAGGCAGACTTCATCGAGACAGAGGCGTACCGGGAAAAGTTTCTGGAGGCCGATAGCTGCGTTGACAGAAAGCTGTCAGAAACCGCTCTACAAAAGGAATCGGAGTCCGATGGTCTACGAGAATCGGTGCGAAAGTTCAAACTCCCAAAGTTGGACTTGATGAAATTTAATGGAGACCCAAAGGAATTCCTATCGTTTTGGAGCCATTTCGAAAAGATCCATGGGGATGGGAGTATCCCTGATGAAGACAAAATGCATTATTTGGTTGCATCCATGGAACCGAAGTCCAGGGCGGAGAGATTGATTGCTAGTTACCCGGCCACCGCCTCCAACTATCCCAAAGCAGTGGAACAACTCAGAGAAAGATTCGGACGAACGGATCTGCTTGTACAGATTTATGTGAGAGACTTATTGTCCATGGTGATGAGAAATGCTGCCTGCGGTCGGGTGAAGACGGACCTCTCGGGACTCTATGATGAATTAGAGGGAAAGCTGAGAGCACTAGAGAGTCTCGGGAGAACACAAAAGAAGTTCGGAGACTTTCTTGCCCCCCTGGTGGAGAGCTGTTTGCCGGAAGAGGTCCTTATGGCTTGGGAACGATCTAGGAACCATCAGGAAGTGTCCGACACCATAAAAAGATGAAAGAGAAAAGAGAAAACACCATAAAAGTAACTATAAAAAGATGTGATGTTATTGTTTTGGCTGTTAGGATAGGATCATGTTTATTTGATAAGATAAGATAGGATAGGATAGGCTGCTTGCTGTTTTTAGATTTCGTAATATGCTTCTGTGACTTGTATTCAATAAAATCTACTGTTTATTTTACACCTATTTAAACGACTGTTTATTTTGAGAACCTGTTTCAACACTTATTGTTCTGATGCTTAGGGAGTTTGATTACGGATTTTGTGTCTGTATATGTAGTGTTCGGCACTAGTTAACTAGAACTAGTTGCAACTAGTAGTTAACTACTGATCAACTAGTAGTTTAACTACTTTTGGTTTAAACTAGTTTAACTATTAGTTGAACTACTTTTTTTAATAACTACTAGTTGAAACTACTTTCAAATTTTCAACTACTTTAAAAAAAATTTTTTTGTTTAAAATTTCAAAAATATTTCAAATTTTTATCAAAATATACAAAAAATTACACTGCTATTTATAACTACAATGTCATGGTAGAGTACTCAAATACCATAACCAGAAATAAAGGCTCGTTTTGAGCGAAGCATAATAAAGTTTTTTGTGATATAGATAAAAAAGATGTGTTAGAATTTGGGCAAAAAATAGGTTATGAAATTAAATAGACTAGTCAACTAGTAGTTAACTACTTTGGGAAATAGTTAACTACTAGTTGCAACTAGTCCCAGGAAAAAATAGTTAACTACTAGTTGCAACTAGATTTTCCCAGACTAGTTAGTAGTTGGTAGTTAACTACTTTTTGACCACTAGTTGCCGAACACTAAGTTTATGCTATTTCCGTATTTCACTCCTCATAATTGAATTTCACTCCTCCTAAAAAAGTCAAGGAGTATTTTTACTCTTCCAAAAAAATCCTATCAAGAACACTGTATGTACCTAACTACTTAATTTACTAGTACTAATTAATTAAATTTTATGCCATCTCAAAGGGTTAGCAGCACTAACTAACTGGAACTTTTATAAAATCCAGTTTTAAAAATTCAAAAACTTATCACATCTCACATCTTCCTTTGATGAACTAGGATGTAATCTAAAAAATATTTAATTTGTGAAGTAATTCAAAACTCAACTGGCATATTTTCAACAAACCATTGGGGTAGCCAGATCCATAATCCTTTTCTTGAAATTCCTCTCCCTCAGGAAAATTCCAAGATTTCAAAGCATTGTCTCTAGCTACCTATAGAAAGAGTTATGCCATCATAGAGTTTTACTGGTATGGAAGTTACTTTAAATTAACTTCAGCTATAAAAATTAACTTCAAAAACACAACAAGAATATTACCTTAGCACATATACTGGCTGCACTGACAATAGGATATATTGAATCAGCTTTTTTGGCAACAGTAACTTTAATATCAGGAAATAGAGCAGACAATTTAGCTTGGTATTTGTCTGGTGGACCAACAGTGTCAACATATACCTGTCAGGAATTTGTTAATTTTTAATAAAAATAACTAAAGCATAAAAATTATTAAAAAACTACTAGTATTAACAAACATACAGGGTGTTTTAAAAGTCAATTTCACAGCTTTTATTTTGAGACATTGTCTCTTAGGCTCCAGCCACACTACAGCCAAACTCAGCCGAAAGCAATAAAGATGGTTATCTAAGTGAGGGTATCTAATAGAAGTGAGATAACCATCTTTATCACTTTTTTATTGCTTTCGGCTGTTTGGCTGTAGTGTGGCTTGGACCTTAGGGTAATGAAAGTAAGGTTGCACCCATATAAAAGTGAATAAAAATTAATTAAAAACTAAAAGAGTTTCCAGTTAGGAAATAGTTTGCAAAACAAAAGCACCAGAAAAAAGTTTCATGAAAATATAAGTATTCGAGGAGATATTAGAAATCTAAGTTAAAATTTATTTTTCAAAGTTAGTTTTTTTTTTAACCTTAAAACATTAGCTGGTTATAAATTCAGGAATTTCACTATTGAACTATTCACTATTGTATGGAACTATTAATTTAAAAGTACCATACAAGGCATATAACATTCATAAAGCTACTTTACCTCAGTTACATTAACACCAATTTCTAAAGCTTTTCTAATTAATTGGATAGCTGAATCATGAGATAGAGCATTCAAGTTATACTTGCATCTATAAGAAAATACTGATAATGATCCAAAGTAACTCAACAACTAAAGAAAAATGAAATTATATAGACCTAGAGAGCAAACTTTAGAAAATGTACCAAAAACTGTTTTGATAAACACGACATACCAAAAGACACACCTAAGTGTGAAAAAGTTTAAAGGACTGAATTAATGCTTAAAAACTTACAATATTTATAGACTTTAAGGTTTCTTTTTTATATCTTTAAAGGAATACTACTTAATTTGTAAATGAAGATTTATATGAACCAATGTTAAAAAAGTTACTTTAGGATTAGCTGGGTGCAAGTGCCAAAAAAAAAAAAAAGTGAAAATATTCAAACATTGAAATACAAAAACAAAACAACTTAAATACATCAACGAGAAAGTGTTGCTTTTAATTTTTAAAATGTTTTGGTGCAAAAGTTGTAAAATGTTGCCTATGTAGTTCGATATACAAGTTTCCACCCACCTTATTCTAAAGTAGTGTTTAATAAAATAGTGAGATGCTTTCAAGTTTGTGCTGTAATAATTGAAAAGTACTAAGATGTGAGTGAGAAAAGAAGTTGTAAAATAAACTTTACCTTCTTAACATACTGTTGCTAATCACATTAGGAGAAAGAATTTCAAGAATCCATCCAATCGTTTCATTAGATTCATGTATGATGCTAAACAAGCTTTCACGTTTTTCTTCTGTTAATGTTTTGGAGTCTAAAATTTAAATTAACATAATTTAAGAACAACATTTTGGAGGCATTTTGCACGTTCAGGAGAATATAATTAAAAGGTACATTAAAAAAATTATGCCTACTAATACAGTTGACTCTGCTTAATGTGATCATAATTGGGTATGATTAAACTGATAACAATATCTGATTGATAATACCTGTGGATGCAAACAATGCAACAAGAGTGTTAGCCTAAAAATCATACTTATGCATTCCTGACTAAAGTATTTAAAAACGATTTTACAGTATATATATTTTGCAATTTAAAATTGTTTTAAGAAAATTATAAGAGTAGTAAATTTAAATTTAGTAGAACTAAGTTCCTTTGGCACATGCTATCTAATTTATTGAAGCACTCCAAATCATCTATTTTTTTTTATTCAAGTGCAAATATTTTCTCTTTACCTCCATTTTGTTTTCAAAGAAACACAACTCACAATAACTTAAATTCCAGTAAACAAACTGCAATACCTAATTCAGAAAGCAGATATCTGCAAAGCATTGCACATGGACAGCATGTGATACCCCTCATCCAATCAGGCACATGGATTTAGGTCCCTCCCACCATTCTTTTCCTATTCTGAGATTCCAATGCAGTGCAACTGATTTAAGAATAAAAGATAATGATTGCCTGTTAAAATTGACCATCAAAACTCCGAAAAGGATGTTTTTTGTGAGAATATGGAAAATTTTGCTAACATTAAGTGATGTGTTGACCACATAAAACAATATATTTTATGTTCAATTGTTTTGAGAAAATTAAAATAAAAAAAACTCTGTATATATAACGAAATTTTCATATTATAAACACTGAATATTTACTGGAAATTCAGAACTCTATTTAGAATACAGAACAATCATTGAAAAAATATAAGTATATTTAGAAATTTTACAGTTGAAAAGAATATATGGACTCATTTCCTTTTTTAAACTTATGAAATTTCAGCTGAAAAAATCTTTGAAAGACTAAGACAAAAAAAAATAAATTAAAAAGTATATATTAATAATCTAAGTCATTAAGGCAGTTTAATGAATATCAATAGAGTCCAACATTCACTGGAAAAAGGTAACAACACTTCTAACTTAAAAACGAAATTTATTTGGCTTAGTTTACAGTACAAAGAATGAAAAAACACAAATTAACATATATTTCAAACAGGATTGAACATTAAACGTGATCACTTTAAGCAGAGTCGAATGTATAACCCTATACCTTCCGTAGCAGAAAATAAATATATCTACAGGGATAAAAGTATTATACGTACCTGCAACACCTTTGGCTTTTAAAGCACTTAATTCTGAAATGGGACAATATGCTGCACCATAAACCATTGGACCTAGAAGGATAAAAATGGTATGAGTAGGTACACATAGTAACATTTTCCATTTATCAGCTTACTGGGCACTTGTGCCTAGCTTATCCTAAAGTACCACAAAATCTAAGGAATTTCTTTAAAATTTTTAAATTTTATGGAATGAGAATAGTCTGTATTTCTTTAGCAAACTTGGCTAGTTAAGCATCTTCTTAGAGGATGAGGGAAAGGAGGTAGGGTATTTATTATGAGAAGAAACCAGTTTTGCTCTCTATCTATATACTTCCCCAACGCTGGGAGACAGGCTACCACTGAGCTTAGTAATTTTCCCCTGATAATTCCAGATTTTAACTAAATTTTCCTGATTGTACACTATTAAATGATACTCTTCTTTATCACAGAACAAAGAAATACAAAAAAGTTACTTTTATACAAATTACAATTTTGTTAAAATAGTTTAAGAATACAATTTTAAATATTAGTATATATGTTACGGCAATGTGATAAATACGGGCATTATTAATGATGCCCGGGCAATGTGATAAATTCAGTGGAATTTATGAATGAAATTTATCACTTTGCCCGCCTCCACTTCGGGCATTATTAATAATGCCCGATTAATCACATTGCCCATAACATATATAGTATTATTAGCTTTGAAACCAAGATATAGTCCCCTTAAAAAATAGTTCAAATCTTAGAGTAAAATAAATGTTAAACAAATTTAAATTTTAAAATAGTTTTAGTCTGCAAATAATATGAATTACACTAACAAACCAAATTTGTCCACAAATACTATGTAAAACAAAATAATGATAGGCCTGTCCTTAAAATTCAGATTATTCATTTTTGGAAAGATGAGACGATTTTTTCAAAAAGCTTGTCACTTGTATCGCGGTGTGGAAACTTTTCCTCCAAAATGTGAGACTCCTCTTTTCACCGCGCTGTCGGCGAACCTTTGCTTTTGAAAACGAAAGTGAATTCGATCAGAATTCAGATTTATTTATTCATCGCCCTTTAGAAATAAAAAAAATTATAAAAGATTTAATCAACGGATAGGTTTAAAAAATACTTAAGATTTTCCCGATTTTCTTCAAAATTCCCCGACTTTTCCAGAAGTTTCATATTCCCTGATAATTCCATATTGGTGGCCACCCTGGAGAGAGTGGCCTTTCCCTTTCGGGGTTACATTTACTGCCTAGCCAGGAAATACAGACTATACTATGTTTTCAAATTTTTTTAATGAAAACAATAACTGTAGTTGCTGCTCTTAATCAGTCATTACTGGCTTCAGTATTGAAACCTCTATTGAAATTATTTCAGGGTAAAAAGGTTAGACATTATAATAGTTATTTAGAAGACACATTCCACAGCACAACATGATGAAAGAACACATCATTGGAAGATAACCAGGTTTGTCCTAGGAATTGAAAGGACATGAATTTTTAAAACAAAGGAGTAAGCCAATTTAATTTTTAAATTGAGCTTTAATTAACCAGTTTTACAATTTCAATTCATTATAAATTATATAAAACTTAAAAAAGTATCCAGGGATAAAAGATAGTTTCAGAAAAGAGTGCAAAGCATACCAGATGATGTGTTGGAATATTCAGATTTAAATAAGTTTTCATGAGCTTAAAATTACCAAGAACAGGTCCTCTACCAGCTTCATCAATTCCCAACATGCAAGGAGCTGATTTTGTACTAAGAGGAACTTCAGACAACAATAAGGCATTCTTCGATTGATCTTGAGAAAATTTCGATAGATCCATTTTGAAAAGGTCACAAAATTTTAACTTTTCAGAAAGAAAAATGCACTGATACTAAATAAAATGTGGGACATTTAATACCAAAATGCAAGAATAATTTTCTGATTTTCGCGGTTTTTTAACTTTTGTAAACAAAAATAATAACACAATACACAAATAATTATCGTCAAAGTTACCGTTATTGATCTAAAAATCGGAAATCATGTATTTTTCCTAAATGATTACATCTATTAAAATTTATATTCAATGTTATTTTATAAATAATTTCATAAAAGAATTATTGAGTCGTAAAATAAATGGGGTTGTGATGTTTGATATAGTACCTTTTAAATTTATAACTGTAACTTTGAAGAGGCAAAATCTTTGGGGAAAATCAAAACAAACAAGAAAGTCTCATTTTTTGATCGGATTCGGATTAAAATATTAAGAAAACTAAAATATGGCTGTACGTTTAATTGGTAAAACAAGCCCTTACACCGGTAATCTTCTGTTTGAAATATTGAATAATTTGAAAAATTATGGAGTTGGTCGTGTAGTAGTGCAAAACAGTTTGAGAAAAAAGTATCCTGAGATGTGCTTTTACGTAATTCGAAAAGTTGTACCTATGAGGGAAAAACCTGTAATCAAGGAAATTAAACCTAGAAACCAGGAAATTAAACCTGAGGAAATTCCCGATGAAAGATTTTTTAAGGTAATTCTTTATGCTTATTATTAAGTATTTCCTGTTCAGCTAATTGTTATTGTGTTTCCTGTAGTTGTAGTTGTGTAAGGAGTGGAGTGAGCAATGGTAATCCAGAAGAGTTATAAAGATTTCCAAAAAGATCACCAAATACCTCAAACACATGACAGTCATCTAAGAGGTCGGTCCTACTGGAAATTATTTTTACTGTCGTCACATTTTGTCACCAAGCTTTCGTGCATGCCTTGAAAATTTCCAAGCAAGCCATAATACCCCAATTCATCACCAGAAACCCTGCTAATGTCGGGCACTCTTTCGGATTATTCAATGGGAATGCTCACTCCACTTCTATTTTCCCTCTATGGTACCTACACCCATTACAATTTAAACTGATTAATCAAGCATTTTAAGGTCTTCATATTTAAAACTGGAGTAAAACTATCTAATTAATCGCTTAGGCTCTAATATATAAGATGCTTGTAGGTGTAGGTTCTTGGTTCTTCTTTAATTTGTAGTTCTAAATCTATTGCTCTCATAAAGAAATTGAGAATATGCATTTTTTATTTCTTAATGTGAGTTTTGAAAAAATTATGATGCTTAAGGATTAGTCATCGAGCAAGCGTCAAGTTTTATGCTAAATCACCAAAAAAATCAAGGTACATTGATACAGGGTGCTTCCATGGTGACTACCAACTAGAGCAGTCGCCAAACTTGGCTACTGCTTTAATAGAAATATATTTTTTTTAACTGTTCTGATATTTTGTTCTTATTTTGGTGGAATATAATAAAGAATAACATACTGTTAGGATTGAATTTTTGTTAGTATTTTTCACGTGGAATTTAGCCATAATAGGTATACTAGTGCGAATTTGTTGGGTGACTGTATATCAAATCTGTTCCATAATCAAGTATCAAAATGGTTCTTACATTGCGTATTATCTTATCGACCCTTCAGCCTCCTTCAGACTCAGCAGCAAAGTCTGTTATATTTGGTGATGCTTTTGGATTCAGTGGCACAGTCAATGGGATAATATATAAGTACAATTAAAATAAAATTCCATTAAAACATCTCAACAAGCAGTGTTTTTGGTGGGTTCAGCCGGGCGCAAGTGTCAAGTTTTATGCTAAATCACCAAAAATAGTCAAATATCAACATAACCCCATGAAAATATCTCAACAAGCAATGTTTTTTTCAATTTTTGTTGCATTTTTTTGTGTAATTAATAATACATTACCAATATAGTATGATCGGAGAGATTTGCACCTGGCTAATCCTAAAATATCAAAAGAATTAAAATCTATAGGTTGCTGTTACAATTGGGTGCCACTCTTGGGTCAATAACCTACTATCTGGCATACTAGCCTGGTTGCTAGAAAATAAAATACTAAGGGGATATTTATATAGGACATGAAAAGCATTGTTGTATTGTAAAATTATTAACTAGGTATTTCAAAAATAATGATTTCTTAAATGCAAAAAATATTTTTTCAGGAACTAGTTTATGGAAATGTTTGGGTGGAGGAAGTGTTCCGAGGTATGTTTACTATTCAAAATGATTAAAGGTTTCATTGTTAAGGTTATTATTATTAAAGGTTAAACTATTCAATCTTGTAGAGATGTGATAGTAAAATAGACAATTAACCTACCATTATATAAAAATAAAATTTTTCTATGAACTAGGAAATGTTATGTTTTGCATTGTAAAAGGTATGTATTTAAATAAAATTCACCATAACAACAATGAAAATCAGCAACTTTTTTTTTCTGATTTTCAGACATTTTGCATATAATGTTAAGAATGACCCATTAAGAGCATGACAAGAAAAATCTGATTTTGCAGATCCTCATTCAGTTTAAAAATTAAATGACAGCTGTGCAAACTTGCAAAGTGTCTCATCAAAACAAGGGTTGAAAGCTTTTTAAATATACTCCAAGGAAAATTGCGTTTCTACAGTTGACTCCACTGAATGTAATGTTATCAATTGGAATAAAGTAATCTAAATCAACAGGTCCCCATCACTTGTATTTAACTTTAGCAAAATGTACCATTTTATGGGATCAACACTTTGTTTAATGTTATCAAAATTTGTCCTATCCCCTTCTTAAAAGAATTTCCTTTTTTTGAGTTTTAAAGGTCAACTTTGTTTTTTTTTCTGAAAATCAATCTAAAACATTGCTGATTTTAGGGAAAATAAAAGATTGGAATTTTTAGAATACAAAGAGAATGAGTTCTGTGTAGTTAATTTTTTTAGTAAAGTAAATGTGAAACAAAATAACAGTTTTTGCCAATATTTTTCTGGACGTACTTTTTACCACCTTACTTATAATTTCTCTGGTTTTATAGGACGCAAATTGGAAGGATTGACACTTCTCCAGGATCGTACCTACCTCCCTGATTTCTACCTCATCCCCAGAGAGGTGGAAGACGAGTACCTGAACTATAAGGCAAAAGATGTGCTCAAAATACTGCCCAAGTATGCTCCACTACCTCCAGTGATTGCTGAAATTATGAAGAAACAAAACCCATCGTTGAAAGAAGAGCCTAAAATGGAGTGTCATTACAGAGAGCTTTCTGAGCATTTAGTCTATAAGATAGCTGATGAAGGTGAGGTACCAAACTATAAGCTTAAAATAGAAATCCCTGAGAAATATAAAATTGGCATCAAGACATGATTTTGTTTTTCCACTGCTCATGGAGAAGAAATTTTGTTCATAGCATTGTAGTTTCAATTTGTATTCTTACAAATAAATTCTTTTCATGACCATTAAAGTGTTTTCAATTCAAAATGTTTGTTTCACCTCATAACCTGAAACCATACAAAATTTTCAAAAGGGGACTGTGAGTTAATTACTTCTTTATTTTAAAGAATGGATTTTTATTGATGGTTTTAACTCCAGTTTATAGAATTAACTTCATTGTGTTAACAGACCCATATCTTTCCTATACCTGCATCTTTAAAAATCATCAAAAGGAATTGAGAATATGGTGAGAAAAGGGATATTGAGGCCCGTTAAGTCTAGATCTAGAAAAAATTAAAATAATTGAAGAAAATAAGTTACAAAGATCACTAAAAATATTTTAAGGATTGGCAAAAGAATTTACATGGAAATTCTTTGTCGGGAAAAATTCTTATAGCATTTTGGCAAGATTATTTCGTTTCATAACTTTTATTTTTGCATTTGTCATTGAAAATCTTCTAAGTAAGTAAAAAAAGTTACTAGCTGAAAATTACACGTATCTTTACTAATTTTTTATTAATTAATAATGTAGAACTTGAAAATCATGGAATAACCACCAATTAGATAAGTAAATGTGAAAGGCTTTTGGTTGAATGCAGTGAAGAATTTTCTGGGCTCGTATTTCGTGGTCTAGCATCTTGCTGCAAGACCGTGTCCTACAAGCCTTCTCTGCAAACTAAAAAGGTATTCATACAAAAAGAGGGGAAACGTTTAAAAAAAATTAACTTACTTTGAGGATTTGCGAGACCAACCGATACCCGAAGAAGGGGACGCGGACGACCAAGCTTGAAATGGCTGTATTGCTTGGAAAAGGACTTTTTATTAAAATTTATTGCATGAGGTATAGAAGTATCCGTACTACTTACACCATAAATTTGATAGAAATTGAACCACTTGCTAAACCTTAGGGTTAGTTTTAAAACGTGCAATATTAATCTTTTAGCCAAAGAATGGAGTTCCCTTAGTGTTAGTGTAATGGTATTTAGAAAAATGATGATCTGGGAAGGAATTTTCAATGATCATACAGTTTCAATGATCAATGCATCATTATTGAAAAGTAGGTGGTGTAAGTAGTACGGATACTGCTGTACATCATGCAATAAATTTTTTCATTTTATTATGTTTTGTTTCGTTAAACGGGCCTTGGCAAAACGTCCTTTTGTGGTCCTAGCTCTTAAACGGTGTATCTGCGCCCCCCATTCCTATTCTAAATATGCTTGTCTAGGTCCCCTCTACCTCCCCACCAAATACGCCTTGTCGGCTAAAAGTACGCATTCAATTTTTCATTTTCTTTTTGTTAAAACCAATACTTTCATTTTTTGAAGGTTGATTCATGAGTTAAGAAACTTACGTTCAGTAAATTGAGGCTAGCTTTTAAATTCTTGATTTTATAGCCCAAAATCATTTTTGTGCATGCTCTTACCCTCCTTTCTCCTACATCAGAAATTTTTCCTGATGCAATAATTGAATTAAATGAACTATGCGTGCCGGCCACTCAAAAGAATGAGAAACGCATTTCTAAATTAACGATATCGATACTTGAATAAATATAACCTTCTATTTTAGGAGGGATAACCCATTCTAAGGGCCTATTTACGAATTGCGTCTCATGTGTAGGGGTAAGACGAGGTGATGTGACAAATTAAATCTTCAGTTAGAAGAAGGGAATAAGTCCAAAAACTAGGTTTTGAGAAAATCGAAAAAAAAAATTGTATAAGTAATGGAATTTTTATCCTATAGCCACCAAATTTTTACAGGGAAATCATGACACTGTTAGGAATACAGAACAATCATCGAAAAAATTATAAGTGTATTTAAAAATATTTTACAGTTAAAAAAAGAGGATGGACTTATTCCCTTCTTCAACCTTATGAAATTTCAGCTGAACAAAAATCTTAAAAACCCCTTAAATTGACAATTAAATTATATTTCTGCTTAGTTCACACTAAAAAAGTGAAAGATAGAAAGACTAAGACGAATAAAATTAAAAATTATTATGAAACAGCGTCATTAAGGTTCTATCAATGGAGTAAGTGAATATTAATGGAGTCAAACATTCATTGGTTAAAAAAAAAGAAAAACCTCTTTTGAATTCAAATCAAATTTTATTTTGGCTAATTTTACAGGCCAAAGAATAAGAAAAGAAAGACAAATTAAGTTAATTTTCAAATTTAATAAAAAAATATAATGAATGGACATCGATTTCGCAAATTCAAGGGGCTATATCTCCCTATAGGGGTAGTTACTTTCCCACTCTTTCCACTCAAGTGTAGAGCAAAGCTCAGAGATTGTTTTGAGCAGAAAAAGTCAATTTGTCATTTTTTGGACTTATTCCCTTCTTCTAACTGACGATTCAATTGTGACGAGTGAGAGAGGAGAGAAGGAGTTGAAACTTTAGAGCACCATTCTTTAAAATTTGAACCTGCTATTATACAATGCACTTATATATAGCTTACATATATAGCACTGCTATATTACAATGTGCTAAATAGAACATTTCACCATTTCTATTTTGCTTAAATAGTAATAAGAAAATAAATGAGTGGATGAGAAACCAATCGCGTACAAGTGATGTGTGATACTTTTACTACTTGATGTGAAGTGATGTGTGATACGTTTACTTGTTGTGGTCAGGGCCTGATTTAGAAAATTTTCTGCAGTAGGCACCCCCACATTATGTGTTAATCATCAAAACACATTTGTACCACACCATTATTGGTAGTCTCATATTAGCCTGTTGACCTTTTCAAAGATGTCACCAAAAAGTGCCTTAAAATCGTAAGTTTATATTTTTATTTTACATTTTAGGAGAAAAAGTATTGAAACTGCATTCCAAAAAATATGAAAAGTTATTTCTAGTCTTAAATATTTAGATTATTTTGGGGGCCTTTAAATTAGGGGGCACCTAAGCTCGGACCTCACTGGCCTAATGGTAAATCAGGGCCTGGATGTGGCGGGTAGAAGTAAATGTACTTTACATTTAATTTGATTAATTTCTGTGTTTGGATATTCTGTACTCTGTATATAAATTATCTTTGAAACCCAAGGGAAGGTGAAAATTTTTATAAAACGTAGGAAAAACACATAGTGAGAAAAACTAGGCAAGTGTGTCAACCCACCTCATACGTAGAAACTATCCCTCAGTTACTTCAGTTCAAAATAAATCTCTCTATATTAAAAAAAAGTAACCGTCACCGCCGCCGCCGCTGTTTCAGAAGTTTTTACTTTTGAACTCTTTGACCTCTCACAACGCAAAAAGTACTTGACAGAAATTTATGAAATTTGAAATGTTTGGAGAATATTTTCGAACGGTAAGCTAATTGATGTGAGAGTTAGTTCTGGGGTATTTTACAGAGAGAGAGAGAGAGAGAGAGAGAGAGAGAGATATCAAGCGAAGAACGTTTTTCGGTCGCCATCTTGAATATGACATTGGCATGGAAATGGGTTACATAAAATTTTACACCAAAATATTAGTATTCTATGCATCAAAATCTGTGGAACAGAACATTAAAATCTAACTTTGTACTAACCAGTCGCTCAGAAAGCTATATTTACTACATCCCAATACCCATCTTCCTTCCCGAAACCCATCAATCTCTCAGGATGAAAGTGGTATAAGTCCATTAAAGCTAATTTAAAGCACTTTCAGTTAAAATTTGATAAAAGTTGATCCGCAGCAAAAATTGTGTCCCTGCCTAAAGACAAATCCACCCCACAAAGTAAAAATATAAGCAATCCTGAATTTTTAGCACAGGTTTTTAGAAAACCTTCAATTACACAAAACGAAGTTCAGTCCACTTTCATTCTAACCAGCTCATATATTGTTCTGATTGTTGTTTGTATACCAAGTAGTGACTTTTAAATCTCTTTCTGAGAGTTTCCCGATTATTTATCATTGCAATACAAAGTATAATTTGTTTACGAATGAATTTCATGAATTATGAAACTTTAATCATGGAGAATGAGTTTGTTTTGATACACATTTTATAAACATGGTTTTTATTTAATGTCATTTTCTTGTATTTGAGATAATGATCAGTAATGATAGTTGGTATGCTAATGATTTCCCATTTATTGGGACTTCGAATAGTTTTATACAGGTTCATCAGTACACAATATCGCCTCCTTGCTATGTGCTTTCTGAAAAAGCCAAGTTTACCTAGGTCTCATACTTAGGAGAATCTAAAGCATTTGATTTCTATTCATGGTGTTGTCTGACAGTAACTATTCATTCATTCAGAATCTATGTTGGTGTAAATATTTTTGAAATTAATTCTTTTATTATGTTGAGGTACTCGGTTGCTCATCATCAGAGTGGAACCTGTTATTAGCCGTCTAAAAAATGAAATAAGAAAAAAAGTTAACTAACTTTTTAAATTTCAATTCTGTAAGAGATACATACGTTAGCGAAACCTACATTGATACTATTTCAGAAAACTGAAAAATAAAATGAGATATTTTTAATCAGAAAACTGCGAATTATTCTGCGGATAATACATAGACATTTTTTTAACTAACAATAGTACTAACTAGTGTAAATGATAAGGTTTAACAAAACAGCACTGAGTAAATACGCGAAGTCAGACGAAAAGAACCGGCGAAGAGCCAAATTCCGGAACATGGCCAAGCGAATCAGCCAGCAGCTGACCGGATCGTCCATCTACGCCGTCTCGCAGGTGGGACTGTCCCACATGGGCCACCGCCGCCTCTTCTGGTCCCTCATCGTGGTGACCGGGTTCTGCGGCGGCCTGTACGGCATCTCCAGGATCCTGAGGCTGTACTACAGGTACCCCGTCAACGTGAACATCCGCCTGGAGACGGAGACCCGGCCGCAGTTCCCCGCCGTCACCGTCTGCAACCTGAACCGCATGATGTCCTCTTACAACCGGTGCCTCAACGAGAGCGCGACGGAGCGCTTCTGCGGATTCGCAAACATGAACCCCTTCGACGAGGTGGCGCTGGTGATGTCCGAGAGACGGGGACTGAGGGCCTGCGTCAACGGGTCCTTCGGGAGCTACGACGCGAAGGAGGAGTCCTTCATGCAGTTCCTGTCCGCCTACTACAAGATGGGGCCTGTCAAGAGGAAATACGCCGGACACAATGAATTCATCTCCATATTCCACTGCGCCTTCAACGGGAGGACCTGCGACCCCATCAAGCATTTCGACTTCCACCCCGACTTGCACTACGGGAACTGCTACACCTTCAGGGACGACAAGATGGAAGTGAACCCTAACGTGTCCAGTCCCGCCACCAACGTTCTGGAGCTGTACTGGAATGTGTACTCCGGCGAGTACATGAAATTCAGCGAGACTGTCGGAATCAGGGTCGTCGTCCACGAAAAGGACGACCATCCGAACGTGGAGGAGAACGGGATTAACGTCAGCCCAGGGTTCGAGACCTCCATCTACCTGAAGGAGGTGATGTACAAGAGGCTGAAGCCACCCTACAAAGACCACTGCTACGACTATTCCACCGGAAAAGCCAAGAACCAGAACCAGTGCATCCGCGCCTGCATCCAGAAGCTGGTGAACGCCACCTGCGGATGCGTGTTTGTCGGGTTCTTCGACCTGGAAGGCACGAGGGGGTGCAATCTATCAAACGCGACCGAGACATGCTGCTTGGACAAGACAGTGGAGAACTTGGCGTCGAGGGGGGAACGATGCGTCTGCCCTCTCCCGTGCTCCTCCACCCGCTTCAAGGAACAGGTGTCGAGGGCAAGATGGCCGTCCAAGGTGTTCCACCTCAAAGGACGGGAGACTTTCTTCTGGCTGGCATGGGGTATGGACATGATAAACGTGTATAAGGAGTATGGTCTTGACACCGAAGGAAAAGAGATAATCTTCTTCAGGAACGACTGGGCAAAGGTGAAGGTCTTGCACTCCGGGGCAGAGAAGAGGGTCATCGAACAGAGCGCCACCTTCCACGATTCCGAGCTGTTCAGCTATCTGGGAGGGGAGTTAGGGCTGTGGCTCGGGCTGTCCCTAGCCACTTTGTTTGAGGTGACGGAATTGGTCATGCGGATGGGAAAGGTCCTATGCAAGAAAGTCTTTCGCTGCTCGAGATGGCGTCATAAGCAGAGTGGATTTGTGGGCGAGACATTTTCAAGGCACTGAACAAATAAAGTTCAATTGAGAAGAATTCTGTGCTTTTATTATAATATTGCACACGTTTAGAAATTGAACTTTTCCATTGTGGTTTTTATTGTCCTTCTTTTAATTTATGCAGCTCTAAACCCTTTAGATTCAATTCAAATATGTGACTTAATCATTTATCATAATTATTACAATTTATCAGTTTCCTCAAAAAATAGTAATGAAATGCTATGTATAACTTTTGGTTGTACCGTTGTACGGAATAATATGTTAAGTGTGACGTTTGTTTTTCAAATTTGTATTTTTTGTCTCTATAGGTTCAATAAATTTCCATTTATGTAACAGTGACATATTCCATTTTTATTCTTGTTGGATTCAAAAATCATAGTTGAATACACACTCGTTAAAGCATGAAAAATATTAGCAGGCTTAATAAAGTATATTAAAAGGTAATAATAAATTTAAATATTTTAAAAGTATATAAAATGTTTCTAAAATTATCTTTTTACCTTAAGCTGATTTTTGAAAATGAGATAACATTCTAGTTAATCTCTTCTCTAAGAGTTATGATAAATTACAAAAACATGCTTTTTAAAATACCTGTTTGTGTGTGTCGATTGAAGGATTTTGAAAATGATTTTCTCTATTTGTTTTCTCCCAGCCACTTGTCCACAATATAGCATATACCTTCATTTCTCCTGGAAGATATTTGTCTGCGATTCTGAATCGTCTTTAGTGAGACTACGACCTCTAAAACATATTGTATAGTTTTATGAGACCCTTTATATAGCGGCAAGGCGATCTATAAGGTAAGGTTGGTAACAGTCAGTGGTGGCTCGTCCATAGGAGCACGGCAGCAAGTGAACCCCCTGTGAAAACGTAGAAATAAAATAAAATATAAAGATAAATAAATATCAAATGAGATATATATCCTCATCTGGACTTAGTCCAAGTTACCAAAGGAAAAGATAGACTTTAAAGAGATTTTAAGAATGATATTTATAACTGGATATACGGGTGTGAAATAACTAACAGACTCTTGTACTTTCCTTGTCTTTTATTTGCTAAACTAAATACTGATACAAATAACTCAACTCTACTGTATATGTAAAATAACTCATACCTGTGAAATTTATTTATCGTAACCAATAATAGGAATTATAATTTTGATTTATTTCTGAGATTGTTACTTAATTGCATTTTAAAAACATAAATCTGAACCCCCATTTGGACTACCCACTAGCCACCACTGGTAACAGTCGAGATGCATAAGCTAGTGATGTGGTAACTGCTTCAAGGATTTATTAGGTAAAGTAGGGCAGTGTTGTTTAATTATGAAAATGAAGAAATGTTCTTATATAAGAAAGCGTTCTAGTGACTATTCATTTGTACGATCAGTGCACCATATGTCACAGTTGAAGCAACAACCGTCATCAAAATTTTTCGGTTCAATTTAAACATATTCCAACAAGTAAGACAATTAGCTTTCTTCAGTTCCAAGTATTCGAAGAACCCCAAATGAACTCCTAACTCTCTTAGCTCTCTCCTGCTTAAGAAAACCACGTCTATATTGTTCTCACACCTGCTCTGCACTAGATCAGCGCAAATCACAACCAGCAAAAACCACAGAGACACCACTACGGGGAGATTGAATGCCCATATATTTCGTAGCAAGTCAAAGTCGTTCACGGATATGTGAATGATAAGTGCGAACAGTTGCCAAAAGACTTTGACAAAAGCTAACAATATAGAGAAGGACATCAATTCCTCCACTGATTTTATCATAAACACTTGCATCTGACACGCTTTCCAGGTCTGAAGTGGGCGAATAGAGACGAGTTGTTTAGTGCAAATAGCAGTCTGTCGGAAAATCGAGAAACAACACAAAACGTAGATGATGACAGTAGCGTAATATACTCCATAAGTCGTGTGAACAAAGATCGTCTTAGCTAAGACATAAAAAACAGCTCCGTACGCGTTTGGCGGGTAGTACTCGCAAGTATATCCGAAGAAGTGAAGATTCTTGAAATAAGCCTCTTTTACAGTCTTGCACAAGTGAGCGAAAGTTGGAGATGCAAGAAAACAGACTGCTGTCAGGAGTTTGATTCGTTTTAGGGGTGTGTCGTTATTCGACAATGATTCGACGAAGAACCAGAGTTTGTGGCTTTTTAAGAAAGTGTTCCACCATAGCACACCCTCAAGTAAGTGCGAGAAGACTACGGAAAGTATTGGCCTGTCCCTTCTCGCACACATTAACGTGTTTAAAATGCTGAGTAAAGACACAACATGAAAAAGGCCCGCCATCAGTAACCTAAAATAACCTCGGCACCTCACTATTCCTATGGTGGAGAGCAAAATAGAAACTAGTTTTACTGTTTCGTCAGGTTGGGTTCTTGTCATCTCAGTCATGGTTCATGAAAGAGTGATTTAATTTTGAGCTCGAGATGAATTTTTAGTTGAAATGAAAACTAAGAATTAGGGCGAGCGCGCACGGGCGACTTTTGTCACGGTGACCAAAGACAAAAACAACGTTGCTAAGGCTGTTGTTAGGGGCGGGACATAGAAGTATCCAATAGAAGCATTCGCACATGACATCACTGGAGGATAAAAAAAACGTTGCTAAGGCCGTTGTTAGGTAAAGTCATGTGATTGAAAATGCTCTATTGTTTTCTAATGATATTTTTGATACTAGTAATCCTGGTCGCCGTGACTTTTAGTCACTCGTGCGCGCCCAGCCTTAAAGAACGGGCATTGTTATAAGTCATGACATGCGAACAGTATGTGAAACAGTTTGAACAATTTAATTTGGGGTCGCGCCCGTATTCCCGAAATCCATATTCCCGAAGCCCACAATCCCGAACGCCACAAGACCGAACGGGACACTTTCCCGACAGGACTTTTTACCGAACGGGACACTTTCCCGACAGGACTTTTTACCGAACGGGACACTTTCCCGACAGGACTTTTTACCGAACGGGACACTTTACCGACAGGGCATTTTACCGAACGGGACACTTTACCGACAGGACATTTTACCGAACGGGACACTTTACCGAACGGGACACTTTACCGAATGGGACACTTTACCGAATGGGACATTTTACCGAACGGGACACTTTACCGAACGGGACACTTTACCGACAGGACATTTCACCGAACCGGACACTTTCCCAAACGGGCCTTTTTACCGACAACTCACTTTGGTCACTAATTTTTAAATATGGACTCTCGATTTAAGTTTCATCTTGCCCGACCTGGTCAGTTTCACTGGTCAAGATTCCTTTATGTCTAAAATTCATTACAAAACAAATGTTTGAGTTGCTAATTGATATTTCGTAATCTTTTGTAGTGTTGACATTGGTCTTTTGTTCCTGGTGACCATTGGTCAGTCCGGTTCACATAATGTAACTTCTTTGCTTTAGCACTGAAGTATGTCTTGTGGGGGCTCAAACCAAACGTCTTCGGACGTGAAATATTTTTGTGTTGTCCACTGGTCAAGATCTCTTAACCAGTGGTCAATCCCTTTTTTTCCGCTAAATGCTACTTTTCTGATCTTATCTTTCTGTCTCGTGTTTGTTTTGGGGGTCCCTGATCTTTGGAATCCCCATTTGACCACTGGTCAAGATGACTTAAATTCAATACAAAACAAATGTTGGAGTTGCGAATTGATATTTTGTAATCTTTACAGTTTTGGACTGTGTCTTAGGTTGAAGCTGACCATTGGTCAGACCATAGAGTATTTTCAATCACATGACTCTGCCTAACAACGGCCTTAGCAACGTTGTTTATTCGCCAAGTGACGTCATGTGCGAATGCTGCTATTGGATACTTCTATGTCCCGCCCCTAACAACAGCCTTAGCAACGTTGATTTTGTCCTCCAAGTGACGTCATGTGCGAATGCTCTATTGATATCGTATTTTTAATTTTTTGATACACAAAAATAAGCATAAATTTTAATAAAAATAGTTACAATGGATCATATTTTATTATAGAATTATCCTATATATTTAATTAAAATTAAACTTTAATGTTATTTGCAATTTACAAATATTTTAATTGTAATTAAATTCTTAACAAACTAGGAAGCAAGAGAGTTCACTGCTCACTGCTTTATTTTAAACTAGCAGATATACCCGGCCTTGCCCGGGTGGAGTGGTAAATTAATGTTTTAAAGTTTATCTTATATAAGCAGAAGTTTACATACCTATAACCAATCTTATAGTACCTGTATTTCTCTCTTCTTTTTTTTTTCATATTCCAGTGTTTCCGTTATTTTCCTTTCCTGATGTTCCTGGTAATATTTCCTATCTCGATAAATTTCCTTTTCCCGGAGTTATAGTAAATTAAATGAGTCTAGTGAACAAAGTAACAAATTTGAAACAAAAAAAAATATCTAGTAAACTGAGATCCTAGTGAACCGTCTCATTTGGACCAATGTTTTTTTTTTAATCTTCCTCCATTAAAATAAAATTCAGAAATTCCATAAATATTTTAATTTTAAAGGAAATTATATTGAATAGGAGAAAAAAGATTGAAAATTAATTATTTGAATTTATTTCGCTGTTTTCACAACTTTTAAATGCAGATATATCGAGTTTTTCGTATTGCGTGAGACTAGTGACCAGTTGACATCGTCCTATTTTAGAGATTACCCCGGGCATACATACACCCACACACATATGCATCGCTCGTAACTCTTTAGTTTATACAGAGTACTAAAAAAGGGGTCGCGCCCGTATTCCCGAAATCCATATTCCCGAAGCCCACAATCCCGAACGCCACAAGACCGAACGGGACACTTTCCCGACAGGACTTTTTACCGAACGGGACACTTTCCCGACAGGACTTTTTACCGAACGGGACACTTTCCCGACAGGACTTTTTACCGAACGGGACACTTTACCGACAGGGCATTTTACCGAACGGGACACTTTACCGACAGGACATTTTACCGAACGGGACACTTTACCGAACGGGACACTTTACCGAATGGGACACTTTACCGAATGGGACATTTTACCGAACGGGACACTTTACCGAACGGGACACTTTACCGACAGGACATTTCACCGAACCGGACACTTTCCCAAACGGGCCTTTTTACCGACAACTCACTTTGGTCACTAATTTTTAAATATGGACTCTCGATTTAAGT
The DNA here is from genome assembly GCA_963680715.1 of Tetragnatha montana. Lineage (NCBI taxonomy): Eukaryota > Metazoa > Arthropoda > Arachnida > Araneae > Tetragnathidae > Tetragnatha > Tetragnatha montana. The sequence goes on from OY796681.1 coordinate 19,780,617, forward strand.
TTCATCTTGCCCGACCTGGTCAGTTTCACTGGTCAAGATTCCTTTATGTCTAAAATTCATTACAAAACAAATGTTTGAGTTGCTAATTGATATTTCGTAATCTTTTGTAGTGTTGACATTGGTCTTTTGTTCCTGGTGACCATTGGTCAGTCCGGTTCACATAATGTAACTTCTTTGCTTTAGCACTGAAGTATGTCTTGTGGGGGCTCAAACCAAACGTCTTCGGACGTGAAATATTTTTGTGTTGTCCACTGGTCAAGATCTCTTAACCAGTGGTCAATCCCTTTTTTTCCGCTAAATGCTACTTTTCTGATCTTATCTTTCTGTCTCGTGTTTGTTTTGGGGGTCCCTGATCTTTGGAATCCCCATTTGACCACTGGTCAAGATGACTTAAATTCAATACAAAACAAATGTTGGAGTTGCGAATTGATATTTTGTAATCTTTACAGTTTTGGACTGTGTCTTAGGTTGAAGCTGACCATTGGTCAGACCATTGATATCGTATTTTTAATTTTTTGATACACAAAAATAAGCATAAATTTTAATAAAAATAGTTACAATGGATCATATTTTATTATAGAATTATCCTATATATTTAATTAAAATTAAACTTTAATGTTATTTGCAATTTACAAATATTTTAATTGTAATTAAATTCTTAACAAACTAGGAAGCAAGAGAGTTCACTGCTCACTGCTTTATTTTAAACTAGCAGATATACCCGGCCTTGCCCGGGTGGAGTGGTAAATTAATGTTTTAAAGTTTATCTTATATAAGCAGAAGTTTACATACCTATAACCAATCTTATAGTACCTGTATTTCTCTCTTCTTTTTTTTTCATATTCCAGTGTTTCCGTTATTTTCCTTTCCTGATGTTCCTGGTAATATTTCCTATCTCGATAAATTTCCTTTTCCCGGAGTTATAGTAAATTAAATGAGTCTAGTGAACAAAGTAACAAATTTGAAACAAAAAAAAATATCTAGTAAACTGAGATCCTAGTGAACCGTCTCATTTGGACCAATGTTTTTTTTTTAATCTTCCTCCATTAAAATAAAATTCAGAAATTCCATAAATATTTTAATTTTAAAGGAAATTATATTGAATAGGAGAAAAAAGATTGAAAATTAATTATTTGAATTTATTTCGCTGTTTTCACAACTTTTAAATGCAGATATATCGAGTTTTTCGTATTGCGTGAGACTAGTGACCAGTTGACATCGTCCTATTTTAGAGATTACCCCGGGCATACATACACCAAGACCCTCTATATAATGGCCTCACAACTCGGACGGGTGACGTCACATTTTCCGCCACCTTTGACGTCACATGCAAAACGACGCCATGTTTTATAATTCATTTTCCGCCACCTTTGACGTCACAGTGACGTAGTTGTCAGGCTTTGTATATAGAGGGTTTTGCATACACCCACACACATATGCATCGCTCGTAACTCTTTAGTTTATACAGAGTACTAAAAAAGCGATTACTCTGACTTTAGATTTATTTGTCTTTGGGAAACATGTTTCACTTGAATATCTAATACAGGAAATAATGATATGATACCGTTAATAAATTTTTTATTAAATTTAATATTAAAAATAAAAAATACTTTATACACACACTAAAGTCACACAAGTGAACTTTTAATCCAGTGAATTATTAATAAATCAAGTGATTAATTACAAAAAAAACAGTAATGAATAATATCGCTAATAATTATTTAAAAAACAGTAATGAATAATAGCGCTAGTAATTATTTAAAAAACAGTAATGAATAAATGAATAATAGCACCAGTAATTAATTCTAAAAAAACAGTAATGAATAATAGCGCTAGTAATTAGTTATAAAAAACAATAATGAACAATAACACAGGTTACCTTTTACCTGCCGATGTTCCCAAATGGGAACATCACTTTAGGGAATTTTTTCACCACTTAATTTTTCATGCAGGAATTTGATACTTGGTAGTAAGAAACTCAAAGATATGAAGTTATTTTACATGCAAAAGTTTTTCACGTGCAATTTAATCCTTTTTGTGGAATATATATCAAAATAACAGAGTTTTGGCTCTTCCAAAAGTTGCACAGGTTTCAATTTATGATAAATTTAAATAAATTTTGTTTTAAATAATTATGCTGTGTTTAGATAGCTTAAGTACACATCTTTTCAATTGGCTTGGCAGAATAGCTACATATTTTAATTTTGGAGAGTAATTACCAGTTCAACATATATGTTCCCAAATGGGAACATCGGCGTTTGAGGTATAGTTTTTGAGGGGATTTTTATAACATGTAAAAATTCAAGCTATTTCTTATTTTCTTTAATTTTTTTAACCTTTTCTGTCTCAAAGGATCTAAACAGGTTAATAATGATGTTTTAAATTTCTAAATCTATAATTTTAATTTTTTTCACCTGATTTATGGAGGAATAAATGCCAAATCTAGCAGATTCCTACTTTTGTATATTTTTCTAACTATCTGACCGATTAATTTTCAGTAATTATTATTATGGGTTATGCAAAGGGCATATTTGGAGTACTTCTGAGGACTTGGGTACTTATTTTGTTCAAGTGCTCTTTTTTACATAAAAGTTTTAGGTATAAATTTGAAGAATTTTGAAAACAATGAAAAGTGTGTACATCTAAAATCCCTCTTCTAACTTAAGTTGGATGTAAGAGATATGTTGTTTAGTTTGGAATCTTCCATGAGAAACACAGCTTTAACAAATCAATGGAGATAGTTATGATTATCACTTTTGAAAGCTAATTAAATTTGAATGCAATTCATAGATTTTATGCTAGATATCTGGATAAAACAGTAATTAAAACTAATTTTTCACGCAGAAAGATAACTGTTTAGCTTTGAAACGCATGGGAACTTTCTTTCGTATTTTTTATACCGAAAAATTACCCATTGTGCAATAAAAATGTATGGAAAAGTGTCACGCATGTAATAAATATGTAATTTTTTTCTTATGAAAATCTATAAAATTTTACCCAATCGTCCAACCATGGGAATTAAATATGAAGAAACAGTCCAATATCTTAAAAATGTTCAAAATTATTGAGTAGAAACCTATTTCAGTAGTTTTACTTGAATTAATTTTGAAATATATACCTTTTGGAAATCCCCCTAAAAACTTCACTCCAAACGCCGATGTTCCCAAATGGGAACATCCTCAAAATCCTATTTAGGATTTTTTTTCTGCCAAAAAATGTCAAGATTGGTTTTAGTAATGATGAAAGAAGCCATTTAAGCCAAAAATCAGAACCTTTAATTTGAAATTTGAATTGCGGCGTTTAAAAGGTTAATCACAAAAAACAGTTATGAATAACACTAGTAATTAATTGATATCCAATAATGAATTTAAAAATATACTTTTAATTAAAATAAAAAAACATCCCTGGAAGTGACGCCATCAGGTACGAATTCCCCCTTGTTTTTCCCTCACATGGCAAAAAACTGTTTTAAAGCCACAAAAACATTTTCAGATAAATTAAAAATTTGGTGTAGCAAAAGCGACCGAAAATATACTTAACATGAAAATTAGCAAAATACATTAATTTTATTTAACTGATTAACTGAAATTAACTTCATTTAATGTAATTTGAACATTTTTAATTCTCTTAAACACGGTTTACCTCCCATAACTATGTTAATTGCAATTTAAGGTTTTAATTGAGAAGGCCATTTATTGCTTACATATTGCCTAATATCTAGGAAAAATTACTCTTACACGCCTCAAATCCACTAGAATATCTCAATTTTGAAGTTAAAGTTTGTCAGATGCCCATACTTTTTGAATTTTATAGTGAGAATCACTAATTTCTCCCCAGAAATCAAGCATTAGTAGGGCGTGCATTAGCAAGCCAGATGATAAAGATTGATCTGTAGTACACAGAAAACAATGATTAGCAGCATCTAATTTGAAAAAAAAAGCCGAAGATTAATGACATAAGCGACTTTTTTGGCAAATTTAATGACAAAAAGTCATTATAAATAATATTATTAAAACTCCTAACTAAAACATAACCTGAATATATTTACATAAGTAATAAATGTAGTTAAATAATTAATATATTCCTTTTAATAAATAAATATAATTAGTTCTTTTTTTTCAATTTGGACATTTTGTTCAATTAATTAAGCAAAAATAAATGTATTTTCGAAATAAGTTTAAATAAAAATAGTGAATTTATTAGCTAAAATCAAATTAATTTTATAAATATCAGTTATTCAATTAATTTCATAAAAATTGAAAGCGTTTTTATAAAATACATAATGAAACATTAACATTTCCCGACGAGGAAAAACACTAGGGCATTCGTGCCTGGCGTACCTTTTGATGGTCCCAAGAAAGATAAAGATAAAATAATTTGGAAAATTAAAAAAAACACCTCAACTGATTTCATATACAGGGTGTTTCATAAGTCCGTTTCGCGGCTTTTATTCGGAACCAACGTGTCCTAGGGTCACGGAAGTAAGGTCTATCCCTAGGTAAGTGACCCTGGAGAATCCATTGAGAGGACTTACAGCGCCCCTAGCGGCGAAATTAAAAAGTTAAAAAAATTAATTTAAAAGCTAAAGGAGATAGACCAAAAACCTCAGGAAGAGTATTGTTGCCAACGTCATGAAGAACTCTCTGAAAAAAACTTGATCAAAATATCTTTAATATTCGCGGAGATATTAGCATGTGAAAATAGCACTTTTTCAGGGGTCAAAAGAGAAAAAGTTCGTATATTTGTAATTTTTTTCGATTTTTTGATTAAATTTTGTGTTCTTTCAACTTAAAAAGCACTAAACTACACAACAACACTGAAAAATTTGCAAATATACGAACTTTTTCTCTTTTGACCCCTGAAAAAGTGCTATTTTCACATGCTAATATCTCCGCGAATATTAAAGATATTTTGATCAAGTTTTTTTCAGAGAGTTCTTCATGACGTTGGCAACAATACTCTCACTGAGGTTTTTGGTCTATCTCCTTTAGCTTTTAAATTAATTTTTTTAACTTTTTAATTTCGCCGCTAGGGGCGCTGTAAGTCCTCTCAATGGATTCTCCAGGGTCACTTACCTAGGGATAGACCTTACTTCCGTGACCCTAGGACACGTTGGTTCCGAATAAAAGCCGCGAAACGGACTTATGAAACACCCTGTATAAAATTGTTATAAACAGTAATATATATTGGCACTGAAAATTTCTTAAGACAACTAGGATTTTTTTTAAGTTCAAATTAAAAAAAGCACAACTTACAACCAAAAAAATTAAATTCTACTATCTTCTTGTCTTCTCTATGTACTATGAAGACCAAGGATACATCAGTGCAAATTTTAATTCAATATAAAAATTTTTGTTGAAATAGGAGGATTTAAAAAAAAGCCACTAAAAAAGAACCCCAGGAAGTAATGGGTTAATTCAAAAAGCTAAGTTATGTGCAATTCCTCTTAAAAAGTCTAGAGTGGTGCGGTTAGATCTATCTGAAATCACATTACTCATTCTGATTTCCTTCTGTTCGTCTTCTCTGCGCCTTTTCTTTCCAGGTTCTCCTAAAATTGCTTTTTCTACTTCACTTTCGACATGATTCTGTTCCTTCTGCAGCTCTTTCACAATGGTGAAGATGCCAACGTGAGGGCGGCCTACCAAACCCTCCCATCTTCGGTGCCACCCTTCAACGTTGTTTTGCGTTCGGGGAAACGCTAAATGAACATTTTCGTGAACTGACCATATTTCAGGAGGGAATAACGGAGGAGATCTAATTACAGATCCATTCGAGTCCGTTCTTCTTATTCTGCCACGTACGAAATTTTCTTCGAACCAATTCACGAGGTCAGAAGTATTAGTGGGCAATATGCTTTTCACTTCGTCGAAAGCATCCGGTATTTCAAAATGACTCAAGAAGGCTAGGGCTGGAATATGCCTAACTAAAAGACTGAAAGTGTGGTCACTTCCGTACAATGAAGCCAATCCACTACTTTGTACTCTTCTGTACACTGCTTGCCCGAGGTGGAAATGGCAACCTTTGCTCTGGGCACTAGGAATTACAAAAGTGATGGCATTCATTGCCGCTTTTTCAAAATCAGAAAGAACAAATTCTGGATTTAGACTAACCCCAATATCTATAGCCCAGTCTAAAATCGCTTCAAATAGCTTCCGATACAATTCTTCCGTTTTGGAAGTCATCAATGCATAGACGAGAGGTACAATACGCATGTTGGACTCGCTCCCAACATTAGCATGGATAGAGTATAATTGTCTGAAGACAGTCGGTACTGTTTTAAAGGTCCCGTCCATGATCCAATATTTCGATGAACTCAGCTGTTTTAAGTTATCTGGTGTTGTAAACAGAAAAATTCTATCCTCTTCAGCTGATATGGCCTTAAAGAATGGTTCCCCATTAAGAGTTTTCGTGAATTCTGTAGGAAGTGAGAAGTTGGTTAATGTTCTGGGTTCTTGGGGTTCATTCTTCGTTTTAAAACGGTTTATCTGCTTACGAAGCGAATCAGAGTTAGGAAGCAATGGAGCAACATCTGCCGGCATAGAAGCTTTCACATTATTAATAACTTTTGATGGAGTTTCGCCGCTTATTAGTGACGACTCTTTCATCACATACCGAGAAGCCTCAAGCAGCGGCTTGCTTGCAACCGCTGCATGATTATGATCTGAACAGCTATACTTTCGAATTATTTCTTCCCCTTCGAAAAATACAGTAATGGCTCGAGCATTACATTTTAATTGTTTTACGCAATCACAGACCCAATACGTCACTTGATTTCTACTCTTATCTTTAACGTACATGTATCCTTCTATAGATATTTTCTTATTCCCTTTTGTTGAAGGTACAACCAACGCTTTCTGCCCAATCATGCATCCACTCATTTTCCTGCTGTTTGAAGACTTACTACTAATTCTGCAAAAAAGGATTTATATCAAGTCAAATATCATAACATATAATAAGTAATTTAATTATTGAAGATAAAATATACAAGCCATGGCCCCCATAGCCCCTTCTCTGGACCCGCCAATGGGGGGACTCCGTCTCCCGAAATACTTATTTCAACGAAAATTTTAATTTAAAGGGAGGCGAGTTAACACTTAAAATGAGTTAAAATCGTACTTTTAAGAGTCAAATTTCAAAATTTTTCCTAGGGAAAGACCCCTATTAGGCCGGGTCGAAAAAAATGAAATTCAGATAATTGAACTGCTATAGTAGTTAAAGGGAAAAAACACCCAAATTGTTCAGATTGTGAAAGAGGCACCAAAATTGGTGGAAACATAGTTTTAAACATGCTGAATCCAAATTCGACGAGAACCACTCTGGCGGAAGTCGCGTTCGGGACTTCCGGTCAAAAACAAAATGGCCGCCCGAGGGCCTATTTTCGGTTCTGTTAATGATAGAAAGACGGTTTTGGTGTCAAATATTATGTTTCAGGGGTCAACAAACATGATTCTGATGACAAAATATGAAATTTTTTTCTTTAGTACCAAAAATTCAAAAAAGTTCAAAAATAGCAATTTTGTCGGTCGTCATTTGCTCCCAAAAAAATTTTGTGGTGACGAATATTTTTCGACGGTTCTATATGTTTTTTGAGGTGCTGATTACGAATATCTAGTTCCCTTTTACGTGGAAAGTCGGCATCATATAAAAAAACGCAAATCTTTTACTCTATTTTCGGATTTTTGATTATATTTCCAAAGATGCACTGAAAAACCGGAATATTTGGATCTTCTTCAAAAAAGAGACAACTTGTTTAAGAGAGTTCTTCAGTGCATTGCAACAGCAAAACTATTCCTAGGAAAATAAAACTTGAATAGTGCGTTTTGTAATAAATTTTGTGTACTTTAACTTTGTAATTGAAGTAATTTTTGAGAAATTAATATTTTTTTAAATATAATCAAAAATCCGAAAATAGAGTAAAAATTTTGCGTTTTTTTGCGATTTTTGATATGACGCCGACTTTCCACGTGAAAGGAACTATAGAACCGTCGTAAAAAATTCGTCTCCACAAAAATTTTTTGGAGCAAATGACGACCGACAAAATTGCTATTTTTGAACTTTTTTGAATTTTTGGTACTAAAGAAAAAAAATTTCATATTTTGTCATCAGAATCATGTTTGTTGACCCCTGAAACATAATATTTGACACCAAAACCGTCTTTCTATCATTAAAAGAACCGAAAATAGGCCCTCGGGCGGCCATTTTGTTTTTGACCGGAAGTCCCGAACGCGACTTCCGCCAGAGTGCTTCTCGTCGAATTTGGATTCAGCATGTTTAAAACTATGTTTCCACCAATTTTGGTGCCTCTTTCACAATCTAAACTGAACAATTACTCCCTTAACCACCCTACTATAGTGCGGGAAAGTTATAACACACTATTGCAAGCATTATGCAAAAAAAAGTTTTTGAAATCGGTCAAAGTTTGACCTTGTTTGATGATTCGGTCATATTGAGAGAAAATCGTCGAAAATGCCAATACCACGTGATCGAATCATATTCTCGATTTTTTCATCGTTGGGAACCTTCATTGTGAAGAATTATACCTAGTTACATTACTTTGCATCCCAATATTTTAATATAATAAATTTTTAAAATTACTGTAAAGTTTTTTTTTTTGCATTTATAAAATAGCCATAATTTAAAAAGAACTGCGTGTCGTGTCATTCGACACGGACTATTTTTCTGGTTTAAAGGGTGGGTATCGCAACAAACTTACTCTAAAAAAAGATTAAGAAAGTTTAAAATTTAAAAATTAAACAAAACAAACAATTTTGAAATTTGGTTGATTTAGGTTTTTTTTGCAATTGAACATCCATAAGAACATGCTTTCTAAATTTTAAATATAAATAACAGTGTCCCGCTGAAACTTTTTGGAAAATCTCCCGACATTTTGTTGTAAAAGTGGTGGTCTGGAAAAATGCCTATGGACCAAAATGAATTTGATAAATTCTCAAAATGAGTAAAAAGCCTAATTTTAAAAGTCAAATTATAAAAAAAAAATTCTGGAAGACGAACCCCCTCCAGCGGTACCACTGATTTTGCATAATGCCTATTAGAAAATTGCCTTTAGGATTTTGATAGCACCAACCAATCATGCACTTAAAATCGAACTCAACAAAACGAAACTTCAACATGGATAGGAAGCTATGAATGAAACTATGGTCAATTGGAACATTTTTTATAAAAATATCCAAAAGTAAAATATAGCTTAGAAAGAAAATTTAAAACATTACCTTAAATAAATGAAAACATTTAGCACATTATTTTTTAAGCGATTCTTCTTGCAATTAATTTGTAAACATTTGGAGCGACTTTTCTCCCCTAAAAAAGCATGGATGGCATGGTGCCAAATCTGAAATCCCGCGTTTGTGGAGGATCGAGATTTGTGACGTAACAGCATTTTCCAATTTTCCCACGAGTGTCTTAAAGAACAACCCAAGAAAAAATGGGCTCAAGTTTAGAACTGCTGATGGTTGGCGAGTTTTGGTTTTTTGGCGGTGTTGTGGAAGAAATTCAAAGATCGTGTATCCCCAGGAGCAATTCCATCCGCGCACACTACATTTTTTTATTATAAAATTGCGCTTTCAAGTAAAACGACAAATGGGAATGGATAGAAAAAAACAGGAAACTTTGAGAAAAAAAAATTCCTTCTTGAAAAATTGAAAAAATTATTTATATAATATTTCTATATAACATAGAAATTAAGAATGAAATAATTAAATTTTTTTCCAAAAAAAATGGATTCCACACGGGAAAAATAAGAAAATTTTAAAGGGTTTAATTCCTTTTTGGAAAAATTTAAAATATTTTTATAAATACTTTTGAATTATGTAACCGATATCAATTTCTAAAAAATCTCAAGAATAGAGTTTTAACCATATAATAAGCATTTTCCCCAAGAAAGTTGGATTCTACTATTTAGAAACTTTTAATTCTTCCAGAAATTTTTAAAGGTTTACTTCAATTTGAAAAAAATTAAAAATAAGCTAATTTCAAATTTAAGAAAATAAATTTTTCAAATTAGCTGTAAGATAGTTTGTTTTTAGAAAAATTATTAAATTTTGATACATAAACATATTGAGGGCCCCAAGCGAATCTCATGCCCTGGGCCCCCCAACTAGCATGTCGGAAAGGGTTGAAAACATAGAAAAATGTATCCACTTTTAGACTACAGGCCCGTGTCGAAAAATGATGGGTCATTTGAACCACCACAAGACTTATATAGAATGATATAAGGGCATAAAGTAATAAGATTCAGCACTATGCCGTCACTTGTAAGCTGTCCAACTGAGTGCCGGTGAGAATTCAAAAGCACAGGTAGAGTGAGTACATTTTGGTCATGTATTTTTGTACGGCATTCTTACCATCAATAGATCCAAGAAAAATAATGGGAAAACACGCAGTGCCGTACAAAAGTAGTGCGCCACCAAGTCGGAATTTTTGTATGATTTTCCGCCGATTTTTAGGGTAAATTTGGTCATTTGATTGTGTACGGCATCGGTTCCATACAGTTTCAAAACCTCTTCTAATCCATAATTCCGCAACGCCGTACAAAAAATCATGCGACAAGGGGGAAAAATCGAGGGTTGCAACCCTCTCCATTTAGTGGTCTGGGGGGTGATTTGAAAAAGTACGGCATCGGTTCCAAAATATTATCTAGCACTCAAATGCACTATTAAAATTAATGCCGTCAAAAAATTATTGTTCATTTGTATGTATGTATTAATAGTTATCTCAATTTCATCATATACTTGATTTATAAAGCTGGAAGGTCATTTGATCCTGTACGGCAACTTTTTTTTCAACATGGTATAGTTAAATACAATTGTCATATAATATTGCCGTTCAAAAGAAACTGTTCTAAAAAAAATTACAGAGAAATACAAAAAATGAAATTTTTCGAATTATTTCAAAAGTTTCAATAATCATAGATAAATGAAATTTTGCAATTTTCTACATATTATCGTGGTTTTAAATAGTATTCAGGTAAATAATTCAGAAAAAAATGATGCCGTACATTTTAATGCAAACCATATTTTCAGGCTGATGAAAATGGCACTACCATTTCAGGGGTATTTTATGTTCATCTGATACAATACGGCATTCACATATTCTTAAAGAGAACAACTGATAATATGCATTAATCATTATGCCGTCTATCTGAAGTGAAACAGTGTGTATATTATATTCAAGAATTGAAAACTGCCAATGTCAGTATCAACAGTTTTGTACACTCCTGGTCATATACTCCTACTGGCCTTTGGACCAACAAAAATGTACGGCATGTGAGAAAATGTTATCTATGCATGAAATACTTTCAAAATAAATTAATTTTATGTTGTGTCAAATCACCCCCCAGACCACCGAAAGGGAGGGGATTGCAACCCTCGATTTCCCCCCCTTGTCGCATGATTTTTTGTACGGCGTTGCGGAATTATGGATTAGAAGAGGTTTTGAAACTGTATGGAACCGATGCCGTACACAATCAAATGACCAAATTTACCCTAAAAATCAGCGGAAAATCATACAAAAATTCCAACTTGGTGGCGCACTACTTTTGTACGGCACTGCGTGTTTTCCCATTATTTTTCTTGGATCTATTGATGGTAAGAATGCCGTACAAAAATACATGACCAAAATGTACTCACTCTACCTGTGCTTTTGAATTCTCACCGGCACTCAGTTGGACAGCTTACAAGTGACGGCATAGTACTGAATCTTATTATTTTATGCCCTTATATCATTCTATATAGGTCTTCTGGTGGTTCAAATGACCCATCATTTTTCGACACGGGCTTGTAGTCTATTTCTGTATGCTATCGTTCGGGATTGACTACCTCGACTTTAGGTCATCCGCGGATGGCGAGCGCATGCGTGGTGCATTTTGCCCGGGATGCTTTTTAGACGCTCGTCAATTTTCCGGATCTCGTGTCCATGCTTTGAGTTAATAGTAGGGTGTTGGGCACAACCAACTATACACGAACCTCTACCCGCTTTGGGGTACATACCCGCTTTGAACTACTCTCCCCTCAATCTGAATAAGTTAAAGTTTTTTAAAGGCTTGATCGAAACTTGATACAGAGATTCTTTCAAATTTAAAAAGTAATTTCTTATTGCTGTGCTAAATTTTCTTTTTATACAAAATTAATGTATATCTGTTTAACGCCTTAATTAAACACGGTTCACTTAGCTACAGAAATATTTCACAAGTTACAGAAATAGAACTTACCATTTCAGTATCACCTTGAGATAGCAGAAGACTTGATGTACAGTGAGGATATAAGTAAGACAACTGAACTGATGGTCACTCTCTGACCGCTTCTCGACATCCCAGTGGGAGAGGAAAAGAGTTGTCTTTGGATAGTCATCTCTGCCACCATTTCATCTGCGACGATAGTCCGCTAGTAGGCTAGGGGATACGTATTTATTTCCCTTCGGATCACGGGTCAGGGAAGATAGCGATAATTTTATTTGACCAAAGTCGAAATATCGGATAATTTTAATGACATAACTCCGCAATCCACCATTCCAGCAACGAAAATTTTTAAAACTAAATTTAAGCTGTACAAAGACTAAAAAGTGCCAGTTTTTACGAAATCGTGTTTTACTAAATAAAAAATTATTGATATAGAGATCAAAATTAAGTGATAAAACACACGATATCTTCCCTGTGAAATCGAGATGTTTTCGGTCTGAACTTGGGCCTCAACTCTTCTCTCCAGCCATGTTCACAATTGCCTCCTATGACCTCTTAACCTTTTCTAGAAGTGAGATAAAATTCAAGCAATATTCAGCTAACTTTTCACTAAGTTAAAACAAAAAAGCAAGAAAATATATTAAAATTAATAACATTAAAATTAATAATTAAAATAAATAATTAAGTTTAAAACATAAAAAAGGGGGGAAACGCACATTGTCCACTTACCACTTCAACGTTGATGAACGATATCCACCTAACTGAAGCCTCAATGAACTAAATAAAATCTTCTCTTTAAAGTCTTAACTTTGCATCTATTATTCTTATAATGAAAACGAATTTAAATAAAATCTAAACAGAATGATATGAATTAAAGCGGCTTGCTTTTAATTCATAAAGTAAACATACGATTTCTCTTAGAGATATATAAGTTAATAATACTAATTATATTATTTAAGAAGAGATAATTTTTATAAAATTTATGAAGACTAAGTTTTAAATTAAATAAGACGATTATATTTTTTAGTGAATTCAGGCTAAGATACGGGGTAAAACAGAGCTGTTGAGCCACAAATAAAATAAAGTTGGCAGTGGTTAAAAGAAACTGCCTAGAAGTCACTCTCAAATCAACGAGATAGAAAGAGAAGGTCAAAAAGCTGAAATATCGAGAACCTGATTCAACACTGTTTAAGATTATAATGTTGCTTATTTCAGGGCGTTGGGTATGGTATGATGAGCCTCCATATCCCGATTTCCGGGAGGGGGTTCAGGGCTCTTCCCTTGGGCCTCAATTTGAAGAGAGTCCCTATATATGCTTAGAAGCTAAGAAAAAGTGAGTGTAAAATAAATTTATTAACATCAGAATTTAAAATCAAGTAAGCTTATAAAGTTTTCTAAAAACTTGTAAGTCTGGCCCTGCCCTCATGACCTACTCGAACTTCAGTAAAAAAAACGTTTAAGTATAAAAATTAATCGGATTGACCAATGGTCAACCAAAGAGACATGTTATAACTACAGAAAATTTAAAATATCAACTAGCAACTTCAACATTTATTGTAAAACGAGTTTCAAGCCACATAAACTTAAAAAGAATGCCAACATAAAAAAATGGAGTCCATAATGAGTTGTCAGGACCAAACCTACCGTTTGATCAAAAGTCGCGTTCGGGCAAACTACCTTTTACATTCAATGGCGTTCGGGAATGAGGAGTTTCGGTCAAACGAGACTCTTCAATCTTGATAGTGGACAATACAAAAACGTCACACTTCCCAAGACGTTTGGTTTGAGCCCCCACATGACCAACTTCAGTGCTAAAGCAAAGAAGTTCCATTAAGTGCATCGGACTGACCAATGGTCAGCTTCAACCTAAGACACAGTCCAAAACTGTAAAGATTACAAAATATCAATTCGCAATTCCAACATTTGTTTTGTATTGAATTTAAGTCATCTTGACCAGTGGTCAAATGGGGATTCCAAAGATCAGGGACCCCCAAAACAACCACGAGACAGAAAGATAAGATAAAAAAAGTAGCATTTAGCGAAAATAAAAGGGATTGACCACTGGTTAAGAGATCTTGATCAGTGGACAACACCAAAATATTTCACGTCCGAAAACGTTTGATTTGAGCCCCCACAAGACATACTTCAGTGCTAAAGCAAAGAAGTTACATTATGTGAACCGGACTGACCGATGGTCACCAGGAACAAAAGACACATGTCAACACTACAAAAGATTACGAAATATCAATTAGCAACTCAAACATTTGTTTTGCAATGAATTTTAGACATAAAGGAATCTTGACCAGTGAAACTGACCAGGTCGGGCAAGATGAAACTTAAATCGAGAGTCCATATTTAAAAATAAGTGACCAAAGTGAGTTGTCGGTAAAAAGTCCCGTTCGGTAAAGTGTCCGGTTCGGTAAAATGTCCCATTTGGTAAAGTGTCCCGTTCGGTAAAGTGTCCCATTCGGTAAAGTGTCCCGTTCGGTAAAGTGTCCCATTCGGTAAAGTGTCCCGTTCGGTAAAATGTCCTGTCGGTAAAGTGTCCCGTTCGGTAAAAAGTCCTGTCGGGAAAGTGTCCCGTTCGGTAAAAAGTCCTGTCGGGAAAGTGTCCCGTTCGGTAAAATGTCCTGTCGGGAAAGTGTCCCGTTCGGTAAAAAGTCCTGTCGGGAAAGTGTCCCGTTCGGTCTTGTGGCGTTCGGGAATGTGGGCTTCGGGAATATGGATTTCGAGAAAACGAGACACACCCCTAAAAAAGCGATTACTCTGACTTTAGATTTATTTGTCTTTGGGAAACATGTTTCACTTGAATATCTAATACAGGAAATAATGATATGATACCGTTAATAAATTTTTTATTAAATTTAATATTAAAAATAAAAAATACTTTATACACACACTAAAGTCACACAAGTGAACTTTTAATCCAGTGAATTATTAATAAATCAAGTGATTAATTACAAAAAAAACAGTAATGAATAATATCGCTAATAATTATTTAAAAAACAGTAATGAATAATAGCGCTAGTAATTATTTAAAAAACAGTAATGAATAAATGAATAATAGCACCAGTAATTAATTCTAAAAAAACAGTAATGAATAATAGCGCTAGTAATTAGTTATAAAAAACAATAATGAACAATAACACAGGTTACCTTTTACCTGCCGATGTTCCCAAATGGGAACATCACTTTAGGGAATTTTTTCACCACTTAATTTTTCATGCAGGAATTTGATATTTGGTAGTAAGAAACTCAAAGATATGAAGTTATTTTACATGCAAAAGTTTTTCACGTGCAATTTAATCCTTTTTGTGGAATATATATCAAAATAACAGAGTTTTGGCTCTTCCAAAAGTTGCACAGGTTTCAATTTATGATAAATTTAAATAAATTTTGTTTTAAATAATTATGCTGTGTTTAGATAGCTTAAGTACACATCTTTTCAATTGGCTTGGCAGAATAGCTACATATTTTAATT
This sequence comes from Tetragnatha montana, assembly GCA_963680715.1. Classification (NCBI taxonomy): domain Eukaryota; kingdom Metazoa; phylum Arthropoda; class Arachnida; order Araneae; family Tetragnathidae; genus Tetragnatha; species Tetragnatha montana. The sequence goes on from OY796681.1 coordinate 19,796,291, forward strand.
TTGGAGAGTAATTACCAGTTCAACATATATGTTCCCAAATGGGAACATCGGCGTTTGAGGTATAGTTTTTGAGGGGATTTTTATAACATGTAAAAATTCAAGCTATTTCTTATTTTCTTTAATTTTTTTAACCTTTTCTGTCTCAAAGGATCTAAACAGGTTAATAATGATGTTTTAAATTTCTAAATCTATAATTTTAATTTTTTTCACCTGATTTATGGAGGAATAAATGCCAAATCTAGCAGATTCCTACTTTTGTATATTTTTCTAACTATCTGACCGATTAATTTTCAGTAATTATTATTATGGGTTATGCAAAGGGCATATTTGGAGTACTTCTGAGGACTTGGGTACTTATTTTGTTCAAGTGCTCTTTTTTACATAAAAGTTTTAGGTATAAATTTGAAGAATTTTGAAAACAATGAAAAGTGTGTACATCTAAAATCCCTCTTCTAACTTAAGTTGGATGTAAGAGATATGTTGTTTAGTTTGGAATCTTCCATGAGAAACACAGCTTTAACAAATCAATGGAGATAGTTATGATTATCACTTTTGAAAGCTAATTAAATTTGAATGCAATTCATAGATTTTATGCTAGATATCTGGATAAAACAGTAATTAAAACTAATTTTTCACGCAGAAAGATAACTGTTTAGCTTTGAAACGCATGGGAACTTTCTTTCGTATTTTTTATACCGAAAAATTACCCATTGTGCAATAAAAATGTATGGAAAAGTGTCACGCATGTAATAAATATGTAATTTTTTTCTTATGAAAATCTATAAAATTTTACCCAATCGTCCAACCATGGGAATTAAATATGAAGAAACAGTCCAATATCTTAAAAATGTTCAAAATTATTGAGTAGAAACCTATTTCAGTAGTTTTACTTGAATTAATTTTGAAATATATACCTTTTGGAAATCCCCCTAAAAACTTCACTCCAAACGCCGATGTTCCCAAATGGGAACATCCTCAAAATCCTATTTAGGATTTTTTTTCTGCCAAAAAATGTCAAGATTGGTTTTAGTAATGATGAAAGAAGCCATTTAAGCCAAAAATCAGAACCTTTAATTTGAAATTTGAATTGCGGCGTTTAAAAGGTTAATCACAAAAAACAGTTATGAATAACACTAGTAATTAATTGATATCCAATAATGAATTTAAAAATATACTTTTAATTAAAATAAAAAAACATCCCTGGAAGTGACGCCATCAGGTACGAATTCCCCCTTGTTTTTCCCTCACATGGCAAAAAACTGTTTTAAAGCCACAAAAACATTTTCAGATAAATTAAAAATTTGGTGTAGCAAAAGCGACCGAAAATATACTTAACATGAAAATTAGCAAAATACATTAATTTTATTTAACTGATTAACTGAAATTAACTTCATTTAATGTAATTTGAACATTTTTAATTCTCTTAAACACGGTTTACCTCCCATAACTATGTTAATTGCAATTTAAGGTTTTAATTGAGAAGGCCATTTATTGCTTACATATTGCCTAATATCTAGGAAAAATTACTCTTACACGCCTCAAATCCACTAGAATATCTCAATTTTGAAGTTAAAGTTTGTCAGATGCCCATACTTTTTGAATTTTATAGTGAGAATCACTAATTTCTCCCCAGAAATCAAGCATTAGTAGGGCGTGCATTAGCAAGCCAGATGATAAAGATTGATCTGTAGTACACAGAAAACAATGATTAGCAGCATCTAATTTGAAAAAAAAAGCCGAAGATTAATGACATAAGCGACTTTTTTGGCAAATTTAATGACAAAAAGTCATTATAAATAATATTATTAAAACTCCTAACTAAAACATAACCTGAATATATTTACATAAGTAATAAATGTAGTTAAATAATTAATATATTCCTTTTAATAAATAAATATAATTAGTTCTTTTTTTTCAATTTGGACATTTTGTTCAATTAATTAAGCAAAAATAAATGTATTTTCGAAATAAGTTTAAATAAAAATAGTGAATTTATTAGCTAAAATCAAATTAATTTTATAAATATCAGTTATTCAATTAATTTCATAAAAATTGAAAGCGTTTTTATAAAATACATAATGAAACATTAACATTTCCCGACGAGGAAAAACACTAGGGCATTCGTGCCTGGCGTACCTTTTGATGGTCCCAAGAAAGATAAAGATAAAATAATTTGGAAAATTAAAAAAAACACCTCAACTGATTTCATATACAGGGTGTTTCATAAGTCCGTTTCGCGGCTTTTATTCGGAACCAACGTGTCCTAGGGTCACGGAAGTAAGGTCTATCCCTAGGTAAGTGACCCTGGAGAATCCATTGAGAGGACTTACAGCGCCCCTAGCGGCGAAATTAAAAAGTTAAAAAAATTAATTTAAAAGCTAAAGGAGATAGACCAAAAACCTCAGGAAGAGTATTGTTGCCAACGTCATGAAGAACTCTCTGAAAAAAACTTGATCAAAATATCTTTAATATTCGCGGAGATATTAGCATGTGAAAATAGCACTTTTTCAGGGGTCAAAAGAGAAAAAGTTCGTATATTTGTAATTTTTTTCGATTTTTTGATTAAATTTTGTGTTCTTTCAACTTAAAAAGCACTAAACTACACAACAACACTGAAAAATTTGCAAATATACGAACTTTTTCTCTTTTGACCCCTGAAAAAGTGCTATTTTCACATGCTAATATCTCCGCGAATATTAAAGATATTTTGATCAAGTTTTTTTCAGAGAGTTCTTCATGACGTTGGCAACAATACTCTCACTGAGGTTTTTGGTCTATCTCCTTTAGCTTTTAAATTAATTTTTTTAACTTTTTAATTTCGCCGCTAGGGGCGCTGTAAGTCCTCTCAATGGATTCTCCAGGGTCACTTACCTAGGGATAGACCTTACTTCCGTGACCCTAGGACACGTTGGTTCCGAATAAAAGCCGCGAAACGGACTTATGAAACACCCTGTATAAAATTGTTATAAACAGTAATATATATTGGCACTGAAAATTTCTTAAGACAACTAGGATTTTTTTTAAGTTCAAATTAAAAAAAGCACAACTTACAACCAAAAAAATTAAATTCTACTATCTTCTTGTCTTCTCTATGTACTATGAAGACCAAGGATACATCAGTGCAAATTTTAATTCAATATAAAAATTTTTGTTGAAATAGGAGGATTTAAAAAAAAGCCACTAAAAAAGAACCCCAGGAAGTAATGGGTTAATTCAAAAAGCTAAGTTATGTGCAATTCCTCTTAAAAAGTCTAGAGTGGTGCGGTTAGATCTATCTGAAATCACATTACTCATTCTGATTTCCTTCTGTTCGTCTTCTCTGCGCCTTTTCTTTCCAGGTTCTCCTAAAATTGCTTTTTCTACTTCACTTTCGACATGATTCTGTTCCTTCTGCAGCTCTTTCACAATGGTGAAGATGCCAACGTGAGGGCGGCCTACCAAACCCTCCCATCTTCGGTGCCACCCTTCAACGTTGTTTTGCGTTCGGGGAAACGCTAAATGAACATTTTCGTGAACTGACCATATTTCAGGAGGGAATAACGGAGGAGATCTAATTACAGATCCATTCGAGTCCGTTCTTCTTATTCTGCCACGTACGAAATTTTCTTCGAACCAATTCACGAGGTCAGAAGTATTAGTGGGCAATATGCTTTTCACTTCGTCGAAAGCATCCGGTATTTCAAAATGACTCAAGAAGGCTAGGGCTGGAATATGCCTAACTAAAAGACTGAAAGTGTGGTCACTTCCGTACAATGAAGCCAATCCACTACTTTGTACTCTTCTGTACACTGCTTGCCCGAGGTGGAAATGGCAACCTTTGCTCTGGGCACTAGGAATTACAAAAGTGATGGCATTCATTGCCGCTTTTTCAAAATCAGAAAGAACAAATTCTGGATTTAGACTAACCCCAATATCTATAGCCCAGTCTAAAATCGCTTCAAATAGCTTCCGATACAATTCTTCCGTTTTGGAAGTCATCAATGCATAGACGAGAGGTACAATACGCATGTTGGACTCGCTCCCAACATTAGCATGGATAGAGTATAATTGTCTGAAGACAGTCGGTACTGTTTTAAAGGTCCCGTCCATGATCCAATATTTCGATGAACTCAGCTGTTTTAAGTTATCTGGTGTTGTAAACAGAAAAATTCTATCCTCTTCAGCTGATATGGCCTTAAAGAATGGTTCCCCATTAAGAGTTTTCGTGAATTCTGTAGGAAGTGAGAAGTTGGTTAATGTTCTGGGTTCTTGGGGTTCATTCTTCGTTTTAAAACGGTTTATCTGCTTACGAAGCGAATCAGAGTTAGGAAGCAATGGAGCAACATCTGCCGGCATAGAAGCTTTCACATTATTAATAACTTTTGATGGAGTTTCGCCGCTTATTAGTGACGACTCTTTCATCACATACCGAGAAGCCTCAAGCAGCGGCTTGCTTGCAACCGCTGCATGATTATGATCTGAACAGCTATACTTTCGAATTATTTCTTCCCCTTCGAAAAATACAGTAATGGCTCGAGCATTACATTTTAATTGTTTTACGCAATCACAGACCCAATACGTCACTTGATTTCTACTCTTATCTTTAACGTACATGTATCCTTCTATAGATATTTTCTTATTCCCTTTTGTTGAAGGTACAACCAACGCTTTCTGCCCAATCATGCATCCACTCATTTTCCTGCTGTTTGAAGACTTACTACTAATTCTGCAAAAAAGGATTTATATCAAGTCAAATATCATAACATATAATAAGTAATTTAATTATTGAAGATAAAATATACAAGCCATGGCCCCCATAGCCCCTTCTCTGGACCCGCCAATGGGGGGACTCCGTCTCCCGAAATACTTATTTCAACGAAAATTTTAATTTAAAGGGAGGCGAGTTAACACTTAAAATGAGTTAAAATCGTACTTTTAAGAGTCAAATTTCAAAATTTTTCCTAGGGAAAGACCCCTATTAGGCCGGGTCGAAAAAAATGAAATTCAGATAATTGAACTGCTATAGTAGTTAAAGGGAAAAAACACCCAAATTGTTCAGATTGTGAAAGAGGCACCAAAATTGGTGGAAACATAGTTTTAAACATGCTGAATCCAAATTCGACGAGAACCACTCTGGCGGAAGTCGCGTTCGAGACTTCCGGTCAAAAACAAAATGGCCGCCCGAGGGCCTATTTTCGGTTCTGTTAATGATAGAAAGACGGTTTTGGTGTCAAATATTATGTTTCAGGGGTCAACAAACATGATTCTGATGACAAAATATGAAATTTTTTTCTTTAGTACCAAAAATTCAAAAAAGTTCAAAAATAGCAATTTTGTCGGTCGTCATTTGCTCCCAAAAAAATTTTGTGGTGACGAATATTTTTCGACGGTTCTATATGTTTTTTGAGGTGCTGATTACGAATATCTAGTTCCCTTTTACGTGGAAAGTCGGCATCATATAAAAAAACGCAAATCTTTTACTCTATTTTCGGATTTTTGATTATATTTCCAAAGATGCACTGAAAAACCGGAATATTTGGATCTTCTTCAAAAAAGAGACAACTTGTTTAAGAGAGTTCTTCAGTGCATTGCAACAGCAAAACTATTCCTAGGAAAATAAAACTTGAATAGTGCGTTTTGTAATAAATTTTGTGTACTTTAACTTTGTAATTGAAGTAATTTTTGAGAAATTAATATTTTTTTAAATATAATCAAAAATCCGAAAATAGAGTAAAAATTTTGCGTTTTTTTGCGATTTTTGATATGACGCCGACTTTCCACGTGAAAGGAACTATAGAACCGTCGTAAAAAATTCGTCTCCACAAAAATTTTTTGGAGCAAATGACGACCGACAAAATTGCTATTTTTGAACTTTTTTGAATTTTTGGTACTAAAGAAAAAAAATTTCATATTTTGTCATCAGAATCATGTTTGTTGACCCCTGAAACATAATATTTGACACCAAAACCGTCTTTCTATCATTAAAAGAACCGAAAATAGGCCCTCGGGCGGCCATTTTGTTTTTGACCGGAAGTCCCGAACGCGACTTCCGCCAGAGTGCTTCTCGTCGAATTTGGATTCAGCATGTTTAAAACTATGTTTCCACCAATTTTGGTGCCTCTTTCACAATCTAAACTGAACAATTACTCCCTTAACCACCCTACTATAGTGCGGGAAAGTTATAACACACTATTGCAAGCATTATGCAAAAAAAAGTTTTTGAAATCGGTCAAAGTTTGACCTTGTTTGATGATTCGGTCATATTGAGAGAAAATCGTCGAAAATGCCAATACCACGTGATCGAATCATATTCTCGATTTTTTCATCGTTGGGAACCTTCATTGTGAAGAATTATACCTAGTTACATTACTTTGCATCCCAATATTTTAATATAATAAATTTTTAAAATTACTGTAAAGTTTTTTTTTTTGCATTTATAAAATAGCCATAATTTAAAAAGAACTGCGTGTCGTGTCATTCGACACGGACTATTTTTCTGGTTTAAAGGGTGGGTATCGCAACAAACTTACTCTAAAAAAAGATTAAGAAAGTTTAAAATTTAAAAATTAAACAAAACAAACAATTTTGAAATTTGGTTGATTTAGGTTTTTTTTGCAATTGAACATCCATAAGAACATGCTTTCTAAATTTTAAATATAAATAACAGTGTCCCGCTGAAACTTTTTGGAAAATCTCCCGACATTTTGTTGTAAAAGTGGTGGTCTGGAAAAATGCCTATGGACCAAAATGAATTTGATAAATTCTCAAAATGAGTAAAAAGCCTAATTTTAAAAGTCAAATTATAAAAAAAAAATTCTGGAAGACGAACCCCCTCCAGCGGTACCACTGATTTTGCATAATGCCTATTAGAAAATTGCCTTTAGGATTTTGATAGCACCAACCAATCATGCACTTAAAATCGAACTCAACAAAACGAAACTTCAACATGGATAGGAAGCTATGAATGAAACTATGGTCAATTGGAACATTTTTTATAAAAATATCCAAAAGTAAAATATAGCTTAGAAAGAAAATTTAAAACATTACCTTAAATAAATGAAAACATTTAGCACATTATTTTTTAAGCGATTCTTCTTGCAATTAATTTGTAAACATTTGGAGCGACTTTTCTCCCCTAAAAAAGCATGGATGGCATGGTGCCAAATCTGAAATCCCGCGTTTGTGGAGGATCGAGATTTGTGACGTAACAGCATTTTCCAATTTTCCCACGAGTGTCTTAAAGAACAACCCAAGAAAAAATGGGCTCAAGTTTAGAACTGCTGATGGTTGGCGAGTTTTGGTTTTTTGGCGGTGTTGTGGAAGAAATTCAAAGATCGTGTATCCCCAGGAGCAATTCCATCCGCGCACACTACATTTTTTTATTATAAAATTGCGCTTTCAAGTAAAACGACAAATGGGAATGGATAGAAAAAAACAGGAAACTTTGAGAAAAAAAAATTCCTTCTTGAAAAATTGAAAAAATTATTTATATAATATTTCTATATAACATAGAAATTAAGAATGAAATAATTAAATTTTTTTCCAAAAAAAATGGATTCCACACGGGAAAAATAAGAAAATTTTAAAGGGTTTAATTCCTTTTTGGAAAAATTTAAAATATTTTTATAAATACTTTTGAATTATGTAACCGATATCAATTTCTAAAAAATCTCAAGAATAGAGTTTTAACCATATAATAAGCATTTTCCCCAAGAAAGTTGGATTCTACTATTTAGAAACTTTTAATTCTTCCAGAAATTTTTAAAGGTTTACTTCAATTTGAAAAAAATTAAAAATAAGCTAATTTCAAATTTAAGAAAATAAATTTTTCAAATTAGCTGTAAGATAGTTTGTTTTTAGAAAAATTATTAAATTTTGATACATAAACATATTGAGGGCCCCAAGCGAATCTCATGCCCTGGGCCCCCCAACTAGCATGTCGGAAAGGGTTGAAAACATAGAAAAATGTATCCACTTTTAGACTACAGGCCCGTGTCGAAAAATGATGGGTCATTTGAACCACCACAAGACTTATATAGAATGATATAAGGGCATAAAGTAATAAGATTCAGCACTATGCCGTCACTTGTAAGCTGTCCAACTGAGTGCCGGTGAGAATTCAAAAGCACAGGTAGAGTGAGTACATTTTGGTCATGTATTTTTGTACGGCATTCTTACCATCAATAGATCCAAGAAAAATAATGGGAAAACACGCAGTGCCGTACAAAAGTAGTGCGCCACCAAGTCGGAATTTTTGTATGATTTTCCGCCGATTTTTAGGGTAAATTTGGTCATTTGATTGTGTACGGCATCGGTTCCATACAGTTTCAAAACCTCTTCTAATCCATAATTCCGCAACGCCGTACAAAAAATCATGCGACAAGGGGGAAAAATCGAGGGTTGCAACCCTCTCCATTTCAGTGGTCTGGGGGGTGATTTGAAAAAGTACGGCATCGGTTCCAAAATATTATCTAGCACTCAAATGCACTATTAAAATTAATGCCGTCAAAAAATTATTGTTCATTTGTATGTATGTATTAATAGTTATCTCAATTTCATCATATACTTGATTTATAAAGCTGGAAGGTCATTTGATCCTGTACGGCAACTTTTTTTTCAACATGGTATAGTTAAATACAATTGTCATATAATATTGCCGTTCAAAAGAAACTGTTCTAAAAAAAATTACAGAGAAATACAAAAAATGAAATTTTTCGAATTATTTCAAAAGTTTCAATAATCATAGATAAATGAAATTTTGCAATTTTCTACATATTATCGTGGTTTTAAATAGTATTCAGGTAAATAATTCAGAAAAAAATGATGCCGTACATTTTAATGCAAACCATATTTTCAGGCTGATGAAAATGGCACTACCATTTCAGGGGTATTTTATGTTCATCTGATACAATACGGCATTCACATATTCTTAAAGAGAACAACTGATAATATGCATTAATCATTATGCCGTCTATCTGAAGTGAAACAGTGTGTATATTATATTCAAGAATTGAAAACTGCCAATGTCAGTATCAACAGTTTTGTACACTCCTGGTCATATACTCCTACTGGCCTTTGGACCAACAAAAATGTACGGCATGTGAGAAAATGTTATCTATGCATGAAATACTTTCAAAATAAATTAATTTTATGTTGTGTCAAATCACCCCCCAGACCACCGAAAGGGAGGGGATTGCAACCCTCGATTTCCCCCCCTTGTCGCATGATTTTTTGTACGGCGTTGCGGAATTATGGATTAGAAGAGGTTTTGAAACTGTATGGAACCGATGCCGTACACAATCAAATGACCAAATTTACCCTAAAAATCAGCGGAAAATCATACAAAAATTCCAACTTGGTGGCGCACTACTTTTGTACGGCACTGCGTGTTTTCCCATTATTTTTCTTGGATCTATTGATGGTAAGAATGCCGTACAAAAATACATGACCAAAATGTACTCACTCTACCTGTGCTTTTGAATTCTCACCGGCACTCAGTTGGACAGCTTACAAGTGACGGCATAGTACTGAATCTTATTATTTTATGCCCTTATATCATTCTATATAGGTCTTCTGGTGGTTCAAATGACCCATCATTTTTCGACACGGGCTTGTAGTCTATTTCTGTATGCTATCGTTCGGGATTGACTACCTCGACTTTAGGTCATCCGCGGATGGCGAGCGCATGCGTGGTGCATTTTGCCCGGGATGCTTTTTAGACGCTCGTCAATTTTCCGGATCTCGTGTCCATGCTTTGAGTTAATAGTAGGGAGTTGGGCACAACCAACTATACACGAACCTCTACCCGCTTTGGGGTACATACCCGCTTTGAACTACTCTCCCCTCAATCTGAATAAGTTAAAGTTTTTTAAAGGCTTGATCGAAACTTGATACAGAGATTCTTTCAAATTTAAAAAGTAATTTCTTATTGCTGTGCTAAATTTTCTTTTTATACAAAATTAATGTATATCTGTTTAACGCCTTAATTAAACACGGTTCACTTAGCTACAGAAATATTTCACAAGTTACAGAAATAGAACTTACCATTTCAGTATCACCTTGAGATAGCAGAAGACTTGATGTACAGTGAGGATATAAGTAAGACAACTGAACTGATGGTCACTCTCTGACCGCTTCTCGACATCCCAGTGGGAGAGGAAAAGAGTTGTCTTTGGATAGTCATCTCTGCCACCATTTCATCTGCGACGATAGTCCGCTAGTAGGCTAGGGGATACGTATTTATTTCCCTTCGGATCACGGGTCAGGGAAGATAGCGATAATTTTATTTGACCAAAGTCGAAATATCGGATAATTTTAATGACATAACTCCGCAATCCACCATTCCAGCAACGAAAATTTTTAAAACTAAATTTAAGCTGTACAAAGACTAAAAAGTGCCAGTTTTTACGAAATCGTGTTTTACTAAATAAAAAATTATTGATATAGAGATCAAAATTAAGTGATAAAACACACGATATCTTCCCTGTGAAATCGAGATGTTTTCGGTCTGAACTTGGGCCTCAACTCTTCTCTCCAGCCATGTTCACAATTGCCTCCTATGACCTCTTAACCTTTTCTAGAAGTGAGATAAAATTCAAGCAATGTTCAGCTAACTTTTCACTAAGTTAAAACAAAAAAGCAAGAAAATATATTAAAATTAATAACATTAAAATTAATAATTAAAATAAATAATTAAGTTTAAAACATAAAAAAGGGGGGAAACGCACATTGTCCACTTACCACTTCAACGTTGATGAACGATATCCACCTAACTGAAGCCTCAATGAACTAAATAAAATCTTCTCTTTAAAGTCTTAACTTTGCATCTATTATTCTTATAATGAAAACGAATTTAAATAAAATCTAAACAGAATGATATGAATTAAAGCGGCTTGCTTTTAATTCATAAAGTAAACATACGATTTCTCTTAGAGATATATAAGTTAATAATACTAATTATATTATTTAAGAAGAGATAATTTTTATAAAATTTATGAAGACTAAGTTTTAAATTAAATAAGACGATTATATTTTTTAGTGAATTCAGGCTAAGATACGGGGTAAAACAGAGCTGTTGAGCCACAAATAAAATAAAGTTGGCAGTGGTTAAAAGAAACTGCCTAGAAGTCACTCTCAAATCAACGAGATAGAAAGAGAAGGTCAAAAAGCTGAAATATCGAGAACCTGATTCAACACTGTTTAAGATTATAATGTTGCTTATTTCAGGGCGTTGGGTATGGTATGATGAGCCTCCATATCCCGATTTCCGGGAGGGGGTTCAGGGCTCTTCCCTTGGGCCTCAATTTGAAGAGAGTCCCTATATATGCTTAGAAGCTAAGAAAAAGTGAGTGTAAAATAAATTTATTAACATCAGAATTTAAAATCAAGTAAGCTTATAAAGTTTTCTAAAAACTTGTAAGTCTGGCCCTGCCCTCATGACCTACTCGAACTTCAGTAAAAAAAACGTTTAAGTATAAAAATTAATCGGATTGACCAATGGTCAACCAAAGAGACATGTTATAACTACAGAAAATTTAAAATATCAACTAGCAACTTCAACATTTATTGTAAAACGAGTTTCAAGCCACATAAACTTAAAAAGAATGCCAACATAAAAAAATGGAGTCCATAATGAGTTGTCAGGACCAAACCTACCGTTTGATCAAAAGTCGCGTTCGGGCAAACTACCTTTTACATTCAATGGCGTTCGGGAATGAGGAGTTTCGGTCAAACGAGACTCTTCAATCTTGATAGTGGACAATACAAAAACGTCACACTTCCCAAGACGTTTGGTTTGAGCCCCCACATGACCAACTTCAGTGCTAAAGCAAAGAAGTTCCATTAAGTGCATCGGACTGACCAATGGTCAGCTTCAACCTAAGACACAGTCCAAAACTGTAAAGATTACAAAATATCAATTCGCAATTCCAACATTTGTTTTGTATTGAATTTAAGTCATCTTGACCAGTGGTCAAATGGGGATTCCAAAGATCAGGGACCCCCAAAACAACCACGAGACAGAAAGATAAGATAAAAAAAGTAGCATTTAGCGAAAATAAAAGGGATTGACCACTGGTTAAGAGATCTTGATCAGTGGACAACACCAAAATATTTCACGTCCGAAAACGTTTGATTTGAGCCCCCACAAGACATACTTCAGTGCTAAAGCAAAGAAGTTACATTATGTGAACCGGACTGACCGATGGTCACCAGGAACAAAAGACACATGTCAACACTACAAAAGATTACGAAATATCAATTAGCAACTCAAACATTTGTTTTGCAATGAATTTTAGACATAAAGGAATCTTGACCAGTGAAACTGACCAGGTCGGGCAAGATGAAACTTAAATCGAGAGTCCATATTTAAAAATAAGTGACCAAAGTGAGTTGTCGGTAAAAAGTCCCGTTCGGTAAAGTGTCCGGTTCGGTAAAATGTCCCATTTGGTAAAGTGTCCCGTTCGGTAAAGTGTCCCATTCGGTAAAGTGTCCCGTTCGGTAAAGTGTCCCATTCGGTATAAAGTGTCCCGTTCGGTAAAATGTCCTGTCGGTAAAGTGTCCCGTTCGGTAAAAAGTCCTGTCGGGAAAGTGTCCCGTTCGGTAAAAAGTCCTGTCGGGAAAGTGTCCCGTTCGGTAAAATGTCCTGTCGGGAAAGTGTCCCGTTCGGTAAAAAGTCCTGTCGGGAAAGTGTCCCGTTCGGTCTTGTGGCGTTCGTGAATGTGGGCTTCGGGAATATGGATTTCGAGAAAACGAGACACACCCTTTAATTTGTGGTGCTTTACGTATGACATAAAGACGTGGTACATTTAAGCTTTATAATAATTCTAAATGAAAACCGCAAGTTTGTAACATCAAAACTGGAAAGGAAAATTAAATCTCCATTGTCCAACATAGCGAAAAGAGAAAGTACCATTGAAAATCGATATAATTCTCGATATTTTAAGAACTTTGTATGGAATATTGTACCAGATGGATAAAAGCATATTGTTTGGTGTTTTACCCTGGACTAGGTAATTGCTGATTAAGTTTGAAAGTATATTATGTAAAACTAATGTACAGTGGGGGGAAAAAAATGGGACACCTCTCATTGTGGGCGAACCGCTCGTGGTAAAGGGCCAACCAAGGTACCTTTCTTCAAGGTTTAACGAATTCTATTTAAGGGAACATACAAAATTTTCTTAGGGGGTCGTCTACATATTAAATTCAATACCAAGTCCAGATTTTTTCTACGGACACCCCCAAATTTTATTCGCTTTTTGGAGAGGGCACACCTCATTTGCCCTAAATACCAAGTTTTGTGACAATATCTCCCCAGTTAGCGGAACGGGGGTGGTCGGAATTTCGAACATTTCGGTATAAAAATGGAGTTTAAACTTTTCTATCCTACTCTAAAACTACCTTTCGTATCAACACGAAATTTGGAGGATATATAAATGAAATGTTTCCAAAGACAAATAAAATGATTTATTAAGATATTCCATGTCTAATTATAAAATAATTCAAAATTAATTAAGGATTAAAAAATTAATCATTATTATTTTTAAAATCGTTTATACCATTCAATTAAGAATAATTATTTTAAACGGAAAACCAGAATTTGGTGAAATTCTAATGAACAGTTTTAGAAAAAATTAAGCAATTATAAATTTAATTACTTTAAGGGACCGTATACTATTACAGAAATTTCACCCTTTTATTTTCATTTAATCTGTTGCATTGTTGTATGAATAATGGTAATAACAACAATATGCTCATTTCTTTATCTGATAGAAAGCATGATAGAAAGTGAGTGTATTAAAATATGAATAAAAATTAAAGGTTTATCCTGCTTTAAGGAATAAAAGAATAACTGCATTCCATCACTTTAAAAATTATAATTTATATGATAAAGATGAGTTTAAAATGTTTTCTTTCAGTATCCGCACTTGATGTGCTTTTTATTTTACTTTGTCCCCTTTCTTTCATTTAATTGAAGAATTCCCAAAAATTACTAGTCTTGAAAACAAAACTTGTTAGGGGCGGGACATAGAAGTATCCAATAGAAGCATTCGCACATGACATCACTGGAGGATAAAAACAACGTTGCTAAGGCCGTTGTTAGGTAAAGTCATGTGATTGAAAATGCTCTATTGTTTTCTAATGATATTCTTAAATTTATTAAAATATTTTAATTTATAAAAAACCCTATTAAAAATTCATTAGAGTATAAAATCGCTGAAAAATCGAGTAGAGCGCGACATATTCTTCTAGGATATCCTTTTTTAAATCTAAATACGATTTTTAGAATAGTGCATTGTAATTTAAAAATAAGTAGAATTCATAATTTTTAATTTTATCACATAAAAAGCTTAAAAGAATTCAGATTACTGATATTTAGGCTCAGAACAATTGGGTTGTATGATGATCTATCTCATCGGTGCTACGGTCGTTTCGTCAACTCTGAAATTTCCTACCCCCACTCGTTGGCCTTACACAACACAAATCGCTAAAGCGAAGATTAAACAGAAGCCAGGGGGTTAGGAAAATTCAGAGTTGGTGAAACGTCCGAGACACCTTCTCATCCATGCTATTTTGTTTGTTTTTGTTATTTTGTTTGTCAATCAGTTTAAAAATTAAATGACAGCTGTGCAAACTTGCAAAGTGTCTCATCAAAACAAGGGTTGAAAGCTTTTTAAATATACTCCAAGGAAAATTGGTTTCTACAGTTGACTCCACTGAATATAATGTTATCAATTGGAATAAAATAAAGTAATCTAAATCAACAGGTCCCCATCACTTGTATTTAACTTTAGCAAAATGTACCATTTTATGGGATCAACACTTTGTTTAATGTTATCAAAATTTGTCCTATCCCCTTCTTAAAAGAATTTCCTTTTTTTTTGAGTTTTAAAGGTCAACTTTTTTTTCTTCTGAAAATCAATCTAAAACATTGCTGATTTTAGGGAAAATAAAAGATTGGAATTTTTAGAATACCAAGAGAATGAGTTCTGTCTAGTTCATTTTTTAGTAAAGTAAATGTGAAACAAAATAAAAGCTTTTGCCAATATTTTTATGCACAGACTTTTTACCACCTTATTTATAATTTTTCTGGTTTTATAGGACGCAAATTGGAAGGGTTTACACTTCTCCAGGATCGCACCTACCTCCCTGATTTCTACCTTATCCCTAGAGAGGTGGAAGACGAGTACCTGAACTATAAGGCAAAAGATGTGCTCAAGATACTGCCCAAGTATGCTCCACTACCTCCAAACAAAACAAAAACCTCCTCCAAAGAAACAAAACCCATCGTTGAAAGAAGAGCCTAAAATGGAGTGTCATTACAGAGAGCTTTCTGAGCATTTAATCTATAAGATAGCTGATGAAGGTGAGGTACCAAACTATAAGCTTAAAATTGAAATCCCTGAGAAATATAAAATTGGCATAAAGACATGATTTTGTTTTTTCCACTGCTGATTGAGAAGAAATTTTGTACATAGCATTGTAGAGAGTTTCAATCTGTATTCTTACAAATAAATTCTTTTCATGATCGTTAAAGTGTTTTCAATTCAAAATGTTTGTTTCACCTCATAACCTCAAACCATCCAAATATTTTTCAAAAGGAGATGGTGACAGTTTAATTGCTTCTTTATTTCAAAGAAATAATTTTATTGATTGTTTTAACTCCAGTTTATAGAATTA
This sequence comes from Tetragnatha montana, assembly GCA_963680715.1. Classification (NCBI taxonomy): domain Eukaryota; kingdom Metazoa; phylum Arthropoda; class Arachnida; order Araneae; family Tetragnathidae; genus Tetragnatha; species Tetragnatha montana. The sequence continues at coordinate 19,811,948 of OY796681.1, forward strand.
CTTCGTTTATAAAAGAAAAGTTTTAAACCAGGGATAGTGTTAACAGACCCATATCTTTCCTATATACCTGCATCTTTAAAAAGCATCAAAAGGAATTGAGAATATGGTGAGGAAAGGGATACTGGAACCTGTTTCATGTATTTTGACGCCCGTTAGTCTAGATCTGTAAAGATTCAAAAAATTAAAACAATTGAGAAAATAAGTTACAAAGATTACTAAAAATATTTTAAGGATTGGCAAAAGAATTTACACATGGAAATTCTTTGTTGGAAAAATTCTTATAGCATGTTGGCAAAATTATTTCGTTTCATAACTTTTATTTTTGCATTTGTCATTGATCATTACAAAATCTTCTAAGTAAGTAAAAAAAGTTACTAGCTGAAAATTACACATATCTTTATTAATTTTTTATTAATTAATAATGTAGAACTTGAAAATCATGGAATAACCACCAATTAGATAAGTAAATGTGAAAGGCTTTTGGTTGAATGCAGTGAAGAATTTTCTGGGCTCGTATATCGTGGTCTAGCATCTTGCTGCAAGACCGTGTCCTACAAGCCTTCTCTGCAAACTAAAAAGGTATTCATACAAAAAGAGGGGAAACGTTTAAAAAAAATTAACTTACTTTGAGGATTTGCGAGACCAACCGATACCCGAAGAAGAGGACGACCAAGCTTGAAATGGCTGGATTGCTTGGAGAAGGACTTTTTATTAAAATTTATTGCATGAGGTATAGAAGGTATCCGTACTACTTACACCATAAATTTAATAGAAATTGGACCACTTGCTAAACCTTGGGGTGAGTTGTAAACGTGCACAATATTAATCTTTTAGCCAAAGAATGGAGTTCCCTTAGTGTTGGTGTAATGGTATTTAGAAAAATGATGATCCGAAAAAAAAAATGATGATGAAAAAAAATGAAACGCAGCAACTGAACCTCAGCACTGTCTGAATTATGTGAAAATAGCAGAAAAACGCAAATATCTCGAAAAGTATTTCGAATTTCGGAATGGAAATGGGTGACTCGGCGTCCCTAGTCCCTAGTTCAGTGGTTTCGGAGGAGATAGAGGGACATACATACGGACAAGCAAACGGACATACGTTTGTTTACTCTCGGATTTTAATAGTTAAGATTCTTAAATATGATGTCTGCTAGGAAGATACAACAAATATTTCTTCAATTTTCGTTCCAGCAGAGCACATGCACCGTTCTTAGGGCCGTATTCAGAAACTTTTAACACGAGTCGATAACGATTCGAAACCGAGAACGACATTGAAATCGATCGAAAACGATCATTTTCGAAACGAGTACTTCAGCTCTCTCGTTTCCTCAAAAAAGAGTAATATAGCGGACTCTGATTGGTTGAAAAGAAATTACGCGTCATCGCTGGGAGGTTTGCAAACCTTCCAGCGATGACGCGTAATTTCTTTTCAACCAAGGAGGTTTGCAAACCTCCCAGCGATGACGCGTAATTTCTTTTCAACCAATCAGAGTCCGCTATATTAGCGAATTCGCGAAGACCAATCAGAGTCCGCTATATTACTCGTTTTTGAGGAAACGAGAATGTAAAAATTCGAAATGTAATAGTGCGGAAAAGATGTAACACATTAATACAAGCATAATGCACAAAAATTTTTGAAATTGGTCAACGTTTGACCCTCGCGCAACGCGGTCAAAGTTTTGATGTTTTGGTCATTTTTGGAGAAATTGGCCGAAAATCCCTAGATAACGCGCTCAAATATTATCCTCAATTTTTTCATGGTTGTGTACCTTCATTGTCTATCATATGTGTCTAGTTTCATTTCTTTGTGACCGAATGTTTAAAAGAAATAAATTTTTAAAGTGTTGAACTTTACGTAAAGTTGTTTTTCTTGCATTCTTAAAATAGCCATAACTCTAGAACAATTATAGCCAGAAACTTGCAGTTTGGGTCATTCTATTCATATTAATTTTCTGCTTAAAATGGTATGTATCTGGACTAACTTTCTTTTAAAAAGTATTCAAAATCTTTAAAATTAAGAAAAAATGCAATTAATTAATTAAAAATCCAAATTTTTGTAAATCTTTGAAATTTGAATTTTATTACAACTAAACATATCTTAATAAACATGCCTGTAAAATTTTAAGTTGAAATTCTAATATTATCAAACGGAAAAAAAAAATATTCAGCATTGGTGTTTTGGGATTTTTCTTAGATCCGTCACACGGACGATAAATACATATAAATTTTATAGAAATCCAAGAAAACGATAATTTTACTTTAAACAAGCAATAAACCAATGTATTTGATAGCTCATATAAGGCTGGGTACAAATAAACTAAGGCAAAGTTAAGAATTAAAAAAGCGATAGGCCGTAATAATACAACGCTTGCTTTAAAGTGCAATTCAAACACCAAAAAACAAAATAAAGGATATATTGATGTTATTTGAGTGATTTAAGTTAAGGAAAACCTTGAGAAATTTTGAATATTGTGTAGAGAAATGAATGTCTGGTTAAAGTGTGGGAAGATTTTTTCCATAAATAAAAACTTATTGAGACATTAGAAATTGTTGATATACTCTTAGTAGATGAATACGATAAGCATCTTCCAAAGCAAAGAAAGCAAATGTACTACATCATAAAATCGCATTTTTAAGTGCTATTATATATCAAGGGGGAAATATCTGCGAATATTTATTTGGTTGGAAAAAGCCTGGGAATTTTCTTTTATCTTATGAAACTTTTGTAAGAAATACTACGCTATACTATTAAGTCTCATGTTTAATACGATCAACCCATACTCATAATTCAACTTATTGTTAGATTTCTTTAGAGAAAGTGATTTATACAGACATAAAAAAATAAATAATAGTGTCAGTTGGATTAAAAACAGACTCCTTGCATACGAACCAAAGCGCGAGAAGTAAATGAGTTCAAAGCTGCATTCAAGTTTTTTGTTGAGCAAACGCAAAATTAATAGAAAGTTAGAAGATCATTCATTCTTAAATGTTAATAAAAAAGCCTGTATGTTCTTTTTATTTGCTATAATAATAAATTTAATGGCTTTTTTTAATTCTCATACATAAATTGGTATTTAACCGTTCATAAAGAATATTCTTGGAAATTGCACTAATTACCAATGCCAAATATTTTTTCCGTTTGATAATTCAAATTTCAAAAATTTACAAAAATTTGGATTTTTAATTAATTAATTGCATTTTTTCTTAATTTTAAAGATTTTGAATACTCCGTTTGATAATTCAAATTTCAAAGATTTACAAAAATTTGGATTTTTAATTAATTAATTGCATTTTTTCTTAATTTTAAAGATTTTGAATACTTTTTAAAAGAAAGTTAGTCCAGATACATACCATTTTAAGCAGAAAATTAATATGAATAGAATGACCCAAACTGCAAGTTTCTGGCTATAATTGTTCTAGAGTTATGGCTATTTTAGGAATGCAAGAAAAACAACTTTACGTAAAGTTCAACACTTTAAAAATTTATTTCTTTTAAACATTCGGTCACAAAGAAATGAAACTAGACACATATGATAGACAATGAAGGTACACAACCATGAAAAAATTGAGGATAATATTTGAGCGCATTATCTAGGGATTTTCGGCCAATTTCCCCGAAAATGACCAAAACATCAAAACTTTTGACCGCGTTGCGCGAGGGTCTAACGTTGACCGATTTCAAAAATTTTTGTTGCATTATGCTTGTATTAATGTGTTACATCTTTTCCGCACTATTACATTTCGAATTTTTGACTTTCGTCTTTTTCGGCCCGGCCTATTATACAGGCTAGCCGAGTTTTAAACAATGAAAACCATTTGACAACTTTTCCCGCTTGGAGCGCTACAAGACCTACCTATATCACCCACCGCCTTCAACACTGTGGATATGCTTTGCCAGTTTGTCCAGTATTGCCATCTGGATTTGCAATGATTTCCGTACTCGGCTAGCCTGTATAAGTATCCAGTAAGCCGTGATCCAATAATGCCATCTGGATTTGCAATGATTTCCGTACTCGGCTAGCCTGTATAAGTATCTAGTAAGCCGTGGGTCTACTGTCATGCGGGAGAAAAAGCGAGGGGAGCCGGCTTTCCTTTTAGAGTGTTACGGAGTTTTGGGCCTCTATCGTAGTATAACTTCAATCGCGATGCGGCACGTGTTAATGTTAAATTATCGGGAAAATATTTGGTATACTTTCATTTCATACCTAAAGGAAAAAAGTTGGGGGGGTGCGACCAAAGAAATTTCGAGTTTGAAAAATTAGGACCACCCTAATATCACCTGCACCGAGTGCCACAGTTTTCTCTATTATTTGCTCTTTTTTCAGTTTATTTTTTAAATTTTTGAACTCTAGGTGAGTTTTCTTGGCAAGAACCTGCTTTTAAAGTTGGCTTTACCTCACACTTGCGTTGCTTTGCGGAAAAAATGCTGTTACCATGACATGATCGGATATTTTCACCCCAAAACACATTCTTGTAAATTCACATGGAAGTTCTTGGAATCTTCAAGTTAGTTCAGTAGGAAAATTTTCTCTGGTGCCGAAATTAGAGTAATTCAATTTTAGCTAAAGGTGTCTTTTGAAGTGTAATGGGGCATTTAGTCCATTAAAATTACAATTTAAGGATCTTTGAAACTTATATTGTGCCCATCAAAGGTTTGGGAATTAGAAAAGTATAATTCAGTATACATAATTACAATATGTGAAAAATCTTTATTTTTTTTTTGTTAGAAAAGATAACTTTTAAAAAGATCTCCAAGGGTATTCGGTTAATAAAAAGTGCCCTCTGATTAAGGTAAGAAATCTCCCGATTTTTTTTATTTTTAATAGATGGCAACTAGGATAAAAACCTGTGACTTTAGGAGGGAGTCTTAAAATATGTGGAATAATTTCTGAACGGCCCCCTAAGAGGCTATGGCCCCTAATGGCTGGTTTTAATAATGTTTGGCAATATACTTGTCAAGGCTTGATTCAATTTCTCTAAATCAATATAAATAAGTGATGGCACGAACTGTGCTCTTATTGTATGTATAAAACTAATCAGATAATTGGATCTTACCACTTTTTTCAGGGAAATTGTTTCATCTTCTTAATGCAAGTAAGCCAGAAAATATTCATAATCAACAGTAGTTATACTCATTGACCTTTAAATTAATAATGTTTGACACGTCATGACTTGATATCATTGTGGGTTTAAGCAATGACCATTAGGGTGTATCGAAAAAAACTTTTTTTTTTGATTTTGATAAAGTCTTAGCAAAAAAAAAATTGTCTAAGGTGGCAGAGAGTACCTGTGAATTTTTTCAGAATTTTCGGATAATATCTAGGGGTGCCGCAAAGCCCCCGAAGGTTCCCATGTTAATCCTATGTGCGCGCAAGCCAAAAAGGCCGAAAATCGGTTTTTCGCCCCTCATTTCTACCCTAATCACACGACGAATGTCTTCACTCGAGTTATGGACCCTATATGATCTAGGCTATCCGACAAAACTTGAATAATAGCCTAAATATCTATATTTCGTTGATTGTGGGCTCTTGGAAATACGCGCTTTTCAACGAAATTTGAGCACACAAAAAAAAACGCAATATAGATATTTAAGCTGTTATTCAAGTTTTTTCGGGTAGCATACGACCCTATATGAAGTAATGAAGTACTCTGAAATGTATTTATATAACTGTTATTTATGAATCACAAATGTCAGTCAGTTACCATGTTGTTTAAAATTATTTAAAAAAAAAAAAATATTTTTGAAAATTTAATTATGGTATTAGATTTAGCTAACAAAAAAGCAATAAATTGGGCAGAAAATATTTTTTTTAAATTTATTTTTGGGAAGTAAATTACAAAATACAAATGGATTTCCTTCAAAAATGTCAGTCAGTTACCCGTGGAATTGCCCTAAAATAAAATTTTCATATTTAAATAAGAGCGATATTTTTTTCCATTTTTAAACTTTTAGCTCGGTTTCATTGCACAATAAAAGATAGATGGAACATACAGTTGTTTCTGGGATCATTGTAGTCCTTATACTCATCTTTTAGTTCTAAAAAATAATAACAAGCATTGCTATTGAATTTATCCATATTAATTTTTTTTTTCAAAATAGGGGAAAGACAAAGTACACATTGTACTCAAACTTATTTTGGATTTCTTCTTCTTTTTTAATCTATGAATGTTATTACGTTTGCAATTACTCTTGAGTACTACAGATGGGGATAGTAGTATAAGTAAGTAAGTATAGTAGTATAAGCAGTGTTATTCCTAGGATTTTTTTTGGAGGAGTAAAAATACTCCTTGACTTTTTTACGAGGAGTGAAATACGGAAATAGCATGAACTGCATATAAATATAAAGAGACGCAAAAACCATAATCAAACACCCTAAGCATCAGAACAATAAATGAAAAAAATTACTATGTCTGTATGAAAACACAATTAAAGTGTGATAATTAGGATGCCTTGGCTTTTGGCAATTTGCTTTGGCCAGATGTCGGGCGAAAATCTCTCCGTTGAGATCAGTTGGTGTTTTGAGTAGAAAAATATTATTTGTTGATTTCGGTGGGCACGGTGCATTTTTTCAGCTATACCTTGTGAAAAATTCAAAGAGTGAAAATACTCCTGGCTAGTTTTTTAAAGAGTATTTCCGATTTTCAAAGAGTGAAATACTCTCTCAGAGGAGTTAAAAATATATCTGAGTATAAGTAAGTATAACTAGATCTTCAAAACAAACTGGTATATTGTTCTGATTATTGTTTGTATACCAAGTAGTAACTATTAAAGTTTCAAATCTCTTTCTGAGCGTTTCACGATTATTTATCATTGCAATACATAGTATAATTTGTTTACGAATGAATTTCATGAATTATGAAACTTTAATCATGGAGATCGAATGAGTTTGTTTTGACACACATTGTGTTTTCTAGGAAAGGAAAAAAGTACATTTATAAGACCATGATAAAATTCTCCAGCTTTTATCATTTTCTATAAATATTAAATCTCCAAAAATAGCTTGATAATATCCATGTAGTAATTAGAATCTGAACAAGAAATTATAATTTTTTAAGCATCATTTCAACTGGGCTAAACAACAACATTATAATCATATCAAATGTTCAAATATTTTGAAATAAGATTTTTAAATTTTAATCAAACGTATCATTAAATACTAATGATATATGTATCATATAATGAGACTTATTTTATGATGAAACATCAATCTCTATAAACATGGTTTTTATTTAATGCCATTTTCTTGTATTTGAGATAATGATCATTAATGATAGTTGGTATGCTAATGATTTCCCATTTATTGGGATTTCGAATAGTTTTATACAGGTTCATCAGTACACAATATCGCCTCCTTGCTATGTGCTTTCTGAAAAAGCTAAGTTTACCTAGATCTCATACTTAAGAGAATCTAAAGCATTTGATTTCTGTTCATGGTGTTGTCTGACAGTATTTATTCATTCATTCAGAATCTATGTTGGTGTAAATATTTTTGAAAATAATTCTTTTATTATGTTGAGGTACTCGGTTGCGCATCATCAGAGTGGAACCTGTTAGTAGCCGTTTAAAAAAATTAAATAAGAAAAAAAAATTAAATAATTTTTTAATTTCAATTCTTTAAGGAGATAAATACGTTAGTTGATACTATTCAGACATTCTACATTCTACATTGATACTATTTCAGAAAACTGAAAAATGAAATGAGATATTTTTAAGAAGAAAACTGCGAATTATTCTGCGGATACATAGACATTTTTTTAACTAACAATAGTAATAGCTAGTGAAAATGATAAGATTTAACAAAACAGCACTGAGTAAATACGCGAAGTCGGACGAAAAGAACCGGCGAAGAGCCAAATTCCGGAACCTGGCCAAGCGAATCAGCCAGCAGCTGACCGGATCGTCCATCTACGCCGTCTCGCAGGTGGGTCAGTCCCACATAGGCCACCGCCGCCTCTTCTGGTCCCTCATCGTGGTGACCGGGTTCTGCGGCGGCCTGTACGGCATCTCCAGGATCCTGGCGCTGTACTACAGGTACCCCGTCAACGTGAACATCCGGCTGGAGACGGAGACCCGGCCGCAGTTCCCCGCCGTCACCGTCTGCAACCTGAACCGCATGATGTCTTCTTACAACCGCTGCCTCAACGAGAGCGTGTCAGAGCACTTCTGCCGATTCGGCAGCATGAACCCCTTCGACGAGGTGGCGCTGGTGATGTCCGAGAGACGGGGACTGAGGGCCTGCGTCAACGGGTCCTTCGGGAGCTACGACGCGAAGGAGGAGTCCTTCATGCAGTTCCTGTCCGCCTACTACAAGATGGGCCCTGTCAAGAGGAAGTACGCCGGACACAATGAATTCATCTCCATATTCCACTGCGCCTTCAACGGGAGGACCTGCGACCCCATCAAGCATTTCGACTTCCACCCCGACTTGCACTACGGTAACTGCTACACCTTCAGAGACGACAAGATGGAAGTGAACCCTAACGTGTCCAGTCCCGCCACCAACGTTCTGGAGCTGTACTGGAACGTGTACGCCGGCGAGTACATAAAATTCAGCGAGACTGTCGGAATCAGGGTCGTCGTCCACGAAAAGGACGACCATCCGAACGTGGAGGAGAACGGGATTAACGTCAGCCCAGGGTTCGAGACCTCCATCTACCTGAAGGAGGTGATGTACAAGAGGCTGAAGCCACCCTACAAAGACCACTGCTACGACTACTCCACCGGAAAAGCCAAGAACCAGAACCAGTGCATCCGCTCCTGCATCCAGAAGCTGGTGAACGCCACCTGCGGATGCGTGTTTGTCGGGTTCTTCGACCTGGAAGGCACGAGAGGGTGCAATCTATCCAACGCGACCGAGACATGCTGCTTGGACAAGACGGTGGAGAACTTGGCGTCGAGGGGGGAACGATGCGTCTGCCCTCTCCCGTGCTCCTCCACCCGCTTCAAGGAACAGGTGTCGAGGGCAAGATGGCCGTCCAAGGTGTTCCACCTCAAAGGGCGGGAGACTTTCTTCTGGCTGGCATGGGGTATGGACATGATAAACGTGTATAAGGAGTATGGTCTCGACACCGAAGGAAAAGAGATCATCTTCTTCAGGAACGACTGGGCAAAGGTGAGGGTCTTGCACTCCGGGGCAGAGAAGAGGGTCATCGAACAGAGCGCCACCTTCCACGATTCCGAGCTGTTCAGCTATCTGGGAGGGGAGTTGGGGCTGTGGCTCGGGCTGTCCCTAGCCACTTTGTTTGAGGTGACGGAGTTGGTCATGAAGATGGGCAAGTTCCTCTGCAAGAAAGTCTTTCGCTGCTCGAGATGCCGTCATAAGCACAGTGGATTTGTGGACGAGACATTTTCAAGGCACTGAACAAATAAAGTTCAATTGAGAAGAATTCTGTGCTTTTATTATAATATTGCACACGTTTAGAAATTGAACTTTTGCATTGTTGTTTTTATTTTCCTTCTTTTAATTTATGCAGCTATAAACCCTTTAGATTCAATTCAAATAAGTGACTTAATCATTTATCATAATTATTGCAATTTATCAGTTTCCTCAAAAAATAGTAATGAAATGCTATGTATAACTTTTGGTTGTACGGAATAATATGTTAAGTGTGACGTTTGTTTTTCAAATTTGTATTTTGTCTCAATAAGTTCAATAAATTTCCATTTATGTAACAGTGACATATTCCATTTTTATTTTTGTTGGATTCAAAAATCACAGTTGAATACACGCTCGTTAAAGCATGAAAAATATTAGCAGGCTTAGTATAAATTAAAAAATAATAATAAATTTAAGTCTTTTAAAAGTATATAAAATGTTTCTAAAATTATCCTTTTAACTTAAGTTGATTTTTGAATATGAGATAACATTCTATTTAATCTCTTCTCTGGTTATGATAATAAACAAAAACATACTCTATAAAATGTGTATGTTTGTTTGCGTGTGTCGATTGAAGGATTTTGAAAATGATTTTCTCCATTTGTTTCTCGCAGCCACTTGTCCACAATAGCATACCTTCATTTCTCCTGGAAGATATTTGTCTGTGATTCTGAATCGTCTTTAGTGAGACATACGCATTCTAAAACATATTGTATTATGAGACATCCTTTGTATATAGCGGCGATGTAAGGTAAGGTTGGTAACGGACGAGATGCATAAGCTATAGGGATGAGGTAATTGCTTCAAGGATATATTAGGTAAAGTAGGGCAGCGTTGTTTAATTATGAAAATGAAGAAATATTCTTATATGTAAGTGTTCTTAGTGACTCATTTGCACGATCAGTGCACCATATGTCACAGCTGAAGCAACAAAAGTCATCAAAATTTTTCGGTTCAATTTAAACATATTCCAACAAGTAAGACTGTTAGCTTTCTTCAGCTCCAAGTATTCGAAGAACCCCAGATGAACTCCAAAGCTTCTTAGCTTTCTCCTGCTTAAGAAAACCAAGTCGATATTGTTCTGACACCTGCTCTGCACTAGATCAGCGCAAATCACGACCAGCAAAAACCACAGAGTCACCACTGCGTAGATACTAATGGCCCATATATTTCGTAGCACGTCAAAGTCGCTGTTAACAGATATGTGCATGAGAAATGCGAACAGTTGCCAAAACACTTTGACGAAAGCGAAAAATATAGAGAAGGACATCATTTCCTCCACTGATTTTATCATGAACACTTGCATCTGACACGCTTTCCAGGTCTGAAGTGGGCGAACAGAGACTAATTGTTTGGTACAAATAGCAGTCTGTCGGAAAATCGAAAAACAACACAAAATGTGGGTGATCACATTAGCGTAATATACTCCATATATCGAGTGAGTAAGGATCGTCTTAACTAAGACATATACAATCGCTCCGTATGCGTTTGGCGGGTAGTACTCGCAAGTATGTCCGAAGAAGTGAAGGTTCTTGAAATAAACATCTTTTAGAGTCTTGTACAGGTGAATGAAAGTTGGAGATGCAAGAAAACAGACGGCTGTCAGGAGTTTGACTCGTTTAAGGGGTGTGTTGTTATTCGATAATGATTCGACGAAGAACCAGAGTTTGTGACTTTTTAAGAAAGTGTTCCACCAGAGCACACCCTCAAGAAAGTTCGCGAAGACTACGGAAAGTAAATGCCTTTTTCTTCTCGCACACATTACCGTGTTTAAAATGCTGAGTAAAGATGCAACATGAAAAAGGCCAGCCATCAGTAACCTAAAATAACCTCGGCACCTGACTATTCCTACGGTGGATAGCAAAATAGAAACTAGTTTTACTGTTCCGTCAGGTTGGGATGGTACGGTTCTTGTTACCTCAGACATGGTTAATGAAAGAGTGATTTAATTTTGAGCTCGAGGCAAATTTTTAAGTTAAAATGAAAACAAAGAGTTTAAGAACGGGCATTGTTATAAGTCATAATAGGCGAACAGATTGTGAACGAGTTTGAACAATTTAATTTGTGGTGCTTTACGTATGACATAAAGACGTGGTACATTTAAGCTTTATAATAATTCTAAATGAAAACCGCAAGTTTGTAAGATTAAAACTGGAAATGAAAATTAAATTTCCATTGTCCAACATAGCGAAAAGAGAAAGTACCTTTGGAAATCGATATTGTTTTCGATATTTTAAGTACTTTCCATAGAATATTGTACCAGATCGATACAAGCCTATTTTTATTGTTTTACCCTGGACTAGGTAATTGCTGATTAAGTTTGAAAGTATATTATGTAACAAATAAAAATCAGGGGAAATATAAGGTTAATTGGTTAAATCATACATTTCCTTTAGCTTTATATTCTTTTTATGATAAATACTTTAAAAATTTTGGGTCTGGTTCCAAATCCCGACAATAAGTTGACGGACAGGTAGACAGGTACGTTTGCCCGACATCATCATCATCATCCGCCAAATGCGATACAACGGGAAGAAAGAAGAATGGTCGGGCAAATAAATGTCGGGCAGTTGAATGTCGGGCAAATGAACAGATCCCAAAAAAATTATTTGTGAGGATTATTCGGTAATAATCAGCATCTATTAAATGTATTACATGGCAATAGACAGTTCAGCCGGTTAAATATTTAAACCATTTTTTAAAAAAGCTACAACTAGTAGTACATTCTTGTATACAATGTTTTCAGGCAAAATAATAACATAAGATTTCATCTATCTGCATGAGGGGTTCCCCAAACTTTTTTGCACCTTGGATCCCTTAAAGATTTTTCCTATTTCATGAAATCTTTTTTTGGAGTCCCTCGACACATACCTAATTTTTTATACTTAAACTTTCCAAAGCGGAAAAAAATGCAGTTCAAAGTTTCCGCCCGTTTTTTTACGTTCAATTTAGTGAGAAAAAAGTCTTAAATGCAGAAAGTGCTTGGCGAGTGGGTAGAATGCGGGGAAAGGATAATGCAAATCCTATTCACTTTACTTCACCTGAAATTATATCAGTTACATTTTATAAATAAAATTTTATTCTGAAAAGAAATTTTCTACAGATAAAAAATCGTGCTTTATTGGGAGAACTTCAACAAAAAATTAAGGTAGAAAGAACTAAAATATTACTTTTAACGTTTTTCATTAAAACATAGCGATGGAGTAAAATTATTCAGTCTGAAATAAATAGAATAAATAAAACATAGTTTAGGTTTTAAAGTTTCATAAAAGATTTTCCATAAAGGATTATTAATCTAGCTGTCATATTAGTCCCAACTTACCATCTTACCATTTCAAGCTTCGTCAGGCTATATCTTCTCATAAATACATATTTTTCTTTGAAATTGGGCCTGTAAATTTCGAGGTTTTTTTCACCATGGGAAAATAATTAGCAAAGTTAATTCTAAACAACACATCCACGACAAATTTTCATGGTCTATGTCAAAGCATTTAGTTAATACATTATTTAAGAATTTAAGTATCCCTAAACTACTATCCAAGCTAACTAACCAATCTTTATCTTAATGACAATAAAGTACACTCCAAGTTCAGCAATCAAGATTGATTCAAAGACTTATACAGAATTATTACATTCGCGTCTAAGAGTATACGCACAGACAAGATACGTATAGTTGGAATTTTTGTAGAGAGATTCATATAATTCATCTTATTCTTTACCACACGAGAGTTATGTGCTACAATTATCTTACCTAATTAAATGTTAAGTACTTTAAATTAACCTTTTAAAGCTTATAATCCCTCAGAAATTGAAAACTAGCTCTATTGTAAAATCCTGGAAAAGTAAAAGTGTGATTTTTCTTCATGGATTTTTGAAGATTGAATCTTTTTTGGAGAGGAGACATAAGTGAGGAATCTTCCAAATTCGAAGGCAGTGGTGCGGTTTTTTTTGTTTTTTTTTTGCAATTAATGCCAAGTTTTCAGGGCGCGTACTTTTGGCCTCATATCCTGCGTAATTTTATCTGCCACGTCGGGTAAAAGTATGCATTCTATTTTTTTTCTTTTCTTTTTATTTTTAATATAGTTTCGTTAAAAACAAGACTTTCTTTTTTTAAAGGCTGATTTGTGAGTCAATGTCAATAAACTTATGATAAATAAATTTTTGAGGCTCTTTCTTTTAATTTTTTGATTTTATAGCCCAAAATAATTTTTGTGCATCTTTTACCCTCCTTTCCCCCTAAGTACAAATTCAAAGCTTGTAAGTATATTTTTGAAATACACAAAGAAAGATGTACACAATCACCCCTTTGATAAGCATAGACTTAGATATTTACTATATTTTACCCATCTTAATTTTAGGTTTATTTTATTCTATGAAAGGTTATTATTATTATTATTTTTTAACTTTAAGATAACCTTCTTAATTACTCAAGTATTACCAGGGTTGGCTTGATTGGACCCAATTGGGTTGGACCCAATGGGTTTTTTCAAAAAAACCCATCTGAAAAAACCCTCATTTTGGACCCATTTTTGGGTTTTTTCAAGAAAAATCAAGATTTTGGCAGTTTTAATATTGAAGGAAAACATTAACGAAACAACATACCCAGAGCTGCAGTTGAGTGGGTTTTTCCAAAATTTTAACCATGTTTCAAAAATTATGGGTATTTTTTTCATTATTGAATGGGTTTTTTCAAAGTTAAGGATATTTTTTCATTTTGGTGGGTTTTTCAAAATTTAGACCAGGTTTCAATAATTAAGGGGATACTTCTTTAAATTTCAGAGGTTTTTTTAAAATATTAATAAAGTTCTTTCATAATTCAGTTGGGTTCTTTGAAGTTTAAACTAGTTTCATAAATTAAGGTGGATTTTAAAAATATTAGTGGGTTTTTTCAAAGTTAAATAGTTTCTTTCATGATTGAATATTTTTTTTCATAGTTTAGAACGTTTTCTTTTAATTAAGTGCGTTTAAAAATTAAATAGGTTTTTCCCAAAATGAAGAAACGGTTTTATAGGATGAAATCCAAATTGTTTGATTATGAAGTAAATTTTGTTGAGGTTTCCCGAACATCAATGACACTGCGAGTAGTAACAGTAACCCTTTTACTCATGTTATCAAAATAAAAATTATTTTCATTACTAAGAGAAAATATTCTGTTACAACCACACCTGCTGAATTGAATGTGAGCTAAGGGTAGATCGAGTGGAGCACTTCTCGTTTCTCTCAATGTTGACAGCATTAGAAAAAAATAATAATAAATACATATAGGTCTTCTTGTGAGTCTTTGGAACACCTGCTTACAGCACTTAACACACAGATTATTAAAATGCAATTTTAATGGTTGTTAATGAATATCTGTTTGGCGAGGACTCTAATTTCGTTGCCTTGTACCTACTGTATATTCCTCAAATCAAAGACATGTTATTGGATGCCAGCCAACTGCATAAATGACAGTATTTTAGAACGGAAATACCTTAATTAACCAACAAATTTCAGTTTGGGCCATCTGGACTGACAGCTGCAGAATGTTTCCATAAGCTTTACCGAACATGAAACCTTTCTTTCAGTCTTTGTAAACATATTAACGGCTTTTGGCGTCGTTCTTTCCCATTTGAAATGGGAACTGTGAAGACTTTCCACTCTTTTTTTTACTCACAATGATAGATGGTGTTTGAATTTATCAAATAAATACCCGTTAACTAATTTTTATAGTTATGTAATGATTAATGTTCTGAATAAAATTGAATTATTTTCTAACGTACCGTCAGAACACAAAAGGAAAATAAAAACTGTAAAATAGAGGAATTAAATCAAGGGTTACCGATATAAGGTTTATTAACCTCCATATACAAAAAAAACCTCCTTGCAGCTAAAAATTAACATAACTAAGTTAAAAAGAATTTTTGTCCCATAAAGCTACCGATATCAAAACATAAATATTAAAAATAAATGTAATGTTAAAAATGTTATTATCTCTTAATTACTTCAAGTCAGTAAAATTGAATTGATAACTCAAATTAGTATCTTAAAACTTGTATACAAGTTTTAATCCCGTGCTATTTTTTGGCGGGAACCGACTGTCTTGTGGCGCGTTTTAAGCCTGCACGTCTGATTTAGACGCTTGAAGAGCTCAGTATCTGTTTGGAGAAAAGCTTAAATATAAATTAATATAATTAGTAATTTATATTTTCGGAAGTAATTTGGAAAGGGCTTTCGACTGACTCATTAAGAGGTAGTGGGTGGTGTAAAAATTGCGCGATCCAGAAAATCCAATGTTTGTTTTTCCAAGACTTTTTTAAAGATTTCTCCGGAACTAACCGTCTTATCGCTTAATGCAAACTATATCCGTAAACTACTCGTCCATATGTATTAGAAAAACATGATTTTTCTGAACAGGAAAATAATTTATTTTGGGCGGGAAAAATAAATTTCAAACGTCCCCTCCAAAATTAATGTCATTTTGTAACGCACCTATAGGAGGCAAACATAGTGAAAAATTACGCAGGTGATATCAAAACTTTGGTAGAAATAAAAGAAATTCCCTTTCTTCTTTGTCTGCACAACTTAGCTCAAAAGCAGAGTTGTTCTCAATATGAACCAGTAGGCTTTTTTTGAGTTTATAAATTCCTGGAAGACGTTAGAATCACCATGGCGACCGGAATTTCAGTAAAAAGCTTACCCTATTGGTCAAATACAATATAAAAATTTCAGATAAAATTTACCTGAATAATTAATATCAGTTAACATGCTTTTATTAGACTTGTGTTTTTGACTCGATATCCAAACTTTTTTCCACAACTCGAATAACTCACTTAATATGCG
Source organism: Tetragnatha montana (assembly GCA_963680715.1). Classification (NCBI taxonomy): domain Eukaryota; kingdom Metazoa; phylum Arthropoda; class Arachnida; order Araneae; family Tetragnathidae; genus Tetragnatha; species Tetragnatha montana. Next base: position 19,828,146 of record OY796681.1, read on the forward strand.
TGAAATGGCACGGAAATTCTCTAGGATGTATATTTTTAAGTCCTCTTTAAGAATATGTCACCGAAAAAATTATTTAATTTAGGTAAAGGGGTCTAAACTGAAAAATACGGACATGTTACGCACGACTATAGACCCCTTAATAATTCTTCAACCATCTTCAAATTCCATATTCTATAATATGAAAAGACATACTTTAAGGAAAAGGTCGTTGACCCGGTGAAAATCGTTTAAATCTAACCTTTATGCTAGCTATACCTTTATTCTTAAAGCTACCCAATGCGCAATCCCCCCCAATACACAAGCGAGGTGAATAAAAGCCAGATCCCATACGGTATTCGAGACTAAAATTTTTATAGGGTTTTGGTGACACTAGTTTCCTATCAGAATGCAACATCGAAATATTTTAAAAAATTGTTGCAAAATTGGCCTTAAATTTAACATTAGCACTAAAATTTAGCCAGTTCAAATCGATTACTCAGATGAACTAAAGTTTTCAGGAAATATTTTTACTATGGGGCTGTTCAAATATTACGTATGCAAGTTTTTGGTTATTTTTGACCCTCTCCCCCGTTGTCAGCAAAAATAAGCAAACCGCAAACCCCCCTCTCATAATTACATAAGAAACCTGCCCGACCCTCCCTCTTTGTTCTTTTTTTGTACGAAATCTTTAGTAATGCTTAGATTTCTGTAATTCTTTGTTCTCCATGAACACTAACCTATCGTTAAAACTTTCCTAGTGAAAAATGCTTTAATTTTTTCCCCTAGTTCAGTTGTCCTTTGTGAAATTTATTTTTGGTTGAATTTTGAAATTATTTATCCAAGAAACATGAGATTTTCAAAAATGCAGTCTACCAGAAAAAAAGAGTTATAATTTGGCTTTTCTATTATTGAAAATTGAAATAAAAGCGGGAAAACATCTGCTGTTCCTTATTTCTTTCTTTCCAATCTTTTAAAAGTTTGTGATTGGTCTGAGTCATAGAGGGTGTGGTGACCATGTGACCAGGTTCTTGGAAGTAGGGAAAGGAAGAAGGATATCAGATGCCTCCAGTGCCTCAAGGGCAGATGAGGTTCGCTCTTTTTTTTAAATTTTGATATGATTTTGCAATCATTCAAGTTCATAGTCAAAGTAACAATATATCAATGCTATATGTTTCTTAAACTACGAGGATCCAGATATGATCAGGTAGGGTGATATTTATAATTTATATTACAATTATCATCCCGTTAAATTGAATAGTATGTAATTAAATTTAAAAATTATAAATCTTAATTTTACTATTTATACTCTTTTTATTAACATATGTAAAGAACATAAATCAAGATTAATTGAGAAACTTTAATAACAGTAAAATGTCGGGAAAATGTTACATCATAAGAAAAATTTGAGAAAAAATGACTCCTAAGCTTATTGTTACATTTGATCTCATAGCATTGGTAAATGAACACTTTAAGATAAAAATAAAAACATTATTTATTAGAAAACTGACGAACTTTGAAAAAACCCACTTAACTATGGAAAAACTGACACCATTTTGACAGAAAACATTTAACATTTGAAGAAAACCACTTAATTTTGAAAAAACCCACACTTTTTCTGAAAAAACCCAGTTTTATATGGGTTTTTTCAGGGTTTTATTGAAAAAACCCGAAAAAACCCAACCCACTTGGGTTTTTTCAAAAAAACCCGGGTTTTTGCCAACCCTGAGTATTACACAAGTAGGGGGTTTGAAAATTTTATTCTAGTAAAATTAAGTGTTTAAAAAAGACTTTCAGTAATAGTTTTTTTTCTAATTATGTTAAAATTATTTTAAGAAATGAGATATTAGACCATCAATCTTATCAAAATTACTCAAAACGTTTACATTTTACTTTATGGTACATACTTTACATTTCTGGTAAAAATATATCCTTACATTTAATTATATTTCGTATGAAGAAGTAAAAAATTTGATTTTTGAAAGCAACTGAAATTTAATATCTACATCCACTTCCTTAATAACCATTTCTTCATTATTTTTTTAAATAAATTTACCTAGCGAAATTTTTAAACTGAATAAAATGTCTATCCGTCACTTCAAAAAACTTTGCTTTTTTATTAATCTTACTAACGTTGCAGAAATAGTCCAATATTCGTTTTCGGTACCATTCGTTTTCATTTCTTTTGAATGTATTCTTTCTTTTCTGGTGAATGTATGAATGTTTGTTTCTTTCGATATGAACTGGTATGAACAAAAGGTGCATGGTTTTTTTTTTTGTTAATAATATTTAAAAAAATCAGGGAAGCTGAAAACTTCAAAACGCGCTTAAAGAAAAAAAAATCAACGAAAACGTCGGCTGTTAGCCTGTTCAGAACAAACGTCGCCATTGCGTTGCCGCATATAGGGTTTGTAAATAAGTTTCCTGTTTTGGATACAACTATTGCTTAGAAAACAAATATTTAAAAAATTGATAGATAAAAATTAGGAGCTTAACAATTGTACTATTGATTGTGATTTTCGCTAATTCATTTCACTCTTGAATAGTATGTGCACAGTAACGCAACGCGATATCACATACCAGAGATGATCGAGACCGAGTATTCAGACAGCAGGTTGAAATTGAAATATAAAGCCATGGATTTTTGAGAACAATATAGTGTACAATTCTATACCACAGTGTCTGGAAAAACAAGTTAAGTAATTTTACTACAATGGAACAGAGAAAATTTGATTTCATTCGATTTCAGCGGCTTACATTGAGAGCAACTGCTAGGGAGGTAAGTTAATTTTGTTACGTTAATTAGCTAAAAGACTAAAAGCTAAATATTTTAAATGAAGGAATAGAAATTGTTTAAATAAGTACTGAAGCAATTTTTCCCATTTGAATATATTCAATGAAAAATTGAATTCAACTGTTATGTTAATTTTCTACCTTAATGTTTTAACTTGTGTTAAATCAGGTCAGGATTCTTGGGTGTAATCTGATGGTGGGTGATCTTGGGTGAAATAATAAATCTTAATCTTGGGTGAAATAATAAATTAAAACTATTGATCTTAAACTATTATTATATAGGTAAACAGAAACTAATTTTCAAATACGAGTCTAAATGAGATATAACAATCAATGGCAAATATAAATTCTGCTGTTATTTTTTAATTTCCCATACATATATTGCTTTTTCTTTCAGTATACCTTATTATTCAGTAAGGAATTATAAATGTAAAATTGTATTTAACACATCTAAAGTTTAGTAGTTTAGTACATATTCCCTTAAGTATGCCACCTGTGTAGCACAAAAAAAAAGTGTCTATATTCATATATTGCTCAGTTCTATTTAAAAAATGTCCTTTATACACACAACTATAAATATTTTGAACGCAAGTCTAAAGTCTAAGGCAAGTCTAAAACGAGAACCAGAGAGCAAAATTTGTAGGAAAAGTATGAGCTATGAAAGTGATAGTATATGTTTTCAGGTATAGTATACATACTATAAAAATATATCATAACTACAGGAAGTTTTTATTCAACTTTCAGCCTCCAAGACACAAAGATGAATGCAAAAAGATGGGCCATTTTCTTTGTTTTCTTGTTTAGTTCGGACTATGTATTGATGGCAACTGGTAAGAAATAATTGCTTAAATTATTTGAAAATTTTCAGATGTAAGAATATGTTAGAGGGGGCTGTCGATCAATAAATCTTTAAAACATAATGAAACCAAACATTAATTAATCAGGAAACGATAACTGTTCAGGTTTAATTGAACAGTTATTAGAATTACAAGCTCTTATGTGGAAATAATTTCCTTACAAATATTTAATTAACTAATGTTATGAGCCAAAATATTCTGCATTGATTTATTTGCCTCGTTTTTATAAAACCAACAAAAAATGACTAATCTTAGGCCTTATGCATCAACCAACTTTTAATTCCTAAATAATGAAATGAAGTATCGGAATAGTTATAAGGTTAAAATTAATTATCAATTTATTAAAATAATAAGCTACTTTAGCATTTTCAGATTATTATTTTAATGAGACAAAGTTTTAAGACTCCAGAGAAGTTTTAAAGGATATTAGGACATTTTGGGGATACATTTAATTTACGTTTCTAACTAATATAGGGTGTTTCAGATCTAGTGTTCAGCAATTTAGAAACATGATAACAAGCAAGAATTATAAGGAAACATGATTGCAAACGCAATTCGTATGCACTGCACTCCCACACATCCTGAGAATAACAGATGAGAGACAGGTTACAAATAATGATAATTCATCACCCAAAGATGAATTTTGATCAATTTACACACCAAGTAATTGAAAATGCTATGAAGTATGTACGAGGTGTTTTAACGGTTGTTGGCCCGAAACTTTGACTTTTGCTATAAAACTTATAATCAAAGTGTAATAAAAAAATTTAAACTCATCTCTGTTTTATAAACCATCAGTATTATTTACCAGTTTTGGCTCTGTCGACCTTTGGATATTTTGGGGGATTAAAACATATTCTGATAAAATTTAAAACATTTATAAATTTTTAGTAAAATACACAATTAAGATTCATATTCTTATTCTCTTTCTAAATAATTCGTATCTTCATTTTTATACCTTTTCATATCAGGTAAACCAATGTTTTTGAATAAGATTTAAAGTTTCCTCTGTATTCAAATATAAATTATTTCTCACTTAGAAATAAAAATTTGAATAAGATATTTTCTTTTACTAAACAAGTCTATATTTGCTCCCTTCAAGGGCAAATGAATCCTCACATGTCATGCAACGAGTAATTTAGCTTCTCTTTAAAGCATTAAATCACTCTGAATTACATGCTTAAAACCTAATTCAAATGGATGATCATGATCAAATATCACGCACATTGACTTTCTTTCTGGATGGCATTTTCAAAAATATTTAAAAAGTAGGACACTGTAATGACTAGTATTGAAAAATCCATTACGTAATTCATGAACTGTTCACTGACTGTTTACTTAAGTGCATTGAAATATCAAGTATGTTAAGAATAATATTGTTAAATTAGAGATGCTCGATAGTATGATGAAGGGGATGTATTTGTTTTATGTTTTGCAATTTTTCTTCATTTATTTACTACATATTATTTTTTATGAACTTCAATGATTTAAGGGATTCTATGGAAAACATAGCGTGAAACTGTACGGCATGGTTGGTTCTTAAGTTTGCTTCATGAAGCATGTTGAAAATCTTGGGACAAAAACTAGCAACCCCCAAATCGAAACACCTTACTCTTACTACTAATTGAAAAAGACTGTTTAATTACTTAAAGAGAGTTTCCATTTATCCTGTCTGGTGGCAATTTGGCGATACCAATCCAACGAATCTCAGAGACCTGGGTGCCTTGAGAAACAGAGAATAGAGCTTTCAGAGAGGTACGTCTCATCCCCATAGACGCTAATGGTAACTTTGAAAGCATTGACTTTCTCATAGACACTGGCACTCCCTAAACGCGACCGACGGACCGCCTTCAACTCCATGGTCTCCGTCAATTCTGTCCCGCGAAAGCTTTCACCCGCCTGTCACTCATGAACGTGTCATGCAAGTTCCATATCCAATCAGAAATCATTTCGCCTTCTTCTGATTAGCAGCTAATGAACTGAAAGAGACATGCATAGGTCTATAGAGGTATCACTGGAGCATGCCTGTTACAAAATCTTCATCCCGAAGGGGTGGTGGAGCTAAAGAGGAAAACTGCATCTTGAAATCGCTGTAAGCTCTATACTCTGTGCCTTGAGATGCCTAATTGTGATTATTTCAATGAGGGAATTGCACGTTTTTCTTTTAAATTTTATTATGATAGAGGATGAAAAATGACATAAAAATTATTGAAATCGGAAAACTATTCCCCAAGATATTAATTTTTAAAATGTCGTTTCCAGTATTGGCGGGAAAAACAGTAATTTCGTCATGGCTGCTGTGTGACGTCACAGCGCTTGGACCCACTTGGACCCGCTATGTTATTGTATGCTTAGCTTGCTTCATTCTGCTATTCTTCACAAAGTTTTAACTAAAAAACTATGATATTTTAAAGACACATACAAATATTTTTTATAAAAAGATTGGCATTTGGTTTTTCAAAAAATATTAATTGGTTTTGGAATTATTAGGATTCAAAGTTTTAATTTTTTCTTTTTCTGGCCGTTCACAGAGAAACAGACGAGTTTTATGCGTGTTTTGGTTTCATGATAAGTCTGATTTCTTTTATTTTCAACAATTCACTAGTTCCGATGGCGCTATGACGTCAAATCCCGTTTTTTGATCACATGACTTTACTAGTGTTTTGGCAAAAATAAAATCGAATTTTAAGTTATTTAAAACATAGTTTTGAACTTTAAAATCTGATATTTGGGAGTTTTAAACTATAACGTATCAAAAAAGAGTAAAATTAAGTAAATCCCTCACCTATGCAATTCCCTCATTGGTCTCGCCGGATAGAGTTTCTAGTATTTGTATTCAGCCTGTTACTAGCCCAAAGTTTTCATTCCATACCCCAATACGGAAATAACCCACATTGAAGATTCACCATCCAATATATGTTTACTTTTATTATGTTTCCAGCCTCCCTGGTTCGCCACAAGCGAAACAGCGGCCGCTGCCAGCCGAAGCCCAAGATGGAAGAGCTGTTCGACAAGTGCTTCGAAGACGCCCGGGCCGACGTCCCCGACGAGTTCGACCTGGGCAACATGGCCACCGGCAACCTGCAGCTGCTCGGGGGGTCGGCCAAGGGGCTCAGCAACTTCAGGCGCACCGCCCCCATGCAGTGCATGTGCATGAAGGACTTCCTCAGGGTCTTCGTGCAGATCAGCTTCATCGACATCACGGTCACCTTCTTGATCACTCTGCTGGACGGTAAGCATGCGGGCCCTTTAGGGAAACGTATCTTCCCATAGGAGATAATGGAAAATGGTGCTGCCACCTGTCGGGGAATTTGAGAACTACGATTTACGAAAACTCGTGAGATAAAATTATTTGGTCTTTATAGTAGGATGCAACAAACGGTGTATTTTTATCTTTTTTAGTTTTTGAGTTTTTTAAAATGTAATATGTCAGTCTTTTTTGGGACACCCTGTACGTACTCCATACAACTCTTGTAACCCTTTGTCCTGTCCTCATATGACCCATTGTTCTATAATACTACATCTTAACAAAAATCTAATTTAGCTGCACAATACAGAACAAAAAAAAAATTCCCAGTTTGTTAACCTAAAGCGTACGACAGAAGTAAAGTCTATAGCTTTCCAGATACCTGAAAAATTGTCACCTTCTTTACAACAAATTATTCAATTTGGAAAGTTTTTTACTCATCCTTTTTATGAAATAACTAATAAAAACTCTTTTAGGGAGTTTTCCCATGTATACACACACTATGCATTTAAACAAAGCTTCTGCTATATTTTATTTTGAATTCAATCACCAGTTTGAAAAAGGAGATAAGTCCAAAAGATGACAAATTGAAATTTAGTGCTCAAAAATATCTCAAAGCTTTGCTCTACACATGAATGGAAAGAGGGGAAAATAACTACCCCTATAGGCAGATATAGCCCCTCAAATTTGAGAAATCGATGTCCCTTTATTGTATTTTTAATTTAATTTGTAATTAAAGTTAATTTGTCTTTCTGTTCTTCTTTGTGGTGTAAACTGTAAGCCAAAATAAAATTTGCTTTCAATTTAAAAGTGTTTTTAACTTTTAACTTGATACTGCCTTAATGAATCAGTTTCATAATAATTTTGAATTTTATTTGTCTTTGTCTTTCTATTTCTCAATTGTTTTGCTGTGAACTAAGCAGAAATGTAATTTAAATGAAAATTCAAGTGTTTTTTAAGATTTTTCTTCAGTTAGAAATTTTATAAGGTTGAAAAAGAAAATAAGTCCATCAACTTTTTTCAACTTTAAAATACTATTTTTAAATGTACTTATTATATATACTTGTTTCGATGATTTAGCTGCTTTCTAAATAGGGTCCTGAATTTGCAATAAACATTTGGTGGTTTTACAACGAAAATTCCATTACTTATACAGTTTTTTTCTACTTTTTCATAACTTGATTTTTGGACATACTATTCCCTTTTTCAAACTGACGATTCAATAAATAAAAAAGCTCCATAAAATAGGTTTAATATCCCACTTTGAAACTAAGATCTATAGAGGGAAAATTTTTGATTTTGGTTCTTCTTCATGTTTAACAATCTAAAACTCTTAATTAAAAGGAACCTATTTTTCCTGATTGTTGCATAAGTAGACAGCCAAATGGCATCTCATTGTAGTAAATCAAGTTATCAAGTATAAAAATATGTTCGAAACTTCGAGGTATACTGTGTCCTTACTTTGCAGATTATTCGTGAAGATTTTTAAAAATTATAATTACTCTTGTAGGATAAAGGGGAAACACAGGAAATAAGTGTTTCGCTTACAAGATAGGTTTTACATGGGATCGTAATTTTACTGCTGCAAGAGAATGAGTAATTTTACTTATACTAAGAGACTTCCGCTAAGTACACGATGTTTCAGCTCAGTTCAAATAATGGAACTAAATTTCCCAAGTAACTCTCATTAATTTTATTCTCTGTGACATATAGGACTTAAGACTTTATTTTTTTTTTGTCCTGAAAGCTTCTAAAGCAGGGGTTCCGAACCTGGGGGTAATTACCCCCCGGGGGGTAAACACGCTATTCGTCAGGGGTAACATAGAACAATTTGTGAGCAATTGGTAAATACCGAAGAAAACAAAATCACATTTAGAAATGCCGTGGATCAACATTTATCTGCAGTAATAGAATCACTGAAGCAATTAATACTTTCCGGATTTAGATAATCGTTAGTCCAACTCTTGGATATTAAGACCATTTTCTACTGATGATGACATTATTAAAGACGAAGATGTAGCGGCCAAAGTAGAATTTCTTGGACTGCGCGAGAATAGTACTTTCAAAGTAGAATTTCAAATGTATGATCTCAGCAGATTTTGGATTAAAGCAGGTGCCGAATATCCTGTTATAGCTAACAGAGCTTTAAAAATGATAGTACCTTTTGCCACCACTTACAGATGCGAGAGTGGTTTTTCAACTTTAGTTTCATTGAAAACAAAGGCCAGAAACAGTCTCAATGTGGAACATGACATGATATGTGCTTTAAGTGACACTAAACGTAACATAAAAAAAACTTGTAAACGCAAAGCAATTTCAACCCTCACACTGATTATTATTATTAATTCATAGTTAAAATATCGTAATATTGTTGTGTTTTTATGTAGCCACAATGTATCCAGTTTTCTGACTAACTGCTGGGCAATGACAACTTTGTAATTAATAAACATTAGAATTCGCTTGCATTGAGTGTTTTTATAACATTTTAAAATTGGGGTAAAATTTGATTTCCTAACAGGTTACAGGGGTAGCAGTATTATAAAGGTTAGGAACCACTGTTCTAAAGTGTTAAAGTTGCTTGTGTCTATGGTCGCAAACAAGAGAAGGCAGCTGTACCTACTTCCTGTCATCTTGGGACTGCTTTATAAAATTTACTAAAAGAATGGCCCACAATGCAAAGTGCTTTTTATGAAAAAGTAGAGTAACTACCAAGTGTGTGATAGTACTTTTTCATTTTATAAATCATAATTGTAATATAAAGCAGGAGACATTAAAAAAGCTTGTTTTAGGGAACCAGAATTCAGACGCGGAACTTTCTACGGTTTATTATTTTGTGTAGGTTATCTTAGGAAAATGTCGTTTGGTGTCCAGGGGTTCAAAATCAGCGTTTAAACGTTCGCCTAAATGTTCACTGTAATTTTTTTTTCGAAGACTATACTATCCTATATTCGTTACATCGATTCAGAGTTCAAATGAGCTTATACCCTCACAAAACCCACCATAAGTTACTATCCTCAGCACTCTGTATTGGTAAATGAGGATGGACAGACTTACCTCGACCCTCTAAATCTAAAACAAGACTTCTCCTTTCCCTCAGGTCTCCTAGGCGGCCTGTTGGGCAACCTGGGCACCGCCCTGACCCGTCTACTAGGCCAAGTGGTCAATCTGGTGGTCAACCTAGTGGCCCTCGAGATCAACGTGGTGATCGCGGTGGACCAACGCTTCGAAGAAGGATCCAAGTGTAACGTGGCCAGCTACCGAGTGACCCGTGTGTCCGGTATTAAGATCCTCAACATCGACCTCACCAACCTGGTGGTTGGGCTCCTCGGGGAGGTCCTCACCCCGGTGATCGAGACCCTACTCAAGAACCTGCTGGACAGACAGGTGAGAGCCATCATCACCAGGCAGATTGAGAAGCTCACCATCACTGGTGATATGTACTCGTGCTAGAGGACTCTCGTTTGAGTTGTTGTTTCAAGAAATTGGAAATAAAGTGTGTTCAGTTTCACTGTGCGTTGGTTGAATGGGATAAATGGGCGTCAGAATATACTGGGTGTTTCAACAAGTCCGAAAAAGCTCTTCACAGTCAAATTCTTTGCGTGTAGTACATAAAAATTGCTCAGAGAACTACATTTCTACGACCCATAGATATCGAGAAAATCGCTTTAGTATGACGCCACATTTTAATTATACTTAAAAGGTTTATAAAAAACGTGAACATGATTGTTCGGATATTTTTGCACATTAAGATATTAACATCCATTTCTCAAGCATGTGCCTTCTGTTGAATGAAATAATTAAGTTTTTACTGGATAAGACGCTTTATTTTTCGAAATATAAAAGTTGTCGTATAGTTCTTCGGCAAATTTTATCTACTCCATGCATGGAATCTTTCTGTGTTGAATTTGGGTGGACTTGTTGAAACACTCTGTATATTAGATTTGAATTAAAGTATCGTATTGATGTATAGTATTAAGAATCTTTCATAATTATACCTTGTTATGATAATTCTCTTCAAACACATCTTTTTTTTTAAATCTTCAGTTTGCTTTTCTTCTCATAAACATCTAGCTAAAAATACATTTTAAAACAAACTCATCATCTGCCTATCCCACATGTTTATAATTTTAATGGGGATAAGTGTAGGATCATAGTAACAAGAAGGGAAATTAACATAACCTAATAACCTACTTTTTATTTAAAAACCCTCATGTTTTATTATGCTTCAAATTTAAAAAAATTGTCCTTATGATTTGAAGAGATTTGTTAGTATTTTAACACAGATAACAAAAATTATTTTATGTCTAACACCGATAATTAGAAACTAGTATGGGTACATTATGAGCTTTTTTTAATGTAAGTTATGTTAGTGTAATTAGAACCTATAAACTAAATTATATAACTGAATATGTCTGAGGGTTTGTATTTAAAAAGAAATACTTTTAAAAACTTTATTCTTTTAATAATATATTTCTTTACTACAAACACATAAATAAATATTTGTTCAACTAATCACAAAACATAGACAAATTACGAATAACTAAAATAAAGACTCTAGCATGAGAAGAAGAGAGTACAATTATACACACAATATTCACATAATCATAGTGATTTCGTTTGCAAAAAGGTAAAGTTACTTCGTTGGATCGATGTTGATATAGATTGAATATGAAATATTTCGTTTAAATTCAATGAACACTTTAATTTTTGGTTTTACACTTGAAAAATTTGTTATATTATCCACACAATGAATAACAATTTTAATTTTTACCAAACTCAACTGTTTTAGGTAGAAAATTCGCTTTCTTTGGACGGAGGAAAGTTTTCAGAAGCTATACACAAATTAGGGGGCGAATAAGTTTTCAATGAGTAACAGGGTAATCAAAAAGATTTTAATGATTTTTAAACATTTTGATACTTTTATAAAACTTTTAAAATACATACGTCGTACAATAATGTGGACACTCAAAAAATTTATAATATTTGATGAATGAATGATATGTATGATTGATTGATTGAGGATGATTTGAGATCATTGAGACACAGTGATGAAATGAAGAGACAAACTTGAATTGTTCTTGTGGCTCAGTTAATGTAAATTATCACAGTTTAAGGTCTTGGACCAATTTTACGTTCTATGATTTGAACGGAGACAGAAGAGACACGATACACTATCTACAGCTTTTAGCTTCGTTTCGAAATGCAAACGAAAAAAAAAAATATGAAAAAAACAATAAATACACAGAATATATTCGAAAGGACAAGGTTTATCTATAAGAGCTTGTCATCTTTCTCAGCTTGCATAATCTTAAATACATGTATGCACGAGTGAATTTTCGATTGCTTAGTCCTGGCTCTTGAAATTACATAAGTAAAATAAAAACTGTACTGTACAATGTAGATATAAATAATTCGTTTCGATATAACACTTAGAGTTATAGTTTAACGCACATGTTTAAATGAAAAAACACAGAACAGTGTAGAACGTCACGTAATTAATTTAAAGATTTAAGAATATGTTTAACTATATACAAGAAAAATCCATAGATGGGAGACAAAGTTTAACAGATAAGAAAAATAATTAAGTATCAAGTTAAGACGTTCATTTTAAAGAGGAAGGTTAGCTAACAATTAGGATGCCATTTTTACAATAAATTGTGAAATATCTATTTGAAAATTTTATCACAAAAGATCATTGTCCTTTTTATTTTGTTAATATTACAATAACATTTTAAAAGGTATTAAAAACGATAATTTATGGGGTTTACAGAAGTTTTTAAGAGCACATTTTCTCTTGCAAATTATTTAAAATTGTTAAAACATGGAATAAATAAATATACAGTGCCCTATACACAAAGTGCTGTTATAAAACAGGCTAATCAAACATTAATTTTGAGATTCAACCTGAGATAGTAAACAAAATCTTTGGAATAGAAGCCATATGACAGTCATGAACAGGATGACTGTAAACGTATTTTGGTAAATACCTTATTAAAAAGTGGACGTAAGAAGCCTATATAAAGGTAAGAAATTATTCCACACTACACATGGATTTAAACACGAAGTCCATAATAAATCATAGTTGTTCTTTCTTAAAAACCAAGAATTTTCTCAACGTAAAGCTTTCATTACATCTGATTTAGTCAGACACTAATTGGTCGAGATTCACGGTGCACCAGGAACTTTTGACACTGGTTGTTAATTGGAATAAGTTTTTGATTCGTTCAGGATATTTATTATTCAGTGAACTATTATAGTTTTATTTAAGTGGGAAAGTAAAGAACAAATAAAATACTCCTCTAAATCCTTTAAATTCGAATTAAAAACAAAATTAAGCAGTTCTTATTTTAATCTAGCAAGCCAAAATAAGAATTGAATATTCGAAGAAATATACAACATCTTGGAAAAATTTTAATAGCAAAAATTTTGTTGAATCTTTTTGTGATATTTAACTTCGATTTATTTAATTTGAAATAATTTTATTTTGAGATATTTTAGTCGATTTACTTCAAAGAGTTCTGCTGGACAGAGGGTACGCAACCGTAAAAGATAATGATAATTCTAAATGCATTACAACTTTAGTAGACGTTTTTTATGGTTATCATCTCAGCAATTCCCATCTAATTGTCAACCACACAAGAAGAAACTTCGAAGAAAGAAAGCTACTTCCTCTTTAATTCTTGATTTAGATTTTCCCCAAGGTTTACTTTAGTTTAAATGGACTTCCTGAACTTAACAAAGGGAAATATTTCTCCAACACACATCCAGGTTTAAGAGTCTTTCCATCATATAAAGAAAGATTAAGCGTATCTCAATCTTCTCAGTGTTTTATCCCAGGTGCTGCCAGCTCTATTAGATATTTTGTATTAGTGGCTCAATAAAAACTTATTTTACGTAAATGAAACTTGAGGATGATTCGGTTGCATATAAATTAACCATTAATTTCAATTGGTAGCAAAGCCCTAAAAACTTTTATTATGGCAGATGACTTAGATATTTTTTTTAAGGATTTCTTGTTTTAAGAAAGCTCAATTTACGAGTTGTTTACTTACTACCTAACTGTAAAAATACTTGATTATGAAGCCAAATTATCTGATTAGCATAAGCTGTTATATTTGTTTCGTCAAAAGGCATTGTGTGGTTGAAAATTAGGAAAATGTGAGATAAAGTGATCTTTTTGTAGTGAACACAGCAGTCACTTTATTGTTTTCACTTATCCGTTTTGTTGGCGTATGGTAATCTGGTATGACCAAAGGTCGAATCAACTGAGAATCAAAAGTGGACTTCACTTTGAGGAGCTGTCTCACTGTGATTCGTTAGTTGATCTCACCGGATCGTATAAATGGAAAAGCTGCTTTAGGGCTGAATGCAGCTTCAGGGAAATGGGTCAACCGAGTACCAAAACGTGCCAACCAAGTAAACTTGGTTTTAAAACACTTTGGATGATTTGTTCACATTTTTTACAAATTGTTTCACAATCAGTTTTTGATTTAGTTAAATATTACCCATTAAAATTATAAAACCACTTTTATTGGGTGGACGACTCGTTTTTTCTGAAGCTACATTCTGCCCTTAGACCTTCCGTTAAGCTCCATACAGTCCATCCATCGAGAAGCAAATCGAAATTCTGCAGCAGTGGCACAATCCACATCATAATAGTCCTCATTTTGGCACGCGAATAAAGAGACTACAAAAAACCCTTCTCACGTCGTCGTCTTCAGAGTGGTGGTGACGACGACACCCTCCTTAGCAGCAGTCACTTCTCCGACAGGAGTCGTCGTACCTTTGCAGTCGTCTTCGTCGGAGCCGTCTTTGCAGTCGTCGACGCCGTCGCACCAGACGGAGCGTCCGACGCAGCGGCCGTTGCGGCAAGGGCGCTGCGCGGGGAGGCAGGCCTCGCCGCAGCCGTCCGGCTCGTCCGAGCCGTCAGGACAGTCCGGGAAGCGGTCGCAGAACAGGGACATGCCCACGCAGCTGCCGTCGTTGCAGGTGAAGTTGTCGTGGCCGCACGCTGCAACAAAGAGGAGTTCAGAAATTGTAGGGAGGTTCCACATCTCTTCTATAGCCCAAGCAAACAGTTTATTTATTGGAATGTTTTAATTCTAACTGCATGTAAAAATATCACTATTTAATTGATGCAGTGTACCCTTTCTTAGTTACATGGATGGCATTTTAAGCAATCAACTTCAATATCAAAATTTCCTATCATTTTTATAAATTTATATTTTCTTGAATATGTGAGCAATATGACGAAAATTAACTTTTTTATGTTTTTCTACATGTTTGGGTTTCTGGATTTAAGGGAGCTTTTATGCATTCAATCAATAGGAGTTTATTTAATAAGGTTTTTTCAACAAATGTAAAATAAAATTTACTTGTTTTTATCAAGCTGTGTGAATTGCAATAATCATTCAATTCCATCATAATATGATGGAATCATTGATAAAACGAATTTAATAACTGAAGAGATTATAAGTAAGTATTAAAATTATGTCTAAATTGAAATCCTCTGTTGACTAATACTCTTCTTTAACAATAAAATGTGAATCTCTATCCCATTAACCATTCTATTAATTAATCCATGATAATAAGAAAGTACATAATACAAACTATCATTTACAAAATTTTAAAACATCTAAAACTCATTTCAAATAGAGATTTTAAAGCGATAAGACTAACTTTATAAACTAGGAATGAAAGAAGCGGTTTTCCAACTCTGCATATGGTGAACTTTTTTTTTTTTTTTTTTAGAGTAATTGAAGGTTTGTTTTCTTTGACGACTCCTGTGTTGTTCTTATGAGGAAGGTATTGTTTTTTTCAATGTTTTGTTTTGGGGATTGTTCTTGCAGGCTAAATAAAACCCAAATTTAGGCTTATCCCAAATTTTAAAATTTCGTACCTACACCACTTTCATTCTAAACGGCACGTTTGCTAATCCGTTAGTGAAGACCTACTGCGTTACTAAATCTTCAATGGTTTCCGAACAATTTAGGTCCATTGAATGCCAATTCTAAGCTCTACTTGGGCACCCAGAACGGAATTGATCCTTAAAAAAAATCCAGTGCCACAGATTAAATAAAATTTATCTTTGGGCTTAAGTTGTTCCCAATCCCTTTTCCATACGCCAGCAAAGATTACGCTCCGCTAGTGAGAAAAGCGACACATGTTCGAAAAAAGAACATCGATCGATATGTGGGGAGCTTTAAAAGAGTGTGTTTTACGGAAGTATTCTTGAGCAGCATCTTTGAGGAGAATCTACAGCTAGCCATTTTATTTGAGTAATATGTATAACATAGCCTTGAGGATAATTAAATGGAAACACTAATGTGACATTTCAGTAGGAGGTGCTTAGACTAGAGTGCTGAGAAATGTGGCGACACCGGAATTATTTTTCGAAAATTTAAAATTATAACTTTAAATTGCTTAAATGTTCTCTGGGAACTTACCATATTTATTACATTAATATAAAACAGAGTGAGGAATACTATTCCACTAAAAAATGTTTCCCCTTCAATGATTATGAAGATACCTATCAATTTGTTACATGTTTTTTAATATGAAGGTGCTTAATCAAAATTTTAATACGTTTTAATGAAAAAAGTCTGTATAACATTTCTCACAATTACAGGGAGTGTATCAGTATTTTGTCTCACTCGAACTCGAATTCACATCAAGGCAGGTACTTTAATTTTACTACTAATTTTACAATTATGAACTGATTTAATAGAAAATTAGTTAACTAATAAGAGGTTTAATTATAAATAATTTTATATATAATTTATGATCGATGAGTAAATTAATGCTTCAAAAGTTGGAAAAAAGGTTTTAAAACACGAAAGTGAAAGAGTGAACGTAAAACTAAAGCATGTCTTAAAAATACAGTAAAAAGGTGCTAAATCATTTAGAAAGAATTAAGAGGTGTAATTGTCTTTTGAAAAACGAGTGATGGAAACCTCAGTAGAATTAAGATAATAAGATAAAGATACTATAGTTGCCTCGAACCTTTTAAGTTTGAGTACAACCAGGGTAAATGCTAATTTATTAGCTTTTTAAAAAGGGTCTCTTTATACAGACCGATTGTAGATACTCACAGGGCTTAGCTGTGCAGTTGACTTCATCGCTGGCGTCCCAGCAGTCTATTCTGCCGTCGCACTTCATGCTCAGGGGAAGACAAGGGGTGCTATTGCCGCAAAGGAACCTGCCCTCGCCGCACTCTGAAACATCAAATATGGCTTCTGAGAAACACTCCAAATCGTTAATTTATTTTCAACAATACACTGTAGTTTATTAAAAGATGTTTTGGGTCTAAACTGGCATGAGAAATTGCGCAGCTCTTTCTGTCGTTTTCAAGTAATAAATGAAAAATATCTGGTTTGAAGAATATTATCAACAGTCGGAGAAAACTATTTGTAAAAAAAGAGAGAAGAGTGGGTAGCTTTGAATCATTAAATACAGTTTAACCCGTATTGTTATTTTTCGTCACTACCTCCCCGTGCCGGGAGTGGGTAATTTGCTTGTAATAAATTCTGTCTATTAATAGTTTAAAACTTACTCTCAATTTTAGGGGAAGTTTTGATAAGAAACTTGTTTTACAGAAACACAAAGTTCGTATAATTTTGAAAAAGTTACATCTATGATACAATAAAAAATTTTACTTTTCCTTATGAGCAAGAGATAAAAAATAACTGGTTGTATTTTAAAAATCAAAATTCCTAAACGTTGATCCATCAGTTGCATATTTTGGTAATAATTTCATACTGTAAACTAAATTTAACATCAAATTTAATTCAGAAAATTTTAAAATGTTAATTTAGAGTTCCCTATAAAGAAAAAATATGTTTTTACGTTAAAATAAATAAAATATAATATAAGACGACAGTAAAAAGGTCAGAGTGTTAAAAATTAAATCTATAGAAGCAAAAAAGTAGGATTTATACCAAATTATTAAAAAAAAAAGCGGGCTAAGTATCACATAACAACATATTTTGATTAAAAAACCTTTATATTTCGTTCTTACCACAGTCTATCTCATCAGACATATCGTAGCAATCCACTTTTCCATTGCAACGACCACGGGCATCAATGCACAATCCGTTATAACACTTCCATTCACCTTGTTTGCATAAAGCTGGAAGAGACACGCTAATTAGGCAAAAGTATGATAAATAACTTTTTAAAAAAATTAATAACGCATGAAATAGTCACAATACTCTTTTGAGAAAGAGATGTGTTCTATCATTTATCACATTATGTAAATTCTTTTACTGAAGGTTATAATGGTTTTCCACGGAAAAGTCCCTCGACCAATGATTTTAAATCCAAATGACCATAACTGCTAGCTTATCATATGAGCACAGTGTAGTCATGAATTACAAAATACTTTTTAAATTTTAATATCTCATGCTTTTTTCTAAAATTTAAATTTTATTGAGAAAAACGTTTCAAATTTTACATTGATCTCTCTTTTCTTTTATGCATTCACTTCACTTATACTAGTATCTCCTAATAGAGCATTTTCAATCACATGACTCGGCCTAACAACAGCCTTAGCAACGTTGTTTTTGTCCTCCAAGTGACGTCATGTGCGAATGCTCTATACTCGTGCATAATATAAGTCAAACTGGCTTCATTAATTTTTGTGCAAATAAAGCTAAAATTTGAATTTTTAAGAAAGTATAAAACTTCTTTCCCCCACTTCTTTTTTTTGTGTTGAGAGGTGCATTTCAAAAGGGTCTGCCGTAAGTCAGCGGAGGATACCATGGAGACCCCCTGCTTTAAACCAAGGGTGTCCCACGTCCATATATATTTGATATAAATAACCCACAAAACGCTTCTGCCATTTTTAAAACGATTCCAAAGATGAAATAGCAATAGACTAATTGGATTGATTCAACTCCTTAAGTATTATTACACATTGAAAAATGCTCAGAGATCCCAACCTATGTTGTCTGCGCACTGGAAGGTGGCGTTTCCGAGTCGCTTGCAGACCTGGTGTTCGCTGACGCACCACCCCCCGCACCCGGTGGGGTCGAGGGGGTCCCTGGGCACGAGGCAGCGCGAGAAGGCCGTCTGGGGTAGGTAGAGGCACACCTGGCCCGCGTCGCAGTCACCCCGGCAGTCCCCGGGCTCATCGGCCTCCGTACTCGTCGTCGTAGGAGAAGCGGTGGTGGTACTCGTAGAGGCTACAGAGAGAGACGATTTACAATGATGGACATGTGAGTATGGTTATCAAAGACAGTGTACTATCGATGTATCAAAGGTACGTCATAATAATTTTAAGGTAGACAGTGTCTAAATAGTAGGTTTAAACTGTTGTGTCATGGAGGAGTTATGCTCCTAAAAGGCCGGATATATCAGTTCATTTAGAGGGAAATAAAAAAAAATCCAATTTAATTAACTCTCTGGAAGAGTTTTACTAGTGGTGGAAGAATATAAGGGAGAGCTATTTTTAACTTCGAACTTAAACGGGACAAAATTTTAATTAAATAAACTAGGGTGATAGAACATACTGCTATTATTATCATCATCAAACTAGAATGAATGAAAAGGAAAAGAAAGCGTTGAAGTTTGCTTTTAAGATTTTTTATTTTACTCTAATAAACAGTTTTAGTGACAAGTTTAAGAAATAAAGAACTATCATACATCTCGAAATCGTCAACTGAATTTCTTACAAATATCATACCATTATTTTTTATACTAAATAAAGATGAACACAAGTATTTTCAAACACTGAAAAATGAAAACTTCCATTGTATAATCCGTATATAAAAACCATAGACTGTTCCAAAATATTCATTACATCAATCTTTGGAAAAAAGTCTGTTAGTTAAGTAAATGTAGCACATAGAGAGGCTTTTTACTTAGCTGTATCATTAGCGTTACAGACCATTTCAGAAATGAAAGAACCTTATTAAATATAAAAACATACGCTCTGTTTGGGTTCAGTCCATGTCAGTCTGACTTGCCTACAACTCCACTAGATCCCACTGAACGTCAGCTCATGATTATTGAATTAACAATACATAGAGTAATGGCTTTTCCCGAAAAAACGGGAAAAGAGAAGTCACTTAAATATTCTGTTAATGCATTAAGAGATAGCTTTCACTATAGAAATATTAATACTAAGAGTTATGTTTGAGTTTGTATTATGTATTGCAAAAGTATAACTTTTCGAATATATCAAGCACAGTTTTTTTTAAATACTAAACGAAGTATTTTTAAAAATTTTAAACCCAGGTATCAAAATATTACTTAATATAAAAATACCTGGAATTTCAGGCTCTTCAACTGACGGAAGTTCGTTTCCATTTGGAAGCCCTGAAAAAAAATAAAATATAAAATATTGTTTTCCAAAACATATTATGAACTTTCCGGGTTTTTATTCTTTTTATAAAAATTCAGAATATAATTTCCATTGTTCTATATTTGTGCAAAAATGTTACACTCATAGGTGTCATACTGAAATCACACATTACTGATACAAATCTCTCCAATGAAAAAATAATCATAAAAATACTCTATAAAAATAAATGCCAAAGATGAATATTAGTATATTAAATATGCATTTTTCCTATTTACTATTAAAATCTACTATAAATTTTGAACTCAAAAAATCTAATGTCTAATATTTTGAAAAGAATCAGTGAATAATAGGTAATAATAGTTTTTCTAGAATGGAATGGGTTTTTGTTTTTAGTAAATACGAATTTTCAAAATTTTATCTCCTAGGGAAGGGTTCATATTTGAATCAAAATAATATTTCTTTTTGTACCTTTAATATAACTACTAATCCTTGCACCATATAAAAAATTCTACGCCAATATTGGGTATTTTTTATGGTAAGAAAAATAGATTCAATTTTAATGATGTAGATAGAAATTTTATAGCTTATCAGTATGATTATGTGAATCATTTATAAGATTGATTTTTGCAACTCCTATTTTATAGTTATGGTGCTGTGTCTTGTTAAATTTATTTCTTTAAATATATTCTTCTTCCTTTAGATACCTGTGAAGTGTAAGGAGCGGATATCAACTTGCAGTAGACCTCCAGGCAGGTACCCATGATGCCTTTCGAGGGCTTGAACCACCGCCATTCCCACCTGGTGCGTTGTGTCAATCCTTGGCTTCGTAAAGTGGATGAGGCATCGTACTATCACGCTGCCTTCTCTAAAAGCATTTGAGAGATAGTTCAGAAACGTTATTCCACGAATATCTGGAAGCAGTTTTTGAAAAGGCCGTTATTTTGAAACTTACCTGTAACTAAGAACTCTGGTTTCATTGTAATTTCTTAGATAATGTAAAAACACTGTGTCCAGCTGAAAAAAAGGAATAACAATCTTAGAAACTAAAATGAACGATTTAAAACTAATTTCCCGCTAATAACAGTTCTTGAAAATACGAGTACTAATGCATCAAATGATTAAAATGTTATTTGATCATGTAAAAGTTGTATGAATATTAGTAAATTACAAAACAATGTAATTTCTCCGCATTTCTAAAATTTTATGAGAAATATATTCTGGAGATATATCTTTTATTAGCATGCATTTTTTTTATCAAGTTTATAGTCTTCAACTATAAAAAAGGGGCAATATTTTATGAAATACAATTTCCTTTCGTTGAAGCCTTACGAATGCAAGTAGTTATTTTGTTTTCTTTAGGCGATCATATTTAAATATACATAAAATTTAGGATTTATTTTAAGGCAGTACTTACCGATTGTTCAATCTGTACTGATAACATTCTAAAGGCTGGATTGTGAGGTGATAGTAAATCTTTGGTAAAAACCCTGTTAGTGATTCTCAGATACCCTTCAACTAAAGAAATACCTGAAACAAACATATTTCTGTTTAACTTTTCTCAATGAAAATATAAAATTAATGAAACTAAAATTTATTTAACAACAGACTTGAATTATTTAAATGAATAAATGCAGTTTAATTTGAAATCATAATCTAAATATTGTCATGGAGATGGAGAACTCTTTATAAAAACCTGAATGATAATAACGAAATTGTTAAGTTAATGAAATGGTTTAAGTGGGAAATGCATACCTTCCTCTACATCTTCTTCTTGCGACTGCTCTTTCACTGAAATAAAAATACTTTATTAACTCTCGAAAAAAAAAACATAAATTATCATGAATCTTTTAACTTATTCACAAAATTCAAACAATTGAATGTTTATTTGTGACGGGGTAAAAAAAATTCAATTGGTTGAATTTCTCTACTAGCATCTCTAATTGATAATATTATTTGCAATAAAATATTTTTTTAAAGGTAAGGAAACGCAATAATAAAGTTAAAAAATAATTTTTCGAACTAGTAAATATTGTTTTAAACATCACATTTTACAGCTTATAGTCACATTTAATAAATTCCAATTAAACATTCGAATAAAATCGAATCGAAACGCAATTACAAAATACATAATATACCCATTTTTTTCATCACTGAAGTATAAAAATGAAAGGAACATTTGTATTCCACACTGTAGAATTATGTCAAAGACAGTTTTAAGCAATAAATACATATTCCAACGAATTTTACTGCTTTACCTATTGTTTAACAAAGCCATAAAACCCTCAAATTTAATACAAAGCAAACCGAGTATGTCTAATTTTTCTCCATTCTTTGAATCTAAATTTTTTGTGATAGGCGTGAGGAAATTTTCCTCCTTAATCATTCACACAGAAACTTTTATTGATAAAATTGTAAACGTCTGAAAACGAGTAATTTCAAAAGATGTATTGACTTGTAAAACATCGAAAGTAAATAATGAATCGGATTCTAACATTCAAATATTTTTGAAATATTTTGAATGAATATTTTGTTTCAAATAAAACTACCTGTAGTAAAGCATAAACTATATGGCAAAAACTCCGAAAAATAGTTTTAGTAATTTTTTACAAATCAATAAGATACATATTATAATGTGAATTATATCATACTAGCGCTTTCAGCGCTAGACCCGGCGTTGCCCGGGCGCAGTAAAACTTTATATAAATACCTATAGCGTTGCTCAGACATTATTGACGGGCTGCGCCCGTACTAAGTTCCTTGGACAGAATCTCATACACTTTGAAATAGTTGGGAAGTCATATTTGTTAAAAAATATTTAAACTTAAGGTGCAACAGATTTAGTAGAGTACCCAGACTGCAACACAAAGAGGCCCGCTGCATTAGCGTCCATAAAAATGGATTCAAACAGTTAAATGAATATAATCGAAGAATTAAACAAAAGTCAGTAAATGTATAAAAAGCCAGAGTGATTTAAAGGCACAGCTCAGTGCCTGCTCTTAGCTCATTAATTCAAAGATTGACATTTGTATGTTTTTTTTTTTATTCTGAAGAGCGTTATGAAGAATGTGTTTCAAAATGAATCACTCTTCTCTCAATAATATATCAGCTTGTTTCTTTTTTTACTTTATCCTTATATTCAGTCGCTTCCGCAAGGTTTCTTTTTTTATTGAACAACGGATTTTTCGGCCAATCAGATGCTTTATCAAAACAGCAGACGGATTTCTTCATTTTATATATTAAGATTGTATCAATTGTATTATAAATTTAATATAATTTAATATATTATTCTTAGTAACATACATAATGAAATAATTGTCATATTATACATAATGAAAATTTATAATTTGAATTTAAAGAAAAAATAATTGACAAGGAGCTCTTTACAGCCAAATTCCTGCTGTTTAAATGCACTTAAAAAAGCAGACAAATTTAGCGTGAATTTAACGGAGAAATGTCAAGTAGGACGTGTTCTGCATGACACCTTTTAATAAGCAGCCAACTACTACATTCAAACATAGTTGATTCATAGAACAATCGAAAGCTTTTACTGTCAAAAATAGGGTAGAAACTCAACCGTGAAGTGAGAGGTAGTATGTTTTTATTGATTTTTCCTTTTAGAGTCAAGTAACTGAGAAAAGGGAGTAAACTTTAAGATTGGTTGTTCATTTCTCCCCATAAAATAGTTTTATATGCAACGTAGTGTTTAAAAACATGACTCAGTGTTTTTCGAGAATAATAATATCAAGGAGGTGCTTTTTGAAAGAGAAAGACACTAAATCCACCTCACACTAAAATTTTAAAAGTTTTCTTCATATTTGGAGCTATATACTATAGTGACCCACGATATAACCGATATTGCTCTAATATCAACCGATTATATCGCTTATTTAATATCGTCCCATTATCTGGCAATATCGGTTATAGTCAACTTTCCATCAATGTATTAAGGATAACCTTTGAGAAACACTTCGTTAGCCTATGCATCGAACTGAGCAACTTTATACTATTGTCTAGTAAAACTAAAAAAAAAAAAAATTAAAATTTCAACTTGATATAAATTGAGAATGAACCAGAAGTCAAAATAGTTCACCGGTTTTCCACAGCCAAAACTAAGTTGCATAAACTTTATTTTTCATTATGGCACACAATTCATGTCTTTAAATAAATTACACGATCAACTTTGTCTCAGAATAAAGATCCGACAAAACTGACCCATAAGGACTACATACTAGGTCATCGTACCTATATGCTTTGGAGAATCCTGAAACGGAACTAATTTGACAAAAGTTCACATTCCCCAAAGAATCTGATCCCTTTCAAATGACCGCAGGGTGACATACTGCGTAACCCCTGTCCTCTGATGTGAGTTTTCGTGACCAAAAATACACCGATTTTCTTCTGTTCGGTGGACAATGCCGCTCGGTTAACATCATCTTCGGACTTTTCGAACTCTGGTTCACATTGTCTCGTTCGCTTCTGGAACAATAGACATTCAGTTCTTTTTTCCTCAATCTTATAAGAAGGTCAATACACAGAGGTAGAAGGGTGCTCTTGTAAAGGCAAGAATAAAATAGCGAAATTCAAACGCGGAGCATATTTAGGAAAGACTAATGTCCTACCGAAGTCTGGAAATTGCGTCATGAACTCGATCCATATTTTACCTTAAAAGTAGACAGATATGGTATTTTTACTAGCTCTCATAGCATAAATCGAGAAAATGTGCACTGGGTGAAATATGCTATAAAGGTTATTCAACTGATGGAGGGTTTTCCGGATGTTTTCCCATAGGAAATTTCTAGGGTTATTTTTATATTTGAAGTATAGAAAACTTGAGAAGAACAATTTGGAAATGTGGAATGTCGGATAATGTCATGGATGGAAGATCTACTGACATAATGTTGAGTGTGTACCTTAAAAATGTGAATAGGGAGAAAACATTTTGTATGTAAAAGTTTGTTGTTGTGAAAGTGTGAAGTGTTGTGAAAGATGTATAATAAAGCAAGTTTGGCTTTTTGACACAATGAAAATATAAATATTTTAAAATATTGCTTTTGGTGAACTGTGTTAATTTATCACACTTAAACATTCTTGAAATTTATCCTTATGAAAATTTTTTAACTGCCATGATATGATAAATAAATTTTTTTCTCTCTTATTTAAAAACTTTCACAGTTGCATCAAAACTAACATAGAAATCTTTCATTCGATTCAGCTTACTGACTGTTTTATAAGATTTTTTTTAGCAATTTTTCAAATTGTCTTACTTTTACCAATCAGATACAAACCCCACTCGAATTTTTAACTGATGTCATGACAGATTTAATACCAAAAAGTTACACTTCATATTTTTTTCAGTCAATATTTGAATTTTTTGTTCTCTCTTAAGTGGATTTTTATTTGCGATACAAATCAAATTTCAACTTCAACTGTTATGTTCAAAGGGTAACCAACCACATCATATAACATGTTCAAATTTTAAACCTATCGTGTTTCCAACACCAGATGGCAAACTGTATCACAAAAACCAATTCAGCTATCAGAGAGACACCACACAACAATTCCCAACCATAATAATACCTTCCTGTTTCCCAATCTAATTTCCTCCTATACCTGGGACATGCAAGCTACCGGACACAGCGGTGACAGATGCCCGATCACATCCGAGCGTGCCCCGCAGCCCCCCTATTCAACAATGAGGGGGCAATGAGGAAGGGGGCACGGCGCGTGGCGTGCTGACCCAGCCATCCGAGGCGGCAGATTGCTCAAGCGCCATATGCGTGCTCGATGCCCCGGCCTTTTCCATGGGGCCTATTCTATTCCATTGAAGTGGGTACTGAGTTGAGAAGTGAGGGAGGGATGGCGGGTATAAAGAAATCTTCCCTGTAGTGGGGGTTTGTGTGCATTGAATTACTTTTGTGAGTTATTTACGAACCACCACATGTCAGTAGGCAGCAGGTCGGCATGATTTTACTTATGGGTTCTTAGAATTGGGCTTATCTGACTTGTTAGCTGAACCCTCTATTCATATTCAGATTGAAGGGGAGGGGGTTCGTAGCGAGGGATGCCCCCATTTTTTTTTTCAGAATGTTCCATTTTTTAACAGTATATGTTATGTTTACAGAGCGATCATAAGGGAAAGTGTGCCTCCAAAGTCTCTATAGTTTGTCTCTCTCCAAGGTCTTTTTAGATACGATCATGTCTTTTAATAAAAAATTACAGTACTATTTTTAAAAAGTAAATTAGATATTATATAGATAGATAGAGTATAGAGAAATTCACATTAAAAGTCATTCCAAGATTTTTGTTTCGGGGCCTTAGGTCCCAAAAATTTTATTTTGCTGAGTCATTTCAAATTTTGGATCAATATGACCTAAAATGGTTCTAGGGCCATAAAACACTAAATAACGAAGCATTTCAAATTTCAAAAGGGCGAGTGGAGTAACGTCATTAAATTATCATCATACAACCCGTTATTATTGCTCTTTTTTATAACAATAAAGAGATTTATGCAATTCAAATTGATAAAGATTTTTATTGAAAAATTCCCTTAAAAATATATCCCTTCCCCTGGATTCGTCCCTGCATAAATAATATGGAAAAACGTTTCAATTTATGAAAAACTGCATGAATCGAATCAATTTGTAGAAATTTAAATAAAACTGCAAAAGAGAGTTGGTGGGATCATAATAAAATAGGTTCGTTTTATATAAGAATTCCGTAATTTACTAAACACAGTGAAAAAAAACCTCGTCCAACTGTCTCTTGAAAAATTGAGAAAAATCTCAAATAAAATTTATGATTTTCAATGGTCACTTAAGTGATGAAGTCGTTACATATTTTATTTACTAAGTGCCTAAACTTAAATTCAAATTTTCTAGATTGTTTTTTTAAGAATTAATAGAGAGAGAAATTTTAATATATTCATATAAATTTTCCAAAATTCTTTAAGCCTAAAAAATTCTTAAGAAATAAAAGAAGACAAGAAGATTTTCGTGAAGAGCAAAATTGTCAAAGATATTCACAAGACCGTTAAAGCGTATTTTTTGTGGTTTTACAGTCACAATTTCACTAGAGGGTGCTTCCCTGAATTAATGGGGAAGACTTCCGGTACCACCCTCAGATGTCTCTCTACTGCATCCGCCCCTGCCACACGTGATACGAGCACTCAGCCCCCCCCCCCCAGGAGCTTCCGATGCATTTATTTTTGTTTTGTTGATGATCTTCCAATATACTGACTGAAGTCAAAGTCGAGCAGTTAGTTCTGATTTATGTCAGGTCAAGTGACTCATTTAGGCGTTTCCGTAGCTTTTGAACCTAGGGTGCCAATTACTAAGTTTAAATAAACCATCTCAGACACATCACTTGTTACCTGAGAGTAAAGATCTCCATGAAACGAGCTATATGGCAAATGGTAGTGTGCTTAAGAAAAGAACCCTTGATCAATACTTTCTTTTATCCATTCATCAATACTTTCTCTGTATACTTTTATGAAAATAGCAAAAGAGGTTTAACGTAAGGAGAATTTGATTTGTATTACAATAATTTATTATGTAAGTATGGTTATGGTTTTAATAGTTTAATTCTATAGGTAAATTAGTATCTAATTGCTTGGTATCTAACTTAGTACTAATACTTAGTAGTATTAGTATCTTACTCCCATAAAGCAGTTTATAAATACAAAAACATTTAATTTCACGCAAATCTTAAGTGGAGGGTTTTCATTTATATTTAAGGAAAAACATCATTTATCCTTCCCTACTTATAATTCATAATCTGTTAAGTAGTTTTAGTGTTAATTGAGGCAAGCAAGTGGTGATTTTTTGAAGTATCTTACACTGAAACAATATTAACATCCTCAAATTGAAATCAAAAATTTCAATGGTCCAATGAAAACAATGATGGTCAAATGAAAATTAATTTTTGACCATCTATATAATGCCTCAAAATTAAGAAACCTCAAGACATGTAGAGGTAAAATCGGTATGTATCTGAAATTAAACACAACAGAAAAAAATGATTCAAATCTTTGAATGATAATAAGTAAATAGCATCCTTCATTGCAAAATTCATTAAAAATAGAATTTGATAAAAAAAAAGATTTACAAATTACATCAAAAGGAATCATTATATAAATAGGCGTAAGAACTTGAAGTGATAAGAAATATGATAAAAAATTGGACTTACTGGTAAGGAACACTATGGCTGTAACGATAAGAACCAAAAGAAAGAGGACCAGCACTAAACAAAAATATAGACAAGGCTTTTTGAAAAAGGGTGTTCCACTGGAAGAGAAGTTTGGGTGTTTCTTTTGGAAAGTTTCATCTTTAGAAACCGGGCCGGACTCGCTGTCGTAGAACGCTGGATTGTCCACCTGGAGAAAACGGTTTTAATTTGAATCATTAAGTATGTTCAAAGCATACTGAATGAGTTCACATATTTTAAATTTCATTGAAACTTTTAAATTTTTATAGTTACACAGTTAACTGTTTTCATAAAACTCTTGTAGTTTGTAAGTATTTCTTTTTAAGAATTATGTTCATTTATAAATCGGTGATTTAAACAGTTGGCATTTTGCAACTGTTTAGATTGTTATGCCGTTGCATTTTGCATTGATGAATTCGTCTGAAAATGTTTAAAAATTTACAATAAATGTTTCTTTTTGATTAAGTTTCCACAATCACTTTAATTTTTATAAAATTTAATTAATATCATTACATAGTAATTCTTACTGTTTCACTTGGGTTATTTTGGAATTAATATTGTTTCACTTAGAAGGGTCAAGGCCCCTTAGTGAACAACATCGAATTCTTTAAACTTTTTAATTAACAAAATCATTCTTATTTATTCTAAATTCTAGATAATTTAACATGTTCTAAATCCATAAAATGCTTTCCACATCAAAATTGGTAGTTATTGTATCTCGTTAGGCTGGTTGATGCTAAACAAAAATAAATTCGAATGCGTATCTCATTCCTTCAAACAAACAATTATCTAATACTTATCTATTTGCAAGCAAAAAATAATTCCATCCAACCATAATAATTGATGCAAATTGGTATTTCGACCCTATGTGCCCCCTTCATTTGTCACCCAAAAGGAAAGTGAAACTAATTGTAATGGAGGAAAAGAAACCGGTTCTCTCCCATCCCAATATTATCCACGAAGAGTCCACCGGATGTTTCCCGTCTCGCTTGGTTTCCCGTCAGCCCCCCACCCTTCTACTCCAAACAAAACGTTCGATATAAACGACCGACAAAAAAATTCTATCGCATCCCTTTTTCCAGGTAAAACAACTGGGGAGAACTAAGTCAATTTGCTGAAACAAATTAAAGTAACGCCAGAAAATTATGCGCAAGCGAATTATGGTGAGAAGCCAGCACAAGTGACGATGTACGATAAATTTACTTTGTGCAGTGAATAAAACTGTAAGTGGTGAAAATTTAACTTATAACAAACTTCTGATATTCTGTATTTTGTTTTACCACTGCTCTTAAGCAATTTTTGTAAGCCAAAGGCAGGTGAACTGTCTTATTAGAGTAAAAAAATACATTGCCAAGACTTCCTACTCATCTCGTAAACAGAACTTGGCTTATTGTACCTCTTGACTATCAAATAAAAAGAGGAAAATCCGAGTAAACATCTTCAAAAACTTCAAAAGATTATATTATTTCTTCTATAGACTTATTCATTTACAAATGTTTATCCATTGAACTTTTTTTTTACTTTGTAGGCGGATTAGTAGGGTTCATGGCAGTGCAATGCCCTCAAAAATTTTTTAAATGCTAACAAGTCCTTTGTTTTAAACCCCAAATAGTTTTTACCCTGTTTCAGAGGGTATGTTTTTTAAAATTTTCAGAACCTCCACAAACTTCTATGATTACGTAGTACCATTTCCCGTCCTACCCTCCAGAAAAGTTCTCTTTATAGCGTCCTGCTTGTTAATATAAATGAAAGCTTAGTAGATTTTTCTACTTGACTGCAATTATTCTCGCTCAAGTTAAAAGGAAGGCCATTGTAATTTCTAGATCATATCAAAATAAAATAGTATTAAAAAATTCTTTAAAATAAATATATTTCATATTGAATTAGGAACAAAAAAGCATGGAAGGAATCGTAAGTGTAATGCTTCATTTATTAAATAACTCTTGTAAAAGAGAAGTGTGAATTTGGAACGTTTCTGTAATAAAAATTAGAATTAGTTTTAATTCTTAATGCCTTAATCAAATGCAACGAAATGTGGCTTGTATTAAGTAAACTAACTTAATAACTCAAAATGTGGGTAAAATTATGTGAAAAAATAATTGTTTGCTACCGTGTTTCAAAACGTTAAATATTTTATGATCGGTTGAAAATAAATAACTATACATAAACAAAAGATAATACATTATTTCTGATGACCTGTCAGTCTGAGAAACATTATAGGGTATAAATGATAACGTTGGAGATTAAAATAAACAGATGAAGGAAGCGTAAGCAATTTATCAAGTTTTGATGATAAAGCTAGTACCAAATTAATGTATAGAACCAAAAAGAATTAAATAAATGTTTAATTTTAGTTTAGTAGCCAATCATACCAATAGTTCTAAACTGCCCCATAACTTTTATTTTGTTTAATTATCTCGTAAAAAGATCCTAGGAGGATATTTATAGGGGGGAAAAAGGAAATCCCCCGACAAAAGTTAGCCAAAGAGGAAACTTCTCTCTTTATGAACTTTCTATTACATCACGAAAGCAATCTGATCAATAAGAACAAAAATGCTGTACAGGAAAACTCATTAAACGCCTTCTTTAACGGGAAAAGCGTTAAAAAAATTTAAGTAGTTAGCCTGACATCTGGCCCGCGTGACATCATCGTTGTGCCGCTGACCGGGTTACCATGGCAACCACTTAGCGATACAAACAGTAGCTGGCTGGACCTCTTATTTTAGCTGCAGCGAGCTGGGGCCTTTATAACAGGTTATGTTTGAACAACCCTTTTTGTATTGAAATGAGCAGGCTCAGGTGGAAGAATTTTATTTTGTTTTCCATTAAAATTTATGAACACGCGAGGGTCACCAAACGCGATCTTTCTTCTTTTCCGGTTTTTCTTTTTTTAGTAGAAAACACGACAAACTGTTTTTGTTTGTACACGTGACACAACATAGAAACAGTTTCACACAACTGGGAAACGAGTTGAATGTAAAGGGAAATACCTGTTTTCAATGATGAGGTTTTATTTTAAGTACGCAGTCAAACTATTTTAAAGTTCAACTATGGTTTGACCAATTTTTAAAATAGTCCTAAATATAAGGCCTATATATGCTTTGTCAGAGAGTTAAAATTACTCTTAAAATATTCCACCTTTTAATTCGTAATATCCTCTAAGGATTTTTTTGCTTATCTTCAGAAGAAGAGAAGTTCAATTTACACTTTTGAACTTTTTAAATGAAAAATTGAATTCTTTAAGCATAATTTCACTGGGTTATTAGTTATTTATTTGAGTTATTTTTCTCTATGTAAAATGTAACTTCCCATCCAAACATGTAGAAAAAAAAAGTAAATGAATATAGTTTTCTTCTAATTTTAACCCGAAACTTGGCTATGCTACTGAAAAATTATATAATTCTTGATGAAAATACTTTTTAAGTTGTTAAATTTTTAAGTTTTGACAATTAAAATCAAATATTTGATTAAAAAAACCCTGTATAATGTAATGTAAATCTTCCAAAAAAGATCCATCTCTCTCTTAAACCTTAAAAGCCAAATTCTTCCAATACTTGCTCACCATATTAAAACACCGTTAAAGCATCCAAAACTTCCTCCTTGACTAAAATTTCGGTAATAATGAGTTTTGTGGCTCCCCTCCCAATAGTATTCACCATTTAGCGAAAATAAATCCATAAAGAATTCTCCCTAATTTCATTCTAATAGAGATAACGTAGAGAAAGGGCATTTTATTGGCTTCCGCGAAAACGTAAATCCTACTGTTTCCTCGACTGAAAGCAATATTAAAAGAATTTGCCAATAAAATAGGTTAAAGACATAAGGTGGCGTCAAAGAGCCATCGTGAAAGGACAAGGCGATGAACTATCACATAAGTGGTCACTTGAGCGACGCATGACAAGTTGACAGGAACTTTGATAATGACTGGAGATTTATCTTGACACAATAGTGTCAATGTCTATGAACATGAATTGATGGTTGACAGCATAGTTTGATAATCTTATGCTGTTTAAGATGTTAATTTGGCAATGTAATGAGGAGTGTTCATGTTTTATATGTCTTTTCAAAGTTTAAGGGTGCTTTGGGATATAATGAACAAATGGTTAAAGTAATAAGGTACGTGGAACGTGGAACCGTATACTTATTTCCGCGTACTATATCGTAATAGTGCGGGAAACTTTCCCATTCATAACAGTAACTCGTGTGTAAAATTTTAGCCCAATCAAATAATATATTCTGCTCTGTACCTCGACCTAAATTTTTGACTTTTCACCAAAAATAAGCTATTTTGTAGTATTTCTTACGGTTATAAGGCTTCCTGATGCACATATTTTTTCTGGAGGTGTAGTAAGAGGTCTAGGGGGATTATTCCGTGAACCCCATCCTCATTCCCCCCTACGAGAACCGGGGTTTTCTGGGCAAGCGCGCTGCTGGTAATGTTGGTTTTTCCTCCAAACGCCAACCGCGCGCCAACCTAATTTGCCCGTTTTTTGTTTCTCAAGGAACATCAGAACCTCACACGAACCGATACATATAATAAAGATCACATGGTTCAATGTTTTCAATTAAATTGTAATCTTATAGTCATTAATAGAGAAATCCTTTCGGTTACTAGATAGTTTTCATTAAACAAAAGACCCAATTCAACATTTTTATTTATATAATGCTATTTTAAATTCTTTATATTCAGTTTGAAATGGGAATTCCTTGTTGAGCATAAGATATATAAGTTTATCAAAATTTTGCTTTTAAGTTTTAAGAGGTCTTAATCTTAATCCTTTATTAGAGAGATCAAATTCAACTTCATTTGTTCACCAAGTCTCAAGGTATATTAGCTATTTCCAATATTTATTAGGTTTCAAAATTAGAAGTTGAATCCTAGGAAAGAATAAGCAAATATTCTTTTAAACTATCGATAAAATCGAGATTTTAAAATTTATATTTTAGGTTTATTGTATAAATCTAAAGGGAAATCTTTTGAAACATTTCATTATGAATTTATTTAAAACATCATATATAAATTACTATCCTAACTTTTATTTTTAAAGATACCTACTAAATAATCGTTCAATTTTTAAAAGTATAAATATAAATTTTGGGATGCGTTACATATTAAAATGAAAGAAACATCTACCCGAAATAGAGTACGAATTTCCCTTTTTAATACAATTTGATGGGGGGGAATAACATTTTCACCGGATAAAAATGGAGAACAGGAGCCTGGTGTAATTTTAGACTTCCTGAAGGGACTAGTTGGGGGGAGGGGAATGATGTCAAGGTAAGATGAAGAGGGTGAATTTGGGGGGCATGGGGATTTTTTTCAGGTTACTTTGACTCGAGGGATTTATGTTTCAGGCCTACATAGAAAAAGTATTAAATCATTAAAACCGTTAAATTTTTATGAAAAAAGGTGTAAATGAATATAAACTTAGATATTTTTTATGACTGATATTTAAAAAAAAAGTCTATTTAGTTTTTATAAGCTTTATGAACTATTATAAGATAATATTTTGAGACTACGTAGTTTATGAGAGGTGAAACTAAGTTTTTCAAATAAAAGGGCGTTTTTTAATATAGAATGTCATCATAATCATCATCATCATGTCTTGTAGTGCCCAGTGGCACAAAAAGCCCTAATATAGAATGTACTAAGTAAAAAAATCAAATTATTTTGAGTAATAAACAACGTGTTTCATATTAAATGTAGTTATATATTTATAGTAAATAATACCAAATTAATTTTTCAAGAGAATTTACCTTTTTGTACAATTTTTCTCGCAATAATAAATGAAATGTATCAATTAATTTCATATTAGTTGGTTGGTTTAGGGTTTAATGGCAAATTTCATATTAGTATTAATATTTGTATTAATTGTTTTCTAATATTAAATTAAATTTTTTAAAGTTAATGTAGAAGAATAATAAATTATGATTTTCAGTGAATAAAATGTGACACGAGATAAAATATCATTCTTTTCGTGTTCTATGAGTAAAAGAAAATTTTTTCGCACATGAAAATTAGCAATTTTTTTCGTACGCGGAAATTTTATAACATGCGCTTTTAATTAATAAATGAAGGAAGCTTAATTTTTTTGTTTAATTTTACATATTTTTTTAAATTATAGAGTTTTAAGTGTTTAGAAGTATTGAATACGAGCTTTTCCCTAGTATTTAACTCCTCTTAAAGCAATAATGTTGTTAAAAGAAAAAAATCAGGATAAAAAAGGAACATTATACGGAGTACTTTAAAAATTCAAATACCACAGTTCTAGAAAAATTTAACTATGAAATCGCCTACCTAAAAGAATAGATAGAATCTGGAGAAGGTAACTTTTCTGAACTGATGATTTCACAATATCTTTTTCAGATAAAAACAAATAAAAACTGACGAATTTTACCTTTAGGAGGTTTATCTATTTCTAGTATGAACCATATGGGCGTAAACGTCGCATATGGTCATGCCGAATCACTGAAATTTCAAACATAAACAACTTACTGGTAAATATTTCAACCTCATAGTCGTCATCAATCAGAGAAAAAACACTACGGGCAACTAACCTAACTTTGTCTTCGATAAAGCCTATCTTCCCATCGCACCTACCATAAATTTCACTTTTAAACGGTCGTTAGTAAATAGGTCGAATCAACGACAATCCTGTCAAAAGACGTCACTTTGTCACCAAATATTTGAGCAATACCTCCACCGTGTTTACCTACGCCGTTCTCCCTCGGAGGAGAGAGTGGAATCCTCCAACACACCATCCACGTGAGCAGATCATCCGCCGCTGCAGAAGGAGAAACCTTAGGATAGAGAGAAAAATCGTTTGCGTAATAACTTACTCCCGCGTTCTCCAGCGAGGAGGCGATCAGGGGGTTGATGGTCCACACCTTTGAGGGACGGTCGGCTGCCGCCACCTTCGCCATCGCTTCGCGGATTCGGACTGAGCGCGGGATTTTTCGGTCGGCGGCCGGCTTTTTCGAAACGAGGCTGAGGCATTGGCGGAGGGAGTTGACTCGTTTGAGCATGTGAGTCGGTTCAAATGAACCGCTGCTTTGAATGTCCCGTTGTGAAGTAGAGCGTTTTTTGAAGTAGTGGTAATAGAATTGTTTGTTTTGTAACATATTCCTTGAATTTATGTTCTGTTGTTCTCAAATAGGGGTGGATGTATTCAGAGTGTTCAGTTGGTTTCAACTTTTTACTAAACAAATTAATTGTTTTACAAAAGGATTCTTTAATACAATATTTTAATACATGCAATGGAATTTTAATTTTAAATCCTGTATCTTAAACTAAAGAAAGCTAGGTATTTGAGTATATTATGTCATTTGGATATTCTCTATCTAATTTTTTTTCTCCGAAAGTGTAATTTTAAATATTTCTTTTTGAGAAAACATCAACTGTTTAAAATTCAAATTTCATAAATTTGCAATGCCACAAAAATATTTTTACGAACTTAAAACTTAGAAACATATATTTTGGAAGCTGCTGTTGTTCTGAGGCTGTTTTCCAGTTGGTCATGGGTTTTATACTTAAACAGGGTGTTTCAAAAAGGGTGTAACAAAAGGCTATTTACTAAAATATTTACCCTAGACACATACTTCCATTTGCAAATTTTCATAAAAAGGGGTGACATATTTGCTTATACAAGTTGCAACTACATGGGGGAGGTCTATTTCAGAAGATGCAGAAAATAACTTCTTATACGGCCCCTGTAGACTAAAAACCCCAATTAGCAAAATTTCTTTCTTTATTTCCTGAATAAGACACAAAATAATCTATCTAAATATCTTCAAAACTCACTGATATATGCGTGTTTGAATTTTTAAGGTGTCGTCATAAATGAGTATTTTTGAAGTTATTCCTATCACCGCATAAAAACAGATTCCACTTAAATTTGTGGATGAGCCCTATTTTTCTCTCAAAAATGGTGTTATAAAGTGGTGTAAGTCAACAATTTAAAATTTTAATAGCTCAGTGAGTTTTGAAAATAGTAAAATGTAAATTTTTCTGTCACAAAATTTTTTTGAAAAAATTATTTTAAAAATTTAAGGCTTATTAACTTTCAAAATATACATTTCTCCCAAATTTCAATTTGGAAATCAAATTTAACCATAATTTTTATTTTCGTAAGTCTCTAAATGCCCCTTTAAATAATACAACAAGAGTTATTAACTCATGGAAATACGCAAAATCCCTTCAGGGTGTTCATATGATTCAAAACATTTCACATAACTTTCAAAAAATACAACTCTCAACAGGTTCTGTTCAAAATCTTACAGAGTAAGCTCTCAACAAGGTTAATTCAAAATGTATCGATTTCACCTTAATATTCCTTAGAATTACGTTTATATCTAATTTTTTTTACCTCTAACACCTGAAATCAAAGCAGAGTGAAGGTAGAAGATAAATGAATAAAATAAAAACATAATTCCTAATAATAATAAGTATTTACTCAGACCTATTATGCAAATAGCAGTTTAAGTAGAGAGAGAGAGAGAGAGATCCCGAGAGATTATCATATCGATGTAATCCGTGGAAATGCTGCAATTAACTGGATATTTAGGAAATAAAATTTTCCAATGTGTCGAAAATGTTTAGTTTTAGCTTTCACAGTTCGTCATACCCCAGTTCTTAGATACACTGATGTTCATGTATTTTAATATGGTAGAAAAATCTCTTCGTTTGCCGCAAATACTTTAAAGTTTGAATATTGAGTCAACTTGCTATTTATGTTATGTTATCCAAAAAGTATAGCTATAAAAATGATTCTGAGGAACATTAAGGTGAAATCAATGAATTTTAGATTAACTTTAAGTTCGGATCTTACTCTGTCATATTTTGAACGGAACCTGTTGAGTTGTATTTTCTGATATTTATGTGAAATTTTTTGCATGTTTTAAATCATATGAACATGAACACCCTGATGGAATTTTGCGTATTTTCAATGAGTTAATCGCTCTTGTATTATTTGTGGGAGTGTTTAGGGATTTATGAAAATTCGGTGGCTTATTTGTTTCTACATGATTAAATTTGATTTCCAATTTGAAATTTGGTAGAAATGTATATATTTTTTTAAAGATAACAAGCCTTAATTTTTTAAATTTTTCTTTCAGTTTTTTAAGTTTTTAAAAATATTTTGGAGAAAGATTGTTATGATGCACACCAAACAAAACAGAATAAAATTACAAACAAAATGAACCTGATTTCATGTTTTTAAGTTGTACAGTTCTAGAGGTATAGTAGCTATTTTTAAAATGCAGGAAAAACAACTTTACAAATTTCTTTGATATTAAAAAATTATCACTACCAAAAGAGGGGTGATAAAAAACGAAACAAAACCCGGAACATTATATCAATAACATTAGTAGTTCTTAATAAAAAATCATAAACATGAAGCAGCAT
Organism: Tetragnatha montana; assembly: GCA_963680715.1. Classification (NCBI taxonomy): domain Eukaryota; kingdom Metazoa; phylum Arthropoda; class Arachnida; order Araneae; family Tetragnathidae; genus Tetragnatha; species Tetragnatha montana. The sequence goes on from OY796681.1 coordinate 19,865,927, forward strand.
TTTTTCAAAACTTCAAATGCTTAAAGAAACTTAGGCGCGCTTTACAAAACGATTTGACAAAATGCGTTTTTTTTGTTCCACCCTAATATGAAATCATTGCTTTTCTGGAAATATTGTGCCTTTGTAGTGAAGCAGGATTTACACTGAACTACTCAACAGGTAATAAGGGCTTTTCTGCAGCAGGTGTTCCACTGTAGCAAAGCAGCGCTTACAGATATTCCTTAATTTCTAGTTTTTCAAGGAATTCAAATAAAATTGACTGACGCAAAAAAAAACATTATTTATTGAACTAGATATGAAATTTGGCTGGAAGCCGTGCACTGAAGGGTAATTCCTTTTCCATAAAGTAGATTCGAAGATAAAAGATGGTTGAGATCTTTTCTTACCTAAGGATGTCCACAGTTTGCCCAATTTTTCCTATTATAACATTTTAGTTTATGTGCGCATCCTTATATAGAATTTGAGAGTAATTAAGAGTAATAGTAAGTTGCATTGCCTATGTAAAGCCTATGTCCTAAGCATGACCACTTCGTGTTCTAAACTGCCCAGGTAACAAATAAAGTCAATATCGTAAATAACGATAAACGTCCAACATTTTGGGGGATTTAAAGTGGATTTTCTTGCTCCATTTTCCAAAAATCAATGTTACCATTTTCCAAAATCAATGTCAAAGAAACAATATTGACCATAAAAAATGAGAATGTCGTCGATATTGGCCGATATTTCAAAGGCGGTCTTTTCATCAAAGGCCAGTATTGACCAAGCGCGAATCGTAGGTTAGGGGCACTTTTCCAGACCATTGCCTTTACCTTTTGAAAAAAATGTCAAAATGTTGAGGATTTTCTAAAAAGTATCACTCAATATCCTCTTTTGGTACCGCTGGGGGGTATGGGGAAAATTTGAAATTTAACCTGAAAAAGTAGGGTTTTAACTCAATTTGAGTACTTTTTTGTCTCCAAGGGGGGCACTTTGGACAGTGCCCCCCTTGGATCCGCGCGCCTGGTATTGACCGAGAACGATATTGGCCGGGTTTTTTTTGTGCTAGGTTTTAGGGTAGGTCGGCTGTAATATACAGGGATTTGAGAGGATGATGATTCACTCCCAGTGACTGGGACAAACGAGTCAGCTCTTTCAGCCTCCTCACTCTTCCAGGGACCGCACCTGCGGAGAGGGCCAATGAGAGGTCTCTACGCTCGTCAGCTGGTCGGGCTCCGTCGCCGGAAGCCATGTGACCGGCACAGGCACACCTGCTCGCCGGTTCCTCTATTAATAAGCTGTGTGGGGAAGAGGGACTTCTGCTGTTCCGTTCGGGTTTTGTCCTTTTTTTTGTTCTGTTTCCAGTTTTATTTCAGTTTTCGGGGCGGATGGTTTGTTCTTTTCTTTCTTTTTTTGATGGGAAGGATTGAATCGGCGTGTGGCAGGATTCGTTTTGCTTGTTGTTCCCACAAATTTGGCGGAACGGAAGGATTCTGAAACATAACAAAACATGCATGCTCCCCCTGAAAAAACTGTGGCGGTCTATGGGCGGTTGGGATAGGGGTATCTTTTTTTCTTTTAGATTCCCCGCACAAATAGGGCACACTAGGTTTCCTTTAGTGTATCTAATATCGAATTGAATGGGAACTGTCAAAAAAGAGATGAATTGAAAGGATAAATAAAATTTCATAATTATTAATTAAACATTTGTTCTAATATCTGGTATGTGGGTCACTAAAAGGACTAATTTGGCTCTCTAGATACTTTTTTTCTGATTTATGATACTTTCGTGATTTATTTGCACAGTTTTAGACAACTGTAAGTCTGAACCGCACACTTATAATAAAGCTGTTTAGGTTTTGTAAATTTCATGTAGGGATATATATATAAATGCAGGGAAATCAACAATAGTATTTTTCGACCGCTTTTAACTACCGAAATTTGAGAGCTGTTCCTTTAGTATTTGTAATCAGGAAACTAGAAGTGATTAAAGTGAAGAATAAGATATTTTGATTAATAAAATCCCTTTCTTTCTAAACCTTATAACCTCCAAAATACAGACTTAAGAAGCAAGGAAATGTATATCACGTGAATGATTTTGTGTAACTGAAGCACTTCTAAACATGGAAACATGGATAGTTGTAAAAAATACCGAAGTGAATCGAAATCGACTTCTTTGAAAAATTCAAAGAGAAATATTGGATCATAGAAAATAGATCAATGAAATAGTTCTTGATTTTATCCCCTTTTCATTTTTCTTTTATTTTGTTATGCAGAGAGATTTTAAATTCATAAACTTCTAGGAGTTCTTCTAACTCTGTATTAAATATTATGTTTAAATAATTACTATTAATACAAATAAGAATCAAATATTAATAATAAGAATTAATTTATTCTAAACATTTAATTTTTTAAAGCCTACTGTAGATATCATGGGCAATAATTTCATTCAGTGATTTAATTTCTAAAACAAAGTTAATAAAGATTCTGGCTTATTATAAATATGAGTAAAAGCTAGGTCCATTCACCTCTCTTAAGTGTTATTCCTCTTGTTCGTAATCATTATAGTATTAAGACCACTGAGCTAACATTTCATTTGCATATTCCAAAGGACATTATGCCACGTTAGCTTTGGGATTTTTCTTTTCGATTTAGGGGCAGAGTATAATTAGAATACTTTTTTGAATATGCGTAGAAAATAGAAAAAACAACAGCCTACTGCATTTTTAAAACACTAAAAATTGAGATTTAGAAGAATGTTGTATATTAATACCATCCTAAAGGAATAGTGTATTGTTTTGATAGCAATCTGAAAAATTCCATTGAACTGTATCTTCAGTTTTGAAAAGAAGAAAAACCAAAAATAAAAACGTGACGTATTGAAAAAAATATCTAACTGTATAAGAAGCGATGGAGTACCTATTCTATAACCACCAAATTTTTACTGGAACATTAGAACAAGAAGGCAATAACCAAGGTTGTTAAGTATTTAAATACGAGTAACTTTTTTTTTGCAAATGGGTGGGTACTGGATTTGATACTTGGCCAGTGAATTGCTTAAGTACCTACTTAGCGTTATCCAGCGGGCGTTACCAGCGGAGGTGAGATACTGATACCCGCGCCACACACACACTCGCTCGCACAACCCCTTTTAACAGGGAGGCCACATTTATTTATTACACAAGGACAGAAACTAACACCCATGCCAAACGGGGATTCGAACCTCAGACGTACGGATTCGCAGTCAGATGCTCTAACTACTAGGTCAGTAGATATGCTAATACGAGTAACTAAAATACAGAGTAAGTTACTGCATAAAGTATATAGTTACCATAGTTACTTTTTCAGTATTGTGCTCCCATTTTTTAACTTAAAAAAAAAAACAAATCTATAACCACAGTCAAAATAAGCTATGGTACTATAGTAAGCTATTGTACTACAACTTTAATCTTGATTATTATACACTATTTTCTGATACTTTTTTAACAACCTTGGAAACATGCGGGGAAGATTTTTAAAATAAAAAGTGGACGCTTTATTTTTGTACATCATAATCATAATAAATATACATCTTTCAGCAAACCTTCCGATACATTTTCGTTAGTTACAGCTTTTCGCAACCATAAAGCTTGTTGGCCCTCATGATGTCTATAGGGCTCAGTGCTAGCCTTTCTTTGACGTTCGGGAACTTGCGATGCTTCACGAGGCTCACCATGGTCAGCAACCGAGATTTGTCTTTGGAGAAAGAGGTGGAGCCGTACAACATGGTCGAGTTGAAGTCGAAAGGGGACAACAGCAACTCTGTTCCTGGAAGGTGCTGCTCGAACTGACTCTCCTTACCTGAAATAGCAATTCGAAAATTAATTAATTATCCCTTAAGTACAGAAAATATTGCCAGGTTTCTGATCTTGTTGCAGATTACCGCTCACCACCAGTGCTTCTGTAATCTGTATACACAAACAAGGTTTCGTTCTTGTTGGTGAGTACAGCAACTTCGATAACAGGAATGTTGTTCATGTTTATGATAAACACCATAAGTTGATAATGAAATTTTTAGGGCTTAATTAGCATCAGAATAAACGCGTTATTAATTCTTATTATTGATTGATCAAATTTTGGAATAACTGGAAGAGAAGCTTCTCAAGGAGTTTGATGTTATTTAACCCCCCCCCATCCTAATATGAAAAAGGGGAAAGAGAGAGTGAGTAGGTGTATAAAAAAAAGCCAGTTCAACTTTTATGGCTTTGAACGAGAGAAATTCCAAAAAATATATTTAAATCTTTTCTGTTGAAAGAGGGCGTAACAGGGGGTAGCCAGGAGGTCCAGAGAGAAAAATTTATTTTTGGATAGTCAATAATTTTTCGTAATTAGTAAAATAAATTTCACATTACTTTTAATTACTTATCTATAATTAATGGTTAGTATTAGTAATCTCTCATATAAAAGCCCACGTCACTCACTGACTCACTGACTGATTCTGGAACGCTCGCACACTATGATGCCATCTCGCAATAATAATCATAATCATCAGAAAAATATAAAAGCCCACGTCACTCACTGACTCGATGCCATCTCGCAATAATCAGAAAAATAAATAAATAAAAGTAATTAAAATTTTAAAATAATATAATAGCTTTTAAATAAATATCTTTCAAGAAAGTTGGTTTACTTAATAAAGGTTAAAAAGTTACTTTTAGGGAAGTTGGTTTCTAATTCAACAATAATAAATTATTAAAGTTAAACTTCTTATTTAATGTATAATTAATAGGAACTTGAAGTAGTAACGAGCGAAGCTCGCATAAAAGGCTAGCCTAGCTGTAAGACCCGGCTTTGCCGGGTCGTAACAGCTAGTTAGTATAATAATTAAGATAAAATACTAATTTTTAATCTCTAGTTCTATTAAAGTCTGTCTGTCCTCGCTTGGCACAAGTGGCAAACCTAAAATCCGTACCCACAGCAGAAAAAACAGTGGCGAAAAAGCCATAAAGATGGTTATCTCACTTCTATTAGATACCCGATACCCTGCACTCGCCACTGCTTTTCCTGCCGTGGGTAGTGATTTTAGGTTTGCCACACGTGCCAAGCGAGGACAGACAGACTATATAAGTTCTCATCCAATATTAAAAATATTTTTTTTCTGAGTACAAAGGCTATCAAAACACAATGTAAGAGTTTTTTTCTGAACCTTACCTGGTTCAATATTCTCCCACAGTATTTTGACGTACTTGTGTCTGTCTGCTCGGTTGTGTTCGTGGAAGAATCCTATGGCATGACCGATTTCATGCAGCATTGTACCCACTCTGTTGCAACCTCTTCCCAAAGTGATCCTGTGCTCTCTCCCAACTTGGTAGCCAACTCTTGTGCTACACCTGAGTAAAAAAAACACATCTCGGTCACTATACAAATTTCATTTGAAACATTTTAGCAACAATTATTAGTTAAGAGGAATTGTATTTCACTTTCTAATTTACTATTAAAGATGGTTTGTTTTGTTCTTGAGAGGAAAACTGTCATTTATCCAAATCATAGAATCATTGGCGTAACTAGAGTTGACTCATGGGGGGTGTTATTCTGACCAGTCAACTCCTCCAACATATTACTCCCTTTTAAAAAATGTCTCATAATATGGGTATAATATAAACAATTTTTTTGCAAAACTTCCGAAGGGAAAACTTCATCTAAGAGGCTTAACTTTCAAGGAAAAAACACAAATACAAATACAAATACAAATACAAAACTGACAACCAGCTACAGGCTCATAGCCCAAATAACAGACGTAAAAATTTTAGAGGGGGTTGGGGGATCTCCCCCAGAAATTTTTCAAAAATTCGTCTCCCAATGTAGTGTTTAAATTCACTTTGAGGCCCTTTGAGTTACGTCCTAAAAGAACAGTTCCTTGTGAACCGCCTTCCGTCGAAAGGGAAAATTTTTCAGTTTTTCATGTTTTAGAAACCGTCGATGTAATAGGGGGGGGGTTACAACCCCAATAACCCCCCTCGCTACGCCTATGCATAGAATCAAGTTCAACTTGGCGGTTAGAGTTTACAGCGAACTGACTATGGAGCCAAAAGGTTTGAACCTTTGAACCCACGTTTAGGTATGAATGTTAGTTACTGTCCCGGTGAAGATGAATGACAATACCCCCTATAAAAAGAGCTATTTAAACTAGACAACAAGTGCATGTAGCTATCTATCATGATTTATCAGAAACTTTGTTCCTTACGTGCTCAAGAATTTTGTAACTTAAAACTGCAATGATTGTGGCTAGAAATATTTAAAATAGTTTTTTAAACCAAGTTTTTATTTTTTTAAACTTACCCGGTTCCATTTATGAATCGTATGTAGCCTTTTTCTGTTGTTCTAGGTATGAACTTAAGACAAGTCTGTTTATTATATTCTTTGATGGCTGCTTCAATGTTTTCCTTGCCTTCAAAAAGTGAAAAAAAATACAATGTACAACGAATTGGAGTGTCTGAATTGTTTATTCCTGATTCAGGCAGCGGTAAAATATTGTCCCCTTTCAGGCGGTATTAATTTTAAAATTATTGTGAGGAGCCTTCTTTCTCTTCAAGCAATAAAATTACAGATGAGGAATTCATCTTTATCCTGTCAAGAATCCCGGTACACTAATTTTTAAAAGCAAATATTCAGAGTACCTAATACTTACTAATTCTTTTATTCAGATCTTCTTCTTTTATTACGTATGGAACAATCCCATTAGGCCATAGCTTCTTTTTTGAAATAACAGCTGATCGGTCCTGAATATTTAAGTATTATTTAAAAAATCATTCGGGACAAATACAAGATTTAATAGCATAATGAAATTTGGGTATTTTATAGTACAATATAAAACATTTGTTCATTGATAAAGGGAATAAGGACCAAAAAGGAAAAAAATACTTTTGGGCTCTAACTTACACGCCTTAACGTTTTCTTTCTTTCTTCTGTAACTTATTTTTTAGTCTTTATATTATGTCAGTATTTTTGTTCAATATTTGTGCTATAATATCCAGATCATGATTGACTCCATTGACATTCATTGTGTGAACTGACTTTAAAATAACATATTTTCATTATACTATCTACTTTCACTGTACAATAGGTACTTAATTTGTATAAGTTTTCTATGATTTCTTACTTATTTTATAAAATAAACTAAGCAAAAATGTATTCCATTAATTTTCAATTTAAAGACATTTTTTTTACCATTTTTACCCTAGTTTTTATTTCAAAAGTTTGAAAATTGAAATAAATTTAACAACTTCTTTCAACTCTGCAAAATCTTTGAAGAATTACTTGTATTTTTTTTAATTAATGCTCATTACTCTGAAGATAAATCAGAATTGTAAGTATAATTCAGGTGGTTATGAAATATTATCTTTTTTAATTTTTCGATTTTCAAAACTTGTTTCTTGGACTTAACTTCTTTTCCTAAAATGAATATCCTTGTGTACACACGTTAAAAGAAAGTTATATTCTATAAGGCATGAAAAATAAAGAACTAATTCGCGGGTGCCGCAGTGCGTTGTGGTCGTTTTTTTCACCTCAGTGAGCGATTTCGGTCTTGGATATATATTTTGATAAGAAAAAAAAATGATATGAAAACATAATATTTGCATAACGTATAATTTGCAAAACATGTTATATGTTTTGCATTGTATTTACGATAGTTTTCCCAATAAAATCATAAATATTTGTTTTAAAATAAAATATTTTACATATTTTATCGGGTAATATTCCGTAATCGAGGTTTTCGCCAAATGTCGCCAAATTTGGGAGATAACCAGGGATTTAGATGTAGTGTTAGTATTTGCTTGGCGAGATCCGATCTCGCCAAATTTGGCGAAAACCTCGATTATGGAATCTGTCCCTTTTTATCTTTAAAAGTAATTTGCAATGCAAAAGTATAACAGCCATAACAAGATAAAAAATAAAACGCTATTGATTTCAACATGAAAGTAAGAAAATAGTCAAATTTTATAATGAAAAATACAGATTTATGATAAACAAGTTATGGGAGGGAAGGTGTTAAATGCTCTTTAAAGATTCACATAGCTTACTTAAGAGTTTCTGAAAATTGTATTGCTTAGTAAAGAAATTCTGCTAAAACATTTTTAAAAATCTATCTACTGAAAAGTTAATCATGAGACGAATCTGGGAAAATACCCATTGACTGTAAAAGATAATCCTTAAAGAGTGGAAACTGATTACGAGATGATGTGAGGACTTACATCACTGTCTTCATCTAACTCGATATCTCCTTCAAATAAATCTGGATTTTCCAAAGGATCGTCAAAATCGTCTAAAAATTAAATACTATATGTAAAAATCTTATAACACTATTTGAACAGTACAGCCACTTCAATAAATTTATACTATTATTTTTTTATAGATATATTACTTTAAAAAGGTTTACTTGGGGTAAATTATTAATGCTTGCGTTTTTTTTCTAAATTGTACACTGTTGTTTCATGAGGCCTTATTTTCAAAAAACGTTGGGAGCTTAACAATTTGTGTTTTCTCTAGTCATCTAGATTCAGATGAACATAAGTTCTAAAAATTTATTACAGCATCCCATTTATATTATTCGTTTTTAGGATTTTTTCCCGACTTAGTTAAAGCAAAACCCCGCTATTTTTCTAGACATATTTAATTTTTTTTACATACTTTTTCATCTTTGATCTTGGTCTACTTGTTAACTGACGTATCAAATGTTTCATTGATTTCTATGTATAGATAATTTTATTAGTTCATTCACTCTAAAAACTGTAGCTGCAATTAAAATATTTTATAAATGTATAAATTTTCTAATTTTGTTTCTTAGTTCTTCTATTAAAGTATTTTTTAACTGTAACTCTAGATTCCTTAAATTTTATTTACTCGTACTTAGAAAGAATTCTTATCTGTTGGGGAAATAATTTTTGCAGTTAACCCACCCAGATGGTTCAAAACTAGGAAGTTTAAAAGGATCATCTTTATGAGCTAGAGTACTGGAGGAGTAAATTTTGAACACTTTTTTCAAACCGACATTTTAGTGTTTCTTACCCTTAGTAGAGTAGTATTAAAAATATAAATGTTTCGAATTTAAAATTTCTATAAAATGTGTTTGACTGTTTCAAATTCAAATTATTTTTCTTTTCCAAATATTTTTGCTACTACACATACTTTGTAAATACTTGTTTGTAATACTTTGTTGTACTTGATTAAAAATGTTTTCAAAAAGCTTTACTTAAACTAACATTTTAATGAGTAGAAATTTACACTTAAAATGTTCTCAATTGAATTTGACGTAAATACACTTCATTAATATTTCTTTTACTTCATCTTATCAATAAGTTTTGAATCTTCGGCAAAGTATTCAATCGATAGCAACTTACCAAATGCCGCTGTTAACCCACCCAGAAGATTCAAAACTATGAAGCTTGAAAGGATCATGTTTATGACATGTGTTTATATAAGTACAGGTAAGTTTTTGAGTACTGAGGTCCCTTAACTCTTATAAGGATACTTAAAACTCTTTTGCAGGTGGCGAATCTCCCATAAGAATTTTTATCTTCGAACACAAAAATGCGATATTTAAATAAATTCATCTTTTCAAATAAATTATTACGAAACTATGATAAAGTATCAGTCTGTTTTATCCAATAAAAATTTAATTGACAGTTCCGTTTACATTCGTAATAAATGAGCAAAAATAAATTCGTATTAAAAAAAAGGAAATTCAGTTTTCTAAACTTAAAATTGTTTTTTAAAGAGCCTATTCTATTTTTTCTCCTTCTTGATTCAAACTAACTTATGTATAATACCCTGTAATGGCGACCCTTGTTCAGCACCTATGTGACTGATGGGACATAAATTTTAAAATTAATTTAAAATTTTGCCTTTTTGTGGCACAGAATGACTTTGTTTAGTTTTACGCATTGTTCACTCAACCTTATCTCCTGCTTTATCCCCCCTCTTTTGGTAGTAATATTTTTTTAGTATCAAAGAACTTCTGTAAAGTTGTTTTTCCTGTATTTTAAAACAGCTAATTATTCTAGTAGAACTATACAACCTAAAAACCTGAAATCAGTACCATTTTGTTCGTTAATTTTTTGTCTTTGATTTGGTGTGCATAATGACCATAATTTCAATAATTTTTTTTCAAAATTTAAAAAAAAATATTTTTTTGAAAAAATATTAAAAGCATTTTATCTCTTAAAATGAACATTTCTACAATTTCCCATTTTGTTTGTATTTTTATTATCTTTGATTTGGTGTGTAGTGCATCATATCCCCCGGCGAAAAAGAAACAATATTATTGAATAATAATAATATGTATTAATTTTTAACATTACTATAGTTACTGTATATAATAATATTTAAACCGGTCCTTTGCAATTTGTTGATTTTTGTTGCGGACCAGTAAGATTGGCTTTATGACCCTTATCCACCGGACCAGTGGTTTTTTCTCCCCAATTTCTAACGGATCATATCCACCTTTTTTTTAAAAAAGTTTTCAAAATTTAAAAAAAATGAGGGGAAAAAAATTAAATAATTTTTCTAAATTTTTATTAAGAAAATTTAAAGCTTTTTAACTCCTAAATTAAACATTTCTACCAAATTTTAAGTTGAAAATAAAATTTAATCATGTTGAAAAAAATAAAAGCTGAGATTTTGGCAAGTATCTAAACATTCTATCGAATTATACAACAAGAGCGATTCACTCATGGAAAATTCGTAACATCCCTTGAGGGTGCTCAGTTCATAGGTTCATATGACTTAAAGCATCCAAAAAATGTCACATATATTTCAGAAAATACAGCTACTAACAAATTCGGTACCCAATCTTACAGAGTTAGCTAGTTTAGTTCTCACCTGAATATTATTTAGAATTATGTTTGTATCTATTTGATTTTTTTACTTCTAACATGTCAAATACGGGACGGGAGTGCTGAATCGTGCAACTTGATGGGGATGGTAATTTACACCTTCCTGATTACAAAAATTACCGTCAGCTGTCTGGATGGAGGTGGAAAGACCGTCAGTCAGGACCGGAAAGTTCCTCAAAAGTAGAAACGGGGGTAAAATAGTCGTCAGATACGGCATTTAGGTTAGGGCTCCCCAAGAGCAGTGGTCAAGTGGTTCCTCTTCTCATAGGTCAAGCGTATTAATTTGATGAAGAGCTTTCTTTTTCTTTTTCTTCAACTTCAACCTATCACCTTACAGGTGAGGAAGGCTCAATAATGGGCGCCCATATGTTTGAACTCAGGAGGGGGCCCAAGAAAAAATTTTGCAAGTTAGCCAGTCAAGCTCGCCAAGTTTCTTTCTAAGGAGGTTGGTTGATAATTGAATCGTTTATTTCAGAAACAAGTTAGAGCCCGTTGGATTAACACAGCGTTTAATTTGTTTCTGAAATAAACGATTCAATTATTTCAAAGCGACCCCTCACGAGTTCTTCTTATTGCAAAATATTTTGTAAAAAAAATACTGGAGTTTCAAGCAAAAAGGGGTGTCTAAAGAAAAAGTTTCGAAATTTTATTCTTAAAAGTAGTGTTTTAACTCATTTGGATAACTTTTAAAATAGGATAGCTCCTACACCGAGCCGCAAAATTTCAAGTCAGAAACTAAAAGGAAGATTTTACGTAACTTTTCTGGTGTAAGGGGGGGGGCGGGCCAGTGGTGAGAAATTTATTTCGGGAGGGACCCAAAATATCCTAAAAAAATTTAGCTTTTAAGAAATTGAAAGCTAGAATTTCTCACCGGGGGAGAGGACCCAAAAATATTCCTAAGCCCTCCCCTTATGCATATTTAATAGATTCAATGTAGTTTTTAATATATTTCCAGGTATGATTTGCATCTTGATGAAGTGAATATTGAAAAACTGTGAATTATAGAGTTACAAGCACAAAAGGGGGGTCTGGAGGTCCTCCCCCAGAAAATTTTTGGAAATTTGACACTAAAAAACAGGGTTTAGTTTTAACTCATTTTAGTACACCTAGTCGGAATTTCGGGGGGGGGGGGGAGTCGGTCCCCCCTTATATACGGCCCCCTTTGCCTTTATGTATGGGAGTCCATGATGGTGGATTTGGCTTTACCCCACCGCGTCAAAAGCATAGGTCAAAAGAGGTGAACAGTGGTCGTTTTCGAGGCTTCCAATAGAGCATTTTCAATCATATGACTCTGCCTAACAACGGCCTTAGCAACGTTGTTTTATTCCTCCAGTGACATCATGTGCGAATGCTTCTATTGGATACTTCTATTTCCCGCCCCTAACAACAGCCTTAGCAACGTTGTTTTTGTCCTCCAAGTGTGACGTCATGTGCGAATGCTCTATTGGTTCTTCTGAAAAAAAAATGCCGTTTTTGAAGCGCTGCTGTAAATCCACCATAATAAGTTCTACAAAAACTTTTTCATAAGTACGTTGCCACAGAGAAATATCCTAACAGAGGGTCCACGAGGCTATTTTCAAATGCGTTGCTGATGCGAGGGCGCCACACTAGATTCTGGAACGTATGCCGGCCGCTTAAATCTCTTGCCAAATTAGAACTCAGCGCATGCGCAAAAAGGTGTTTTCGATCTCCCATAGGCAGCTGGCGAACTATTCAGACTGGATCCAGACGCTAGTGAGTTCAGTGCGATCCCAGCGCCACAATTCTCCCAACCTGTAACAAGATATCATGATTTTCGATTTCCATTATGGCCTATGGCCGTGGACTCTCTGTTCTAGTACTCTGTGTACGTTGCCAGCTAGTTTTATAATATAATTCAATACTTGGAATTTGTTTTTCTCTTAGTTTCGTTTTCATCATTAACTGTTGACCGCGACGACCAAGGTCGAGAAGGACAAATGCCGTCTGCTATAATATTTGTAATCGGCTTTGAATGTTGCGTTTGCATGTAGTCTGTCAGTTGACCTGTGATCATCTGTCACGTACAAAATCCCATCTACAGGTTTGCATTTTGTAAACCGATTACCCTATAAACCTCTTCTCATCTCCTTCATTGTGCAGAGCCGTTTTCAGCCAGCTAGTCGTTAATATTTTGGAATTTCATCTACTTTTTGAACATGACAGATCGCTACTCCAGGGCTGATACCGGTGCTATGTTGTCCCCCGATGCCGATGATAACAAAATCAAACCATTCTGTCAAAGCAGAGAAGGTCATGCTGCTCCTAGGGGCTCGTTTAGTGAAAAGAAAAACCGCGCGATTGGAGTTTTTACGAGTGGTGGAGATTCTCAAGGTATGTTGACATTTAATAGGTTGTTGCTTTAGGTAAATTGCATTTTACTAATGCTTATAGCTTGATTTCCATTGCTTATGATTTTGAAGGAAATCCCTCTATTTTGCACATTATCTGAATGCATTTATTAAATTAAAATATGCTTTCTATTTTTCTTTACTTTATGTATTCAAATAAAAGTTCTCCTATTAGTATTTGTCTCCCTGATGCATTTTTATACACATAGTAATTTTTTTACATATTCTGTACCTTATACATTCTTAGTCTTTTACCGTTACAAGTAACTGTAATTCATCTGAATTATTATTTAGTTGTCTGTCACCTCTTACATTTAAATAAAGTGAAATTTTCAGTATTTCTCTGCTCGAAAGTGTATATTGAGTTTCGTTACCTGTCCCATTATATTCTATCTCTTATCTGTATTAAATGCCAAAGATTAGAAATATCACTAAAAATTGCACACCAACCATTTAAAATACATATATAATTGAATAAAGTTATAGCAATGACAACTATTAAAATTTATCTGCATTTGAATATTTGGCAATTTTTTACATGATAGGTAAATAACAAAACTAAACCAAAGTTAACTTATTATTTCAAAAACTAATGAAGGAGACCAAAGCACAGATCATTAAAGAGGTAAAGGATCAGATGACCTTTGATTGGGTCACGGGCATCTTTTAAGGTCAAAATTACCAAACTGAAGAAAAGTAGATTCTTTCAAATGTATGAATACTAGAATATTTCCTTATTAAGCTGTTGGCCATTCCACCAGAGACAAAAAGTAACTCTTATTAATCGCTCATCTGCACTATGCAAGTAGCTCTTATATGTTTGGACAACTACAATGCAATACTGAATGTTTGGTTTCATAATTTTTGGTACAGTACTATATGTGTTTGATGTAATGATTCTGGTGTATAACTAAGTCGTCCAAACTAAATTTCTATTTACCTTTATTTTTAACTGACTTGTTGTTTTTTGAAGTTACAATACTTATATTTATTCAGGTATGAATGCTGCCGTCCGAGCTGTTGTTCGTATGGGAATGTATATGGGAGCGAAAGTATTTTTCATCAAAGAAGGATATCAAGGTATGGTTGATGGAGATGCTTACATTGTGGAAGCAACCTGGGTTAGTGTTTCTGGCATCATTCATAAGGTAAGTAACAAATTACTTATTCCTTCCTTTTTTTTTAAAATAACATATCATAGTTGTAACATTGGCTAAACATGGTCATACAAGGATAATTAGTATATTTTAGAAGTATCGGCTTATGCTGTAAATCTTTTGGATTTTGGGGAAAATGTTATTTTAAAAATATAAAATTGGACATTAATGATAAAATAAAAATAAATTTCTGGGTGATGGGCTGTGTGTGGTCCAGTTAATTTTATTATTGACACCGGCAGTGTAAGTGTTTCAAGTTTGCATAAAACTGGACATTGTTTGTACTTATCAAAGTATTTTGCTAAAGAATGTTGGCAAGACTTAATAATAAAAGTAAAATAAACACTTAGTTTGATGTCAAAATTTGAAACACAAGAATGCTCAGTTTATTTGAAGAATTTCTTTTTGACTTTACTTAAGTTAGTAACCAAAGATAGCTTTTATTAATATTTTGTAAATAGTGCTATTCCTTCTTTAATATTTTAGGGGTGATTGTTAGTTACCCATTCAATCTTCAATGGATTTTGCTGGATACAGATCCATTTAGTTTAGTTTTCACGTAGTTTGCTTTCTTTTAGGATAATTTATTTATGATTATCAATAGGGTGGGACTGTGATAGGGAGTGCTCGATGCAAAGAGTTCACTGCCCGTGCTGGAAGGCTCAAGGCAGCTGCAAATTTAGTGAAAAATTGCATCACAGATCTGGTAGTTATTGGTGGAGATGGTAGCTTGACTGGTGCTAATATTTTTCGTCAAGAATGGTCATCTCTATTAGACGAGCTAGTGGAGACTGGTAATTATAGGTTTCTTTCTCTTCTTGTAATTGTATCTGAATGAAATAAAGTTGAGTGATACAAATAAGTAGGCGTCCAGGGTTTTTAGAGTTGTGCGGGAATGCAAAAGTTGTGGGCTTTTTGGTTGTCAATTCTCATTTAACATTTCTTTTCAAGTATTGTGGTTTCAGAGGCTTATCGATGAATAATAATTTTATTTTCAACTCTATAAGATGTTACATAAAAGTTTGGGAAAAATAAATATTTCTCAACTGGGGTAAAGAAAACCCATTTAGTTGACAGAAAAACTTTATGCAGGAGTATTACAAATAAAATAAAAAAAGGGTAAAATAATTTTTGAAGATTTCTACAACACAAAGTAAAATATAAACAATTACATGAAGAATGATATTTATTTAAGAAATATTATTTTTAAAGGTTTATCTGTCTGTGTTTACATTTGTTTAATAAATGTGCAGCTTTTAGTTAGGATATTATATTTTATAAGCCTGTCTATTTACTGTAGGATTTTCTAAAATTGATCCAGCTAAGGGATTTTTTAAACTTGCCATTTCATTATTTGATTTAGTGATTATAAAGAAAAGCTTGACAAATATGTGTTGATTAGTTTTGTCTTTAGTCACCACTCTGAAAGATTAATATGCATATGATTTTCATAGGTGTCATAACAGCTGAGAAAAGATCTGAATGTGGCCACCTCAATGTTGTTGGGATGGTTGGTTCGATTGATAATGATTTTTGTGGAACTGACATGACAATCGGAACTGATTCAGCATTGCATCGAATTATTGAGTCAATAGATGCGATTGTTACAACAGCATCTAGGTATGAACATAGTTTAAACTCTTGAAACATTCTTGAACAGGCGCGTAGCCAGAGGGGGGGATTTGGGGATATATCCCCTCCCGAAACTTAAAATTTTTCTTTTTTTGACCATAGAAAACCATTAAAAATACCCCATATCCCCCCGAAATATCAATATCCCCCTCCGAAATTTTTTTCTGGCTACGCCACTGTTCTTGAAGTATTGAATATTACAACTTATATTTTTACCTTCCCATTATCCATGGAAATATTGAAATATGTAGATTAACTAATTAGGCACACTAATAAATAATTTTTTTTTATTATTTTTTATTTTATTTCAATTTTTAAGTAAAACCAATGTAAAAAAATTAATCCATAAGTTTGTCTTGCAATTACTAAGTGTACTTACTATCTTAAAATTAAATTTTGTTAATTTTCTGTTAAAAAATTATTTCTCTAAAGTAAGATCTTAATTATCCAGATTTTAAAATGTTGCATCTTTGTTTTATTGTAATAAAAAAAGGTTGTTTATATGGAATTCCTGTTTTAAATTTTATTTCAGTCATCAGAGGACATTTATTTTAGAAGTTATGGGACGTCATTGTGGGTATGTCCACATCAACTAGTTCCTTTTTACTATATTTACTTCTGTTTGAATGTGGATTAAGACTGCATTTCTATCTATGTAGGTATTTGGCATTAGTGGGTGCCTTAGCCAGTGAAGCTGATTTTGTATTTATCCCTGAATGGCCACCAGAGAGGGACTGGCCTCAAACTCTTTGCAGGAAGCTACAGCAAGTTGGTTTAAATGCTTTTTTTAAACCTATGTAATGTTAGAAGAAGCATAATTTTGATTTAAAATTTAGTATGCTTATTAACAATTTCTAAAATTATCAAAAAGTTTATAAAGCCTTTTCATGTGTAAAAAAAGGCAATGGGCTTTTAGAACTTAAAAAAGGGTAAATGCAGTTTGTGAACTTTACCTGAACCTTTAAAACAATGTACATTATGCTTATCATAAGAAGTTAATGTCTGGATTTTTTTATTGTAACATCTTCATTGTTCAGATTTTGAAATCCTACATCTATTTTTTACTGTTGAATTTGTTAATTGAGTAGATTAGTTGAAAAGTTAATTCCTTTTCAGGAACGTGCTAATGGTCAGAGATTAAATATCATTCTTGTTGCTGAAGGAGCTCAAGATAAAGATGGTAATCCAATATCTGCCGAGCAGGTGAAGAAAGTACGTGTTACAAACCAGAGTTTTCTATATTTGGGGAAAAATCTGAAACTTAAGTATCATAATATTATGCAATAGATTCTGTTTGTTAGATGTGCCAGTTCTTTGAGAAAGCTGCTTATTTGGAACAAATCTCAAATAATGTAAAGCAAACTATTCAACTAATGCATACTTTATTTATATACCCAATGAGCACAAAAAGCCACTCGATTGGTACTAAGGCTCAGTTCCTCCATCTCCCAATTTAGCATAAGCCAATTAAAAAGCAAAGCTTTGCTTTTATTTATTTTTTGTAACACAATCAGGTCTTTTTTGCACTTTGTAATTTTCCTAATATTTATAGGTCATAGAAGATAAACTTCAGCAAGATACAAGAATCACTGTCCTTGGACATGTACAAAGAGGAGGTAGTCCTTCTGCATTTGATAGAATATTAGTAAGTTGATTGAGTAAATCCCTAAAAGGAATTTCTTATTAAATCATTTAATTGTAATTTTTTCATTACATTTTAATATTTTACTAGATTACATAATCCCTATTTGACATTATTTCCATTATGTTATTTATTTGTTGTATATGAGTGGTTTGAAGCACAAGGGACATTCTGTTAAAACTTGCCAAAATGTGGTGGGTACAATTAGTTGCAAATCTTTGCAAGTTAGCAATTTGCCTTCATAGTCTAATTGTCTTTGTAATTCATTATTTCAAACTCAGAAGTATTTATTTATCTTTTGTTAGTACAGTTTTATTCATGGTTTTTATAGAAGATCTTGTTTATAATTTAGCTGTGAATAATTGAGATAACACAAGACTATCAATAAATTTCTGAATTGTATTAAGTCAATTGCAGCACCATACAGAAAGGTTACCCAACATGCGGCCACTGGGTTCTGCACCCCTGATGAAGTGACACAGTGGTTGCATGTTTTTTCATATTTTTCATGTCTTTCTATTAAAATTTACATGAGATAACACAAGGAATTCAAAATAACATGAGAACTTTAACGAATCTATCAATTTCTGATCCTTTAATAACGGGTGAGGAAAAATCACAAATTTTAGATCATCCTGTAGCCCAACACTATATATCTAATTTGAGATGTTTTTTATTGTTATACAATTCTTTTTTTTTGTCCTTATTTGCCTCAATATTTTCTTAAAATTCTTGGCATACAATAATAATGTTTTATGCTTACATAGGAAGTTCTTAAAGGTTTATTTTTTGTTCAATTTAACTTTGTTGAGAACACAGGGCAGGAAAATAACTCACCTACTCAAAGTTTGACATCAAAGCTCCTGTACAAAAGTTAATACGAAGTGTCACTTTGCCCCTTGTGCTCCAAACCACTTGCATATCTTGAGATTAGTTTTTTTTTCTCAAATATGGAGAGATTCATTTTTGAGATTTTAAATTTTAGTAATGAATATTGAAAAAAAATTCTTAATTCATAAAGTCATCATTTTACTAGAGTGGTAGGACATCAGAAATTATTCCTAGGGGAAAAAATTATTCCAACTCAATTAATTTTTTTTTTTTACCATGTATTGAGTTAACCCCTTCCCTCCTCAGCACAGCTCTCATATGTGCTGAGTGTTTGCTTTCTTTTTCTTGCTAACATGTGAGAGTCGTGCTGTGGGTATTCAATAGTAATGTCCCTAAAATATTTTTTAAAAATAATTTCTTATGCCTGTAACAGTTATACACATAATTTTATACAATTTTCCCTACTAAAAGAAGTGGGCACTTTTATTACCATTTTCTCAAGAGTTAAGGGGTTAAGACTGAAAACAAGGTATTCAGTTAATTTTTTTGCTCAAAATTATGAAATTTTATATGCTTTAAATTAGGAAATATGTACAAAACTAGATTTCATTAACTGCTACAGACACAAGGTAGCATTTAAATTCTGAGAGTTTATGAGGGTTTTTTATCGGAAATAAATTTGGTTGATATTTAGTTTTTTTCTAATTTATTAAACTACCTCAGAATTGTTCTTGCCTTTAGAAGTGGAGAGAACTTAAAGCTTGATGCTCCTTCCTGGAGATTTGTCATCAAAAAATTATCAGGTGAATTTTTGATATTTTGTGGATGTGGACCTGTTTGAAACCACATCTTGCTCTTATCCACCTTGCAAAATTCCTTTTTCCTTCCCCAAAGGTATTTCTCTACTAACAGATGCCTCTGAAACAACCATAATGGAGTACAGTTTTAGTTTCAATTCTATATAGACTTGAACCTTTGTAATTAAACTTGATTTGTGTCTTTTAAATGTTTTAATAACTTGTGTTTGAAGGATAGTTTTTAGATTATCTATAGATTGAATGGATATTCCATTCTTCCTTATATAGTTGTTTTAATTTATTTACTACATCAAGTTTGGCAAAGTTTATTATAGTAGTTTAAATGTTGTGATTTTTTGTTGCTTAATTTGGACATTATAAGGAAAGATTACTGCAAGTTTGTGTTGTTTTGTGTCAATAAAATTCAAGAAATAATTGAAAAAAAAAAGGCTTTATTGGATATTATGGGCATTAAAGTTATTTTGTTGGACTGATGGTAGATGGTGAAAAGGTACCTTTTCAAATGTAGACCACCCGAGATTTCCATTATATCCTATTGAAAATTTGAGTTGATCAGGGCTAAAAGGGTTAAAACAGAAATGGTAATTAAAATTTAAAACTTTTACATAAGTTTAATCAAAGAATAATTTTATTTCAAACAGAGACTTATTCAAATAGGTGCAAAATCAGGTTATTCATTTATTTATGTAAAACAATGGGTTTTTTTAAGTTTAATGATGAATTAGGTGTATAATCAGTATTGATACTCAAGGGCATATTTTGGTAAAGTTTATGGTTAAAGTTAAACAGTCAATGGCTTAATATTTGTTAGAATCAAAAATATTTACTCCTCTGATATATTATTTCCTTTTGAGAAGCAATTACTTTTAAATTGTAGGGTTGCCGTATGGGTGCTGAAGCCGTCCATGCTCTGTTGGAAGCTACGCCTGATTCTGAAGCTTGTGTTGTTTCTTTAGATGGCAATCAAGCTGTAAGAGTTCCCCTCATGCAATGTGTGGAGAAGGTAATTACTACTACTTAATTTTGTCAAAGGTAAATCTTAAATCTGTATTTGACTAGTTTTATTTCAATTTAGACAAAAGCTGTTGGTGCAGCTATGAATAAGAAGGAATGGGAAAATGCTGTCAAGCTGAGAGGAAGGTAATGAAGACGCACTACTGTTTTTTTTTTTTAATTTAAAATGCATGTTTTTATAATTTAATTCTTGTATGCCTTAATAAAAAGGTAGTAAAAATATATGATGAACATTCTTTTACAGGAGCTTTGAACGTAACTTGCAAACATACAAAATGCTCACGAGATTGAGGCCTCCTAAAGTTGTTTTTGACGAGCTTGTTCATGGAAAGGTATGTAGATCCATAAGTAGTGTTTAAATACAATGATTATTTTGAATTTTAATTAAATGATTTTTAACTTTTTGATAGTTATAAACTATTTATCATTTTATAGATTTGGTAAGTAGTATTTGAATTTATTTAATAATTTATTAGCAGTTATTTCCACAGTAAAATAAAAATGTTTAAACAGCGACTTAATTTTTTTTATTAACTTGTAAACATTATGTTAAACATAATTTAGTTTTTCACATTAAATGCTTGAAAGTGTAGATTAAAATTGAAATTATTACATTTGCCTTCCTTATGGATTATAGAAGGTAAGTAATATTTTTTTCTTATAAAAGGCCTTTCTATCAAAGATGTATTTTGTTACTAATAAGAAGTTTTACTTTTAAACTCACCATGAGGCTGAAACTTTCTAGTTAAAGTCAATTCTATTGTTTTTTAGTTATAGTTAAACAATTCAAAAATTTAAAATGGTTTGTGTCTAGTTTATGTTATATAAGGCATGTTTATAAACATTTGCTGTTAATTTAGATTTGCAGTTGGTATCACTTTATTTGATCTCCTTTGTTAAAAATTAGACAAATAACAAATTATATTGATAATAAAAAGTGATTTGGGACACAAGTATGACAGAGTATCTAGAGTGTTCTCATTAAAATCACAATCATACAAGTATACTTGTCCTAAGATAAATAGGTGGTTAATAGGGGTAACTGCTCAAAAGAGGTATATAAGCATAGACTGCTTAATAACCAAATAAAAATAATTGAGGTAGGTGTTTGCTGCAATAATAGAATTATTATAATTTTATAGAATGTAAAACAGCTCCACATTGGCAACTACACACCCTTTGGTGACAATCTTACCAATTTTCACTCATTTTCTGAAAGTGGAGCTCATTGTTTGGAACAGTGAAACTCATTGTTTCAGCAAAGACCTCAATTTAAAAACTATTACTGATTAAAAATTTCTAAAATAATTTATTATGCATTATATAGTCAAAACACAGCAACTAAATTTACCAATACAATTAATTCATAAACTAATTATTCAATATAATTTATGAATTATATAATTTTGCTTGTATTCCAAACTTCTAATTTGGTACACAGTGATCAGGACCTGTTGATTTTGATATTATTTGATAACTATAAGGTGAATTGATTGTTATATTTACCTAATTTTTTTGTCTGTAAATTAAAATATTTGGCTTTTGTGTAAGTCCCTATTGTCTAACAGGTTATATTTTTATTGGGTTAGAAAGGATATACGTTGGCAGTGATGCACATAGGTGCTCCATGCTGTGGTATGAATGCTGCTGTCCGATCTTTTGTAAGAAACTGCTTATTTAGAGGAGACACTGTTTATGGTATCCATGATGGTATTGAAGGACTCATTGAAGGAAATGTTCAAGATATGAAATGGTCTGATGTGACTGGCTGGGTTGGTCAAGGAGGTGCATTTTTAGGAACAAAAAGGTAGTTTTTCTGATGACATGAGTATTATGCATTGAGTTCTTTTGAGGAAAATTTAACCAGAGTATGCACGTTGTTTTTAGAACTTTGCCGGATCAGTACATGGAGCAAGTTGTGGAGCAGTTCAAGAAGTTTAAATTTCAAGCACTTCTTGTTATTGGTGGATTTGAGGTTGGTAAATTTTTTTGAACCTGTATTAGTTAACTGGAAGTTTCAGTAAATCTTTTTGTGATTACCGAAATGAGTTATAACGACGAACATTAAATGTTTTTAACTGCCTTGGTAATGCTTGTTTTTTTTTCTGACATCTCCTTGGCTGAAACATTAAAAATTATATGTATTGGAGTTTTTCCTGTAAGAAGTTATTGAAATGCCTTTTGAAAATTTCCAAATTGAAGCTCTTTACACTGTTTAAGTAACTGTTTACACTGTTAAAGTAATGTAAACAGGAAACAGCAAGGTAGAGTAAATATGAGGTCACAAAAAGCATCTTAGCTGTAGAATGAGTTGGTCATGGAAAACAACTTCTCAAAATTTATTAGTCTTGGAACTAGGTTCTTTAATTTCTTATGCTAAACTTCATTTTTTGAAAATAATAGTGCCAGATATGATGTAAATCACCCATCCTTATTTATGTTTCTGCATCTGGATTACTTTCATCACACTCCTTTTAAGTTTTTTGAAAGAAATATGAATTTTGATGTACTATTTATTGTGTTTTTAGGCGTTTCATTCTGTTCTGCAATTAGCTGAAGCGAGAAAAAAATACAAAGAACTCCAAATTCCCATGTGTGTCATCCCTGCCACAATCAGTAATAATGTGCCTGGTACAGATTTCTCCCTAGGAGCTGATACAGCCATTAATGAAATCACGGAGGTCAGTTAAACTTATGAATTCATTAAGATTGAGTTGTTACATGTTTTTGTTTGAAGCTCAATTGTATGCATCCTAAAAAAAGTCCTTGTTAGATAAACACTATTTTCCATACATTGTTTAACAAAACTAAATAATTCTATTGTTATTAAACCCGTGAAAGTTTCCTCTATAATTAATATAATATAATAATATTATATAATAATATAATTAATATAATATAATTTGTAATGATTTTAAGTCTCATATCCAGTAGTTTGTTGGGTTAAACTTTTTTCGATAAAGCAAAATCCCCAAAATAAACTTATCATAAGTTAAGCAAATGTATGATTTATTTTATTGTATATTTTCTCAATATTCAATTTATGTCTGAAAGTTACTATCTAAATATTGTGCTGATTTTTCCCCAAATAACAAGCAATTGCAGAGAAAAGTTTTCCATCATTGTTGAGACCAAAATTTTGAGTTTTAAAAATCTAGGGGATACTTGAGGGAGTGGATGGGGAGGGAATGGAGGGGACCTTCAAACTCCAGTATAACAACCCTCACTGGGTGAAACCTTGAGCATGGGCGTAGCCAGGGGGGTGCAGGGAGGGGCAGCTGCCCCCCCTCTAAATTCTCAGTTTAATTTTTTTTCTTTAAAAAACTTTATTAAAGCAATAGTGTATTTAAAGCAACAGTACATAAATTTCCTTGAAAATTGTGTGGCTTACAAGAAGCGGTTCTGTTTGGCCCAAAGAGTCTCAAAATGAGCTAAAACACTACTTTGAGTGGCGAATTTTAAAAACATTTCTGGGGGTTCTTAAAAAATCAGACCCCCAGACCCTCCATTTTTAAGCTCACATTCATATTAACCATATTTTTACATTAGGTGTGCAAAAGTTCAAATCCTTTGTATAAGTACCCTAAAATTCAGGGTACCCCCCTAACATGAAACCTGGCTACGCCCATGGCCTTGAGCAAAGCTGTTACTCTAAATGCCAAACATTTTTTGAGGGTGGATACTTTTGTATCCATCCTCAAAAAGAAATGAAACTAGTACTTGTTAGATAAACCCAATTTTCCATACATTGTTTAACAGAACAAAACAATTCTATTGTTATTTAACTTGTGACAGTTTCCTTTACAATGTTATAGTTATGTTTTTTAATTCTCATATCCAGTAGTTTGCTGGGGTAATTTTTTTTTTCGAAAAAGCAAAACCCCTAAAATAATATTACCATAAATTAAGCAAGTGTATTATTATTAAGAGGTTTTAAATATCTAAAGGCATGTGTAATCTTACTAAAAGTAATGTAAAGATTTTTTTTTGTTATCAAAGTTTTAGCTTATATTTGTAATGATTGAAATTTTCCTATTAGATTTGCGATCGGATTCGTCAGTCAGCCCAAGGAACGAAAAGGAGAGTCTTTGTTGTGGAAACAATGGGCGGCTTTTGCGGTTATCTGGCAACACTCGCTGGCCTGGCTGGTGGAGCTGATGCAGCGTACATTTTTGAAGAGCTGTTCTCGTCCAAAGACTTGATGGGAGATGTCTTTCATATGCAATCAAAAATGGCCGAGGGGGTTCAGAGAGGGCTAGTTTTAAGGTACGGTATTATTATTTTAATGTTCTCTGCCTTGTTAAGTAGATGTTTATTGGAAGAAACTGTTATAAGAGTCTGTAAGAACATCAAGTTGAAACTTATCCTAACTTATTTTCCCAGAAATGAAAAGGCCAATATCAACTACACAACTGATTTTATATTCCGTCTGTACTCAGAAGAAGGAAAAGACATATTTTCTACTAGAATGAATGTT